>JAWUZG010000119.1:2097500-3347500 GCA_036785705.1 Acanthornis magna | reverse complement strand
AAAACACTAATCATTAGCTTTTTTTTTTTTTTTTGTAGCATGGATGTGTCAAGCACAGATATTCCCCTTTCAAGAAACTGCTCATGTTGCAAATATGATTAAATCAGGGGACTGTGTTTCAAGCAGTGATGTCCAGATTATGGTGCAAATTTTTTTTTTCTTGTTATTGTAGTGTATTAGTGCATTAAAGTCACATGAGATATGTTAGGAGTTCCTATCCATAGAGAGAAAGCAGTCTCTCAGCAGACATGTAAATTGAGATTGTCATGCAATGAGAAAAGCATCCTAAATGTTTCATTATGGTATAAACAAGGCATTCGATTTTCTTGCAAGCATGACACCCCACAAGCACACATAAGACTAGTTTGTGAATCAGACAAATTTTCTAAGTTTGATCACGAGTAAGAACTTGCTCAGATGTTAATATCACTGAGTATTTTGGCATTTGTTAACTTTCTTTTGCTGTTTCAAAAAGTCTGCGAGAAGTGGAAGCTGAGCCTGCTGTCTGGAGAAGCAATTAGCCTGGCCTGTGAGCAGTATAGCAGAATGAAACTATAAATAAGATAGCTCCAGGACCTGCAAAAAAGAGAGCATGGACAGCCAATGATCTGCTACCTATAGAAAAAGAATTGGATTTAATACCACTTTAATCAAAGCATTTATCTGACAGGTAATACTGGATAGGCATCTTGTAGTAGGATTCATTCAATCTGTCATACAATGGGAGCTGGGGGAGTATAAAGTTCTAAATAATCAATCCACATAAAGAAATCTACTGTTTTACTGATGGGATTCTGTCAGCAAAAGGACAAGACCTGTTCTTAGCTGAAAGACTTTGTGCCCTGCTTCTAAAGCAATTGTGACTCAGACTGTCCTCAGCCTCTGTTCAGAGCAGCACTCTGCCAACTGCATCCTCAAACAGGACCCCCCTGAGCTGGGGCTGCCCCATGGTTCAAGGGCATTTAGGTGACTGAAAATGCAGATGATTGCTGTTGGGGCACAACCAGTTAAAAGCTCTGGGAAATCTCCTGGCTTTAGGACCTAGTTTGTTTTGCTATATAGAAACAGTGTGGTCAGCAGGACCACAGCAGTGATTGTCCCCCTGGACTCAGCACTGGTGAGGCTGCACCTTGAATCTTGGGTTCAGTTTGGGCTCTACAGAAAGGACATTGAGGTGCTGGAGCAAGTCCAGAGAAGGGCCATGGAGTTGAGGAAGGGCACGGAGCACAAATCTGATGAGGAGCCGCTGGGGGTGCTTAAGCCTGGAGTAAAGGAGGCTCAGGTGGAACTTACCATTCTCTACAACTCCCTGAAAAGAGGCTGGAGACAGGTGGCTGGATCGGCTTCTTCTTTCAGGGGAAAAGAGGAGACCGCCTCAAGTTGTGCCAGGAGAGGTTTAAGTTGGATACTAGGAAAAATTTCATCATATAAAGGATTGTCAATCTTTAGAACAGGTTGCACAGGAAGTGGTGAAGTCACCATTCCAGGAGGTGTTTAAAAAACTTGTAGATGTGGCACCTGGGGACATGGTTTAGTAGTGGACTTGGCAGTGCTGGGTTAACGGTGAAATTTGGTGATTTTAAGGTCTTTTCCCACAATGTAAAGGATTCTGTGATTTTATGATTCTAAATCTCTTCTAGGTGTGTTATCTGAATCCTCTCTGGCTTATCTGCCTCTTTTTTATTTTCTGCTCCTGGATCAGGTAGCACTGGTCTGTTTAACTGGAAAAGTGAGAAAAGGCAATAGTGCCTTGGCTGGAAGTGTTCGCATTGACTTTCATTGTTGAAGGAATGGGTGAAGTGCACAATTAAAGGCAGCCACTCACTGTCCTTTGCAGACACACACCTGTAATTACTGTCTTTTCTCACTGTCAGCCTCGAAGGGATGGGAATACTCTTGACTGCTCCTCATAACTCCTGATGGACCCTTGCAGGATCTCAGTGAGGCTCATAACCCACAATTAAAAAAATATTTTAATATATCACATATAAGTAATATAGACAGAGTGACTTAACTATAGAAATTGAGAAGTAGCACAGCAGGCCCCCTACACTTTAATATCATCTAGAAAATATCAGATATTTTGCATCTTGGACTTAGTAGTGAATTCAAATATCAAGGCTTAATTCTTCTTTCATGCCTCTGTAATTCAGAAGTAACATGAGAGGAGAATTTTACCACCGAAGCTAAGATGAAAGTTAAATATTAATTGCTACAACTTTCAATTTTAAAAGAAAATATTTTAATTATGATGCAATGCAGTGGGTATTAAAGAAGCTTACATTACTGTTTATTATACATGATGCCTAGTCCTGTCCTTTTTTCTTTTTCAGTTCCAAGGTAAATCTCCCATTGACTTCATTATGAGCATAGTGTGATGTGCCTCAGCTAACACGGGAAACGCAACAGATCTGTGAGGTGGATATTAAGGTACAGCACTTGCACAAGGATAAAACCTAATCCTATCATCACACAGAGGTAAAACAAGGCAACTTCCAGTTAAATCAGGGATGCTTCACTCGTAAAATTCAGTGTAACTCTATGTATTCCTTTAAAAAGGGAGTTGATAACCATTATTCTACACTTACTAATCTGTAGTTTATCATAGCTTTAGGCCACTAAGAAGACTAATTTGCTGCAAAACACACCCCCCATGCCAAATGACATGGCACAAACCAACTGGGGTCCAAAACTCTTTTGCATCAACACCTACACTAGTAAATCCTGACTCTTGGTGACCTTGCTGCCAGAGGTCAAGTCCTGGAATAGCAAGGGCACATGGTTTCAGTGCTCCAAAACTATCCATTATGGTTAGCTGGGGACTTTCCATGGTCTCATAGGATTCTGATAAGAGCCAAGTCCATATTTGTCTTCCAAACTATGCAAAGGGCCTGATGTGTTTGTTCAATCTACATTACAATTTTAATTCAGCAAGAAAAGTCTTACAAATGTGAAAAACATTTGGTTAGTTTGACCATCTGTAAACCAACAACTTCATGAGTCAGATTCTCCAGCAGATGGAATACAATTTGCAGCAGTGACTAATTTATTTAAAAGTCAATGATCTCTTTTCAAAGACACAGGTGCTTAAGTATCATTGAAAGTCAAATGGAAATAAATTTGTGAGTCCGATTCAAAAATAGTGTTACAGTCCGTGTGAAAGCATTGCATACTCATCCTTGAGAACATATTTTATTGTCAGTTTAATGAATCCAGCCTCTAGATTTTGGTCTGGACATGTTCCCATATAAACAGAGGAGAGCAAATTCTTCCTCCCATGGGAATTAGTGGTGAAATGTTATGTTATGTTATGTTTCAGACTATGCAGGTATTCAGAACAGATAGCACAGTGTTTCATCCTGGGCTGAAGCTATTGAACAGGTCTTTCACTTGTATGAAGTGTGAAGGGAGAATTTCTCTGCAATATGGAGCAGGTGAGGCCTGGCACCATCGCTGTACAAGGTCTGTCCCTCTGCCATCAGCTCAGGGTTTGTGGGAGGGGAAGGAGCTCTGATGACACTCCCCCTGAAGATCAAAGCACCCACACCAGCAACCAAACCACAAAAACTTTCTCAAGGAGAGCTGTGCTGCAGGGCTCTGCCTTCTGATGTCTGTGGTTTCCCCTGAGTCAGCATGGGCTCTGGATGGGGCTCTTTGGAAGATGCCATGGCATATCCCATGTGCGAAGGGACATGTGGCAACCTCCTGCCACCACCCCACTGGGTGGAATTAAATCCCCACTGACTACAAGTGTGTTCACAACTCTGCCAGCTCCCACCCATGCCCATGAAAAGCCACCGCTGGCTGTGGGGAGCTGCAGGGAGCTGATTGCCCGAGTGGGATCAGAGCAGGTGTGCTGGGAAATGAGCTGGGCAGGGATTAAACCCAAGCTTAGATCACTGTGACTGCATTCGTTTTCCTGGGAAGTCAGTGTTCGGCCTTAGGGAGGTGCTGGGAAGGATGGACAACTCCTGTGTTTGTCAAAGGAGCACAACAAAAAGAGCAGGAACTTTTTGAGGGATAGAACAAATAATGCTTCATTTCTTAAAGATTTCTATCCTGTTGGTGATCTCTCTCACTGTATAACAAAGGGTGACCCATTTTGGGTTATTCTTCTATTTACACCTAAGCCTCTGAAGGACTGAGAAGTCCTGGAGGTGCCAATTTCCCTAACTGGGGACTTGCCCTTCCTCCACTAGAAGAGATCAAAGGAGACAATATGGCTGTTTATTGGTGTCCTGCTTTCACTCCTTGACCTGAAGCTGAGTACAGCCTTCACCCCTCCCAAACTGGAGCTCGTTCCTATTAGATCTCTACTAGATTTATTTCTTTAACTTGACAACATCAGTGTCTGACCATGGGGAGCTTACTTCCAACGTGTTAACAGTCCCGTGACACTTAGATTAAAACCAATAAAATAAGCAAATTATTACATTTCCTTTGTTTGCACCCTACATCCATGTGAGTAATGTTCTGAAACAACTGCATGATATTTTGTGTTTCCCCCTTCCCTCAGAGTGGCACCAGCCCTTGAATTCTCATCACCCCTTCCCAATCCCAAGATAGAAATTTCAAGGCTGAAGAACCCCAAAAACCTGCTCTCCTTCTTCCCTGGAGGGAGATCATCATTCAGCCTTTTTCAGGACCATCAGAGCCTCCGTCTCTCGCAGCCTGCTGCCCTGTGCCAGCGTGATTGGCACTGCTGGGAATGCTGTGCCCACTCCTCCCACGGCAGCCCGGGGCTGTGGGAGCTGCAGACTCGCAGACAGGAGGAGCACAGCCCCTTGAAGATGTCAGGTGGCTGCCTGCCAGGCGAGGCACAATATGGTGGCTACTGCCAAGCCAGCTGGGTTCTCGCTCTTCCAGCTGGTACAAAAGTTGCCAGGCAGCCTCCACTCCAAGAATTTTAAAGCATTTGGGGCTATAATCTATGCCATGTGTTTCTCTGTTTTTACTACATAGTAGAAAATAATTTATTCAGATATGCTAAATTATACTTTTAATGTTCCACAAACAGTTCATTGTGAAACTCAGTTTTGGCATTTACTAGAAAATGCGGTACTTTGCTCATTGTGTATATTATTATAATGGTTCTTTTTTTTGTTTAATCTAAATATTGTAGCTCATTTATCTTCTGGGATGTCACAACCAGCTCTAGGCTGCATAGTTCTGCTGCTGTCTATCACCTAAATAATTCTTACTTAAACATTTTATAAATAATTAGTTGATCGCTGATTTTTTATGTATGACATCTACACTATTTTGTCCAAAAGAATCCCTCATATTCTTTCCTTTTTAGTGCATATTGAGAACCTATAGAATGCTGATCATTGCCTTTCTAAACAAGAAATGCTGAAGAAAGATTCTTCTGAGTAATTCAGTATCACTCACTCCTTGAAAGAATTTAAAATGGCTCCTTTTTCATAAATGAGACATTGTCAGCAAATTAAAAATGGGAATAGAGCCCAGGACATTCAGCTAAAGATTCAGAGATCTCTACCAGTTGAGCTCAATGAGAATTGTCTACTGTTAGAACTGATATGGAGCTTCTAAGCTTTTTTTAGTTCATAATCAGACATGAGATGATAACTAGATATGTCAATACATGCCTTTATTTCTAAGCCTCTCCTTGAAGAAAAAAACTGCTTCAGTTTGCATGGGTACGAGAGGTATCATTTTCATTTCCCTCTGCATATTTAACTTTCACTTTGCTCTCCACAGGGATTTTTGGTGCAAGTTCAGAAAACAGAAGTGAGTTAGCAAATGCAGTTTTGTTTTCTGTTATGCATTGTTTTCCGGGAATGCCTTTCCTCCATTAGATCTACCAAACAACCACCTAAATATCTGTCTTTCTTCTTTCTGGAAAAAAAAAAAAAAAAAAAAAAAGCCAGAATATTTAACTTTCTTGTCCTTTTCTATCATATGTCACAATCTGCAGCCATTCCACAACAGAAATAATTATTGCTAATGTCCACACAGTCACAAATAAATCACCTCAGAAAATCTATTTACACTCCAGTGAAATATGATTTCCAAATTCCTTTCAAGGCATAAAAAAAAAAAAAAAAAAAAAAAAAATCTGGTTTTATCTTTTCTGTCATTTTAATTGAAGTTTATCACATTCTTTATATTGGCTTCCAAATGCCTCACCCTTTTTCCAACAGGGGGGCAATTCCTAGAAATGTGTGAAATGTTTCATTTGAACTACAAAAGCCTGGAAGCAGACTGGCTGTGAATTCGGCCTACATTTGCAAATTGTCAGCGAATCGTTAAACTCCTGTGTCTGCTGAGTTGTCTGCAGGGTTGTGTCTGCTGTCACTGTGCAGGTGTTGCTGGCTCCTGTCCTCGGGGACTTCCACGACTGTTGTTCTGGAGCCTTTCCAGGGAAAATGTGGTTCACCACTTAAGAGGCCATTCACAGTCTTTTGTGGTTTTCAGACACCTGTTCCTTGTGCTGGAAGAGAAACCTCATGCAAATCTTTGTGATTGTCCACGAGACTTTAATATGTCTCGTTTCCTAGCAGCTTAAGCAGTACCCAGAGGTGGGTTAAGTCCCAGCCCCCTGGGTTGGTGCACACAAGTATCTGATGATTGTAAATCTTCTTCAAAGCAAAAGTAATTTTGGAACCATGTTAAAGCTGACTTGACCTACCAAAGTGTGACCTGAAGGAGTAAGATCCAAGCATAGATTCTCCTCTGCAGGTACAGGGATATCAGCCCAGCAGACAACCCAGACCGGGGACAATGACATCTGAAACCACCACAGCAGGACTTGGCCACCAGCACTGCAGGAGACACCTTGGAAGTGGAAGACAACAGGAAAAACTAATTGTGTTTGTGGATAATGTGGGAAATACTTTATGTAGAAGAAAACTTGACATTCCTTTTAAGGGCTTGTGAGCCTTCAGACCTGATCACAGCAGTGGTCACCATCCCACAGCAATAAGCTGAGGCAGCAGCTACTCCACTGCCTGCATTATTCACGTGATCTGTCTGGACAACCTCAGCAATCCTTGGAATTGAACACCTATTAATCATTTGAAATAAAAAAAAAAATTGTCTAATGTTCATAAATGATAGAATCATATTATTGCTGCTAATTCTTACCATCGTCTGTGTTTAAAACTTCTAAGTCATCCATTGAGACATCTGAGAGATTTGACATGTGAGCTCCAGCAGATCTTGCTGAGGCAGGTGAAAGCCATACCTCTGCCAGGGTAGGAGTCAGCCGTGGATCAAATCATCTGGATGTGTAAATCAAAGCATCTGAGCTCCCATGGTCATCGACAGAGATGAAGGGCTTAATTCAGTTGCTTAGACACAAGCCCCAGCTGCCATTGGAGAAGCCCTAAGTGACCCCACCTCACTGTGGCTGCTGCCCCGAGGAGCACAAGGCTCACAGGCCCTGGGTTACATCTGCAGGTCTCTGAGTTGGATCTGTGACCCTGTGGTTTTTCTCAAAGCGCATCTCAAATGCCTGGTACTTGCATGTGGGTGGCTGAATGAACCCCAGGAATACACCAGAGAGCCTGGAGGGCAGTCTGGAAGAATTAAGTGGATTTATTGACAAAGCTATGGCAAGGAGAAGGTGGGACATACCTCAGTGACAGCAGCTCCTCTGACCAGAGCAAGTGTCATCCCAGGAAGCCTCATCTCTCTCCTTCTCTACCCCTAGTAATCCTAGAGTAATATTTTTTAGTTTAATCGTTCTTGAGTTCGTTTAGTTGGAGCAAAAGGAGCCATAGCTGTGAAGAGACACTATAAATTGTGAATGGATTAGCAGCATCACTACTTGAGCTGTAGCCTATACCTCCCAAAGGGCCAGTTAACTTGTGTGCAAAGATATTACCACATTGAATGGAAGGGCTTAGTTTGTAGATGGAATTCAAATTAAGAGCAATACTTTGGTCATTTTTGCATCAAAAGCAAGTTCTTAATATATAAAGGATGATTTAATTTTAAACTAGATTTGAAAATGCTTCAATGAAAGGAGTTAGTTCTCTGTTTAGGTAAAATTCACATAAACTTTTAATAGCCACTCTCTAAACATTGATAGTTTAGTTATTATTCACTATTCAATTACTCCTCTCAATAGCAGCTTCATAGCTGGTAAATTCAAGCAGATGTTTCTGTTTCAGTCTCATGCCACTGAAAATGGCTACAGATCAGAGAGCTTCTTTAGAATATGCATTTGTTTTACAATGATTGTGCTCTTACACTGACTTACATTTGGATCCTTGTTCGTTTTATTTCAGATTTTGTGCTCACACACTACAGATAATCAAGCAGTTTTTAAACACGCAGATCACAGATGAGTTGTCCCTCATAGCCCTGCAGACTTTCTGTCTTTGGAAGTAAGGAATGTCCACGGGCATAAGGAAAAACAGTCTCTGAACACAGCAATTCATGTGCTTTACAGAGAAATCACAGTCCTGATCTGATATACAAGCAGGAAACTGCATCCTAACAGTCCAGTCATTTTGATTAAGACCTGATCTTGCAAAACTTATGGACAGGCTTTCTTCCTAAGTCCATTTCCCATAACTACTTCAAAGTTTTATTTCAGAAATACCTGTGAGTTTCTGCTACATCAAGGCTGCAGTGATAAAGTGGCCATGCTGTGGTTTTTAAGAAACGCTAAGATGTGACATTTTATTTACAGCTCTCTGACCCAGTAAAAGAGCCATGCAAACACTGAGCTCCTTGATATAGAGAGAACTTGCAGTACATTTGAGCTGTACCATTATTAAAAGCATTTCTCTAGACATTTCCTTTCCTTCTTGGATTGTTCTTGGCATTTCTGGAATATTTATGAATATTTATGAAGGCACTTACTTGTATACTAAATGGAGTCTGTGAGTAAGTCATCAATTTCTCTGGAAAGAGTTGCCTTTTGTGAAAACTTCGTTAGCTCTTCCACACAAGCGCCCCCGAGGGACTAGAAAGCTTGAGCACAGCATTGTAAAGCACATCCTATAGAATGTATATATGCCTTTAATCAGCACAACCTCAGTGCTGCAGATTGAGTAACCATCTGAAAAAACTCAGGGAGCACTGTGCTGTAGCCTAGAAAAGCTCATCAGGAGGCTGTTTTGCAAGACCTTTGCAGATGTGTTCTCAGCTACCAAACCTGTGCTAAATCAGCTGCTGAACTGGCTTATACCAGTTAATAGATGAATCTTTTTTTGATTAAGTAACAGATCTTAATAAATTCAAGGCTACATGGAGAAAATACACTGATTTATTGGTCCAGTACAGCTTACCCTGAAAGCAAAAGGGGTTTTACATTTGACTTCAAAGGAAGAAAAGCTGTACCCTAAAAGTTTAAAGAGTATAATAAACACTAGTAAAATATAATACTTACTAAAGCAGCATGAATCCTGCTCCCAAAATGTACACATTTGCTTTCTTTTATACTATTTGTGCAACTCAGTAATAATGAAAATGAAATACAATTGGTCACTGAGGTCACACCTGAGTACTGAGAGTCAATCTATCAGAAATAATACTATGAAATATATTTGCACTGAGTACTTATAGAATTACCCTGAATTGCTCAGTTGCAAATTGATGAAAAGCAAATTCACCAACGTGCTTGCCAATAAAATGAAAGACTGCATACTGAGTTCTAAGTTTTAATATTGGTGTACACTACAGAGCCATACATGCATTTACAGATTGTGTAAAATTGACATTAATATCAGTTGAAGTGGAAATAGGTCAAAATTGCTTTGTTGGACTGAATGCTTCACAAATTGTCTATTTGCAATAGCTCACTTAGCTCTGTTAAGTGGTTTCACAACATAAGACCATTTTTTCTTTTTCTTGCCTTATTGTTCTTTGTTATTCATAGTTGGTGCAGCACAGATCAATGGAAGTCTGTCACAGCAAGGACTAAATGAAGCCTAAGTTGAAGGTGTCCTGATTTAGCTCTGTAGTAGACAAATCACATTCCTCCTTTTAAAACCTCTGAAGACAGAACTAGCATGTTCACAATGCACTTTCCCAGTGAAGTCTGGCATATCAACACCATTCTTTTGCTGTTTACAAGGAAATTGAGCAAAGGAAAATTATTTTCAATTTCAGCCTCCAGGCAGCTGTGCTGTCAGACAATGAGGCATGATGCTAAGTGCAGAACAGCAGCTTGTCTGATAGACGGTAAGTAATTAAGTATTTTCAGTCCAGAAAAGGTTTTATGTTGTCCTTGGGTTTTAGACAACAATATTCCTTTTCCTAAGCTGTCTTCCCAGGAGAAAAAAACAAAAAACAAACCAAACAACAACCAAACCCCAATATTGACCTTATTCATATTTGCTGTGAAAAGATGATGCTCTCCTAGCTCTATAGAGTGGTGACCCTCCAGGTGTAGACCAGATAATGGATATTTCATTTAATTTCTTTCTCTCGTGCCTTTGTGAAAGAAAATCCAGACATCGCCTTTAGCAATGCTGCTGGATGTTGACCCTGAAAGCATATCCCAGATTAGACAAATGTATTATTCCTGTGTAATGCTTGAATACAAACAGGAAGAACAGACTTTGGCTTCCATTTCTTATAAATAACATAGAAATACCACACCCTTACAGATCCTCAGCAAAGACCTTCATATAAAGGTATAAGTGAAAAAAATTGTTGAAGAGGTACAATTTCCTTTTATTTCCTCAGTTTTAGCTAGCAATGAGAATAAAGCAAATAATACAATTAGAATTGAGCACAGCACTTATAGAAGGCTAGATGTAAAAGATCCTTCATTTACATGAAGCAACTTTATATATATATATATATATAAACTACATAAATATAAATAAAAATAGAAATATAGATATATAAAATATATATAATATATATAAAATAAAAACTCCTTGGGAAAGAGAAATTCTGTTACCCCTTCTAAATGGGACATCATTCATTTCCTCATTTTGCAGATTCAGAAATGAAGATCTGATGTGACTTTTGCAAATCACTGAAATTCTGGGACAGTGGAGAAAACAGAACTCATGTTTTGACTGAAGTAAAAAAATCACCCTGTGTGAAGTCTTGTTTTTTGGAAAAAAAAACCAAACCAACTCCATGAAGGAAAGGTATATAGGTTATCACTCATGAGACTGTACCAACATGGAACCAAAATAAATCTTGAGGCTTCTCTTGAGGCTGGAGTCATGGTTGAGAGAATACGGGAAGCACTAGTGAAGGAAAATAAAGTAGTGTAATGCTAAATTACTGTGCAGGCTTTCATGTGGTGTGATTGTGCCTCTACACATTTGTGGATGAAAACAAAATTCGAGTTATGGTTACAGAAAAAAGATCAAATGTTTATTCTATTGCAATTTGACCAAGAGGTGTAATTAAAACAGCTGAATCATTGGATTTACTGCAATAAAATGTAGGAAAAACTCAGATTATAAATTGCCTTAGTTTGTGTCTTACATTGTTTTTTATATAATGAACATCCTGTTCTCCACTTAATCCCACAATCGTACTTACCAGAAATGCCATTATTTGAGTCAGAGTCATGTTCAACTTTAAGTGATGTTTGAATAACAGAGCCCTCTGGCTTCCCCAAGGCCACACAGCTCAGCAGGACTAATGTGATTAGGACATATTGCTTCACTAGGAGTGATTTGTTCTGTTTTGTCCAACTGAACTCTGTGGCCTTGCACAATCTCCAGGAATTTTGGTCCTGTACAATTCAGTGGCCATATCACATTTTTAGTAATTTGTGTTTCAGAGCTAATGGTATTCTATTGAATAGAATAATGCTATTATTCTTCATATTCATATACGCTGACAAATATTTGCTTCCATGCCACCTTATGTTCGAAATTTTATCTTCAGTTTGTGTAGCATTGCATATGTATAGACTACACTTTGTAATCTAAGTGATCCTAAGATTATTTGCTTTAGTCATATTGTCTTGAGCAACACCAAAGACGAAAGCAATGGTGAGCAAATTGGATAAAGGCAGAAAGAAAGAAGGCAAAGGTGTCATGACAATTTTTTTTTTTAAGGAGGAAACTGAAAGAGAAGAGAGGGGACCCTTGAAAACTTTTCTCAGGTGAGGTAGACTGGATGGAAAAGCATAATTGAGGCCAAAGGAAAGAAGCAGCAAAAGATATTTGAGAGCATGACAGCAGGGCAACAGGGAAAGGTGTTAGTAACTAATGCTGATAAAGAGAGAAGACAGAAGTCAGTGAAGAGTAATCCACAGGATGAAAATCAGAGAGTACATGAATGCTTTAACCTTCAAAATGATGGTATTTTCAACAAGTTTTTAGCCAGATGTCACACATCCTTAGCCCTGGGAGAGAACTAAGCCATCTTGGAGATAATCAAGAAGGAAACTGAAAGGAAGGAAGTGTTGAACATAGAGGTGAATAATGTATTCATAAGTAGCAACAGTAATGAAAAAGACAATCTGGTTAGAAACAACTGATGAGATACTTGAGCAGCAAGATGTGAGAAAAAGAGAGGGTTCCATGAGAAATGTAAAAGAAATAGCTGAGACAGATCAAAACGGGCTCATTGCTGCCAGATCCCACATGTAATGCTGTGAAAAAGAAATTAAAGAATAAGGAAACGTTGAAGTCAGGGATATGGGGTTGAATTACATTTTCTTTTGGTCAGCATTCACGTATTCACCAGGGGAATAAAGCAGCTGAAGGAGAACTACACCCAGCCTAGTTCATGTGCCTGAGGCTCTTACTGTCCCAACGTTTAAATCCAGAGGACAAATACCAGTGAAAAATACAGATGAATCAAAAAATAAATGCAAGTTCTGCCAAGGAGATAGCCAAGATCAGAGAGGTGGTCATAGCTGCGTGGGGGTTCCATAGATGAATCGGAGAGAAAAGGGATGATGGTGTGGATCAGCAGGAGGCAGGCAGAGAAAAGTCCAGAGAGGAGTGTGGGAAGGCGTGAGAACAGACAGGAGAGGGAAAGGAGCACTGCTGAGGGCAGTACCCAGAGATGGGGCCAGCTTAGAGCCAGAAAGGAATACTGTCCTGTAAAGAAAAGGGCAAGGGAAAGAACTGGAGCATCATGGTGCAGCAGGTGGGAGAGGACACTGAAGGAGGTAAGTGAATGGTAGGGAATTCGATTAGTCAGTGAGTGTAGGGGATGAGAGGAATAACGGGAAACAAGCATCCAGAATTAGCTAACTTGACACACTGTTACAGAGGAAAGGAAGAGTGAGGCCAGAAGGATGGAAGAAAGACAGATGGACAGCGCTCCATGGTGAATGAAGGAAAGAAGGTGATTCAGACAGCAGACACAGGGAGATAAATGCTCTTATTGAAGGTCTCGATCTTGGACACCTCTCAGAGAACAGCAATAGTTACCAGCTGGACTTGGAGCACTGGAAGCTGTTACATACATGAAGGAGGGGAAGTAAATGAGAAGTTCATAATCAGGGTAAACTAAATTCCTCAGGGAAGGATTAAAAAAATTGTGCAGAGCTGTAGCTGAGAAAACAAGGGAATATGCGAGCCAAAGCAAACCACAGGTCAGGAATGAAACTCATCCATCTGAAGACTTTAAGAGCGGTCAGAAGAAAAGACTGTAGACTTTCAAGTCTGCAAAATCATTATTCCATTCTTTTTGTTATCTGAATAGCCAGTGTCTGGAATGATCAAGATCATTCTTTATTGTTGCAATGAATCTTGTAAAATGAAACTTGAATGTATAAATTGTTGAAGTACTGCTTGCTCCAAATGACTCATTAGCATCACAGAATAAATAAGGAGATAACATTGCTAATTTGATTCAAAGCCTTGAATGTACATCATCCATAAACTCTGACTTCAGTGAGTATAAACAACTTTGTGAGTGTCCCCATAGGACTTATATTAATTCGCAACAAAAAAACTTTTATAACTCCTACATTTGGGAACTAAGGATTTTTATTTCGTCATCCTGACTGTTCATGAGCTGAAATTAAAATGTTAACCTATGAATTATTTATTGAAAAACATTCTAAAGTACTCATTAAAATCTTAGGTGTCATTGATGATAAATCCACACTTTCTGTTTGCTTCATAATGCCAACCAAATGGATTTACTGATGAGAAGCATCAGGAAATACAGTGAGCATTACGTGAATAACAAAAGTAATCATAAAAAGCAAATTCTGAAACTGGAAATTCAAACCTCAACCAACATCCTCCAAGGTAACCTCTAAGCCATTCCAAAAGACCCAGAGCTTTAAAAGACATAGGATCAGGCAATAATTTTTAAAAGTTTGTTGAATCATGGTCTCAAATAGCTCCTGATGATAAACTGCACTGGCACCTCTCCAAGAAAAAACAAAGCATGCCTTTAGTCCTCTTTTCTTTATTCTGTCCATCTCTTTGTATTTGGGTGGAGAGTACACTCTGCATATTGGAAGGAAAGGGGTGAAAGCAATGGCATGATAGCAGGGAATTTCTTGGAAGACATGGGAGTGAATAAAACATAAGGACAGAGAAGGGGGGTTTACATTTTTTTCCACAACAAAGTGACATCTGTTATGTCATGAGTCTATACTTGTCCAAGCGTTGTATGCTGTCTTTTTGCTTCATCTCACATTTGTCTCTCTGTGTATGCTGTACATTTTCTGGGCAAATCACTACCTTTCCCTTTGTCTGGAGACAAACACATCTTTTTTTGGCACTGGAGCAAGCTCAGTAATGAAGAACGTGATTATAACCGATGAAGGATATGGATTCATCTTTCAACTTCACAAATTATTTGCTATGATTCAGAGTCACTAATTTCTTTGGTCCAAGGCTTTCTCTCTGAAGCTGCGGCAAGAGTTACCATATATTGTTGATATGACTGAAATTCAGGGTTGGGAGGAAACTGGGGCCAAGATTTTGAAGCACTAAGCAACTTCCCTAAAGCCAAATCCTTTGAAATGCACATGTTGGACATTTAAACTGGGTATTTGTCAATTTTTAATGTTGTTTAAATTTTATTGATGATAATAATAATGATAAATGTTGCAATAGTATCTAATACTTATATGATACTTATAAGTCTAAAGTTTTGTCCAAATGGTTTTTCCCAAATGGGTACTCAGAGTCGGAGTTAGTTAGATTCCAATGCTCTGTAGTTAGTTCTGATGCTATTGAATAAGGAGCTTTTCAAAAGCCCTTGCAGTTTTTGTAACACTTCAAATGTTTGAGTGTTCAAGCAGCTACAGCTGTCTGATGTTTGTTAGTCACAAATGCAGAAGGGAATGTTGCCTCAATATTTAACTCAAAAAGCATCATTAAGCTCGTGATGATTATAGGGTTGCAATAGTGTGTGTCCAAACCCATGGCAGCAGGAAGCCCTGATAGCCAGCAAGGACCTCACCACAGCTTCCTGAAGGCTCCCAGGTCCACGGCCAAAGACGACGGTCACGGCTCAGAAATGTGCAGTACAATGACGCTCATGAAGCAGTGGCAGATCTACCAGCTCTGTCTCAGTGCTCTATGCTGCACTGCAAGTTTCCTTAAAATATTACTTAAAATTACTTTAAAATATCCTTAAAATTGATCCCAAGCACTTGATGTCTTTAACCTTTTTCCTATGCTTGACAAAAGACAGGGGTTAATAATTCTGTATGCTCTGTTCAATCTCCTGGGGAAATCTGTTCCACACCCAAAACTATTCTTCAAACAGGAGTTCATTCTGTGTGTTTGAATCAGCATAGAAGTATTTGTCGGATCAGGTCCACCATGTAAAGTGAAAGGAAATACCTGTATAATCTATTAAACACACCCTACCTCAAGCTGTGCAGAACTGAAAGCAACTTACTTCATTAAGAACTAGATTATCAAAAGGCTCCATAGCAAAAAAAGCATTTGTTTTCAGAATCTTTCTTGTAGTCTTTAAAGAAATGTCGATAGGTGGAATTTAAAATGTGTCTGAAAACTATCATTAGGAAATTTGTTTTCTTCCCATATTCTTAAATTACTGAAAAGACTTGACCTTCAATAAAATTGGAAGATATTTTCCTTTATGCTGTCACATTTCCAAATGTCTGGAATCTAGACTGACTTCTTCTGCCTGAGTGTAGCAGCCAAGGGTTTACACAACACCAAGTAAACTGCTGTTCTGTTTCCAAACTTGCAAGATCCACAATAATGGAAGCAATGGATTTTTTGGGGACAGCTTTGCCAGCATACAGAAAAATCTTTCTGAGTCTCATTCACTCTTTTGGTTTTTCATTGTTTCAGGTTCCCAGTCAGTGCCTTTTTGCAGTTTTTTCTATCAGGAGCTCTAAGAGCTGTAATGACTTATATCCAAAAGAGAATTCAACATTACCAGATTTTCTGTCCTGGCTGGAAACTGAAATTGTCAATATAAGCTGCATATGTCAATGGCAACTATGCTGAGGATTTTCACACAAATAGGACACGCATGCTAAGGTTTAAATGCTAGATCCATGAAGAATCAAAATAAAAATCTCAAAACCCAAATAATTCACTATTACATATCAACCAAAAGGGCAGATGAGTTACAGTGAGGAGACCAAGATTAATCACATAACTAGCAAAAAATGGTTATTCTACCCTTATATCAACTATTCCCCACGTATGAATTTTTAAAAAATATTATTATATAGTATTGCCTCCCTCACTTGAACATTTACAAAATATTTATAATATAAACTGCTGTTTTCAAACAAGCTGGAGAGGCACAGGTCCTCTTTTCTTGTGTGAACATTATTTAATTCATATTTTCTTTCAGAAGGAAACAATGTAAGTATGTGTGGAAAGCAGTGAAAGCCATCATGGAATTTGTTCATCAAACATTAGTCTTTCTGTGGTAGGTTTGTCCCCACAGTAGGTTTCAACCAAGTGTTGATTGATTTATCTGCTCTTCACCTTGCAAACTGGGTGATGTTAACACCAGTGGAATGTATCATACTATAGTGATGTTTGTATATCATTTGTCTGTGCCATGACATTTATTTCTCCTGGTGACTTAAACTGAGTTTCAAACATCACAAGTAATTGTAAGTAAAACCATGTATATCTCCCCTGCGTATTCCAGAACTTATCAGGTACAAGATTAAAACATCAACATTCCCTACTAGTGAAATATTAGGAGCGCTAAAGAACCGGCTGGAAAAGAAATGGGAGACTCTGTTTCATGGCCGTGGCAGACGCTGATGCAGGGGAACAAAAACTCTGTGCAGTGGGAGATGAGGGCTACGGAAACAAGGCTCTTCCTTCACTGAGACCCCATCCCAATTTCTGACCAAATTGTAATTCCAGAGACAGGCAGACCTGGCTGTACGTGGACATCTGTGCTTCAGCTCTCCATCTCTCCATCTCTCCTCTGCTCCAGATCTAGTGAGTGGATGGAAAAGGCACCAGCAGGGCTGCGTCAGCCTCACAGAGGGCAGCCCCAAACTGAGGACAAGGGAGATCTTTCCTACAGCAATGCCACAGCCTGAAAGGGAGAGAGATGCCTAATCCTGGAGCAGTCTTCAGAAAGGAGGGCTCATTTCTTCTTCTGCAGATGACTCCACCAACAAAAGAAATTTGTGAAGCTTTCCCAATAGTTAGGTAAATAATGTACCAAAAACAAGACAAAGAAAGCTAACCATTTCTTTGTTTTATGCAATGGCAGCAAAGCTGTTCTTTTTGAATCCACCAGCCAGAGTGATTCAAAGTTCATCTGTGACTGAGTATACCATGCTAGGGCAATGTGGGGGTGTTTCCAGAGAGCCCTATAAATCTGGGAGCTGGAAGGGGTGCCAGGGTGGGGTGCGAGTGAGCCTTGGCGGCTCATGTCAGCCCCGCAGGAGCCACAGTGAACTCCCAGCCCCAGCCTTCACAGGGCTTTTATTGCTCTCCAAGGGCCCAACCTCACTTTCCTTACAGTCAGTGGCAGTTTTGCCATCGCCTTTCTTGAAAAAAGCCTTGACACGAGCAGAGCAAACAATGAAGAAACAGAAGCCAAGCCCTGGGCTGCAGAGCCCATGGCAAGTTTCCATATCTTTAACTGGCACCCAGTGTTGGTCTCCTGAGAGAATGTCACTGTACCTGCTCTTTGTATGCAAAGCACAGCTTTTACACTTGCAAATATATATAGAAATAAATATATTTATGCATATTATTATTTCTCTTTGTAGTGAAGATAAAAATCTGTGAGCTAGTAGTGATAATAACGTCTACACATTCTCTGAAATCTAATGCCTATCCTAAATGTCAAATCTTTATTATCATTGCCTGTTTTAAGTGGGGCATAAAATTTCCTGACTGGTCTGCTGCCTTCAAAGAGCCTGTGCTCGAAAATACGAAGAAAAAAAAAAAAAAAGAAAGGAAGTAAGAAAGTAAGATAAAGAATACTGATTTATGCCAAGTGTTCCCCAAATCTCAGATGTTAGAATTTTTTAAGGTCTTAGGATAGCTATAACACTCAAGATTTATATAAAATGAGCTAAATATATTTCTTAAAATAGTAAGAGCAGGGAAACTGTTCTACAAGTCCTGTTCCCACTGCTAACCTTCTGTTTTCTAAAATGTTTAATGTACTCAGTTCATACAGTGTGTGTATAGTATACAAATACATGCCTGTGCATTATCAAAGAGTAAAGCTAAACTGCAGTGTATTTAGGACCTCATGATTCAATTTTAGATGAACATGAGAAATGGAGTCAGTCAGATAGACATGAGAAATGAGCTCAGTACCACCACACTTTTAATCAGGTGATACAACTTCATGGAGAGGACAAAATTGCTGGAGAGTGATTCTTTATAATGACTTTCTTGTATCTTAATAGGAACTAACTGAGAAATCTACAGGAAACTAATTTACACTTTGATTAGGAATTCAGATTGAGGTTCGGGAAAAGCACACATACATGTGGCAGTTTGTCATCATCTTTTGAGCAGTGCTCAAGTCCAACCTGCCTGCAGCACCAGGTCTTTGGCTGTGGCTGCAGTACAAGCCAACATTACCCTTTGGAGAGTGTCCAGCTCCGTGTGCTGGGCATGTATGGGAGCTCAGCTGAGTGCCAGGTGCCCCTGGGCGAGGGCTGCACTATTCCCTGTGGACACAATGGAGCCTACACGCTTCCAGCTGCTCCAGAGGACAGAAGGATTACTCACTGCCTCAGGCAAATCTGCACTGTAAACTCTTTCCACCTCAGCTGTTTCTGAAAGCATGACTTTGTGGTTATAAATGTTACGATGGCCTCCATCCACATACTCTCTTTACATGGTTCTGACAACATCTTGGCATTACTTCACAGCTTATGTTTTTTGCCTGCAGTTTTTCAAGCAAGCCATAGCACCTCATTGTTTGCTGAAGCATTTATTACAATGTGATTGGGTCGGAAAGCCTGCCCTTCCTCTCTGCAGCAGAGCTGTGTGCTTTAGACCTGAGGTCATGGAGTTATTTGCACTTCCAACAATTGGTTGCATCAAGCTGTGTTGCAATACATGAAACATGCCACATCAGGGATTTTTCTTTCTTTTCATTCTGCCCTCAATTTCTCTCTTCAGTCCTTCCCTACCTCTCCCAGGGAGCAGCAAGCCATTTGGCAAGATGTGGAATTGCTTTTCAATCTTTGGCTTTCATGGTTTATGAAGAAATTCTCTGCCTAGAGTCATTCACAGGAAGGGCCTATTCACTGTGAATTTTAGATTTGTCTCATCAGTGGATAATCAACCTTCATGACTCTTCTGACCTTGCACATCCAACCTTACCTCAGGTGACAAAACACTTGACCCATTTTTCTGCACAGCACAATGGCAGATGTAACCCATGTGCCTTTGGATACTGTATTCTGTCTCTAATTCAGCTCTACTTATGGCCCCCTAGTCATTTAGTTATTCTATTTAAACTCTAGCAATATAGCAAATTAAAGGAAGGGAAGGTGATAATGAAGTTCCCCAGGCTGAGAACACCCCCTTGAGCTGTGAGTGCCTGTTTGCTATGCTTCATGATTTCCAGCAGCAGTGTTTAAGTAGACTATTTAAGGGCACGGCATTTCAAATTACAGAAAAGAGAAAGCAAATTCTCTAGGGCTGAATCATCGTATCTGGAAATTCAGCAAATGTCCAATTTACACAAACTGCATTCATTAATTTGAATTACACACTGTGTAAAGAGACACTCATCCAGTATATACTGGTAGAAGCAGATGAATGAAGCAAGGAGGGGTTCCAAAAGGAAAGCTGGAACCTAGTGGAAAAGAAGTGGCACATTTGCTGTTTCTGTTTCATTTCTCTTTTTTTTTGTAACAGAAATGAACACAAGAGCTTTATGTGCAACGACTATCATAGAGAGTGAATAACCAGAGAGGTCAGTGGATCACACAGACTTTGTGATAAAGGATAAGAATTCCTACTAAAGTGAAATGTTGAATCAGACAAAAATCGTGCCTTGGTTACGCAAGGCACTGTACCTGCTGATTTTAAATGCATAGTAACTATAGGGAGTTTGTAGAGCACTGAATGCTAACCAGAAGTCAGCTGCTGGGAATGGTAGGTGTCCTCTGCTTCTCCTTTCCTCTTACAGGAAAATGTAGTCACTAAGCCTGGCCTCTTCCAAGAAAATGTAATAATGAAACCAGCCCTTTCTCTTTTCTTTTGCATAGAGACATAAATCCCACGTATTCCATTTTTCTATACTTCAGGGCACCATGTTGGATAACACAATGGAGCATTCACACAGATTGCCCAACACTTCCACAGAATCCATTCTTTTGGTAACATTTTTGTGCCCAGGAAGGTGACAATTTACTACAGAAAGAGCAAAGCCATCCTGAATGAACATCCATGTGTATCATCCAGGATAAAAGCGTTTCCCATAGTCCCCAATAGTCTCAGTTTACCAAGGGCCTCTTTTTCACAACACCTCTGAAGAGTTCATGCCTTGATGGGACAAGCTCAAACCCCATCAGCACACACGGAAGGTTTAGCTCTGTTGAGGTTTGTGTGGTAACCACATCTAACCCAGTGCTCAGCTTCCCATTAAATCAGGTGTTTGAAGCCCAAACAGGAGTTGGAAACCTGAATGCTCATCTGGATCTGACAAGAACCTTCCAGTATTACATTAAGTAACACAACTAACATCTGCCCTCTGCAGAAGGCAGCAGCACACGGCACTTTTCTGAATGCTGGCCTACAATAGCAGTAACCATCAGAGGCTCCTCTTCATCAGGATTCCATTGGTGGCAACCAGTATATTTTTAAGGTGAAAGGATATGAAGGCCATTTCTTCTATGCACCCATACGGAAGAATCAGAATGATAGAGAGAGCAGCAAAAAACTATTGGACTTTAGGATTTTTTGGGTCTTTTCAGACCTAAATGATTCTATGATTTTAAAAAGAAAGATCAAAGACTCCAAACAGTTTTGATACAGTGAGCAGCTGTGGACATAAAGAATCCTCAATACTGGAAAAATTACTAAAAAGGGTCATGACAAAGGACTGTGAAGTCAATTATAAGTAGAATGGAAAAGGTGAATAGGAAATATGGAATTACATATCACTGTTCCTCCCAACAGAAGATTGAGAAGGAGGACATTAACTGATTATAATATGTCCTAAACTCAAAACAAACATGAGCAGGTACTAGGATTTTTTTTTTTTTCCTACAGCTAGCTGTTAAACTGTGAAACCTCCTGCCACTGGAGACTGTGGTGTACACGAGGTCAAAACACAGCTGGACACATGCCTGGAAGAATTGAAAAGACATGCTGGTGGCTCAGGCAGCCTTGCAGTTGCCAGCCGCTGGAAATTGGAGCACATGCCAGGGAGGTACCACTGCATTCCTGCTCTATTCGGACACTCTTCCAAAAAGGACAACTACTGGCAGTGTTGGAGGCAGAATATTTAGGTACACGGACAATTTTGCTATTTGATGTGGTACAACTATTCTGTTCTCATAATATGTATGCATGAAAATCACCAGAAACATTGATGAAAACTTCCTAATCTCATCAAAAGATTATATTTAGTGTATTTGTAGCCCTCTTTTTCCCAAAGACTCTGCTCAAAGCTAAAGCTATCTTTTATTTCTCCAACACACTTTAGCAGTGTTTCAGTGGTTTAATATCTCTTTGTGCAAAACTTTTGCCCTTTTCTTTATGAATAGGTCATTAATGTTTACAAAAAGTTGGAAAATGCTTCTTTTCAAGAGCCAGATCTGCCCACTTTTTCATTTCTGAGGTGCAAAGCTATGACTGGTCTATTGTGTAAAACAGCTTGCAAAAGCTTTGAAAATGCAAATTAAATAAAGTATATCTGTCCCTTTTTTTGTTGATAGGGATAGAGGAACAATACAAATTTGCAATTTTAAAAATTAAAAGGGTTATGTGATATTTTTATGGCCAGGGCAGCTTCCAAAGGGAAATTGGAGCCAAAGGACAAATTTTAAAACATAATATAACTAAATCAAGGAAACAAAAAAGTTCCTTTTCACTTACACAGAAGCCTTGTTGAAAGAGAAATACTTGTGGGACATGAGGAATGAAAAAAGTCAGCATGCAACTGCCCAGGCTTGCCCAATTTGTAGCTCCCACCTCATGGCAATTGCTAAGAGTGTTGTAAAAGAGCTTCTTTGTCTCTGGAGAAAGTATTGCTTTCAAAGACAAGAAAAATCCACAAGCAACCTCTCACTTTGACACACAGGTCATGACATTAAAAGAATAATGTGAAGAATCACAAACCACTGGTTTCAGTTAGGAAAGCAAATGGCTTGGTAGGAGGGAGGGAGAGATATTTATGTTATGATCTGCTAACTCTCTGTTTACAGATATCTAGTTCCTTCCTAAAAAAAACCCCAAAAAACAGACACCTAGCAGAGTCCTTCAGAATGACCCAAAAGAGGTAAAATTCTTTAACTTTGTGAACAGTGTCAACAGTTTGGGAAGGGGGAGGCTAGAACAATATAACTCCTAAAAGGATGTGTGGTTATTTTGCCATCTTGTTGCAACATTTTGGTGCAGAAGGGAGATGGCAGCAGGAAGAGTCAGAGCTGCAGCAATCCAGACGCTGGAATGAGCACAGGAAATGTGGAGATCGTGCAGTGAGCCTGCCAGAGGGAATGGGGCACAGGCAGCAGGGCACCGTGCCAGCAAAGCTGGGCACAGTCCCACCTCTGACGTGGAGGGAGTTGACAGCTTTATGGATTTCATCATTCTGCCAGAATCAACTTCAGCAGCCAGTTTTACTTGAAATGCTGAGAAAATTGTGGTTCTGGCAAGACAAAGCAGTGTGGTATTTCCTGGTACCAGAGCTAAGAGGCGGCAAACTTACCATGATGGGCACATCCTTTGAGAGAGTGTTCTGAGCTAAATCCCTTCCCTCTGCTGACCCTGGAGACAGTAGCAACAACACCAGGGCTGTTTCCTCTATTCCCAGTGTGCTACACTGCAATTAGAGAACACTGCTGGAAAGTGATGATCAGCAGCAACTTCACACTGAAAGAAACTGAAAGAAGCAGAAGTGGAGCCCTTAATCCAGTAAAGCCCTCTATGCAAACCAAAAGTGATTCTTTTAAGGAAAGGGGGAGCTTGGCTTTTTAAAAGTTCTTGAACATCTGAATTTCTCGGTTTAGCTTGTGAACTGTCTGAGACTCACACTCTAAAGTAAATGCACAGCTGTGGGCCTGCAGTTAGGGCTAAAATACACCTGCAATGGCACTTCTCTCTGGAACTCCCCTATTACATCTGCAGTGGCTTTGGGAACTCTGGCTGCTCCTCCAAGTGACTGTAGCATAAAAAAGACATGAAGATATCTTAGGAGTGATGAGCAACTGGGTATTTCCAGAGCAGAAACCCCAAATGCAGCCAGCTTGTTAAATTTTGGTAAACTCTCAAGTTCTGTCAGGAAAAGCAGAAGGGATGATGTAGACTAAAGAGGACCAGAGGAAACTGTTGGAAAAAAACCATTCTGAGATATTTTGAGAACAACAGTAGCATATGACATTGACATAACTCAAAAATTTTCTTCTTGTTGTTGTTGTAGCTGTCACTATTATGATTTGTAGAAATTAAATTCACCTCCTGGCAGGTAACCTGTAAAAAAGCTTATGAAACCACTTTGTCTTAGTCCTGACCCCTTTGAAAGGCAAAATCAGAGAACTCCACCCTGCAGACCAAACTCATCATATGCAGTACGAGCTCCAATAATTAGCTTCAGCCTACAGATATTTCTCAGTCAGAGCTGACTTTCCCAGCTATGAATCTGAAGCATGAGAAGAAAAAGAGGCCATTGTTCTTGATACCCACTGTAAAATTCATTAAAAATGCCAACGAGGACTGTCACCTTCTCCAGGCAATCAACAGAAGATCTCTGAACATTTCAAATTTAATGTCAGGGAAAACTATTTGATTGATCACCTATTAAATGGCTACCTAATTTGTATGGTTGCTTGGAAGGGAAATTAGATTTCTAATTTGTTTCAGAAAAGGATACGATACAAAGTCTGAAAAGTAGATATATTTGAAGATTATGGAATCTTCAAATCAATCTGAAATCCAGACTTGATGCCAAAACAGATACCTGTGCATTCCTGGAAGTATTGTAGGAAAGGAACTGAGGTGGATTTAGGAAGCCATAGATTACTGAATCTGATCCTTGTAGTAGGAAAGATCTTTCTGAGGTTAATAAGAAATGAGTTCACAAAAGATCTGGAGAATGTTTTGGGGATTTTTTTTTTGGGTTTGGGGGTTTTTGTTGGTTGGTTGGTTGGTTGGTTGGTTGGTTGGTTTAGGGGGTTTTGTCTGTATTTTAAAGAAGAAAAAGAGTAAGTGAGAAAGAAAAAAAAGGAACTTGATTGTCATTGCTTCAGAAAAGGGAATGGCTGAAAAACTTTTTGTGAATTTTTGAGTGACAAGAAGGATTCAAAAGGGAAATTTTAAAATATGCTAAATATGCTATTTGGCATCCTAAAAATAATTCAAATCTCCCAGTAGAGTTACTTGGGAGTTTCAGCAGAAAGGGAAGAAGTATGTAGTAAACACAACATTATCTAAGAATACTATAAAACTCACAAAAAACCCCCTCTTTTGAGAGCAGAGAGAGGTTTCCAGCCTTCAATCAAGGAGACCAAACCTTGCTCACTGAAGCTGGAATCTGTGCAGTGTCTCAGCCAGTAGACAGGGTCTCTCATGCACAGCTTACATGCTGTGACAAGTAGGCAAAAGTAAAATATAAAATATTGTTATAAATTGTCATTGACTAAAAGAAGAAGCAGTCACAACTTTCTTGCTAATCCATAATAAAGCCCATCTCCCTTTCATAGTGCCACATTTCTAAGGAAAACCAGATAGCATCATGCAGCTGCTTCCCATTTCTTCCTCATAATAAATTAATAAATAGAAAGACAATGATGACTTTAGAGAATTAAAGAGAGTTCCAGTTGGAAACTCTACATGCATCCAGCTAAAAGCTGATTTGTTTGTTTGTTTGTTTGATGAGTACAGCAGTATGGCCTGGCCAAAGCCTCAAGACCTGGCTTGTCTCCATGCTCATCTTTATGTTTGCTGATCACTGCCATCTTTCAGCATTTCTGCCTTCCCATATGTGTCAGATGCTTACTCCCAAAATCAGTCTGAAAAATACAGGTGACAAACAGCATTCAGCCTCCCCAAGGATGTGGTGAAGTGCTCATCCTTTGGGTTTTTCTAGATGTGGGTGTCCAGACTGCTGCATAACCTCCTCTGGGCTCCCCATCCCACAGCAGCTCGGACCAGATGGTTCTTCAAGGTCCCTTCCAACCTGGGCTGTTGTCTATGATAACAACTAGTGGAAACTGAAAGTAGTATCTTGCAGAAAAGGCCTTAAATGAGACTTTTAAAGAAATGTTTATTCCTTCTGTTGTGTAAGGAAAAAATCCAGTTTTATTACGTTATCTCTGTTAGCTTATGCGTTTCATCCATTTGTCTTCACTGCTGCTGCATATTATTTATTGTTACCTGCTGGGAGTGTGTCTCCATCACAGCTGCAGTCAGGGCTATAGGTGCCCTCAAAGCAAATTGCCCAATAGCTCGCACTTTCTTTGCTTTGGTTCACAGTAGTGTGGTGTGGATGACCTGAATCCCTTTTGGATGAAACTGAATCCTATTCATCCTGTAAATGGGGTGCAACTGAATCCTATAAATCAGTGGAAAAGAAAGAAATCAAAGGGAGGTTAACACACCAGGCCATGAGGCACAGAGTTAACTGCTGCTGCTTTAGCCAAAGGGGCCGATAACATCTGGCAAAGTGATGGGGCAGTAACCCTGACTCATAACATCCAAAATCACTCCAGCATAATTCCCACAGTTTTCTTGTCAGCACCCATAATTCCCTTGTTCTTTGTAAATCGAAATAAATGATCGATGTCAAACATAAACAGAATATTTGAGTCCTTCAGCTGGCTAGAGAAGTGATGTTTGCTGAGGGGAGAGAGTCAGCATGATTTATCCTACTCTTCGTAGGTTCTCTTTAAAGTTGCACCACTGTATTAAGTCCTGTTTTCTGAAAACAGAAAACAATGAGAAGAGATTTGCAAGAACACCACCAGCTTCCATCTGTGAACAATTTGATACTTGCTTTCAGCAAATTTCTAAGCATTCCAGTTTTAAATAGACCTCGCATCAGTATTCTCTTTTGCCTGCTTGTCACTGCAATGCTGCAGTGTTGAAATATTCACAGACCTGAGTACAAAATATCACAAGCACACTTGGACTGAGAAGTGGGGTTTTATGTGTGATTTTTATATGTGGTTATGCTCACTGTTCTCCTGCTTACAAGAAATAAAAAACTCTAACAAACAAATGTGGCAAAACCAGATGATTTATTGCTTTGAGTTGGTCAGCAGTCAGAAAAACTTTTATTAATCTAAGTTACTGAAGGAAACACCAGTTGTTCTCAGCTGCAGTGGGGACTGACTGCAATAGGTCTGACTTCAGTCTATCATGATAGAAGTAACATTAAAAATTACTATCTTCACCTGCTGTTTGCTTTCTACTATATAAAGTTTATTATAACTTTATATGTCATGTAAAGGTCCTTTTAATAGGCCAGTGAGTCCAGTATGGACCTTGATATCAAAGCTTTGGATATCTTTCTTTACAATGATAAAAGAAGACGCAAATTTCTACACGCTTTTAAACAAAAATCAAAGGTGAGCACTTACTCTGAGCAGTAGCTGGGAGTTATTGAAAATTCTTAGATAAAACATACCCTCCAACACTGTGCAACATGTTTTCCTAGCTTGGACATGTCAACTTCTTTCTGTTTTGTTTCAAGAAAGATTAAAAAAAAGTTAAATGTATTACAACATCCAAATAATCAACTCTTTCCAGCGCAGATATGGATTTTATCCAAAGGGAATATATTTTAGAAGCAAGACTACACCAGCTGATGATATTCAAACACCAATGAAGCAGCTAAGTCTGCCTCCAACTTGCTAACAAGGCTGTTCTGAGTTATGCTCTGTGCCTTAGCAACTGTCAGATAAATAATCTTGTTCCTTTGTAAGAAAATGAACAGGCTGGTTCACTTTAATCCCCCACCATCCAAATATATTTAAACAGTAACATGATTAGGATAAGAATACACTGCAATATGAGTTGGAAAAGTGCTAAGGCTCCGGAAGCATGCACTATAAATCAAGCATTTAATGATTTAAATCAAAAACTTCAAGCAGCTGTCCCTGGGAAACATCGGGAGAACAGACTGTGCAATGAAGCCTGGTGGAAATTAATTTAGTAGGCAAATATTGTTATCTCATGGACTTTGTGGGAATTATGAAAATAAGGTGTTGAATGTATTTATATATAATGTATTTATTTATAATGTATTTTTATGTTCCTATGCTAAGAATGCTTTTTACAGGCCCTACTTTTATTTAATAAGTAAAGTACAAATCCGGCTATCTTAGGCAAAAGTTCATTTGGGGATTTTTTTCTAGGTTGGGTGATGAAGCTATGCCTTTCAATCATTGCGGTATCTGTGGAAAAGGTCCTGAAATCTGCAGGAGCCATGTACCTGTGTAACACCCAAGGTTGTTCTGCAGAAGAGTCAGCCTGTTTCAGGAAAGGAAGCACACTCCAACTGAGGAAATGTCCTCTTAAAATTCTCCTCGAGCACCACAGAAGCTCAGGCAGTGTAAACCCATGGAGGCAGACACTGCCATCCAAATTCTCGCCCCTGCCATCCTGCAGCTCCCTGTGTTGCTCCCTCCACGTCCCAGCGCAAACACTGAGTTAGCCACATCAGGAAGATCAGAGGAATAATCCCTGTTACAAACTCATTATTTATTTGCTAGTTTAATGTTAGCCTGGGTCAGCTTCCTTTAGGGTTGGGGCAGGAACAGGATGAGACAATTGGGGCTGGTAGAGCAGCATGGCTGAGTTGGAGTGAATTAAAATGTTCACAATACTACAGCCTTAGTCTGGAAAGTAGAGTGACTCGACAAAACATTTTAAACTGATTTCTAGATCTCTGCATGTATAGTGGTATTATGCACCCATTACCCAAAAAAACCCAGAAAAAACAGCAAACAGTGAGTAAGCATATACATTCCCACCAAATCTTGGAAGGTTAGTCGTGGTAAGAGGAATCTCTTGCAGACTTGAGTTCATATAGGGCTGCCCTCATCTGCCCTCATGAAATGGTTCTCAGATCACAGTGCAGCCTGGGGAGGGCAGGGGGATGCACCACCAAAATCCATCCTGAGACTAAAGTCAGCTTCCCTGGGCCTCTGCACTAAGATTAATAAACCACTAAGATTGATAAATCCTCCTTAAATCTCTTTTAAAACATACCATATTGAAAAAAACCCTAAAACAAGCAAACAAAACCCCAAAAACCAAAAACCACACATTAGAAAGCAGGTGTATTACATGTTTCTGTGTTTACTGCACATCAGATATTGTCAAACCTGCAAAAGTTTCCACCAGAAAAGTTACCTGATAATGCACTTTATTTTACTTGGAGAGTTAGGATTAGAAGTGGGTTAATTTAATTCCTAAAAAAACCCCACGATGATACTGTTCCCAGTTTTTTTGTGGTTTAAATGCAAATAAGTTTACTTTCCAGTAAGTTTTCTTCTAATGGCAGATATTGTGCAGCTCACACTTGTATATGTGCTCAGAATAAATGTTGTCTTGCATCCATTAAAAAGAGAGGAAAGAAAATTAAAAAGGAGTGATTGGTTGAAAACAATGTGATTATGCTCATCTGTAACAGCCCATATGGAAAAAGGAAGGAAGGAAGGAAGGAAGGAAGGAAGGAAGGAAGGAAGGAAGGAAGGAAGGAAGGAAGGAAGGAAGGAAGGAAGGAAGGAAGGAAGGAAGGAAGGAAGGAAGGAAGGAAGGAAAACAGTTTAAGGAAGAGGCAAATAAGCCAATCTGCATGCACATGAGTAGGATGTAGCTATTTTTACTCCTGCTTTACAAAGAGCTTCCTAAGTAAAAAAAAAAAAAAGTTGTTGCATTGGAAATCTGTAGACCTGTTATTATTTTATATCTGTGTGCATACTCAGAATGGGACAAGTAGACCTAGAACCCTCAACAACTCCTGGAACTCAGAGATGTAGGTAGATGCTGACTTCCACATTGAGAAAAGTAGTGCTGTAGGCAGTGACTGAGACTGTAGTTAAAAAACTTCTATCTTAAGTGAAAATAGTCCTTCATCACTTTAAACAAATTTCTTAACCACTGTATGTAAATTTATCCTTAAGTGATTGTATCCTCTTACAGACATAAATATATAAATCGTTTGTATTAGTACATTTGAAGTGTTCCACTCAAATGTATTTACTGTGAATTTGTAGCTGTGAAAGCAAGAATCATCAAGAATGAGAAGAAAGTTATAAAATATCCAAAGCCAAGAGAAAACTAAACCTACAGCTTAGGAAGCTTTGTTCCAATTGACCCCTTTTTTTCCCCTCCAAAGCTATAGAGAAACATAAAGATTATAGCTTTCATAATTTATGTCATAAAACTGCTATATCTTACATGTTATAGAACAGTAACAGAAACTAATTTATGTTAAAAAAATTTAGAGGTTAAATTATAGCCAGTGAAGTTCCCTAAGATGTCTGTAAGACCAACAGAAAATATTTTACTGACTCATTATTCACAAAAGCATGTAGTCTACATTTGTGACTCATAGTCATGTTATCAGAGATTCAAGGCCAAACTTCTAAAACAAAAGTGCATTTTGCTGGGTTTTTTGTTTATCTGATTTGAACATTTCAAGAATATTTAAAGAAAAAACAGAAGATGAAGGGAATTACTGAAGTGCAGAGATGAGTATCCCTGTGTTTGCCTGGATACACATTGTCAAACACCAACATAAATCAAGCAGAAGTAATGGCAGCTTAGCTAACATTGCCTTACAGAATTCTACATCTTGATTACTACATTGTCAATCTTAAACCCTTAGTTAATTTAAATTTTCCATTACACTAATCCAGTGAAGTCCAGGTTGAAAAGTTTTAGGAAAATTTCAGTTAAAAAAAGGGGTTTTTTTTTCCCTGAGCTGGAGGTTGAGGATGCAGGTACACAATCTGCTGTCTTTAGGCAAATGTCTGTGCATCAGCTGCAGCTTCATGGCTGGGTGAACCCAAAGCATTTCACTTCTCTGTTGGGGGGTTAAGCACTCCAACACTCTTAAACACCACAGCTCTGTAAACACATGATAACACCCAGCAAATTGTGGTAACTCAGTCAGAACCTCTTCCATTAACGAGAAATTTGTGCTAGCTGTGATATTTTGCAATATAGATGTCTGTGAAAAGGGAGGGATTTTTCTCCATGCCTGCTGGGGACAGATTCAAAGTTGTGGACTAAAATAAAGCAACGGAAGTTTAGGTTAGATGCTGGAAAAATATTTTCAATAGTAGCGGTGGTGAGGCCTGGAGCAGGTTCTTCTGGAAGCCATGGAATCTCATTTACTGGAGGATTGGAGGAAGGGGTTACACAAACATTCCCTATGAGTGATTCAGGACTGGCTGCATCTGCCTGGAGGAGGGTTATGAACTACAAGATCAACCAAAGTCTGTTCCAGTCCTACTTTCCAATATCAATCTTGATAGAAGTTTCTGCTGAACTTGGTAAAAGTACCTCTCTCCTGAGATTGAAATTGACTTTGTGATAGAACCTTATGCTTATTGACGCTACTGAAACACTTATTGGGCACCTTTGTCCTCTCTTGACAATATTTCAATTGTGCAGGTTTCTTAAACCTCGAACTGAGAACTCCTGACAGAACTTAAGGTGAAAAAAGAAAATAATCACAATAATCTCATTAGAAAAGCCATATAAAACAAGGACATATCTAGCCATCAGCCTGAAAAGTGGTTCATCTGAAAGAATATTATATTCTTCAAATATTTAATAGTTTTGATTTTTTTCAAGGTGATGTAATTTTAATTGCTCAGATTCTCAGTCTTAGTTGGGATAACTTGGTTGCACGCATCACATCCATGGACACTTCCTATGGCACTCTGCCTTACACAGTGGCGTGATGCAGACTGACCCCATGATACAACTTCAAAATAATTTTTCTTAATTAAATTGGAAGTGCAAAGGTACTGAAGTACCTGCTCTGCCTCTGAACTTGTTTGGTAAGAATTTGTGTTTCAGAGCATGAAAAAAGAAGCACCGCGTTCTCCCTGGATACTCTGCTGCAAATATTGAGATGATTGCTGCTAACAAGTGCAGTGAGAGCAAGTGAGATTTCACAAGAGTGGCAGGAGTGCCAGAGCTGCAGGCCACTCTAAAAGAAGAATCCACTGTACTAGTGGAACCCATTCGGGGAAAAAAAAATCTGTAATGGAAACTAATGCTTCAGATCTTAGGGACCAAGTATTGTTCACATTATAGCCAGCTCACATCAAACCCTTTAAAAAATAGGGTCATTCTAAGAAATGCACAGACATTTAGGAAAAATGCTCAGAATTGAGGACATTTATAGAATTGCCCGAAGTTTCATAAAAGTGGAGCTATCATCTGATTCTTTAGTCTGTTCTTTCTGAGCAGGTAAGAGATTTGGCTTCCTTTTATCTCCCAGGATCTACAAGAGCACTCTTGGTTCCCCTCTAAGCATCAATAATCCCATTTTAATGACAGAAGGTTAGAGGACAGGAAGAGGAAGAGATCATAGCTACATTTCATGTGGCAAATCTGTGGCACACCAAGGAACAGATGTAGGTTAGTGTTAAAATGACAAAATTTTTCAAGGACAAAATCACTTTCTAAATTATTTTCTCTGCTTTTTTTTTTTTTCCTTCAAACACTAAGTTCTTTCAAAACTGCTATGCTTCAGTTGAAATTATTGACTAACACCATCAGCATTAGCAACAACACTCATTGCCTGGATTTTATTGCCTGAAGGCACAGTCATGTGAGATGCAGAATATACACATACAGGGAGAGCTAATTCCTGAGAGCTCTCCCATGAGAACTTGAATGTCTAATTACACAGAAACGAGGAAAGATTAATCATCTTGAACAGGGTCCCACAGGTAACGTGTGGCAGAGTGAGGAATCCATTAAAGACCTGCTGGATCCCTGCCCAATGCTCTCATCACCAGCCCATTTCTCCCTCCATGTTTACCTTCTGTTAAGCAAAGCTAAGGATCACATGGACTGCTCAGAAATTTTTGGCTCCTTTAGGTGTTGCAAGGCAATTAAAGTACATGCCATGCAATCTTACCTGGGAGTATCGAGAGTCTGTCCATTTTTCAACAATCTCCACAGGAGGCTTGAAGAAGGAGCAAACTCTCTGTGCGACCTGTGCAGTAGCAAACAGCCTGGCACAATTTGGACTTCTAAGAACCTTTGCCTTTAGGGGAAAAAAAAAAAAAAAAGGACAACAATAGGTTTTACTGAACAGTTATTTACCTACTCTTAGAAGGTGTGCCCAATCAGCTCTCTAAAAATCTGCCTGGCCACCCAAACTCGGCAGCTTGAAGGGCTCAAAGGCAGATCTAAAACCACCACCTAAGAAAAGGAACTGCTAGCACAGTGATATAATGTCAATAAAAGCTGGAGGGAGCATTTCATTTCACCCACTTTCGAAGCTCCTGGAAGAGCTGTGCAAGGTGGTGTGAGGAATAAAGCTGAGCTGCCTCGTGAAGACAAGCAAAGGGAATTCAGCTGGAGTGGTGATGACTCACGTTACTACAAAAACTGTCAGAGAGAGACAGATTTTTCTTTTTCTGCAGATTGTCTGTAAGATTTTGGGACAGAGGCAGTTAAAGGCTTCTCAGCTTACAGATCTGAATACCTGCAGTGTAAGGCTTATTTCTTAAGAAGTCTAAAAAAAGGGAAATTTGTGAAAGTGCTTTTCTGCAATCAGTGACTGTTCAGGTTAGACTGAGCATGTTTCTGTTTTTAGTGATCCCATGAAATCTCATTGACGGGAGAAAGGAAAAAATACCTCAAGATTTAGTTCCAAAACTCTGGCCAGTTCTGATTCAGTCCTTTCCCTTCATTTTTTGGCCTGAATATGTTAGCACAAGTGTTATGATATGAACAGAAATGCTATAGTTCTTGTGCATGGCACTTCTCAGTGGTTTGTTTTTTTTAAAAAAACAAAAAGGCAAATCAAAGAATTTTTCATTTAACTGAGGAGTCAAATTATCCTTAGTAGTCTACATAGAAAATAAAACAAAATTTAGCTCTGTGAAACTGATAATACTGATTTTTACTCCACTGTCAGGAATGCCATGCTCAGAAATGAAACACTGTCTCTCCCAGCACACAGCTCAGGGAAGGGCACAGATTTCTCCACGTGCCCTGTGATGGCAACAACAGGGTGCTACTGCTGCTGAGGGGAGAGCAGGAAGGGCTGGGCTTCTCACCTGGGCTGCTCTTCCCAGTCCTTTCTGTGCAACCATTAAAATAACACTGGGACGCAGGCAGCTTTATGCAGTCTTTATTGACATTGTATCATCCACACAGGAAAGATTCAATTCTTGACTCACGCCAGCTCTCCATCAATATTTTTGGCCTCACATGAATTTATTTCAGTGACAAAAATGGCTTAGTCAGCTTAGTTTCCTCCTGCTCCTTCATCCCATTGCCAAAGGCTGACTGCTCATCCTTCTTCCCATGATTCCCTTAGCAGAAATGGGAAGTCATTTATTTGGCCACTCACTGAACAAGATCAGGGAAGTGATCAGGGTTAAAAAACAAAAACACAAGACTTGCTGGCTTATTTCCTACCCAGATCAATTCCCCAGGTAGTTCTCAGTGCAGCACACGATACAAGAAGGTCTGCGCTGGATCAGAACTCGGGTCCATTTGGTCTGGTGTCCTGCCCGCAGCAGCAGAGCAGACACAGCAGATGTTTTCCAAGGAAGGATGTTAGGGCAGGGCAAGCGTCCAGGAATGCTCTCCCGGCCTCCTGTGACTTGTGACTCAGGGATGTCTTGAGTGAAACTTAATGTTTTTATATTTAATATTCATTGATGGATTTTTCTTTCTTTTATGTTCCTGATTGGTTTCGAATTTTTTTTTTTAATCAAAGGAAATATTTTCAACCTTACCCTGCTTTGTGGAACATAGCAGAACTCTGTTCCATTCAGTCAGTGGAGTGCCTCTTCTTGTTTATAGTACCCATTAGTTTAATTTTGTGCCCTTTAATTTTTTTATAATGGAAAAAGAACAGCCATACATCCTATTCACCTTTCTTGTTCCACTACCTGTTTTATAGATCATTGTTGTAGCTATGTCATTCAGCTCTTTCCCAGCTTCCAGACGTCTTAAAATACCCTTAAGGGAGTTGCTTCATACCAATAGACAGCAGAGACAGTAATGCAATATAGGTATAGATGTGCATGGCCAGTGATCTTGGTAGCTTAAACTGGTAGCTTAAACTGAGGACAGAAATGGCCATGTAATAAGCTTTTAGTTAATAAGAAATATGCGTCTGGATACACAGTCCTGTCTCGTGAACCTCATTTCTTCTTTCTCTACCACTGCTTGTCAATGTCAAACAATGCCTTCAGCAGCTTTCCAATTTTGTAAGTAAATAAAGAACTCAAATGAATTATTTAATAAATTTCCTTTCATTCTCCCATTGTTCAGTCCTCAATTGCCTTCTCTTTAATCTTCCCTAATTTGCAAAATGCAAATATTTTCGAAGGTTCTATTGTGGCTGGTTGAAATGTTTATTAAAATTCAGTGTTCAGTGTTTCTTTTTGTTACTCTGAATATAAAATCTTCACCTTGCTTTGTCTTGTTTTGTGCAGAACTCTCAGTACTTCTTGCTTCCCATTTGTTTATATTTCTTAAAAGCCTCAAAGCTACTCTTTACAATCTAACTTGCACTTTGTCACTCTTTGCCTCTGCTTACAATAGGATTTAGCCTGCAGGCTCTTGCCAAATGTGTTTCTTAGAAATATTTCCCATCTCAGGGAGTCACAGTCAAAATTATTCTGCTCATTACATGCTGTCTTAAATTCATGTCCTCCAATACTGAGATACTTGTATTTTCTCGAGTCCTTCACCTGACAAACTCCAAAATCCACGGGGAAACACATTTCTTGCTGCGCTGCCTGCATCCTGCTCACTTGTGTGTGGGCTGAGCTGAGCCCTGTGTGCCTTCAGCCTCAGCCTGCCCAGAGGAGCAGGAGCAGCTCCTGGTGCTTGGCTTTCCAGCAGACCCTTCACAGACCAACCTCACACATGGTGTGCTGTGTTTTCAGGCTGAGTCATTTCTGAAGATCCAGGCAGAATTCAGGGGTTCAAAGAGTGTCTCATTTCATGTCTCACCAAGCTGGTGTTTTCCTGAGCATCAGCCTGGGCGACACCAAACCCTGGGCTGTGTGTTAGGAATGAGCACAGTTGTATGAGATCCTGCAGCTTCCCAGTGCACTTTTGAGGCAGGAAAAGCAATGCTTTTCCCCGGGGAAAATGCCTCTTGTGGGGCTTTTCTGGGTGCACAACATCACCAAAGGGTCAGGACTGACACGGATTGATTTGAAATGCATCTTCTCTTCCCTGAGTGGAAAAAGAAACATAGAAAATGTTTCTTAAAATGGCCTTTCCTACACTCTTTAAGGGATCCATGCCGTATTCAGTCTGTTAGTGGGAGAAAGAAGGATGAGAATCTTTCTAAACAATTCTCTGAACAAGCTGACTTCTATCCTGTGTCAGACGTAAGCAGTACATGGATCACTTATGGAGTATGGCACAGATCTATTTTCCAGCTTCATGCAGCCATCCCTGCTCTTAACAGAGCAAACCAGACAGTAGAGGAATACACAGAGAGAAATTTTCAATGGGGAAAAAAAAAGATTTTTTGCATTAATATTTTCTGATAACAAGTACTTGGTTTTTTATTCTTTTATTTTTTGCAAGCTCCATTTTGGAAATAATCCACTGTGGAAATACTCACGTGTCGTTGTGCAAATTAAGGTTTTATCACTGTGCATCAGGACAGAGAGCATACAGGCTGAGCTTATCCTCCCTCAGCTTTGAGGAGGCTGTGGATGCAGCTTGCCTTTGAGATGCCTCTTTTGCAGGATTGTTTTTTTCATCTTCTTGTATTATGTACTGTGATCACATCACATCTTCAGTTTAAACTATGGTACATTGGGACAACAAATTGGGGCCATAGGAGCCCTGAACCAGCTCTCATGGAAGGGACGTTTCAGTGGCATTCCGCTCTATCCCCTTCTCCCCACCACAGATCCCATCTTCTTTTTTTATTTATGGTGAAAAGGGGAAAGAGTGGTCTCTTTTTGAATGAAAATAGGGGATCTAAACGCATTTTCCCACACATGCATGGCTACTTCCAATAGGTGGGACAAATACATCCTGTCCTGCCTTCTCCAAGAGTCTGTGTAAATATTTCACAGTCACCTGAGCCACCCACATTCCTTTTGTTGCCCTTAGCTTCTATCAAATGGTCTTTATTGTGGCAGGGAAAATATTTACACTATTTCTTTCTGCCGACTCAATTGCTGCCTTTCTGCCTGGTCTGTCCCCAGGACCTGGAGCCTTGCATGACAGCATTGCCTTCTGCTCCCCTTACTTTGAGCACTACCAGCTGAGCTTTAAAAGTAGGCAATTCAAATTATCAGTCAGACAAAACAGGCTCCTTTTAGCTCTTTTAAAAGCTTTTTAGCTCTTGTCTCAGAGCTTTTCTTGCTTTTCTTTCACGTTGCCTTTAAAAGCAAGACTGACAGAAAAGATTAAGTTGCTTCTGGTTGCACTGGATAGAAACAGATTAACGCAGCTGGATCCAGCCCTGGGAAGCCCAGCCTGGATATGTATGTTAGCACAACCCCGGCAATGTATAAGCAAGAGTCGTTTGTGTTGATCTTTTCCAGGATGATGAGTTTGTGATTAACTCTTTTGTGTGTAGGAAGCTGGTAGGCAGCAGGACGCTGATGAAAAGCTCCGAGGTGTCAGCCCTCCCTCTCACCACGCATAGCTCTGCAGCCACTCCACTGGCTACAGCAGGGATTTTGTTTGCCCTCTGTCACCTTTGAGATTTTTTTTTTTTTTTTTTTTCTGGGAGCAGGATGGCTGGGGAAGGAAGGAAATCTTCCATCTGAGAAAGGTTTAGCACAGCCTGCTCGGCCAACTCTAAGGAATAGGTCCAACCCTGCACGGTGGATGTGCGCAACCAAGTTGCAGGAAAGTAATTAAACCCCACAACTAATGCAAAAGCGATGCTACTGGGCAAATGGTAAGCTGTTTTGTCGCTCATTTATTTGTCTTTAGGACTGAAGATTTGGGTTTTCAGCATGGGCTTATTAAACTAAAATTACTTCAAATAAATAGCCAAAATATCAAATAAAAATACATGTGCTTTGTGGGGCAACTATGAATTAGAATGTTCAGAGGGATCCAGGAGACCCCAAATTCAGCAAATTATCTAAGTCAAGCAGGGAGCATCTTTCATGCTTTGCTGAAGGAAAGCATCGCAGGTCCTGCAGTGTGCCCCTTCTCCCTCCAAGGGGCTCTGGCTGCAGGAGCTGCAGCAAAGGGCAGGAGAGGGCAGCAGATGCATCAGTTCCACGTGTGCTACGTGTGCTCCCTGCTCGTGTTCCTGCCCATGATTCCTGAGAGCTGACCCTCCAACCTTTCCATGCCCCCCGCCTGCCTTAGCTGACTCGAGATAACATTATTTGCCAACCTCAAAGAAGTGTGGTGAGGAGAAAAGCTCTTGAAGGGGCTCAGCACTGCTGAGAGCAATGAGATGTTTCCTTCCTGGTTAGAATGGGACATTCAGAGCAAATCTTTGCTAACAAAGTGTATCTGCTGGATGAGCTCGACGCCAGAGAGAAATAACATCAATACATCTATTCCAGGGTTCACATCTGAATCCCAGCCAATATCTTAAGGTGTTTTGGTTTGTTTTTTTTTCTTTTTACATGGCATAAATCCAGGGCATATTTACACACAACAGTTTTGAAATCACACACACCCCTAGGCAGCATGAAATATTTCTATACAGCATTTTTCCGAGACAGTAAATCAGACCATCTCAGATATACACCTATTAATTTTAATGAACACACAATATCCCTGTCATTTCTGCCTCCCTTGTCTAATGACACATTTTCTCTACTTCCAGCACATCTCATTCTGTGTGAAGGTGAAAGAATGAAACTAAACACTGCTGACTTAGCAGTAAATTGAGACTGAAAGATTCTACCCTGGACTGTGGAAAATACTCATTTTGCAGGCTTAGTGCCAACAGCACTACCTTGCAGCTCCAATTATCTGGTATTTTAGTGATTACATTCAGATAAGCAGGGATAATTGTAGCAATTTTCAGCATCTTCACCAGACAAGCCAGAGGCATGACCTTATCTCAGATAACAGAAAATGAGATTCAAATTAGCTTGCTTTTCTTTTTTTTTTTTTTTCCCCTGACAGTGAGCAGGCTTAATTACAGGAGAAAATTAGCAAAGGAAGTGGTATCTCTTCAAGTCTTCAGATGGTTTCTGGTGACTGACTGGGAGACATCTCTTAGCTAAGCACAAATTTAGGGACTTCATACAATTGCCTTGGGGCTCTGAGGTTGTATAATGAATTTAGGGTATGGGAATTCTGGACCTAAATAATAACTGTAAATCTCTGATTTCGTTATTTTTTAAACTTTTGCTGACTAGAGTATGTTCTACTTGGTATCATCAGCATAAAGTAAATGTCCGTAAAAATGCCAAGGCTGATTTCATCAGACCACCTGCAGGGGAATGGAGGAATCGATGGGGTTTGTCTGCCTGAACCTGCGATGCCCCAGGGTGAACTGCTGGCCCCATCAGCTGTTCCGGGACAGCCAAATGCACTGTAGCTGCTGCTCTCCAGCTCTGGAAAACAGGGCCTTTCATATGACTCCAGAGATCTACTCTCTGTCATACAAATCAAGGGTCTAAGTGGTGCTCAGGAAAACTTATGCCTTGCTGGCTCAAAAGACAGGCAGGAAAACATCAGTGGTGTTCCTCACTTGCAAAGGACTCTGCCTCATTTCTGCTCCGCACAGAGCTATAAATAGATCACTCCAGGACTACTCAAGGCTTTGGTTGTTGTCACAATAATCACATTTAGGAAATAAGCTACACTATAACTTTATCCCCTACCTCTGGCAAACCAGCAATTTACACTGTTAGTTGTATTTTGTATTGCTTTGGCCATTTGGCTATAGCTCACACACAGCAGTTATTGGGTCTGGGCTTTTCCCCTTGAGTCCATAACATCACAAAGAGAGCCACTAGGACACAAAAGATTTTTTGTTTGTTTGTTTTTGTTTGGCTGGTTGGGGGGGGGGGGGGGTGTTTGCTCTGTGAGAACAAGCCCTAGGAAAATGAACTATCCACAAAAAAACCCTATTTTTACTCGCATTACACATTCTTACACATGCAGGAAACAAGGTCTCTTAGTTGATTCCTCTTTGATTAGTGCATCATTTTATTATTTTCAGTGTGAAGCAAGGAACAGCAGTTCATAAAATATGGCAAAGAATATACATATATTAATTTAGAAGTAGTTCAAGGAGTACCTGTAAAAAAAAATGTTTCTTTGCAAGATTTTGGACTTGAGAGGTTTGTTTAGTTTTGCAGGACTGGAGGAAAAATTATTAGTTGCTTACATTTATTCCTTCACTTTAAATCAAACCTTCAGCATTTCACTGGCAGCATTTGAAAACACTATTGTTTTAGTGGAAATGCCACATACCTAATAGTTCTCTGGGGAGAAGCAATAGACTGCTTTCGTTTAAAAATATGCATGAAATAAAATTACGAAGACATATATAGGGACTTCCAGCCTAAAGGAACACGATGTTGGGCAATATACGGTCAGGTTGGCTGTGTGGGTAGGGTATTTGGCTAAATATTAACAAATAAACTTGGTTGTTTATTTATTAACAGTTGGCAAATCTGTTCCCACAGGCAGAGGCTGCACAGGCAGCTCGGCACAGGAGAGGTGTGGGTGCACAGCCCAGATAACACCAATGGGAAAAGGGGTAAGGGAGGAGGATTTCCTAAACAGACAAGGAGACAAACCCAGATGAGGCCACAGTTACCCTTGGTAGGAGTCAGGACAGTGGTGCCACTGCTCATAAATCTGAGAGGAAGTGGTCCCAGAGCTACAATTCAAGAACTCCTTTGTTCTTTAATTGTAGAACTCCTTTGTTCCTTGTGGCTTCATCTTCCCTTTGTACAGACTCAAGGTGTGTGGGGTGTTCAAACCTGTGGGTGCGAGTTGGGAGACAGAGGTCTCGGGGACATCCCTCTCTATAACCACCAAAGACAAGATCTTCATGCCCATGTGTCCTCACAGAAGCAGAACTAAGCAATTTCTTCAAGAAAAGGCTGAAGGGACTAAATGAAAAACATTTTAGGTCATGTAGAGAAATCAGCAGAACCTGAGCACATGCAGGGGACCCATGTGAGAGTGGGGTGCCTCTAGTCCTGGATGTAATGCCTGTGTTCTGATTTCCAGCTCTGATACATCGCAGCACTACCCAGCACCAGGTCCTGTCTGGCTTTCCTCTTAGATCCAGATTCACATGTGTCTCCTTGTGTAAACAAGGGCTGATCTGGGAGTTACTGCCCATTTAGTTTGGTATGGGCAACATGAGAATCTGGTCCTTAAGACTCCTCATCGTGTGGAGTTAAGGAAAAAGCATGCGTCTCACAGCTTTTAAATGTCAGCCAGCTGTGTCAGCATTTTAATTTCTGTTCATTTCTGTTTATCGACACCTCTCCCCTCTCTTCCCACTGTATCGTACTGGAGGAGGCAAAACATCCTTCTAGACCCATCCTAACGACAGACCTCATTTAAATGTTCTCAAGTCTAGCCACAGCTGAAGGTGTTTCAGAAAAATAGCACAGGCCACTATTCTTAGTCTGTAAGCCTCTCCAGATTTTCTTTCCCTGAAATCTCAAGAGGATTTCCCATTTACCTAAATTAACCTCCCTTACAGATTTCCCAAAACAGAACATCTCAAATACTCTTTGTCACTTGTTTCCACATAGTGATTAAACTGTAAACCAGCAAAGACTGAGACAAAGATATTTTTCATGGCCAGCATACAGTAAGACTCTCACAGAAAGAGATATTTGCTCATTTCCGAGACTGTCTTTTTAATGGCATTTATTTAGAAGCCCTTATTTACTGAGAAGCTTTGAGACCTTATTTAATTTATAGATCTTGCGTAGAACAGTAGCAGTGGCTCAGGCCGTGAAATGCCACTTTGTTGCTTTTCCCCACTGCTGCCCAGAGTGTGAATGCTCCTGATGGTGTCTATTTGGCTTGAGCATGTCAGACACGGACCAGACAGGATGCTGAAGAAAGAAACTGGTGTCCTTCATTCCCAAGGCCTGGCTCATTACACAAGGGTGATGAATTTGCTCTGTTTATAAATTCTGCAGCTCCCACTTACAGCCATACCTGACATGAGCTTGAGGAGATGGAACAGAGCTAAAACAATATTCCAGGCAGTTGATGTTTCAGGAAAAATATTGCACGGAAAGCTTAGGCGCCCAGATCATGCACACAGTAAATGGCACGAGTGCAAACAGCATCCTGCTTGTTAAGATCTTTTACACACTGGAGCCACTTGGACCAGCTAAAATGTCAGGCTGAAACTTCTGCAAAGGAGGAGCAGGGTCAGATGGGAATATTGGTCTCCGTCTGAGGCAGCACATTGCCCAGGGTGGGACTGTGCAGCCTCTGCGAGGGGTTCCAGTGCACAGCACGGACTGAGTGCTGCCAGAGCAGCTTCTCCAAAAGCCTTGTCTGCTGTCAGTGGGACACAGAGATGTGGTACCAGAAGGCAGCAGCCCAGACATTCACAGGCAAAACTGGAAACACTTCTGGCAGCAATTAGGAGCTTCGTTATTTGCACTTCTGTAAGTATCTCTGTTGGAAATGAGTCACTGACTCACCTGCTCCCATAACTGACCAGTCAGAGCTCACTAAAGCAAGATCACCTCGACTTCAGAGAGGCTGTTCTCTTTCCAGGGCTCGACTCAATGCCATGGCTGAAAGCTGGCTAGGACCAAAGCACACAGCAGAAGGCTGACAGTAGTCACCACTGTGATTGTTGGCCATCTGCAGAGAGCTGTGAGGCTCTTCAGAGCTAACAGAGATAAGCACAACTCACTGGTATTCACGATACATGGACTAAGAATCAAGCACGACCAAAAATTCATATCAGAGAATTAGCCTGGTGAAAGCATAGAAAAGTCAGGCTGCTCATTAGCAGGGTTTGCTCCAGCGTGAGAAAGCATTTCCATGAAGCCAGAGCAGCTCTGCCCTCCTGGGTTTTGCCAAATGCCAGAGGCAGCTGCCTGTGCTGGCCCCACACCCTGCGGTGCCACATCTGGAACTGCTCAGGGCTCCCAGGCAAACCCCGGCCTCGGGTTCAGCTCCAGTGCAGCACGAGAGCCACCTGCCCCAGGAGGGGCTTGGGCAGAGGGGGCTCCCCTGCCCTGACATCTCCCCCTCCCCACCACAGCCGCAGGAAGCGCGTCTGCTTTGCAGACCCTGAGGGAACATAACAAGAATTGCTTAGGAAATGTTGGCCGCTGCTCTTTCTGTCCTCATAGCTTCATCAACTGGCACGCTATGGTTAAACCCTTGGGTAACAAGCTGTACCCCTCACCTTTGAACTCCTGTGATGTTCAGGTTGTGGGCCCAGATTCACCCCCACTGTGAATTAAAATAATTTTATTGCCCTCACCTAATGGCCATGCTTCTGGTATAGGGTTGCAAAGAGAAGCAAGCTCCATCTACACCTTCCCTGACACTGTCTGCGTGTGCTACTGGGGAGAATTACAAGGACTTTGGATCATCAGTCTGGGTCTCCTCCATCTCAAGGCTCCCTCCTGCAGTGCAGTTCCTGGCTGTCTTACGAGATGAGATTCTGCCGAATGTATAGGCTGGATGTCCCATATGAACTATCCTGTTTTCCATTCCTGCTGCCTTTCTGCACTTACACCATTGCAGCCGTCCTGCAGGGCTGGGCTCCACTAACCTTCAAAAGAATTACTACTGCTACTAAAGAACATCTCAGAGAATACAGTTCAGGAATCTCAGTTCAAGATTTAAACTGCAGACAGACCTTGCATGTGGATTTCCCCAGTACTCAAGTACCCCAGTACTCAGAAGCCCCAAAACTGAAATAGATTATACATGTATCCAGCCAACAGCAGCTCTTACTCAGTTGGCCTCTGATTTCTGGTACTACAGAGCTCAACAGAGTTCAGCTGTGCTTTTCTCCCTCTGAGATCTACTGCCTGTTTTAAACACTACCCTGCAGAAATTTTATTTCCTTCCCGTGAACCTCACAAATGAAGTGTTTTTCTTTCATGTGGTGGGGAGAACATTCTGCTGTGTGAAGCTACATGGGACCCTTGGTTCTGCTCTTGACATGGTGGCCAAATGCCATTTACACTACTTTGTGTAACTTTTTAAAGAGTTTTCCAGATAGATTCTTTCCATAAGGTAAATAAAACAGGATATTTTGTGTTGCTAGCTATTGTCCTATAAGATTAAGGGGTTTTCTCAGTGTTCCTGATCTGCTGTGTGCATTGGTCTACTCTCATATACTGAAGTCACAGTTTGAATCTACACCTTCCTTTTCCGTAGAAAAGTCTGCTTCTCGCCTGAGGATGTGTATCTCTAATGGTTTGCTTCTCTCCCAGCCTGGACTATCGTACAAGTAATGCCATTTCTGCTGCCCTTAGTGGTTTATCTTTCTGCTCCTCTTGGCTCTCAGAGTGACCCAACTTACCCAAGTCAGGAGGCAGATGCCAGTCTCGGGATATCTATTCCCTTGTGATAGAACCTACAGATGAAATCAATCCTATAAGGGCTCACAGCAAACTCCTCCCAGAACAGGCGACTTCTCGCTGGCAGGAACAGGCTCCGCTGCACTCGTCCAGTGTCATCATCAAAGGCTGGGTCCCTGCCTGTGCCTGCCACAGTCAGCACAAACACTGAGCACCACTTGAAAATAAATCACAAGGATGGTTAAGCATGTAGACTGCACATGCAGCCACTTCATCTTCCCTTGGCTGATGATGTTCACTTGTCATAGTTGAGACTGTCACAACAAGTAAAAAGTTCACCACAACAGCTTCTTGGTCAGAGAAAAGGAATTCACTCTTTATTTTACAAAGTCTCTTTTTGTACTATTTCTAACATTCATGTCATACATCCATTGGCTCCCAATTCACCACCCCACAACATCATTGGCTACCTATAGTTAGAGCAACATCTTGCAATAACACCACCTGTGAGTCTCTTATTATCATTGTTTATGGATTCCTGCTTGTTTTGAGCTAGAGAGAAATAGCGCGATCTGGACAAACAGGCCCCTCTCACAGCAAAGTAGTTCTCACTACATGCCTACATTTCACTGTTCACTCACATTCACTCACATGAGGAACTGCTGGAGGCTCACTGGAGGTTCCATGGGAGTCTGAGACCACCTCCTCTATGCTGATGGTCCAACATCCGAGAGCAGGCTTCATCAAACCAGATTTTCCGGACATTTTTGCAGTTAGTTTTTCCAGATAAAGAAGCCTCACAGATGTCACAGTTTGGAGATAAGGAAAGAAGAATGGAAGATTGAGCTGCCATCACAGAAAGTACTTCCAGCTGGGCTCAGAGAAGTTATCTAGCCCACTCTTCAGTGCAAATGCAAATATATATTCAAATATATATGCACTTTCTCATTATATTCCTCTTCTCTGGTAGTGATCCCCTCCTTTTTTCCCAAGTATTCTCTGCCAATTCTTCATTATCCTCGGTGCTAGAAAATCACTTCTGCTGTCAAGTTGAATGTTTAGTTTCATTGCTTCCTGTCATCTCATGTTTCTGGAGAAAAGATAATTTCTTTAGTTCATTTCTTTAGTAGGTACACTGCCATTATGTCTGTACCAAGAGCATCACTCAACAAGGTTATTCATATTTCATGTGAACAGTGCAAGTTGCTGCATCTTATTATATAGCAAAATAACTACATAAGCACATTATATAGACTGCCTATGACATTTTTTATTGTTCTGATAAAAAATTAATTTGTTTTGCAGTTCTGGCTTTCTCTGTGATTATTATTTGTTATTGACTGGAGATTTATTTGGGTTGGTTTTTTTTTTAATTAAATCATCACCTGTACCAGCTCTACTAGTTCTTCACCTGACAACTAATAGTTTAATGGAAAAACATATTTCAGGGACTGTCTGGAAGAACCACAACTATGGGGAGCGTTCCTTTCATTCTACCTTCATTTCTCATAAGCTCTGAAAAGTCATAACAGGAAATAAATGTAAAGGCATCTCAGGAAGCCATTTAATCCATCCTTCTGCTCCAGGGCTGAATTTGAACTGAGAATTTATAAGAAATAATGGAAGGCAGCCTAGGGAATTACTTTCTTCCTGAGTCACCTAAATTTCCTTTTTCTAAAGGATTCCAGTGCTTTGGTCTAGTTTACCTTACAAAAGCCATTTTTCTGTCTAGAATCACTGAAATTATGCTCTTCCTTCTATTGAAGGATTTCTTTGTTACTGCAAACCTCATTGTAGAACTAATATTCTGTCAAGACTATGAAAACGTGCAGGTCTTACATAGCAACATCTTAAACTGTGAGTGATACCACCATGTTGTTAGGAGATCAGAGATCTTTAGAAATTTCATGTGAGGGATCTCCAGCTCTTGTTGCTGAACTTAGATGCCAAATACTTCTGTCCGTACAAGTGATAGGAGTTATTATATACCTTTCCTGCATCAGTGTATTGACCTAAGAAAAATGAAGAGGGGAGCTAGGCAAACATTTGAATGTGTTTTATGAATGTGTTTTGAAGTAAGATAATAATAAAAGTCATTGAAACCCAGTATTCAGGAATAATCTGAAAAAACGGAAAAGATACAGTGAGGGCAACAAAGATGATTAATGATGTGAAATGCCTCTGTATGAGAAAAGATGAAGTACAGTAAGAATCTTGAACCTGTGAAAGAGATGATTTAGGGTGTCAGCCTTCATAGCCTCAGTGAAGCATCTTCTTTACGATGTGTCAAGTAACTCTGCATCTCCTGATGGTACTGACTGGATGTCCCCTGGCTGTGCTGGGGTTGGGTGTGATCCGGTGGGGTACAGATGTTTGAACTGTGGTCACGAGAAATTCAGTCATTGTCATATACAGAATTATAGCTATAAACAGAGTTTCCTTAGGATTCATTTCTATGAAATTGCCTATGTGAAATAGTGAGAGTAAAAAAATCCCACTAGAGAAAACCAAACTTATGCCTACAATAGATTTTGCAACCTAGGAGGTATTGGCTGATGGCCAGGAGGCTCAAAACACTGATCATAGGCAGAAAAAAGTTCCTTCTGTTTCCAGTACTTGAGCACAGATTGTCCATGGCTGATTTCCTTAGGCCCTTCGGTGGCTCGTGGGGTCCCTGTCCCCAGCCACTTTCCACCAAACTTCTCACACTTAAGGCAGAGAAAACACACCCATTCTGAGATGCACAAAGGGTCCTGCAAGGACTTCAGCCTTTTTCCTGATCTTTTTCCCCATTTGAGATTTTAGAGGGAACAAAGAAAAGATTCTGTGTTTCCAGCAGAATGAAAAGGGACAAGATATGGTACAAAGGTGTGAGACAGAAAACTGTTGTATGCAAGTGTACCAGTTAACCTGGTAAAAAAATGTTTCTCCCTGCTAACCTTATCTCTCATCACAAACAATTGAACTGTCATTATTACTCTACTGCAATTTATAACACCCTTTAAGATTTTTTAATCCATCTGTTCCTGTAGGGATTATAAAGCGAGCAAACTGATTATCACCTTGCCAACACTTATCATCAGGTGGCTGTGACTGTTTAGATTGCTGTCCAAAGACAACAAGAAGTACATTAACAGAGAACAAAAGGTATTGTTTAAAAAAAACAACAGTTACCATTAAGGCCTCATGATATAGATCAGATAAATCCAGTGATAGTGTAGAGATCATGGCCTCTGGGTTCCCCACCAGGCTCATTGCAATTTTATCTTATCATCACTGTATATCCTAATAAATCCGTGTGTGCCACAAAAACTCACCAATTAGCACTGCCTTTCCAAAAGCTACTTTGCAGCTTTTGTTATTTTAACTGCACATTCCCTAATTGTTCTTGATTGGTTTAATCGGACATTCAGAGGTTGGGATTAGATTTTAAAGAACCCTGGGATGAAGTGGGTTCCTGCATATGAATTTCTCCAGCTGTGTTAACAAACAGGAGGCAAACCAGATGGGTGGCAAAAACACAGAGGGCTCAAAGCACTGCAGAGCTTGGGCAATCAATTAGCACCTCCAAAACTTATGAACGCTTTAATAAAGTGAACTTTCACATCTCCCAAAGAGCAGCAGGAGATCACAACCATTGTGACATGCCAAGCTGTACAAGAGAAAATCTGTCTTGCAGTGTAGAGATTTGTGTGTCCAATCTCTGCTTTTTGCAGGGTATTCTGCCTTCATGGCTATGGACCCCACTCAGGTATTTGACATTGATTTGCCAGACACTGATCTTTGTTGGTCGGAGTGAACGGATTTCAGTCTTGACTTGGAGTTATTGTCAGCATCCACTGAAAAGGCAAGTAAAGAGACACAGGGGAAACTTCCTAATGGGAGCTAAACAAAGCTAAAATCAGACAGATTTGCAGGGGTTTTGGGGAAGGAGAATGAATATTTTTTTATGTCCTGTTCAAGCATTTCAAGTAATTTAGAGATGGTGCTTACCTTGTTTTCTGTGTTTATGGAAATTTTTGATGATGAAATATTAAGGGTACATTGGGGATTATCTGATCTTTCTGTAGGCAGTAACAAAGTAGAAACTATAATATTGAATTTAGGCATGAGGCTGTCAGAGTCTAAATTTGAAGAGACCATGGAAGAGATAAGGAACAGCTTAACAAATCCAGCTATTGCCCTTTAAGAATGAGTTCTCCACTCTGCCCCATTCCTGGAATTAACAACCCATTCCTGTGACAGAAAGGTATGTTCAAATAAATTAATCAGTTTTCACTGCAATGGCTGAGATCTGAGAAGACACTGTTTTTCCAGCTTTGCTTTGCTCATGAAGCAGAGCCTTAAAGGAGGAGCAGCAGTGGCAGAGAGCCATAACCTCTGAAACCACTGAAACTTCAGCAGAGTGAGGTTCAAGCAGCATCTCTATGGAATGAGTATGAAACATGATGCAAAAAGCATGATTGAATCCTCAACCCCTTCTAGAAATCAAGGCTGGCCCCTGAACCAGGGCAGGAGGTTCACTCAGCAAGCCTGAAGGATTGTGACAAGGAAATTTTCAGCCTTGGTATTTCTTTTTGTGTCACAGTTATGTCAATGGGCCACTGACACATTAAGTAATTCAGGCTGAAGGGACTAAAATCCATGGCTTTGTCTATAGGAAAATACCCAAACCATCTGGCTAGGTAAGGTAACGTCCCCTGTGCTTTTCAGTGGAATCTGTGCCCTGATGCAAACAAAAACACAGAACCTTAGGGCCTACAAAGAGAGAATGTTCTTTCCCAGAGTGTTTGGGATTAAATATTCCACATTCAAATTGAACAGGGGAGTCTTAGGTGAGTTTTATCATTGTTGTGCATAAACGACCACTGAAACGTGCATTCTTGGACTTGACTTCTTAAGAACTTTCTCAGATCTAATCCTTCAAGCCTCTTTGCCTTCCCAAAAATTATCAAGAACCATGTGTTTTTTTATTGCAATTAAATTATCCACAAATATTTATTTTATTTGCTTAAATCAAATTCCTGAAATCTACAGTATGAGCAGAATATCAGCAAGAAAGAGCTTAGACTAAATAAATGTGAGGGCAATGAATGTCAGGGCTATTAAGAGAAGCAGATGGTTAGGAATTGAACTTACTTGAATAACTTATCTAAAAAAAAAAATAGAAATCTCTAGAGGACTGGGATTTTTAGGGAGTTTTGGCATCCCATGTTCCCAGTCAGGCAGCTGGCAGCCCAGTGCCTTTTCTCACAGTGTTTTGGGTTTTCTTCCACCAGACCAAGAAAACTTGTATTTGCAGACCCTACAGAGAGGATGTTGATGCCTTCGCAGATCCTATGGCCTCACTGCTGCAAAGTTTCTGAGGAATTAGGTTGAATCAGCTCTTAGGAGGGGATGGTTATCTGGCTTTTACTTTATCAATGCGTTTGGTCCCTCAGTAATCAGGTGACACATCCACCCAGTGCTCACTCCCACCAGTAAAATCAGAAAACAGCTGTGCCCTGTGCCTGAAGACCCCCAATCTGAATACTCCTGTGTCAGATGGTTTTTATTACCACATCTTCCTGGGCTTTGTGAAAGGTCTCGCTTACTTCTGCATGTTACTGTGCCCAATACTGTGTCATCTTTGCTGCTTTCTTGCATTCAACACAACAGAAGACCTGACTTCTGGATAAATGAGGGCAAATTCATGCTAGGAACAGGCAAAAGGGGAGGGGAATAATGGGATGATATCTTGGAATTGGATCCACAAAGGAGCTGCAGTCCTAAATTTACTGAGAACACTCAGTCTATTTTTTCTTCCTTCTTAGCACAATGTTTTTCTTTGGGTTTCTTCTGAATTCAGCGTCTAGATAAATTCATTTAGTGAACAGATGATATAGCTCAAGATATTATTCCACTCTCCTCCCCAGCTCATTCAACCCTGCGAGCTCAGTTTGAACTTCTGCAGGAGGTGGTTTGGAACTAAGCCATCAGATCCTGTGCTGAAGCAGCTGAGGACTCTCCTCAAGGCAGCAGTGTCGGACAGGAGAGGAGAGCTGAGCCTCTGCTCTCACCCATCACCACAGATAATGGAAGCTAATGGAAAATCTGTGTCTATGTATTTTCTCTTACAATTCTTTTCTACTTGATTGTTTAGAGGTGAGGAGACTCCTCTTATTAGTGAAAAGTGCCTGCAGAAATAGACCTGGTCCTAATTTAATGCATTTGCTTATGTCAAGAGGCACTAAGAGCCCACTGTGGATAAGCCCAAGTATAAATACTCACTGACACATCCAGTTTAAATTTAGATATTTAATTGTACAGCATCCCAGAATCCAACCAAATTCAGCTCAGCTGCACCCAAGCTGGAAGAATTCTGAAGGCAGGGCAGAACTCCAGAGTATTCCCAAACACTGGTGCATCAACAGGAATCTGAGGACTGTATTTTAATAGACTAACACAAAGAGAAGCATTTGCAGATATTATTCATGTACCTAACAGCTGGAAGCAAAGAGCTCCCACATAACCTACTAATACTGCTAAGTTTGGGAATTTCCCTTCACAGCTGATGGATGCAGCCTTAGCTGATGGATTAAGCCTCAGAACCCTGAAACAGAAATGCTGCGGCTGGAGGTGTTCCTTCTGGGCAATGTGGAAGGGGCTGGCCCTGCTCTTAGCAAAGGTTAGACACATCCCTGCCGTGGCAGAGATGTGAGCACAGGGCAGGTTGGACTCCCTCACCTGTGCGCAGGGGCAGTCTGCAGGTCCCCCTGCGCTGCAGCCAGAGGCACTGAAGGACTGTTCGGAGCCAGGTGATATAATGTCAGATTTTACCATCCTTTTCTTTAAAGCTCCTTCTTTGCTCATCAAAGCAACATTGCCAGATACAGCATTGCATGTCCAAGTCACCAAAAATGCAATGCTTGACAGTGCTGCCTTTCATTACAGTCCTGTGAGTAAATTCATGCTCATGATTAGCTTTTCTACAGATGTCTAAAGCCTGGCTACTAGTCAGGGGACAAAAGCAAGATCAGCATCGCTGAGAACAGTTTCCCTTGCAGAATCAGTGTGTTTTATCTCTGCACAGGAGGTACCAGTTCATCACCAGCCCCTCTGTGGGGGCTGCCGACAAAGAGGCTAATCAGTCCCAAATCGTGTGGCTTCCTGAAGCACACACATGACACTGACACTCAGACCACCAGCTCTCTTCTCACAAGCCACAAAACGTGCATCAGAGGGCTATGATGTTCTTTTCATTAGACAGAGGTGAAAGGCTCTATATCCTATTACAGATCCCCTGGGCCAGCTAGTCTCCTTGTTTACATTTTTGTCAGAAAAAATCAAGGATGTTTTTACATTTGTGAATGGAAAGGCAGCAATGGGAGAGCATGTGAAGTGGTATTTCTTAGTCCCCCATCTGACTCAGTGTTGGAGAGCAGCCAAGGAAGGAAGGCAATTGCCAACTCTCCAGCTGTGAGAACGGGGACACACTAAACCAAGGATTTCTCTGGCACCTGATGGAAACGATGGGGAACCTCCGAGTTCCTAAAGTCACCTTCTGAGCAGATTGCTGCATCCTGTGCAGGTCTAGGCTACCACACACAGATCCAAGAGCATGTGCCTCCTGGAGCCTTCAATAGGGAGAATGTCTGTGGGGAGCTCTTCAGCCTTGGGTCCTGCAAAGTGGTCCAGGCTTGGAGAGCTTGATTCAAAAGATTCCCTCTATGGCCTTTGGAAAAATGCTTGTTTTTTACACTCTGGTATAGAATCATTACATCCTGAAGTGCAAAAAGATGCCCAGACCCTTATTGCTACTGAAGTTACAAATACAGAAAATAACCTATGAATGATCCTTCTCAGAGTAATCAATAAGAGTAACTCATGGAAAAACAGCATTAATGTTTCTATAATGCTGAGTTAAATAGCACCAGACAGTGTTCTCAGTCTTATTGATTCACCCATCTGGGCTATTCAGCCAGTAGACTAGTTTCTGGCAAGGCTTTGGCTTGACTAATTAGCTTTTTCCAAGATGAGAAACAATTGGAGGAGATAGCACACGCCTGGGAGCACTGCTGAGCAAGTCTGGGTGCAGATCTTTCTTTGCTTTGGGAATCAGGAGAATCTCCTTGACTGTCTTTTGTAAGCTTTTCTGTAGGTTTGGAAGATAGAAAAGTACGAGTGCAAGTCATTGCACAGCCTCAATGCCCAAAGACAGCCCCAAGTCCACGTCACTCCATGGGACAGTCACAACCTAAACGTCTGCTGCAAAGAGCAGTGCAGTGCTGTGGTGTTGGTTGCTGCTGCAGGAAACTTCACAGCAGCCTGCAGAGAAGCACATCTTCTCTCATAGGCTCAGAGATGCATCTATTTCACACTGCATGCAGGTGCTCTTTCTTACAGACATTTGGGCCCTCAGTTCTACTCTTCTCTCACTTCATTGTATGAGAAACAAACATTTCGGTCACAGGAGATGAGGGACCACATGTCATAGGCTGTGGCATCCTCAGGCACTGTCCTATGGTCTGTTCATCTGCCTCATGGTGCAACCCCAGTCCAACTATGAGTTATGAAGGATAAAGTTCCTTGGGAGCAGGCCAGAGATGGGATGAACTGTTCTGGCAGGGCTGATTTGGCCCAGAGTATTGGTCTTTTATGCCTATTGTGTTTCTGAAGGCTTTTAACCCTTCCAGTTCACCCATCACTCCACAGTCATTTCCTTGAAGGAACCAATTCAAAAGATACTCCCTTCTTTGATCTGAAAAGCAGCTCCACTTATTTCAGTTCCTCTCTCAATTTTCCACACCCCTGCCTCTTACAGCTGTCCTGATGCCTCTGCTCCATGCTCTTCCTCCTCCTTCTCTTTAGTTCTTCTGCCTCCTCATCTTCATTGCTGTCACTTGTCCTCCACCACGTTACAGAAATCTTCTCCAGCCCCTTCTTCCCCATCTCTCACTAGGCAAAGCATTTTTTTTGCTTTGTTTTTGTAACTGCCTGCGGGCAGCATCACAGCCCAGAGACCTCACTCTGCTGAAGCATGTGGGACTCCTGACTCTCCCAGTGGAGCCAGATTTCTCCTGAAAAGTTTTGATGATTTCTTTGCTTTTCTGCAAGCGAGAAAGGATGCGTGCAAACCAACCCCTCCATAGGACTCATCAAAAGCCAGCAGTAGCTGATGAGTGAAATGTAATTAAGATGTGATTGTAGAATAAAACAGTTTAGTCCATTTCCTCTAAATCTTTCTGAGTTCTCAAGTTAACTTTGTTCATGTGTGACTAGTTTGATATTATGGATCCCAGACCACCTCAGCTGTTTCAGTTAGTTTGTGTGTAGTTATAGGAAAGGTACTAGAAATTATGGCTGCAATCTGCTGCTTTGGCCCAAACATAATCTGCACCAGATTGCCCAAATTTCTGAACTTCACAGCATCATAAATCTGTGCAATTATAAATTTAGAGGCAAGAAGTAAGTAGGCTCAATGAAAACATCTGAATTAGCATCATGTAATGATAAATAGATTCCCATAAAAGCTAGAAGAGATCTCCAGAGAGTAGCTCTTAAACAATGACCAGGAAAAAAAATACCACATACAGCTAAAAGCTTTCTATGCTCTATCAAGATGAGTTTGCCTTTTAAATTACATACATTGGATTATGACTGTGAGGTCTTAGGAAAATTGTGAGTGGAAATGTTTAATGCAAAGTGTCCCAAGTGCTCCTGAAAACAAATGAAGCCCTAAGGCTCCTTAAAAGGAGGGCTGTAAGGTCTCTTTCTCTATACTGGCACTGGAACACATAGTCAAATCAACTAGAAAAAAAGCCAAGCTATTAAAATATCCTTATGCTTATAGAAAACATTCATCTCCCTGGCTCTTTAGCCACTGCAAGGTAAAGAATATCATCTGCTCCAGTTTAAGTCGATGGCTACGTCCTGATTGACTTAAATGGGGAAATGGCTGGGCCACAAATGCAGAACAGGAGGAAGCTGATTGAAAATGGCTTCATATTTCTGTCAGAGCAAAGGAAAATATCTGTAAACAATTTCCTTCTAAGGTCTTTCAGAACCAAAGTGATTAATGGAAAGCAACTGGCAGAAAAGCAACAACCAACCCACTGAATGGAGAAAAATAAATAGAACATTTACACAACCATCTTCCAGGGCAGCCAGTGTCTTTCTCACACCTACATTTACTTTTTAATGCTGTCTCAATGTGAATACACTGAACAAATGCAATTTTCTGCTGATTTTCATACCATCACCTTTTCTACCTTCTTTTCCAGCATCACTAGGGCTGCATGACATATAATAAGGCACTTAGTAAGCTTTGACTGCTTTGACAATTATTTAATCTTCCATCGTTCTGTTGTGTCTGTTAAAGCATTGAGGTCCAATGAGTGTGTGAGCATAAATATTAATTGCAAACACCTTCTGTTTATCCTGCAATGTGTAAATGAAGGAAAGATAGTGCTTAAAAGGAAAGCAGTCATTTCTTCCGTTAAAAAAAAATGAGACCTTAATGTTCTTATCTTTCCTGTTCTTATCTGGTGCAGAGCACTTTCAATCCATCAAGACAGTGCTCTTCTTGTCTAATCGAACTGCTGAGAGATAAGACGTTTTAGGGTTTCCTGACCATTGTTTGAACCTTTTTCTTCCTAGCTCAAAGAGGAAAGTCTTGAAAGTCTCTAAAGCTCCAACTGTAACTAATTAGGGAATCTGAGGAATATTCAGTTCAATGCAGAGGTTAACGAAAAGGAAAACTTCAAACCACTACAGAGATGACCTTAATGGGAGATTCAGATTTGAATTAAAGCTATAGTGAGCTAGTCACTGGAGATTCAAGCTTCTTTTCTTCTTGCTTGGAAAAGTTCAAAAGCCCACTGTTAAGCATGTAAAGAAAAAGACCTCCAAACCTTAAAAGGGTTGCCCATTTGTATCTATTTTTATCTGAGTATTGAGCCATTTTAATGGAGATGAGCAAATGGCTGGGCAATTAGCTGAGTTAGTTGTGTAGACTTATAGACCGAAACGGGGGAAAACTCTGAATGCAAGGGAAAAATTAATCCTGATTTTTAAACAACTGTAACTAGTTTTTAGAATTTAAATTAAATGCCTCTTACGGCATAATATGACATTCCAGAAAGAGAACATTACATTTCCTGAGTTTATTCCTTTCTGTTTTAATATTATGTGGTTATGTGAGAAGTAATTTTAAGCAAACACAAAAGCCGTGTGAAAGCAAATCATGCTCAGCAAAGACCAAGAGACAGCGAACAACAGATTACAGATAGTTGCATGGTTTTGTTTTATCACAACTGACTTTCAGTTCCTTGTAGTATTGACTCAATAGATTAACATTTAATTAGGGAGCTTTTGAAAATTATCACTTCTCCCTGGATTTAATGGCAAATTAAAGAGGGAACACTTCCCAGAATTTAGTTTCCTGCTTTTAAAATTAAATTTTTTCTTGTCCTTTAGAATTTAAAATTGTCAGCAGGCTTTTACTGTCTGCAGTTTGTTATGAATCACATAAAACTCATTAAACATGGCATTTTTCATCATGTCATGTGTATATTAGTGAAATCATTACAAATGTGTTTCAATAAATCACCAGATCAACTGCCATAGAAAAGCCAACAGGAGAGTTAAAAATAACTATTCTTTCATGGTTTCCCACAGTAATGCGACTGTCTCAAACTCTAGGCAATTTATTTATAGTCCTTTTTTAATAGTAGCTACTTAGTTGAATTTCCGCCTTCATATTTGGGTTGTTTCATCTAGACGTGAGTATCAGTCCCAGCCTGATTGTTTGGACTCAGCTCTAATTTCTCCCAGATTGTCCATGGAGCGGGTACATTACAGAACTTTGTAGCTAAAAAGAAACACACACCAAAAACTGTAGCCCAATAACCTGCACTGAGGCAGGATCAAGCAGACTAAATCCTCCTCAGTAGAGGGTCATCTGCCTGTTCTTGAAAACATTCAGTGAAAGGTTTTTCACACATAACTTGCCAGTCAGTGTTTCAGAGCCCTTATATATTTAAAGGTTTTTTTTTCTTTTCCAATACAAAGCCGTTAGTTATGAAAAGATTTATTCTCTCCCCTACTGAACGTTCTCCTCAATCTTATTTTAGGTACCCAGTTCCTTCAGATTTTCCATGTATGTACTCTTCATCCCTTATCACTGAGGCACGAGGCTTGACCTTCACCAGCTTAGCCACACTATCTGAACCTTGCTGTGACACTCCTGAAACACCTCTGATGAAGAGCTGCTGAGGGACATGGGTTGCTCAGCCTGGAGCAGAGAGGGCTCTGGGGAGAGCTTGTTGTAAACTTTCAATAAAGGGGGCCTATGTGAAAGGCAGAGAGAAACATTTTCCAAGGCCTGTTGTGACAGGACAAAGGGTGATAGTTTTAAACTGAAAGGGGTTGGTTTAGGTTGGACATGAAGAAATTCTTTGCTGTGGAGTTGGTGAGACACTGGAAGAGGTTGTTCAGGGAAGTTGTGGGTGCCCTGTCATTGGAAAGGTTCTAGCCCAGGCTGCATGGGGCTCTGAACAACCTGGTCCAGTGCAAGATGTCCCTGCCCATGGCAGGGTGGGGCTACACTAGATGACCTTTGAAGGTCTCTTCCAACCCAAACCATCCTGCGATTCTGTGATTCGAATGAAACCTAGGTAACAAATAGAGAGAAATAGAAGAAAGGTGTTGGTTCACAAGCAAATGACATTTTATATTCTTATTTTATTTTAGCTCTATCATAATATCCACATTCACTTTGCTGTACTGCTTGCTATACTGCTTTCACTGCCAATCACTACAGCCCTGCATTCGTGGGTTTGGTTCTCACCTCAAATTGTCCCTATCACACGTGTTCTTGGAGAAATTCCACCTGTCTGTTTTGAGCCACCTACCCAATTTGACAGACTCTGTGTTCCCACAAAGCCCACTGGACTGTCACTGTCAAAACTGATGGGATCTCCTCATGCTGACAAGACATGGTTCAAAGTCACTGGTGCATCCCACAGGGGCTGCAGAAGTTCAGTTTATTGCAATATTGGTCACTTATTTATGTTCCCTTTTACCTGTACCAGAAAGAGTATGCAGGAGCTTCTTTCTTCTACAGCAGGGGAAACATTCCAAATCCTCAATTTTGCTGATGCCGTACAAAACATACAAGCTCATGTTGAATATTTTAAGGATCAGGAAATGAGGACCTTATTCCATTAAGTGTACAAAGCTTCTAGACCTTTAGAAAATGTTTAGAGAAACATTTTGACTGCAGGAAGTTGATCACAGGCACTAAAGGACTTTAGCTGGAAAAAGATTGAGACATAAAAGGAATGGGACTTGCTTTTACTAAGTGCATTTAAACTGTCCTTTTAATAATAAAAAACAGTTGTCTTCAAGATGGGATAACTTTTAAATATAAAAAAATAACACACCACAGGGAGCTGAAAGGAAAAACAAATTTAATTATGTATTCAAGACCATCCAAACCACCCACCCACATAATAAGTGTTTGCTGGCTACACAGACAGGCTGGTTGCCATGGCTTAGCCAATGGTCTTTGTTTGAAAAGTAAACACCTTTGTCAAAAAATAAAAATATTACACGAAGTGAATAATCAAACTGTTATGGCAACATCCTGCTCCCTCTGAAATCAGCAGGCTACTTTCATCATGATGGGTGTTAAATTTTTGCTTGTGTGATTAACAAAAGCAGGGCTAGCTGCAGGGAGGGTGTCGGGAGCTGTGCTGAGCTGACAGCCGGGCGCTGAGGAGGAGCAGCCACGGCCCAGGGAGGAAAAGCAGAGGTTAAGTCAGAGGTGGCAGGACTACCAGGGGTGGCTGTCAGAGCCACTGTGTTCATCTTGGTGAATTAAATGTTGAATTTAATTGTAGAGACTGTCAGCCTCCAGTGCCTGGGCTTTTTCACTGGCATTGCGTTATTATTTTTATATAGATGTAGCTCTTAAGGGCTGACTGTCATTTTATCAATGGGTTTGAAAGCAAACTGCCTCCAGTGCAGTGTGGCAGATGCACATGGCAAAGCAGCCATAAATCACTTCAGCCTGAACAAAATGCTGATTAATATTCAGTCTGTGTGTCATCATACGTGGCTGAGCCTGCTGGTACTTCAAAATTACAGACGTTGAGAGGCTTAAGATTTCAATGAGCAGAAGAATGAATCTAACAGGGCTGTGCACAAAAAGCCTTTCCAAATATCCCTGAAATGAGCGGTCTCACCCTTCTGCAGTCAGCAAAGTTTGCAGATGATATGGGAGAGCTTTGCTAAGTGGGAAAAGATGGGTCAATGCTGCAAGAGAGATGAAATACTGCCTTTTTATCTATCTACATATATTTTCTCTACGAAGGTATATATATTTATGGTGGCATGTTTTTAATAACTGAAAACTAGAACTGATGGCAAGTGATATCAGTTTGGTCCTCAAGGAGGGATGCTTTGTTATGGATACACACAAACTAAAGCCTTTTGGAGCAGGCAAAGGGACCAATGCCAAAGCACATTTGCCCATTATCTGCAACAATTTCTGAGAGGATGCTGATTTCAATTTGTCACAGATATTCCTTGGTAGTTGATATTTTCCTCTAGACAAGAAAGTATCAAAAGTGACAAAAACAATCTTGGAAACTGCCATTTATAGAGCCACTATATGAAAAGAAGGAAACACAAGAGGGCTGGGATTTTGGGAGTGTGAGATTTTGGAGGTTCGTGAGGATGCTGCACCAGATGAAAGGCAAAAGTAGCAACAACAACAAAAATCTTGCAATGGCAGGCATTCAACAGCCCCCACACTGAGAGAAAGAGACATCAAGTCCATCTGAAAACTAGCGAAGGTAGATGGATGCCAGCAAAAATAATTACTTTGTAGAGACAGAGACAAATTTTTGGAAACAAATTGACAGGCTACTGGAGGAGTTATCCATTTTTAATGTGCCATGGCAACAGAGTCCAAAATAAATGTCGATACAAACAAAATGAATAAATTAAAAATAAAAAGCTCTTTACAAAGCTAATTGCTTGGGAAGAGCCAGGGAAGGGGAAAGCATGTAGCAGCAACAGTGCCCTTGCAGCCCTGCATTCCTAAAAACACAGGGGGCAAACTCCAGATAGACACAGCACTGCCATGCTGAATATGCATGGTAATTCATTAGGATGTAGTCATTTCACTGAGGAAAAAAACACCTAGAAATATGGAATGGAGTAGAACTAAGGGGAACTGGTAGCTCTATATGCCTGTCTTGAGTAATTATTCAAATGGCTGCTTCAGAAGAACCTAGAAGAATTAAAGGTGTTGAAAAATATCTTGAAATAAATGAAAGCCATTAGGCACAGCAGCACAACTTTGCAAATGAGACAATGTGATGCTGGTATGGCAATGACTGACTGGGCTAAGAGAAATACTCCAGAGTGAATGCATCCATGATGGTCAAATGTCTTCCAGAAGCCTAAACCCAATCAAACAGAAGGATATGCCTTTTTTTTTTTTTTTTTTTTTCAATCAGGCACATGTGTTCTGCTTTCACCTGTTTTAAGTTTCCATGTTGCCACAGCACCTGATAAAAGTAAGGAGCTGAAGCGTGAGGAGCACTTTCAAGGAAAGACCTTTTTTCTTTGCCCAAATTGAATTTGCAGAGGTCTTGGGAGCACTGCTCAAGCTCTCTCCTACAGGAAGCCCCTGTTCCACTGACCTCCAGAGAGCTCAGTTTATCCTAGCAAGGGACTTTGCCCAATTCAGTTCCTTATGGGAAAGCTTTCAATTACTTGCCCAAACCCTTCTGAGGTATATTCTTGGTTTGTTTTACCAAGAAAGCAGGGTTTAATCTTCAGATGTATATTTTTATGCCCTAAAATCACGTATTTGTTTGTGAGACAGAGAAAGAAGGAGGGACATTTCATATGAGAGATCTAAACAAATATCTAAAGAGCTTGCTGTCATGGTCCATACACAATTAGACAGAGATTCCCTAAGGGATAAGGGAGCATCAGTCTGACCCTGTTATATTCAACTTTTGCATTCATTCAGTATATGCAATGAAGATGTGAGCATCTTGGTCAAAAGTGAATTAAAGTGCTGTGAAACAGCTGGGCTCATCTGGTATTTTACCAGGCATTCAGCCTTGTATAGAACCAGGAGAGCAATATAACCAGGAACGCAAATTTTTTGCTTTATTTTTTAAAATCCTTGTAAATCCTGTTATATGATTTTCTGGGAAAACAAACTGAACACAAACAAAAGCCCATACAACAGACGACAATAAAAATTTTGGGTTCTATATTGAGGTATTAAAATTAATTTATATTAATATTAATATTAATTGCAAACATAGATCCTGGATGTTATCCTAAAAGCCTTGTGAACATGGAGAGAAATTTTTATGCCTTGATAGGAAAATATCCTTTTATTTTTTTCTTGTAAGTCATAAGTGAGTCTGTAGAAAAAAAAAATGCCATCTCACGACACACCACTGGAGAACTGATCAGGTCATTTAATCCAGAGAGTCTTTTTGCAGTAATTTTCCATATGATTTTTCCTTCTGGGAACATCTGGTAATAACTGTATGCTTTTCAAACCAGGAAACCATAAATGAAGAAGGCACTTGGCCAGACTGTTATATATTATGATAAGTAATAGTCAGAATGTGCCTCACGTTTGTATAAATACAATGTATGAGGGACGCTGACACAAAGCATCAGATTTGCTATCTGTGTATCTAAAATGTGCCCATGCAAATGAATGCAGAATAATAAGGTTTTGAAGACAAAAAGATCTCTTAAACCTTCTAGTTACTCTCCATGCCGATACAAGATTGTTTCTCAATATACAGTCATATGTGGGTTGTTGGTTTTTCCCTCCCTCCTTTTGTCTTACTTCACGTGTATGCTAAATATTTAATTAGCAGCAAGAAAGTCTGTGAAACGCAGCACTGTGGTACTGGAATGCAGCAGAAGCAACTCTGAATTTCCTGACTGCGCTGAAAGGAGCCCAGCTGGTCAGTCCCTCCTATCCTCTTCCTCCCCCTTCTCAAATCCAACCAGAAGATTCAGCCTTCACATGCCAAGATTTTAGTCTGTGAGCACACACAGGTTTCCAAGTAAAGCAATGCCAAGGAGAGACTGCTGTAATTAATACAATTAACAGAAATCCAGCAGAATGCTGACTCCCAGCCTGACTCAAAGCCAATCTGTCCTTTCAGGAAAGGTCACCCCCAGCTCCAGATGCAGCAGAGCAGTCCACGTGCTCCTGGGTTTGCCCTGTCACAGAGAGCGTGGCTCACATTTCTGGATGCTGTGTGTGTCATGAGCAGGCTCACGCTGGGAAATTGCTCAGAGAAATCAATATCTTCCAGGCACCTGACCAGAGTTCTTCTAGCAAATCTGGTGGCAATGGCAGGAATGATCCTGTGTGTGAATGGGGAGTTTGGTCTTGCTGGGAAGCAGGAACCACCAAGGGAATTACAAGGAGGGGCAGCATATCTCAACAGGAAAGTCATCCAGGAAGTCTCATTTCCAAGAACCAGCTGGTAAACAGTTTAGAGCACCCTGTTCACATCTGTAACACTCAGCAATTAATGAGGCACTCATGTACCTATAAAATAACCAATTCAGTCTTGTTTATTTATGTCACTGATTGAGCACTTTGTCACTGGCTTTGAAGAGGGAAAACTAGGCTGAGTCCCAGACACCAAATTAGGGGGTGCTGGCACTGTAAGACCACCTATCTCTCCTGTTTAACAAGCAGTGGTTATGGTTTTAATTTAATGTCAGAGGTGTTTGGAGTGGCCATTAACAGGTAATTAATAGCCTGAAATACCCTAATCTATGAGACTGCTCAGGATTATACTGCAAAGTCAGTTTAGAGCTGCCAAAATATTTGTCAGACAAGCAATACACAACCTCAGAAACCTTCCCCGCCAGTTCTCCCGAGCCACGTGCACAGGGGTGAGCGCAGCTCCCACCCAAAGCACAGCCCTGCACTGGGAAACCCTGTTCAGACTGTGAAATGAAGTTTGCTTTTCCACGCTGACCCGAAATCCTTGCAGTGTAGAGACACGCAACCTTCGGCGGGGTCCACGTAAGAAGAATACAGCTGCTCTTTTCTAACGGGGGGAAGAAGGAAGCTTTTATGGCTGTCCCTGAAGAGAGCACTCTTACAATGCATCGCAGTGTCTAAACAGACCTACGTGCTCTGATCCCACTTGGCAATAATGAGAGACTTGTATTGCTCCGGCTTCGGGGTCCAGCTCGCCCGTCGGGCTGCAGATGCCGGCTCCGGTTACAGCGGCGGCGCGTTAAAAACCTGTGACATTTAAGCGGGGATGAAAATTAAAATTGTCTTTAGCCATTGTCCATGTATTTACCCTTTGCTTTGCTCTGTTTCTATAGCAATAAAAAAAAAAAAAGGATCGCATGCGTCCGTCTCGCAGGGGGCGGGCGGGGGAGGGACGAGCCGCGGTTCTGCGGGCAACCGCGCCCCGCCGTGGCTCCGCACGGAGCGCGGCCCCGCGCCCGCACAGCGCACCCTCCGCATCCCCGCATTCCCACACACCGCACCCTTTGCATCCCCGCATCCCCGCACAGCGCATCCTCCGCATCCCGCACACCGCCTCCCCGCACCCCGCACCCTCCGCATCCCGCACACCTCATCCCCGCACAGCGCACCCTCTGCATCCCCACGTACCGCATCCCCGCACAGCGCACCCTCTGCATCCCCACGTACCGCATCCCCGCACAGCGCACCCTCTGCATCCCCACGTACCGCATCCCCGCACAGCGCACCCTCTGCATCCCCACGTACCGCATCCCCGCACAGCACACCCTCCGCATCCCGCACACCGCATCCCCGCACACCGCACCCTCCGCATCCCGCACACCACATCCCCGCACAGCGCACCCTCCGCATCCCGCACAGCGCATCCCCGCACAGCGCACCCTCTGCATCCCCGCGTACCGCATCCCGCATCCCCACACACAGCACCCTTTGCATCCCCGCACACCGCACAGCGCACCCTTCGCATCCCCGCGCCCCGCACACCGCACCCTCCACATCCCCGCGTACCGCATCCCCGCACAGCGCACCCTTTGCATCCTCGCACACCGCACAGCGCACCCTTCGCATCCCCGCGTACCGCACCTTCCGCATCCCTGCATCCCCACACACAACACTCTCCGCAATCCCCGCACACCGCATCCCCGCACTCCGCACCCTCCGCATCTCCGCACACCACATGCCCGCACCCCGTACCCTCCACATCCCCGCACACCGCTCCCTCTGTTCCCTCGCATCCCCGCACGCCACTCTCCCGTGCACGGCCCGGTGCACTGTGTCCACCCGGTACTGATGATGCACTTTGAGCAAAGGGTCAAAGGAATTTGCTCCGAGCACTGCCAGACAGCGAGAAGGGTTGTGTTGCACCATCAAATCACAGAATCATGGAATGGTTTGGGTTGGAAGGGACCTTCAAAGGTCACCTAGTTCCAGTTTTCCCCGCCATTGGCAAAGACACCTTCCACAAGACCAGGCTGCTCATATCTCTGTCCCACCTGACCGTGAACCCTTCCAGGGATGGGACATCCACAACTTCTCTGGCAACCTGTTGCACTGTGTCATCACCCTCTGAGTCATGATCTCTTCATATTGTCTAATCTAGACCTACCCTCATAAAGGATAATATGTGGTTCCTATGACTTAGAAGTTAAACTTATTAGAGAAGTTGTAGTTGCACTGTTTTAGAAATCTTTCTCTTCTTTCTCAGGGAGAATAGAGATAAGCTGCATTCTTGTACTTTCTTAATCTTTGTGTTTGGTATTAGGTGTTATATAGCTGTGACCAATGGTTTTAGGAAGTGGATTCCCTACTGACCAATAGTTGCCAGATTATTAATGGATATCTAAAGAGGTTTTTGTAAATAAAGTTCTCCTTTCGCCATCTTGGGTTCATCTGCCTGCTTCCTCTGCCAGCTTCTGCAAATCTCAGGAAATTTAAAACCACAAGAAGTTAGTAAAAGGACTGTGAAACGAAGAAAAAAACATCCCCTCAAAATAGGAATTACAATTCTCAGAACTTTTTAGTATTAGTCATTTTCAAATTACTGATTAAGCTAATTTTACAACTTTGTTATTACAAATTCTTAACAAAATTTAGTTGGAAGACACCTCAGGAGATCATCTAGGCCAATACCCTCTCCAAAGCAGAGCTAACTTCCAGGCTCTGTCACCTTGTCCAGGACCTGATATCCAAGACAACTCTACAAACTCCAAGGGTGGGACTCTCAGGGCACCTGCTCCAGTGCTGACCCAGGCTCTCATTGAAAAACTTTCCCATTATATCCAATTTGAAGTTTCCTCTTGGAATTTGTGAGTGTTGTCCCTCATCCTTTCACTTGCCCCATCTTTGCAAATGCCCTTTGTTTAGGGCAAAGAAGCTCCTGGGATGCAACGCCTGGCACGCGGAACAGCAACAGGCACTGTCTTCCCACTCCCTCAGTCCATGCTCTTAGACCAGATGTTAGATGGACATAGGAAAGGAGACAAACCAATTGCAGTTGTACCTCAGATCTGCCTTTTCAAAACCTTTAGCATACAAAATAGTTAAGAAATAATGGTTTCTCCTAAATAAAAATGCTCCTTATGTTGATGGTCGTTGCAAAGGAGTTGAGTGCCTTTATAGAAGAGAATGAAGACACAGCTTTTCTCATGATATGAAAGAGAGTTAGCAGAAGAATCAGAAAGCAAGCTTTCCTAACCCAGAACTGTCTTTTGCCTTAGAGATAATCACGTGGTGGACAGCAACATAGTTGCCTCTGCTCACTTTTAAAAGTTTGTTTTGGTACCAGAATTGATAGACAACTGTCCTGATTTTGGCTGGGATGGAGTTATTTTTCTTCCTAGTAACTGGTACAGTGCTGTATTTTGGATTTGGGATGAGAACAATGTTGTTTGCACACTGATGCTTTGATTGTTGCTGAGCAGTTCTCACACAGTGTCAAAGTCTTCTGCTCCTCACCCCGAGGAGTGTGGGGGTGCACAAGCAGCTGGGAGGGGACACAGCTGACCCCATCTCATCCAAGGGATATTCCATGCCAGCAGTGCCATGCTGAATGATAAAACTGTGGGGAATTGGCTGGGGGGCGGTGACACGCTCAGGGACTGGCTGGGCATCAGTCAGTGAGTGGTGAGCAAACTGCACTGTGCATCACTTTCTATCATTATTATTATTACTATCCCTTCATTTTCTGTCATAGTAAACTGTCTTTAACTCAACCCATAAGTTTTGCCTTTTTTCCGATTCTCTACCCCATCCTGCAGGGGGGAGAGAGTAAAGAGCTCTGGGGTGTTTAGCTGCTTGCTAGGTTAAACCACAACAACAAAGCATCTGTAGTCTTCCAATAATTTTTCTTGTTTCTTGGAGCATTAATTCAGGCTGCAGTGAGCTCTGTGCTGTCAGAGCTAGACTGCAGCTGGTTTCACAGCTGGCTTCTTCAAGGCTAATATGGGGATCTTTATAGTTCATAACTTGTAGTATCCAATTTATGAAACATTCAATAAATCAAGTGCTTTGGTGGGAAGAAACAAACTTTGTATCTAATAGAAAAAAACTTACAGAGACAGAAATTATAAATAATTCATTTTTTGGAATGAGTAGAGAGTAATATAGGTTTGGAGCATTTTAAAGAAAATTTTTTGTTTTAGAAGATACTTTCTGTTACAAATATAAAAGTACTCTTCAAGAGCATTGCTCTCTGGTTTTAGATACATTTCAAACAAACAGCTTGTCAGCACTTTAGTGGAGGGATATAGTGTAAGGGTATGAGGAATGGGGTATTTTCACTATTATTTTCCAAGTGGGGATCTAATAGAGGTATATTTGATAGTTGTGAATAGATCCAGAGCCCTTCATTAGCCAGAAGCCTTGCACAACTTAGAAGTGCCAGCAGTCATTTATTTTGTCTCTATTTAAACAATAAGAAGAGATTCAAATTACATAGAAAGACTTTGACCTTCTTTTGAATAAATCATTGGGGTTTTTTTTAAACAGCAAGAAATTTTGCTGCAGAACATGATAAAGAAGGGAATAAAGTTTATTGAAGCTAAAAATAAGTTTTATTAGTTAATCCAGTGTCTTCTTCCAAGGATTGAGAAAAAAAGCACATGACTTTCATAGCTCTTGATTTATATGGTCATACATGAATGTAGACATCCTGAGGACCACACACATTTTTGTCAACTCATGATCACATTTTTGCTTCTGCAGTCATATCTGATGCACATGCTGGCATCTCACATCAAGATTATTGACTTGCTGTGCATGTCCTTTCAGGAAAACACCCAGTTCTGATGAGGGCATTACAGATATATGTTCAGGTTTACTAGACAGGGATGAGGAGAAACTCTTTAATTTCATAAAACATCAACTCTAGATCCAGAGCTCAAAGAGAGATTGATGGAAAAAACAATACAATTTCAGAAAAAACCCAGTGCAGGACCAAGGCAGTGATTTGCCCACTGTACTCAGCGCTGGTGAGGCCACACCTTGAATCCTGTGCCCTGTTCTGGGTCCCTCACAAGAACAACATTGAGGGGCTGGGGCAAGCCCAGAGAACAGAAATGAAACTGGTGAAGGGTCTGGAGCACAAGTCCTACAAGGAGCGGCTGAGGGAGGTGGCAGTGTTTGTCCTGGAGAAAAGGAGGCTCAGGGGAGACCTTATCACTCTCTACAAATCCCTGAGAGAAGGCTGTAGCTGGTAGGGTTGGTCTCTTCTCCCAGATAACAAGTGACAGAACAAGAGAAAATGGTCTCAAGTTGTGCTGGGGAAGTTAAGATTAGATATTAGGAATAATTTTCACTGTTATGAGGGCCAGGCACTGGGACAGACTGCCCCAGGCAGTGGCAGAGTCACCATCCCTGGAGTTGTTCAAAAGACTGTAGATGTGACCCTCAGGGACACGATTTAGTGGTGGACTTGCCAGTGCTGGGTTAGTAGTTGGAATGAATGATCTTAAAGGTCTTTTGCACCCTAAACAATTCTATGGTTCTATATTTTGAGGATAAGTCTTAGTTTTGGGACAGGAAAACCCCCACACTTGTCATGCCTACTCAGTGAAAATTTATATTGGGAAAGACAGACACACCAGGGTAGTCCAAAAAGTCTTTTACCTCTCGTGTTCAGGCAAAGGGACAAAAGTGGCATTTTCTGCCACTTTGCCAGTCAGGAAATAACAAGCCTGCACTGCCCATGACTGGGGCTAATCCTACCCCTGTTTAGATGCTGCTGGCAAGCACAGGCCCTGGCACTGTGAGAACAGGCTGCTAGGAGTATTTAAGGGTAGGATTCCCCAGAGAAAAGGTGTTTCCTCAATGGATGAAGCAGAAAGAGACCAAGAGCAATAAGCCAGACAGCACATCCAGCACTGTGGTCCATGTAAACACCCTGCCAGACACACAGCCGGATGCACTCTGATAACATGGCCTGCCTGTCTGTGCCTCCAGACCAGAGCACCCCTTTCTGAAGAGGGCCTCAAGTTTTTCCTTTTTCGACATTTTTGTTCCTTAAGCCTCCTGCCATTTGTCTGAAGCTGAACAACTCCTCTGCCTGTTCTGTGTATGTGATGGAAACAGATGAGTCCCAAGGGACAGTGGAGTGACCTTTGCACTTCGGCAGCTTGGCAGAAGTGCAGCAGAGCCCTTCAGATCCTCCTCCAGAGTCTGGAGGAGCCCTAGGATGTTGACAAGGTTCACAGGGGTTTCCTTTCCGGTTCTTTTTTCTGCAAAAAGAAAGCGCTGGTGCTCAAATTAGAAAAAATTATGACATCCCCCATTTGCTGGCAACATACAATAGACAGATTAATAACTCACTGTCATGTTTTTCCTTCTTTATTTTCTTCCTTTTTCTTATTCCTCAAACTTCGACACAATAGTAGAATGGAAGAGAGATGAAAAAATTGTCTGACTGTATTTCTTTGCAAACGACTTGTTAAAAAGCAAGATGTTTCTTGAAAAATCCCAAAGATTATATAAAAGTCCGCAGCTGGTTAGGAAATTGGAGGGAAATTGCAGTAAATTCACTATAGTTTTATTCCATCTGGGGTTCTTTTCTCCTTGGGTATCTCATATATATATACACTTTGAAAAACTCATGTTTCTTTAAGCTCATGGTCATTCCTGCAAGTTCAGGGCCATGTTTTAAAAACTGAAGACCAAAATGTCAGAAACATATCAATAGAGTTAACAAAAGTTACTCCAAAAGCTCACTGTTCCACCCTATTTATTCTGTCATGAACGACATAAAGTGCACTAACTTATACGTGGAATAATTTTGGAAGAAGTTGTAAGGGACTTGATTCAATGGAAATAGTCCTGTTTTTCACAGAGAGTTGATCACATCCCTTCCTCAAATGTTCAATGAAAAAGACTAAAGCAGAGGGTTTAGGAGAGTTCAGAAGGTGATCTATGTAACAAAGAGAGTTGAAGATAGAACAGAGCTCAGATTATTCCCGAATTGGAAGAAGTCATGACTGAACCCAAGGTGCTCATGAAAAGGTCCTCAAAGACTTGTGGAAACTCTGACAGAAGTCAGTCATAAAAATAGGAGAATGTGTTTAATCATATTTGAAGTTCTTGGAGTTAAGGTCTCCTAAAACTGATCTTTCTCCAATCCTGAGAATCTCCAATTCTCACATTAGAGGCCCCTATGTCAAGTAGACTTGAAATAACATATAAAGCTGAACTTTATGGCCCTTCATTTATGAATTATCAGCAGAGTGACAAATGGTGATGAAGAGAGTGCTCACTCATTAGAGGTAACATAGGTCAGGATTATCTTCTGTATTTGCAGCTTCTCTCTAATTGCTGTGCGAACCAACAAAGGTATTTATTTAATACATTGAAGAGTGGCTACTGTATCATACATTAGAAAAACATTTATCTACATGCTCCAGCTTCTGTTAGTTTTCTGCACAAGAAGAGGAGGGTAAGGAGACAAGCTCTGAGTGTATATGAGCAAAATCTGTGGTAGGTAATAGCCCAAGAGCACAGGAGGAGACAGCGCAGGAGTAGAAGCTGCAAAAAAGAATGACCATGTGAAGCCTCAAACTGCACTGAGTTTAGCTGTGACAGGCCACAGAGACACAGCCAGCTCAGAGAAGCCCTTCGGCTCCCCCAGAAATAACAGAGGGCAGATCTTGTCAACAGCTCAATAGGAAATCCTGCCTGGAGTGGAAATCCATTTTGCATTTGTTGGGAAGTCTGACAGAGCAGAGATAAGGTGTTTTTAGCACACGGCAGCAGCTGGGCCAAGGCTGAGGTTCCTGTTTCTGCAACATGGAGATATTTGGGACACTTTGGAAGACACTTCCTATGATACCAATGAAAATCTATCCAACTTTTCTTATTTAAAAACCAAAAGTCTCCATTGAGCTCTAAGGAGCCAAAAGTAGCTGTAACAACCAGGGTCACAAAAAGAAGATCCTTATTTTTCCTTTTGTTGAGCAGTTATGGGCTTTATCTCAGCATCACCCATCTCTTTGTCCTGCCCCACCTGAATTAATGTAAAAAAAAGAACCAAAAATAACTATTTGGTGAAAACTTACTATACAGGAAAGAGGTCAAAGGGACTTGGATTCCTGCATTTCTAATTCCAACTTCTGTTAAGCCACACTATGGAGTTGCCTTTCAGTTGCAGCTATGGGCCAAGTGATGACAGATGCTGTACAAATGGATTGGAAAGGACAATCCCTAACCAGCACCAGCACTACCCTTCCCTACTTCCCTAAGTAACACGAAAAAAAGGGCAAGAGGGAACATCTGGGTAGAGGCAAATTGCAAAGACAAGGTCTTCACACCACTCTGCTGAACACAACACGGCCACCATCTGTGCAACTACATTCAAGATTTAGGGAGTTTTCTGGTTTGGGTGCAGAAGGGCTGCCTGATTTGCAAGAGATGAGACTGAGACCAAGCTGAGTGCTCTTTTTTAAATTCAAGCTAATAAAACATAGCATGGGGATTTTTTGGAAGCAGGAGTAATATTAAGATATAATTGTAGAAACTTAGACTTCAACAGCTTTGCTTGTAATTCTTTTCACCTTATTTTGGAGAACAAGGGAACTGATGGAAACATCACAGCACAAAATTATGAGAGAGAAAAAATTAGAACCTTAGAGTTGGGCAGTGAAAGATGTCTATTTTCATCTATGCAGTGAAAAGATAGAAGTAAAAAGGCCTTGTGAGAAGAGTGATGAACAATGTGCTAGAAAGCCCAGGCTCTCTTTCATCTAGTCCTGGGTGGTATAAAAGTGATTTGAAAAGGTACAAACCATTGGTTTATTCTAGATAATTGGCTTATTCTATGTTTATTCTAGCTGCCTAGCTAGACAGCTGGTTTACTCTCTAGGAACAGCTGTTCCATATAAAATGTTATGAATTATGTCCTCTGGAAAAGGATGGCAACCTTTGGAAAAGGCAGGCAAGTGGAATCAGGAGACCTCTGGGGCTGTGGCAGAGAGGGCTGCTGGGGTACCACATGGAACAAAAGAGGGTAGACAGTGAAGGGAGGGGAAATAAGAGTGTGGGGAACACAGGTGTGGGTTAGCAGAGGTCCGGGAAGCTTGTGAGTTTCACAACAGAAGGTGAGAGAGACATGAACCTTAATTTTGATAAACTGAACACAGGAATAATTCATCCCACTGACAGGGGCTGGCGCCTTTAGTTTGTGCTTCTGGGGGTGTTTGGAAATTTCTCACAGTGTTTCAGAACACAACAGATATCAGAGCACAAAACTGTATATAATAGATCCAGTTGAATCTTGAGGGAAAAGAAACAGACTCTGCAGAAAAATAAGAACAAAATCTAATGCATTACAGTAGTTTGAAAGTATTTGGAACAAAGGAATGATTGGACCAGAGGTGAGGTATTAAAATGTGCATGATAAATATATTCAAAATACACTATGTTGGTGCTGCCTTATATCAAGCATTTCTAATATCTGGCATATCTTTAAGGCACTACACAGCTATGACAGAGAAGTTGCTCTGATGAGAAGCTGAAAAGCTGAGAACTCCAACACGGAGTGCTGTAACAGCAACATATCAGAGAGGACTGGTATAACTCAACAGTGACCTTTTGACTCTTTCTTACACTGAAGAATCCTACATAAAATACCACAAACTGTCAAAAGATTGTTTGGCAAGTTGGCTTCAAGATGAAGAAAACAGCTTGGTTTGACTGAAGCTTGTCAAATATTTCAGCAGTCTTTTGTAGAGAACGTTGAGACCATGTTTTCTGTGCAGTTTGTCACTTGTCAGTGCACAGTAACATATGGAGAGTTAAGGCAAGATCAGTTTTGACACACTAATTGTGTCTTGCTTTTAGGATGATGTTATTGGCCTACCTCTGGTGGTGTTTTGGAGAGATGCAATGAAGCAACAATAAGGCAATGCCATGAACCCCTTAACTTTCTTACTAGGAGACAAATGACTAGACAACATGAAATAACATACTAAGTTTCTATCTCTTTTAAACCCCCATTTGTCTCACTAACAGAAAGGAATTTTTCATGGCCATAACACAGTCACTACTGGCGGTGTATCTGCATTACACAACCAGCAAGCAGTTCAACATGTGGACTTTGTTACCTGAGGACAAATCTTCACCTGCAGAGGCTGTGAGCAATTCCCAGTGAAGCCAACAGGTCCAGATTTCATCTCAACACATATTTGCCTATCTATCTTTCTCCAGCCACTGGAGAGACACAGATGAGTCTGACTGGTCTGAAAATGTACCATTGCCTGCTCTTAGCACTGCTGCTTTCTCTCAGGATGAGTGACTCTCCTGGAAGTACTTATTTACTGACTACAGAATGGACAATAATTACTTATGGTTAGAAGCCTAACTTTTAAATAGATTGAAAAAAGGGATGTGATTTCTAAGACTCATTAAATCTGCTGGATGCAAAATGACCTGGGGACACTTTGTAACAAGTTTGAGTGAGAATTGTCTAGCTTTTGACCACAGAAACTCGAAACTGGTGGAATGGATCTATTGCACAGACAAACAGCAACAAGACCAAACAGTATTGGGAAATCCCACGTTGGATTGCATAAAATGCTCCCTCCCTGGCTGTGCAGCTAATGGCTGTGTGCACATACCTTGAATGGTCCTGGCTCAGAGCATAGGATAGTTGATCTTATGCAGGAAGAAGGATGAGCATGTAGCATACTAAGATGTCATTTTAGTCCAGTCTTACCAAGGGAACAAGTCATGTCTGATCATACTCTGGGTATCTGTACCCACAGCTAATTTTTTAATGACTGGTCAATTTTAAGAAAACATGGCAGTGGAGTACTGCTTTCAAAGAAAATAGACAGGTTGGTAGGGTAATTCTAGGTGCAGAAAGGTTTCATCAGCTCTTCAGTCCTCACTAGTTATCAGCAGATCCAGACACAGAACACACATTTTGTAGCACACATGAACTGTACAACTGTGAGAAAAAATCTGTAAAATATTTCCGCTTCACTGGAGGAACAGAATAATCCAGCCATGAAACCAGTTGCATGTATGTGGACTAACTGGAGAGGAATCAAATATAGGGCTCAGTGTGAAAATACTCATGCCTTGAAGTTTGAAGGCAAAGATAGCTGTTTAACACATTGACAGTCATGGTGGGAGCACAAAAGACAAGGCTGTCACTGGACTTGTGGAGAAGAAGCTGTGTTGGTCGACAGCTGCCAAATGTTTGCTGATCCTGCAGAGCCTGCAGCACACATCCCACACGATGCACACATGTGCTTGCCTGCACACAGTTACTTCTCACCACTTTACTGCAGCACCAATGAGGGAATGATATGAGTGGTTATTTGAGATAAAGCACTTCTACCATCAGGCCTGAGAATTCCACTGGGGTTTGGGAGTGTATACCTGTGTTATCCCTGGTTCCTGCTGGTGTACCACTTCCACCACTGGAAAGTAAAAGATGGTTGGAGACAAATTCTAACTTCTGCAAGTCTTGCTTTGCTTTCTCGTCTTTTGATCTGATCCCAAGAAACTTTCTGTCCTCACGGGGGCCCAAGTCAGAAAAGTATTTGGCCTTGCATCTGCAACTCACTTAACAAGTCTTTGAACAACAAATGAGCCAAACCCACAATTTTCTTTTCTATAGTGCTCTAAAGAGACCTCTGAGTAGTTCACTCATGGGTACTGATTTCACAAGCGGAGCTGAGGAAATGCACGTGCAGAGGAATCCACATTTTACATGGAAGTGTAACATTTTAAGTCACATTTTCCTTTAAACTCACACCATCCATTGTGTCCACAAAGAACTTCAAGAACCTGCAGAAAGCAAGGCAGAACAGGAAAATTACGGTTTGCCCTACTTTACAAGAGCAAAGGGAAAAGTCATTATTAACTTTCCCTTATTTCTTACTTTATGCCTAAGATTAAACTGTCCGTCTTGGCCAACACTCAGAAAATCACAAATTTTCCAGGAGTGGATTGTCTGTTGTAAACTGCTCAGCAGTGTAGAAATCACCTATCATTTGTTTTTGTCTAACAGCTTTTAATAGAAGTAAGAACAACAATAAAATACAAATCTCAGGTTTTAGTTTGGTCTCTCTTACATCATAACATTCCCTCAGAGACACGTTTGGCATTTCAGGTCAATTGAACAGGAGAGTGCGAAGAAATGAGAGAGGTAAGTCGAGGTCGGCTGCATCAAACAAATTCAGTTTATCAGTATCCAATTTGGCTGAGGCCGTGGGGACAAATCCAGCATGAAAATGTTTAAATTAGGTCCCACATTTAAGATACTCATCTATAATAATAATAATAACAAGAACAAGAAGAAGAAGAAGAAGAAGAACAACAACAACAACAACAGCAACCATCATGATGATGATGATGATGATGATGATGATGATGATGATGATGATAATGATGAGTAGAAGCAAAATTCCACTGTCCCAATAGCACTTTCTCTCTTTTTTTCTTTTTTCCTTTTAAAGAGGAATGGAACCTACTGATGTTCTGTTGGGTTTTTTTGGTTGGTTTGTTTGGGGTTTTATTTGTTTTTGCTGTTTCACAAGTCAATGCCACAAACACAACATCTGTTTTGATTTCTCTAGGCCAGCAATCAACACCATTCCACATGTTCTAATGGTGCCAGACATTTACCACTGCTACCTGAACTGACTCAGGCTTTCAGTCCAGTGGGTTGGAGAGGTCTGGGCTGAGATGCAGCTCCCATTACTCTCCCTGCCAGCCTTTCTTTGACCTTTCTACTCCTTTGGTGTACAAACAATGTCAAAATGGTCTTACAGGAAACAAATGGCCAGTATGTCATAAGCTGGAGACGGCAGCTTTATATGAAAGCTTACCTAATTACATAGTTTTAACTTCTCCATGTTAGGTATTTTGTTGTTTCCAAAACCTGCCTCTACATTCTTTCACTTTGTGGTTTATAATGTTTACAGAAATCAAATGTTAGATACAGAAGCTGAGTATGAAAACATACACAACCTTCAATATTTAAAGTAACTCCTTTGGTGCCATTTTGTTTTGGAGTCTTAACCAGAAACTTACATATCTTCATTCAAGCATTCCCTCAGTTTTGTTCTATGATTTCATCACTGTAAAACATTTTTGCAAAGGACCAAGAAAGAAGTACTTCTGCAATTTTTGGACAGGTTCTCTGAGCTGGTCTGAGATTTTGTCAGGGTATCAGATCACTTGCCTCTAGATTCAACTCTTTAATATTTAAATATTTCAATTCTAATGAGTTTGTCAGCCACAAATGTCATAAAATAAAAGCAAAATCAGGAAAACCACAGGCATTTCTACCACTATAGTCAGAAAATTTTTTTCTGATACTGTGGTTCTAGCTATCTACTTCAAGTTGACTGTCCTCTCCACAGTCCTTTTTCTTTTGTGGAAAATTGTTTCAATTTTAAAATTATTTTTAAAATTTTAAAATTAATTTTAAAATTAAATACACTTATTTCACAATAGAGAAATTATTTAAGACATGAACCACTTGTCAATTCTGTAGACATTTTTTTACAAAACAATGTTTTAGAAAGAAAATTGCACCATGCTCTGAATGGTTTTCTTCACTGTTTTTGCCATTATTTAGGTAATGACATTTAACAGGTGATGCAGATGACCAGAGACTTTTACCTTTGGTGGAATGTTATCTGTTACATACACAAATTTTGCTTTGGAGGCAAGTCTTGCAACACATCCCCAAAGTTTCTAAGTAATTAGTGAGACCCACAACGAAGGGTGAGATTCCTTCCTAAAGCACCACCTTCCCAAAACAGGAGATTAAACTGAAATTCCAGCATTCATTTGCAAAAAGAATTTTTAAAATATTTACGTATCTAGAGAGAATAGTCACAGAGGAAAGCTGAAAATCTTGGCTCAAGGCAAGCCAGACAAACAAGCACAACTGCTCACTAATTAATCCTTTTGTGTTGGCAATGCTTTGGAGGACAAACTCATAATTTTGAAGTAGCTGAGGCTGACAATACCAGTTTCGGGATACAATATAAAGACAGCAAGTATAATGACTGTCCACACCATCATGTTCTGGTTATGTTCACAGGAGCGTAGGCAAAGGAAAAGGAAAGTATTTTAGTGCTGAGAGTTTTGCATAGTAGACTGAAACATACTTTGGGTGTCAATAATTGCAGTAGGAGGCACGAGCAGCCAGGGTAACAACCCAGAGCCCCACTGGGTTAAGCTGGGGACATGCACAAGACATCTGCTGTGCAGATGGGAGCAAGGAAAGGCCAATGCCCTGATCTTCCACAAATTTAAGACTATCTCTGGCCATTGAATAACAGCTGAAAAGATGTGCCTGTAGGTCTGAAACCCACCACTTCCATAACTGACAATAAACCTTATATATAAGGCTCAGGTAAGTAATGTTTCCCAAAGACACCTATCTCCAAAAAGATTAAAAGGGAAAGAGAGCAATCCAGCACAAGGGCATATGCCCCAGTTTATACCACTAGAGAATCCCAGATGCCATTCCCAAGCCATCTGTTCCCATTCTGGAGTAAGCAGCAAATTTCTCCAACTCTGCAGACTTGGGTTTACTTGTCCAAAATAAAGACTTTAATAGTGATATAACTTTTTTAGAGCCTCTTATTTGAAAGAAAGATGCTAAACACATCCATAAGAAAATCTAAATAACAGGGAAAACACTGATGAGAGGGCATGGCTGAAAACAAGGCAGAAAGTTACAAATGAGGATAATTCAGTAGGGAAATCTCCAGCTGGGAGAGGGAGCGGGGTGTGTGAAGAGAAGATAGCTTTTATTTGAAACACATGTGTGCCGCTTAATCATGGCTGGAACCTGGGGTCGGGTGAGACTCTGTAGTGGAGAGGGGGTGGCAGACACAGGGAAATTATTTTTTATTTCAAACAGATGTATTAACAACGGCCTTATGCTGATGAAACTCAATAAAGAAGAGATTTAAAGAGGGGTATACTGTGATGGGAATTTGTAGCTGGGAGGCAGAAGGGAAAATGATCATTTGCAATAGACGTGTGTAATCACTGTGTGCTCTCAGTGCCGGGATGAGGGTGGGACTGCAGCTGCCAGAGCAAGTGAAAGGAAAAGCCTGGCTGCTGTTACAGCAGAAAATGGGAAGAAGGGATAGGCGGGAAGCAGGAAGGGAGCAGGAAGGGAGCAGGAAACATGTGGTAGAGGATGTACATATATATATTTACAAATGGCTCCTCACAAAGCTAAAATTCTTACTTTAATTTGCCACAATGTTCTGCTCAGTCCTGTAACTGTTTTCTCTCTCATTACAGGATGTCTCATGCCTTAGCATTTATAGATTGAAGCCTGAACATGATCCTTGTGTTTTCATCAATAAATTCAGCATCTTTGTCACTCAACGTGAAGTTAGAATTTCGCTTCCTCCTCACACTTCTTTTTTTTTATTTGCTTCCTTATTTTTTTTAACACTGTGTTAGAAACTTATGTTCCTAATCTGGTTTAAGGTGAAAGCTGTTATCAACTTTGCCTCCCTGGGGAATCTCCAATCACAAGCAGCAAGAGATTTTTACTTAAAAACATAAACACATATTACCATGAGCAAATGAAAACCAAGTTCAGTACCGGCAAGACCTGAATAACACACCTATAACAGCAGTGAAAAATTGGTGAAAACCACAGTTATATAGGTAACACGTTTAAAACTAAATAAATATCTACACCTAATTTAAATTTTAACTTTGAGAATGCCAGCTGACAAAATGAAAGTGAAAAAATCTTCCCCACATTCAGAGGGTACCCAGAAGTAGGCATCCATATGAGTGCAAGGAGTCTCAGCTTTCATGACCATCACTGAAGATCTCATCAACAATGTCAGTGCAAACTAGGATGGGATGCCATAATATCTGTAGGTTTTTAGGTTAGGATGAAATTAGTCCTACTATATCCTCTTGACCACATTAACTTTTGCTTTCTCACAATGTTATATTTGTAAGAAAGGAAGACACACAACACTAACATTTTTAGGCACCCAAGGTCTCAGATATAGAGTTCAATTTCAGTAACACAGAGCGCATGCTCAGCTGCCATGGCTTGATGTATATGATGAGTTGCTAGACCTAGAAAAGTCATTGCATCCCCAACTCTGTCATAAAAAGAACTGAAGTTTCAAAAACTTTCAGATAGGCCTTAAAGCTGCACAGAAGTAAAACCATGATCCAATTAATGCTGCTTTATTCTCATCCAGGGGTGAAAAGTGCATTTTTCCTATGACTTGCCATTGACTCAATAAACAGAAGGAAATAGAGGTGCATGATGCTGGGCTGCCCTGGAACAGGAAATAGCTGCTCTGACCCTCCAGGGTGCAGACTCTCACTTTGGGGGCCCTCTGCTTTGCTCCACGCTTTAAAGAAAGATCTCTAAAGGCTTTTTTAAGACAACTTTTTTTCACCATGTTTTTGGATGTCAGAGAGAAAGTATAGCTTATAAAAAAATTAGCATTTAAAGGAGATTTTTGATTTGGATTTTTGTCCTGTCTTTTTAAATAGTGCTGCCAGCTTGCAGCAGAAGGCAAAGCAGAAATCCATGGGAAAGCAAACCGAAATTATATTTGAGAAAAGCTGTTTGCTATCAGCTTCTGCTGGTTTCAATCCACTGCATGACTAGAACAAGGCCATTTTATGCTCTAGGTTTTCCTTTCAAAATCCAGACACAAGGGAAGGGCTTGTCAAAAATTATTAACATCTTAAACAGGGTTTACCATAGACAAAGACATTAAGATACATTCGAAAATGCCCATATACATTATAAAAGTTGGTGAAATGTGCTTTTTCCAGTGCTCTTTTAGGACAGAAATGAGAAGTGTGTACTGCATGTTTCTCTTGGGACAGATTCACCAGCAGTGATTTGAACTGAAAGAAGTCTCCTTCACTTCTGCAATCTATAATGAAGGAAAACTGAGCTGTAAGTTAAGGATGAAGGTAAAAGCCTGACCCCAATCAAATGGGAATTCTGCCATTGATTTCAAAGTGGCCAGTGTTTCAACCAAGATATAAACTTTATTTTGTTCTGCCTCATTCTGGGAATTACTCAGAAGCACTGCTATGCATGAAATTAATGATTTTTTCTTGATGCTCTGCCCAAACTGAAAAAAAAATAAAAAGGAAGTAATCTTCAGTCAACCAAAACCCACTGTTTATTTTGTTAAACCAACAGAAACTCAGAATACATTTTTTGTCAGCAGAGGTATTTCTTCAGACACAAAATGTATTGTTTGTGGAACTCAAATCTCTCAGTCTTCTGTCTTCATTTATTATCAAAAACAGTTTTTCAAGCAAAACCAAATAAATGTCTTTGTTAAAAGATGTCAAAACAAATTATTTATGATTTTCTAAATCTTTTATCACCCAATGCTTTTGTCCAAAACTACTCACTAATGTCAAAAGAGATTCCTTTGAGTTCTTCAGGAATGTCACCTTTTTTGAATAAACCCCTTTTCTGGGAACAAACCAAAATAAAACAAAGCAACACAAGTCTCATCAGGATTACAACATGGTCAGGACTGCAAAGGGAATTTAAATCAACTTTGAAAGAATGATCATATTAAAACTACTTACCTGATGATTAATTGCAAATACCATTTTCAATATGAAAAGTTAGAATTTATTTTTTGTGTGAGTCACAAATAAGAGAGGAGAGTGGATGAACATTTGATGCAAACAACAGAATCAAGCACATCTGAGATCCCAGTGCCTCTCGTCCTGAAAATGTACTTCCTTCTAATTGCTTAAAAAACTTTCATAAAAAATCTCGCATTTCATTCAGTTATGGATTTGAACGAGTAATGTCACAGCAGCACATGGACATGCACAGGGCCATAGCACCACAACATAACCCAACTGCAGACATGTGAACTGGCATGGTTTCAGAGTTTGGGACTGACAAAGATCTTTGACCTTTTTTCTTTTTTTTTTATATTTTATTTGTATGTCAGTATAATGTAGGTTTGAGCAGTTCAGACTTTACACAGCTCTAGTAGAAATGGAAAGTCCTAACCACAGATTAAATCATCTGTATTTTATTATGAATAATCAGCTCTGTTGAGAAAGGACATTTGACTTTGCAATGTGGTAGATATTAGCAAACACTTAAGAGAAACCACAAAACTTCATGTATTTGCCTGGAGTAAGCCTGCAACATCTGCTTGAACCCTTCTGGGTCTACACTGTTAAGAACATAAGTCAGCTTGTTGGTCATTCCTCTGAACTTGAAGCCAGATGAGCAAATCCAAGCCATTTCATGGTACAATCACTCTAATCATTTCAGCATGGTTACTAGGTTTTTTGCAGAGGACATGAGCTTCAGAAAAATATTAGGCAGCATTTGCAACACTTCCCTCCCTTACAAAGATTAAGTTGTGTGAGTTGCAGGGCTCTGAGAAAAAAGCCCTTCTTATCTGTCTGTCTGGTTTATTATTCGTTTATTAGGTCACATTCCCAGGCCTCATAGTTCAGTTTCATGTATTTAGCACTACTGGCTTTTTCCTTCATGACCTGAAATTGCCCATTTTGCATTTTCACTCAAAGGCATTGTTACTACACCTACATATGAATTACAAATTATAAGGATACTTTCTTATGGTATAATATTTTCATGACTGCTCTCGGTGTACAAATATCTCCACTGGGTGGAACTGGATTTGTTCAGCTGGCAAGGTCAGCCCTGACAGGTGAGTGAGAAATGTTTTCCTCAGCTGTTGGTGTTTGTTGGATGCTGTCTCTGAAGTCATAGGATAGACACAGAAGCCAGAGACTGCCACCCATAACAACTGTGAACCTACAAAGAGTCACAATCATAGGGCCATATTTATATGGAATTACTGATATCCACGTCAGCCTGCAAAATTTTATGGGCAGGTCCCAGTTCTACACAATCCAAAAAGGACACAGGGTGTTAAGGGATGATCATAGCCAATGGTGTATGGCAGGAATGAGAGAGAAGCATTACAGGAGATAAAAACCGGATTTGTTTTGTATGATTTCAGCTGTCTCTTTAGTTATTGTTCAAATCTCCCCTTTCATTCTGCTGCTTTGTTTCGGAACATTTTGGTTTCTCCCTCACACAGATATAAATTAATAGTAATGGGAACAAAATTTGTAGTCCACTAAAGACACAAAAAAAAGTTCTCCAAATACGGAATGATAACTTTTTCCAGTTTTGTGTCATTTTGGAAATAATGTTTTCCATGTGTCTGCATACAACTTTCTGGTTCAAGGTAAGGTAGGCAAAGTGATGTTGCTTCTTGAAACCTGAGCAATGATGTATTAAAGATATAATCTTGGGGGAAATTTTAAAATCTGTTCCAAACACTTTAAATAGGAATTTAGTCAAGGTTTCTATAGGCACTGAAGTCAAATTAGAATTTTGATTTGTAAAGAAAAATCCTTCTGTTTGAAGTAAAAATTCCTAACCCTCCTTAAGTTTTCTTCTAGTATAGCAAAACCGAGAAAATTGAAAAAAACTAAAAATGTCTTTATTTTTCCTAAATAGGAAAAACTGGGAGAGCAAAAGGGAAGAAAAAACCTCTCCAATACATTTTGAATATTATCTGATAACTAAAAGAATTAAGTTAATATGTAAGTATGTTTCAAAAATGCTTTTCCTCCCAATGACCACTTTTCGATCTCTGCAAGCAAGTGGGTGTCTCGTACAAACAATAGCAATTACTGGATATGAATGAAGTTGAATAAAAACTGTCTCTTCAATGTTAATCAAAATCAGAAGGAGTTCTTACAAAAGTAAGAACTTTACTTTACCTTTCAGTAAAGTAAGAAATCTTATATTTTCCAATTATCTTTTGTTAAAAGGAGGCAGGCAGGACCATTTCTTTCAATGCTTTCCAGAAAAAAATGGTTTGGGCCCAAGTCTAAACAAAGGGATTTTTCTGAAAAGAGAGAAGCTGTGGTTAAATGAATACTAATTTGAGTTAAAACAAAAGAGATCTGGCAAACAATTATATCATTATACCACTTCAGTTAGTGACAAAAGTTGAAAATGTCAACAAGTACAAAATTCTGACCAGTATGATCAAAAGCAAAGGTACAGAAAGACAGCAAAGGTACAAATGCAGTGTCCACTTGTGCTGTAACAACACAGCAGCAGAAATGGTGCTGTGGAGTGACATCTTGCCAAGCACAAACCCTCAAGAGAATTTGCCCATTGTAGAGATTAAAATTGAGTGCACTGGTGGCTTCTGTGCTGCAGAAGGCAGCACAGGAGAAAAGCCCTCGGGAGGCGAGGTGGTCCAGCTGTCCCTCAGTGCCCACAAAGATGGAGAGCTCCTGCCAGGCAGGCAGTGCATGGCTGTGCCAGAGAGGTGACCAGGATAGACCCCTCCTCCCTTGAGCATTCAGGAAATGCCAGGAATGGAGAGAATATTGATTTAAACTGTCAATCCTCTTGGTTTTACAAGAATCTTGCATGGTTTTTCCAGAGGAACATGTGAAGGACTGAGCACGAATACACACACACATTCTGGTCAGTTCTGAGTTTGGTAGGAGGTCTCCTTTGTTCACATCTCATGCCCTGTTTCTGTCAACTGAGGGAGCACATTCCAGCTATCGCAAATATTCCTTGGCTCTTCACAACTACAGGAGGAGAAGAGGAGGTCATCTTACCCCAACATCTTTCCCTGCAGAAGGTAATTCACCTGGAGCATGCGGAAAGGTCTATTCCAGGTCCTTTTGATAGTTTGCAGGAGACCTACACTGTTAACTTGTTTTTCTTCTGCACAGGAAAAGGATACAAAAATACAAATGCAGTGAACTAAATGTTCGGCTGTTTACTCTCCAGTTCCGAAGGCACCTCCCAGTTTATTGCTCATTGTTTCTGGACCACTTTTATCTGTTCTTATCACCCCTTCAGCACCACAAGGGAATCATTGCACTCAGCTTTCACAACCCATCCTTTCTGTATTCCTCTCACGGCTTCAAATAAAGCCAATTCCTAATAGCTCACACAGAAACTTTATCCATCTTCCTCTGGTGAAATGATCCTTAAATGAAGGTACTAGAGCTGGAGGTCTAAAACAGAAAGAAATGAAAACCTCCCGCAGGAGGCAATACAGAAACAATGCTTGATGATCAAACAGGGTGGATGAGCAGTCTCCAAATCAGTGATTGGATCTGCTCATGGACTGCAGATAGCCACAATATGATGTGATGTTGTGCTCTGTGAGTGCCCACAGCACAGCAGGACATGAGGGAACGCTGTGCATGTGTTGCATGCTGCAGGAGTGAGTTAAGGCTGTGTAAGCATCATGCAATTGCTCTACAGTTAATGGTTAAAGGCCCTCCTGGTCTCCTGAGGGCTCTCCCACTTTGGTTTCCAGCCACCACCTCACTCAAGATCTGTTCCTTTAGCTCCAGGGGGTTTTAGGGGTACAGTTCCCTTCCAGTTCAATGTGATTATCTCAGCAGGCCTCTGTTTAATTTGGCAGATCTGGTCTTTTTCAAAGAAAATAAGAAAGTTAACCACTGATGAACTGCTTTTCACAAAGTAGGTTATTCACTTAGAGAAAGACTGGAAAAAGGGTTTACATGCATGAGGATCAGGCACCACCTTCAGCACAGGTCTCTCTCAAACATAGAACAAAATTTTGCAATCACTCAGAGTCAATATAAGACATTGCAGAAGTCTTTTATTCATGCTCGGTTCTTCTTTTCATTATTTTTCTTTAAAAAAAGATAATAAAAATATATCAAACAAACAAGAACCTAAACAAAAACAAAACCACAATTTTCTTTGTTCTTCTTCCCTTCCTTCAGAATGAAGTTTCCACTGCCTGGTCACCAATCACAGGAAGATTCCTACCTATGAGGCCAGGAATGCAAATCCCCACTTAAGGTTTTTACCATTGACACATTAATCTGCAAATGCTCTTTTGTAGAGTTGTCATTGCCTGTTACAGGCAACGTGCCTCTAGACATAAGGTGTTTTCGTCCATCTATATTTCCATATACTTTGCTTTGTTTGTGGAAAAATATAATTGGGAAGTCATGAAGACACTGCCTGAAAGGTTTCAAGATCTATTGCTGTAAATAAACCAGAAATCTGCTCCTCTCACATATCTGAAAGTTGGGCCTGAATTGTGTGCCCTTCATAGTCAGCAGAGGAGGAGTAGCCTGTCAGTCTCCAGATGAGGACATATGCCAAACTTTGGTGCCTAAAATCGTGTATATTAAGGCCAGAACCCACCCTAGATTTCCAGTTTGATTTTAGCCCAGCCCAGAGAGTTTATACATGTTTAGGTTACAGTTAAAATCAGAACTTATCCATTTTTTTGCCTGTGTATTTTATCTCACTGTAAAAGACCATTAACAAAAGCATCAGCTTCCATTTAATACAGCATTAAAAGCCGCCAGGTTCTCAAAAAACTGAAATGAGCTTAAGATGTAAAAGAAAAGGAAAAAAACTTGTCTGAGGGATAATGAGAACTTGTAAGCACTGCAAGTCTGTGTAACTTCATCTCTAAAGTTACATGTCTTACAGAAAAGAATCAGAATCTTCTTAAATAGTCCAATCCATGAATAATTCATGATAAGAAACTTGTCTGAACCCAAACTACTGTTTTCAACACACCCTAACTTTGGCTGGTTTTGCAGTCCAACTGATCTCAATATCTGGTTTTGTCCTAATTCCAGTGGAATAAATCCAGATTTCCTTTTCGAAAAGGTTCCAGGTTACATTCTGAGGTTTAGGCTGCCTTTTAATTCTAATGCCAATGGCAGACTGAAAAACACCAGAGTGCAAATCAGATTTCTTTAGGGGCAGACACGATGTAACCAAATGTTTAAAGAAATTGATACCTGAACCAGCAACACTGGTTTTATTCAGCCATTGCATTTTGCTTCCAAACTTGAAAGAAATTTAGGAAAAGGTCTTAAGTGAGACTTGGGTGTCTAAAGCAGAAGCCAGGTAGACTTTAGGTGCAAAAAGCCAAATGGTTTTGAAATTCCCTTCTTAGCTGGTGCTGTGTTAGCTCTGCCCCACATCATTCCCTGAGCCCCCAAGCGAATCCTCTCCATGGCTTCCCCCGGGCTTGGGAGCCAGAGGAAAATGCATCTAAAAATCAGGTTCCTCCAAACCAACCATCATAGAGCTTTGGTCCATCTCTGGGTGAAGGCTGCAGAGAGGCAGAAAAAGCAGTAAGCATGCATTTCTGAAATCAAGATGGCCCTCTACGTTTGGCCAGGAAAAGTGGGAATATTCTCATCTTTAGTGCAGTGCACTGAGCAGGCAAAGCACTTCAAATCCTTTGCAAGTGTGTTCATTAAAAGCACTGTCTGTAAAGCCCTGGAGCTCGTCAGCGCTGAGACTCTGCTTTTGAGATACTATTCATCTTCCAAATACAAAAGTCTCCAACCATTATTAGTAAGTCCTGTGCCAACAACTGAACTGGAGACACCTCTATGCAGCCAAAGGGGCAGCCAAGCCAGGCCTTTGTACCTAAAAACATTTCCATTAGGAATTGAATTACTCTTGGACACATTTACTTGCTTTGACTAAATAGTCATGTTGTGCAATTTCCCCTTTCCAAATGCAGTTTCCATGCACAGCCTGTTATCAGAGAAGTCTGACACAATTTCTGTTATCACAGATTCAGAGGAGGATTCAGCGGTGCATACACATAAAAAAAGTAAGCAAGTTACCAGCTGGAGTGGTTGGGCTGTCATGTAACAGTTAATATTTCAAAAGTGGTTCTCTTTATGCAGTCACTTGTGAGTATCATAAGGGTCCTCCTAGATGAGTTTAATTATTTTAGATAGCACTTTCCAGAAAGTAATTGGGTTACGTGTACAAGCCCTGGGAGCGTGGCAAGTACTAGGCACGTGTTCATTTGTTAAGCTTTTATACTTGCTTTAGAACAACCAAGAGAATATCCACACATGAACTTCCTTCAGAAGGTTCCTTTTATCTTTCCCCCAGGCTAATGAAAATCTACAAATGTTCTGACATGTTTTTTGTGTGAGAGATTATTTGTTGAGATCCAGGCAAAGATAAAGCATTTATTTATTGAGACCAGTACCTGCAGTTTTGATAACTGTAATAATCATTACAAGGCTTAACAAACCTTCTGCTTTAGGGCTTAAATTAAGTGGCTCAGTAAAACTGTCTTTTAATTCATTGAAAATATTTCCAGTAGCTTCAGATTGTTTAAGCTCCAAGCCTGGCAAAGACTTTGCTCCCCAAATTAAATTGTTGCTGGGCTGGAGAGCAGCTTTACCACAAGATAATGTTTCTTCTTTTACAATTACCACTACTGATTACTTGGTAAGTGTCACAGGATTTTGTTCTAGATGAAACAATGGCCTTATTCAATAAAATATGTTTTCTAAATCAGAATAAAAAGATTTTATCTAACGTAAACAAGGAAAACATATCATGAAGTAAAGCCATTTTCTGTTTCATGGCTTAACTTTTTTTGTAAAATATTTATTTCCCATATATTAAGAAGAAATAATGAGTAAACAAGAAATTTGCAATACATTTTGAGGTGTGATTAAAAATTTCTAGGGAAATTCAAAATTACAACCTTGAAAAAAAAAACAACCATATTTTTTTCACAGTAGTTGGACAGTGTCATTGGAATAACAAATATTAGTATTTACTGGTCAAAAAAGATCAAATAATTTCACTACTATTCTCTGTATTTTTTCAAACTACCCTCTGAGCTCTGTTAATGGGAATGGACCATACAAAGATGCTGAAGGTGTTGTTCTTGGGAATCCAGGAGTTGACGTGGGTAAACTGTGAGGTTACAGAAGAAATAAAAGCTCTTCAACACAGAGTCGGTTTCTGGCAGTGTCAGTGTCTGGCCTATCTCTGTTTCAAGCAGACTGAAAATTTCTGTGATTATAACACATGTTAATAATCCAAGCACTGCAGATGTGTTTCCTGACAAAATTGGAAGATGCTGCTTCTCTGTTTGGTTTCAGAAGATCAGACCTTAGCAGAACACAGGAGGCAGGACCCAGGCCATCAGCCCCAGGCAGCTCATGCTTCTTATCAATTTCTACATAGCCCTTTTACACTAAAACTAACCTTTGGAAGATATTAAAAAGGGATGTTTGCCTGGTTTTTGCTCTATATTCAATCCAGCAATTTGTCATCTTTGTCAGATTAGGATCTGAACTCTTTATCAGCTTAAATAGATATTTAATTTCCTTATAGGCCACATTATGTTAAAAAAAAAAAAAAAGCAAGCAACACCTAACAAAATAAAAAATGAAAGTTGCAGATAAAACTTTTCACATTAATTAATATGCATGTTCAATTGCCCTGGAAAATTAAGTTAATCATCCTAGAATCATAGATTCATCAAAGTTGGAAGAGACCTAGGAGACCATCCAGTCCAAGCGTTCACCCAGCACTGCCACTATAACCCCTGAACCACTAAACCATCACCCAGCGCCAGATCCAGACACCTTTTAAACACCTCCAGGGATGGTCCCTCAACCACCTCCCTGGGCACCCTCTTCCAATGCCTGATCATGTTACATTATCCACAGAATGACAGAGTAAACTGCAAAGGCTGTAAAGTCCTCCTGGTAGAGTAAGTTTTGTGACTGATGTTTGACCAACTTTTTTCTCTGGATTCTTTTGAGTAGAATGTAAAATGAAATGAGTTGCATTAACTATAAAAGGAAATTTATATTTAATTTTTTTTTCTCCATAACTTAAGACAGAGTAGCAAAAGAAATTCAGGATTTACCATGACAGTATTTGAAGGCATATCAGAAGCCAAAATAATCTACCAGGGTGAGTCTGTGCACGTATGCAATTGATAAACCAGGATGTCTTCTGAAATTACCATTTTTGTGTTTCAACCACAATGGTGTGTGAGTACCTCCTAAAGTAGTTTTACATACAGAGAGGAGGAAAAAGGCAATCTTCATTGCCAGTAGGGGAAACTGCAGAACAGCTACTTACTGAAAGTGTCACCAAGCTGACATCCCCTTTTTAAATGTATATAATTTTAGGGCAATCACCTGAGCATTTCCAAGAATACAGTGTGTGTGTGATATGGCCCAGGAATCATAGCAGCATAATACATATATTTTAATCCTTGACCCTTACCCTAGAAATTATCTTTGTGAGGTGAGCCTAAGCCACTCTGTATTAACATCTCTTAACTCTCTGTTACAACAAGTTGCTGATTCAAGATATTTTCAAATTATAAAATTACTCATTACATTTATGATCCCAGATGATGGTATTTCCAGCCAAAACAAGTAAGATTTCTATCAGCATTTATACCTTAAGAAACTCATGCCTGAACAAGATGAGCAGGAACCAGGCATGTTCTCAGGAATTGCTGTTACAAACAACCTTCACCACCACAGACCCTTCTGCCTCCAGAATGGCTTCTTCTCTCTCCGGTCAGAAGGACACTTGCAACAAATTCTGAGATCCTAAATATTAAGAATATAATATTAATAATAATTTAAATACTGCAGCAATTACTGACATCCTAAATATAAAGAATAATTCATAGGAAATATTTAATATCTAAATTTAAGTTCTAGTCAATGATGTCAATGCACTGAGGACATTGGTCTCTGCATTTGAGTGCCCTAGAGAGTTTGAGAAGAAACATCTCCAAATAGTTATGTACAACATGAACATATTTCAGTGCCTGACAGAGATTTGTGGTGCTGCTGCCCAGTCAAGGGTCAGACCCAGAGCAAAACATTCACTTTATACAGAGTCTGAATTTGGTCCCAAGAGTCTCTCAAGCACACGTAAAAAAAAAATGAAATTGTGCAGCAGTTTACTAAAACAGAATCAACAACAAAAAAAAACCCGAAAACCCACAACCCTCAACCCTGTAACTAATAAAATCAAACAGAAATTCAAGAAGATGAATTACTTTCAGATTTAAAGAAAATGCAGGCAGACAAAAATCCAGACTCTTTAGCCTGAAGGCAGGGGGTTATTCATCCTCCGCATTTTAATGATAATTTCAATGAAAAGCTAAGGAAATTATTGGTTTTCAGTCCCTTTTCTGTAGTACTTTGTAAAATTAGTAGAGGTTTAATAATCTTTTAATAAAAATCCTGCCTGCCACAGCCACAGTAACAGCCACTTTCACAGACTCACAGTTAGCCTGGTTACTGTCAATTTACCACTTGGAAAAACAGCCATCCAATATTAACTATGAATCACCCTCAAATCTTTGTGGTGTGAAAACAGAAACACACTTATAGTCTGTTCTCACTGATATCAGATTTTGTGGTCAGAGAAAAAGAGTCAAGGGAGTACCCCATGTCCCTGCTCTCAAAAAGGCAATAAGCTGCACCACAGCAGAACAATTATAGGAAGTGATTTTCTTTTCATTTTTAAGCGATCTATGAGGTCTACCTGTTTAGAGTCTGTAAAGATATTTTTGCAAAGGAAGTGTCTCACCTGATAAGAGTTTTCAGGAGGAAATCTTTTGCGTTGTTCTGCTTCTGTTGCACTTGTCTTTGTTAAAATTTGAATCTTGTTTCGATTTTATGCCATTGTGTAAATACCCGTCAGCTTCCTCCGTGAGTTGAAAACCCAGTGATTTTTGGTTTTACAGAAATAATGATCCACAGAGAGGACAACCCATGCATTCTAAGTGCCACACCCTGAACATCTTTGGAGAGAAACTTTTCCTCTTATATCTATGCTATTCCAGTTTCCAAGCAGTGGTGTTGCAACCTGCGACTGATGCCATGGGGAAAGAAAATGACATATTTTATCAGAGTAGATGGAAGTGATATTTCTCTTATTTAATATAAGGTGGATCACTCTCCATTACCTTAAGATAACTAGACAAGCTACCCAGACATCTGAAATATTGCTATAATAATTTCTTACTATAGACGGTGTCTCTCAGTTGACCTTTTCTCTCCTCCTTCCAAGCTGCCTATTATAACTCCATGGTTTGGAGTAACTAAAGTGTGCATTCATCCCTGTTAGCCACTAGGATTTATTCCTATCTGTTTTGGTGCTAAGGAGATTTTGGAACACCACTGTAAAGAAGTGGAGACGATGGAGATGATAAGCTAGAAGCAATAGGGAACTCCTCAGGTCACTGAAGAGGAAAGCTTGACAATCCAAACAAGGTGAGTGGAGAAAGTGCAGTGCAGGGGACATTCAGAGATACCAAACACAAGTATTAAAACCTTGGTTAGCTTTAATTACTTAAGACCCACAATTTTCTCCAGCAGGCATAGCCAAGGTAGTTCAACTTGAGCTCAGGTGTTTCTGGATTACAATTTGCATTGTGCCAATACAGATAGAGCCACAAAAAGGCTTGGAGATGGATTTTGAACCAGGACCAAAGTAAAGGTAAGTCTTAATCTAATGATTGACAGTAAACCTTCTACATGAATTTGTCCAAAATTGGTGCTGGACTTCACGAAATGGACACTGCCTAACTTTAGGCACCAGTAAGCTGCTCTGTAGGCACGAGTTATTGCACCTTCTAGTTGTAGTTGTAACTTATGGAGACTTTACAAGGCCCAACGCTTTCCCATCTTTGAGAGCACTCAGAAAAGGAGTACCTCCAGCCAGCTGCAGTTCAGTGAAACCATTATCACTGCTTGGCAAAGGTTTGGAGCACTATAATAATAACCATCACTATGTATTTTCTTTTTCAAGCAAGATGAAGTTTCTCTGCTCCAGTTTTTTCAGCTTTGATCATCCCTCCCACTATTCAATCCTTTTTTTCCTCAAGGTCAGCTAGTGAACTGCATTAGACATTTACTCTGCTTTCAGTGGATCAGTTCAGTGTTTTGTCCTCTTCTGGGTCCTCAGCCATAGAAACAGTAAAAGTCTTATTTTTGAGCCATATTAACACAAAGACCAAAACCAGGTGCCTTAAAACCAGAATGGTTTTGAGCATTGCAGAGAAGGTGTCTGTTTTCCACAGAAAGTAGGCAATTGACATAATAATATAGCAGAGCATGTGAAGTCTTGCCTTTTTTACACAAGTATTGGTATTGAACAGCTAAGAGTATCTGTAAAAAAACCTCTCCAAACATGCTGAGACAGCTGAACTTGCTCAGTGCTCTCCTTTACTTGTCAGTAAACCCAACAAATGTGTAACATTTGGAAAGGCAAATGTGTAATATGGAAAGGCAAGTCTCGTCTTAACCAGCTGGAAAGCCAAAGCAGCAAAGAAGTCTGTTATTGCCCCAGGACATAATCTCAGCTTTCCCCCAGAACTGTGTTGAAGTCAGGGAAGCATGTGAGAAAACCCCTGTACTCACCCAAAGTCAGTTTACTGCAATCTCTTCAATCCATGACATATCTGAGATCTCTTTCAACTACCTCGTTATGTAGAACCATGAACTTTCATTCAAGCAGAGAGAAGACACAGTCATTAAAACATTAAGCTCGCATGAAATTTCCATTTCCTTATAGGAAAGGTTGTATGGGACCTGAACACTCTCCAAACCATGCAGCCATTCTGGAGTCACACTTGAACATTTGAGCTCGGACCTATGTGTCCTTGTTGAATATTTTATGTTGACACAAACCACATATGTTATGTATCTGCCTCCTTTTCCCCTTTTGAATTGGTTTCTCTGATCAGTGGAGCATAGATACAAGAGGAAATTCATCTGCTGCACATAAATGTCCTTCATGGTAATTAAAGTCTTTCCCAGATCTTACTCTGAATGGGTATGAAGATAAGCCCAACATGAATTACAGCATAGAGATCTGGGAGGATAAATTTTGAGAAAAGGAAAACTTTTTTTTTTTTTTAATTTTGTTTGCTGAAAATTAAGGTTATCAGCTCAGTTTGTGAGGCTTAGGATGTATTCTTCACAATATCATTTATAGCCACAAATCTCAGATTAGAAGTAACATATATTTTGATTGGGAACTAAAAATACCTGACACTTTTATTTACAACAAGGTAGTTGTGTTTAAATTATTCATTTCATATTTGTTAGGCTTTGAAACTTTTATGCTCAAGGTCTATTTTACCAAGATATCCAAATCCAGAATAAAAGAAAAAAAACCGTTTTCCCCTGTTTTTTGTGAAACTGATGGTCAAAATAATTATTTAAAAAATTGGATTATTAGACAGAAATTATTAAAAATATCAGAAATGTATTATAATCCTTTTTAAAGCATAGGTTAGGGATGCCAGATGAAGAACTGAACCTGATATTAAAGAGTTTCAAGAACTGTTTTGATGATTCTTTGCTTAGAGTAAACATGGAGTTAAACACAGGAATGTATGTACATAATATAGTCACTGGTTTGAGCAATTATAGAAGGATTTGTTAAAATGTCTGCAGGTAACACTTGAAATGCTTAGAGGTTGTTGAATTTTAAATGGAAGTTGTTACAGAGATCTTATAAATATGTAGAGTCACTAAATAAGCCAAAACAACATTCCATATTTACAGATACACATCAGTGACTGGAAAGAAGGGCTTTTCCTGTAGTTTCTGAAGCAATAATTTATTTGGAGACATTTCTCTTGGGGCAGTCTACAACTGCTTTGCTGCTAATTCGTCTTTCCCGTTTGTGAAAAGTGAAGGATAAAATCAGATAATAAAGGTAGAAAAGCAGCATGGATGTGATGAAATATCTGTTCTGTAATTTTCCACTGTTGTGGGAAAAAGCAAAGCTCCAATCATTGGCAAGGGAGCACAAATCACAGCACATAACTTTTATTTGAAAGTTTTAATCATAGAAACATAAAGTCGTTACATTTGGAAAAGACCTCCATGACCATCGAGTCCAACCTTTGAACACCACCATGCCAGCTAAACTATAGCACTAAGTGCCATGTCCTGTCTTCTCTAGAACACTTCCAGGGATGGTCACTCTGCCACCTCTCTGAGCAGCTGTTTGAATGCTTGAGAACCCTTTCAGTGAAGAAATTCTTCCTGATGTCCAACCTGAACCTCCCCTGTCACAGCTTTGAGACCATTTCCTCTTGTTCTGTTGCTGATTCCATGGGAGGTTAGTTGCTTGGGTGTCTTAGGTTTCATGGAAGGTGTAACCAAAGTATGTACTTTATTACCATCTTTATAAGCTGTTAAAACAGTGTTCTTTGTGTTCAGCATGACCCAGCCCTGATAACACCATCGGGGCTATCTCTGCTAATGAGCCATCAAGGTCTCCAGGAGTGACTCATAAAATTACATCAGCCCATTGTGAGATGCCCTGCCCAGAGGGGAGGTACTGAACATTCCTACCTGCATATAAGCTGAGAGTCTGGAACACTGGGCTACCTTTTCCCACTGGATTCTCAGAGGAGAAGAGCTCAAAAGCCACCACTGGACCTCCAGAGACCGACAAGACCTTTCCACAAGATCACTACTTCGACAAGACTACATCCATCACTCCAACGGGACTGCAGTCACCATTTTTAAGTGGACTGCTAGCACCACCCTATCAGGGTGGCAGGTTGTATTTTGCCTTTGTCTATTTGAACCGTTGTTTGTGTATTATTGCCTTGTTACAAATATTAGTAAAGAACTGTTATTCCTTTTTTCCCATATCTTGTGTTTGAGAGCCCCTTAATTTCAAAGTTATAATAATTCAGTGGGAAAAGGGGTCATATTCCCTATTCCAAGGGAGGTTACTGCCTTCCTTGGCAGACACCTGTCTTTCAAACCTAGACACTGGGAGAAGATACAGAGAATGCAGGGAGTGTTTTGATTGATTTATTTATTATGAAACAATGAAGCTCATTCCACCCTGCGTTTGACAATTTCCCCGTGTAGGCAATCATTCAGTAGATGCACATAAGTCTCTAGCTCCTGATATCCTGCGTGGATCTATGGAGATCTTGAAACTTTGGTCAGCCTACAGAAACAAGTTTTCAGGTAAACCACAACCCTGGAAAATAGCTTCCAGTTCCTTCTTTGTGACTACTACATAAAGAAGACTGCAGCCCTTGCTGAAACATTGTGGCTCTTTTTGACAGAGGTGGGGTGGTGTCCTTGAGGCAAATCATGCACCTTGGCCAGAAAATGGAAGTGATGACATTTGCTAACGCGTTATCTGAAATGTCTTCAGAAAAATATATAACATTTTTAGAAATTTTTAGAAAATATTCAAAGGAATGCATAAAGTTAGATCCAAAGCTGAATTCAGGGGCCATGCAATAATGAGTAAAGGGTATTAGAAGAACATAAAATAGGCAGTTATAGACCCATTTGAAGTGTGAATGATACCAAGTCTAGAGGCCTCAAAAATGTGGACAGATAGCTAGACCTGTAAATGTAAATACTCTCTGTGGCTGATTTTCTTGGCAAATCTTCTAGAATTTGGGGTTTTTATGTTTATTACTTAACACATTGCAGATAATTCATCAGCATCAGCTATTTTTCCCTTTCAGAGGCCCTACTAAATGAACATGTTTGAAGTCAATAAAAAGTAATCTCCCTAGAATACAGAAAAATCAGTCTCTTGCTTATAAGGGACAAAATTATTTTTCATATTCCAAGTAGTCTGTTTTGTGTTTTCAAATTGGCATGCATGAAGTTGAAATCATGTCTACATAGGTTATGTTAGAGTTGCAGGAGTTTGGAGGTATTTTGTTAGGGAAAAGAAGACAAAACCAACTAAAAATATATCAAATAGATGCTATCCTTGTCTACAACAGTTAAATTTGAGGCAAGTGTGAAAAAAATATCTGATTTGTAAATAAGCTCATAGTTATATAGTGGATTAAAAAACACATGTCAGGAAACTCAGGCTATGAACTTGGTTACACATTCAGCTTTTCTTTATTCCTGCCTTACAAGTAGGTACAAGTTCTACTCACCTTTGTACTGGAGAGAAAAAAAAGAAAAAGGTCTGTATTAAAACTAAAGACAGGACTAGCCCTGCAAAAAACATCTTTGCAGCACTTCTTAAAGGAAGGGTTTTTACAGTTTAAAATTAAGAACGGTGAACTCAGTCACCATGGCTATGACACTGGGTACACAGAATAGAATCATTTCTATCGAAAAACACCTGTAAGATCATCCAATCCAATCCTTAACCCAGCACTGCCAAGTCCACCACTAAACTATGTCCACAAGTGCCACACCTACACACCTGCACCTACATCTTCTGAACATTTGAAGGAATGGTGACTATCACTTCCTAGGGTGGCCTGTTCCAGTGCCTGACCATCCTAACAGTGAAGCCATTTTTCGTAATATACAACCTAAACCATGCATTGCACATTTTGGCACATGGCCACACATGGCATCTGTGGTCCGTTTCCTCTTGTCCCATCACTTGTTACCTGGGAGAAGATACTGACCCTTGCCTGGCTACAGCCTCATTTCAGGGAATTGTAAAGAGCAAGAAGGTCCCTCCGAGCCTCCTTTTCTCCAGGCTAAACACCCCCAGCTCCCTCAGTGGCTCCTCATCAGACTTGTACTCCTCATTCTTCACCAGCTCTGCTGCCCTTCTCTAGACTCACTCCAGCAGCTTTCTTTTAGTGAGGAGCCCAGAACTGGACACAGGATTTGAGGTGTGGCCTCACAAGTGCTGAGTACAGCAGGACAATCACTACCCTGGTCCTGCTGGCCACACTATTGCTGGTACAGGCCAGGAAGCCATTGACCTTCTTGGGCTCCTGGACACACTGTCAGCTTATGTTCAGGTCCTTTTCTACCAGGAAGCTTTCCCGCCACTGGAAAGCTGTGCATTTGTAGATGATGATAGATGAGTGCCTTTGCATTCTATATGGGCAGACAGAGACAGGACAAGGGGCAATGGTTGTAAACTGAATAAGAGCACGTTTAGATTTGGTGTTAGAAAGAAATTCCTTACTCCAAGGGTGATTAAGCACTGGAACAGCTTCCCCAGGGACGTTGTGAATGCTCCGTCCCTGGAAGTCTTCAGCTCCAGGTTGAATGGGACCCTGAGCAACCTGATCTAGTGAATGGCATCCCAGCCTATGGCAGAGGTATTAGAAATAGATGGTCTTTAAGGTCCCTTCCAACCCAAACAATTCTACAGGGTTACTGCCACCCAATTGCAGGACCTGTCATTGGCCCCATAAAATTAACCTCAGCCCATCAATCCAGACTGTCCTGGTTCCTGCATGGAGCCTTCCTACCCTCCAGCTCATCAGCTTGGTGTTGGCTGCAAATCCACTGAGGGTGCCCTTCATCTCCTCATGAAGATTGTTGATAAAGATATTATGTAACACTGTCCCCAACACTGAGCCCTGGGGAACACCACTTGTGACCAGTTGCTAACTGGATTTAACTCCATTCACCACCACTCTCTGGGCTGGGCCATCCAGAGAGGTTTCTGCCCAGCAAACAGTGCACACATCCAAGCCATGAGTGGCCAGTTTCTCCAGGAAAATGCTATGGGAAACAATGAAACACTACCAAGCAACATAAGCAGCTAAAACAACCTCTGCAGATCTTGGGTTAGATGAATATCATGCCCTTTATCTGAGTATGTGTATACAGCAATTAATTTTCTTATTAGTCCTCCAATATGTTCTTGTTCTCTTTGACATTTACAATCTTTTGTGTGTACAGGAAATACCCATAAAGTGTGCATTTACAGATGCTGGATAGATGAGTACATTTCCATGCTATGCAGCTTTCCCTGCAATATGAGCAATTGCCATCAAGAAAAAAGAACAATTGTTAAATATTAACTGTGGGATTTGTCTGATCAAAAATTGATGGTTACATTTGCACTACTCTGTCAGATTGATTTCATTTAATACCAATAATATCCAATCCTATGTAAGGGATTAAAGGTTTTAAACTTAAAGAGAGAAGATTAAGGCTAGATACAAGGAAGAAATGTTTTACTATGAGAATGGTGAAACACTGCAACAAGTTTCCCAGAGATTTGGTAGATGCCCTCCCTGGAAACATTCATGGTTAGGCTGGACAGGGCTCTGAGCAATTTAATCTTGTTGAAGATTTTTCTGCTCATTGGAGAGTGTTGGACTAGGTTGAACTTTAAAGGTTCTTTTCAACCCAAACTCTTCTTTTGGTCTACAATTCTAAAGCAGACCCTACAGTAGGTCAGAAGAAATGTTTCCCAAGAGAGTGTTGTCCCTATATGGACAGCACGGATCCCACCAGAGGCAAGCCAGATGTGGAAAAGTACTTTGTAGGTAATCAAAATAAACTGAGATTAATCCTGTACTGCTGAAAGTAAAATGGTGCATCTCAAGTCAAGATTTACATTAACAGAACTGCAAAGTTAAAATTTTGGACAAGTATAGCTTCTAGAAAATCCAGGTCTGTGTCTTCCTGAGAAATCCAGCCAATAGTACTAGACATTCTTTAACTTATGAAAGGTTTAATACAGCCAGGTTCTTCTATAAATGCTATGAGTATTTAATCTCTTGTGCACAAAAAAAGAGAAAAAAGGACAAAAACCTGGCCACGTTCTCTGCTCAAGGTCTCTTCAGGAAATGACCCAAAGGATGACACAAAATGTGGCAGTATGGCCATTACCTGTTCTCTGCCAGTATCCATGTGCAGAAGTTCACAGTGGCACCAAACTGATGTGCTGGTAAAGGTCAGCATGCAGGACTGAGACAGAATTAGAAATTGGGTGAACATAGTTTAAACTGCAAAATAAGAAAAATACTTATATACTTATTTAGCAGTAAATATTTTGCATTTTACAGCTCTTATCCAAGAGCAAAATCAGCAGCTGTGGCGCTGACATCCTTTTCCTGGAGCAGCGAGGCCAAAGACCAGAGACCATTGGTCTTAGCAGTGAAAAGGACTTTCCACAACTACATTCTCTGTTACCCATTTTTTACATGTCAGGGGAGAGAAGTTGGCCCTTGGGTCCTGAAATACTGCCTTAAGCACAGGCAAAATTCAGTCATGTTCTCTCAAGGAAGAGAGCCCAAGGAAGAGAGCCCAGAGGTGGCTGCTCCTGCCTCAGGAAAGGGACCATAGCACAGGGGAGTCATAAGGGGGACAGATTGCTCCTCTGGGGAGGGTGAAGACAACAAATGGTGCTTCATGGGGATGTCCCCTTCCACTGCAAAGTTCAGATTTAAAACAAAAGGAGCTACAAAACCCGGCAGAGTGTCATAACTTTACTGATGTATTTTGTGCTGCAGAGTTTTGTCCTGTTCCTCTGAAATTGCCAGCTCATGTTCCTCCAGTTTAAAACACTTCACAGTTATTGAATATAGTGCCTTTCATCAAAGTATCATGGGTTACTTTGCAAAAACCAATTATGCCTTTCAGCCTTACATGAAGAATAATCCAAGTCCAAAGTCATGAATTAGTCAATTGGAGAGAGAGAAATGTTGTCTTGGTTCCCAGCCTCATGCATTACACGCTACTTAATATCATAATTTTGCATATTCATAATTTAGATTTGAAGCACATAATAAGAGAAAGTATTTTTCAACACAGAAAAGACTAATCAATGCTGACACTAGATAAGAGGAAAACATTTTTTAAGAAGAACAAAAGCTGACTTTTTAAACATCAAAACAATATCCTATTATTACATGCCACATAAAGTTAAATGAAACAAAGAAATGCATCTTAGTGTTTTTGTTATTGCAGCCATATGCTCATTAAATATCACAAACTGAAAGAAATCAGTATGATTTAGAAAAGTGGATTAATTGATGTTTATGTCAATATGCCACAGCAATAAATGGTGCTAGCAATATAGCTGAAACAATATAGATCTCAATACACACCAAATATTTACCCCGTTTTTGCAACAAAAGCTATGTCTAAATAAATGTATTTCAAACATATCTGTGTACCATTTAAATTTTTATTCTAAAAAGCATTTATGAGCATGTCTACTAGGTGTGAATTATGTGATTTCTAATTTTCAGAGGAAAAAACTGTTACATATTGCCTTTGGTGGGTGTCATTTATCCCTTAAAAGAATTAGAGGAAAGTAGGCCAGCATTAGAAAATGTAAAGATTTCTCTCTGAACCCCAGAAAACTTTACATTCCTTGACCTTTGCTTCATAAATGAAACAACTGCAATATGTACCACGTCTCTAATCCCTTAATTTTAGCTTCTTACATTCACAGGGCAGTCACTGCCCTTCAACTTACAACGAAACGACTTTACATCACCATCAGGACAACGTCTTGTGAAAAATGGAATGGAACTATTCATAAAACTAAAACTGAATTTTGCCCACCTTTCTATCAAAAATATGACTTTCTTATCACATGCCACACAATGAGCCCATTCGTTTGGGTGAGCAGCTCCCGTGCTGCCCAAATTCTGTCAAAATTTGCAATTATGATGCCAATAGAGCAGATTCCAGCTCTGTGTGCCTCATGGCCACATGTGGACTTTTGCATGTCCATGATTATGTGAGAACATATCCTCTGAATGCACTTGCAACACAGTTAAGGTGGGACAGCTGATAAAGCAGCATGTTTTTGTTTTCACACTACGTTGCTAAGGAATGTCAGAACTAGGACTGTTACCTAAGCCGTCACTATGTCTGCAAGGAGAAGAGCAAAATGATTGAGATCTTTCTCCCAAGTACCCTGAAAAGACACCATAAGAAATAACAATGTCGTTGTTTGCTTTCAGTACATTAATCTCCCTAATGTTGCTGTTACATAGACATTAAGAAGTTTATCTTTGCTGGAATTTACCATTTCAGTTCCAACAGTATGGACCTGGTCCAGTATGGACCAAAAATTCGGTCATGAAATTGCCATTTGCTTTCAGTTACAGTTACTTATTTAAAGCCAATTAAAGCTTTGAACACATCTTTTTCAAATGCAGGTCACTTCAAAAAGATGTATTGATTTGCAACCTGAAACACCATGGCCTGACGTCAGTATGCAGGCACTTTGTGTTCCAAAGCACTCCCTTTTGTGTTTAGAAACCTCATGATGTTATCCCAAGCCACAGACCAAGCACTCGATTTAAGATTTAAAAAATAATAACACATCAATTGATTTGGCAATTTCAATATATAAATCTACACATACAATCTGAAGTCCATAATGGAACAATAATCTTGTGATCTTTTGGACTAATTCCTAACGGCAAAGGTTTCGTTATGAAGGAGAACAATAGAGAACACACTTCAGAAGGATTAATGAAGTTATTGTTTTATACAGATGTGAAATCTATGAAGATCTTCATTACATGCCAAAATATCAATTAGTGATTTTCCTTTTCACTGACTCCTCTTTTCCTTCCCTTCATTGTACATAATACTTCCCCGTGTTCTCACCAAGTTTTTGTCCTAGCAGAGCGAGAGAGAGGGTGGAGCACCCTCTGCAAGGAAACATCCAAATCGTAATATTGTGTGTACCACTCACTGAGCAGCTGGTAGCACATAAACATTCGAGGTCGTATCCAATCCATGCATACACGACCTCAGAGCATTGAACAAAGCCTTTACACTGATCCCAGGGCACTGGCTGGTGAACTGAAGTGTGATATGTGTGCATAAAACTCTGCCACCCACCCTTTGGCCAGATTTAACTCCTCGAGGCATATTCCCTCACCAAAGTCTCACCCAAAGATCTGCAAGCCAAGTGAAGAAACAGTGTAATTAAACACATATTACTCAAAGCTGATTTAGGTAATTTTCTCCTATATTTTAAGGAGGGAAAAATCAAGAGTTGTATTTGTTGACTAGCTTGCGCTGTTCTACAAAAAAAACCTCAACCAAATCAGTAATTTCACAGAACAATAGATAACACTGGCCAGCAAGGCTCCTCTTTTGAGAAAAGCAGCACTGACTAGATGAATCTTTTCTTACACTGTGGAGACACAGGGTGGACAGGGAACACATGAGATCTTTAACCTTCCCTCCTGGACAACCACTGAAAAAAGGCATCAGGGACCTCAGTTTATTATAAACAACTCCTTACTATTGCACTGCATCTAACAATACACCACACACACTGCTGCTGCTGCTCTGGAATGTCATTATTGGTTACAAGCCCAAATCCCTCAGTGGGACCTGACCATCTGTTACAGAGAACAGGACACAGTTTGATGCACAGTGTTACCTACGGACAGGAAAGCAAAACCAGTAACAGCAGGCTGAGGTGGTGCCTAAACCATGCAGTGCCTATAAAGCAGAGATCTGCCATCTTGTTCTTTTATTTCATCACCTTTTCACTGCAAAGCGGAGATTCTTGCCCATATCCTCAAAAGGAGCCTGCAACATCTTTCAACATTTGCACCCCAGTAATGTCAGCATATCCATATGTCCAAGATTTTCACTTTCCAGTCTGTTATCCAAATCCTTTGATCTGCAACTGGTACCTTGAGAGGGCAGATCCTCTTCCAGAACTGCTATAACTCATGAAGCCAAGTGAGGTAGAAAAACAAACTACCTAAGTTTCAGGCAAAATTGATAAGTGCTTCCTTTGGATCTTTGGGGAGGAGGGAAAGGAGGTAATGGTACAGCTAAGCTTTCTGAGTTACTGATTTGTTTTGTATAGCTTAAATTGTGAATTTTAAAAGTGACTTTGTTACAGTCATCTTTAACAGACTGGCAGCTTTTTAAAGACAAATAGGTAACATTAGAATAATGTTAGGATAATTGCCAAGAAAATTGCTCTCTTGGAAGAAGAAATGTTGACTTAAAGCAGTTTCTTCATGTAAGAAACAAGAAATCAGATTTTCTTGACCACACTTTCAAGGGTATCTCTGTAAAATTTTTCCAGCTCAGCTAAAGCCAAAATTGCAAAACCAGAAAAGTGTTATCCAGTGCAAAGCCAAGATAATGGGATGTCGAATTGCATCCAAGTTTTGTGACTATTATGACACAGTAAATGTCAAATATGCTGAAGTTTTACCATCGCTAATTTGTATCATGCAACATGCAAATAAAATACACAGCTGATTCATAATGGAATAAAGAAACACTATTTACCCCTCATTTTTGTTTCACTGGGTTTGAAATAATTCTGCTTTGTTCTTGATCCATAGCCAGGCTGTACTCTGTTTTCAGCTGTTTTGGATTTTTTAATTCATTGTCTTAATTGGACAGTAGCATATTAAAGTTCATTTCTCACATATATTTCTGTATGTAAAAGGCATCACAGACTCTCTGACAGCATATTTCTGAATAGATCTTCTCTAGGCAGGCTGCAAATGTTTATCAGCCCTCCAAAAGCTATTTTCTAGAAAACAGCATTCATTGGCCTGCTTTAGACATGATGTGCGTGGGTTGAAATGTCTTTATGTACTCTGTTTCATATTTGCCCTGTCTAATCTTGCCTTTTCCTACAGTAAAAGGACAAGAAATGTTTGGAGCCCCTGCTGGCAGAGGAAGCTGCCCTGGCTTCCGCTACCACTGCAGGACTCCAGTGTGACATCCACCCCTGGAGACCCTTGCAAGGCTTAAAAACACATCCCACACCCCTCTAGTGGTAAGCTTCTGCTTACCTTGTATTTTTTCTTTATTCTATGTCTTTCTTCACATTCATTCAATCAATTTATTAAAATATAAAATTGCAGAAAAATAAGGCAGCAGTGCCGGGTGGATGCTTTCCTTCCTACGTGATATATCCAACTCAAATAGCAGACAGTAGAGAGGAAAGACAAGTTTATTATCTTTGCATCACTGAACACTTCAGTTTATTTTGTTTAGACTCACCTGATATCTGTCACCTGTGTGATATCCACCTTTTTCTTCAAGTAGGTCAGCTCTTTTCAATCTTGATTTTTAAATCATAGAATCATTTCTATTGGAAAAGACCTCTAAGATCAGCCAGTCCAACAATAAACCTAGCACTGCTCCACTAAACCATGTCCCTAAGTGCCACAGGAGGATGCTGGCTCTGGCTGTGGCAGCACCATGGCACTGATACCCCATGGCAGTGTCAAACCAACAGCTGCTGTTTCCTTTACGAGGACTCTCCATATCAAAAAAGTTCATCCTGATTTCTTTTTGAGCTGACTTCTTCTTTGTTTAAAAAAATGAAACAAAAAACCTCTTTGTATTTTCCTGGTTAATATTTCATACACCAGACAATCAGCTTCCTTTTGAACTCTATTGAGTTTGCAAGGCAAAGTTTCGGTAACAGGAGGCTACAGGGGAGACTTACATGAGGAGCTGCTAGAAGCTCCACATGTGTCCCTTGGAGCACATGCCAGCTGGATCCAAGATGGATCTGCCACTGGCCAAGGCCAAGCCCATCAGCAATAGTGGTAGCACCTCTGGGATAAGACATTTAAGAAGGGGAAAAAAATCCCTGCACAATTGCAGCCAAAGAGTGGAGAACACGTGAGAGAAACAACTTTGCAGACACCAAGGTCAGTGAGGAAAGAGCAGGAGGAGGTCCTCCAGGTGCCGGAGCAGAGATTTGCCTGCAGACTGTGGTGCAGCCCTTGGTGAGGAAGCTGTGCCCCTGCAGCCCATTGAGGTCCACAGCGGAGCAGAGATTCACCTGCACCCCATGGAGAGCCCACACTGCAGGTTGGTGCCCAAAGGAGGCTGTGATCCACTAGAAACCTGTGCTGGAGCAGGCTCCTGGCAGGACCTGTGGTGCTGTGGAGAGAGGAGTCACACTGGAGCAGGTTTGCTGGCAGGACTTGTGACCCTGTGGGGGACACACGCTGGAGCAGTTTGTGGAGACCTGCAGCCCTGGGAAGGACTCACGTTGCAGAGGTTTGTGGAGAGCTGTCTCCCAGAGAGAGACTACACACTGGAGCAAGGAAAGAAATGACAAGTCCTTCCACTGAGGAGGAAGGAACTGCAGAGACAACACGTGATGGACTGACCATTGTCCCCATTGCCCATCCCCCTACACCACTGGAGAGAAGGTAAAGAAAACCATGAGCAAAGTGGAGCCTGGTAAGAAGTGGAGGTGAGGAGAAGGTGTTTTTCAGATTTGATTTTATTTTCTTAATACCCTACTCTGATTTGCTTGGCAAAAACTTTTGTCCAGCTTTTGCCCAAGTTGAGCCTGTTTTGCCCATGATGGTAATTGCTGAGCGATCTGCCCCTGCCTTTATGCCAACTCATGAGCCTTCGTAACATTGCCTTTGCCCTGTGTATCTGAGGAGAGGGCACTGCGAGTCCAGCCAGGGTCAATCCCCCACGTCCTCTTTGGACAGGTGTGGGTGTCCCATTCACCTGTCACACACACAAGCCCTCCTGCCTTGACAGCCACTGCTGTCCGGGCTGTTTGCCAAGAGCAGACCATAAGGGCATCCCTAGAAGAAGCCCTAACTTCAGCAGGAATATATTGTGTTACACATTCTCTCCAGTGCACAGCTAAGGCTAAGAACACTGCTGTCATCCTCTAAAACACTCAAAAAGCATTTTCTGTCCCTTCGTCTCCAGAATAAGCTCAGCTAGCAGGAACAAAAGACAATTACCATGAGATTTAATGCAACAGATGAAGTTTTAGAAGTATATGAATATTTTTAAGAAGAACAACCATTGGAACAGCTTACATATTGGTAGTGCATCACCCATCTGTTCATATCAAGAAAAGGTGCTATTCTTAGAAGACACACTGTAGGTCAAACCGAAATTATAATATAGGAAACTGATTTTTCTTGATGTTTGTTGCAGAAGTCAGATTAAAGGAGTTTAAATATTATTGCCATATGTTTACATTTTCCAAGCACGTGCTGTTTTTCACCTGTAATTTAAGTAAAATTGTATTTGTAATGAAAGAATCTGGGCCTTTTTTCTACCCTGCTGCGCATGGAGAAGTCTGATAACTTGAGCATGTCACATAAACCCAAAAAGCCCCATTGAAGTCTGACTACACAGCCCCAGGACAGCAATACCCTTTTCATACAGCCTTTCCCAGATGTGTCATGTTCACGTGTGCTGTAGAATGCACACTTCTGCCTAGGAAATCCCAGCTAAAGTTATGGGAATACATGTCATAACATCTATTTCCACCTAAGGGTAACTGACATTTTTAAATTCAGTCCTATCCTTTTAGGAGAAACTTTCCTGAGACTGCAGAGCTGTCACCCATAGGTGAGGGACTAAAAGGAAGTGCTCTGTGAACTGAGTAAAAATTTGGAGGACAGCATAATGTCACTTATATAAGCATAAACCAGGGAAGTAAGATAACACTCAATAGTTTTTTAAAAAATCAAACTGAATCACCTTCCTTTCCAGCCCCTTCCTCAGCAGACCACTTTTCTCTTAATCTGCTTATTGATGAATCTTTAACCTGGCTCCATTTCTTCCTGGTTGGCCCTGGTCAGGAGAGTGCAGAGCTCTAAAGGATAGGTGAAGGTACTTAGACAGCTCTGCTCCTCTAGAGTGAGTAGACAGACTGGGACTCCTTGTTAGCTTTTTGTAGGTTTTATTTATACTTTCAAGTTCTTCATTCCAGCTGTGCCTGAAAGTGGAGGGGACAGTTTAGTCCCATTTAAGCCAAGTTCATGTGTGGTATCTGCTCCTACTTTCTCTTCTCAAAATGGGAAGACAGCCAAGGGACAGCCAATCAGTAGGAAAATGATCTTCAGGGATGCTTGAGCGAGGACCCATCAAAGTAAAGAGCCAACACAGCTGGAAAAAATAGGAGAGAGCAAGACCTCACTGAAAGCCAGATGTTCAGTGCACATTTTCCTTTCTATTTTTTTTAATCAGAATTTTTTAACAACAACAGAAATATATCCTCCTTTTTTCTTAAAATACAGTCAGGAAAGGAGACTGCTTATGAGTTTAAGTTCACGTGTTTTATTGCTCTAATTCCTTTGAAAAAAGTTTAGACAAAAAATGTTATTGATTGGAGAAGAAACATATGCTTCTTGGCTCACCAATGTTCAATGCAGTCAGTGTTGGATTTTTTTCTCTTTGTGTACTTTCACAAGATGTCTTGGTTTTGAATTAGTTGCATTGTAGAGTTAAATTTATATGATGGGATTTAGCAGACAAAACAACGACCCTTTACAAAAAATGTTTTCATGCAGATTTTGATGGAAGAAGAGATATAAAATAAAGGGAAAGAGTGTAGTTGAAGAATAAAAAGTCTATGGGGAACGTTTCGCTGCACAGCTTAAAAGCTTGGTAAATCCAGCACTGAACTAATTTGCAAGGGACTGTGACTGAAGCAATGCCAAAAGAAAGAAGAAGGGAGGATCAAATGTCCAAAAACCCCGAGTCCTATTGAAGAAGTTAGTTTAAGGGTAGAATGGTAAAAGAACTTGGAATCAGAGATGCCTTGTTTGGGCCAGATGTCTCAGTGTCTCTGTACAGGTGTGACTAATATTTCCCCTGATGCACAACAAACTTGAGAGGAGAGCACTCAGCAGGGATTTGAGAGTTCAGCTCTTGGCTTCGTTATTAACATTTTCTGTGTATACATCAAGTCTCAATCCTCCCCCTTTGTGTGAGCTCTCCTGGAAAGAGAGTGTGTCCTGTCATGTTTGCGGCTGCTCGACCGTTGTGTTGATGAGATGTTTTCAGAAGCACAGCTTAACAGTTCTATTCAGAAAAAAACTGATAAATTTTACAGTTTTTCAATCAAGATGCGGGCACATGCTGGCACAAAACTGGACATACCTCATCCACATGGATGTCAGTAAGCTGCTTTTAATGAGAAATTACAAGTGGCAATAGTAACTGAGCATTGTAGAGGAAAGAGCTGGGGGAGAGTAAGAAACAGTTTTGAAAGCTAGGAAATGTAATCTGAAATGAGCATATTTTGAATTCAGCTACAAGTTTGCTTAATCACAGAATGAATTAATATTTTAAATAATGCCAATTAGAAATTTTTTATAAAATCTGCTGGTGAGCCCTCCAAATTTTGTATAAATGCAGTCATGACAAACATCACACCAAAAGCTGGTTGAGAATAAGAATCAGATACGGACTGAAATCAAATCAAGTAGCACAAAATGCATTATTTAGAAAGAGTTGAAGATGAGGAAATACGTACAGGTTTTTATCAGTAGATGACAGTGAGGTGGAAAGGAGATGCAACCCTATGATGAATGGAGGAACTATTTTAGTCACACATAAGGGAGTATTAACAAAGCTAAACTGCTGAAGACATCACCTTTAGGAAACTAGAGGTATAGAATCATCAAGGTTGGAAGAGACCTTTACGACCATCCAGTCCAAACATCAGCCCAGCACCACCACGGTAACCCCTAAACTGCTAAACCACATCACCCAGTGCCAGCTCCAGACACCTTTTACACACCTCCAGGGTTGGTCACTCCACCATCTCCCTGGGCAACCTCTTCCAGTGCTTGACCACCCTAACAGTGAATTTTTTTCCTAATATCTAATCTGAATTTCTGCTGTCTCAGTTTAAGGCCATTTCCTCTGGTCCTCTCACTGCAGGCACAGCAGCACAGATTGGCCCCCACCTCACTACAATCTCCTTTCAGGCAGTTGTAGAGTGATGAGGTCCCCCTGAACCTCCTCTTCTCAAGACTGAATAAACCCAGCTCCCTCATCCATAAGACACGTTTTCTAAACATCTCATGAGACTTGTTGCCCTTTGCTGGCCATGCTCCAACACCTCAGTGTCCTAAACTATCATCCACCTATTTAGAGAGAGATTTAGTGAAAAACAAAAGTAGAAGCAGGAACGTTAGGGATATAGGGAATATACAGCTTGCATGCCAAATGGCAGCTAAAGAGCTTAAAAAGTTTGCTCTTGTAAGTTAAAAGCTCGATTAACACATACCACACACACACTGGGTTAAAAGACATACTTTTATTAAAAGCAGTGTCATTTTAAGAACAATGACATAAAGACTTGTCCTGGGGTGGTGTCCGAAACAAGACTAGTAGAGAACTGGCAGCCAGAAACTAGAAATCAGAAGGAATAAAAGTTAGAAGGTTCCCAACTGTTAGGAAAAGGAATTTCTGGCAAGCAATTAGATAGGTCACAATACAAATAAAATGAAAATGTATAATATATACATTATCTGCTTAAAATTCATGCATTTATCAAATGGAATTGAGGATGACAGGGGATCCTCAAAGAGGAGAAGAGAGCCCAGAGGATCCCACCCCAGACTATCTTTCAGCTTCCTGCCACAGCTTCTTTTGTCTTCCAGGAAATGTTCCACTATCTTTTTATCTTCAAATCATATCCAACTCTTAAATTATCGTTGGCTTCCTTTCAGCATTTTTATAGCCCTCTCCTCAAGCTACACAATTACCATTCCAATTTGTCCACCCTGAGATCTTCACAGTCCTCCTACTTGGGCTGAACATTTCCAACTTCACCCCCCCACCCTTTAACCCCCTCACCGAGGAGAAGGAGCTCCTGAGAGCTGTATCCTGGCTGAGGATTTTTTTCCCCTCAACAACTTTCAGACTAACCTCAGATTTCCCTGAAGAACCACTCTCCCATTCAACACCTTCAATTTGTCCCAGGTGATCTAGCTCCTCCAACAGGCTTTTTTTTTTTTTTTTGGGGAAGAGGAAGGACTTTTTCAAGGCCTCAGGTCCTGAAGCCTTGAAGGTTTCTTCTACTTCTAAACCCCATTCTTCTTTAGGAATAAATTTTTCTTTCGCAAGACTGCAGGTTTTTTTCTTCAAAGACACTCCCAAAATAAGCAGTTTTGGGCTTTCATGCCTTCCGAAAAACAGGGAATGGGAGCAATTGGTGGCAGATACCTCCACTCACTTCAGAGAATCAGTATCTTTTTATGGCATATTAACTAGTTTATTTTATGTAAGTGTTTGCTTTATGCTTACTGAACAATATTTTTTTGTTTCAGCCTCTGAAAATGAAAATTTGAGGTATGTTTGATATAGAATCACAAAAAATATTTTATCCCTCATCCCTTGATAAACACTTCTGGCAGATTCTAAGTGTCAATCCTACTAGAAAATGATATGGTTATACTTAAAGTTTGGATTGTAATTATTTTAATTAAGATCAGTTATTTGTAGTAACTGGGGTTCTGTTTTGTAGGGTAGCACATAACCAAAACTGTACATTTAGAGAGCTTCTTTTATACCTACACTAAGCTGTGTACAGTGTTACAAGATTTCTGAGATTATTCTGAACCAAGTGCCCCCTTTTACCCCCAAAAAAGTATTGTACATGGTGGGCATTGTGAGATCCCATGCAAAAAATAAGAAAAGACAGGAAAAAGTAAAAATTATAGCAGAAAATTCTGAGGAAGAGCAATGGTTCTGCGAGCAATGGTCCTGCTCTCTCCCACCTCAAGAAATAAACAGACTGTCCAAGGACTGATTGCAGATCTAGCAGTGATGGAGAGTTTGTACAGATCATGGTTTCACACACTCTGTACTGCATGCGGAATTTGGTAGATATTTGTCAGAAGTCTTCAGTATCCCCTTGCATAGCTCAGCCCTCTAGTCAGACACTTTATGATATGAAAAGAATTGCTGTCTTTACAAAGACTGATTTTGGTCTCAGAATCAATGTTTCTAGCCAATTTCTCCAAACCTTTTTTCTTGAAAACCACTTAATCCTATTAGGGCTACTGCCTTTTCATTACACTTGGGTCACCAGAGCTGTGATTTCAGGTAGTGCTGTTATTTCTCTGCACTGTTTTAAAATTTGTATTTCAGTGAAAAACATGTGCCTCACTCAGTGAAAAGCTTAATATTCCCTAGAGTAGGAAAAAGGATAGAAAAGAAAGAACAAGATAATATCGTCAGGTCCACACCAGTAGGTAGGGCATGGCACAGGACTAAATGGTCCACCTCATTCCTCTGGAGTTCAATGTTTCTAGGCTAGAAAACAAATATAATGTTACTCATAATGATACTACATTTTCATGACCTGTTAGAGAAAAAGAAATGTTGTATAAGAGATTATGATGTACAGTTGTAAAAACTGAAAAAAAAGTTCATATTTTATTGGTATAACCAATGTAAAATCAACCATCCTTACACTACTCTGCAAAATATGGAACACAAAGGATTTTATCTCTTGCTTAGGTATAAGGCCTAGATTTGCTGTTTTAAGGAGAAAATAAATCTTCCTCTCAAGGGGCTAGGATGAAAAGGGGAATGAGGAGGGAAAGGAACCAGCAGAGCCTTTAGCAAATATGACACCTTTACTAGAGACAAGTAGATAATGCAGGTGAAAGAGAGATAAACAAACCATCTGTCCCACCTAGCATAAGTGTTCCCAGAGTACCTGCCATTTTCTTTGCAGGAAGATATGCAAAATGATAAATCTCTGCTGGTAAATCCTCTTGTGCAGAGTGCGTTCCAACCCTTGCAGGATTTGAAGTTTCAGGATTGTATAATTCAAGCATTTTACAAGACATTGCCTCAAATATGTAGCCCATGTAAATTATTATCAAATGTAAGGCCCCATGCAAGATATCAATAATTCTATGCAATCAATGCACAAACCTGGCTTAGCTGTGGGCTGTCATTTTCAAAGACCAGGGCAACCCTAGCACCTCCAACTACTCTATAACTCTGAAATCTCAGACTGGCTTTTCCTACACTTCAGTCAGCTTCTAAACCCGTTTCACTTTTTTCTTTTTCCTTAATTAAAAAAATTTAAAAGCTGCCCCTCCCCCCCCAAAAAAACCCAAACCAAAACAAAAAGAAACAAACAAACAAATCTCTAAACCCCCCCCGCAAAAAAAAAAAAGGAAAAAAACCCCAAAAACCACAAACAAACAGATTTTTAATATGTATTCACAAATCTTGATGCTCTGTGGGATTTCTGAGATGATTGATAGTTTCCCACATTAATAGGCCTAGCACTGAACCATTTCTTCAATAATCCAATACATTCATACACTAGCATCCTAATAATCAGGCCAGTTGGCACTAAGTGATCACAAGATAGCTCCAAATAGACCGCAAATGGTAGAGAGATTTTTTTACTGTGGAAAAAATGTCAGTGACATCCTTTAAATGACAAAATATTTTAGCGTAGACAAGATAAATGTTTTCATCCTTCCAACACTACATGTAGTGCAATGTAGCATATGTGGGTAGTGCAATATTTCCAAAGTGCAAAATCCTGAGTCACTGCATGGAGCACATCCCCATGGATTGGCTCACTCATCCTGCTATAAAATTCTCCCTTCCTCCACTAAAAGTTGTTACTTACCGTACAGATTTGGCTCTCTTCAGCGTGATCACACAAATGTCATCTGAATCATCACTCCAGTGCCTGGAATCTCTGGCAAGAACTTCTGATGATTCCCTTAGAAGCCTCTCCTTGGATGGATAAGTGACCACAAATGGTGAAAGAGAGGGCAAAGACAGATTTTCCTTTCCACTGCAGTGCTTCCTGGCACATGTTTGAGGACAGGGTAACATATTGTAAGCAGATCCTGCACTGCTCTGCTGAAGTTGGTGCTTTAAGCAATGGGAGAAAATTGCTCAGGCAAATAGCATGCTTAGTACTTGAATATCAGTTTCTTCCATAACCTGAGTTCAGCAAATCTGTACAAGAGCCAAGGTGCTTTGCTGCCCACGATGGAGCTGAGGCATAACTGAACGGAACTGCAAGGACCGTTTCACAGAATTCCTGCCCAACAGCTAGGGCCTTAAACCTTCCCTGGAAAGCTTTATTGTGCTAAATGTTGTATTGTGGCACATTCCCAGAGGTGCCATTATCTCAGTGAAGAGGTTACACAAACTCATCAGACTCCCAAATCCCTGTATTTTTCACACTTTGCATCCTGCCCACCAAAGAGCTCATCTTTGCACCCAAGAGATGTCAGGAAGTCCTACGCAATGTTTTACCACATTGCCACATAGATCTCTCTTCCTATTCTCATGAGACAGCAGCAGTTCTTTCAGCATGAGAGTGCAAAAATCAACAGTCATTATTGTCTGCAAGTGTTCATGCTGCCAAGGAATGGCTAATTAGCTTTAGCTGCCAGCAACAGCTCAGCTGGGGCTGGGGGTGTCACCAAAACTTACATTAAGAGTTAATCATTGTAGCTGAGTTTTGCCCTCTTCTACCCTGGAGGAACCAAGTTCTTCCAGTAATTATATTTGAATTGAGCTGTTTTTTAATTTAAACATGCAGATGTGGAGAAAATTGTATGAAGATACACGAGCCAAAAGAGGGTAACACTTTCAAAAGCTGGAAAGAGAACTTATGCCTTTGGTGCTAGGTTGTAAAGTCCATTGCCAAACAACAGTGATGTAGCAGTGCTGAGGTTATTATGCTCAAATCCCTTTATGAATCTGGATTTATGTGCCTAAGATTTGACCATAAACTATAAAACAGGATATTCCTCAGTAAAAGGTCAAGAACTCTCAGATTTCATCTTACTCTATGCAAATGATTCTCTAGTCCTTACAAAAAGGGCAACTCTTTCAGGCAATCTGGTGTTAATGACCAAAATGTTTCATCATCCAAAGAAGAAAACCGTAAGTGGATCATAATTAAGTAAAAACAGTAATTTACTACATTAGATCAATTCAGAGGTTACCACTTATAATTTTAAACTACAATTATCAATTTATAATGGAAAGGGAAGTATGTCTAAGTTACCACATGGGAGTATCTCTTTCACAGAGGACACATTTTTATAATTATTTTAATATGCAATAATGAAACATGACTATAGTAAAAGATTCACATAATAGAATATATATGCACAACACTTTACAAATGGTATATAAAATCCATAATTTTCCTTGTTCTTCTTGATGTTCATTGTGTATGTGCAGGGGACAATTTTGAATAAAATTAAACTAGTGAGGAAATAAAGATGTGCTGAGAGCTATTTTTGGCTAATATCTGAACAGGGCCATAAGGATACATTTGTCCTCATTTCCAAAGTAAAGTTTTTGTGGGTCATAATAATGAGGTTCATTACTACAAGATTCATTTGTGTGCAGGGGGTCTCACATGCCCCAGCTACAGCTGAGATCCTAATTGGGCCACGTGCACAAATCAAGCTTCAGAAAGCTCCACAAAAGAGGGAATTTCCTTTGTCCTTTATATATTTTTTCCCCTATGACCTGCTCAGACTTCCCATCCTCCAGGCTCCCTGACTCTTGGCCTGGACTCAACTCCCTGCCTGCCTGTTTTCAAATTTGAAAGCTGTAGGTATTATTTTCAGCTACTGCCTGTGTTGAATATCACTATCCTTTTCCCCACCCCTTGTCTGTAAAAGATTTTACACTTTCTGTGTTTGAGCTCTACATTTTCTCTTGGGAGAGTTTCTGTCCCAGCAGGAGTGCTGGTGCAGAAATAACCTAACGTTGCTAACACTGGCGTTCAGCTCTGTATTTGACTAAATAGCTCAGTGATGATTATTTCTATCAGCATGAAATCACTTTGGAAAAGCCCATTAACGCTAATAAAGATTTCTTGTAGATTCAGTCGCCCATGATATAATTACTACAATTAAAGGGTATGAAATCTCTTATTCAGACTTAAATCTAAACTAGAAAACAGAAAATTTTCTAAATTATCACCTATTCACTCTCAAATCTGATGGGGGCAGGGGGCATTTATCGAGTATTCATTGATAGATATTTTTCCTGCATTTGGAGTCTAACTGCAGGTTCTTTTTATTTTTTTTTTCTGGAATCCTGTGCAATTAACCAGTTTTGACACAGAGTGAAGCAGTGAATTGCACTGTGCTATGAAACATGCTAGTGATAATTGCACTTGACGTTAGTGTTTTCAAGCCAAATTTACCCTCTCAAATGCTTTCCTGAAAAAAAACCCATGATAAAGACTCATTTGAAAAAGGGATGCAAACAACAGTGGTCACTTAAGTTTCTTTATTATCCCAAGCTAATTCCCCAGAGGCATTTTCACAAAAGGGTCAACAGACATAATTCATGAATGTGCAACCACAGAACCACGACTGTATCAGAACTTCGAGAGCATCAATCTCTCTGAGTCAGGACCAAGCTGTCCTGGAGGAGCACCAAGAACACAACCTTTAATCATGACCAGAGATCACTTTTCTCCTCTTGATTTTTTGGTCTTTCAACAAAAAAAGCTGTAAAAACTCCACAGTTAAGCAGTAATTAAATTAAGCAGTAATTTAAAATTATCTTTTTTTCTTATTGTTGTTCCTGATGCTTATTCTTCCACTATTAAAAGCAAAACAAATAAATAAATCTGTTTTAAAAAAAAGTAATTTTAAACCAAACTGGGATATCTTTTGTCCCTCAAAACATAGTTCTGTCTGTCAAGAAGAAATACTTATTAGCTATTTATACATATCTAGGCTGAAGAAAAGATAACTGTAGGGATTTTTTTCCCATTATTTTGCACCATATACAGAAAATTATTTAGTATTTGCCGCTTTCCAAACAATTATGTTTTCTGCTGTTCCTAAATCATTCTATTCTTATTTCTGGTTTTCTAGGGTTTTATGCTTAGCTAACGTTCTCAGAAACAGGCAGCTAAATATAACTTGCCATATTGTTTCTCCCCATGAAGGAGATGACCTTGAAAGGCATCAGTAATTCCCCATTATTATAATATTATGATGCATCTTTAGGAAGTGTCTCTTAATTAAACTAGTATAACTTTTTTTAAGATTTTTTGTCTTTAAAAAATCAGCTTTTGTCACGTACCATGATTGGATATGCCCGTGTCATGGTTACAGGGCTAATAAATAACTGTTGCAGATGCATAATGATGGAAGAAGCCGACGAGGTAAAGGGTGGCAGGAGTTTATTGACCATCTCCCCTGCACCTATGCCAGGTACAGGAGAAAAGGCTGCAACAGCACTAGCTCAGCCAGTTAAATGGGGAGCAGTACAGCCAATTGGGAGAGAGGAAGAGGGCGGGTACAAGCAAATACAACCAATGGTAACAAAGGGGTGGGGTACAATTCAAAGGAACCAATAATATACATAAGGGACAAGAAGGATCTGGAGGGATGGGTGGATACAGGCCCCTGGGCACGCCTAACTCCATGCCCCCAGGGCGGACCCCTCAGCCTGGGAGGCAGCAGGGCAAACCCAGCATCTTTCCCACCCAGGCAATGCTCTCTTCCCTATGGGGTGGGAAGATAAGAAGCGTCAGCCTGGGAGGCAGAGGAGGCAGCCAACTGCCCACCCAGGCGAGGCTCTCTTCTCTAAGGGTGAGAAGATAGAAAGCATTAGCCTGGGGGACGAGGGGCAATCCTCCACAAATAACAATAACATACAATAAATTGCATAGATGTATGTGCTTAAAAGCCTGTAGTTTCTAGTTTAGGGATTCTCTTCCTGCTTGTAATTACTTCTCTTTCCGAAGGTTAATAGAGCTCTTTAGTAACACTGCAAATGGCTGATGGTACAACTGCTGCACTGAACTTCCTCACTTGATATTGTGTGGCTTCCCTGAGCACCTTGGTTGGGTTTGAAGCCATATTACTAAGATTAATTTGGCTCGGGTAATTTAGACCCTCACTTCTGTGCTGTTGTATTAAAGAGCTATCTCAAAAGTGTGTGGTTAAACTCATATATGTAATATGTAAGGAAATGTTAAGATTTGTGCACTTTCTGAGAAATGTACTTTTGTCAGCCAGCCAACACCCAAATAACAGAAGAATAACATGTAATAGAAATAAATGTATATGCAGTATCTTAAGCATGTTATTAGGTTTTTTCCTTCTGAAATTATTAATCAAGGGCCAGTTCATTAAATGCAATTTGGTGCTAGTCATAATTTTGGTTAGCCATAACGACTAAAATATTTTCCTCTCAATACGTTGAACCAAACACATTAAATCCCCTGCTCCTACTTTATTAAAATAATTTTTGTCTGGAAAACTGAGCAGGCAAATAATGAACACTCAGACAAAATGGTTGCAGCCTGAGGAGTTATCATGGGGCACCTTGGGGTATTATCACAGCCACAGGAAAATCTACCTCCTGAAGACCATGAAGTGTGTTGTAAAGAGGATTTGGGCACCAACACCTACAAGCATAATGCACATAGCCCTCACTTACATTCTAAGTAATTCAAAATCCAAATGCATTGAAAATTTTGCCCCCGAAATTGCATAAGCATTTAGCATATTGTAACAAAACTCTGTGCCTAAGCATGGATACAGCAGCTTGAAATTTGTCTTGGAAGTTTGTCAGCGATGGCCTGAGCAAGGGGTGTCTGCTGATCAGTGATAAGACGAAGGTGGGTCTGCTCTTCTTAATGTTGAAGAATACTGAGACCAGCTCAACCAAAATATCAGACCCCACCACGAGGACATGCAAGACACACTCCCTGACTGAGGCTGGAGCAGCAAGGATGTGCTGGCCCTGACACAGAGCTGAGAGCCATGAGTGTTGAGCAAAATAAACTAAAAGGCTCCTAACACCTTCTTCAGTGCAAAGCATATTTTTCTGATTAAGTCTGATATCACATAATCTAAAAAATGCATATGAATGACAATCAATCACTTTATACTTCAAAAGGTCAGTCCCACTTTTGCACAGGGAAGACTTCTAACACCCTGGTGTGTGAAGATCCTTCCCTGAGTGGGAACACCCCTCAAGGCTACCCCTCAAGGCTGAGCAAAAGGTATTTGCCCACAGTTGTTGTTATGGGGGCGTGTAACACCAAGCTCTCCTTAATAATTGTCTTGCTAGCATTAATATGATTCCTTCAATACTGCTTCAAAAATAGTGCATTATACTAGTAGTTATAGCCATCAATACTGTGCAGCAAATAACTCTGATTAAGGTCTTTTTTCCTAATCCATATAATTACTGTTATCAATTTAAATAAATAAATAAATAAATTTATATAAATAGATTAGGTTTGCCATCCTTAATCCTGTGGACAAAATTGTATAAAGGTTCAATTACACTTGTGTAATCCATTGACATAGTCTGGGGCTAAACTGGATCCAGCTGCACCCAGGCTCCTCTCTGAGAAGGAGTTTAGAAAGCAAGGGGGTCCTTTCTGCGCCTCGTGACTCAACAGGAGAGTTTCTCCAATAAGTTTTGTGTGAAGCTCCCACTCTGCCCACAACACATATTCAGCACAGCCACAGACTACTCTTTCTGCCATGAAGACAGATTTTGCTGGCCTCTCTAGGTAGCAATCTCATTCAGGCACTATGACACCTTGGCAATATGTTATTTTGGGTTTTAGAATTCACTGCTTCTGTCTCCCAAAAAGGGTGCACTAGCCCCTGGTCTGAAGGCAAGCATGGAGAAAAATGAATCCCATCCCCTCCCTTGAAGCTGGGCCTGTCCAAAAAAGAGACTGACTCCTTTGCCCAGGAATAAAATTAGTTTTTAATTAATTATTTAACAAAATGCACTTCACTGCCAGATGGAAGATTTAAGTTATACCTGCCGGATAAAGCCTGAAAAAGCCACAGACATTAAACATTATTCAACAGACTCTGGAGTAACAAAAGTGGGTATTGGGGTGAATTATTGAGATTATAGCTAGTTCCCTGTATCTTGTCTGTGCTCACAATGCTTGGTGCAAATACTTTGGAAAAACCCCTCATGACAAACACTGATGTTTGTGGATCTTGTCAGAAGTGGGATTTGACCTAGACAGCTCCATCACTGTCAATTCATCTTTGATATGTTTTCCTGTCTGCCTGAGGGAGTTCCAAATACATGTGACCCTGTGGGCAGCAGTAAAGCCATGCCAGGGACAGAGGAAACCACACATCTCAGGGCCATGAGCTCTTATTTGTGGAACAGTGTGGAGAAAAGGCGGGGGAAGGATTCTCTGAGGAGGTTCTGCCATCAGAAGTAGTAGTTGAAGAAACAGGACAGAGAACAAACCTGTCCCAGACAGCACTAAAGCGCAATTATGCCTAAATTATCATTGACTCAAACTGGTCTTCTCAACATGAAAGCTGGTCTGAAACAAGAGGCAGTAAAGTTCTGCATACTGTCATTACAATTATATCACTTCACAAAGCATGATTAGCAAATTCTGCTTTTATATTCAGTCTACAGTTTGCTCTGACTAAAAAAACTCCTACCCTGGGATTTTCAAATTGCCCCACCTAACAGAGGTTGACCTTACAACAAATCGATGAGCAATTCAGGTTGTAGCCAAAGAAGCAATCCTTAGCCAAAAGGACATTTCATCTCCAATGCCGAAGGTGGGAGACACAGTGCTTCAGGGCATTGTTAATATGAATTGGTAATAAAGAAATGCTGAATAAGGAGCAGGAAATAAATTCTGATTCTGAAGAGATCCCCAAACATGATACTTAAAGGAAAACATGATTCCAAGGTGACATCATCTTCTAAGAAAGCAAAGATGAAGGAGTTAGTTTAGAGGTAGCTCCACGTATAGAAAGGAAAATTATATCTTAATAACTTTTCAGCTGCAAGGAGACTTCTAAGGTACTCAAAGTGTTAGGGTGTGTAGGGTACATACTTTTCTCTTCATTCACTTTCACTCCTCCCAAGACATTTACAATACTGTCGTTTCTATTTCAATTTGTAAATACTTTCCCTATTTTATTTTACTCCAACTTGCTCTGGGTTGAGGGTGCTTTTATGATAATGGGGAAGTTGGGATAATGGAAATTCCTCACAGCTAGTCAGAAAAAAATCCCCTTAGGCAATAAGTATGAAAAAAGTTATTAAAAAGAAAGGGGCAAAACATATGAAATAGAAACAGCAAGGTGGATCTGATAAAATCTAAGGGAGCATTAGGACTTCTGGAATTAAATAGGCAAATTTAATTAATCTCATTTTAGCAGTCAATTAGGCAAAATGAAATAAGAATATTAGCAATGTTACATGCAATTAGGGAATTAATTAGAAATTTATGACAACAATAATAATTAGTAATTATCAGGATACAGTCAGCTAGATATTCACCCGAATCTGCTCTGGTTCTTTTGCTTGTGAGTGACTCTTTTTTACTGCACACCTTTCTGTTCCCACTTGTGTATTTCTGTCACTTTTAACTAAAATGCTTTTGGGATAGAAGCCATCTTCTGGACTACGTTAGAATAATGTAAAATGAATAATCCCACCAAATTTAATAAAACAAATTGTTCCCTCTGTAGAAACAATATTTAAAACAACACTTAAATTACAAAAGAGAAGGAATTATTTTAATCTATTCCTTAGCTGTCAAGACAAAAGTTGCCTTGTCTTTCAATAAAGCCAGAATTTCACTCCATTTACTTGAGAAGTAACTAGCTCTGGATTCACCCAAAGCATGGCCTCTTCGTAAAATAATACAACTGGGAAGCCTAGAAATAAGATCACAAAATTCCTATGTTTGTATTTTCTGTCTAAGAGACAAGAAAGGCTGGATGAGGCTGCAGAGACCCCGAACTGTATCCTTGCAGAAATACGGAAGCCTTTGGGGCTGGGATTGCTGACCTGTGTGCTATTGGAGTCTTGCCTCTGCCATGTTTCCAGGCTCCCAAATGAGAGTGAACTGGCCAGGAAGTTTCTTAAGAGAGGGAATAGAAGTAGGATAATTTGGCCAACATAACAGTGATCTTTTTGTATTCATGCTCTGAACTGCATTTTTATGTGCATGAAAAGACATGAAGAAATTAACGCTCCAGCAGTAAAAGTTACCCAGCTGGTTAACTTTTTCAATTCAATGTTATTCATTCAAGATTTTAAAAAAGTTGCTCAAAAATTTGGGGGGAAAAAAAAAAGAAAAATCAAAATCCTAAAGAATTGGAGAACAGTAAAGGCTAAAATATTAAGAGTAGCAAACCCTAAAATTAGCTCCTCCACCAGCTCCCTTCTGATTTGCTGTCAGTCACCAATGCAGTAGAGACTGGTTGCAGAACAGTGACTTTCCATCTTACTGAACAAGTTTCATTTGACCCAATAGTCAATTGTGAGCCACGAACACATAAAAGATACATTAGGATAATTTTTCCTCATGACTAAATTACTCATCATTTTCCCTCTGTTTTCAATGCTCAGCCAGTTTCCAGATCTATGAAACAAAAGGACACCATCAGCAAATTTCCAAGTTTACCTGCAGCTTGATTGTGGAAGGGATCCCAACAGGCTCTCTACTTCATTCCTCACTGCAATTACTGTATTGGTTATCTCTTTGGCTTTGCTGGCACACCTGTCTAAGCATACTTAAAATCCTTGCATGATGGCAACTCCACTATCCCTTCAGGCAAGTAATTCCAGTGTTTATCTCAGAAGTCAGAACTTTCCTCTCCTTGTATTCTTGAAAATGTTTGGATGTTCCTCCTCAATCCTTTCTTCTTTATGCTTAATAGCATTTTTTTTTCCATTTCTCTTATAAATTATGTTTTTTAGAGCTTTTATATCTCTGAACTGCCCAAACTATGAAAGTAAGGAGCTTCAAACTGAGCACACACAATGTTCCAGCCAAGGTCTTTGCAGTGCTGAGTACAGCAGAAAGATTACTTCACAGGTCTATAGGCTGTTCGTGTTCTTTGCACAGCCCAAGGTAGTGTTTAATGTGCTTTGCAATAGCATGAAACTTTTTGACTGTAGAAGGTATGAGACCTTCTACAGCTTCAGATCCTTCTCTTAAGAGCTGCCAGCTAATGAATTGGTCCTGTCAACTTTTTATATGCAAGGAACCATTTCAATAGAATTATACCATTCAGAAACTTCCCCTCACTTTTTCATTGTTTGGAGTTTTTTGGATCGTTGAAGCATCATGCCCTCTGCAGATTTATTAAGTTTAATCTCTGTTTTGTCACCTGTGTCATTAATGAAAATATAAATTAGAAATAGTCACAGAACAGTCTCCTGCAGGTACCATTTAATAACACCATTGAGTACTAATAGCAAAAAATTTGCAATATTTTCTATGGTGCCATTTTAAAACCAGTTTGCCATGCACTCCGTAGCTCTTTCACAAAGAACACATTTTTACATTGCTTTTGAAATAGTCAAAACTTTACTGAAGTCAACCAGGCCTGTTTGTTGAGAAAACTAAAGTGAAATACTCTGCTGAAAAACTCTCGTTCCCAATGAATTTGTGTAGTTGTCAATCATTTTTGCTTCAGATTTCTAAGCTTTTACAAATATTTGGATCATTTTTTCCCAGAATTTTTCTAGGACATGAACTTCGGTTGACTGGTCCACAATTTCTTGGTCTGTTTTCTTTTCTGTTTTAAAGATAAATTCTGTATTTGGCTACATGGTTTGTGTTTGGGATTTTTTCTGGGTTTTCCTAAACATTGAGATATGATTTCCAATCACCTCCAGGCCTAGAGTTTTCTCTCCTCCTCATGCTTTGCTACAAGCTCCAACATTTGTTATTATTTGCTGTTCTCCCTTTCAGCTGACCTCTCAGTGGTGACCATGTCCATACTTCGCTCTGTAGGATAGTGGAATTACCCTTGCTTTGTCTTCTTCTGCTCCTGGTGGGCATATACAATCATTCCTTATGCCCCTTGCTAGTTATATCTCAGTTTTGTGCCTTTCTGGTTTTGTTCCTCCCTTCCCTTTTATTTTTTATTTTGTATGTTTTGCCTGATGAAGTTTTCAGGTTTTATATGCTTCTGCTTTGTAACTGAGGTCAACAAGCACTCATGAGTTAGCGAAACTGGTCACATAAGATGCTTTTGATCCTCCCTTCAATTTGGGATGATTTGTGTTTATGTCCTTCACTTGGGGGATTACTGCCAATAATGGGAAAAGATTAACAGTCTCTTGCTTCTATTTAACTTTCATGTCTAATCCAGTTTCTCTTATAAATGCAGCCTCTCCTCCTGAGCCCTCATGGCAGATCCAGTTAGTCATTTTCTTTTAATGTATTCTTTTCCATATATATATATATATATATATATTTGTGCAAGGGTTGGTTGACTAGGGAACTTTCAGCCCATTGATTTCCCCTTTCCCATCTCTCCTTTCATTTCTTCAGAAAACATTTCAACCATCTCTTTATCAAACAGTTAAATACCCAGCACATCTTCGCCCTCTGAAAAGTTGGTTTGAAGATACAGAAACACATCCTGCTGGTACCTGGTATTATCCTTGAACACTCAACAAGGCAGGCACAAACCTCAATAATATTTTTAGATGTTTACAGGGTCTGACTCTGGTTCACTGTAACAGACTTGCTAATAATTTGGTTTCCCACGATCCAAGGGCATCAGCAAAGTGCAGTCACCCACAGCCTCCCGAGCTGCACACAGCTCAGAAAACTTTGCGTGGCACATGCAGTGGGAGAACCACACCACAGCATTAGGTGGCTGAAACCACCCCAAATCAGTGCCACCCTTCTCTACAGGGGTCTTCTGAACTGCTCAGGAATAGAGCCATGCTTTGTTAATGGATAGACATGGAGTCTCCTTCCCGTCTTGGAACGGGTACAGAAATGGGTGCAAGATCAAGAGCCTAGACGGTATGGAGAAAAACATCTAAAAGAGATGAGGATATAAAATTAGCAAATTCTGTGAGTCACGAACACACAATTTAGAAAAGAGAAAACTTACATTAAACTTACGAATTCATAGGTGTATTTCTAGCTGTTGATTATAAACAGGTTTTACCAAAACTGTAAGTATAGAAATAAATACAACAATTTGAAAATTTTTGTATTTATGATAATAACAGTGGAATTGACAGTACATTCCGTTTGGATTCAAGAAAAATATTGGATCTTTGTGTCCCTAGAAAGGGCACCAAGTACATAAAATGTCCAACCATCGCTTCTTTTCTTTGTTTCCACAGCTTTTAAAGAGTGGACCAATTCCCACAGTCTTCAGCTGCCTGTTTCCACAAAACATATCATTGGTATAGTCATAGCAAATGAGCTCATTGAGAGCAGTTATTCGTTGATGAGTCCATCAAACACTTTAGGGGGATCTTTCAGCATTTCAATGTCTTCTTTCAGACAACTTCCTTAAGACAAATTATTATAGGGATATGCTTTTCAAATTGTTGAGGGAACTCTACTAATCCTACCTAAGCATGTAGCCCTTAAAAGCCCTACCTTTGTGCTGCTAAAATTGTTACCAGCTTTATTACCAGCAGTGTCATAGAACTGTCTTTCCTGGATAAGAAAGCCTTTTCTGGTCAAGGATTATTAGAGTGCCTCTTACTTTATTTGTTACTTACAAGGCACACTGTGAAACCACAGAATTTGTGAGTTAGGTTTTCATTGCCACCTTCTGCATTCGAGTCTTAATCAATGTACAGCCTCCTTATACTTGCCCATTAATACCCTGTATATTGAACATTTAGAAAATGCTTACCATATCCATATTCAGTACAATATGATATTTGACATACGTCCTTGTATTTTCATGTGTTAAACTATTCTGTTATGTTTCCTTATGCTGCCTTTTAAAAACAATAGTTAAAATGGTGAATTTTCTCTTTTCTTTTCCCCAAGTAGTTAACCAAAAGACCAAATTCTGCACTCTCCCAGCTAGAGAGAGTGCAGAATTTGCAGAGTTAAAGTGCAGCTGTTTCTCATATTGGGTGAGCTCCAGAGATGTTATGAGGGATTCAAACCCTGAGAGGAGTCAGGCACAGAAGGAGAAAGCTCTATCACAAGTAATTTCCTGCCTTCCTACTTATTAGAAAATAATATGAAAATTATAAAAAAAATTCTATAAGGCTTCTGTGACCATTTTAAAATTTTTTAATTGAAGAATTTTAAATACATACTATTTTTTGTATTTTAAAAAAGAGGACAGAAAATGTCACACAAATATGTTAGCACATAATTTTTTTCACCATATAAATTACATGTACTTCATAAGAGTCTTTTCAAACGCTATGCAACAATTGCCATCTGTTTGCAACAGAACAAGTACTAGGGAAAAACCAAATTAGATGATTTCTTTTTATTGCCATTGACTATGTTGTTCGAAGTGCAGCTTCCTAAGAGAAAAAGGCTGATATTATAACACTCCTTATCCCTCTCCTCAATTTTGAACCCATTGCCCATTCAAATAAATTTAATAGAAAGGGAAAGGTTTCAAAGGGGTCTAAGTTCCTCCACATCTAACTGAAGACTACAGTGAAAGAAACAATGAAATGTACATAAAATTTGTGATGAGCTTCACTACCCTAGATTCCACCTTTCCTTCAGCTGAGCACAGTAAGGAAAGCTGCAAATCTGGGCTCAGAGGAGTGAAAAACAGCAAGCTGAAGTGTCAAGCACAGCCCTTGTTCCTTGGGTTACGAGGAGGAAGGAAAAGCCATCCACTCAGAGAGATGGGGTGAGAGTTGTGCCTCTTAGCTTATGCCTCATTTCCCAGCATGGAAAGGACACGTCCCTGGGCGACACATCCAGTTTTCATCCTATAGCTGTGAAACTTTGGTTGAACTCTAACATAACGCAATCAAGAACAGGACAGAGAGATCACCCCTTTGAGAGTGCATCACTTAAAATGGTTGGCTTTGTGAAGTTTTGCTGTAAAATATTTGTCATCATAGAAACTAATGATGGAAAAACGCTCTTTTCTATCTCCTCCCTCTACCATGACAGCCAGTAGAATTCTTTAATGAAACTTTACACACTTTGTTTGTTTTTAACAGGACGAAAAATCTTATCTCCCTGAAGTATACTAATATCCAGTAACACCACTCACCCCCCACCAAAGCAAATTTTTCAGTTTTCAGCCTTCTTTCCTTATTTGTCTTCCATTTAAGTATGACAAATGTCTCATTTCCCATAACTTCAATATAGGCCAAGGAAATAATTTGGGGGAAATAGGGAAAAAGAAGTGTTAATTGTGTCAGAATCAGATTTAAAAAAAAAATAATTATTTAATGTAGACCATAAATCATGCATGGAAGACTCATAAGTGGCTGTCTGACACTGGAGGTTACCAATATTTGAGACATCCCAGCAGAGCCCCGTTGAGGTCTATATTCTCTCAGCACTTGCTGACTTGCCAGAGATGCATGAGGTTATGCTTTGCTGACACCGACAACTTCCTTGGCCTTTATCTCACGTGTCAGCCCAAAGGACATCAGAAGAATAATAATTCTTTCACCAGCCTCAGACTGCAGACAAATGAGATCCATGATCCATGTACTCAGCAGTTCATGCCATTATCCAGAATATTGGAGTTAAGGAAGCAAAAATATGTGTTCTGACCAAAAAAAAAAAAAAAAAAAAAAAAAAAAAAAAAAAATTGACATGACTTGGTGTAAATGGCTGTAGGAACTTGATGTAGAACTTTCCTCTGCCCAGGCTATTCTGCTTGAACATTCATTTGTTGAGGACTAAGTATGAATCTGGGAGTAAGTAAGTTCATGTAGTGTTGCATTTGGCCCATTTACCAGCGGCTGCAGAAATAGTTTAGTCCCTGCTCCAGTGACTTGGTATAAAACTGTAAGATTTGTGCATGAACAGTCACCTTCAGGACTGTGACTATTCAGGAAAAACTTGGGCAGAATTTGTTAGGAAAAATGCAGAATCACAAAACTTCACCTTCTGATTCCCAAAATACCTAAGCAATCCACACAAGGCTGGAACAACTTTTTCGGGATTATATGAGTGTCTGTAATCTCATATTTATGGGAAATTTCAGAAAGATAGCAGAAAGTTTCCTAAAATGAGTCAGTTGGACAAAAGAAGGGGAAAGGAGACATTTCCACAAGTAATGATTACTTAAGAAAACTGGTTCTCCGCCTGTGGAGTTACAGCTAGAAAGCAGAAGTGAGAGCACTGCTAAACTCATGTCAGAAGTGAATGCAGCAACGCTGCTAGGCCGCAAACCATGGCAAGCGGTGTGGCCTACCATGAAATAGAGAAGCATAGGAGGAAAGCATGTTAGGTATGTACCTGTACTAGCTAGTGCTAGCTTCTAGTTTTGCAATGTTATGAAAAACATAGATAAGGTTGTTATAGTGATTACTGCTTATATAAGAATCTATATTTAGCTACTGCTGAAAAAGTATAAATACTCTGCTCTGTATCAATAAAATTTGGCTTTTTGCATCCATTGCAATCTGTCCCGTCTCTTCCGTCACCGACCGCCACGCGTCTCGCAACATCCGCCCAGCTCTCTGGATGCTTACAAAAATGGAAATTACCTTAATAGGAGAGGTAGTCTACTTCCACATGTGAAGGGTGACTTAGGTTATATGGAAGGTGTAACCAAAAGTATGTATTCTATTACCATCTCCATAAGCTGTTAGAAACAGGCGAGGCAGTGCTCTTTATCTTCAGCATGACCCAGCCCTGATAACACCATCGGGGGGCTATCTCTGCTCATGGGCCATCAAGGTCTCCAGGAGTGACTCATAAAATTACATCAGCCCATTGTGAGATGCCCTGCCCAGAGGGGAGGTACTGAACATTCCTACCTGCATATAAGCTGAGAGTCTGGAACACTGGGCTACCTTTTCCCACTGGATTCCCAGAGGAGAAGAGCTCAAGAGCCACCACTGGACCTCCAGAGACCAACAAGATCTTTCCACAAGATCACCACTTCAGCAAGACCACATCCATCACTCCAACAGGACTGCAGCCACCATTTGACTGGACTGCCAGCACCACCCTATCGGGGTGGCAGGTTGTATTCTGACTTTGTCTATCTAAACCGCTGTTTCTGTATTATTGCCTTGCTCTAAATATTAGCGAAGAACTGTTATTCCTCTTCCCTTATCTTTGCCTGAAAGCCCTTGATTCCAAAGTTATAATAATTTGGAGGGAACGGTGTCATATTATTCATTCTAGGGGAGGTTCCCACCTTCCTTAGCAGACACCCGTCTTTCAAACCAAGACAAAGGGATATCAGTGTTTCCCTTCTTGGAAGAAAGAATTATTTGCATTGATGGTTTATGGCAGGACTTGGCTGCTCATACTGTACTCCCGGAAAGTAAGAAGCCCCAGCACTGGACTGGACTGAGAGGGCAGTGGAGAGAAAGCAAGGTTAAATCACGTCAGTCATCTCAACATGTTACATTTTAGCCATTCTAATATTCTTCCAAAATCAATTAGGCTTCTGAACTTCCAGTTTTGGTCTTGGAAATTTTCCCATGCATAATTCTCCCCTTTGCTGTGTGTTGCTAATTTTAAATGTAACGGGGTGCCTAATATTAACTGCTATTGGATTGCAATGACTTAATCTTCTTTAGAGTCTAGCCCAATCGCTTTGAAACTTCTGCTACCGAATAATGAAGACACAAAACTGTACCACTTATAAGGCAGACTGGTACTCCCTGGATCTTTTGGCCTTATGCCAGCATGAAAAGGCCACAGGGAGAAAGTTTTTCATCAACTATCTCAGAAGCCTGCACAAAAAGCACCACATAATAGCAAAATGTTAAAAAAAAAAAAAAAAAGAGAGAAAAAAGGAAAAACCAAGCCAAAATAACTATGTAATTTAGAGATTATTTAAGGCAAGGAGTGACAAAGTAGAAGAAAACAGATATTCTGAGGGAAGGGAATAATAGATGATGGGACCAAAGGGACAAAGGATGGTGTCTTTGGGAGAGCAGAAGTTTCCAGAACGCAAAATTGAAAGGCACTGGAGCGCTGGGCAATCACTGTCATTCCTGCCAACAACAGCATAAAGCATCCTTGGAAGAGAAAAATAAATGGGAGCAGTAAGAGAGCACAGGATTGAGAATGTTCCATTATCCGTGAATTTGTAACCCATTTTCATGAAGTCTGTTACTGCCACACTCTCCTGGAGAGAGTTTGTACCTCAGAGATTCCTCTGAGCTCATGCCAGCACATGTGGGGACACAGCAGAATCCCTCACAGCAGAATTGCCTCCCAGACAGCGATGCAGCTGTTTGCTGGTTAACAGCTGTCTGTGCAACAATATGGTTGTTATTATTAATTAGCTACAAATTCAGTAGATGGCTTCCAAAGAGAGTACAATAGTCTATGAAAATGCTGAATAGTCCCCAATCCACAACACACAAAAGTTTGGAGCCTCACTGATGCACATTGACAGCAAGTTGATGCCAATAATTTCCTGAGCACAGATTTTTATCTAAAGACATACTATGGTTTTGCCTAGACCAAATTTCTGCAGCTTGCTTGGCAGTATATAACACAGGAGAGCCGCCTTAAAAAAGCAAGATGCTTAATATTAATTTTTTGGTTTTTTTCCATAAAGCCTGATATCAACCCAATCTTAATTCATGTGGAATAGTTTGACAAATCCCTGTGGAAAGAAAGTATCCCTTCCCTTCTCCTTTCAGATAAGCACCGTGTTTCAGACAGCTTGGAACAGATGCGTACATGGTACTCAGAATGATTTGTGCTATCGACCAGTGCTGAAAACACTCTGGTTTAGGCTCTGGTGGGGCTGTTTTGTGACGAGTGCCTTACAGTCACCTTCACCTTGACAATGGCTCAACTCTTTGAGCCAAGGAAGGTTCTTGGGAACAAGAAACACCTTTGCACTTGAGATAAATTTTTAACCTAGACAATGAATAAAACTGATGACAAATTTCCCAGTAAATTAGAGCCCTGAGAGCTTTAGTGCAGACGTGCAGGAAGATTTGAATTGGATAAAACTAACAAAAAAAAAATCTTCCTTCTTCTCTGGAGTACTTGCTTTGTGACAGATCAAAAGAGGAAGTGGTCTCATGAGGTTGCCACCATTGAAAATGTACTGCCAGGGATACTTTAGGCATCTTCACTTTGAGGTTACACAGAACCCTTGGGAGTTATTCAGCCCCTTAGACAGGCACAAACGTAAATATATAGCTGGAGACATCAGCCAGTTTATGCCCCCTGACTATCCTGTGCAAGCATATATGTCTTACAGGGATTTGAAGTTCCCAGTGAAAAATTACACCAGTGCCACTTGCTTTGAGTCAGGTGGAGAAAGAAATAAAAAAGCATTCAGTCAGCTGATTTCTTAAATGCTTTGGGACTATTCGGTCAATTTTCAATTTCAAAAGTGTTTAAATTCAATTTGACACTTTTCTCAAGTATCCCTCTATGGCTATGCGAATATACCAAGTGGTATACAAGTGGTTTAGAGGACACTTCGAAATTTAAAGATCCATCTAGCAAACTCATCTGTTTCTTCAGTAGGTGATACTGCCCCTGAGATTCTGACCTTGGAAAGTTGCATTTCTTGGCTGGTTGGGATGAAACCCCCATGCCATTAGCCCTGCACATACAATAGTTAGCATTGTGGAGTCTAAGTTACCTCAGGAATTTTGCTCCTGAGACAAGCAGGGAATATAGAAGATGTGATATCTGTCTGTGCCTGGGCAGAGAGAAAGAATCAGTGAGATTTTGCCATGTCTCATCATTTTGCCATGCCTCACCATTTTGCACTACCTTGCAGCAGCAGTCTGGAGCAGCCCCTCTCGCTTGGGTAGTCAGCTTCTGCTGTGTCCTCTGGGCGAAAAACTGTTATACGTAGAAAAATACAGTCCAAATCAGGGGTGGCAGAGACATCACAGCTTCTGTTCTGATTTAGTTCCTGGTGAGTTACTACTTCACGTTACAGAACAGGTTTTTTGACAGTAGCTTTGTAAGGGAGCAGGTGGGAGGATGTACAGGGTCAAACGTGATCATTAGAATTCTCTGTCCTAAAAGGAAAAAAAAAAGGAAAGAAAAAAGGAAGAAGAAAATTAACAGGAAATAGAAAAATTCCTCTTCTTGAGGTAGTTTAATTTACTTCTTCTTAAAGAAGAGGGGGAACAAAAAGAAGAAGAAAAGGCCCAGAGGAAACAGCCTACCATAGACTTGAAATGACAGCAAATAACCTCCATACGGATATAATATCACATAATTGCTCGGGCAACAACTAATGATTTGTTATGCAATACTTCAAAAACTTTTTTTAATTAAAAACTTTTTTTTGGTGCAACTTATTTTGCTTTTCCCTTTCAAATTACTTGGCTTCTCTGTGGCCCTTAGTGAGAGACAGAAATCCAATTTGTTTTCATCTGGTAACAAAGAGGAGCTGCAAAAAAGTAATCCTTTCTTCTGTGAGGAGATAGGAAGGTTGCTCCTCGATAAGTGTTGATGTAGAGAAGTGAACCAAATGCTTTTAAATCCCCAAAATATGGCAAAGATTACAATTTATTCCAATGGGGCTTAGTTCAGGAACCCAATGCTGTTGAGGTCTGCTAACCTTGGATTTGGAGTCCCTACCCAAACCCCAGCAAGGGCTCCTTTCACATGCTCTGTGAATTCTGTGGATGTGAATTCCTTCCACTGCTCTCTCCTACCTGTGACACGTTCCTGCCTCCTGGGATCACACCAGCCTCTCCTCAGGAGCTGTGGCAGCTCAGCTTGTAATCAGAGATATTCCCCAGCACTGAGTACAAAGCCTTCCAAGACCTAAACTCCTACTGCTGCGGGGAGACCTGCATGCCAGGAAAGGTGTGTTAGAGAGGTCTAGCAGGATGTGTGCCATCCCACGCCTTCTGGACTGTGCTCTGACCTGCTCAAGAGCTGCATTATATTCACAGAGGGAATGGGCACGAAGTGACGCTGCTCTCAACAGTGTCCTAAAGGGAGTTAGGGGGTTTCAGCTACAGAAGGCACAATGTCCAGGTCATGATCACCACTGTGCAGTCCTCCTATTTGGATAGGGATGAATCCACAGTTTATGATTCCAAAAGTGCCAGCTGCAGAAGGAAGAGAAAAACGAGCACATCCAGGTGACCCAAACACCGCAGCACCGGCAGTATTGCATGGACTCTAGTGTCTTTGAAAGTATTGAAAAGATAGACATCATATTAAAGAATGGGTAGAAAGATGCCACATTGAATATTCACAAGGTTAGGGTAATCAAAGCAAGAATTTTAAATCATGCCAGGTGTTCAGTCACACCTGTGTATTCAGAGTTTTGGGGGAGAGCAGTACGGAGTTAAGCATAACATATATAAATTAAATCCCTTATGTGGATATACTCCAGGTTTAGATATTTTGGAAGTATAAAGAACAGAATTGAGATTAAAGAGTATATGCAGAAGAGTCACACTGAAACTCAGCAGCCTCCTTATAAATTTTAGATCACAAATACAAACTTGTGTCAAGAGAAATGCTTGTCTGAGGTGTTGTTTGGACAGGATCTGAAGAATCACAGACTGTGATGTATGAATAAAGAAACAGATTACAGACTCACAATACTAATTGCCAAGGCCTCCGGTTACCATTCCCCATGTTTTGATGTATTCTGTAGATTTATAATGGCCAAGGGCCTGATTCCCATTTGCATCACCCAACAGTATAAAGTGAAATAACAACAGAATAAAAGGACGTGAATGTAAGTGAGAATCTGGCCAAATACCTATATCTTTTGAAGTCTTGGCTGGCACCCAGAAATAATCTGGAAACTGAATCTTCCTGGTTATTATCCAGTTGTTGTAACCCAGATGTGCTCAAAAAAGGGCACAAGCCTCCAGCTGGGGGAAGAACAGTCCCCAAAGCGGTGACAAACCTGGCAGGAATGTATTGGTTATGCTGGTGTTCAGCTGGTGAGCCAGAGAGGTGGGGTCAGTACCAGGCATGGGGGTGACCAGAAACAGTGTGGTGCTGTGGTCCTTGGGTGGGCACTCATCTCCCTTACAAGTGATCAGAGGTGATTTGAAAATCTGATCCCCACATTTTCCCCCAGGATGACTGGCCTTCTGAAAGCTCTGGAAACAAGCTGCATCACACAACAAATTTATCAAAAATACTATTACAAAAGCCAGTCTAAAAGGTACAGTGAAGCTTTTTCCACACTTGTGAAATGCTTCCAAATCAAATTGCTGCATATTTTCCTATGGAACAGCCTTTACAATGACTGCCTGTTCAAAAGTTGCTTTTTTCCCCCACCTCTCCTAATGAATACAAAAATTGAATCTTCCTATCTCAAACAGTAGCACATACATCGTCCTGACTACTTATCTCAGGAAAGCAGTATATTTTCTTTAAGGTAAAATCTGTATGAGTTAAAACCAACTCTGAGCTCATAGCACTAATTGATAAGGTTCACATTACTCTTCTGCATGACCAGACAAATGCAGAAGATTTATATGCTCTACCTGGCTTGTTTGATATCTGAGGAAGGGCCCACACATAGAAAAAATATTTTTGAGTTATATCCAATTTGCTGATGAAAGATCCTAGCTCTTTGTACAAACTTTAATTTGAATTCTTAGATCACCACGGCAAAGTGAGGATTGAGGGCACCCTCAGTAAATTTGCAGATAACACCAAGCTGGGTGTGAGCATTGATCTGCTGGAGGGTAGGAGGGCTCTGCAGAGGGATCTGGACAGGCTGGGTCCATGGGCTGTGTTCATGGGCTGAGGGCAGCAGTGTGAGGTTCAACAAGGCCAAGTGCCAGGTCCTGCCCTTGGGTTCCAACAACGCCATGCAGTCCCACAGGCTGGGGACAGTGTCTGCAAAGCTGTTCAGCAGAAAGGGACTTAGGGGTGCTGTTTGACAGTGACTGAACACGAGCCATTGTGTGCCCAGGTGGCCAAAAAGGCCAATGGCATTTTCACCTGGATCAGCAATAGTGTGGCCAGCAAGAACAGGGCAGTGATTAGCACCCTGTACTCGGCACTAATGGGGCTGTGCCACAAGTGTTGCATTCAGTTCTGGGCCCCTCACTTCAAAAAGGTCATTGGGGTGCTGAGGCATGTCCAGAAAATGGCAACAAGCCTTGTGAAAGGTCTAGAAAACATGTGCTATGAGGAACAGCTGAGGGAGCAGGGATTGTTTAGTCACTAGAAGGGGAGGCTCAGGGGAGACCACATTGCTCTCTACAACTGCCTGAGGTTGTAGTGAGGTGGGGGCTGGTCTGTGCTGCCATGCCTGCAGTGAGAGGACCCCTTAAACTGAGACAGGGAAGATTCAGATTAGATATTAGGAAAAAAAATTCACTGTTAGGGTGGTCAAACACTGGAAGGGGTTGCCCAGGGAGGTGGTGGAGTGACCAACCCTGGAGGTGTGTAAGAGGCATCTGGATCTGGCACTGGGTGATGTGGTTTAGCAGTTTAGGGGTTACCGTGGTGGTGCTGGGCTGATGCTTGGACTGGATGATCATAAAGGTCTCTTCCAACCTTGATGATTCCAGGAAAGCAAGACACTCATTAGTGTTCTTGAACAATCTCTGCTTTACCGGGAAGGAGTGCTCGAAGTCTTGCAAAATAAACTGCATGACATCTTTTAGACTATCTAAAGCTCTTCAAGTCAGCTTTTTCCTGTTATGCAATGTCTGAGGATCACTTTCCGCTGCCTTCATCACATTCAGAGAGACTACAAGATGACACGGCTCTCTTTCCCCATGTAATGTCACAGGACAGAGACAGGAAGTGACCTTTCAAGAGCTGAGCCTTGTCTAGACGTCCTGATCTGTCTGGGTCAGAGCCCCAGCCCCTGCTGGGACACTGTATAGAAGACCAATAACACCAAACATCAGGCTGCATATGTACACCAAAACTCATTCAAAATTAATTTATTGCTTAGTTAACAACAAATAAGAAAACAGTGACTGTTAAAAACAGACTATTAGGGTTGGCTTTCGCATGTGAAGATTGATTGATGAGTTTGGTTGATGATTGTTGTTAATGGTTGTGGTTGTTTAGTGAATTTGTTGTGGGTTATTGGATGTTTTGGACCGGTACTATCTCCGTTTTGTATTTCATGTGTTGTCAGTCTGACAAGGAGGCTTGGAGCTTTCTGGAAGTCTGATGATGTAATGGAAGGAGGAGTTTGAGTGGGATTTTGGCTCAGGGGAGTGAAATCAAGAAGATCATTGAATGGGGACCTAGCCTATGGCAAGACCCTGGACAACGGGATGCAATCAACGAGTCAACCAAAAAGACTGAACTAATCTCCAGCCAATCATCTTGGACCTAGAGGGAGAGCATAGGGGAGGTGACGGGCGGGGTTTGCGGGGTATAAAATATACCAACACGGCCCACGAGGTCTGTGTGGCTCCAGGCTATCTGAGCCACACCCAGCGCTGCTCTTTGTTTTGTGCACGGCAGACAGCTATTCCAAGCCTCTTATCGTTGTGTTAACGATGTTGATGAGTTAATAAATTCTTTACAATTTAAACCGTGAGAGGTTCTTTCTCACAGTGACCATAAGTATTTTTCAGGGAAGAAAACTCTGGCTGATAAACCACTTGTTTGCTTTCCTTGCCTCCATGCCTGCGAGGTTTACCTCTGTTATCACTTGCCATGGTCACACATGCTATAATGTGAAGCACTTCTTGTTGAGAACTGTGTTTCCAATCAGTCTATTTACTAATTTCCCAGCTTTGGGCCCAGACAATCCTACTAATGACAAATTAATCTCAGCAGTCCCTGTAGGGAAGCAGGTATATAAATATCTATGGACTGTATCAACTTTAATCCAGTAAAAAAAAGTGTCAGAACCTTCATGCACTGTCAGTGATAACAAAACTCTTTAATCTCATGTGGAAGGAGAGCATATGGTGGTCACAATGCTTAGCTTTGTTTAAATTAATGGGAAAAATCAATGTGTGTTCATGGCAGACTATAAGAAATTGCTGGGAATTCCCAGCACTAGCTGTAGTGACTCCTAATGTTCAGAAAAACTAAGTCATAGCTTTCAATCAGCAAAGGGCAGATGTTATCCCTTAAAGTGGACAGTTTCTGAGACACTTTTCATGAACTACACTGAAAAAATCACTGTCTTGGAGAAAATGCTGCCATATTTTTAGGAAACTAGCCTGACCCTCAGTAGACCTAACATAATGGAAGACTGGGAAAGAACTCTTCATAGGTCAGCAGGAGAAAGTATCTTGGGTAGTATTTTGTGACTGCTATTAGAGCACGACATGTAATGCCAAATGCTTTCCCATACCCTGCAATAGGATGGCTACGATTTCAAGTGTGCTACAGTGTCATGGGTGAACTGCATGGGATCCCACAGGCCATGCAACACCAGCTGCAGAGGAGAAAAAAACACATTATTGTCTTGCTGCCCTTGTCCTAGCAAAAATCTATAACAAGAAAGCAAATGCCAATTGTATTGACAGTTCAACAATTTCTTCTACAACTAATCAAACATTAATAAGGGAAATATGCATAGATAGTATTTTCAAAAACTATTTCTTCATTTACATGAAAAAATATTCTTCATATGGAAACAGATGAAATTATGGAACATAGAATAAATGAAACAGAACATCCTTTTTGAAAATCCTGAGGATCTGAATGAAAGGTTTCTTTAGTCTGTGGCAATCTCCTGACTGACTGCTGTGTTTACTCTAATAGATTTTATTCTGGGGATTGTTGTAGCATGGATTTCTGGTTTGACCAACTATACCTTATAAATTATGATGAATTTATTGAATATCATCGGGGTGGTAGACAAGTGAGTGTATATTCATATTTTCTTTTTATGAGTCAGGGGACCCTTTGCAAAATTCAAACATTCATAAATAACAGACAAATTCAGATGTTGGGTTTTGACCACAGCCCAAGTGCTGTTTACCGGGAGCTGTCACACGCAGACAGCTCGACTCTGATCTCAGGGTCAGAGGGGAAAAAGAGCAGGACTTCTTTTTGCCCTAAGGTAAGATCCATATTCCCCAGAAGAGCTGCAGCTTAGCCTTGACAGGAGGTGGGGTACTTTGAGTACTGTGTCCAGTTCTGGGCCCCTCAATTCAGGAAGGATGTAGAGATCTGGAGCATGTCCAGAGAAGGGCAACAAGGCTGATAAAAGGTCTGGAACACAAGTTTGTGAGGAGTGGCTGAGGGAACTGGGATTGTTCAGCCTGGAGAAAAGGACACTCGGGGGAGACCTTATCAAGCTCTACAACTCCCTGGATGGAGACTGTAGCCACTGGGGGTTGGGCTCTTCTCCCCGGCAACAGTGACAGGACAAGAGAACACAATCCTAAACCACACCAGGGGCGGCTGGACATTAGGAAGTTCTTCCCAGAAAGGGCGATGGGGTATTGGATTGGGTTGCCCATGGAGATGGTGGAGACATTGTCCCTGCAGGTGTTTAAGACTAGATGTGGCACTCAGTGCCGTGGTCTGGTTGACAAGGTGGTGTTGGGTCATAAATTGGACTCGATGACCAACTTGGTGACCTCAAAGGCTGGAAAATACCTTTTGGTCTTTTCCAACCTAGCTGATTCTGTGATTCTGAGAACAGTAGTCAGTGTGCTGTCACTGAAGAGGTATCTCCCTCATTGCAGCTGAATAGTCCAGCCATTGAATGTCAGCGCACTGTCAGCACATACTTTTTTTTTATGTGTCAGCACGTATTTTTCACCCTTTATTAAAAGTGAGGTCTTCCCATCCATCCGTAAGTATTTTTGAACAAGAAGCCATGGGCTAGGATGTACAGCAAGGGAGAGGCATGAGCTATTCAGAGCACTCCAAATCCAGCAAGCAGGAGAAAGTGAATCCTTGTCCTTGCCCTTTGTCTTCCTGTAACCAGCAGATCTTTGTAGGGGCTGCACCATGTTTTGTGGGTCACACTCAGGGCCCCCCACGCACACTGCATCCAGACATAGCTCCAGATTTTCCAATTACAACTAGATGGTTAAAAATTGGTGTAATCAGACTCAGAGCAGAAGCATGTTCACAACACAGCAATAAAAAAATGTTTTTAGCCTGGAGGTCAGCCTTTCACTCTCTTCTTTTTGACTTCTCTGGTTCCCTCTGTTTCTGTCTTGCAATAAGCTTTTACTTATGCTTAACCTGGCACTCAGTTATACTGTGTTTTTTTTCTCCACAACAGAAAGCAAAATTGTGTTCAGTGCTCTCTCGGTGTTTATTACCAGACCTCCCAATGCTGCCTTTGACTCACACTCCTGATACAGAAGTTTTTCCTAGCAGGCTTGCCCTGCACACATAGTGCTATCCTATTATTCCTGATGGGTTTGCTCTTTTCTCTTGCTCCTTATGAATGTCACAACATCCCTGTGCTCATTTCTTTCATGTGTGGACAAGGGCCAAAGCTGGCTCAGGTGCAGCTCTCTCGCAGGGCTTGCCCTTCCTCCTCCTCCAGCCTGATTCATTCAGATGTCACAATCCAGTGTTTATGAAACATCGCCATGGCAGTGAGTCAAACGTCACTGACACTGCATCATCGAGTGAATCAGGCAGGAGAAGGATATAAAAAGGGAGAGCTACTATTTATACACAGGCATTATAGGAATCAGCAAAGATGAGAACACACATGCAAGGCACACACTAGATGTCTTATCCATCACCTTTGGGTATTCTCCCGTGGGTACTTGGAGCAGCAGGAGTGCTCCCCTCCTGCTCACCAGACTCCCCACCCAGCCCTTTCTTAGGGAGTTTGTGAAAAAGTGAAAAAACAACTGATTCAAATAACCACAAAAGCCACCGAGCGTGGCTGAGCACAGGGAGGAGCTCAGATGGAGGCAGGTTGTGGGAGCACGAGGGAAGTGTCCTGCTGAACTCATGGCTGTCTTCTTTTGTGGTATCTGCCTCTGAGAGCTTTGTTGCAGTTTGGAGAGCTCACTGATTGTGACAGAGGGACTTTTTTCTCTTTTCTCATCGGCGTTAATGGGCAAAACATGTAAGTCTGCAGAGAAAGAGGGAAACAAACGTCCCTTTCAGAATTTGCTTTTCTCACTTTAACTGGTGTCATACTGGAGTAACGCCACCTGACTCCATGAAATTATTACTGAATTATACCAGGACAAGCCAGAACCAGGCCAGCTGCCAGTAAAAAGAGTTGTTTCAGATTTCATTCCTCAACTGTGATACACAATATGCTTCTCTCACAGTGTTTGTATGGAACACAGAGGACTGGATGTGACAGCCCAGAGATCCACTCTAGTTCCAGGTCTCCATGCTTGTAACCAGGATTATTGATAAAAGAAAGGAGAAAAGTAAAGAGAAGAAACAACAGTCAGCATCATACATAGCCAGTCTCATGTGTTCCTTTTGGGAACATCTTTAAGCTCAGAGCAGTCTCTCCTCCAAAGCAACTTGACAGAGCTGATAAGTCATGCTTGTCAAAAAAGTATTGTTATAAGTTAAAGATATCAGCTAAAAATGTAAAAGCTAGCCTTTAAAAAAAAAATCAAATAAGAGGAGATTAAGACAGTCTTTTTGATGATTTTTCCTGATACAGACACTAAAGGAACCTGATGGAAATTGAGATTTGACTTGATAATAACCTAAATCAGAAAAGAATACATGACATAATTGTTCTTTGATTTAAAAAAATAAAACACACGTGACCGCAAACAAACAAGAAGAGTTTAGAGCTTGAAAGGAAATAATATTTCAACTCTGACATGTGCCAGTGAGTATAGGAGTGGTCCATTCTAAATTCAAATCTTGTATTTATTTAAACAAAATCTTTTTGGATAAGTAATGCAACATTCATGTGTTCAGGCAAACAACCTTTGCCCTGAATTCCAGGCAGAAGAGCTCATTGAGATACAGCACAAGCCGGGATTGTCTTGAATGGAGTTTTCTTTGTTTACAATAGGACTATAAGGTCTGTCCCCTCAAATGATATTAAATTATTTTAGGAAAAAGAAGTCAGTTATTTTCAGTCAGGAAAAATAAGCCCCTCATCAAAGACAATAGGATTAGGCCTACTGTTTTAATGTCATTGGTTTGCCCCTTGCCCAGTCCCAACTATAATAAACTTATGTTGTTCATCCCAAAATGGTACAGCAGGATGGATGCCAAATGGAAAGAAATCCGCCAGCCGACAATTAAGTGCAAATGAAAGTGCCATAGATAGTCACAAACACCCAGCTATACCTCCTGCTGTGAGCAGAGCAGAAACAAAGCCTTGCTGGCTACCTTTGAAAGTGCAGCCCTAAGAAAGCCACAAGGCAGGGCCCAAACCAGCTCTGGTGCCTCTGCAGAGGGTGGCGGATGGGACACATCCCCACCTGCCCTCCCCATGCAGCCCAGACTGCAGCAGCCAACAATGCTCTGGGGGGAGGAATCCTGAGGAGCAGAAAGCTACCTGCCCTTGGGCAGGGTCTGCACTTTCAGCTTCACAGCTACCCAGTGGAGCTGCAGAGGTTCCTGCAAGGTGTGCTCTGCCGGAGGGCAGTAACTGCGTGAAAGCAGGCATCGTGCTGCTTCTCATTCTGCTGTCTGACTCGTGTGAGGCAGTGTGCTGCTTCCATGAGCAGGTTTAGGATATATCCACATGGCAATTCGCGCTGTAGGTGAGTGTGAGCTCTGGGAGCCGTGGGGCACAGCAGTGAGCCTGGCCAGTCAGCCCTGCACTCACGTGAGCTGGGGACCACCTCTGCTCCAGCGCTGTCAGCAAAGCTACCGCAGCACAGCAGGGCATGGGATCTCCTAACTGTGCTCTGGTGGGACTGCTTTATGTCTTAGTTCTTCAGGGTTTTTTGCCTACCACAGGACAGCCCTGCAAGAGCAAGTGGACAGGCAGCCAGAGAGAGTGAACCTGAGTCCATCCAGGTGTGGGTGAACACCTCGCTGCAGTGAATCCTTTCACCATCCATGTGTCAGTCACGTCTCCAACCCAAAAAGGGACATCCGTGGAGCTCATGTCCCCCCATTCTAACACTGGCCTGTGGGTGTGTTTCCGTGCACACACGAGAGCTTTCCTGTTTGCTGTGCAGCACAAGGAATGTGGCTGGCAGAGACATCCTTCCTGGGAGCACTTCAGTGAAGGACATCCTACTTGACCGATTAGACAACAGAGGGCTGTAAATACTGGCAGAGATCTTGATCTTCAAGGAGGCCTTGCAAGGTCAGCTCCAGAGAAGGAAGTGAAGTAACTCTCAAGGACTCAGGAGATAAGGGACTTCGGAGTACTCAAAAAAAGTGAAAAGTGCACTCCAAAAAAAGTAGATATGGATATTTAGATATGTACAGTTCTTGTTCAATGCTAGTCTTAATAAGGAAATTCCTACTGATATCAAACAACCTGAGACAACAAATTTTAACAGTAAAAATAAATCTATATTTAAAATATTTACATGGGGGTTTCAACTTTCTACAATAAAACATCAAATGTTTCAGTAGGAAATTAATTCCTCTCAGAAGCTGACAAAAAAGTGTAAAAGTTTTTCTCAACTTCTGAGACTTGGTCACAGCTGCAGAGTATCTTCTGCAGCATTTCTGTCTACACAAATCAGCTTGCTCCACAAATAGAAGCACAATCTGTCTTTTAGATCTCTGAAGGAACATAACAAGGAGGATTTTAGTCAGATTTGTCCTACTGTTTTACCTGGGTACTTTCTTCAGTGTTGATCTCAATTTTTCAGGCTTTTTTCTCTGCCAGATTCTGGTTTTTTTTTACATTGTTCCATTTCATAAGTTCAGAGATTGTTCCGGTACATAAGTTGAATCATAAGCACTTGCTCTGATTCTGACTTCCCATTTTTCAGCAGCCAGACAGACGGAGTCCCCTGGTAACTATTGTTTTTCACTATGTGTTTGCACTCCAGGAGATCAATGTCAAGACTCACTTGACCTTCTCAAGCTGTCCCACACCTTATCGTAGATGGAATCCTCCATTCTCCCAGAAGGTCTTACTTCTCTACCTTTTTCAAACCTAAGCTTTTTTTTTTTCTTATATGCTTTACACATAATTTTATTGTCATCTTCTTTTTATTTACCTGGAATACATTTTCTCAGATATTGAAGAGAGATGAAACTCTAAACTATTTTAACTAATTGTAAAGGTTTTTCCCTTTTTTTCTCATGTAATAAATACTGTGATGGTTTCAATGAGAAACCAGTAAAGTGTCCATCACCAAGTTAGTGAATAAGTTATTAAAATAAAAAAGCAGTGAATATTTTGCCTTACTCAATTTCTCACTAAAATTCAGAGTTTTTAAAGATTTCTATGAAAACCACACCCATTATCACTATTCTAAGCTGAAGATTTCAGCTTCTTCCTATTTCAATTCTCCCAGTGTGGAAAACAGTCTCTGCATCTGTATGTCTGTTTCTACTTTTCTTAGTACCTCTTCAACATCTATGTCTTTCCTGGGGACGTAATAATTACAACCATTCTCTGAGTCTCAAATTCTGACCTATTATAAACTTGCAAACCAATTTCAGGATTTTTTTGCCATCCATTCTTAAATGCTTTTGAAGTTTATTTACCTTTATAATTGCTTATGCTTTCAGAAGATGATCAACAATCCCTTTTCAACTTCTTTACAAGCAATATTTGATGATATCATGTTTGAATGTCGGTGGTATTTTTCTAAATGTGGCTTACTTCGTTTTGACATTCCCTCTGCTTGCAGACAATTATAATTGTAAGATTATTCTGCATCTTTTGACACTTTGCTTTCAGTTTGACTGTCCAAACCCACTTCCTAAAGTGTTTGTGTAATCATAAAACTGAAAATTAGTGGAAAGATCTGCCACACTGTCCAAGACAAGAAGGTCTCAGAATTCACAGAGACTGAGCACAGCTCAGACATAGAAGTCGCCTAAAAGCCAGACCATCAGCTTAAATTGCTACATAATAAATCTATTATGCTATACCTGGTGTTTCTTAATTTGTTTACTTTATATAGTTGTTCTTCCTTTCTCTTTCAGGTAATTATTTTTTATTGTTTTTTGTTATAATAAATGCTTAACAGATGTTATGTTATTATGAATGTAATTTTCTATTAAGGATTTAATTATAACTGTTCTTCAGGAGTAATAGTGTAAACAAAAAACAGTAAGGAAGTTTACATTTAAGAAAACAAAACAAATGTGTTATATTCTCCTTGCATGCAGTAGATCATAACTTTACCTGTATAGCCCAATGTTCCTGTCAGATGATGTTCATGCACATGGAACATTGTATTATCCAGAGAGTATTTTCATATAAACACATTTCAGTGGATATCCACTGCCAAATTGCACACAAGTAAGCACAGTATGTAAAATACTGTCACAATAATTTGGTGATCAGATAGGCTCAGAATTTCTCCTACTGAGAAGCTCAGAAAAACAATGGCTGTTAACAGTAGAACACATCCCTGTCCCCCATCCCTCACAAAGCATCAGAGATTCACTTGAAATTTGTCTATTCGCACTTTTTCTCATTCTAAGAAACAGATGTCATGAGCAAACTATGAGCATCTTCTATCCATGACTGATTAAGTTGATCTTTGTGTCCCTGGCACTGCAACTTCAATTTTGTCTGTTGACAAAGAAAGAGTTTCTGAGAACTGCAGGTTCAGAGTCAATTGGAGAAGCTGGTATAATCTGTTGGGTTTAATTTCTGCAAGATTGGAGACATTTCCCAGACTACGAACCTTTTCTTTACTGATTCAGCAAGCAATTACTCCCTTCAGTGCTGGAGGATCTAGAATAGGCTGAAATCTTTTTCCATGCAGATTTCTACACAAATTGTGTCCCTACAGGATCGGGGTGGGGAATATCCAGCACACAAAGTTTGCTTCACAATGAACATGGACTGGCATGCACTTTCCTTGAACCCCACTTGGAGAAAGGAAGAATTTCAAAGCTCAGTTAACGACTCAGAGGAGGTGATGTAATTTGTTTTGGTGATATTTCTCAGTTACCACCTATTTAAGGGTGGCAGTTTTAGATGATTTGTGGTGAACAAATGGGCTTTAATCAAACTTCCTTTTTAAAAAATAACAGAATCAGGTACAGCAAGTTGACAGGGAAAATATATAAGTTTAATTCTCCGTGTATAATGCTGGCTGGAATACTAATTCAGTTCTTAGCAAAAGACTAACATTCGTGCACAATATGGTTCAGCATATAGAAAAGCTGCCAGAAAAAACACATTTGAAAACATTCATTTCGAGAGGAAAAAAGGATATAACCATATGTGTCCAAATCATTCAGCATTTACAAAACATAACTGAAAACTTTTTTTTAAGTTCAGAACCTACAAGGAACACCAGCCGCTGGACTCAGAGCCTCAACCATACCATCTTCTTATTTTGGTCAACTGTGATGAAGACAAGCTTATGAAAAACTAATTGCTGAAGTCAACCCTGTCTCTGAACCAGTTGTTGAAAATCAGGGTGGTGGTCTGGAGTTCCCTACCCTCTCCCCAAGGAGCTGCACTGCTGGGTTCAGCTCAAAGGAAAGCTCTGCTGGGTTCAGCTCAAAGGAAAGCTCCTTGCATGCTCCCTCCTCTGCCCCCGTCATGCTCTGAGTTGGCCCTTGCTCTCCTTTCTTGCCTGGGGTCAGGTCATTGTGGAACCTCACCACTGCCTTGTCCTCACACTGTCCCTTGCCACCTTCCACTCCTGGCCCCTCTTCAGGACAGCTTCTTAGTCTTTTGGCAGGACACATGTGACCACAGGGGAGGAACATTTTCTAGCTGAAGAACTCGTGATCTCCTTGTGACTTTTCAAGTCTCTGAAGAGGTGTATTCACAAAAACACCTCTGTGTTCTATTAAGACACAGTTGTGCAACATTTAGATCCTCAGCCTCCCACTTTCCTTCCTCAACAGCTCCTCAATTCTGGAATTGCCTAAAATTTCAGATGCTTCTCCCAGTAAAATTCCCTGGATACTAAACTGTCTCTTGCCAGTCACACCCAGAATTGCTTAATTCTTGACAGTGCTGAGAAGCCAGGCACTGAATTCACAGCTGATTTTTGTCAGAATTTATAATCTAAGCTTCTCCCCCACGTCTAGCAGCACAGCACTGCATTTTCTGGGCGCACACTGCCAGACACTAACACAACGCAGAGGTGGGAAGGTTCTGCGCCCCTTATTCTGCTTGACCCCAGCAGTCAGGTCACTCAGCTAAGGCTTGCGAAGATTTCCCAGCAAACTAAAGGAGCTGTGGTTTCTCCTACTCCGCACAGAAATCCCCAGTGCCGCAGCACCACCCAGCACAGCATAATGGCTTCTGTAATACGTGACGCTGTCAGGGCCGAGCAGCCACCCCAGTCCTGCAGGCTGTGTCTGACTCAGCGGTGCAAATCCTTAACCCCAGAGAACTCCCAAACCTTCCAAGGAACTGCAGAGCATCAGAGCAGAGGAAATTCTCCCACTGGCTGGCCTTAACCTTTCCTGCCAGGACACCAGCACAGCTCCCTGCACCCATGACAGCCACGAGGTTCTGGACCATTTGTCACGCTTCTGCTCTTTCTCTGTCCCAACAAATATTTCACGGTTTCCCCTACAATTGAAACTGTGCAGGTATAAGAGAGTACTCAGACTTTAGCAGGGTAAGAAGTGCCTGGAGCTAGGCTCTCCAAAGTCTATGCACTTTTATGGATCTAGGCCTCCATTCCAGTGCGTTAGTGCATTTGGGAAAGGTTGTTTCTGTCTTCACGGGTGCAATTGAGAACTGGGAAATGGCACTTAATCTCCTTAGCTGTCTTTGGAAACTTGACTAGGCAGTCACTTGGACTTTTTGCTTTGCATTTACACTCAGATTCTTTCAGGATCTGACTAAGGGACATTTTTGAACATGTTATCCATGCAACTTTTCACTCTGTAGGCCAATTCCCAAGCATGGTGTGCCAAGAAAAAGGTGCTCCTGTCCACCTAAGTGACTTAAAGTGCATAAAGACTGCCATACCAGGCTGGCTTCAGCAAGAAACCTCTGCTTTCTGACACCGTTATCTTACCATGAAAGATACCCTACAGGCAGATTTGCCATCAGTGCAGTTTCCTGCCTATTTCAGACAGATGTGGGGTCGAGACATTAAGCCTCAAAAGCAGTAAGTCTTCCACTCTGTTATGCAGATTTACTTGAAGACAAATGCATTAAATGCCGAATTAACACACTGAGTTCTATACACAAAGGCATGGAAATGATTGGAGGTGTTCAAACTTTCACTTCCAGGGCTGCTGTTCAAGCTAACATGTGGATCTTCATGAGAGAAATGTTTACTGCAATGATACTGATGTTCTTAATTAACTGATTTATTGGAATCCTTTCCCCTATTTCATGTAACTTCTTTCTCTGCCTTGTGTTTTATCTTCTTTTATCTGGGTTTCTCAAGATTTCTCATCAGAAGCCAGAGGGTATATTTGTTTGCAGAATGAATGAAACTCCAGTGTTAGATTTATTTATGTCTGAACTGTTGTGTGTTTTCTCCGATTGTTTCTGCATTTTAATGTTTTCAGCTTGGCCTTATTACCAAGTGCTTTATTATCCAGTGCCACAATATCTGTAGTTATCACATAATCACAGGAGTGTTGTTAGAAAGAGATGTCTGAAGTTCATGGTCTGACTGTCCACTTGCAGCAGGAGCATCACCAATCTGATGAGGTCATGCCGACGGTGAGGGAAGCAAGACACGCAACCCAGTATGAGTTATAAGCAAGCTTCGAGTTTATTTACGTTGTTAACTGCTTATATGCTGTTACAGTTAATTATGCCTACTAGTCATAAGGTCATTGGTCAGCTACAAAGGGTTATATTTACATATCCCTCCCATAGAGGGCCCCTGTTATCACGGATTCTCCTCATTCTTTCAGCCACAAGTTCCTTCTTCGGTGTTTTTTCCCCAGCGTCAAGGACACACTGTCCTGCCAGCATATCTTGCAGTTCTTGTGGCCTAAAAGCCTCCTAAGTTACACTTTACTTTGCTCGCACAAGGCCTCTAACGATCCATGGCCTTGCTCCTCGAGCCATTCTTCAACAAGGTCAGCTGCAGCTTTGCCTAGCACAGCACTGAAGCCCTCCTAGAGGAGATTTCACAACCTCCCTGGGCAACCTGCTCCACCTCTGCTCTACCCCCACCGCAGAAGAGGACAGTGGCTTCCCCTGATCCGCTGACCAAGACTCTTATCATGCATCTCAATATGAAGTTTGCTCTGTTTGCAATGACAGCGTGACTGTGGCTCGTGTTCAACCTGGCATCCACCTCCTCAAGCTGTCACTGAGCCAGACGTTCAGCCGAGCCAGGGTCATTCCTCTGTGCTGAGCCTCGCAGGGGCTCTGCTGGTGCAGCCAACTTTCCTGAGGTGCCTGGGCGGAGGGGCCGTGTCCATCAGTGCCGGCTTTGCCGAGGCCGCGCTTGCTGTCCTGGCTGCAGGTGACACCGAACAATCGCAAGCCACAGGAGCACCCCGGGCGCGCTCTCCTCTTTCTGACACAGCAGGATCTGCTGTGAGACTCCACCATGGTAACCAAACGAAAGACCCAGAGCCTAGTGAAGCGAGAGGGAATATTTTCAATGATTCTGCCAATGGTCCAGCATTTGGGATCCCCAGATATAATTGAGTGTTGTCTCGTAGTTCCAAGCTTCCTGAGCAGAAGCAGATTCAAGCAATTATTCTCATGACTGAACCACAGACAACAGTGTGCAACGTGTTGGGCCAGAGATTTTCCTTCTCTGGGCTAAGGGCCAGGTATTCAGTGACTAGAGGCACCTTGTACCAAAACACATCTACACCTATTACAGAAGGTGTTAGAACCAATATTACACTAGAGCTTTGCTATTCCTGAGTGAAGATTACATTTTGTTCATTACCAGATGAAATTACAATTACCAGCGCACGTAAGAGATTTTTTCTGCTCAGTTAAAAGTGGGAGCAAGATCGCATCATAAATTAATGAGGTAACAGCTAATGCATCGTATTCCAAACTGTCCTACTTTATTGTTTATAACAAGTTCATTTTGATTCTTCATATGTATAGATAAATCTGAACTAATATATTTTGCTTGAAGTGATAAAGTTTTACTATACAGGCACATCATTTAGACATCCCTTTACTTTTTCCTGAAAAGAAAATTATTTTTGTGTTGTGAAAAACTTCATCTAGTAGGAACAGCTCCGTGCTATGCTAGGGAATATAAGTTAGTTGTTCCACTTCAATATTCTCTACACTTCAGCTCATATGCTTTGACAAGATGTCTAAGTTTGAAAGAAGGGGGCTTTTATTCATATATGAAATAAATACTTATCTGTTACTCATCTGCCATTAGAGAGGGCATGAGGTAAAGGGCAGCAACTCTGCACAAAATTGTACCTGCCCACTTGTATTGTGAACCCCATTTTCTGTGGTAATTGCTTGATTTTGGTAATAACAATATTTTGTGTTCCCCTACAGGGGAACAGAAGAGAGGGGCACACCTCATAGTGGATTAGCAACATGAGTCCTATCAGGGCTGCCTTGAAACCAGGCCAGTTCTGAGGACAGTGGTTTGTTGGGATGGGTCCATCTGGTGGCTGAAATTCAACTGTTTGAAAGTTTGGGGAAAAGATCAGCATAATAGAGTTAAATTCAGTAAGGGAATCCATCTGATAAAAGAGAGCAACCAGACCACATGCCAGAGGACCAACCTGGAGGAAGAAAAAAGAGAAGCAAACCTGCCAAGCCTAGGATGTTCTCCAAGGAAAGACTCACAGGAAGAATGAGGTCAGAATTGGAGCAGGGTGTGCAGAGTCTAGGAAAGGGGTCTGCAACTTTTCTAGCGCTTAAAAAAAAATATTAGTAAAAGTGAATGTATTTCAGTAACTATTCTGGTAGTGCTGTCTGCCTCATATATCTGGCACACAACCACTGCTGATCAAGAACCAGGAGATAACTAACAAATCCCTGGCCTTAGGGTTTTAGAGTCACATTGCAGAAACACCTTAGAAACCCGGACTAAGCAAAACTGACCTGGCTTTTCCCAGGCCCACTTGGCTTACAAATACATGGGATTCAGCAATGATTCAGAGCACTGATATTCATCCAGAGCCAAGCTGTGACTTCTGCACATCATGTTCCCTGGATGGATACACGGTCTACTCCAGTCAGTTAACAAACTGAAAGCATCATTCAGCTCATTGTTACACTACAGCAAAGCTGGGTGAGGCTTCATGGACCTGTGCCACTTTACATCCAATGCATTCTGGCCCCTCTAAGTTCACTAGGGTGAAAGATTTTATTCTATTGCTTCAAATCAGCTGAATTCATGATTATTTTCTTACTAGAAATATTAATTACTGTGAACACTCAGGACTGAAGCTAAAAACTCTTGAAAAATATAACTAAACCAGAATATTTCAAACTGCTACGTCAACATCACAGACAACCAAAACAACACTAAATTATATTCCTCACTCTATACTGTCTTTTCTTGGAATATCATCTCAGCCTAAAGATCTTAGCATTTATCAAGGTTGCCCATAAATTGCTTCCTCAGTACTTTGGTACTTTTGGTAGTGTGGTTCAAAGGGGCATGTTCTAGATCATAACGAATATCATCACACCAGACTTTTTGATATATAGTAAGGTTATCCATCCAGGAATGGATATTTCTCAGGAGCTGATCCAGGGCTGCAGAATAAGTCTTGGACCATGCACTAAGCTGTAGGTATTCTAAAGTCCTATTCTATGGAGCCATTCATGGAGAAAAGAATCTGAAACTGGGCATGAGACTCCCAGATCAGCTTTATGAGGGATAGTGAGGTTGTTCAGAATAGTTTTGTTGTGGTTTTCTTTTTCAGTTTTTATTTTGTCCACTTCCTTTGGAACATGATTGACAAGGCTGCAAAATACTGCTTATATGCCACACAAGGAAAAATTATTCTGCTCTGTACATATTTTTTTCCCATTTTTAAACCATCAGCAACATTAAAGTATATCTACAGCATCCATTTTGTGTAATGTTAAAATCTATGCTCTGGAGAAAAAACAGCTGCAATATAAACATCAATCTGGCTGCCAGCTGGCTCTACTTGTTGCAATAGGAGCAAATCCCTTCCAATGTAATCTCTACCTCAGGAAGGGTGAAAAAAAAGAGACACAATTAACATCAAACAGTGTGATGTGTCCCTGTGTTGCACTTTCCAGCTAGCCATCAAACAGCACTGTAAAGCTGGTTATCAACATCTCAGATTTAAATACACGCTAAATTATAACACTACTAGCATGGGAAAGAAATGTTTTTCCATATTTCTTCTCTCGTCTCTCAGAGAAGCACAGGAGTGATTGCCCTTTTCATTCAGAAATAACCTGCAATGGGCAATTCCTTATAGATAGCAAAAGCATCATGTTTCACATGGTTTTGGAAGGGTCTGAGGATGTTTATAAGAGTGATGAGTAGCTGAAAATGAGGACATGAACGCTGAATATATTTCATGGACTTTTATTGCAGTCAGCTCGAGGCTGCCTGTAATAGCTGAAGCTCCCCAGATGAAGCCTCACACCCGGAGGCCACTCAGTGATGTGGAGCAGGGCTTGGTTTGCTGGGGCAGTCTGGAGATAACGCTCGAACCCTCACTCCTGACCCAAACTGGAATGCACACACTGAGCACCTTCTGCTGTGGAATAGGAAAGCATCATTTCTAGAGGGAGAACTTGGAGGAGAATTAGGAAGTGTATCTGTTGCAAATCAATGAAAACACTGATAAGAAGATGCATTTCCCCCCTCCCCACTTTATAATCTTTTGCTTCCACTGTTTTGTTTTCTTCTTATTTGTCCTAACAACAAAATTAAGGATGTTCTCCTTTTCCTTATCAAGGATTTTTTTTTAAACACAGGAAAGACTGAGGAGTAGAACTTTGACAGATAGCTAGGTCTTCTTTTTGTACAAGGGAGACACATGGCTAGCTGTGATTTTTAAACGAAACCTCATTTAAAAGTTTGCATGCAAAGCGGAAGGAAAACATTTTTTTCGAGTTAAATATTGATTTTTTTTTTCTTTTCAGGCACTTAATTTCTCTTTGTTTTCAGCAGGGAAAAGCTATTAATGTCTTTACAAGATCCTATACAGGCCATTTAGAGCTGAGCAGAGATAGGCGGTGGTGAAACCAAGCAGAGCAATACCAACTTTAATCTGTAATTGCTCAGGGTCTGACACCTCTCTGGCCCATTACTGCAACCTGGCAGGAGGTCTGGGAATCCCTGAAAGCCCCAAGCCACAAACGATGGAGACAGGGCCAGAAATTCAGCCCACTAACTACCACAGGCTCTGATGAGGCCAGAAAAGCCGCTGGCAGAAATAAGACCCTTAGGGGAATCTCGGTTTGGAAATATAGTTCTTCACATAATGCTGGGTGGTTGCGGGGTGAGATTGGTCTCCTGTGTGTTCCGAAAGTGTCTATATCCCCAGATAGACCCTCCTGGCCAATGCACTCAGCAACATGCAGGTAAGACCTTTTCTATCACCCGTGCCGATGGATAGCGCAGTCACACTCACACACCCCAGAGCCTTTGATAAGCTCAGCGTTACCAGAGACAAAGAGCTTCAGAGGGCCCAGACGTGGATATTCCAAGGATTCATTCTTCGAAGGGGTCCAGAAGCAAAGGAGAGAGAACCATCCTGAGTGACCACGGGTATAGGGATCAAAGGCCAATAGGGTTGGGGAGAAGGCGGGGAAGTGAAACAATAACGCAATGGGGAGAAGGGGAGGGCGGAGTCAGTGATACAACAGCACCCAATCTGCAGAGGAGGATTAGCATAACTAGGGAGAGACCACTCAACCAACCTCAGAGCTGTCCCACCAACATGCTGCTGCTTTTTGACCTCTCGGTTCCTCCGCGAAAGTTTCAGCGACCGCAACATTCACATACCATATTTTGGGTTTGACAAATCTGAAAACCTCAAGGGAGAAAAAAATGTGGGTTTTTTCCCTAGACCGTTACAACTGAATAGTACTTTTAGCTATGGCACAGACACTTCTGCCTCAAGCAGAGGAAAGCAAAGAGAAGTCTGCTGCCTCTCTTCTGCTGCATCTCTGTGCTATGGTTTTCATCTTTCAGGGTTTTTATTACCAGGAGGTTTCCTACACCTTAGTGAGAACGAACACATAATATTTCTCCCAAAAAAACTGACTGCAGATTAAACAGAAGGTGACACTCATCAGTCATGTTCAAAACAAACTGAAAATTCGTATCTGATACCTATATCTTGACAACATTTTCAGTGAATCCTCAGAATAATTTAAAAAGAAAAGACTCCTGACAAGGTTCTATTGTTGAATGGATTCAGCAGCAATACCAGCTTAAGGAATTTAATTTTGCCTCTCACAAAGCTTCACCCAGCTCTTCTGATTTCCAAATAGTTTTGGAAGACATGGAAATGTCAGAAATAGATTTCATTGCTAATGGTACCCCAAATACCTGTTAAAAGTGATAAACTTACTTATGTGAAAGACCCTGCCATATGCAATGCTGGATACTATTCTGCTATCTTTTCATGCATAAGCCCAGTTTCCTTTTGGAAAACAATTTTTTTCTCACAGTATTAACTGGTCAGTCAGCCACAGGACTCAGGTAAGGAGCTTTTTAATGGCTTTAAACAAAATTAAATATAGACTAACTCAATTTAAAACAGAAAAAGGAAAAGAGAAAAATAGGAATTTGCCACCAATGCCTGAAAGCCTTTGTTTTGTGCAACCTCGTTGAAGTTATTGTTAATCTGTTTTCATCAAGTTGCCTGACAGGGCTCTCTCTGCAGTGTGGAGCTGGCTTTTAACAGGCTGTGTGATGCAGTTTGTCAAAATTTTAAATGCTATAACGATCATTAGTGATAGCAATCGTGAGTGGATAAGGTCGTGGTTATGAACTCACGGCCCTTCCACCCTCTAATACAATTCAGATGTTTGTTTTATCAAGGGGGTTCATTTCACCCTGTAGCAGCTTTATACCTGTCTGAGCAGACAGGAGTAAGGTCCTCTTCCCTTTAGCCTTTTAGCGCTTTTGTACTGGCCAAAACATAAGGTATCTTTTTGTTTTCAAAGGAAAAGAAAAAAGAAAAAGAGAAAAAGAAAGAGAAAAAAAGCAAAAGCAAAAGCAAAAGCAAAAGCAAAAGAAAAAGAAGAAAAAGAAAAAGAAAAAGAAAAAGAAAAAGAAAAAGAAAAAGAAAAAGAAAAAGAAAAAGAAAAAGAAAAAGAAAAAGAAAAAGAAGAAGAAAAAGAAAAAGAAAAAGAAAAAGAAAAAGAAAAAGAAGAGAAAGGGGAAGAGAAGAGAAGAGAAGAGGAGAGGAGAGGAGAGGAGAGGAGAGGAGAGGAGAGGAGAGGAGAGGAGAGGAGAGGAGAGGAGAGAAAAAAGAAAAGAAAAGAAAAGAAAAGAAAAGAAAAGAAAAGAAAAGAAAAGAAAAGAAAAGAAAAGAAAAGAAAAGAAAAGAAAAGAAAAGAAAAGAAAAGAAAAGAAAAGAGAAAAGAAAAGAAAAGAAAAGAAAAGAAAAGAAAAGAAAAGAAAAGAAAAGAAAAGAAAAGAAAAGAAAAGAAAAGAAAAGAAAAGAAAAGAAAAGAAGAAAAATAAAATTTGCTTGGCATTACTCAGACTACATCCATCCCCTCATAATTCCAGGGCCACAAAACCACACTGATATCTTCCCCTCCTCATGCTCACACCAGAAATCTGCAGAGTTCAGTGGGGCTTGAGGTAGTCATGGTTGTGACACCTCCAAGTGCTACAGGAGAGCCCAAGGTGACTCTGACCATCAGAGATCATGAGAAAGTAAACCTATGCCTTGGAATTAAAAGCAAATTTATAGTTTCTTATTTTTTCTTTTCTCTTCTGGTTTTTAAAAATATTTAGGTTCTACAGAAAAATGTGTTTAGGAAACTACGGGAAATTATTAAACTGCTATTTCCTACTGAGAACTTTAATCTGAGTGAAAAAGTGAAGCAATAAAAAAAATAACATGTATCTATGGAAAAATGACAGAATCATGGAATTCATTACTTTTCTGCTCGTGTTTGCTTGTGGCCACTGAAAGGCTATGGTACAAAGATGTCTTACTGGGAAAACATGACTATGACTTCAGGGTTCTTACAGAACATAGAATCGTTTAAGTTGGAAAAGACCCTGGATCTCATCAAGTGAAACTGTTAACCCAGCACTGCCAAATCCACCACCAAGCCATGTGCCACATCTGCACTCTTTTAAAACACCACCAGGGATGTGATTCCACCACTTCCCTGGGCAGCCTGTTCCAGAGCTTTACAATGCTTTCAGTGAAGAAATATTCCCTAATATCCAAACTAATCCTCCCCTAGTGCAACTTGAGGCCATTTCCTCTTGTCCTGCCACTTGTTACCTGGGAGAAGAGACTGACCCCCACGTGGCTGCAGCCTCCTTTCAGGGAGCTGTAGAGAGTGATAAGGTCTCCCCTGAGCCTCCTTTTCTCCAGGATAAACAATCCCAGCTCCCTCAACCACTCCTCATCAGATTTGTGCTCCAGACCCTTCACCAGCCTTGTTGCCCTTCTCTGGACATGCTCCAGCCTCCCAAAATAGCTGAGAAAGCCAAGTCAGCCAGGCACTTCCCCTCAGGCACAACAGTGCCGTCTTGTCCTGTAGAGCCTTTGCACCTTTGCTTGCAGAGATTCAAATGGATTTCAAATTTCAACTTGAGATGCTAAAATCTGACATGCTGTGACTTGCAGGAACCAGAAAAAAATGAAAAGAAAAAAAAAAGTTAAATTCTAAGGACATTTTCAAAAATTTTATGTAACTGGAAGAAAGAAGTAACAGAAAAATCTGCACCTAGGTGGCTGATGTTCTCTAGTTCTGAGAGCTCTGGGGGAACATTGGAAATTGTGAGCACATTTACAAATACTTTTCTTCCATTATTTGGTTGCATCTCACCTCTGCTTGCAACAGTCACCCTCAGAGCAGTTTGCTCCCTGCTCCTGAGCCAGCTACATGGACAGAAAATGGATGAGGCAAGTAGAGAAGACAATGCTCACAGCTGCTCCAGGCTCAACATCTGTGCAGGTGATGGTTGCCTGCCATAACATTGTGCTCCACAAGATCAGGAGAGTATAACTATGAAACTCCTTAGCATGATACCTGCTAATGTATGGGGAGAGAGGGTCACAAGCATCTTCTGCCTTTTTAAGGGCATCTGGGATTCTTTTGGGTAAAATCAGCAGTAATTTCAAAGTTCCAAGTGGGCTTCCCATAGTTGGAAAAATGTTTGGGTTATCCAAGGTAGTAAAAGCTTCCATCTGTACAGATTTGATGCTCACCATCTTTCACTGGTGGGATACACTTTGGAATTTCAAGATGTGTGGTGTGATTTATGCTCTGCAAAAGTTGTAGGGGTATTCACTAGTCAACAACAATTTATTGTACTCCCATGTGGAAAAATAAAATTTGGAAAGAGAAAAGAGAAGGATGATCTCAGAATGGAGCCTATTAGAAGATAAGGATCACGATTCTCCGTCGTCCTCCTGAGAGATTGTATTTAGACCTGCATTTTGGACATAACTCACAGAATATGAGTGAAATTAGGGCCAGTATCATTGAAGGAGAGGAAGAGGGAATTGGAGTTATATCCTTGGAGTAAAATGCAGTCACTCTGGGCTTGTATAGCTACACTGTACGTGGCAGTCCCAGACATCATTGATCCCAGCAGGAAGGGGAGGATGAGTATTTCAGAGCAAAAAGGGAAAGAAATCAAATCCAGATAGAACAAGATCACACATTTCAATTTGCATCTGTATCATCTTTGAAGTTATGGTTGCAATTATTGAACGGAGATGACTGGAAATGTCTTTCATACCAAAATGTCTTGGTTGCACTGAGTTTCTCTTTTAGCATGTCAAACCAATTAGCTGGTGTTTGGACAATGCTTTGAAAAGAGGAAGCAAGATATTACATACACACACACATGCATGCACATGTGTAGCCCCACAACCTTCTGTGCAATTAGTATTTGTAAGGAATGGAAATTGATGTTTTAACTAGAAGAAGAAAGATACAAAACAGATATTTAAAGCTTAAGTTACTTTGCAGATTTTATTAAATTTAACAGAACAAAGAAATCAAGTCCCTTGGGGGAAAAAAAACAACAAAAGGAATGAGAGCAATATACTGAAAAATAAAGGATTTTTAGAAGTTTTCATTTTAACCAAGTTTAAGACTGTACAGATACCAAACTAAATCTGTAGCTCGCTACATTACAGGCTTCAGAAAGTAATGTTTCTGTATCTTATTTCATCATTCCATTGCATTCTATTTATTTACTAGTTTGGTAGTACCAAGGCAAATATTTTATTTTTCTTTACTCACCATGTCATAATAAAAAATAAATGGCAGCATGAATAGTTATTAATCCATATGTCAGCACAAGTCAAATAACAAAATAAGAAATAGGTAACCGTTCTTGATGATCCCTATATAGATACCTCTTTTTCCCCTTTCTGTTCTCTCCAGTTTCATTGTCATTATCATTCATGGCTGGCTGTGTGACAGAATTTGGCTTGGTGAAAATTATGGTGAAGTTTTGAAAGAATAAGATATTTTAGTTCCAGATTGCTACAAAATACCCTATGATTCAAGAAGACAGGCAAATCTTTGAAATCTGTTGCATTCAAGGTGTTCTTGGATGGCACAACTGAATGTTTTCTACTGTAGCTTTCTGATTCCAGTGTTGTTCTGTAAGTTTTTCCATAACACTCCATTCGCTGGGCTCTACAAAGCTACCACCTGTCAGTGGGGCATACAGAAGGAAATAATTTGTCTCTTCTGACGAATCACTATAGACTGATGGACATAAATCTAGAATTTGTATCTCAATCAGAAAAAAAAATATTACCTTGGAGTAATATTTATGCATTTTGCTAATTTGATGTCATGATGAAAAAATTGTGCTAGAGATGGACAATGAGGGTGTGCCTACACAAGCCCTTCAGTTTAGCTCGGGGGGATACATCTGACGTGACCATCCCAATGCCCCCCAACACCACTTGCTGTGTTCCACATCACAGAGCAGTCTCAGAGCACACACACGTTCCCCAAATGAAACAAAGCCAGAAGGTGAGCTCTGGCTGTTAATGAGAGTCCAGACAATGGGGCCAGACTAGAGCTGGTACACACCTCACGCAGCAGCTCCACAGCAGCAATCCTCTGCTTCTCAGCTCCTGCTAGGCACCACTGCCAGTTAATGTGGAAAGCCCCAGGGTATTTAATTCCTCTCACTTTCCCATCCTTCTGCATAAGACCATATTCATGAATTCATATTTTATTAATTTATATTTTCAAAGAGCCTGAGATCCCCAGTGGAATCCAGTACATAACTGCATTAACTGCCAACACAGAAAACAAGGGCTTCTCCCTGGAGGGCTTCTAACAAGCTAAATAGAGGGCATGGGATTAGATGGAGATGGATAGACCAGCGACCGTGAAGTGACAGTGCAGGATCATGAGTCAAACAGGGCTGATCACAGAAAGAAGACACCTTCTCAGCACTAAAAATCAGATAAATAATGGAGATAAGGCCAAGAAAAACTCTGAGAACAAAGAAAAAAATGCATTTGATTTACTGAGAAGTTGCAGCAGAGAGGACAGAAAGAGGGGTCAATCTACGTTTTAGAAAAATGTGTTTTACAGCACCAGTCCACATGGATATAAATGGCCCACAGCTAAAAGAACCCTGACACTGTACCCAAAATGCTATCCAAGTTCTGCATGACCTGAACTAAGGCACCAACCTTCAGCACGTGATAACAATTCTTTCTTCCATCCAGAATCACTTCAGAGATGGAAACATCCCCTTTAACACTTCCATTACCACATATATTCCATGTCAACAGCGGAAACATAATCTTAAAATAAAAATAGAAATTTCCCTTTTCACTTGAAATGCTTGGACAGTGGTGCTTTCAGCTGGAGAAATCTTGTGACATAAAGGGACCTGTGAATACTCAAAACAAAAAGACTATGTAGTAGACAAGTGAAAGAGGATATTGATAGTGCTGTTATCACCACAGTGAAGTGATTTAGAAGATATGAATTTAAAGTACCAGCTGTTCCATTTACTTTTCCTGCTTTCAACACAGCACACATAAGTGAGGACACTGGGGAGCTGTCTTCTCCTGCCCAGAACAGGAACATGTCCTGATCTATGAGCAAAGGAAAACAAGTCCGAAGACACTGAGCTAGCTTGGATTTCTTCTAATGACTGAGCGTCCTTTAAACTCACAGCTATTCAGCAAAGAAGATCTTCAGCAAAATGAGCACTTGCTTCAAGTGCTCAGTATAGTTCGAGGCTCACACAAAGGGCTTTGGTACAAAAAGGAATCAGGACTGTAAGTGCAAAGCACATTACTTGATAAAGTATTTCTTATTTTCACTGTCTATCAATGAAGAACCATATTATACTATGCACATTTAGCACAGGAAACATTTTTCAACTGGCCAGACAGCTGCCAAAAGAAAGTCCCACCATTCCACATTTTGAATCCAGACAATATATATGGTCTATATTTTACATCTGCAGAAGAAGATCATAAGCTTTATCAAGTTGGGTTTATTGCTTTGGTTTTTGTTTAGCATTTTGTGGCAAAAACTATTGAAATTAATTTATGAGTTAAGGATGAAATTCAAGTTTGTCCTGTAGTGACAGTTGTGCTGCAGCTGGTGTGGGGATGCACACTTCAGTGTCAGTTCCGTCGATGGTTCCAGAACTAATTTCTACAGAGATGACATAAGGGACTGAACTGACACACACCGATTGACCTCTCTGCCAGCCTCAAAGTAAAGTCTTTGCCTGATTTCTGCAGGAGGTGTCCAGGTGGGAATTCTGGACAATCCCAGAGGTTTCACCAGACAGTTCCTGCTGTGTTTAGACCATTTGACACGCACTACTTGTGAGCCACAATGTGCTAGCATCTAGGATGGAGAATCTGGCCAGGCTGAGGGATTCCCCCAGGCAGATCCAGCTGTAGAATTAAGAAAAGTATATACAGATATCTGTAAATAGTTAATAAAAACATTCCTGTAGGCACAGAAAGTCTCCCCAGGGAAGTGGTCACAGCACCAAGCCTGACAGAGCTCAAGAAAAGCTTGGGCAGTGCTTTCAGACACGTGGTGTGATTCTTTGGGCTGTCCTGTGCAGGGCCAGGAGTTGGATTTCAATTATCTTTGTGGGTCCCTTCCAGCTCAGGATATTCTATGATTGTCTGGAGCCCAGCATGGTCACACAAGCGAAGCAAAAGAGAGGGGCAGGGAATCTCACTCAGTCTAAGTGAAGATGCTCTTGCAAGGACCCTCTCAACAGAGACCTCAACATCATCCAGGCAGCGACTGCTCTTCCTGTTCAACAGATTTGACTTCTTGGGTGGGTGTTGCCCTGTGCAAAGATCCCAGCAAATTAGTTTAGCAAATCCCTTGCCCATGGGTGTCTGTGTAACAACTGAGTCTTTCTGGCTCTCATCCTGGCAGCTCCAGGGATCCACGGAAAGGACTGCCTCCTCTGGCCTTCAACTTTCCACAGAGAGGTTCCATGAGACACCTCTGGAACACGGCAAAAAATATCAGATATCTTTCTTTTGATACACCCAGAGGAATTTTTAATTCTCTTGCATGCACACAAGGTGTGCCACTCAATCAACTCACTGACCCTAAACTCACAACAGTAACCATTGAAAGACATACATAGCCTGCAACTGAACTTTTAGCTCCAGTTTTATGCTTTGGACAAAGATGATTATTGCTCTTACTGACATTTGATGAAGGTGTTTATCTACTTTACGTTCTCATACTTAATGAAAAGGTACAGGACTATTAAGCAAGTTTCACCCAGTTCCATCACACAAATTGAATGAAAATTCAATAGATAATTTCTTGGCCAGAATCTAATTAACATTGTGCTGGTTTACATCACTGCTTTATTATAACTGACAAAGGATAATGGATCAAGTTTAAAAATTAATGAGTAATCCTGACTTTGTTTGGCAGCTTTAGCTGGAACATACCAAAGGTGTTTGTTGTAAACATTAGGATCACTATGGATTGTTACTCAGGTTAGATACAGATTAATTCATTCACTATTCTATAGGATATGGTTGTCCAAAGCAGTATTTTAGCTAAACTAATGCAGTAAGAGCCAGTTTTCCTGTGGAATTCACTGTACAGCAATAGGATAAAAGGAATTCTTTTGTGAAGTTGTCTGTGTATGGGAGGATTAGGTTCATTGCACCCATCTCTGCCACAAAATAAAGGCTCCCTGTCCAAAAATATCCTTCTCCAAAGGTCCCACCAGCCCTCAGAGTCTGAAGAACACAAAACTTTCTCAGAAATGTCTTTTTACCGTCACACTTGTTAATTACAGCAGTAGTATCACAGTAGCAGTTTCACAGTTAATAGTTGTATGTGTATTGTCCTGGCAGCTCTCATAAGTAGAAGCAGTTCTGGTTTTGTGTTACACTGTCCAGCATGAGAAATCATCAATTTTAAATGCCTGTGTCATTAAAAAAAAAACAAAACAAAACCAAAACAAACAAAACATGAAAAACAAGCCACAAGTTTCGCTAATGTTAAGTCTTAAAGCACATTCAAAAACACAGTACACAAATGTGATACAAGCAGCACAGAAATTCCACACCAATGGCTGAATTCCTTCTGAAATGAGGTTCGCAAAACCTTTTTTTACCATCTGATATAAAAATGACAGGCTTGATTTTTCTCTTGGACTCTGTCTAATTTATCACTCTGTTATTTTACATTTTAGAGGGTAGTCACAAAAAAATGTCAATTAATAAGATGTAGCATAAACTTTTTCTGATATCACTATATACCATACATATCTTATCTTTCTGAACACTGTGCATTTGTTATAGAAGGTGAAAATCCATATACCTCCAGAAGATCCATTGCTATGCCAGTGTAAAGGTGCAATCTATTCAAAAAGGAAAGTAAAAAGAACTGGGATCTGGTAGAAAAGCAGGAACCAAACAAGACCTTAAGCTCTGTCCCGTGAAAAAGACAGGATCGATATCAGCACAACTGCCACCACCACCCACGTACTAAGGGAGTGTACATACTTTTGTAACAATACCACTAATCACTGGAACAGCCAGTTGACCAACAATACTGTGATTAATAACAGATGATCACACAAAACAGCAATCACAAACAAAACTCCAGGGTGCTTGATGCATGTAGCCTTAAAAAGAAGCTTTAGAATAGATACTAACGTGACAGTTTGTTTACCATTGAATGTTTAACCCTTAAAAGATAGCAAGTACTAAGCCAAAATTAAATCTAGGAGCCATCTGATTTTTCTTATTACACTTCTATAGGAAAAAATTTTACCACTTTGAAAAAGTAGTCATAATTTTAATAAAATATTTATGCATTCTGCAACGTGATAAAACCAGGATCTTCCAAAGTGTTTAGTGAAAACATAAATATCTGCTCGAATAGCAGGTTACAAAGGAATCCACGCTGGATTTAAATTAGCAGCAAATTCAAAACATGAACATTCTTCAATTTCTCATATTTTCCCCAAGGGTGCTATCTTCACTGGACCATGCTCTGTCCTATTGTCCTTATGTTACAGTCATCTCTGGTTTGGACCAGAAATTTCATCCTGAGAACAAGCACCTTTTCTCCCAAAATCACGTCTACATATTGGTCTATTCCCACACACAGAGTGGAAAAAAAGGAAAAGAGTATTGACTTTATTGATTTCACATTGCAAAGCAATTTCCTCAGAAAAATCTGACTAGTTCCTAGAATTAGTTCACAGCAGGTGATAAAATAGCGTCATCATCATTAATTCAGGGTCTTCCTCTGGGCTTAGCAAGCAGCCTGGCAGAAGTACACCCTTTTATAACTAAGCTATAAATCATCAAGGCAGGCAGTTTAGTAATTGTTTACAGCTGGTCATAGAAACTAGCTGTTGCTCTAAAGAAATAGCAATTTTGTATTGCTAGAGAAACAAGGAAAATGGATTTTTTTCTACACATAAGACACATGGTGTGATCCTCTGTGACTTTACAGCAGTTTCATATTGGCCTAACAGTTTATGTCAGCTAGCTGACAGTGGCATAAAGCTGGTGTGCTCAAACAAGGAATGGCCTGATGGAAAAGCCAACACTAAATACGGGAGAAACTGTATTTCTGATAACATAAATCAGCAAGATAAACAGTGGCATATGGTAGGTAAGGGAGCAGACATGGGCTCTACCTTCACCCCGATAGCAGTTTCCAACCAGAAATCATACAATTATTTACTACAGTCAGATTTTATTATGGATACAGAGGTAGAAGGAGGGAAAGGAGGATCTCTTTCACTTTGTGCACCAGGACACAATGTGTTCTTGTCACTGATGGTCACTTCCAGGCTAGAGTGCTGGTGTTGTCATCCTGGCCATTGTAATGGAGGGTGACAGCACAATAATGAGCTTGAAGCACAGGCAACCCTGCTCATGGTGCAATTCAAAGCATCACTCAGCTCCTGGTGGCCAGATGCCCCTGCATGGTCCTCATCCTCCTGTTTCTCCAGACCAGAGGTATGCATCTCCTCCTTAAAGGTGCTTTCCACACCTTCATGTTCCATCAGTGTTCGTGCAAGTGAAGGTTCAGAAGTGTTGGCCTGGGAAGTGCTCTCAGTCAGACGTGCCTGAGTCTGTATCCTTGGAGTCCATTTCTCAGCTATCACATTCCTTCACAAAACAAACAGCTCTCAGGAGCCAAACAATAAACTTTAAGGAGCTCATCAGCCACTCCACCGTCTCTTACTTTCTTTCCAAATACAGGTCAAGGTCCTGTGCCAAAAGTTGCCTTTGTTTGCAGTGCAATCTCATTTAAGTAAGAGAGGGAGCGCAGAGTGATGTCTGCACTATGAATGTGTGTTGCTGAAGAAAAGGGTGTGAGATTAACTCATGGAAGACTCAAACATTCCCAGTCCCTAGTATGAGGTATTGCTAGTACAGAGAAAATTTAAATTGTTAAGTCTCAGAAGTTCTAGATAAGCTGTTACATAAAGGATGTGAAAGACAATCTTTCTTGCTCGTTGTGTCCTTGCATTGTAGATGCTTTATTCATTCTTGCTCTGCACCCCAAGATTGTTTGGTGTTATTTTAGCTCGAAGAAGAGTCACACAAACTAACAAAATTTCTCCTCACAATCTATTTGGCTCAGAAGGTTCTGGGCCCTTCTCCTGAAGGGTTTCGACTGCTCTTGGCAGATTAAGGCAAACAAGTAAAAGAAAACCCCACCAATGCATCTTTATCAGAGCATCCAGAACACGGTACCTGTACAGCAGGCTGCAAAACAAGACATAAAACAGCAACAATAAACCTTCATGTCATTTTAAAATACTATAGCCAAATACTTCAGTGGTAGCTGAAGGACCACTTTCCTGGGCCCAGTGCAGAAACTGAGATAATCTTATATTTTACAAAGATGAAGCTCAGGTATGTTGCCCACTTGCAGTGATTTAGAGGTCATTGCAAATGACACCAACGGAAACCACTTAGATGTGCATGTCCAGGCTTGTCATATGCAAAATCATTTGATAAAAACTTGCATTTAGGGAAAGAGAGCTATCTAAATCACACAACTTCAGAGTAGTTTGTGCTACGTATGCAGGAATTATTACTTCTTAGCTGACCTGTAGTAACTTGTTTAGACCTGGTAACTTGATCATGTGTCTAGGTCTCTACACAATATAAGAAGTATGCAGAGGCTTGTAATCCATGCTGATGAAAAAGTGAGGAAAAACTACAGAAGTCACTAATACAAACATTCAGGAGTCGTACTGAAATTTTACTCACTCTCCCATTGTTCTCCAAGCAGAAGCATTGCAATGACTACATCAGGATGAAATTAAGAATTTGGAATTCATACAGTAAGCTTTTCAGGGTAAAAATGAGATGACGAGAGAGATGGATAAGACCCAGTGCTATTAGACAGTAAAACAGGATCTGCAAACATATAGCTCTGTAAAATAAACATTAAGAGTGTCTGCAAATATATGTAGCCAAATTAGACCCATTGGCTAAGCACTGGAGGAAGTTTAATAGGGATAAATTATTCTTTTAGAAGACAGGTTTCAGTAAACATATATTTACAATGAGCTCGAAATTCAGTTACACAAGAATAATAAAATAAATTAAGCTCCCCCCACACACACACTTTTCACTCAGGCAGGCTTTGCAGTGCTGAAAAGATGTCCATTCTGGAGACTATCTGAATGCTGTCAGTGTAAGCAGTGTCTGTGCCCTAGAATGGATCCTATTGCCCCTAAGTTCCTCCTGCTTTCCAGATGTTTCCCTGACTGCTCCTTCTGGCAAACAAAAGGGCAACACTCACTCTCTGCACTCTGCCCAGTGTGCAGAACGCCAGGTATCCTTTCACAGCTTCCTGCCCAGCTCCCCTGCTGACCCAGCTGGTGGGGCAATGGGCTGCAAGGTCAGCTTACCTAGAGGAAACTCCATGGGCAGGAGGCCTAGGTAAAGCAGCACTGTGTTAGGAGAACAATATTGCTCCTGGTAAATAGGCTGGCAGGTAATTCAGAGTTGTTTGGGGTATTTAAGTGTGACATTGCACTGGGCCATGTCACTCAGGGGTCACAGCACGCCTCAGGACGCCAGTTCATCCCCACCTCTAAAGAGTTCTTTGCCTGAACAAGGCTAAATGAAGGTGGTAATGTCCAAGCAGAAAAGTTGGCATGGATGTAGGAGAAATGGCTGCCTTTTCAATTGGCTTTTTTCTTCAGCTCTGAAGCAAAAGTGAAAACACCTGCTTGTGGCAGGTTGGAAACCACTTAGAGCCAAGTTATCAAATAGAATGGACATACTTTAACAGCAAGGAGAGCCAACACCTGCTACAACATAACAAGGCTACCGGCCTAATGTGTAATTACACCACACCTGTAATGCTTTTTCATGTATGTTTTTGGGAAGGCAGACAAGAATTCAAAGGAGGATTCATTCAGAATGGGCCGGGACCGTACTGTGCTCACTGGTCCTTGTGGGGTCTCCTGGCCATCAAATCCAGGATGTTGATTAACATGCTAAGGGGAGAAGCTTCAAGACTGTGGCGTCAGAAGAGAGGGAGAGCAGTTTAAAAAAGGGCAATGTGGAGTTTTCAAGGCTCTCCCAGTGGAAAGGTTGGTTTCAGGCTGGCTGCTGACAGAGGGAGTGGCATCCAGAAATATTTCTTTGGCCCCCAAAACTCCACCCAAAAGTTCAAGCCTTGAATCCAGTCCTTCCAGCACCTCACATCATTCTGGCACTTGAGACAGCGTTTTGGCTTTCCTAGGGATGTTAGAAAGTTAACCTTCTCCCCTCCTTTCCTAGTTTTCTCACTCTTTTTTTGTTTAAAGTACCACTTGGAGATTTTCTTTTATCCAGGACAACCCACTGCTCCATCTGGCTGTGCCATTTGACTACACTTCAAAATGAAACAGAGTAGGCTGAAAATTACTTCCAGGCTCTCAAAGAGTCAGGTGTCTCCAGTGCATTCAGGGGACTCTGGCTAGGACTGAGTCAGCAGAAGCACCCACACGTCTTCCTGGGGGGAATGCAGCTGCAAAGCAGAACACAAAAACAAAAACACCAACAAATAAGGGCTTCCATGTCAGCCAGCTGAGTAATAGGAACATTTCCATAGCACACAGGACACTGTGCTCTTATTCTCAGTGTCCAAGAAACACGATATTCAACAGGTCTCTGTAATTACCATGTAGCATTTTTGCTCCTTGATGCCATTTTAAAGACAAAGTAGAATTTTTCTGCTGTTAGAATTAAAAAGAGTTCCTTAAAAAGTGTGGGAAAATTTATCTTTTTCTTTAGCATGCTAAGACCCTGAAAGCCAACCTCGGAAAGTTACAAGCAGCTCCTTTTTTAGTTATGTTTAACTCAGTTACCTTGGTGAGTGTTAAAGGAACTTCTCGGTCCCTGAGAGGAATAATGTGGAGAAGAAAAAACACAAGTGAACAGCATTTGGGCCTGATGCCTTTAGCTTTGGAAGCCTATGTGAAACTTTTTTTTTCTTATCACTGGGCCCTGCCAGTCTTGCCACCAGATGCATTGTTTCCAGACTTGCCACAGGACAGTTCCTTCCTCCAAATCAAACCTAGACATTCCTCTAAACTAAATCCATACTGTAAGTAGCCTGTTGGGTTTTTTTTTTAACAAAGGCTCAACCTTGCTTCTTTGTCCCCATTTTTCTTTGCTTGGGACATTTTGCTGCCCCTTTTCTTTTTTTGAGGAATTTTGGGGGAAATGAGTATGCTCAGCTGTTTGCAGCCCCCTGTCCTTCCTCTTTCTCGATCTACACAAAGCTGGCCAGACAGCCAATCTCCAAGTACACAGATTCACCTGGGACCACCACATGGACCAGTATTTCATTCTCCAATCACAGTAGTCAGTAAATACTCATAGAAATCCAATTATTTTTCCTCTAAAGCATCTGAAAGTCCCATGACTTATTCATCAGACTAAAATTTCATATATATTTCATTATTTCTCCCGTGACAAAAAAAATTGCTGTCATAATTCCTTTAATTCCCAGTGAAGATCATCAGTAAGTCAGTGAAGCTTATGAAAAATTACCTGTTAATAAATCATTTGGCTGACCAAGCTGTCGGCTTTGTCTGCCTAGATAAAAAGAGATTTCTGTGTCTGTCTCCTCACGGAAGAAGTTTGGTTCTTCTAATATCATAAAGTACAAGGTAAAACCTCTACAATGAGGAGAATAAAAACCAGGAGATCCAAAGTACTTATGACTGCAAATGTTTTGACTGCCCTGTGTATTGCTAAAAACAAAGAACTTTCTGAAAGTGTCAGTTCTTTTATTGTGTCATTATAAAAACTAATATTTATTGACTATCATAGGAGTATCTGCTATTCTGCATGTTCTGTGCAACAGAACTGAAAATAGTTAAATGTATGTGGATTAAATTCTTTGTAAAGTATTTCAATTAGAGTATTTGAAACATTTACTGTTTGTACTACATTCTTTATGTTGTTGGCAGAATAATGGCAGACGTTCAGGCTCCCATGAGCCATATGCATCCCTAAACTCCACTGATATCCCTGTGTGTTCTTTGGTTGTGGTGACAAAACTGTACAATAAATTACTTGGTTGTAGAAATGGAGCAAGTTAGCCTTCCGTGTACGTTTGAAGTGCCTGAGAAAAAACAAGGCTGCAGCACAAATGTTTGTTCAGCTCCCATGGTTTTCAAAAACATTGACCTAAAAATGAGGCGTTTGCACTGGGAAGAGCAGCCAAACCCCACAACAGAACACAGCATACGCAGCGGTCGGACTGCGCTGCCTTTTGCATAACTGCAGGCTGGGGAAGCCAACATCTGTGATGCAAGATAGATCCCTGGGAACACAAGTGGTTTGGCATATTTTAGGAAGAGAGAGACATCTCCTGGATGAATTGTAAATTTGCTACTCACTCTTCATGCTTAATAACACATGAGAAAGGTTACAACTGTGTGCAATACAGTTATATACCAGATAAGAGGAGTTCTCCTGGTTCCATATTTTATGATTTCAAATTAATTTAAAAGTACTGTGTATTTGATATCATGGGGAAAATAAAAGTGTGTCCACAAAGAAAAGGAAAATGGATTTTAGGATCCCATATGGATCCTTGGAAGGGGACACTAGGTCCATGCCCTGTCTGAATTACCTTGTATCATGGCCAACATTACTGCAGAACATAAGAGGAATATTAATGTTGAGTCTGGAGATTAGTAAGGAGCAACAGTGAGAAGTTATTCAGCTGCTTGTGGCAATTACTGCAGAATTTCCAGAGATTCACACTGAAAATAAATGAACAGCCAAAAACACATAGACAATGAGTGCAGAGTCATTGCTGATCAGTTGTGGATATCAAAGATTGCACCCAGATCCCTCCCACCAGGGTTGAACAGAATTAAGTTGCTGCACTTTAAGGACCCTCAAAATTCAAGTTATCAAGGGAGACAGAGGCACACCAGCCTAACTGTGTACTCGCTTGTTTCCCTGAGGTGCACCAGAGATTTCAGTCATCCTCCACTGACACCACCTCATCTTCACTAGGGCCGTAGCCTGAGAATCCTCCCTCTGCATTCAGATATTTGGTTAAGCCTCTAAATCATAGTGTGATAAATCTCAGCTTTTGCTGTCAGTCCAGAAACGAAAGCACACAAAATGCGGGTGCAGGAACAGCTGCAGACAGCAAGTTATTGCATCTTTCTTTGATGTTTAGGTTGATTATAATGTTTGTTTATATTCCTTAAAGCCAATGATTAGATAAAAACACAATAAGAGTAATGCAGTGGTATTCACACCACTCATCTGACCCAAATGAATCTGGATTGTAGATGGAACTGTTTGCCGTGTGTTCACAATATTATAGTGGGAATAATTTATTAAAGAACAGCTTTTATTTCCAAGGGCTTTCAAATTCATGTGCACTCTCAAGATTGCTTTGACATTTTCTGTCCCTTGTCAAACCTCCAATCAGGCCTTAATTTGTTACAATTTTTTACAATGAGTTTCCAAGATACACTATTGGCTCAGTGCGTTGGATATCAGTTTAATACTTGTGGCTCAAATCTCTCCAGTTTAGTCACCCACTATGCTGTGATCTTGGCACACACCGACACTTGTTAAAAGACTACCTAAAAAGTCATAAATGCATTGGTTGCAGAAGATGACTTTCTAGTATCTCTTGACACAAAATGACGTGACAGAATCAAGGCAGGTTGTGAGCAAATCGATCTCAAAGTTGGGTTCTGCAGCCTCTGTAAATTATATCTGTGTGTTGATAGGGCAATTCCTACTCTGCCTGTCTCAGCATCCTTGAAAATTCTGCTCCTGGGTACACCTGAGGTGGTACACCCAAGCAAGGGACCTTGGCCAGACCCTGCTGCCTTGTTGTGACCCAGCGTCATGAAAAACCAATTTCTTACAGCCTTATATGAAAAACCAGGCTACAGGCTGGGGAACACAAGTAAGACACATAATCTTTTTAAGAAGCAGTCACAGTATGGCTGGGCAGTGAACAGGCTCCCCAGGGCAGTGGTCACAGCACCAAGTCTGACAAAGTTCAAGAAGTGTTTGGACAATATTCTTCAACACTTGGTGTGAATCTTGGGGATGGTCCTGTACAAGGCCAGGAGTAGAGCTCGATGATCCTTGTGGGTCCCTTCCAACTCAGCTTATTCTGTGATTCTGTGATTCTGTGATTCTGTGATTCTGCGATTCTGTGATTCTGTGATAGACAACGAGGGACGGTTCTCTGTCAGCTCAAGCAATATATATATCTGCAGGACAGAGAGGGCACTGCGGTGGGTCTGCCCCTTGCTGCCTCAGCCTCCCAGGCCAGCTCCACCTCCTCGGAGGGAGGAGCCTTGCTGTGGGAGGACTTCGGGGTTTGAGCTCCTGGACCCGCCCCTGGTGCTAGAAGGAAAGGCGTGTCCAGGGCTTGGGACCCACCCACTCTTCCAGAGTTTTCTTTTAAGCTTATTCTATTATTGGTTACTGTTTGATGTACCCTCCCCTTTTAATTTGTAATTGGATCCTGGACCCTTGTTCCCTCCCCTCGTGTCCTCTCCTATTGGTTACCCTTCCCCCCTTATAATCGGCTGTCCAGAGGACAATCTTGGGATTTCTCCTCCTCTCTCCCTCCTGAACACCTGTACCCTGAACCCATTAATAAAGGAGAGCAAGGGGGAGACCCCCTCCCACAGCCCTTTATCTTGTCGCGCCTCCTTTACCATCGGCGCCTGCAGCTGACCACTCGCTGGGAACAGCCCCACCTTGGCTGGAAAGACCCCAGCAATAGCCTGCGGGGGGCCCGGGCTCGTGTCCCAGGCGAGGGCAGCCAGGGAGGCCAGGCGGCTTCACCAGAGCGGCTACAACAGGGCACTACCTGCTAGCAGAACTTCTTGCCTTCCGCTTTAGCACAACGCCAGCCCTTCCCAAAGCCAAGATTCATATCTCTGCAGTGCTTGTTTTCCTCCTACTATAGAGCTTCCCATTCCTAATACTTCTTGCACAAATCTTCCTGAACCTTTCTTGTTGCTGTTATTTATCAGTCAACAAAGGAAAACAATGGTCTGATTCTTTATCACTCTCCCTAGGACATCAATCCTTTTAGATCTGTTTAATAGTAACAGTCCTAAAAGCAGTTTTGCTAACTGCAGTAATTGTCAGTTTGGGGTTCTTTTGCTAGAAGAATAGAAATGTGAAGGATATTGGAGATATGCATGTGGTTTGCTTTCTTGCATAACCATTTATTATCTGCACTTTATGATCTTATTGATTAATGATTTATTCTACTTGGCTTGTAAAAAGTTGCAGCAGTTTCCAGATTTCATTCTTTATGTGCCATTAAATGTCATGCTGGCTTTCCATTTCTCTGCCTGATAATGATGGATTATTGTAGCAAAGCCTCATAGTGAATTAATGCATTGGCCATATTGGCTTGTAATTCTTAACAGGCCTGTAAATGGAACAATCTTGGGTTTCTAGACTTTATGAGTGACAGGATATTTTTAAACATCATGTACTCTATGAGATAGTATGTATGTGAGTTTAATAAAGCCATTATACTGGACTGCAACATTTTCCTGGACTGCAACATTTTCCTGTTGGATCCCTTCCAATTCAGCATATTCTGTAATTCTATTATCCTGGTTCTGAATAGTCAATTCCTTTTCTTCTCTCTGGGAACATACAATAAAAACTATGTTCTGAAGATTTCAAAGTCAGTCCTCAATAACAACTGTTGCTTTTGGTGATCAAGAAGGATATTTGGTATTGCACAGAATGGAGAGCAGCAAGCAGATCTCTTTTCTCAAAGTGCTGTCAGATCTCATCCAGATGTGATAGAAGTTCAGTCATCTGAAAGCCACAGTCCTTACCACCTAAAAACAGTAAAGGACTCATAACCTTTTCCTGCAAAGTGGTACACTAATCTGGCTGTGTGGCTGTGACCCCAGTCTGTCCCTCAGGTCTGTACACTGGACTGATTGGTGTCCTGTGCATGGCTTGGCACACCTGGTACAGCACTAAGTAGACAGGTTAGGCATTCGCAGTTCATTTCTCAGTGCTTTCTTATTTTAATCCATTTCCCATGCAAGCCTCTTTGTCCAAGTATCTTCTTGGAGAACAGGTAGACTGCTAATTACCTTTAAACTCAGAGTTGTGATTCCCCACCAGCTCTGCCAGAAGCACTCATTGTACCCATGCCTGGAGCCCTCAGTCACTGGGTCTGGCAGACAAGAGCAGCCCCCTAAGGGACAGGGGCTCGGCAGGATGGTGGCTGTTGTGGCAGATACAGGCAGGTGACACTCCGGAGTCACTGCTGTAATTTCTGTCATCCACCCAGCTGCAGCAGGAACAGCAATAGCTATTAGACCCTCATGTCTCCCTGGCAGGAGTGGCTGAGCCCAGCCCCTCATCCTTGTTAAACTCAGGAACCTGAAGCCAGCTTCAATTCTCCCCATAGGCAAGCCCTGACTCATTATGTATAATTGAAACCATCCTAAGAACTATAGAGTTGCCTTGAGAAGTAGCCTGAAATATTTTACCAGTCACACTGAATGCACATTTTTGAAGTGGTCTGTCCAGTAATTTTGCAATGGTGTTTGCTCTGACTGAGCTGAATCTTGGGGACAGGTTGTTCTCAAGGCTTAGAAAAAAATGGCATATCACGTATCTTAGAAAGAGAAAATCACTTTCAATTCTACTGTTGAACCCATTGCTTAACTAAGTAAATACTTTGTGGGAAAGAATTTCTTGAGACCCAGCAATTTCCCTATAGACCCAGCAAAATCCCATCAGACTGATAACACTCTGAACTGATAAAGTGCATGTTCAATCATGCAGTTACAGACCCATCACTGAAGCCTTCCTATCACTGGGTGAATCTCTGCACCAACTTCTTTAATCCTGCCTCATTGCAGTGAAATCTGCTTTCCAGGGTGCACTTCATTTCTAATGGCTCTTTTTTGCTTGGTGTTAGATACAAAGGATAAAGAACAATGGACACCATGAAGGAATACTGCCCAAATCTTCTCTGGCCAAGCACAATCTGAGAATTTGACAGGTCTTCTGGTAGCTGTTAACTGCTCCTATCCATTGCAAGCTCAGGGAAACTGAAATAAGTTTTCTGCTTTTAAAATGCTCTCCGGGAACAGTGAAGAACAGTGTCCACATCTGTGTGTCAGTCAGCTCTCTATGCTGCCTCTCCAATACCAGGATCAATGGGCTATTTCACAGCTGTAGGACCATGCTCAAGCAACAGCCCAGATGTGGACGCACATTTCCCCAGCTGCTGTGCCACAGGCACTCTGGAATTTCAGGCACAATGTATCAAGAGCCTATTTCTGAAGTTGAAAAGACTTAGTTATTTTGTATAACTTAACATTACCTAGGAGCAGGATTTTCTAGATACCCTTGACAAAATCTAAATAAAACCACCTGATGAAATACAGAAGAACAAATGTGATAGAAAGAAAAAGAGAAATTACCAGAACCTTGAATTTGATACACCACCACCAGACAACACTTAATACATCACCAGGAGTAGGAAATAAGAATATATTTCTTTATATATTTGACATGTTTCCATATATATTTTTTTTCTATGTTACACATAAAGGATCCAAGATGTCCAACTCATGGAAGAAGCAAGCATACAGCAGTTACAAAAACATGCACTGAGATTCATATTGCAGAGCTGTATTTGTTTCTATACTGTGCTCCCCAGTGCTCCAGGCTTTTGACTGGCGTTCTAGTTCAGTTGAATGCTATATCCACACTCAGCCAAAGCAAATAAATCAAGCTGGGCCCAAGCTGCCTGCACAGAACCATCTGGAAGCCTCTTGAAGGTTCCCTTGTGGTCCTCTTCTGCTCTGGCTGTGTGCCAGGGTTTAAAGGATTGCTGGGCAGATCACCTGCACTTCATGATGTGGCACCTGAGTACACACCTCCTGCAGACCACACCTGACCCTGCACAAAGCCAAGCTATGTCTTTTCATCTGCGCAAAATTGAGCTGAGGACTAGATAAACTGTCTGTTAGTAATCATATCTGAACTGAATGACAAAATGCAATTCCATTTTCTCTATTGATAGCCACCAGAGGCAGAGATGGAGTTATTTTGAGGGTATAGGTTTCAAAAATGTCGGTACTTGCTAATAACAATTTTATTGCTTGCTTTCCCATGCTTGCCTTTGTCAACACAAAAGTCAGAAAATAACTTTGAACTCCTGGTATCCTGTCTTTTTCAAGAATATTTCACATAAAGAAGCACATGCTAAATCTCAGAGGTAATGTAGGTCTAGGCCAGGTCTAATCTTCTGAAGAATCAAATTGTTTTGAGATGAGAAATGCCACTTTCTAACTGAGCATGAAACTGCAGGTTTGAGCCCTTGATAAAATGTGGCTATCCAGGTGTGTCAACATTTCCCCTCTGCCCGAGGCAGGACCTCTCAGCTTGCAGTATCACAGCTGCCTGACTCACTTGCCTAGACAATAATACATGTCATATCTGATTTAGTTGACATTCACAGTCACATTTCTGCTTCACTGCTTTGGACAGGCAACAGGATACCTTTGAATAGAAATTATGACTTGTAGCAATACATCTTTGCAGTTATTTGGCAATTTTAATACACAGTGTCAACAAAATTCTGCTGTGTACAGGACAGAAAAAATAATTTCTTGTTTTCTCAGACTTTTAACTACATGAAATGAATCTTTCATGAGAGTTTCTAAGGTATCTCTCACCATGGTGTGTCAGTGTAATTTAGGAATTATGACGAAGGAATGAATTAAACGAAAATCATCTCACAAACTGACAACTAATGCCTTCACATGGGCAGGACCAGCTCCATCAGGCATGTCAGACATTTAATATTATCACGAGAACAGTATCAACCAAGTTTAGTAGAAACACTGCAAATTGTCTATCCTGCCATCTGGAGTTTCTGAAACTAAAAAAAGAAGACCTGAGCATGCAGTAATTCAATTGGATGAATTTACATCTCAGTATGAGCCAAAGCTGGGTGTATTTTAGCAGTTTTCTTAAAAGGAAGCACTGACATTAACATTCACACAGTGAAAGACTTGTTCACTCTATCCCTTATAGGAATAATTATGTCCACAGGATATTAGGAACTCTACCACTACAGAAACCTGTCAAATAACCCTATTTACCAAATGATAAAGAAGATGGCAAAGACAGAGTACTTTCCATTTCTTTTGCAGGTGAACACAAATCCGGGAGCCCAGGAATGAGGACACTGAGATAAGACTGATCTCAAGATGGCTCAGAGTACTTGGCTTAGAAATTTTATTTGTCATAGAAAGGTTTGGGTTGGAAAGGACCTTAAGGGCCATCAATCTCCAACTGTCCTGCCACGAGCAGGGACACCTTCCACCAGGCCAGGTTACTCAAAGCCCCATCCAGCCTGGCCTGGGATGGGGTATCCACAGCTTCTCTGGGCAACTTGTTCCAGTGCCTCATCACCCTCAAGGTAAAGAATTTCTTCCTAATATCTAATGTAAACCTACTTTCAGTTTGAAGACATTATTCCTTGTCATGATACTACATGCCCCTGAAGAAAGTCCCTCTCCATCTTTCTTGGCCTCTTTAGGTACTGGAAGGTGCTCTAAGGTGTCCCTGGAGCCTTCTGTTCTCCAGGTTGAACAGTCCCAACTTTCTCAGCCTGTGTCACAGGACAGGTGCTCCAGCCCTCTGGTCATCTTCACAGCCTCCTCTGAACTCACCCCAACAGATCCATGTCCTTCCTGTGCTGGGGACCCCAGAGCTGGACACAGCACTGCAGGTGGGGTCTCACCAGAGCAGAGTAGAGAGGCAGTATCCCCTCCCTTGCTGTGCTGCTCACGCTGCTTTTGGTACAGCCCAGGACACATTTGGCTTTCTGGACTGAAGTAGGACACTGCCAGGTCACGTTGTGCTTCTAATCCGCCAACACCCCACGTCCTTCTCCTCAGGGTTGCTTTCCATCCAGCCTGTATTTGCAATTGGAGTTGCCCCAACCCAGTGCAGGCACAAGGCCTTTTTTGAATTCTTGAAGATCACACAGGCTCACCTCTCAGGTGGTGGCAGCTTGGTGCTGATGGCAAACCTGCTGAGGGTGGACTGGATCCCACTGTCCCTGTCACCCACAAAGGTGTTGAACGGTGTCTGTCCCAATACCAGCACCTGAGGAACAGCACTGGTCACTATCCCTACTTGGACATTTAGCAGCTTCTATCTGGTTTTTAATGCTAAGTGAACAAAACAGTCTGAGGAGCAAGGACTGGAATGAAGGTCTCTTTGGCATGAACCTCAGGCTGTTGGCAGCATTTCAGCATGACTTAAGCAAGACTGAATATCTAAGAAGCTCATTTTAATTTAGATGATATCTGCATATTTGAACTTCCAAAGGTTGAACAAAGAATAGAAGACAAGTCTTCCTCCTCTGGGGTGTGCACCAGGTCAGCATATCAGTGTCAGGCACAGCCCAGGATTTTAAAAACAGTGACTCATTCATCTATGTCCAAACCTCTGATTTAGACCTCAAAGTGCAGGAAATGCATTGGACTTACCAATGACAGTCTCATTGAGACACCTAATCCATAATCCAGGGGACAGATGGACAACCTCTTTCCTGTCTGTTGGTCAGTTAAGATATCTGCCCTCCAACTGAATCTACTGAGACTTTGTCAGGCAATTAATTTCCCAGCTGTGACAGCAATGTCAGCACTTAGTTGGCACTGGACAATTCTGCTGGGAAAGTGGGACAGATACAATTCAGGGTGATCTTAGTTAAGCCAACATTAGCAGAAAACAAAGATGAAAGCATGCTTGGCCATTCCTATGCAGATCTTAATGCTAAGGTTCCTTCAACCAGAAGTCACGCATAGGCCCCTGGAAAACATCTCTCAAAGTCACTCTCAAGATCTATGTGGCCTTTTTATTCTCCCCATACTTCTGCTCAGCATCCAAACTTGGATGCAGATGTGTTTTCATTACATTGAACTCCTTTCCATTTGCTTTCCAACCTTTGTCTTCTTTTCTGCATTGAGTTCAGCCAAAATCCACCATAAGCTAGTGTTATCAGCTGGGGAAAAGTCGTGTGGTGTAAATGTGTTGATGGTTCTGGTGACGGTATCACATTACAAATCAATTTGCTTCACTCATGAGGTTGAAAAATTACAGCATCAAGTCTAAAGCCACTACTGTCAAACACATCCTTGAGAGGCACGTGAATTTCCTATGCACTTTTGCAATGTTCTTAGTCACAAAATTATTTTAAGCAATGGTACCTACATTTTGCATGTTACATGGCACTTCAGTAAGATGTTAATTATTCGTCACAAACTCAGCCTTCAGACTTTTGTGCCATTTTTTGTTCACAGCTGCAAACCTGAACACAGCCCAGCAGCAGTGGGGCTGTGACAGAGAATGTCACTGCAGTCAATTCATTACTTTCTATTTTCCTTCAGTCTCCGTGAGGTACTTAGCTATCATCTCCCACTGTAATCCATACCTGTCTACAAAGGCAAGGAACTCTCTGCTTAGGGATCATCTTTTTATTTTTATTACTTTATATTTCTTCACAGTGCCTAAATTTGCTCTTGGTTGTAGACTAGGTCCTTCTCATTTTCCCACATTTTACCCAAATTTCAGTGTCAGGAAAAAAATGCATATAGTGCTTTTTCTGTTTCTTTGGATTTAAGCATGTTCTGAACAAAATATTCATGCTGTGCCTTACAAAGTTTTGTGCCTGGCATTTCCAGCTGGCTTCCTCTCCAAATATCAGTGGCACCTAGGGCTGCTGGGGCTGCAGAATCAAGAAAGGGCAACATGCATTTAGCCTGGTGTGGCTACAGTGCTAAGTAGGAGAGCTAAACAAGCTTTTTAAGATAGCTGCCACTACACTTGACACTAATACATGGAACCTGGTGAAGGCAATTATCTTTGCTAAAACTGTGCCTTTGTTTACCTACCACGTTGCTGTAAAGAAACATGAACTTTCTGAAATACCAACAATGAAAGTTTCTAAGTCTCTCCTTGTACCCCATGATAAATGGGGGAGAGGGAATTATTATGACAGATTTCCAATGAATTGTTTTGGCAAAATCTCTTACATGCTTTAGAAATTCTCTTTCCACAATGGACAATATGACAAATTGACTGAAGTTGACTTCTGCCTTTTCCTATTTCTCTGCCAAATTTAAGCTGTGTGATATGCACAAAGGAGGTCTGAGAAATGCTTAGCAGTATGATCATATGTCGGAATGATCTCTTAGAGAAAACAAAAATATATGTTATAATGCAGTCCTTTACAATTTTCGGCTTATTCTTCAAAGAAAACACACATCAGTATGTTCATTCATGTCACCTTTTTTCTTCCTACGCCATTTAACACAGTTAAAAGCACCATTGGTTTTTGCGGCAGCTCCAGTAGGATACATATAGACTTATCACGAGCATTTCCCCACAACACCAGTGGTGAAACAGCCCTAACAAAATTTTGTTCCCTTTCCAGCTATGTCTATAAAAGTTCTCTACAGGCAGGATTAACAGAACTGACTCAAATTCTCCCACTTAAATTTGCCCTTTGTGCTTTGGCATATATACTTGCAATTTGGGTCTGGGTTTGCCAGACAAAGGGGTTGTACATGTTCTGGCTCTTTATGTGAGCCTGGTATGCCTAGAACAAAAATCACATGGGAAATCAGTGTCTATATTCTTATGAAGAAATTGTGAAATTCTGGGCAAAGCTTTCCTCCCATCCTGTTTTGTCAGTTTACCTGGTGTTACCAAATGAAGCAAAACTTCAAAAAAAAAAGCTTGTATAACTTTCCAAATGAGGGGGGAAAAAATCTCAAAGTCCAGGATGAATTTGGAACATCTGCAACCATCCAAACAGGCCAGGCATAAGCTGAAAGGACAGCCATAGAATGATTACACTGTTGTATTGTTGCTGCAGAGGACAAAGAAAGCACGTCCCAGCAGCTGGCAAGGTGAAAAAAACAGGTCACAGCTCTCTGCTCATGTTCTGGTGGGCTCCAGGAAGGGACTTCCCTAACAGTCCATGTCAAACAGGAGATCCCAGGCAGGTCACAGAGCCTGAAATGAAAGATCAGCAGCATCCCTGGGCTTCCAGGAATCACAGTAAAGGCACAGTCTTTCATAAAAGCCCTGCCCCAGCTGGGCAATGAGTTATCTGCACTCAGAATTTGTTATTCCTGCTGATGGCAGCCGTTCTCCAAGCAGCAGTGGGCAGTGTGCAGGAGGTCACTCATCCTTCCCAGGTGGCCCTCTGAGCTGTTTGTGGAGCAGTGGTGAAGCAGCAGCTAATCTTCCAGCTGTGGCACTTCCCTGCTGGTGGAAGGTCAGGTGGGGACTATTTTGGGGGGTTCAGAAAGCCATTTGCTAACTACACTTGTCAGGAATTTCTAGGGTGTATATTCCCCTGGAGACACACTTTTTAAAATGCCACAACTTTACAAGAAGTGATAAAGTCACCCTGGAACAGAACCCAGCTGCAATGGTACGCTCAGAGGTGCAGCACAGCGTGGGCTGCAGGCAACAGGCACAGACGAAATACTTGGACCTGTGCATCGTTATAGCAATAAAGTCAATAGTATATGTGAATATAAATAAACAGCTGCAGCCATTTGCCCTAAACAAATGGCTATTCCACTGAATCTTTAGCTGTCCAAGTGCAAAAGCTACAGCAAGTTACAAGGACAAGATGAGAGTGATACAAAAATTGGCTGGAAGAAGACGACTAATGGATGTGGATTTTATCCTTTCCTTTATAAACACAAGTGTGTTAGAACAAGAAAAGTGAGAATGGCACCTTCATATAGGGAGTTCCACTTAGTATATGAGAGATGGGAGTGATGTTTTTTCATAGCAGTACTGCAAGGCAAAAATTTAATTTGGTGGGGAAATTACAGGAAATTACTAAAAGCTTTCATTCTTTATGGGTAATTATGTTTTCATTCTAACTTCGTGATTTGGAGTAGATTTTACTTTTCACGGGAATCTCTGCAGTTCCCACTCTGATTAAAAAAAATTACACTGGAAAGTAAATAAATAAGTGGAGTCTTGTTTAACTGCACACTGAAGTATCACAGGGAGACTGTTCCCTGTGATTAATGGGTTTTGGCCTGCTGAATAATTCCATTAAACCACTTATCAGCACGACTCGCTGTCACTTTTCTCAGCACTGGTTTCAGATGCATATGCAAACTAATTGCCATGTAGAACAACAGCTTATGGTGCAGAAACTGAGACTCTGTAACCCAATTCAGAAATTTCCATCTAGTTTTTACATCTAATTCTTAAAGAAAAATCTCACTGTCATGAAAATCCTTCAGGTCCTATGGAAAATGTGTTTAGAGAACTATAAAGAACTTTTTAACCTATTTTTTGCACAAGAAAAATAAAAGTCTAAAAAGTATCCTGCACCGACTATATGGAAAACAGGAAATTAAATATTGGCCACAAGACATTTTTTAGAGTTTTATTCAAGTAAGAGTTTTAACAATGTGTTTAACTATGTAACACATTCAGCAACTGTTAGCACAAAGCTCCTGCTTTTCTGTACAGCATTTGCTACCCCCACTTTAGAAGTCTCTTCATCACAGGGGGTGTAAATGTTCTTTTTAAATTTAAATTATGCTTATTAAAAGCTTCAAAATTGCCAGGAGAGCCACTGTGATGAAAACCCTCTTATATATTTTTCCAAGAAGATTTACAACCTGCATTAGACACAGCACTCAGCCATAAAATCAAGAGAAATGTGCAGACCTGACACACTTCCTCTGTGCAACAGAAATTAAAATATATATCCCATGAATGTTGTCATAGTAACATGTGGGAAACATTAAAAGAAGTCAACATGATGAACAGGTATAATTTATATTTTTCTAAAATCTTACCCCACACATTGCTCATAAATCATCCAGCGTGAGTCTCTATTACAGAGATGTTAAACTTTCCATCCTCGAGTCATACTGTTCCAGCTCACAAAATAAGCGCTGGAAAAAATGTCTCAGCATCAACTGGGTCTTACAATCTGCTCAGTAATAGAGATATACAAAATTAAAAGCGAAACCAAAAAGGCTGATACCAGTTTTATGGTATTCACATGTATCTGCTAGGGAGCTCCTGCAAGAGGGGAACTCAAACTCTGAAGCACTTGAAACCTAGGTGAGTAAATCTTTCCCAAATGGCTTAGCTAAATGATTGGTTCCTTTTGAGAGCCTTGGTCTAATTAGATGTTGAAGATTTTCCTATTTCATAAAAGCCCTGTGGTTTACCCACCTGGAAAATGAAAAAAAAAATTAGTCAAATGACCTGTAGCCTCACCTTATAGGGAGTTTCATATGGTCCTGTAAGTTCAAAATTACTACATTCACAGGATCAAGCTGGGGTCTATAACGGTCCCCCTTGAAAATTAAAGTCTACTTCTTATTTTTATATCCAAAATAATTTAGCCCAATTTAATGTCAATGTATTTTACAGCCTATATTGACAGTAAAATAACTCTGTACAGTTATTTTACATAAAAACTACTCCTAGACTATCAAGTGAATAAAAGATTTTAAAATATCCAGCCATTATTTCCCAGACTGTTACAGTTTTTAAAAAACAGTCAAGCAGTTGACACATACACAGAAGTATTTGAACTGCATTGTAGAGGATAGTTTGCATATTATTTGATGTGTAATGATAGCTATGACTTTTTTTTTCAGTTTTTAAACCACTATGGGGCTAAAAAATGATGAAGAAAATAATACCACCAGAGATACAGGGAAGTATTACAATAGGACTTCCTTAATCCAGCTGGAGTCTGGCTGTTCAAAGCTGAGCATGAGAACCCAAATTCAACTCAACCCATCTGAGTTTAGGTCATTTTTCAGAAACAGAAGGGTTGTGGGCAGTGGGAAAGGCTCTGGGCTCACCTCCATTGGAGCCACTGGCACAGCTATGGAGTATCTGCACCATGGAAATGTGGAGCTGCTGATCAGGCACAGGGCCAAGGCGAGGTGAGGACAGCCAGGCAGATATGGGGTCAGCAGAGGTTGGGAGTGGAGTCATACCAGCTTTAGCCCAGTGGTATTCAGGGGATTTACACCAAGCTGTGCTGTGAGCTCAGGTATGATTTTTCAAGGGAAGGAGACACCCCCTGAATTTCCTTTAAAATGGGAAAGGATTCATCTGATTCGAGTGGGAATTTTAACACTGACCTCAGCAGGACCAGAAGGTCTCTTGTGCAGAATCCACAGTAGTCAGATCAAAACCTATTTCAAGTAATGTCCTTTCTACAACAGTGGCAATCAGCAAATGTTAAGAAATATTTAGGGATATAAGAGTTTAGGAGTATAAGAAGAAGGGTATTCATAAAAATACTCCCTACATTGCTGTGATCAATTTTCTGAGTAAAACCTTAGTATTCTTGAAGAAGTTTTAGCTTAAGGTTGTAATATTTAACACGACTCAATATCTTTAGATTACCTTGAAGGCCATTTTCTTATACAATATAAGGATTGCAAGGAGATGTCAAGGAATATTTTTGAAAAAATCCTGAGCAAGGTATCTCAGGCTTTTCAACATAAGTTTAACATAACTTTGGTCTTTCCAAAAAAAGCCTTTACTAAAATAATCTGTAAAGTAATTTTGTCATTAAATTGCTATACTTTTCAACAGAGAGACTTATATTTCTCTTCACTATATTCTTTTGAAGTTTACAATATAAATTACTTCTACTGGCTCAGTGGATTAAAAAAAATAAAATTAAAGAAACTATAAGCCTTCCTTATGCTTTTCATTAGCATATATTAATATGACTTTAATTTTGTGGACAGTCTTTCATAAAGGATTACTTTTGCTGTGGAAGCACATGGTTCTGCTGGGGTTTTGCCATTTTTTAAAAATAAGTTCTTTATGCAAATATCTCTGAAGAATATAGCACTTCACACAACGTTTTATACTAAAGTACAAGTCTTTCATGTGCTGCTTGACCTATGTTCTCCAAAAGACCCATCTTTTCCTGGCAATCTATACTGAAATAAAGTTATTTCCTGTGAATTTAATTATGTTGAAAGCAATTAACCACAACACTTTTCTACCTATAAAAATGAAAATCCTAGAAGACCACGTCACAGATATATGATGCAAACCATTAAACTATACTGATTTATATCATCTAAACTGCTTTATTTTGAATGCTTGTGTCCGTTTTCAGCAGGTCTACAGTATTCTTTTGTTTTTCCATCAGAAAGAACCAGAAATGTGAAATTCTAATTTTCATTCAACTGGATATGTTAGAAAAAATAGTGAAATGTAAGGCACCTAATTACTGGGATCTTTCCCCTTGTTGCACAGAAACCACAGAGTTTGGAGAATGTCCAGCCTTAAAATTAATGACTGAGTGTGATCCACAGAGAAATAACTTTAACCACAATTTGGCTAGACCTTAAAGTCTTCATTTTTATTGGTTTTGGCATCTGGAACCGTATTTCTAATGGATTCACATCCTCTGAGATAAGCAGCAAAAGAAAGGTGGCTAGTCCTAAACTTGAATTTTTTGTGCTTTCTCTGCTTTCTTCTCTGAGAATTAAATAGCATTAATTACAGTGTAAGCAGAAAAGTCAATTGTGTTACAGTTTGACAGCACTTGGTTTTGTTCCCAAGATGTGAGTCCTTGTGCTAAGAAGAAATTACATTCAAATGGGACTTGTTCTAACACTGACAACAGCCTTGGGGTCAACGCTGTAATGGACTTTGGCTCTCACCTCCCTTGAATGTGGCTTGTGTAAGCTCAAAGGACCTGTTGAACACAAGACAATCAGTACCTTCAGCAGCCATGGACATGAATCAGATGCAAATGAAGAAATCAAAGTAGTCTAGAACAACAAATCTGGTGAAGCCTTGACCTTCCCATCCTGATGGACAGCAATGATGAGAAGGTGAGAACTGCAGGTAACCACCATGCTTTGTTTTCTATGTCATCTTATGTAGCAACATGACCATGAAAAGGTCAAGAAGACCTTTGTGACCAATATCTCACCCTTGAGAAATGGACTGCAACCACTGAACCAACACACAGGGAGACCAGCGGATCCCTGCACCAAACCTGGCACTGGATGGATGAAGTTTTTTCTTTCTCTACAGCAAATGGTGTCATTAAACACTCAAGGCTGGGTGCTAGTGGGACACTTCCCCCAGGCATATGTGTGGCATTCCCACTCTTAAGGTGGGAATTCCTAAGACTCCTAGATTTTTGTGGTCAAAAAATGGCAAAAGTCAGAGGGTCAACAAAAGCTTTCAAAGTTTTATTAGTAAATTATACACTTGGAATGGAAATTGGTATGCTAGTCCCTTATCTCCTAATATAAGGAAAAAGTGTGCTTTGGATAAAGGGGTAGGGCGAAAGGGAATAGGGAGAGAGATGAATTAAAGTGGTGAAGAGAGAAAAGAGAAGAGAGAAAAGAGAAGAGAGAAAAGAGAAGAGAGAAAAGAGAAGAGAGAAAAGAGAAGAGAGAAAAGAGAAGAGAGAAAAGAGAAGAGAGAAAAGAGAAGAGAGAAAAGAGAAGAGAGAAAAGAGAAGAGAGAAAAGAGAAGAGAGAAAAGAGAAGAGAGAAAAGAGAAGAGAGAAAAGAGAAGAGAGAAAAGAGAAGAGAGAAAAGAGAAGAGAGAAAAGAGAAGAGAGAAAAGAGAAGAGAGAAAAGAGAAGAGAGAAAAGAGAAGAGAGAAAAGAGAAGAGAGAAAAGAGAAGAGAGAAAAGAGAAGAGAGAAAAGAGAAGAGAGAAAAGAGAAGAGAGAAAAGAGAAGAGAGAAAAGAGAAGAGAGAAAAGAGAAGAGAGAAAAGAGAAGAGAGAAAAGAGAAGAGAGAAAAGAGAAGAGAGAAAAGAGAGAGTCCTGGGGCACACACATACCTGGGCATCATGGGGTTATCTTTGTATAGGTAAGTTTTCCCCACCCTTGAGAAAAGTTTCTCACTTTCTATGCAAAATAGTTATCATGAGCAGTCCATTGACCCAGACCTTTCTGGAAATGGGTCAGAGGGCTTCAGGGGACTTTGGTGGTCTCCATCCCCCCCTACAGTCTGTGTCTGCTTCTCAACCTCATTCCTGTGTTGTGTTTATCTGCAGGAGCCAGAACAAGGATGTTTGTCCAGAACAGTGCTGCCCTATCTCCATATGGCCCTTTCTGCAGCCACATCCTGCTCTTTCTCATAGTGTGGTACTACCTACAATCCTTGGTTGTTATTACCATCAATCCTTGGTTGGCTTTTAGGGCATCATTCATTGACAGAGATGCCAGTTTATGATGGCATTAAAAAAAAGTTACTATTTACAATTGCTGCTTACAACAAATTTCAATTTAATGCTGCCTTTAATACATAAATCCATAAAGAAAATCAGACCATGATCTGTGCTTACATTCATTTACTCACCTATATCTCTGTTGGGTTTGAGGAATCTCACCAGGACTTCCCAGCAGGTGTTGTGGGTAAATTTCAGAAAATACATCCGGAAAACAGGCTCTTTTGGATCTGCTTTTCACCAGCAGGGAAGTCATGACAGTTGTAGGCAGGGGGTTAGAGTGACTAGGAAGTGTTAGGGGGTCTCTTGTAGAAGATATATAGAATAAAATCCTTCAGGAAAAGTCAGCAGAATAAATTCAGGAAGCTGGCAGCTCACATTCTATAGCAATACATGCAAATGAAAGAGAAAATTAGAAGCATTGGAATAAAGTATCCTGAAGCAAAGACAAAAGCAGAAAAAACAAAGGAAACAAAAGAGACCCTCAGCTGAATCAGAGGTTCTCAATAACTTGGAGTATAAAGAGGAACCAAACAGCAAAACATAGCTCAAACAGCTAAAGACAAGAATAAAGCAGAAGCACATGAAGACATGAAAATCAACACAGACGCAATTAGCAAGCAGTGTAAGAAGAAATTTGTATCTATTACATGGTTCGAGGAAGGTCGTGGAAATGGTATTGCTACCCTCAGTAAAAAGGAGAAGCCAGGAACAGAAGGTATCAAGAAATAACATCTTTCTGGCTTGATCTGCACAGCAGGCTCTCACCAGACAGCAAACCCGGGGTCAACCACGGCAACTGACGTGGTGACAGATTAAAGAAAGAGCAAATCAGAGAACTCAGGTAATTGAAGATTACCTAGAAAAATTAGGTTTGCAAAAGTGATGAGTGATTAGGGACAAACACAGATCTGCCTCATCTGTGCTCTGAGCTGACTCATCCCACAGCACCGGCAGCCTCAGAGACTCCATGGGCTGATCAGCTTCAGCTGTGAGCCCAAACCCACAGAGACCTAACCTGAGACACACCAACCCTCCAGCTTCTTCTCATCAATATCCAAGAGGAAAAGTATGAGTACCTCTCATCTGGTTAGTTTTACCTTGGTTCAAAAATTCAAAGTCAAGTAGTGTTTAGAAATCAAAAATATCTCTAAATATCTGCAATTTCTAGACAGTTAATGAACCATTTACACTATCATATACATTCTAGAAAAGCTGTCTTCAAGACATCAACATTAGCCATCAATTTAACTATTGTTTATTGTTTAAAAATGCTTGGTCTTGGTGCATGTTGTCTTTAAATAGGAAACATTTTGTTGCCTGTAACCAGTTCCTATGGAAAAAAAAAACCAACCCAAGACACAATACCTCACCCATGCTAATTTAATACAGTGGGGCTTTTAACATTAATATTCTTTTCTTTTTTCTAAAATGCATTTTCTGAGTCTGCACTAGCCTTCTATCACATGCTCTAGCTAGAACAGGTCAGAAAAGTTTTGTTGAAATTCATTTCAAGAAGCTGAGGTTTGACTGAAATCCTTCAGCTGAAACACCTCAAGTTCCTTGGGCTCTCGCTAGCCACCAGGCGTCTCTCGCACAGAAACTTGCGCGGCTTTGGAGACTAATGGCAAGGACTCGATGCTTCTGCAAGAACCTGGAGAGGCTCAGGGACATCTTCCCAGCCCTGCCCTGCAGAGCCAAGGCATGGGACTGCTGTCCCTTGGAGACCTTGGGGTCCCCGTGGGCCTCCAGGGCAGGTGGGAGCCCCTTGCCCATGGCTCCCTGAGTGGAGCCTCTGGGAAGAGAGAGGGCAGTGCTGGGAATTCCACTGCCTCAGAGCCACGAAGTCCTGGCTCCAGCCACAGGTCTCCCATGCTCAGAGCACAGAACCAGGGGGCTGCAGCTGGAAGTGGCTGCGCAAGATCTGCTGGTCCATTCCAGGAAAGAAAATCAATTTCTTTAAAGCTTCTTTAAATCTTAATGGCCTATCATACCAGCCTTAAAATCAGAAGATGGTGATACAGCGGCCAGGGAGTGCTTCACCCTGCCCAGGGAATGGGGAGGACAATCTGGAGACCTCTGGAGCCTGTGTATTCAACCAACACTCCTCTCCTGGCAGTGGGAAAAGAAACAGAAACACCACTTTCTTTTGCACCACGGGACCTCTGTGAGCAATTTTTGGTTTCAAAGTTCCAGCTCATTTGATATTTTCAAGCGACAATTATTATTGTCTGCCAACTTGAAATTCTGTAATTTGTCCAACTCTGAATAAACCTGAATTTATGTAAAACCTGATGACTGAGGACATGTAAGTGGCAAAATACATCTAGACTGGAAATGTTAGAGTCATTCTGAAGGCAATGGACAGTGTGTATTGTGAGAATCACATCTATTAATTTTCTTAAAGCAATGGATGGCTGATAACAATAAATTAGGGTCTTCAAAGGGCGCTGAAATTATTTAGAGGCTTTTTTTCCCACCCTTTTTTCACTTTTAGCATCTATTCACAATATTAAGTGTCTAAATGGATGCAGAAACCAAATTATGTGCCAGAGTTCATCTACAGCACAAACAGCAGGCAATTTAGATTACCAGTTTGGTTATTACTAACAGTGCAAAATTGCTGTGAATGAGGCAAAGTAAAAATACCTTCACAGACTTTTCCATTTTATTCCATTTCCTATTTATTTTGGAGATGAATTCTGCTGTGTTTATAGCTGAATCTTATGGGTAATTATATACTGCCAGCATTTAGTTTCATTATTTAGTCACAAATCCTTCCAGCACTTATGAATAAGCATAACTTTATTCATTTTGAAGTTCCGTGGGATAACCCATTGTACATGAAAGCAAGCATATGAATAAATCTTCATAGGATTGGAGGCTCAAGTTGTACAAGAAGAATTAGATGTTAGAGTAATCTATTGCTGGTTTAGTGAATGTTAAGTTCTTCCCAAAATACCAGATGTGAGGAAGAATGGCCAAAGAACAAAGCAGACATGACATCACCCAATTGTCATTGTAGAAATAACAGCATGCATGGAGTATAATCCAACACGTGGCAGATATGGAGAATTTGATTTAATCTTTTTGTGAAACCAAAGTAAAATGAATGTAAACTGAAGATAAATAGACAACTCATTAGCCAGTGCATCAAGTCCATTCTTAAACAATGGCAGATTGCTTAAAATCAAAATGTCTTCTCTTAAAAGTGAATTTCGATTTTCCAAACAAAACCAGTCATTTCAAACCAGTGTGCTGATCTTGCCCAGAGCAGGTCACGCATGTATTAGTGATCAAGCAGCCCAATTGCCCCCAGAGAGCACCGCTCCACCCTCCTGACCAGGAGCAAAGGAAAATGCTCCCATTTAGAAGTATGGGGCCATCTTGAACCTCCTTTACAACCTACCTCAACCTATAATTTTCCCCCACCCAGTAGTCACTGGAACCATCCACTTTTCCTGAAGAGCAATCTGAGCCCAGCACAGGGACTGCTGAGTCCCAGGTGCCTGAGAGAGTTAGCCACCCTGTAAGTATACATCTCTGAACAAAAAGTACTGGAAAATGCTTCATCTATTTATAAATCCTAACTCAAATGAGGTTTCATCCTATTTGCGCTGAATAAATGGCAAAGTTGCCACTGAATTGACAAGTGCAGGACCTGGCTGAACCACTGTGCTGTGAATTACAAAGGAACAATTTAGCTATTACCCTATATTTCTTTTCAAATATTTTTTTTTTCCTATTTTAATTAATGAGTTGACCAGCCTGTCTGCTGTACTTTTCTCAAATCCATTACTTAGTCACTTGATTGTATACCAAAAAGGGTGAATAGTGACTGGTATTTCCCAGCTGGGATTTCAGCTCATCTTTCTTCTTTTTAAATTTTGCATTATTTGGCAATATTTCATAGCATTTTGGAATTGAGAAATAAAAACAAATGTATTGTGATAAGGAAAATATCATCTGAAGGCTTAAAGGCATGCAAAGTTCTTTGTAGCTCTTTTATGTTATAAATAACAGGCCACAATAAAAGTGGAGATTTAAATTAATAATATAATTAAGGCACCAAGGGTTTAGTAATAATCATAATTAATTCCTGTGAGCAATGCAAAAGGGGTTTAAAGCTTTTATTGAAAAGATGCATTTTAAAAGGTTTATTTATACCTGAAAGTTCAACCTCTATCACATTAATGTTGTTAATTTTTTTCAGTTTGGAAAAACATTTATTCGCTGCAATAAACAGATGGAGGCTCATATGTGTATGTGATTACACTGAAGGCAAAGCAGAGATGGCTGGAGCTGGAATTACAGTTCCAGCCTATAACCTGCTGGGCAGATCTGCAGTGAGTTTGTGGTGGAAGATTATTATAATTCTGACTGGGGGCCTGAACCTGGATCAAGAGAAATATTTCTTTCCAGAGAGGTACAGATAACCCAGGGACACTGTCCCAAAACCTGGGCCCAGTTTGCACCCTGCTTGGACATTTGGCTGTCTGAGCCCTCAGTCCTGATGGTCACCTTTCCTGCAAAAACACAGCTGAGTCTCAGGCAAACTTCTCAATGTGAAAGCCAAATTTTGTCCAGTTTTATCATACTTTACATTACCCCAGATGAAGATTTTGTTGTCCAGCAGTGCCTCCCTCTGAGCACACACGTGGCCATAGGGGAGGGGGTGAAGTGCTCACATCAGAGACCACCTGTCCACACAAAAAATTATTACGTTATTACAGGAGCTTTCACCAAGTTCCTGTGCTGTCTGTCCTGGTCAAAGGCTGCCTAAAATAGTAGCCTCCCATTCTGAACATCATTTCCATTTCTTTTCAGCTTGTTTTTTAAATTCCAAAAGCTTGCAGAGATGTTCCTCCTCCACAGGGGAGGAGGCCTGCGCACAGGCAGCTGCTGTGAACCCATTACATCTGTAAAGGATCTGCTACCTCTGTTTAATTGAGCAATTTGACAAAGTGACTCTTTTGGGGATTCTCTGAAGATAACGGGTGATTTATTAGTTTCTTCAGCAGCAGCAGGATCAGACCCTTTTTCTTCATCAGGCTTGTCATCCGTCTTCACATGAACAGACTGACAGGACAGGAATTGAAATTTCACACTCTGTGATATATTTAGAGATTGTTTGGATTGCATTAGGCTGTGGAAAATACTGTGCTGACCACGATAATCATCCTTCAGATATTGATCTAACCCCTGTCTGCTCAAATTTGTTCTTCCAAATCACACTGCCTGCAGCTACCTACCACTATCTTAGAGCAATATTGCAGTGACACTGCTGGGATCCTTGGTTTTTCCCTAATGGAAATCAGCACTGAAACATGAGCTAATTTCAACAGTGAAGGATTTTCTGCTCTGGCTACCATTTTCAGCATCACATTTACTATTAAAATGGGAGCCTGTTTGAAGCTGCAATGCTGAAAATCAGACAGTAATACACCAACTCAGCCCAATAACACATTGTTTAGCTTTGGGGTGTAGGAAGAAGAATACATCCACAGAAATCGTACCTACAAGGCTATAAAGCCCCAGGCAAACTTCAGACTAGCTCTGAACAAATTAGTGGGAATGATCAGGGAATGTAGCAGATTCCAAAAACATTGTAAGGAGGGTAACATCCCTGTCCCCAATAGAGCTGAGATGTCCCCAGGATCTCACTGTACTGCCATGGCTATCCTGCTGCCAGCACAGCATTCGCTTGTTCCAAGACAGCTCCAGGACCTCTGGGTGGTGCTACCTTGCCGTATTTTGATTTAGACACATTTTTAGACCTTTATTGTACTGGCTCTAAATATATACTTGTGGAACAGCTCCATAACCTGGATCTCCATCACAACCACGGATTTGGAATGCAACTCTAAACACTTAGGATGGCTGGAAAGGGCACACAAAGTGAATGACTGCCAGCAGCCTGGAAAATTGGGGATTTTGCCAGCAAGGCATAAGGTGGAACAAGACCAACAGGACTCTTAAAGCTTTGCCATTGCCTGTTAGGTGTAAAGCAGGCCTAGCAAAGAGCTATTGCAGAAAGAAATATCAAAATATTTTGTCAGCCCTGTAAGTGCACTTCCTTCAGCAGCAAAGAGATACAGATCACAAGACATGGAGCTAGCACAGGACCTCAGTGAACAGCTCAAAGGATGCTTCAAAAATTAAATTCTGTTTGATTTCTACAGTTTGCTTTGACTAAAATATTATGTGAATTCAAAGAACCTTTTGTCCTGAAGGGAGAGAATGGAATTAAGATGAATTGAGCTTCTTCTTCTAATACCTTACACATTGTATAGAAGAAATGTAAGGCTCTACAAAAGCTATACAGATTTGGGATTTTGCAGTATTGTAAATAATTGCCCCCAGATCAGAGCAATAAGCTGCCTGATCCTTCTTCTTGTGATTTGGTGCTAATTCAAATAGCACTAGTCTCCTAAATCATGTTCCTTTTTTTTAGAATCCAAGATTTTATGTTTAGCAGACCACATAAGAAACTAAAGATTCTTTATTTTTTTTAAATTTAGTTTGTGCTAATCACACAAACAAGACAATTCAGAGAGGCAGCCAGGCAGCAACAGGTTTTGGTGTAATATTACTATGTTTTTCCGGAGGTCCTGTGCTAGCTCAAGTCCTTGTGATCCGTATTTCTCTTTTGCTGGAGGTGACGAAGGGTTTGACCCATCTTTTGTCCTCTTATTCCAGTTTGTGAGGTTCAGGGTCCACATCAGCAGCACACACAGTGCAGTTCAGGGCTCTGGGATCAACAGGCTTCATCAATAGCTCATCAATAGCTTTTGTTCCAAAAGCAGCAACATTCCCCTCAAAACTCTCAGCATACACCTACCCAGCATTCCTTACTCTAAACCAGAAACACTCACGTTCAGAGTTTCTGCTTTCACAGATTCCATGCAAGGGTAACACATTCTGCCAAAGCACAGGGTTTCCTCCTAAAACCCTTGTAAATCCACACAAAAACACCAAATTTTCTTATCATAAATAACCTCCTCTCTTGAACCCCTCGTCTCCAAATTATCAATGGCTCGCCAATTTTCACCAGCTCTTTCAAGAGACATCTCTTTAGCTTCTACATCCTCCCAAAACAGTGGCAAGGAGGGAATATTCAGACAATCCGTTATCTAGAAAAAGCAGAAAACTGTCTGTGTTAGGGTCAAGTAGATTTTAGAGCACATTAATAACATTTTTAATAAACCAATGAAAGATCTAACTACAGCACTGGCCCACATTCATTTATGAGTTTCACTATTTCTGCATGAAAAATTAATCCAAATCAGTCATTTTGATATCAGAAAAAAATTTAAATGGAAGTCCAGAAAGTAATCTTATAAGGACAAAACCTCATATTGTATCAGTTATTCCGAAATTCAGGTTTAAATACATGCTGTAATTTCCAGGTTTACTCACAGTGTCTCACTTCTGATATTTCTGGTTCTTATATTTCGCAATAATGTAAATAGTTCCAAGAATTTTCTTCATTGGTTTACATATTATTAAATTGCATATTTGAGATAACTATAGCATAAAGTTTTAATTGTAGGTATTAAAAAAAGCATGTTATTAGAATGTAATTTAGGAGTTTATTTTTTACTGCTAAAGAGATGGGATGCCTGAGGCCATGAAGCTGTCACAGGAGAGGCAGATACAGACTGAGATCAGAACAGAAGCTGAAAATACGTAAACACCTATCAATTTAGCAATAAAAGTGACATAATAATGCCAATTATCTTTTTCCTAACTTGAGCTTTAGATGGCTTGGTTGCTGTTTTGCTTTGTTCTTGCACCATTCAGCTGTCAGAGTGCTGAATAGCAAATAGGCATCATCCTTCCTCGAAGAGTGTTTGATGTCAGAAGTGCCTCTTGGCCTACAGGAAAAGGTCCAGAGCTCCTGGACGTGACTAAGAGAGACAGAGTAAGATACTCAAACACTGTTGGGATGATCAGCATAAAAAGTTTTGTGCTGAGCAGCTCCGCAAGTCTTGAGTGGAAGATGTTGGGATTGCTGTCATGCTTTGCCTGTCACCACTCCATCGGCCACCTTAGTGGGGTTCCATACAGAGGATCCCACACCCAGCTCCTGCGGCTGCCTGCCCAGAGGGAAACCTCACACAGCTCCTCCCACGGCCTTTTCAGGCATGCTCAGGAGCTAAAACCTGACATCTCCTGTGCCCAGATCTGACAGAAAGCCGTGCCCGCCTAGTTCTGCCTCCCTGTGGGTCCCCACTCCAGCATCCTTCACTGCTGGCAGCCAGCTCACAGCTCCCCTAAACACACAGATAACACTCTGTGCCAAGGTGAGCCTGCCTTCCCTTGAAGCAGGCACAAAAAATGTTTAAATCCTTAAGTTAAAGAGTCTTTCTGAGCCAGGAGCTAAGTGGCAGAGAGGAGAGGGCACTGCAAGCAGGTGAGGGAGTAGAGCCACACTCGTCCTTGGTGGGAGCACAGCTGGGCTGGGGTGTGAGCAGCTGATAGCAGAAGCTGAAGGAGAGAAGGGATGTGACAGGTCCCCAGGTCATGGTGTGACCATGTCAGAGACTCAACTCATCCACATATAGGTAAAGTGCCCCAGCAAGGCCTTGGCTGAAGGGAGAAGAGAGGTTGGGTTTAGGAGTTGTCATCCTTGACTAGGGTAAAGAAAAAAACACTGAAAAATCAGGGACAGAGCTGAAGAGGTCAGCGGCCACAGGCTGAATTATTTGTATTTTTCTCATTTCCAGGCTTGCAGGTAGGAGTCAGATTTGAGCACTGACGGACGCTGCTCGTGCTGTCACTCAGCGTGTCCCAGCGCCACTCTCCAAGAGGTGACAGCACACACACACCACAGGTGTTCACCCCAGAGCACATTTCACAACAAGCAGGACTGCTGTTCTCTTCCCACAAGAGGGCCCTACAGCCTTACTTTCCAGACTAAGGAATTTGGGATGTTTAAGGCTGGTGCATAACTGGTCCCACTCTGCCTGTAAGAGGCCACCATGGGCTATGGATTGTCACATGCTCAGCACAAAACCAGTCCTGCCTGCTGTGAATGTGTAAGTCACCCCTGGGACTCCTTCTAAGCCACAGGAGCAGTATTTGTGCCACAGCAGGAAAGTAAGCCTTAAGTAAAGATAAAGAAATTGTTTTCAAGGGACCCCCATTAGAGTTGAAGGGTGCAATTACACAGCACCCATTCCCCACGTGCCACGACGGGAAAGGGACCTGAACCAGCTGGTTTTGTAGAGTTACAAACACAAGAACCACAAGCTGGAGCCAAAACACATAGCACAAGCAGGACTAATTTCAGCAAGGCGTGTTGCAAAAATGCATCCACTGGTGGGATGAAATTCAGAAATGTTAGCTGTGTGAAACAGATGGTGGCAGCCGGGCTCGTGGGCAGGTTTCCTCAGCTGGCAATGCTGACACTGTCACTGAATGAAAAACCACTGGAAGGAGCACAGACCCTGGCTGGTCCCTCTCAGCCTTTCAGGGCTCCTTGGGGGAGATCTTGGCCGTGAGGGCTCCTGACAAGGTTTAAAGAGAAGAGCAGCCAGGCAGGGTGAGACAGGAGAGACACCAGTCCCCTAGGAAAACTCCGTCCCAGGTCCTCGCAAAATATAGACACAGAACTTGGCTCCTGCTGCAGATCCTAGAGAGACCACCTAGGAGCAATGTGTTAAGCCGTGTAATGCTTAAGACATTTTCCATTTCCCCAAGTGTTTCTTCAAACCAAGAGCTGGGTCCACACCTTCCCACAGCGACCTGTAAGTGATAACCACAGCAATGTATTTTCCCCTGTCATTTCTTCTCATTGGTGTGTTCTGGTCTTGCTTTATCTAAAAGGACGCAGGATCAAACTTCAAAAATAAGTTCCAAATCACATAAATAAACTTTTTTGTTCTCCTCCTCAAATGCACTATTTATACTACTTTTAGTACCAACCAAGAGATTCTCCTACAATTACTTTTTTCTGTTCTGGAAGGAAATTATTCTTGACAGAAAATGTGTCAAAAACCCATTTCATACTTTATATGTCAAATTCTTCAGCTACATTCTTATTTTTTCTCCCTTGACTTCAGTAAACCATTAAAAATAATTTTAAGGATGACTACCACATTGGAGTTGTATGCAATCACCTGACATATAGCACTGAACACAGGTACACCACTGACTGCCTGAGCCCTCTTGAACCGCAGTAACACCCTTTCAGAAAATCAATGGGATGGCACAACCTCAGTCATGCTATTAAATTCCTCTTGTTGTCCCAACAGTCACAAGGAAGATATAAAGGGAGCAACAACTGTGCAATGGAGAGCTTCGGGGAGTTGCAACTCTTAGGAGTACAGATCAGAACAGATACTTGAGAGTGTTTGCACAACAGATGAACAATAGACTCTTGAGGAGCAGAACAAGCAAGAGAGCAGAACAGTCAGCCACGCTCAGTACACATCAGTCCCTGGAAAAATAAATGTTTGAACAAAGCTGCGCAACCAGCGTGGTCAGTGAGAGGTTTTTTCATCACGTGTTTCATGGATTGATTAATTCCAAACATATTTTTCTTGGGTTCACTTCCAGGTGCAAGGATGAACACCAGCTTACCTCCAAATAACCAAGGGCTCACCTAGGCATGGTTGAAAATGGTCCCAAATATTAGCTTGTTCAAAGCTTACAGAAGTAATATTGTTGTCAGACTATTTGTGCAGTTCATTTGCCAACCACTTTCTGCTGCATTCTTGCATATCAAGTATTTTTTTTTATTCTAAACATTCTTTGTTTATCAATGATTGAAATTTTATTGTGGAGAAACACTCTGGGAAGAAGTAGGCTAACAACAGCTCACAATGAAGTTGTTTTAATGCATCATTTTCTACAGACTTGGGTTCCTGTTTCTATATAATTCCTTTTACATCAGCTACCCTCACAAGTCCTTGCTAAAGGCAAATGAAAAAAAAAAATAAAGTGGTAGTTCCCTCTTCTCAATGTAGTCCAAATTTAGGAAGTCATGTCTGAACTACCTCTAGCCAACAATGAATTTATGACAGCATTCGATTTTAAATGCTTGTTAATGTCCCACTGAAAGAAAAATAAAATATATTGTTATGCACTGAAGTGGATCATCTATATGGCTACAGAGGGATTTGGCCATTTAAACATAATGTTGAATTTAAATTAGAGATTTGCTCAGCCATGAGGGGAGAGATGTAAAACAGTTCCCTTGACCGCTCACTGACCCACCTGCATCAGGCAGGCTGAGGTCTCCCTGGATGTCCTTACATGAGCCAGGCAAGCCAAGGCTGTCACCTCTCCCAGCTGTTTTCCCCAGTGTGGGGCTGCGCAGCAGCACACATCTCTGCCCAATCCCTGCACATTGTTATATTCTGCTCAAGACACTTTTTCTGTTAAAAACCAGAGGAGCCACAATAGAAAAAGAAAAGAAGTAGCAGCTTGTGCAGTGAAAATGTCAAAGGAATTGCTATGCCAAGTTGCGCCGCTCTTAGTGTCCTCTGGAATTTGGGTGTGGGGTCATTGCCACACAGGCAGTGCCTGCCACAGCCACTTCCAGCTCTCCTTTATTAGCTTTTCATAGAAAGAACATGGCATAAATGATATTACATTGGCCAGTACCAAACTGAAAACATAACAGGTCCGTTTTGAGGCCACAGTTTTAGTTCAGAATTTTCTTCCACTTCTGATTTTGTCTTCAGCTCCTACTACTTTGACTAAGGTTCTGAATCCTACTGGAATAAATGTGTTTTAAAGAGAGATTTCCCTGGCCCATGCTGATAGGTTTAGAAGGCTATTAGAAGAAGTGGAATCAATTTAGAGTAAGTTTGCAAGCACTTCTGCCTATTTTATTACCCCTAGACACTTTCTGTCTACTTTAAGGTTCACTCTTGGTTATTTAGGTCAGGTTTATAAGCTAGTCTCATTTCATGCTTCTCTCAAGTATCCCGTGAATCCTGTGCAGGATTCAATTTGCTAAAGATTTATGAGTCCTTCCCATTCCAGAGTCATATACATCATATGGAAAATATTGTGCAATGGAGAGCTTCAAGGAAGTCCCTCCCTGGCTGTCTACAGAATGGCAGTTCAAAAACTCCAAACTAATAGTTTCTGCAAAGAACCACCATAATGGTACCATAGTCTTTTTCCTTGGGGATTTTTTAAAATTTAATTTAGGCCCATTTTGTCTTTGTATCTAGACGTTTTCTAACCAAGTCCTTGATCATTAACAGGGAAGCAGTGCAGGGACAAGAAGAAACAAACTGTTCCTTGGTTTCAGCACTGACTCCCAGTCAGAATAAATTGACTGAAATGTCCAAAAATTAAACCCCCTGAGGTGGTAGTCAGAATAGTGGGATGAGTGTATTCTAGCACATTGTGTCTTTGAAAAGGCACAGTACAAACATGGCTTTTCAATTACCTAACCTCTTGTAGCCAAGTTGTTACCTTGTCTGTAAAGAACATACAGTGCAAAGAAAGCAGCAGATGAACTGCATTCAAATGGATTTTGTCGAGCACTGAGGTACAAATCCACACGAGTGAGAGACCCCCTGTCCTCAGACAGACACACCTGGGGCAGCAGCCAGCAGTGAGCAGGAGCAGAAAGCACATTGGAAAACAGGACACATGTAAAGTGGTTATTGTCTGCTCTGCATTACAGCTTAAAGCATTCAAAAGGGTGATACCCAAACCATTATTTTTAGTAGATAAAGACTGGTTAACTGTTAAACAGTGTTGTTAAACACTGTTTAATAACAGTGTTTAAGCCTCCTTAAATTTGTCTTTAGCCATCTTCAGCTTACACATGCATCTGACCTAAAGAAATGCATTTTCAAAACACTGTAAAATGGACACAAAATTCTATAGTAAGTTATATTAAAAAGTCTCTTAGATCACTGATTTGTAGCTGAATTGTTGATTTTTCACAAGATCAGAGTTACTCTGTGTACTAAAGTATGATTAGGGTTTGATTTTTTTGAAGCACAACAATATCTTCTTGCAATATTTTACCAGAATATTTCAAAACGTGTTTTAAAAGCAGAATTAAACCTTGTGAAATTAATGGGGTTTTTTATGTAGATAAAATTCTTTTTTCTCATTGCCACCTCATTCAAAGGTAAAGCAATGACTCACGCAAGAGCACAAGAGTCAGTGTCAGAGCCAGGAATAAATATAGACATCCCATCACTCAGGACATTGCACTAGACATTGGGTTGCACTTTCTTTCCCAATTTATTACACTGCGAGATTGAAAAAAACTGGAAAGCCTTTAAGTGCATCCCTGTTTTATAACACAGTGTCCTACAAACACTTCCCTGTATTCATTATGACTGTGGTCATGATAACTGCACAAAAAATCCCCTTTAATTACTTTAATTTCCCCAGACGGTCTTAATGAAATAAGGCCCCTTCTAGGAATTGCTTTCTTTCCTAATACATAACAATTTTTAGTTAGGCTTTAACTTTTAGTTAAGTTTACCTACAGAGCTATCCTGGCATATAGTTAATACTTCCAGCAAAGTTGCTTTCTGACTGAGACAGGGTATGAGCTTTTTTTTCCCAGACAAAAGGTGATATGTACCTACCCTGAAAAGTCTGAGGCAAAACGGGAGACTCCCTGAGAATTAATAAATGGACTAGCTCTGATTCTTATCTCAGTGCAAGAAGAGTTCTGATTAATATCTCTCTTAACCTATTCACAAATGTGTTCGTACATGTGTTTGATGTACAAAGCTTATAACAAGAATTCTGTATTTGCTGAACAAGGATATTTGGCATTCTCTTGGTAATGATGCAGAGCGTGTGGAACAAGAAGTAGATCGGACTGTGCATTTTTTATTCAATTCTCCTCAATTTGACATCAATGAACTATTTACAAAATCTCCTTTGGCTTTCTTCATATGTAATTTACCCTGGAATTTCCAGCTGTCCTCCCTTTTGTGACAGAAAGCTACAGGTGATCTGCCGAGAGCTCTGATCTTTTAACCGAGCAGTAGGTATTAACAACACGTAATCAAAATGGACCTACCATAGTAACAATACCAGCATTTCCAATTTAACATGCTGCCCCTTTTCCAAATGGTATGGCAGAACAAATGAATTTCATATCGTATTTATGGTTTGCCCACTCTTTGCATTATTAACTGTTGAAATATTTTTGCCAGGAATACCTGACTGCAAGTAGCACTTGCACAAGATTTTGCATGCAATTACTTGATCCACACAGTACTCTGTATGGGTTTTGATATTTTCCTACTGTTCAGAGCACCAGTGGAGCTATTGCTTTTCTAATTATTTCTACTGAAAGCCGTTCTCACCAAGAGAAGTGAGGCAAGGGTGGGCAATAGCACAAAAAAGGAAATTATTATTAAAATAGCTCTGCCTGTGTACATGCTGTACCCAGCTCCTAAAGGCTTATATTTGAAGGTCAAGAGCTGGTATGTCAAAACCTTTTTCAATACTCGTAAACACTGCTCTGGTATCCCTGTAATATATACAGACAAAGGTTGCCAACTTTTGCAATTCTATATCCAGTCTCATCTTATTCTGTAGTTTCTTGCCCAAAGACCCCAGTGGTAAAACAGAGATCTTCCTGAAAGCTTCAGCTTTCATTTGTAAGGTAAAATTCAATCCCCCATGACTAGAGGAAAAAACCTTTAAGAGAAAAAAGAAGTGCCACCAAAGAATAGGGAGAGATTGGCAACTAAACAGAATTCAGAATAGGCTATTATAAAATAACAGTGTGATTCTGCCAGGCTGGGTTTGCTCATGCATGTGTGCAGAGCCCACTTGGCATCTGTCAGTCAGAGAATGTGCCTCAAAACAAGAACAGTTCAGAGGTGTCCATACTGTTCTTTCCAGCAAAGAACATCTGTCTCTAAGTTTATAGGAAATAAACAGATTATCTAAAATATCATACAACTTGAGTCAAAATTTGAAGAGCATTCAAATTACTGGAGGTAGATAAGGAACTACCTTCAAATGCCCCTCTCACTTTAGGATTTTGGTTCATTTCTGTCATGTAGTTGGAAAGCAAACTTTTCAATCACCCCTATTTACTGCCTGTTGGCTCAGTGCACATGAACTAGACTAACCAGGACAGATGAAACCACATGCACACCAGAGTTCTCCAGCCCCTCATGCAGGTGGGAGGTGTGACCAACTCTGCAGACAGAATCAATTCGTGCACACAGGGCACCAGCCAGGGCAGACCACAAGACTGAGCCTAGTCCCAAACAAAAGCCCAGAACTACAGGAAGTGCAAATGAAAGGCCTCAGCACCCACTGCTTTACACACTGAACCTCTCTCACTGCTCTCAATTATTCTCCACCACTAAGAATTGCTGATTTAAAAATTCAACATATTTTGCCATTGACTGTTTAACTCAAGGAGGGCAAATAAAGTAACTAAAAAACCCACAAAACCATGCTGATCCCAACCAAGCTTGCTCCCTTGCCCACCTGCACCAGCCCTGGGGTCAGCAGTCTGGCAAGGGCTGCACTAGGGCACTCTCAGAAAATCATCCGAGACACACAAATTAATCACTTGGGAGCCTCCAACGACTTTAGACATCTGTCTTTAGATAGCTACGTCCAGCCCTACCTCACTACTGCGACAACATTACAGCCATCTGGAAAGAAATACAACTGAGTTCTTCCTTCCTCACTCAGGACTATTAAAAGAATGGTTAATGTTTTTCTACAAAGCTCTTACAGCACGAGTAGTCGTCTGTCCCTCTGTGCTGTGTGTCCCCAACTCTGCCCTCCCGCTGCTTTATCCCTGCTCTGTGCAGATGCACCAGGTGCAAGGTGGGGGATATTAGAGAACCAGGCAGGAAAGCATCTGAGCCATTAACTCAGATTTTCTCTTCCAACATCAGAAGATTCAGCCAAATAATTACACCACACAGCTGGTGCCTGCTAATACACTTTAAATTTGATAATCTGTCCAGAAGCAAAGAACATTTTTATTCAGCACAGGTTGGAAAGACAAGGCAAGAGAATTGAATAAGACAAGGTATTTTCAACATGATCTTTTTCATTACTGTGCTTCAGCTCTTTTGACTTTAAGACTAGAGCACCAACTAGGCAAACAAAAGACTTCTTTTTCTTCTTCAGAAGTTACATAATTTAGCAAACTGTCTCCTTTTTTTTCTCCAGACTGGCAGAGTCTTAGCAACTCTTCTTTGTCAAAACAATGTCTGCTCTCAACACCAAATTTTCTTAATTGCCCCACCTGAATCAGAAATGTGCCAATTACATTCTTGTCTAGTTTATCAGACAACTCACTGGAATATGTTGTACCAAGAGAAATTGACTTCTGAAGACAAGCCTATGTGATGAACATTTTAAAGATAGATAGATAAATACATAAGAAAAGTGTATATACATAGATATATACATAAGAAAAAGTGTAAAATAAACAGTCATAGGAGAAGCTGGGAAAGAGGAGACAAAGCCACTGTGTTCTGGCATGGAGCTTGGTGCTCAAGGAGGATGACATGGGCCTCCACCTCCTCCTGGAGCACCACCAGATCCATTCCCTGCCCTCACAGCCACCAAAAGCTTCAACCCTTAGAGAGGACACATGAACAAGAGTTCCCAAAAGCCTCTGTACAATTGTTTATCTGGTGTCCTGGCATTGCTGAGAAATACAAGCAGGTGCCATGTTTCCCACTGTATCGATGGGCAAGCAGCAATCAGAGGAACAAAACCAAGAAACAGAAAAGGCAGCATTTCCCATGAAAGCACAGACTCACACCTGCACATTGTGTCCCTCTTTCTGTGTGACACACCCCACAGGATGGAGGTGCTGAGAACCCCTGGTGGGGCTGAGAGCAATCTCCTCATCCTGAGTTTTCACACTGAATGCTTCATAGGGAGTTTTGAAATCAACTGGCAAGCTTTAAAATTTTTCAGTAAACTGAGTGGATAAACATTCTGGGACCCTCTTCCTTAAAAATTCATCTGTCATGTTGCTGTAGTTGCATGCACAGAGACTGAGCTATGTGTGTAGAGAGCAATATTTATTATCCCATTATTAAGGCAGTGCCGTTGAACAGCATAGTCCATATGAGAACACTGGTCTTAAACTATGGAGAGCAACTAATCTTTATTTGGCTACCCAGATGCAAATTAAACGTATTGTATCTCCATTTCATATGAAGTTTCATGGGGTCATGTTGGGAACAGCCCAGCACAGTCACTCTCATGGGAAGAGCAATAACTGATAATGAACCAATAATTCCTGATGCTGATCCTCCCCAGACTGACTTGCCATGTCTTCAGCTGTTCCTGTTCAAAAAACCACAGGATGAGACAAAGGTGAGGGTGAAGGCCACCCCAAAAGAGTGGGCAGGAGGTGCCAGCATGGCACCTGGGGCCTCTGAGGGTCCAGCAGGCACACACAGGTCACAGGCAGTCTCTGCCAGCGAGGCAGAGGCTCTGGGGATGCTCTGCATTGCCTGGGAAGCACTTGTTTGACTGGCAAGATGTTCATTCAATGGGAATAGTAAAGGAGCATTGTAAAGTATTAGTCTTTGTGTTCAGGCTTAGGAAATGTTTTAAAATAGATCAACGGGATATTAAATGAGAGTAGAAAAGCCTTCTAAAATGCATATAATAAAATTGAATCTTTGCATGTGAAAAAGATTTGCAAAGTTGCAGCTATTTAAAAATAAGCAATATTATAGCTGCATGAAAATGCTTAAATCTACTAAGGAAAAAGAAAATAAAGATATTTTACTTCATTATATGATATATTTAAAGGTTGATTATTAAACAGTTATTTTAAATAGCCATGCAAAACCACAGGATATCAGATGTTATCTGGTACAGACAATCTGTACAGAGGTAAAAGACATCTCAAAGCTGCCTGGGTTTTGTTGTAATTCAGTTCAAGCCTCAGAACTGCTCCCGGTTCGAGAGAGCTGCTGACCCAGTGTTCCCCATCTTTGGAGGGTGGGCCTGTCCTTAGATGAGGCAGTTTTTTTTCCAAACGCTTTTTATAATTCTTCTTTGCAGCACCTACATTCTAAACCCCCATTTGCCAGAGACAGCCTATGTAAGGAGGCACAAACCAGCTGAGAAGTGAAGTAGTTTGAGCTCCCATTGCTCTGATCAGGGCTATGAAGCTCAGTATAGCACAAAGGAAAGGAAAACTTACAATTGCAAACACATATGCACAAAAAGGGATGGCAGAAAGGGAAGCAGATGATGGCATGGGAAAATATTTTCCACAAAGGAGTGGTGAGACCATTTGAAACCTGGGGTAATAAAGAAGTCCAAAAAAAAGTGAAGCAAAATTGGGGAAGTCGCAAGGAAGGAGAAGTCAGGCTAACTTCTCTGATCCTACATGGCATGCAGAGACTGGCAAATCCCAGAAGAAATAAACGTATTTTTAAAAGAACTTATTTCAGATCACTTTTTCCTTTGCTTATCTGTCATGATCAGAGAATGGACCCAAGGCTATCTATCACAGTACATAATATCTTTGTTAATGTCTGAAGTTGCTCTGCAGGCTCTGGAAGAGAGAGCTGCACTGCTTTCAGTGTTAGTGATGGGCATGACACAGATCTTGGCAACTAACAAAAATTTTAGTTTGCTTTCAAGACGTGCTTAGAAGTGAAGTCAAACGCCATTTATCCAGCTAAACAAGCTTCAGCTCTCTTGATAGTTTCTCTGTTCCACTTTCATTATTTATTAGGATATATTACTGGGATATGGGAATGCTTAACCGCTTGAACCAAGGAGGAATTCTCATTAGAGGAGGTGTTGTACAAGCACACAGCAGCAGACAGCTCCTGCTCAGAGAGCTCCTGCTCAGACCAGAAAAAACTGGCATGTGCTGGGAAAGGCAAATTGACACAGGGATGGAAAGAAGTTTATTTTGCAGTAAAGCCAGGAATGGTGACTGAACAGCAAACATAGTTTTTAAGTTTAGGCACTTGGGTTTCAAGTATTTTCTGCCTTTCTGAGGCAATTTTCATGAAAAAGATCCCACCTTTGTTTTCCCACCTGAGACTAACCATGATTATGAACGTCATTAGTGAGTTGGCTAAATGTTTCATTTTCCTCAGTGCATTTTTGGCCTAATATCCAGCTGAATTATGTCATAAATTTGTGTTTGTTGAACAGTCAGCTCCTCCCAAATATTTTTTTGAATCTTCTGGCTCACAGCAGTAAAATTTAATAGAGGGATAAAGGTCTCAACATTATTAAACTTCTGACAAGTTCTGTAAGAGTACTAAGTAATCAGATAGAGGGGAGAGACCTAATTAATACCCCACCAAGAGAAAGACAATACTCTGACCTTAGCTACTTTCGGAAACTGGATAATTCCCAGAGAAGTTCAGTCTCAGAAGACAAACCCTTAGAAAATATTTTGCCATTAGTTCTGCTGGTCTTGGGGCAATCGGGCTGTGCAAATGCTGATATTTGAATGATTGGGCTGACGAAAGCAAAAGAACAGAAAAAACATGTCATGTTCATTGCAAAGATAAGTAATTTTGCCTTCTCTCCCAAGGGTCCCACCCTTTCTCAAAGAAGATACCATGATAAATCCTTCTCCTGGCTGCACAGGGACAATCAGAGCTGTATAAAGGCTTTCTAGCCATGTAGCAATAGTTGATTTTCCCCAGCCATAAGAATAAATATATACAGTCCTTATCCTCAAGAAAGCCCCCTAATTCCCAGGCTGTGAAGGGAAAAGGAGACTATGGAGAAGGTAGTTCTGCTGGGTATTGCAGAGCTGGGGTGGTTTAGGGTACCCTCTGGGATAAGTCCATCCTTCCCTGCTCTTCCTGGTGCAGCCCCTCCATCAGGAGCCAGCCCTCAGTGCCTCACATGGCTCCCGCCACAGCTGTCCCCTCTGCCTGCCATGTAGAGGTGTGGGACAGCTGCTTCTTCCCACATTCCTTGTCTCGCTCCTGCCACCATTTCCCTTGGCAGGGCTGGTTTGGCTGGAGACTGAACTGGTGCTGGGTGCAATCCCTGTAGGAACCAATCAAAGTATTTCAAAGCAGAATTCAGCCCGAGGTGGGAACACCTGCTCACACAGAGTTATGGCCTGTACTTTGACTATTCAATGCCATGTCGTGCTGCCTTACAGAGCACCCCAAAACACATCCTCCGCAGTGGCAGTGGCTGCATCCCTGAAAGAACGCTGTAAACACCACATGCAAACCACCTGCCTCCTCCTCCACAGCCAGAAGCTCTGGATACTGCCATCAAGGCTGATGAACATCTGCTCGGTGCTTCCACTACTTTCTCAGATGCTTCATGTGCAATGGTGAAGCAGAAGAGGAATGTTTTAAAGATGAGCCAGCTACAGATGGAAACTCCTGAGGGTCACAGAGTTTTCAGCGTTTCTTCTCACGGATGACTGCGCAAAGCATTTGGTGTAGGAAAGCAACAGCTCATCTTAGCCAGAAAAAGTCATGCCTTGTGGGTGAGGTACAGAAAAACTTTGTATATGGGAGCCTCTGGGAGGGAAACTAAAGGGTTGGTGTGGCTCAGCAAAGCAACAGAGACAAACAACATGATCAAAATTTGCTGATTTGTTTAAAGCTACAGCCTTAATGATACAGAAAACTTGATAATAAAGGCGTCTTGCTGCTTCGCTGTTCCACAAAGCTCATTCCTCTCCCATCTGTGCAACCGAGAACCTGAAGTCTCTGTGACACCAGGAAGATTTTGTGCCTGTGTTTCAGGAGAGTGGGACATATTTGGCACATTTCTGAGTTCAAAATTCAGTACACAGCACCACCTTTTCAGCTCAGTTGACCTTCCTTAGCAAAGCATTGTCCTCAGCAAGCGAACGACAAGTTTCATTTCTGAAAAATAATGGATTACAGGTAGGGAAAGGATTATGAAAAAAATGAAAGGTGAATGGATTTTCTTGTACAAAATCAAAATCTGCTCAGCTGGGTATTATTTTTGCGCCTTTTTTTTTTTTTTTTTTTTTTTTTTTTTTTTTTTTTTTTTTGACAGAGTTTACTTTAGCTCCAGCATTTGGGCCAATCAGAGGGGCACTCTGGTAACTGAGGGATTTGGAGTGAGAAGTTCCAGCACTGACCTTTCTCCCAAAGGCAGCCAAAAGCAAGTGAATCAGCCACTATACCAACAAAAATGACCAAGAATAGAAAGTAGATTTCCAGCCTTCCTGCTTTGCAGCAGTTTTGTTTTCCCTTGCAGCGGCAGTGGTGATTACCTTATCTGTACATACCAGCCAGCCACACAATACAGGAAAAGCCACCATCCAAGAAATACCAATTTAATAAGCCTTGGCATCTTACATGCAGACCTGGGAAGGCAGGATGCTGCACAAGAGTATCTTCCTTCAAACAGGCTCCACGGTGACAAATACAAATCTGCAGATATGAGGTAAACCACATTCCCAGGAAGGGAACATCATGTAGGAAATCGGTCCTCTCTGGGAGAGCTTTGCAAAAGTCCTCATTTCTCCAGTGGTGGAAGTTTCTTTCCAGTCACTGTCATAGGATTTTTGTCTCCAAACCCACATTGCAAGGTTATGGCATACTTTTGAGTGCCCATGGAGGCTCAGTAGATGGGTGTGTGAGCTGTATCCTCCTTTCCATGTCCCAGCTCATCAGGTGTTCCCATGGCATGGCTATTGGAGGACTGAGTGACATCACCCCCTATAGGACCTTCAACTATTTTATGTATTTGGCAACCAAAAGTTAACAATACCAAGGGACTTAGAAAAGCTTGGCCAAATAGAGACAGACATTACATGATTGTGCTGTATAAATACATCAGCAAGTTAATTGCCAGTGGAGGGAAAAACCTATTTAATGAAAAGAATATGTTGGCAGGAGAGGAAATGGTTATGAACTATCTGTCCGTGAATAGATTTAGGCTGGAAATTAGATGAAGGATTCTACTCATTAAGGAAGTGGGGATCCGAAACAACCCCAAAAATGGAAGACAGAGATGAAGATCCCAAGACAGGGCTTGATCCATTGAGGAGGAGATTATCTAAAATGACATCCTGAAAAGGATTTGACCCAGAAACACACAAGGTTTCCCATGCTATTATGCTCTTGATTCTATTTTGCAGGGAAAAACATCCACTCTTACCTTTCTAATCTCAGTGCTATGCATATGCCCTGAAATGCACAGACAGGACTTCCATCTCAACAAGGAAAGCAGAGAAACACAGAGAAGTGCTGTCACAATCTAAGGATGTGCTGAACCTTCTCCTCCTGCTGGTTGCCTCCCAAATGCACTTTGCAGTGATCCAAGACCACTGTAAAAACACACTAGAATGAGCACTCTGCTTCCTGATTACTCTGTTTTACAACTGACTACCTATTTATCGAACTACAATGACTGTATGTCAAAAAGTGCTACAATCATGTCATTGAAATAGTCATTTTCCTTCATTACTAATTATCTTGGTAGGACACTGCATTTCTATTACTTACCATTTATATTGCAATGGTATCTCGATATCCCCATTATGTCAGGACCCCTTGTGCTGAGCTCTACATAAGCACATGAGTAACAATTTTCCCTCACCCCACAAATGTCTAAAGCCTCTAGGATTTCCCATCCATAATGTTGTACCAGTTAAACCCTTGCAAACAGCTCTGCAGCTGTGAAAACAGAAATACATATATTTATATTTCACAGAACTGTAGAATGGCTTGGGTTGGAGGGGGCCTTAATCTAATTTATTTCATTGTGGTATGGCCAAGCAGTCATTTCTGCTCAAACAGTACAATGCTCAACAACTCTGGGGTTTCCCATCTTTGGAGTTGCTGGTCCCAGCAAAGCCTTCAGCAAAGACACTTTATTCTGCAGTGGCACAGCAGTGAGGTGTTGCCACTTCAGCAGAGCACAGCTCACAGGCAGGACCATCACAGATTTCCAAACTGTTCATCTGACCCCACCATTTAAGCTGGAACCTTCCTGACCTAAGGCACCTTGAACCTGAGAGCTCATTGCATGCGCAGGGCTCCCACCTCTGTAGCTATGTATGTTTGCAGTGATTAGAGCTGAATTAGCACGACTTTAATTTCTGGTTAGATCAGAAAAGACAAAATCAACAAATGCACAAATGGTGAGAGAACAGTGTAAAGGTAGTGCTGGATTTGAGATCCTCTGTCACCTTGTATCTTGCTGAGCATCTCAGGTAGAGACTGACTGCCTCCCATTAGGCAGTGTTATGTACAGAACTTTGCCCTGGAGAAAACGCCTGCATGAGTGGAGTTCTGAACCCACAATGCTTTGGATTAGCAGAGTATGCCTGAAGCCTTTAATGCAGCCACTTAATCCCACCTGCTATCTGTCAGCAGCAGGTTTCCTCCCCACTTACTACAGAGGTGAACTTTAAATCCAAGCTAAAGCTCTACTGTATTTTTACGAGCGGTGATTATACCAGGAGCCACTGTCATCAGAAATTGGCTGCCTAAAGAGAGCATCTTTGAGGAACAGTGTCTGAGACTGAAACAAAAAGCACAGATTTCTTAGCGAAAAAAACCCTTAATGCAGCTCGTCAGGGAGACAGATGGCAGCTTCCCTCCCGACAGGCACTGTGGGGGCTGAGTTTGCTCAATTCCCTCTTGCTGCACTTTGATGTATTCCAGCAGCTGTATGAAATTAATTCCAATAAATTAAACCTCTTTCAGGGACAAATGATCTGGATGAAAACTATAGTGCTAGGGGCAATCAGCCATTTGAAACTTAGTGATCTCAGAGACAGGGAAGCAGCACCCTTTTTGGCTGTACCATAGGCATTTGCTAAGGCACCCAGAAAAGGCTCTGTGAGCATAAGAAACCAAATCAGATCCAAAGCTCCTCCTCTACAACCACAGTAGTGCCAAGCCACTGATTTATGGTGATAAAAAATTAGCCCAGCACATGCAGGCCCTGAGAGCTGACCTTCCCTAAGCACCTTGGGAAGGCTCCATGTCATAAATTCACACAGCCCTTCAAGAGTGTCTCCATGAGCAGCCTCAGCAGGAGGAAGAGCAGCTCAGCCAATGTGAAACACACATGTCTAAGGCTGACATTCAGCTTAATTATTGCTAACTTAACTTGGAGTGCACCATTGTGTTTACTGAGCTTATCCAGCTGGTTATGTCAATTGTTTGCTCTGGTTTAGGACCACTCCAGTGAATATGACAATGTACAAAGGCTCGTGGTGTTGAACAACAAAGGAAGAGCATCTGGAGCAGGTACCCAAGTGCTGTAATTTCTCTGCTGTCAGCACCAATCTTTTCTCAGCCATGCAGCAGAAAACCCTTACACTCTACAGGGATATTGCTGGATAACTTTTCTCCCAAACTTTAGGAGTAGGATACTTTTTCAAGAAGCTTGTGTCCACTAATCTCAAACTTTTTTTTTTGTGAACATCATGGTAATGTGCCCAAGGATACCAAATCTCAAAATAAGGAAGAATCTCTATAGATGTTTTTCTTTGTATTACTTAATATCAATCTGCATATTTAAATGTCCTTTCATTTTTCACCTAGATGACCCTTTACAACTATAGAATTTTTTATATTCTATTGCATGAAATGCCTCAAATGAGAATATATTAATTTCTCAGAGCAAAAACACTAATATAGTGATAGCACACAAGGAAAGAATTGGAAAACTTGGGTACTGATTGTCTTTCACCCCCCAGCTCTGCTTCAGTTTGTCTGGATGCAAGAAACTTAAACATCGTCTGATGGTATGCCCTGTTCCTGGTTATCTGATATCTTAAGGTTCCTTGACTGTTACTGAGAACTTATTACTCTATCCTGTTCCTTTCCAGGAAAAGTGAGTCAAATATGCAAATTACTCCTCCTTATATCCTCTTCTGTATGGAGGAGATTTTAACTCTTTCCTTCCCTGTAAGAACTAAAACATAGAGCAGCTGGGAAAGCATGAGGGATGTGCCTCTCAGGGTCAAATGGCCAAATAAAGTAACCTGCCACAGACAAATTTAGCCTAACAGATCCTTATGGAAGGACCTAAATATAAACTCATAGGCTATTTATGTTATAATTTATCACCAACAAACATGACAGGAATCATAAACACACACCTTTAAGAGGTAGAAAAAGGGAGTTTGTGTATGTTAATGTGAAACAGCCTTTGAACCTGAAACCCTGATGGGCTCTATCCCTGCTTATGGTACCCTGGTCCACATTTTGCCAAAAGGCTAGACTGCAAATTACCAAAGCTTTTTAATGGGTCATAATTTTAAGCACTGATGTCTAGATTTCATATACGGGTAGCAATGATGTGCATTTAATCATCTGCTTCTGTAACTCACTGACTTACTAATGGAAGATTTTGTTTATTGGTATAAAGTGAATGTAACAGTCTTGTTCTCATTCAAGTGATCAGAGGTGTCACTCTGAAATGACCATCTGAACAAATATCAGAATAATCTAACGGTGTGAGAAATGAGGGCCCTGGATTTTGAAGCTTGTTTACAATCTCTTTGAAGCTCTCCAGGCCATAATTCAGCCTGGCTGCTGACTGGAGCAGATTCTTGTGGTACCAAAGGAAATGACTGCCCTTGGTGTTGCAGAGTCACACAGTGGATGCAGACACAGCAGAAGAAATATGAGTCAGAGGGACAGCAAAGGCGACACGTGATGGGAAACAGCCCCATCCAATGACCCCCTTTAACAAAGGAGTGTGCAGAGACCAGTGGGTAATGTGCTTGTGCAAACAGCCACAAATTACACAACTAATTGCAGTGCCAGCCAGGAAAGCTCTTTGCAGCACCTAGTCCTGTTCTGCAGCTTGTCCCCTACCCAGCAGGGAAGTGGTATCGAGCTGTGAGGGATCACATGCCTGTGTCCCAAGAGCAATGAGACATGGGCAAGTTTTCCCTTCAAATCTTACCTATTATCTCACCATTCCTCTCCCAAAAGGATAGGAAAAGGTATAATTCCCCTTTTATTCCTTTACATTCTTTTTGTTTTATCCAAGGAGCCACTAGAAAGGCACCATCCCAGCATTTGTTTCCTGTGGGACAGGTGTTTAGGGAAATATTGTTTCTGGCAGTCAAATCCGAAACTTGGAGCCCTCCTCAGATCCTGTCTCTGAGAGTATGAGTGCCCCCCAGAACTTGTTTGACAGCACATATCCCCTAGCAATACTAAGATATTTCATGTCCTTGACATGGAGTGGGATCACCTCGTGAGCTGCATTTGACCCTAAGTCTTCAAGGATTTGCTACTCCACCAAATCTTGGCCCAGCCAGGCTCTTTTAATGTTGTCACTAACACCTACATGTGTATGGACAGTAAATCAACCCAGAATGCTGATATTCATTTCTTCATCAGTTCAAACACCACTGATGTGATGCACTTTCCCACAGATGTTCATAAACCTTTTCTAATCTCCTGCCATTTGTAACTGCTTTTACGAATAATCCATCTTCTCCAAGAACCTGCTAAGACCAAGTTCAATAACTAAGTCTATAGGAATGAGATGTGAGGAGAAATTCAGAGATGGGATCCAGAGCATTAGTCCCAAAGGCCCAGCTGATACCTCCTCCTAAGTCTGCACATGGATGGGATTTCACTGTCCTTGCCAGCCTGCTCTCATCATCAACCAGGAATTACTCCTAAAAGGCACCCCTGGGTGTTGTTCTGCCATTCCTCAGTCTGAATGCATGCAAAGCTGGCAGTCACTGCGCCCTTCTGACAGCTGGACCCTGGAGGAGGTGGTGTCCCCTGTAACTCACAGAGCCATCCTAGAAAAATAGGATGTCACACAACACTTATGTTACCCATGAGACCTTTCTGTGTCTTGGTTTTCAGGTAAACTCCAACACGAGACCTCAATTATTTTATGAAATGTGACTTTTGAATAAAGGTACTGGGAAGAGTCTGGCACCAACACTGGTGTAATTCATCCTTTGACAAACTTCACCCTTTGCTACCAATAATTCCAGCTAGGTCGGAGGGGAGAGGTCTGAGAAAGAAATTGAAATGTTTTATAGGTTAATCACACATGAAAACAGGGAGATAGGTAGATGTTGAGCAAGAAAAATTAAATCTGTAATTGCCTTTATTCCATTTAATTATTTTTGGGATGTAGGGCTATGAATACCCTTAATTTGGTGTCAATTTGCTGAATTAAGTTAAACAATGAATACCCACTCGGAGAGTTATTGTGAATGATGAAAAAGGGTGAGAAAGACAGGGGAAGGGAGGAGAAAAAAAGTCACAGTTTTGAAAAACTTACAAGGGTTCTGTAAATCTAGTGTTAAGCTCCTGCCTCTTTCTTGTGATTCGGTACCCAAATTTACCAAACCCTAAGCACTGAGTGCTGGGTGGGATTTAGTGCTAAGCAAGCCCCAGTGATGGATGTGAGGCAGGCAGGGGCGGAGAGAGACAGAATAAGTACGGAAGGGTGGAGTCCAGTGATCTTTAAAAGGCAAAGAAAGTACAAACAGGAAACTTCAGCCAAATAAATATTTGATACAAGATTCCAGGATCTATCATTGTAATGCAGGGAAAAAATACAGAATTCATCAAATTCAGCATTAAACAAAATTTGGCAATAACCATTAGAATTACAGAACAAAAAGTATGATCAGGGGTTTATAAATGAATCCAATTTCAAGATTCTTTTATTTCTAGAAGTTCATCATTGACCCTGTGAAAATTGCAAAATATGATTCAATTTACCAGCCTCTAAAATGATTTTTTACTGATGCCTTATTCCTATACATATATTATTTTATCCCCACTACTAGAAATATTACAACATTCAACTTATTGACGCAATCACAGACAATTTAGTCCAAATTCTAGTGGAAAAAATCTCCAGAATTTAGTAATTTTGACAGCCTGACAGTGGCATTATAAGTTTGACATAAAAGCTAAAATTATGTGGATTTAATCCATATAAATGATGTAATAACAGATGCAGGGAAAATAGAGGCAGAAGAAGAAACAGAAAAATCTCTGGGCTGTTCTCCAAGAGAATTCGCTGTGGATGAATCTATTACAGGAAAATGAAATTAAATGTGACAAATACATACTTTATAACACTAGGAAACTAAAAGAACAGAAATGTCAACAAAAATAACCATGAGATGAAAACATAGAGAAGGACATGATAAAACTGCCTGTGCTTTGCTGCAAATGTGTCTCTTTGGTCTTCCTGTACCTATTGCAACACGGATGATAATGTTTGCTCCCTGGATGGGAGTTGCAGAAGACAGGCATGTGTGGAATTCCCCAGCCATCCTCAGGGCATCAGCCTGCCTCACTGCTTCTTTTTATTTTTTATAGACAAAGTGTGGATTAGTAACTTTGCATGCTTGAAATTGCCAAATTTAATCCACAGGGCCCTAAATCCATACATATTACACAGCATTACAAAGCCCTTCTTCTTTACAAGGGTATGGTGGTGTTTTCATTCCAGATGACTTGCAGCAAGTAATTAAAGGGATCATTAGCAAAGAAGTGTACAAAAATCCTTAAGCCTCTCATGAGCAGTCTGCTTTCTTAACAAGTGGAATTGACACTTCTACTGCCCCATTTAATGTAGATTGTTTTGAGCATGTGCCATATTTTCTTCCTAGACTCAAAACCAAAACATCTGATCAGATCTGAGTGTCTCCACCTTGCTTGAGTAATGAGTCTGTCCTTAAAAAATTTGACAGCCCCATCAAGGACTTCCTGAGTTACAACTCTGGGTAAACTATGGTTTTTTTCATTGTTGCAGTGAAGTATGATCAGCTTTGTCTGTTCAGAAGCTCTTCCATGCAGGGATGGTCTCCCTAAAAGTATGTCCTGTACATAGCAAATAGGAGTTTCAACACAGTGTGGGCCTCAGGATGCTTCTGCAATGCAAACAGTAATAACAGAACGATCTGCTGATGTGATAATAACAGCGTCTGCAATTTGCCTTAAAATAGAAAATTATGGCCTTGTCCTGTGTTAGTGAGAAAGGAATGAATAATCACACTATCCTTGTCCTGCAACAGTACTATCATGTGCCCCCATGCAATGTTTCTCAGCAGTTTCCCTGACTTCTAAGGAGCTCAAAACCAATAATCTTAATCTTACTTTATAAACCGAAGTTATAAACCCCTACTATTAGTAGTTTCTTCAGGGCAGTCTCTTCCAAGGGGCTGAACTGTGGAAGCAGCCCCACCCCATCTCCCCACCACTCTCCACCCTCTCAGCTGGTGACAATCACATTGTCTCCACGGCCACCAAGGAGGGGCCATGGTCAGGCATGACCAGGTTGATGAAGGCTTTCTGGGCACAGTCCTGACCACAGCAAGGTGCTTTTTCAGTATTTATCCCTCTCTTTGAGCCAGAGCAGCCCTAGCCTTGCTTTTGTTCCTGTCCTCTTCTCTAGGATCATCTCTAGCGTGCCTGTCTCGTCCCCTTCCCCCTCCAAACCTGGTTTAAAGCCTCTCAACAAGCCCTGTCAAGCCATGGGCTAGAATCCTTTCTTCCCAAGTAGACAGGTGAACCCCATCTGTCTCCAGCAGGCCTGGTGCCATATAAACCACTCCATGATCTAAAACACCAAAATTCCACCAACGGCACCAGTCTTTCAGTCACTTGTTGTTCACATGGAGTTTTCCAGCTCCTTTTGGAATTCATGCATGCCTACCAAAGCAATTGAGGAGAGCACCACCTGTGCTGCTGTCTCTCCCACCACAACCCAGTGCCTTGAAGTTCTTTTTGGCTATCCTGGTCTTTCTCTCATCAACGTCATCACTGCCAACCTGGACAACCAGCAGTGGGTCATAAACAGAACAAGGAGGTGAAAGTCAAACCCCTTTTCTAAGCTGGTTCTTCACTGGGGAGGGTGAAAAGGCAGGAAGGTTTGCTGCTGACTGCATGAGAGAAGGGACATTTTGCTCACAGACATTGCTGTGCCCCGTATGGTTAGAACCAAGTGCTCATTCAGACAATTTCAAAGGCCACGCTACAAAATCTCCCTGCAGCAGCGAGGTCTGACTGATGGGATTTTGTACAGTCTTGAAGGGAAGTGAAAACTTTGAACCATGACAAAATGCATTTATTTGGTAACCTGGGCAAAACACCCACCCATTTCCACTCGGCCCTCTCTGGCAAAGTCCATTCTGTCCTCACTGAGGGTTTCAGCTGAGCAGACTCCCTGCAAACTTTAACTCCCAAACAGGGAGGAATTAATGACAGGCACTTTGCAATGATTAACTCATACTGTTGATAGTCATCTCCCATTCCTGTAATTAAAGAGATAAAGGTGATATGGTTAATGAGTGCTTTAGCATGAGCTTAATTGCAAATCCTCTCATCAATGAAGTGATTTATTGAAACACTTCTGGAGCAGTAAATAACCTGTCTTTGCTTTGGAAGTGAAAACTCTGAGACATAAAAGACTTTGGAAAATTCACAACTACTGTCAATATTCCCATGTGGCCACTCCACACCTAGGTCTTGTCCAGCTACATTGAGGACTGAATATATTTCAGCAATTATCTGACTTTGAATATTGAGGTGAAGGAGAAAAAATAAAATAACTGATACTAAATTGCTAGTGTTATTTCATTCCTATTACTGTCTTTCTACCCTTCAGTATGAAAAAACATGGTTCAAACAAATTCAGAGCAAACCTTTGAAATATCCATATCAGCCATGTATAAACCTTTGGGAGAAAAACTAATTTTTTTCCCCAATTTTCATAGAACACATGAGCTTCCTTTGCTGCCATATTATATCTTCAGAATATCTCCTAGAAGCCTTAAAAGGTCATTTGAATGATCTCTGGTGTGATGTACATTTGAAGTGACCAATAAAGCATATATGTTTCAGATTGTTTCAAAGAAAACAATCTGGAAATGAAGGAAAAGTATCTCCTGGTGACCATCTCACAATAAAAAATTAAGCAGGAAAGTTCAGACATATTTCTTTTCTGGAAAGAGATGGCAGTGTTTATATTTGTTGTCTACCAAAGGCTATTTAAATAGCTTGTCTAAGAAGATTTGTTTGAGCACATTCAAGCCTGTGAGCTGCTTGCACACTGAACATTTATTTCTGGTATTCGAGCTCTAACCTTGGTCACCTAAGATACATGATATTGATTCCTTTACTGACTGGAAAGCATAAAATCTGCAAACTTTTACTATTTCTATTCAAAACAGATTTGACTTTTGTCACCAGAGTGAATAAGAGCATGATTAAACAAGTCCTAGCTGTGAGCTCAGGCTGCAGGTTTTCTCACGCACCCCTCCACACACAGAAACCTCTTCACAGAAATGGCCATGAAAAGTACATGGTCTGAGTGATAGCAACCACCTGGAGCCTCCCAATTAACCCTGGCCAAAGGCAGGCTCCCAAAAGCCTACTGAGAAATCACAAAAATGCCAATGTTTAAACTTGTGTGCCTGTACAGAAGACTCGTATGGGAAATCAGGATGGCACTTCCACACCTGCCTCTTACCCACAGTTTACCTCAGTGCTGACTGGGATTTCTGAGAAAAAAATGAGAATTTGTTCAGCACAGACACTGGAGCAGTCCAAGGCTGTCACAGCATAAACTGCAATACAAACTCTGTACAAAAGTCCAATTGAGCCAATATCCTTAAACCCCCTGAAATCATGATAGAATATACATATGCCCAATGCCTTTTTTCCTGAAGAGAAAGAAGAGAGAACTGAGTGACTGAACTGAGCTGTGGAATCTGATCTGAAATGGAAGGCGGGGGGAAAAAAGAGCAAGGGGAAGTTTCACCAAAAAGTTTCTTCTATTGCAAGCAGCAGAAGCAGAGGCTTCTTCTGCCTTCAGCATCAGGGGATGTGGTTGGCCTTGACCAGTCTTAACCCTGAACCCACTGCACCAGCTGCACAACCAAGGCTCAGAGCTGGGCTGGGGTGGAGTTTGGGGAGGCACAGCACTGACTCCAGCCCAGCACCTCCATTTCCCTCAGGATATCTGCCTGTGGAAGACCACCAGTAACCTTATCTGTCCCTTTGTCTTTCCCTTCTCTTCAGCTTGTGAAAGTTAGAGCCTTTCCTGGTTTAATAACGCAAGAAACAACCCCTTCAAAGTACTTAATTAAATGCTTTTAATCACTTGGAGGTTGCAGGATTTTCTGGCTATAAAAGTATGAAAAAGGGGAAAGAAGCATGTGGCTGTCCTTTGACCAACATACACAGCAGTCTGGGACTGATATCTCAGCCAAAAGGTCAGGGAGCGATATTCCTTTCACTTCACTAAAAGGCATTTTGCTAACCATGGCATCCCCCACTGCAAAATGCCACCAGCCACGCTGCCCAAGGCTGAGCTGCTAGGTACAGCACAGTCTGTAATAATAACCAGAAAATTATAAAACGGGGGGGGAACCCTCTACTTTTTTTCTCTGGGGCCCATAGTTCCAGCCAGAAGCTGCCTGCTATAGAAACAGCAGCTGGCAGCTCCTACTTCTTGATCCTGCCTCCACAGATGCTTCACTGCACAGACCTTAGCAAGCTGCTCAGCCTTTCTGCACCTGTCATTTTTCTTCATCTCCTAAATTTTAATTTTATTTTGGGCCCATGCTTCCCACCATAAAAGCTCTGCACTACCCTGCTCATCCTCATCAGAATGCCCCTGCATGGCAGATGAATATCAGTGTTCCTGTTTCAATAAGATGGAGAAATTGAAGCATGGAAATTAAATTACTATTCCACGGTCTCAGACCTCTCTGAATCAAAGCAATATCTTTTTGGTTTGTAGAGGTGTCCTCTCACTACGAGATCATTTCTTTCCATCTAGTTCAGAGATAATAATATCTCTGTAACTAATCCCTATGGTTGTTGTGAGAATCCTCTGTTCATTGTGTTGAAAATCTAAAGCAGTATAAAATATATTACTGATTAAAGATATATTACTGATTAAAGTCACAGTGAAGGTGGAAAATGAGAGTTATTCCTCTTAATTTTTAGGTTTTCATCTGCAGTGACATGACATGCCTCCTGGAGCCTTGCCCTCCATTCTGTTATTGCTATAACACTTTTCCAGAGGGGCAGCATAGGTAGACACTGCCCAAAGAGGGGACATTAAAAGATAAAGTGTTATTCAGAACAGGAATGGACCATCACAACAAGGTAAATTTTTAAGATACAGACGGAAAAAATGCATGCGATCAGCTGGAAGGGATGGTGGGAGGTTTCCACTGATTTGATATAATTCAAGAACAATATTTCCATAGTCAAGAAAATCCTTTCTAAGCTTTCCCGCCCTTCCCTGCTGAGTCCCTCAAGGGTTAAACCACCAGCACAGCTCTGCCAATGGGACCAGATTCCAGGGAGCTTGTGTAAAACCCTGGGGAACCAAAATATTAGAGGCAATGATTTCAAAACCAAGGGGGGCTGGGCTGTACCAAAAGGAAGGATGAGGGAAGAGACTGGGGCTTTGGTTGGTGATTTTTAGATCCCAGAGTAGAAATTACCCAGAATTTCTCCATATTTCATCCTGCACCTGGGCCTGCTTACAGCAGCCTTCTGTCCCTGTGGCCAGGGAGGGGCCGAGTTTAGCTCAAAATGTGGAGAAAATCAGGCAGCTGAGTGTACAGGCAGCAAGCAAGCAAACACACAGGATCCACAGAAGTAATGTGAATCTCTTTTCTAGCCAAATGGTGTAAAAATTGGCCTTGAAGACAGACAGGTGGTGTTAAACTTGGCTCAGAGTTCAAGACATAGGTTTGTCGTGTTTATGGCTAAAGTTTTTGCTGGCAAGAATTATGTTGTTTGAAAGTATGAAGAATTCATACCCTTAAAGAGCACATATTTGTATAGAAAGCCCTTTAATAACAGAAGTAATGAGTTATTTCATGGGAGATCGGACTTCTTTTTTTTTTTTCTCCTCACTCCCCTCCCTTATTTCTCAAGTATTTCATTATGGCCAAGTAATTTCTTAGAATAAGAAAGTGTGCAGGGGCCTTGTATGCACCAGGGGAAGTTTGCCAATCAGTTGAACCATGTAGACATGCAAATCCTCTTAGTGGAGACACAATTTATAAAGGCAAAGGAGATGTATATCTAAATGGCCTGCTCAAAACGGCACACTCCTTCTAATGTAGACAAAACTACTGTTTATTTTGTTCTTCTGATAAGCACTAGTGATAAAATACTTAAGTATTAAACTTGAAGTTAATGAAGTTTGGCCTCTAGTTGCTCTGCCACTTGAGAGAACAAATCTAAGAGATCCCAATTAGGAGGAAAAAAAAAATTGGGCACCAAAATGAGTTAGATTCCAAACAGTTCCATCATGGATGAGATATAGCCTTTCATCATTTTTGGAAACTTCCCTTTTCCAATTAGAGAATACAGCTGCTCGAATAGTGTCATGTCTGTTCAGCAAGTAGCAGGCACAATGTGTAAGCATTTGTACCATCAATAGGGACCATTGTTCAGAAAATATTTCCATTGAAATCTTGTAAATGTGAATAGAATTAACTTCCCATTCATCTCTTGCTGTCACACTCTGTTTATTTTATGGCATTGTCTGAATGAACGTGCAGCCTCTCATACGCTCCTAGGTCCCATTTCACCTAACAAACGTCTGATTGTATTCACTGCTCTTCCCTTCCTCCCCGCTGGGCTTCCTGCAGAGATCGGGGCACTAATGAAACCCCTCCCCAAATTGTCCTTTTCCTGCCGAGAATGTTATATAAGGCCTAATTCTTCTTTATGTTATTCTGTTCAAAGCCTTTTATATCACTCTTCTACTCAAGGGACAAAAGACTCTTGTTCGGCCAAATTAGAGGAGAATCAAAAGATCATATTCTTTCAGGTAATGGCCCATTTCTGCTGATTGGTCACTTGGTTCTTGCTACAAAAAACAGTAATGTCAGATCTCAGCAGAAGTTAATCACACCTGACTAACTACACACTGCTCTGAATTAGGAGTATCATGAAACAACGCAGGTCGATGAAACCAATATTCTTTGATCACTTCATATCTTTTATAGCCTCAACCTTCCAGTTTTCCCATGGTGTTCTTGAAGATTTAAAACATTTTTATCTGTAATGAACAGAGTCTCATTCTCTTATTGACAGTACATACGCATCTCCCTTTTAATTAATTTTAGCGCTGTAGGATTTACAGTACAGAACTGCAGATACCACAAAGGAGGTTGCCATGTGTGTGGGAACGAGTGTGTGTGTATCTGATGGAGCGCTGGGAAAGGGCAGGGGAAAGTTCTGAATGAGCTACTGTGACTTCTGCCTCTAAGGCTGCAGCTTTTTTTAATCCTACTGTTTTTATGGGATCTTTATCAAATCCCATTATATGGGTGGGAATATTACAATGCACTTCCGTGGGAGGTCGATTAGATCCACATCACTAAACCATGTTGACGGACAGTCAATGTGGTTCTATCTACCGCTTACTCACTTTCCAGTATTTGCTAAAAATAGCAGAGACACAGCTGATGTGCAGTGGAGTTTGCTCTGCTGTCCTGCTCTGTTCTCCTGCAGAGAACAAGCTGACATGGCTAGGGAAGCACAGGTCTTTCCTGGCTCAAGCTTCCCTTCAGCTAACTCAGAGTGACAAAAGCACAGAACTGCTGGGGGTGTCTAGTCCAGCCTTCTGCTCAGAGCAGGGTTAGGGTCAGTGCAGCTCGCTCAGGGCTCTGTCCAGGTGATATCTACAGTATCTACAAGGATGGAGATTCAGTCTTTCTGGGTCACTGTTTTAAATATTTGACCACCCTTGCTGGATTTCCGCCCTGCCCCTAGGAATCCTTATGTCATTTCCCACATTTCAAGTTGTGCCCATCACTTCCCTGAGCACCCCAAGAAGAGTCTGTGTGTGTCTACTCTACGCCCTCCTCTCAGGTGGCTGTAAACTGCATTAAGAAGCCCCTGAGTCTTCTCCAGGCTGAACAAGCCCAAATCTCTCAGTCTCTCCTCTTACAACATATGCTTCAGCTCCTGACCATCTCAGTGAATCTCTCCGGGACTTACTCTGGTTTGTTAATGTTTTGCTTGCTCTGGGGAGCCAAAAACTGGTCACACTGCTACAGATGCAGTCCTAAAGATGCTAATTAAATAATCTAAAAATCACTTCCCTCCTGCTGTCTACTGTTTTGGTAACACAGCTCATGATGACATTGTTCCAAGGACACACTCCAGCAACTCCCGGGTCTTTTCTGCAAGGCTGCTTCCTAGCCAGTCAGACCCCAGCCTGTGCTGGTGCAGTGGGTTATTCTGGTCCAGGTGCAGGAATGTGCATTGACATTTGCTGAACTTCACAAGTACCTGTCAGCTCACCTCTCCAGCCTGTCCAGGTCCCGCTGAATAGCAGCCCTGCCCTCCAGGTTATTGATTCCTTATCCACAAACTCACTGAGAGTGCACTTTATCCCAATGTGCCATTAATAAAGACATTAAACAACATTGGCTCCAACATCAATCCTTGAGATACACTACTAGTAACTGGCTGACTGTTATGCCAGGACATGGATCACTAACAATCTAATTTTACATCCCCCTTGTCATCTGCTCACCCAGTCTGTATCTCAGCACTTGGGCAATTTTAGTGCTCAGGTGATCATGGGCAACACAGGGAAACCTGCTGCATACAAAAATGTATGGGGGAAAAATTATGAGTGTTGTAGGCCAGGAAAGCACAAAAAGGGAATTTGCTTTGTTTATGATTTTATACTCCCTTCTGCTACATTCATCTGATGGACAGTGGTGTTCCCTTCAAAGGCCCTGGGAAGCCAAAGCAGTATTTCAAGAAAATTAGTATGAACCTTGAATTTTCTTTTTCTGCTGGGGAAAACCTTCTGAGAATGATTCCAAGGATCAGAAGAGAAGCATGAATCCTCCATGTTTCTCAATAGGTGAGTTCCAACAAAAGCTGACACATTTCTTATCCAAACATGCCAATGCACTGAGCCCAGATGTAATGGCAGTTCACCATAACCAAAGCAGGACTTCAAACAGAATCGAAAAGTGGTACAGTGACCAGGACAGATGCATTTATAATCTCCCTGCCTTTCCTAACTCATTTCTAAACACACTGAATGGGTTGTCTTAAAAACAATCCCCAAGAAATTCTTGCAGCAAAATGATGGAAACCTAAAAGAGAGTACAAAGGCAGAGTCTCACTTCCAGAGTCTTTGTTTCTTGTCCCAGGGCTTCATTTGGGACTTGGAAGCAGTTTAAAATGCCAGGATTTCCAATGCAATAGAGCAAGAAGCCCTATGTGCTTGTGAGCAATGGAATTTAAGCTACAGACATTCAGGAGTGTCCTACAGCACAGCCATGGTGCTGCTGCCGCTGTCAGGGCTGCACCTGGGTGCACACCCTGCACATTTAGGCAGCAGTTCCCTGGGTGGTCCCAGAGCTCTCTGCTGGTCTCTGCAGAGGTGACACAAGGGACTGATCTCAGACAAGGTGATTGCCTGAGCTCCTGCACATCCTCACAGTAAAGTCTTTGTCTAATTCCTTCAGGAGGAATCAGGTGGGACTACATAGGGGAATTTTGAACAGACCCAGAGATTCTCCCAGGCTGTTCCTGCTATACCTAGATCATTTTATAGACACTATGGAATGTGTCAATATGTTCATATATGGGATGGCAAATCTGGCTATGCTGGTAGTTCCCCAAGCAGTACCTGCTGCTGAACTGACAAACCTACACATTGATGAATTACTTCTAACTACTCAGTAGAAATTGTTCCTGCAGTAGCAGAAACGGTCATGCAGAACACCCTTCTGCATACAGCAAAGATAAATAGGGGATGTTTTGCTCATGGTTTAAGAAAATCTATAGTAGATCATGTAGAACCTCAACACAGCTGGACAACAGGAACTGAGCAGGATGGTGGCTCAGGAAGTGTCACCTGATCCAGCAGAAGACACTGATGCAGGGACCCTCACAATAGCCACTTCATTTGCCATGTGGGTAGTGAGCCAAACATCCCATCCAAGAGACGTGATTTCCCACGCGAGCATTACCCTAAGCCAAGACCCCAATAAGTTAGGGATTTTCTTAAGGAAACAAACACTCTCCATGAGACAACAGATGTTTCACATTTGTTGTGCAGATGTGCAAGGCTTGAAGCCTTAGAGCTCTACAGTTATCCCCATCTAGACATTCTTGTCCATCACTGCCCCAGGGATCGTGGGAGCCCTGCAAATGTCAGTGAGGCGTGAAGGCTCAGAGCTGCTGGGCTGTCTGCAGAAGGGCACACAAAATTCTGCAAGTCTTGGGTCTTTTGGGGCTCAGGGTGTCTGGTTTATAAGAGAACATTTACAGCTCTTTGGAGCTATAAACATTCACACTGATTTCACAACTGCTGCCACAGCAGTGGGTTCAGAGAGCTTCCTGGCAGTGAATGGAAATGGAACACAGTATTGTACGAACAATATTTTTTAAAAAAAGAAAAAGATTCTGCCACCAAATAATGTTGGTTTCCAGTAAGCTGTACCTGCTACCCTCAGACAGGGCAGGGGAGAACTGTGAAAGACTAGCAGGAGTGAGACATTTGACTGCTGACCAACAAGTGGATCTTCATTCTGCATCATTTGGTGCATGTCCCCATGCCTGACCTCCAGACCTTTACATTGTACTTCAGGACTCACCCTCCACCAGCTTGAATTGATGGAACTGAGCACCACATGGGCTCTTCCATGAGGCTAGTGTTGTTTTTCCACACTGCTCCCAGCTCTGCTGGTTGCCCTTCCCTACATTTATTCTAACTCAGCCTTAAAACAACATTAAAGAGTCTGGATTAAAAAATTAATTCATTCCCATAGGCTCAAAACAGCATTGTCTTTAGGAATTTTGTGTTCTCTGGCCAAGTATATACTACAATTATACAAGCTTATCACTGTTATCATGAATGCATTTTTACATTTATAGTAAATGTACAGCAATCTTGCTTGTATTGTTATGTTTTAATAATGAATTGCCACCCAGAAAAAATCAGAGCTGCTGTAGGCAACTGGGAAGCAGTCCAGAGTTACCCTCCTGTGTGTTCTTGGTGCTGGATTTGAGAGGCTCATGCTTATTTGTCTCAGTTCAAATCTAGTGAGAAAGTTACTCTGTATTTGCATTAGCATAAAAAATCATATTTGGCTAAAATCACCCCCTTCTCCTTGATGTGTTTTGTCTAATAATATGTGGTAGAACCAGATTCCCAGAGGAAGTATACTTGGCTAAATAACTGTGCTGACTATCCCACCAATTGTTAAGCACATTGTGCAGTTTCTATTACTACTTTCATTTTAACAACTTATTTTTAATTTATACTATAAAAATACTAAATAAACCCCAGTATTTCAAAAACAACCCAACCTTTGAAATTATGTTTCCCACTGTGTTTCAGTACTGTCTAACTAATATCACCTACCAAAAGACCAAACTTCTTATAAAAAAGATGCAGAAAATTCACTTTCACTATAATACTAATTTTAAAAACGATTCAGTCTATTCCACCCAGACAGAAGATTAGTCAATATATTCCAAACTAAATATGATTTTTAACTTTGGATTATATATTAGCTCTGGGTTAAATGTACAAAAAATAAATCTGGTTACTATGTCACATCTATTAGTCATGTATCAAGAAGTTCCAACCACCATGAGCCTTCCATCTAGGCAGAGACTCCTTGGGCAGGAGCAGTGGCAGTGGCCACAGCGACAGGCACACAGAATGAACAGGGTGGGGCAGGGCAGGGTGGGGTGGGGCAGGGCAACCTGTTCTCTTATCACATAACCAAGAGTGAGCACAGTGAGGAAAAGCTAAAGGGGATGTGGTTTGGCAGTACTGGGTGTTGAAGAAGAGATTACATCTAGAGGTTCCTGCATCCTCTGTGACTTTTTCACCTTTTCATTTCATCCTGAATATTGAGAAATGTAATTTTCTGAATATTGAGAAATGTAATTTTGCAGCTCATATGATAATTTCCATTAAATAAAGTTAAGGTACTTTAAAAAAAAATTCAGTGTTATTGTATCTATCAATGGATAGGGAGCTAGGACACAAAACAAGGATTCGTCCATCAACAGTGGCTGGCAGAGCTTGCTGGGCAGAGATTAATACGCAGGAAAATACTGACATAAAGACAATTCACAACCAAACAACCAAAACATTGCTTGATGAATCTTTCAGGCAGATGGGAAAGGTCTCAAACATCTGTCCTAGAATGCATTGTGCAACAGGTGGGATTAACGAAGGTTAAATGTCACATAACCAGTGCCACTTGGATGTCAGTGTCACTACCTTCACAGTTTCTTAAAATGGAATTTGAAGCAACTTTGTCCGTGATTTGTTAATATGGTGGGTTTACCTCCAATAGAAGTATATGATTTAACAAAGAACTGTGGTCCATTTTACAATTGTAGAAGTGAATAGATCTACTGTGTGTAAAGGATCTGGTCCTGCCCTGCCTTGCTTGGGTCTACCCCTACATTTCTTTCAGGTGATTCCTGCCAATGGAAAGCTAATTTCGATCACACTAAAACAGGAACACACTTCCAACATTTCCTTCCTAGACCTGCCTTATAATTTGGTCTGTCATCAATCTCCCAAATGTGATGGTTCCTTTCCATCTTTGTTAACTGTAGAGCCTTTGAACCTTATTTCTAGAGCACACGAGAACCATCCAAGAACAAAAAATATAGTGAGGCTGATTCTCATTTCTCTGAGATCAGTCTTCCCTTGTCCTCCCTAGACTTACACCTGATTTACAATGCTGTAAGAAGAAAACTAGCACAGATATCACCTGAAGCAAGAGACACAACTAAGCTGTTGCAGAGCTCAAAAGTGAAACAAACAAACAAAAAAATGGCAATGCCATACACACATGCAAAATAATATAATAGTGTTATAGAAGACCTGGAGGTGAGCATTCCAGGGACAGCTTCATACTCTCTCGCCCCATAGTGGAGCAGACTTTCTGTCCAGCACAAGGTGTTTCTTGGGAAATCCACTACTCCCCTCTGACGAGGTCCTGCCCGGCCATGGGATGGAGCGAGACCCCAGTTTCTGGTTTGAAGCTCACTTTCACTGCCATGATGCAGAGCTTGAAGAAATGCCTGACCTCCTTGGCCTCTGGTGATGGCAATGAGAATGTGAGGCACTCCTGAAGCACAGAGAATCTCTCCTATGTGGAGTATCAAGTTGCTACTCCCATGAGGACAGGCAGGTAGGGGAGTCTTGCTCAGGTCCTGGAGAGCTCCTAGAGAGCTCTTCTTTAGAAAGCAGGAGAGCCATGGCACTTTTCTCTCTTGGGCTTGGGGATGCTCTTGGGAGACAAACTTGTGCTGATGTCACAGTGTGAGCTCAGCATCATCTCTGCAGGACCAGTCTTGGAGAACAGCCTGTTTCCAAACTGCAAACTCATCTCTTCATTTCCCTTCTGTCCGAACAAACCATCTCTGTTTCTCACCATGGTAATAGGTTGATTTACAGCCTCGGGAGTCGCATGGAAAGGGGGACAATGACCTTATTTCACCTGTGACAGAGTACAGCTGGAGCAAACCAGCATTTCTAGCTGAACTACTTTGCACAGAAGAAACAAACACTTCTGGCACCTGCACAGCAGCCAGCCTCTCTCCTCCTGTGGGCAGCAGGCTGCAGGCACAGTTGCCCGGTGAATACCACAGGAGAAGAAAATACCGCAGGGGATCCCAGGGTAGGAAAAGTCCAAAGACCTTGTGGACAGTGTGTTTCAGAGGCACCATGGCAGGAGAGGAGGGGAAGGCGGGGCACCTCCAAGTAAGACTTGCAGGAACGTACAGGATTTGACAGCTTGAGGACATGGGTGTGAAGTCAATGGGCTGTCGGGCCAAGACCACATGGTTGTAGGACACAACACATCTCACCCCTACAACATAAAAAAAAACCCTAGGTTAAGACCAGGAAAGAACAAGATGGTAAAAAACGTTTTTGTTGTTTTGACACCCAAGCAGATTAATCTGTTTCTGATGAAAATGAAAACCAGAGCTGAAACATGTCGGATGATATCTGGAGTTCCACCACCTTTTCCATTATTTGTTATATGTTCAAGAATTAATGCAATGCAAACCTCTGATCTTGGCATTTAAAACATCCTGGGCTTAGTTTACAGAGTGGAGGGAGATCGGTATGCAAGAGATAAAAAACTAATTCAAGAGACTGCAGGATCAAAGTAACTTGGAATGAAAAAGTTAAGAAACTAAATGCACTGAAAGAGATGTGCAAAGCAAGTGAGGGACACAAAACCAGGAAAAACTCTGCTATAGTGTAAACAGTGTAGCTATGAAACTTTCTTTTCAGAGTCTTTTGAGTTTATTTCTTTCATAAAATTTCTTGAAGTCATGGCAAAAGTTTCTAGAGTTCTGAGCTTGATCCTATCTATTTTGAAGTAATTTCAATAGTAGGAGGAACTAGATTCAGATTTGTGCACTGAACACTTCTGGCACTCGCTCCTGCATTTCCTTGTGCCAGGGTTGTATTTGCAGAAGGGAGACATTTGCATCCTGGCCCACAACTCCGTGGTTGTGGGAACATTTGCTCAGTTTGCCTAGTTAACTTGTGACTCAGGTAGATGCACATACAGATTCCACACACATACTTCTTTCATGTACACACAAGTAGGTTCCTGCTTTGAAAAACTGAATGCATAAAGCATTTGCAGGCAAACAGTTATGCATTCATTTTATTTTCAAATGCCATGATGTGTGGAAAAACCTGGATAGCATCAAACTAGGGAAAGAAAAACAAATGCTTTTGTAATTTGAAAAATAAACCATAAGGCTACCTCCAGGTTATGAAGATCTTCAGGCATTCTTGACATCTTTGTAACCCCACCAGCTCGAACAAGCAATGATTGCTGAATGCTGATTTTAAAGCCAACAGGCTCCCTCAGCACTGAGGAAGGGAGGATTACTCCGGGGGATTAGGTGGGCTGCCTGTCCTCTGCCAGCAGTGACACAGGCCACATGTGACATCCCCGTGCCATGCAACAGGGACATCTCATCAGGGCTGGAGCTTGCCCTGCTGCGTCCCATCAGGCATGGGCACAGGAGGAGCTGCCATGGGGGAATGAGGACTTCAGGCATGTTCCTCAGAAAGGAACTTAAACTTGGCTGCTGCAGTGTTTGGGATCACCGAAGGAGCTGAACTCCCTTCCAGCTTTCTCATTATTTGTCGGGTTTCCAGCACTGGCCTTCCGACACTGGACTTCCTTCCTATCCAGATCCGTCTGCTGAGCTGGTCGGAGTCAGGGTAACAAGATGGGAACGTCATTATCCAGACCTGATTTTGTCCAACCTCCGTCATCTGAAACATGTTCAAGGATCACAACCCTGCTGTTTCCAGTTTAAAGGAATTTTGGCTGAGCTGGCTTTGAGCTGTTGTAAAACTGATAATGCAAAAAGGAAGAAAAATAACATACTAGAAGGGTTTAACCATGTCCCAAAAGTCCTTCAAAAATTACACCTCTGCTACAGAAAAGCACAGACAGTCATAAAGAAACCACAGCTATGGAAAGGCTCTCTTGTGTCCTTACCTTGCCTTCCTGTGAGGGGAGTGGGAGCTATGTTCCCTGCACTACTTTCTGAGTGGTGAGCTTGCATATGTGGCCTTCCAATGATTTTGCTATCAGAGGGACAGTTTATTTACATAAGATGTGAACACTGCCCTCTTTGCCTGAAAACAGGAGGAAAAAACCCCAATAACAGGCAGCGTCCTCATTCTGTCTCCAGGAGCCTCTTTAGTAAAGCTGAGCCCAAAGAGCATTCTCAGTACCATACCCACAACCCTTTCTGCACAGTTTTTCTTGTATTTTTGTTCTTGCACGCACACATAGACCCCAAATCCTTTGATCTTGCTTGGACACCCAGGCAGTTCCTCAGACATCACTGCTGCTCTTTGTGACCTGGACATGCTTTGGTGCTCCTTGTCCTGGGAAGCAGCTTCTGTGTTTTTCAATGCCCTGACTTCTTCCAGTTCACTGAACTGCTTCTTCCATTTAGGCCCTCAATTTTAGCTGAGCCCATAGGCCCCCGCAGGTCAACTGCAGCTATTAGCATTATCTTGCCTAAAAATTTGTTTATACAGCAGGAGTGAATGGGACAGTAATCAAGTTCAAGTAGTTCAAGCATTTACCCACTGTTAAAATACAAACATCAAAAGATTATTATTTGACCTGTTTGAAAGACCTCATTTTTCACAGCAAACCCTTTCAGAAGGACAACTGACGGAGAGAGAGTTTTGCCTAGCTTTGTCTGTGCTGAAAGCCTTTCTAGTGATTAGAGATGGAAGCTTGGAAGTATGGAGTGCTTTGCCCATCCCACTACACATCCCGGCTTCCTTGCAAAGAGTCACACTGAACACTGCAATTGCAGTGGGGGTATTTACAGAAAATGGTAGAAACAACACTGTCAGGAGAAGTCTGTAGCTGAAATTAGGAGCTTGCTTTCTGCCATGCCCCTGAAACCAGAAGGGACCAGACTCTGGAGTGACAATTTTATCTGTGGCAAACCTGAGCATCCAATAGCTGGACACCCAATTAAACACCTGGTTTTATCTTCTGTTTCTGCTCCTGCTGCATAAACCCAAATTTCAGAAACTAACCCTGCAGGTGTGATTGGCAGACCTGAGGCAGGACTGAGGACAGTAATGTTGGTAGGGTACCAGCAGAGAAGTCTCAAGACACCTTTTCTTTCTCATTCTTAGTTCAGCAGCCCAAAGTTGCTCTTGGGGTACACAAAGACTCAGGATACACAAACACAATTACAAGCCTGCACTCCCAGGACATGAACTCAGCCATCAGGTATCAATTGCAGTGTCTCCAAGGAGGAAAGACAATCTGGGACACTGTTTGCCTTGGGCCTGTGCCTTAGCATCTCTTACACTATCTTTACTTTTATTTTCAAGACTAAAACATCACCTCTGTTTTTTTTTTTATAGATCCAAGGTCACCAGAAAGGGGGAGCAGAAAGCAGTGAAGGCTGCTATAAAGTCTTTTTTGTACTGGGGATCCATATCTCAGATGCTGGCCCTGGGAAACGTTATTATTTACCTCTGTTGGAATGGAAAAGGAAAATAGCTGGAATGAGCACAGCTCTCGAATACATGCAGTGCAATTGTCTATACAAGCCAGCTCCGTGGGAATCCCACTGGAGCACCAGACACACTCAGTAAACACAGCCCAAACACACAGTGTGCTGAAGAAGCGTGAGGAATTAAACATTTACTTTCCCTTCTCTATTACCTTTGCACAACAGGACAGAAACCACCTGAATATCTCTTCCTTGTAAATTTTCTGAAACTACTTAAAAAATATACATTTCCATTAGCAGCAGCACTGATCCTTTATTAATTCATGAAGAAACATGAACTAATCGGTAAGAGCTGATTCCTTGGGAAACACATGTCTGGTTTTATAACTCGGCCTGGTCACTTCGGCTTGCAGCTACACAGGAATGTGACTGCTATGACAACTGGCACCTGATTTTTGCAGCCTATCTTTTCCATCCCATCCTTCTCTCACCTACCTGAAGCTGCTGGAACTGAATGAGCATGTTCATTAATTTTGCTTTGCACCCGGGAATGGGATCTACAAAAGCCCACCAACCCAAACACTCAGGATATTGTCCATGAGCTACCTAAATCAGCAAGGGAGGAATCAGCTGGAGAAAAGGGTGCGTTGCAGCCTCCTCCTGTCTAGGGATTAGGTGCCTTGTTCAGGTTTAGCGGGACATGCTTCTTTTCATTGTGGATTCACAGCCCTGAAAACTTAATTATAGCTTTTCACCTTGCATTGATTAACATGAGAAATGAAGAGACCTCTCTTCCGTCTGCTTTTTCTCCACCCACCCGTTATCCTTGAATAACCCATCACCTGTGGATTCCCGCTCTCTGTGGGTGCAGGGCTGCATTCCTACTGGGGAGGAGAAATCCCAGCACAGCCTGGGTGAGGCTGCAGATGCAGCAGGGTTCAGGCCTCCTTCTGCTGCCTTGTGGAGGGAAGGTAAAGTGTAGCTAAGTGGAGCTTAGTGCAAGCAGCATGGTCTGAGAGACCCTCCTAAACCAAGACAAGTTTGTCTGAGGATGATCCCATATGTAGGTCCCTGAGGAGGTGAATCCCAAGTCGCCCAGCCCACATTAACCTGGGGCATGTGTGTGCACCTGGAAGCAAACCCCCGGCGTCAGAAATGAATGGCATCACTTTAAAAAGGAGCAAGATGTGGCCTTAGGGACCCACATTACTCACATGGCCAAAATGATGGGGGCTACTACTAACTTCACTGACTAATCCAACCTCCACAAAGTGCTGTTCATACATACACCAAACAGTCCAGAACTGCTGGAGTTTTCATTCCAGCTCTAGGAAGGAGGCAGAAGGAGCAGAAACAATGGCAGTCCTGGAGGTGCTTCGTGTCTGTAGATGCCGTGGGGTAGCATCTCCAGGCCTGCTGGGGACATCTCCAAGAAGGCAATGTGGAAGCGTTGCTCTCTCTGATGTCTGAGCTGGAGCTTCGAGGCCCTTGTCAGGCACCTATTGCTTCCTAGAAGGGAAGGGAGCATGGGAAAAACTGCAAAATGGGATATGTGGCCTCGACGAGCCGTTAAAATTTGTAATCAAAGGGCACAGAAAACAATTACCAAATGTGCAAAAGTATCTGTCACGAGCACTTGATACCTCCATCCTACAAAGCCGTGAAATATCTCGTATTCTACTTCCATACAGCTGAAATTTAAGTATCATGGGGCCAGCCGTTAGTTTTAATTCACTTTATAGGAAAAAATCCCTGGGGAAGAAAAAACCAAAACAGAGTTGCGTCTTCCTTATCTCTTCCCCGCCGTTGGTTTCCTTCAGCTCCCCGCGACACCCCACTGCAGACGGCAGCTGCCGGGGCTGGCAGCGCCAGATGCCAGCACAGCCCGGGCTCGAAGGGAGCAGCACTCCGCGCAGGGTGTCCCGGGCCGTGTCCCCGCGGGAGGCAGAGAGGGGCGGGACCCCCCGGGACCGTCCCGTCCCACTCCCCCCGCGGGCGGTGCCGCCAGGTGCGCCCGCCCCGGCGCGGCCCCGGGGGGACGGCCGCGGCCGCTCGCCCCACCCCGGCGCGCCGGGAGCTGCCGCCCCCCGGCTGAAGTCCGGTGCCGCCGCGCTGTGCCGAGCCGTGCCGTGCCGAGCCGAGCCGAGCCGAGCCGGGGGTGCCGTCACTCGGCGCTTCCAGCATGCTCCTAAGATGGCGGTAGCGGCGGCGGGCGGCGGCGGGGGCGGCCGGGCGCAGCGCAGCGGCTGGCTGGAAGTTTTGGTGCGGGAGCGCTGGCACAAAGTGCTGGCCAACTTGGGCGGCGAGGCGCTGGTGCTGAGCGGCGAGGAGCGCCCCGACGGCGCGGCCCACAACGGGCTGGGCGGCGATGGGACGGCGTGCCGCGGGGCCGAGGGCGGCGGGGGGCCGGCGGCGGTGCGCACCGCCTTCACCGACCCCCCCGAGCAGGTGCCCGAGGCCATCTCCAACAAGAAGCGCTGCGTGAAGGTGCTGAAGCAGGAGCTGGGCGGGCTGGGCATCAGCATCAAGGGGGGCAAGGAGAACAAGATGCCCATCCTCATCAGCAAGATCTTCAAGGGGCTGGCGGCCGACCAGACCCAGGCGCTCTACGTGGGCGATGCCATCCTGGCCGTGAACGGCACGGACCTGCGTGATGCCACTCACGACGAGGCGGTGCAGGCGCTCAAGCGGGCGGGCAAGGAGGTGCTGCTGGAAGGTAGGGGAGCGGGACGGGGGCTGGGGGGGCGAGGCTGCCCGGGAGCGAGGGGTGACCCCGCGCATCTCCTGCTGCTCCTCCGCGCGTCTTTACAGCGGGGACAGTTCACACCCCGCGCCGCGCCGGGACCCCCGACGGCATGTGTTATGGACACAGCCCCTCGGCAAGGGGCGAGCGGGGAGCCGGGGAGCCGGGCTTGAACTTTCCGCCCTCGTATCCGCCGGCGCGGTCCCCGCAGCCCCGTCCGTGCGCGGCGGCGGAGCCTCCGCAGTCCCGTCTGGCGGCGGCGGATCTGCTCCTGGGCTGAGGCTCCCGGTGGGACCCTGACCCACCCTCCTCTAGGGTGAGGGATCTTCTGGGTCTGCCGTCCGGACACATCTTTTCAGACCAAGAAAGGTGAGGAGAGTTGGGTAGTGTGAGAGGAGGGGTTAAAGAAGTAAAGGACCCCCCCCCCCCTTTTCTCCCCTGGCATTAAGGGAATGGCTTGGGTGGCTTTGCCCCAGTCATATCGAAACGCCCGACACCTCCCTACACCCGACCAGGGATGGGGCGTGGGGGCAAAGCTGTTTAAAATGAAGCTGGCGGTGCCTCACGGGCTGATCAGCCATCCCTGCAAAGCAGCGCCTTTTCCTTTCTCAAGGGTGACCGAAGCAGTTTTGTATAAAGTAGCCTTAGAAATTGAGCCCAGAGAATGGAGCAGACGCTGGTGTGTGTGGGGAGACGTGGAGGGAGGGTGGCCCCCCAGAACGGGACGGATGTTGTGGGGAGCAAGGAGAAGCAGAGCCAGGTTCCCCCAGACCGTGGGGAGAGAGGCGTGCACAGGCGTTTAATCCCTGTCTTCTCACAAGGACTAATTTACCTGCTCCACCTGAGAGAATGAGCGGCTTCAGAAATGCCCTTGGCGTGTGTTTGATAAAGTGATTACATATTTGCCCAGAAGTTCATTTAACCGGAGGTCAATGGCATCTGAGGCATGCTGCGGCGCTGCCTTCCCCTTTGCCATCGCTCTCCTCCGAGCCGCGGGCACTCCCACCTCGCTGTACCTGTAGCCCTGTCGCTACCAAGCATTTTTTCACCTGTGTCTCTTTGGTGGTTATTTTGAGGAGCAAAGGAGGTGCTGCTGCCGGCTGGGAGGCACAGCTGAGGATCAGCCGTGAGCAACCAACTATGGCGTAAAGTTACAGAAAAAGTTTGAAAGGGAGAGAAGGTGAGAAAATGTGTTTCACAGTAGTGTATGCTGAGAATCTCTGTTGTTGTCCACATGACAGTGAAAACTGTTTAAGAAGCTAAGGACACTTGTGTCTCATCTCCGTCTGTGCCCCACAGTAACTGCAGGACCAAAGTGCATCTTGTCTTCCCTCACTGCAGCTGAATTGATTACAGATATACCTCTGAAGTATCAATATGAACTTCTCTGGGCAGTCTGAAGTAAGGCTGTTGCATCTAAATTTTATCACTGATTTGTTTATGCAGGTTAAGGGCTTTCTGGGGTGCAGGCCAGGTAATGGCTGGGCTTTGCTGTGACCTAATGAGTAATGTGTACAGTGCTTGCAGTAGCCTCCCTCTGTGTAGTGCTTGCAGCAGCAACACCTGAGCACGGTGCTGCTACATGAGTCTTTAAAACCCCTTCAGTTTTCTTCCTGGCTAGGAGTGAGGATGAAAATGAAGCCGTTTCAATGGGGACTTTAAGGACCTTCCTTCACTCCTTCTGGCATCGCAGCTGTCTTGCATTTCTTTGCCCCGTGCTGATGTGCCTCAGTAGTTGTTTCTGTGATTGAATTTGTAATTTGTAAAATGAGAGTATATTTCAGTCGTCATCCCTAAGCAGAGGGAATATATTCTGATGCTGCACTCCCTATTTTGTCCTGCCTTTCTCTTGCTATTTCAGCAGAGCAGCTAAACCGAGAGTTGGCTCCAGCATTGCCTGGGAGGGCTGCTCCCTTCAGTGGGGACCCACTCTACGTGAATGGCTTGTGTAAACAGGCAACTTAAAACAATTCTCCGCGATTCTATTGCCTACTTTGAAGCTCATTCTTCAGCAGCAGAGTCTCAAATGGTATTTTTATTACTAAAGGAAGGAAAATCCAAAAGTTTTTTACCCTTTAAAGTATAGAAGGGCAACACTTGGTTTTCCTTTCCTTCCAGACAATAGGAATTTGCCATTTCCTGAGTTCTTAGAGAGTTCTATATGGCAAAAAGCAGTCTGTGGTGGGGCAGGGCAAGACCCTTGTGCAGCTGCTCTCTAGACTCTTTCTCCAATTCACAGAGCAAAGCCAACATGTGTTTCCAGGGTTATTATGAAAGACTTGCATTTTTAGGGAGATTCTGAGATTGTTACTTCCAGCCCAGGAAAGCTGAATTTGCAGAGGCATGGCAAGGTGTGCAGCACAAGAGGCACATTTCACGGTGCAGCAGGGCTCTGAGTATTGCCCAATGCATTGCACATTCCTGGAAAGGGTCTCATAGTTGAGTATTTCCTAGAGGTTACGGCAGGGAAGATGTGGCTCAATACACCCAACATCAGAGTGCTGTTATATAGTGTCCTGCCTAAAACTGCTTGCTCAGTGAAATGAGGCATTTACCAGCTCAGCACTAAACTGTAGTCTCTCCTGCATTCCTGCGCGGGGAGGAAGGGAGCGGAAAATCCTCCCCAGGCCTCTGCACCCTGTTTGGGAGGCAGGGCTGGCACCCGGGTGGGTGGCAGGAGGAGGAAGGTCTGTGAAGAGAAGGGATCAGGCAATGCTTCATTTTTACACTTGCCCCTTTTGCTGCATTGGTCACGTCTCTGAGCTGGTGGAAGGAGATTTGCTGAAGGGTCAGGGGTGGGGTAGCTGCAGGAGCTGTGCTGGCGTGGGGAAGCACAGCTGTAAAGCCTGGCAGGAGAGGTCCTACTCTAACAAATTTAATAGCCATGCTGGGTTGTTCTGTTGTCTCATTTTCCATTCCTGAAGGACATCAGTCTTCACCTGTAAAATCCACCTACAAAGCTAAAGTTCCTTCTTATAGGTGTGGTCTGTGGAGTTGGCTAGGGTGCCTTAAATCCAGTGGAATTTGATAAATGGAAGGGAATTAAGGCAACAGGTGATGCTACCATAAGAGGAGCTGTAAGGCAGAAAGATCAAGAGGAGACGGAGGTGATGGTGAGGAAGGACTTGAGCCCTTAGAAATCTGTCTCCTCATCTACAGGGATGAACCGCTTTTGCCTGCAGGGTTTAATTTCCTGTGAGCTTTCTGTCACAGCCTGGGTGTGGGTGCGGGGGGCAAAGCAGGCAGAGGGAGCAGGGGTGGGGGTAGCCCTGATGTTGGGCTTGCTGGCCCTGGGTGGCTTCTCAGATGTTCAGTACAGCAGGATGGAGCTTCTCACCAGCATGCAGGAGCAGAGAGAATTTCCCTATGTGAGGGACAAGGCAGCTTCCTTGTACAATACATATTTGCAGGTGTGGAAGGAAGCTAAAATTATCCTGACAGCTATTGTTTGTACATGTAATTTCCCTGTGGTTCTGTTAAATTTGGGCTTCTTAAATAAGCACTTTGGAAAATCAAGCACCCCTCTTGAGCTGTGTGAAGCACATTACGTTCAAGTGACTCTCAAGACACAAAAGGTGTTTGTTTTTATCAAAGCATCCTGGATAAGAGCAGTCCCTTGGTGTGCTCTGTAACCAGGCTGGTTGTGCTTTACTTATATTCTCTATGAGTTCAGTGAATAAAATGAAAAATTGAAGTAGCCTGTGCTAATGTTAAACAGGACCCCCCTGCATGATGCTGTATAGGGATGTGAAGAAAAAAAAACCTGCAGTAGTGATTTTTGCTCTCTGCCTGCGGGGTATTTTTCCCTAACTTCTTTAACGTGCAGGTGAGCTAGTAGTGATGGTGGTGGAAGGTATATAGTGGGAAAAGGAGCATCTTCTTAGTGTTGTCAGAGTTTTATTGGTTTTGAATGATTCCCAGTTAACACAATTGCAAGGTCCATAGAGAAGTGGCTTTGGCAGCCTTCCTGGCTTTACATAAATTTCCCACAGAGAGGCAGCCCCCTGCATAGCGAATTTTAGCATATGGACAGTAGACTATAGTCATCTTCTGTGGCTCTCTTGGGAGTGATACACAGCTTTAAAGCAAGGTAAAAATAAGCACGATGCAGTTTGTACTGTAGTAACACGTATTATTTTCCAAACAGCATTTCTGTGAGTATTGTAAGGATTCTCCCCTTCCTACCCTTTTTTAATTTTCTCTGGGTGAAGCATAGCAATTGTGTCTGTGTGAATTACATGCTGAAATAGTGTAAAATAGGTATGGGCTTCTTGTTGGCTGTAGTTTTCGGTCTTGTCTATGTTTTCGTGTTTATTTCAGTAAAGTAGTGAAACAGAAGATTTCTGAGGGATAACAAAATACAGTATTTATCCAAAAAGTGTGTCTCCTGCAAGTATAGAGGGAAAATGAGGCTCAGGACACTTAATAAGTGCGTGTGTGACATAACTACTTACTACAGTCAGGTCAGGGCTGTAAATCACAGTGATTGCAGATTCTATGCATAGTTATTCTTTATACTTCCAGTATATGTATGGACAAAACACTTTATCTTTCTTGGGGGTGGAGGGGGGAGGTTGGGTTGTTTTTGTGCCAGCAAATATGCAGTTAGGAAAATGCTTTGTAATTTGAAGCTCTACCACATTTCATGACTCATGTAGCTGCCCTTGGCACACATCAGTTTGAAAGTGAAATTGAAAGGGAAAGGAGCAGGTAATCTTATTCTAAGAGTTCCGGGTCTAAGCAATTCCTGAGAATCTCAGTTTTGATTGTTTCACCTGCCTGCAGCTGATGGGGAAGGTTGAGTGGCAACACTTGATGTGTCTTTCATTTATTAGATTACAGGCTAATTTAACAGTCCAGACAGCTTGTATTGCCTTTCACAGATAAAAATCAGTACATCCTCTTTGCAGTAATTCTTGTATGAGTCCTCTTTCTCAGTCACTCTAAAGAAAATAAGGCAGTTGTGGGCAGCACATTCCTGGATTTGTTTGGACAAAGTGTAGGGTGCCCTGTCAACCCACCCACCCTGGAAATCATATACTAAGCCCTATAGAAGCAAGTCAGTACCATCTCCTTTAGGATGCTTCGAAAATTAAATATGTCTAGAGACTTGGGATTCAATTGCACATACGTGTTAAGTGTCATTAGAAAAGAAAAAAGCATGTTTTAAAATCCCAGCAGTAATTCCTTTGTGAAGATTAAATTGAAATCTCTGTATACCCCTTTGAATAATCTTTAAACCATGAGAGTAAAACTGAAGGCTGAAGGCTTCTGCTATGGTTAATAAAACAATGTTTGTGTCTTAGTTTTGCTAGCACAGGTGCCTTTTCACTGAAGGCCAGTTCCACCCTCTCAGAAAGTCATTTTCATGCAGGTGATGCCAGGGGCACTGGCCTCGTCCCACCTGTGCTGCCCACTGGGCTTGGGTCAAAAACGCTCACTGCAGCTCTGTCCTGAGGGAGCTGATGAGAAGTGTCCGTAATTCAAACCTGTTTGGATTTGGGACAGCCCAACTCAGATGCTGATCCCAATAGATTGAGTTTTTCAGGCGTAAGCTGGGAATGATTTTTAATTTTTTTTTACTCTCCTAATCTTACTGTTTTTGTAATACATGGTGTTGAACTTGCCCTGCTAGTAATATATCTGTAAATTTGGCTGTAAGTATAGCATCTATTTGTGTTCATTCAGAGTTCATAAGTATTGGAGAGTTTGCCCTATCTATTTGTAACCTGTAACAGTAGTCACTCTGCTTCCAGGCTTTAAGAACACATTATTTCCATTCCATTTTTCTAATTTAGATTTCTGATCGTAGGATTATTTTGTCCTTTATTCTGCAAGATTATGTTGCCATGGCTACTTGTTAGACTTGGTACAGCTACTTCAGTAGAAGGGAAATTGGAGGAAACAGTAGTTCAAGAGAGCAATAGCATAAGTGAACAAAATGTGATGGGAACAAAGCTGTCCCAGTACAGCATGGAAGACTCTGGCTTTTCAAGTCTGAAACAATTCTTCAAGCATCTCAGAAAAATAGTTGGTGAAGAGAGGGTGGTAGCACTATTTCTAGAACATGCAAAAAGTCTTTTAGCTACTTGTGAAATAGAGTTTATGGATAGCCCATGGAACACAGCTTTGCTGGCCTCGGTGTGGTGGGTGGAGGTGAGCCAGGTTCTTCTTCTAGCCCTTCCCAGCCCCACATTGGCGTCACTAGAGCAGCTGTGGCTGGCGTGCAGTGAGCTTCACTCAGCTCAACTGTGTCACCTCTCCAAACCTTGAACAGTCGAGCAGAGAAAAATACACTTCAGTCAGCATGAGGTGTGTCTGTGCTAAGGGTCTTTGCCAGGTCATCAGTTCTTAGAGCAATCAAGGAGAGCACTGTACTGTTATGGCAGATTGGGAAAGAGTTAGGACTTGGAATTGGAGGAATAAATTGTTTTGGCAGAGGCACAAAGTTTGTTGTAGAGGTGGGAAGGAACATCAGGGGAGTGGCGGCATTTGGTGCATGCCTTGAGGAGTGTCATTGCAAGCAGAGCGGCAGTTTGAAGATGTTCAAGGTGAGATGTGGCTGATTTGGGCTAGAGAAGTCTGTGAGAAGCTACAAAATATGTAGAAGGCATGGAGTGCTACTTGTCATTCATGCTACCTGTTGGAAGGTGTGTTGTGAGGCTCCTTCATGCTCTTACATAGATATGCCAGCTGCTATTTTGCAGGACCAGGAAAGCTGCTCTGTGAGGCCATATTTCTGTGCTTCAAAAGATGGTTAATGGCTCAGCCTTCTTTACCTTGCACTTCTGGGAGAGAGGATTAATTGAAATTATGACATCCAGCGTCTTGCAACATCTCAGAGTTCAGCAAGTGAGTAATAAACTAGGACACAAAAGTTTGCTTGTGGGGGAGCTTGGGAAAAGACAGAATTGGTTTGTTCGTCATCCAATTAGCAATCAAAACATACTTTTTTCCAGAACATAAGTTAACAAACTTGCTTAAAAAGGGTTTAATCAGCTGTGACTAGTTCATCAGATTGCTTCAACATTAGATCTTGCCTTGCTGTTAGGTTAAGTTTGTTCCTTCACATAAATTCAATTAAGGGACATAATTTCCACATAACTCCTTGGCATACGGATTTCTGACTGCTGCTTCTGTACACTTCTGTTACGGTCTGGCTTTAATTTTGTCTGTCTAGAACTTGAACTACTGAACTGGTTACGGCGTCGTTGCACATATGCTGAGGGCACAACAAAGTAGGTCACTGCCAAAGCAGCACATCTGTATTGTACTGTTGGGTAAAATGGAGTTTTTAATTGTAAGGAAATGAGCCAGAAAAGTAGATGTGGAAAAACTGTCTCTGATTAGTAATGATTAACATACAGCACACTCCTTCTAAAAATGATACACAGGTTTTTCTGAACTATTGGAAGCTGTGCTTGTTGGCACAGCTCTAGAAGTCATCAGACCTAAAGCTGTGGCTGTTTATTCCTCACTGCTCTGGGATATTTCCTTCTAAAGATGACATGTATTTAAGCAGTGAGGCAGCTTCAAGGCAGCACACTGGTGAGTAACATGTGTATGTGTGCATCTATATGAACAGCTTCTGTTGACTTTTATGTCAGACTGAAAAATGGTGAATTCTTGGTATGGTGTAAGTACTTGAGAAACAGAATTTTTTCCCAAGTATCAGAAAGGTAGAAATATATCATAACATATAAATAAAATGTAAAAAGACAGTATCAGAATATAAATTATTTTCTGGCAAAGGAGACACAATTTACCTGATTTGCTCCAACAGATAATATGACCTCTTGGGAATATTTATCAGCCTCATATGCCCTTTCAGGGAAATGGGACCATTAGTTAAGCTTTATGTTCTGTTTGCCATAGGCATATACAGCTGGTGCAGTACCTATTTTGGCTTTTAACATAATCAAGAAGTTATGAGAGAACATGGAAAGCTACACCATGGAAATAACATATCTCCACTTTAGTCTGAATTATTTCAAGACTAGCTATTTCCAGGATGATTTACTATACTGACATATGTTTTAACTGCCATTGGCTCTGAATCTGGAAGGGGAGCAAGAGACAGCTGTGTGAAGATGGAGATGCTGGAGAGGTTTAGAGTTATCCAGCATGTATCTTGTGAGGCTGCTTTAAGTTAATAGTTTTAAGTCAGACAGTGAAAGTTTAATCTGTTTATCCTGGTCTTTGGGCTTTAGTCCCTATGAAACAGTGTGGAAAGACAGAGCTGGTGGAGGGACTGGCAGGACTGTTGTGGCAGATGTGATTTTCCTTGTAGCAGGCAGCTTTCCATTGCTCTTACTCTTCCCAGGCAGAAGCCAGAAGGATTCTTCCCTTGCTGATGTGAAGCCAAAGGAGGTATTTAATTATAGTACATTCAGAAGTATTTTCCAGGAATGAAGTGAGCAGGATTTGCCTTCGGTACTTGCTGCTTGAATTCTTTGTGAGGTGTTTAGTTTGGTTGTTTTTTTTGGGGCTTCCTGTTTGGTTGGTTTGTTCGTTTGTGTGGGGTTTTTTTTGGTTTTGTTTGTTTGTTTGATTTTTTTTGTGGGGGTTGCTGTGAACGCAAAAAAAGGTGTCCAAATTGCAATTGTTTCCCAAAGAACTCATTATTCCTGGTAACTCCCCGTCCCTTTTAACCTACTTGTCCTGTCTCATGCAGTGGCAGACTTTCCTGGTAGCCAACCTCCCCCTCCATCAGTGACGTGTGACTGGGATGGAGAAGTGTCTGCAGAAACCCAGCAGGATTCCTGCCACATAAATACATACCCGGGGGGAGAGACATAGACCATAAGATGTGTTTATATACATATTTCTGTAATGAACAGTCTCATCAACAGGTATTCCTTGTTTGGTGCTTAACCTTCCTATGTGTTTAGGGCCAACACAGTTGTACCAACTTCAGGCTGCTGGGGCTTTGCAGGTCTGGAGAGGCTGAGCTGATGTCATTGTGGGCTGTTCTAGTTCAGCGCTGGAGAGGTTGTGGAGTCTCCCTCACTGGAGATATTTGGGAGCCATCTGGATGTAACCCTGTGCAATGTGCTCTAGAAGATCCTGCTTGAGGAGGAAGGTTGGACCAGATGACCCCACCGGTAGTCCCTTCCAGCCTTAGCTGTTCTGTGATTCTGACTCTGTATCTCACTGCTGGGAAGACTTTTCCAGAGCTGGAGTTGTGGCTGACTGTGAGCTCTGCCATATTAAAGTCAGGAAGATGTCCTTACTGCAAGAGAAGGGAAGCAAGCTTCAAGCTGGAATGATGACAATGGGTTCCTCATTAAGAGCTCTTGTTATTGCTGTGTTTTGCCCAAATTAAACTCATCTAGATTTTAGAAGCTCAGGTAAATGGTCTGTCAAACAGTTCACATAACCCACATTTTTGAAGTCCTGAGCACAATGGTGAGGAGTGACATAAGCAGCCCTTAAACCTGATGAAAGACCTAAAGGTGCTGCAGATGCCTCAGCTAATAAGCTTGAAGCCACTGTTGCTCTCATGGCTTTTGTTACCCTTTTCTGTGCAGGAGTAATGGCTGGGTTGCAGGCTGATGCTCTTGGGATGTTTGTAAGACACAGCTCTCATCTAGCTCTGGGGAGGAAATCTCTGTTCCTGCCTTGAAAGAGGTAAAAAACCGCACAGTAACTTCGGTCTTCTGTATGTTTGTGAAATGCTGGAGAAGTGTCAGGCCAAAAAAGGTCATAAAAGCAAATAACATTTTAATACAGGAAGAATGCAAGTGAAAGCAACTAGTTTTAAGAAGTTCCCTCTCGTTCAGCAAATGGCTGTCTGTATAAATAACCCAGAACTGGGGGATGTGTGAGGACAGGTCGTAAAGAAAGCATTGCAGTAACAAACCAGTGGAATTTCCACTTAACACATTAAAATCAGCCCTGAAAGTCTCCATTAAGGAGAGCCATAAATTGAAGTTCTAAGAGATGGCATATAAAATATCCCTGAAACTAAAAATTATCGTCTGTCAGTTTTATGTTTCCCTTTCACTCTGTTATATCTATTTTAATAAACATGTGGGATAGACTATCAAAAGAGCAGCACTTTGTCTGTGAAGCCTTGAGGAAATAAATAGTGAGTTTGGACATATTATAAATTACACCCAATGAAAATAAACTGAAATAGATTCTGGGCTTTGCCTGTGTAAGGACTGCATTGCTAGGATCATTCTGTGTTGATCTTGTTTTATATATGTATTGAACTTTTCTGCTAGGCATACCTTGAAATGTTAGTATTTAATGCTTAAGTTTTTGTTCAAGTACTGCCAGAGCTTTTTGTCTGTGTGCATAAATAGTATTAAGACCTTAGAGAGGTTTCAAGGTTCACTCTCTTAACAAAAGACTGAGGAACCTTTCGGTTTTTGAGGGAGGAAAGGAAGGGCTAACTTGAAAATACGCGGGTTTCTGTGGGAATTTTTATGATGTTTCAATTTGAAATAGTATTTTATATCTAAAAGTAAAGCAATTTTCTTTCAAAAGGCTGATTTGAACTTGTGTTTAAAACCTTTTATAAGAAGAATTTTCTGTGTGGAATAGCAGAGAATTACCCAATGTGCCATCTCCTCATAGAAAATCTTTGCAGTCACATCACGTTTATCACAGGAAATTTTCATAGCCAAGAAGTTTTGACCAACTCAATGCAGTACTTTGTTCCCATTTTGTTAAAATACATAGTTTCAATAAGTGCAGGTTTTTATTCAGTTCTTTGGAAAATTTAGATATTCTGTTCTCCTTAACCACTTAGTTCTGTTACTTTTCTATCAGTATGCATGCTGTATGAAGTGGATAAGGATGTATATTTGGTATGAGCCAAGACAGATACGCTTCCAGTAGAGAAGTCACAAGTGATACATTATATGAATTCCTGTAAAACATTTACATTTGATCTTTTCAGTTAGTCATAATTCTGGGGGAGTGCTTCCTTGTTTCTCTGAAACTCACAGTGGAAACCTTGAATACAGGAGGAAATGAGGAAGAGACTTCTCAAGTCTCTAAAACTTGCATAAAATAGCTCTTCTAGGTGTAATTTTAATATCTTCTCAATGCAGCTGTAAATTAAGTTGGCCTCACTATCTTTTTAGCTTTTGCTGTGTTAAAGACTTCATATAGAACTCTATATGTGAAGGAATCAAGAAGTGCTCATAAAACCATGAAGAGTGGAAAATTATTTCTGTGGGGGAATATGCAATATATTATTTAGTTTCTTTATTTTCTCTTTGCGTTCTTTCTGGTCGCTATTGCACTGTCTGATGTTGGTTTAGGAATGCCCTGTTAAATTCCAGAGCTGACCTAGCCCTAGCGTGGGCATAGCTATAAATGTTGATCTGCAATATTATACAGGCACAAGGTGCAGGTGAGCACACACATACAGTTTGCATGCATGTTGTACATGCATTTGCTCATATCCTAGACAGAATTTGTCTGTTGTCAGTGCTATGTAGATTAAGTTAACTGTTCTTTGAAAACAGAAATAAATAGAGTCTTGATCATACCTGCACTGAAGGATTCTTGGGGTTGGTTTATTTTCTGAAATGCTTTTCAGGAGGCTGCACCTGCACTTTTGGTTTTTCTCAGGATCTGTGTTCCCCACCCAGACCCTGTTGTCCCTGTGGGTTTTCTGTGGCCGAGCCTCTGGCGGTGAGCCAGTGATGGTCAGGCAGGTAGGGACAACCTGCATTCTGCTAGAGAGGGCCAAGGAGGGGAGTGAACATGCAGCAGGAGGTGGGAGAGTGAAAATCATCTCCTCTTCAAGCTGACATGAATTTTCCCATTTATTTCCGTGGGATTAGGATATTTTTTAGCAAGCAATAATGACATAAGTCACTGATGGAGAAAAAATGCTGCTGATGCAGCTTTATCCTTTCCCCAGTACCTACTGTATTAATTCCCCTTTAAAACTATGGACAGATCTTTGGTCCTGACTGGGTGAGTCCTTTGCTGGCTTTCTTTGTGGCTGACAAGATCTGCTCCAAGCTTGCCATGGAGTCTGTGTTAACCTGATGCTTTACTGTGCTTAGCAAACCTGGCTCCATGCTCTGCCTCCTCAACCCTGTAAGTTTGTCCCCCTCCCTTCCCGCACCCTCAAAGACTGATGAGCAAAAGCTTTGTGAAATAGATGTGGCAGCAGTTCAGGCTCCGAGTTCAGTCATTCTGTGCAATAATAATTGATTAAACAATTGTTGTTTCTTTATCTACAGCTCTGTGCTAATCACAAGGGTTGAATAACTCTCAGCAGAGTCATGCCTGTGCTTTAGTTGTGGGTTCCTGTACCGAAGTAGAAAGTATCAAAATGTTTTTTCCCCAAACCTCAATGCTTTCTCTTAAATTCCTGAGTGACAGGTACTGTATCAACAGCTTTTCAAAGGATGTTTTAGGTCTTCTTTCTTGCTCAGAGCTAAGCTCTGACCTCTTCAAGAGCAGAAACACTAAAGAGAGAAATAATGATGTTTCACTGGGGCAGAAAGCAGTCACTGTTTGTGGAGACAACAAAAATGTAGTTTCAGGTGGAGGCTGGTTTATGAAGTTACGTTTTTTCTAAAAAGCTGCGTCTAGCAGAAATTTGACCCCTTTCTATTTGAACAGGAGGTTTGTAAGTGCCCTCACGCCCCTTCTATAGAACTGTCCATGCATAGATGATTTTCCAGGAGAAACGGGAGTTTGTTACGGCCTTGGTGCCATTGCAGTGTGTAACGCCAGACTGTGATAATCATCAGAGATATTCTGGGTTTGCAAAGTACACCAAGCCCAAAGTCTCTACATGGTTTGCCCCCGACCCAACAACACACTGCTCCTCTCCCTGCTGGATTTTCTGTGTATCATTTGTCTCCTTTCTGACTTCTGACTACATTATTTAGGATGCGAGGCAACACCAGAAAAAATTTGATGTTTATCAGCCTGATTATTCAGGAAAACCTGCAGTTGTAGCTGAACAAGTAATTGCATAATCAAAACCTTGGCTTGCTGACTTTATCCCGGCTGGCTGCTTTGTGTAGCTGAGCGCTGGCAGATCCCTGCTGGGGATGAGCTCTGCTTCCGGGCAGGCTCCATCAGCTGCTGATGGCTACCTGGCTGACAGCCAAAACTGATGGTTTTCCTCTTCTCTGAAGAAGTGCAAAGTTGTGGCCACAGTTTCAATCAAGGTGTGATTGAAAAGTGACAGAATTGGTATCATCGCGAGAAGGTTGAAGCTGCAAGTTTGCCATATTTCGTGTGTGAGGTCTCAGGGGAATTTAGGTTAGCTGGGAAGCCCTGAGGTCTCCAGGCCTGGAATGCAACACAATTACCTTGTGGGGTTTTTTTCTTTTAAGTATAGGCATCATTAGAAAACATGGAGAGTTGAAGCTAAGCCGTAGTGTTAAACCTATAATCATAGCTTTGGAGAGTGCTGTAAAGAAATCTCTTACAGTGTTACATAAAGAGTGCCCAGTTAAAATATAATAACTGATTCTGAAAAGTCAAGTGAGACACAGCTCTGCAATAATAACAACATGCTTTTTGAATGTTATTTCCTTTGTAAATGATAGAATTAAAAAAAGTACACCTGATTCAAGAGCGCTTCAACTGTAATGCTCCTGGTATTGACTCCTTTGGCAGTCAGTTCTGGTGGAAACACCCCTGTGGTACAGCTTGAGCCCTCTGAATAGTCCTGCTGAAGGACACTTGTGATGAGCCACAGTGGCCAAGGAGGCTGGAGAAAAGAGGGCCTGTTAGTCTGCTTGCTCTGGGGACAGCAATGGTTTACAGAGTCACAGAACTGTTTAGGTTAGAAAAGACCCTTACGATCATCGAGTCCAACTGTTAATCCAGCGATGCCAAGTTCACCACTAAACTATGTCCCTACATTCCGCATCCACACATCTTTAAATATGTCCGGGAACGACTCCACCACTTGCCTGGGCAGCCTGTTCCAATGTTTGATAACCTGCTATCTGTGAGGAAATTTTTCATGCTATCCATTTCATACATTATCAATCTAATATAATATTCAATATTATATTCAATCTAATATTATCATCAATATTTCATACATTATCAATTTAAACCTCTCCTGGCCATCTCCATGACCTCAAGCCATCTCTTCTTGTCCTGTCGCTACTTGGGATAAGAGGTTGGCCCCCATCTTGCTACAGCCTCCTTTCAGGCAGTAGTAGAGAGTGACAAGGTCTCCCCTGAGCTTCCTTTTCTCCAGGCTAAGCACCCCTAGCTCCCTCAGCCTTTCATGGTAAGACTTGTGCTCCAGACCATTTATCATCTCCTTTGCCTTTCTTTGGACATGCTTCTATCCCAGAACCACCTTCCCCTATGTCCCTGTTTAGTATAGTAGGTGGGTTTAGTATGGCAGGGGAGTGAAGGGGATGGAGCCATGGGAGGCACTGTCAGAACCTCTCAGATCAGCTTTCCTTACAGCTGCCTCGTGCTGTGGCTGGATCCATGGTTTCTGTGCACAGGTACTTCCTGAAAGTAAGGGAGTAGCTGCAAAGCCAAAGTGAACACACTCTCCTTTGTAGGCTGAAGCAGGATGGGCAGGCAGCAAGGCCAGGCAGAATGCCCCAGCCTGCTCTCTAAGTGTGTGTGGGCTGAGGTTTAGTGTGTGTAAATTCCTCTGTCCATGTCCTGATCCTGTAACTGCATCGATGAGGATGACCTTTGCATATATAATGTCTTTCATGTTGATTTAATTAAAGCTAAGTTTGGGTAAGGCTATGCAAGATGAGGAGCCATGACTTTGTTTTCTTTCTCCTGTGGGCGTGCGAGTGCTGATTGTACTATATAAAGCTGCTTGCTGTTGAGCCTGTCCCCGTTCAAGGTGAGGAGAAAAAGTGTTCATGTTTTTATTATCATTCCTCCCTCCCTCCCTATGCTGCACCAAAACAAACATGCAAATGGTAGCGATTGCCAAGGCGAGAAGCAGCATTTTGCAGATTATAGCTTTTCCTGCTAGGAAACACATAGCCGTGTTTAACTTCTTTTTAAAGAGTGGCAATGTTGAATATACAAATTAAACTCCAATTTGCACAGTTGAGATTTCCATGAGCACTTCACACAAGTATTCTCAGAGTGTAATGTTTTGAAATAGTGACATTTGCTAGGAACTTGCTTTGGGGAAATGGGACAGCCCTTGTGTTTGTACCCTTCCCCCTTTGACGCCAGCCTGTGTCAGCCAGTGCTGAGGCCAGCTCTGAACAGATCTGCCTTTGTGTCCCCAGCACAAACATCCCTCTTCTTTCTGAGGGAATGGCAAAATGGGTTCTGAGCAGCACAACCAGCTGTTTGCAGCTTGCTGGGCAGCAGAGGAGAGACAAGTGGCTCCTCTGTGTCCCTGTTAAAATGCTGCTACAGAACGCACTGTCGTGCAGGCAGTTAAACAGCTCACATCCTTACAAGCCAGAGTTTAATATCAGCCATAAGGTACCTCAGCTGTGTCACAAGACTTCCCAACTTGCTCTGCAGAAGTTTTCTGCTCTGGTTAGAGGCCCAGAGTTGCTTTGCTGCCCTGGTGCTCTGAGTGGTGCAGAGGTGCATTAGTCCCCAGCACAGCTGCTGCTGGTTGTTTCTTTTCTTGGCAACTTTAAATCTTCAAGTGTTCAGTGGGAATACCTCTTGTGGGAACACTTTAAAACTTACAAATACCAGAAACAACGTGTGCCATTGTTCCTTCAGAAGGTGTGCCCTTGTGAAATTTCGGAGGAGATCTGGACGGATGTAAAGAGTCTAATTCCGCCCTTTTCATTTATATGATGCCTTACACTGATACTATTCAAGTGCTTGGTATTTTTACTATTCTTAAGTAAATGCAGACTTGAGTTATTTCCCCTGGCCCAAGATCTATTCCCATTCTTCCTGTGTGTGGTGTAGCTTGCAGCACCTTGTGCCGTCAGCAGCAGAGGGGTGAGGTGTCTGCGACTGTAGTTTCAGCTTTGCCAGTGTTGTTTGTATCGCCCCTTTAGCTTTATCTCAATAATGCATCAGAGGAAGAGAAGGAAGAGGAAGATGCTTAAAAACCACTGCTATCCAGAGCATTGCTCAAATGCTGCCCCGGCTGGGATCCCCAGTGCCTGTCCTTGCCACTCAGCCTGGCACTTTGTAAGCTGCTGAGGTTAATGGAGCTGAACCTCTGTGGCAAAGTGTGGCGTGCACCCATCCATCATCAGGGCCAGTGCTTTTCACACCCTACCTGTCATGTAGGGATTTCTGTGTTTGTTAGCTGTGCTCCAGATCCTTCTAACTCTGCTAATGGCATGGAAGCCAGGCTTGCGATGTGGGCAGCCATGAAGCTGGATCCTACAGAAAATGTGTACATCACCTCTAAATGCCTGTCTTTTTATTTGCAGCAGTGGTGATGGACTGTGAGAGGTGGTCCCAGCATCTGGCTCCCAGGGCAGACAGTATTATTAATGTCCAGTAACACTGATTAAAAACTGAGTGCTGAAGAAGCTTTGTGCTGGAGCCAAAGTCCATTTTTTGTTCCTCTATCTCCTTTGTGCTGGTTCTTCTCTGCTTCTCTGTGGTTTTGGGCTGGGCTGGGCTTCAGCAAATAAAGCCAAGTGAAACCTGCCCGTTTAGGCCTGGTGTGGCATGTTTGCTTTTGGGTCATGGTTTTTGTTCATGCTGTAGAGGTAACAACAGATCTTGATGCCTTGGTGTGTGGGGTCCTGGCATGGTCTTCACTCTGGGGCAGAGGATCACTGAGCCAGCACCGTAGGAGGCTGGATTGTGGCTGGGGTGATGTCCTCATTCATTGATGTTTTTCTATCCTGTAGGGCAGGAGGGAGAACGCCCCAGTGACACTGTCCCTGTACCACAGCTGCCTGGGAAGTCTGTCTCCTGGGTGGTTTCAGACCTTGTTGGGCAGCTAGACTGCAACCCAGACTTCTGGGTAGGCTTTAATTTGAGGAGTAACGTGTGGAATACAGCTTTTGCTTTTGAAGGAACATTATGTAATTGCTTTAGGCTTTTGGTTGAAAGGATAAATTATTCTCCCTTTTCCTCTTTTTTATTTTTCCTTTTATTTACAAAATAAATATTTTATAAATAAATTGCTTGTATCTTTGAGCGTTTCCTTTATACTGTGATTTTTTACTGATTGTGTAGTGACCTTTGCCACCCCCAACATCTTAATTTCTAATTCTGAGCATTAGAGGTAATAGGCAGAGAAAGGTGCTTATGATTTTGGTTTTGTTTTCCCCTTTCTCAGGTGTGTCCAGACCTTTAGAGAGGGTTCTTCTTACATGAGGCATTTTGGCTATGCTGATCATCTCTGCTCTCAGGGTCAGCAGCAGAGAGAAAAAGACTGAGTGATTTTTGGGAAATGCCACTCTCCTTCCTCACTTCCTACAGGAATACTAGCTTGGTTTCCAGTTACGCATCTTAAGTGATTAAAGCTATGTGACACATATTCCCTCCCTTATAGTGTTTTTCAAGTTTTTCCTTTGCGACCTAAGAACAGTTCTCTATCTCTCATTCAGTTACATGGTTCCCCAGAAATGGAATTTTGTGTAAGCAGGGTATAATCCAAAGAGCAGAGAGTGCTATGTATGTTTGTTACAATAATAATATGAAAAAAACCCATATATACTGTTTGAGAATATTAACGTGTAATTGCATTGTGTATTGGCCTTGGCAAGAGACTTGCATGAGCAGAGCCCATCCCTGTGCTGCAGTGCATCTCTTTGTGGTTGCCCTGAATTAAATGTGCGTGATGCCGTGCCAGAAGCAGATTATTTTAAACTTACAGGGGTTAAATGTATGCTCCAGGAAAGATGTCATCTCAAATGCTTCCCTTTTCCGTGATGGAGCTTACAGAGCAGACTGGAAAGCAGTTGTGTCTGCAGAAGGGAGGCGCGGACTCCACACAAGGCAGAAGTGCTGAGGCTGGAGGAAGAGCCCAGCAAGATGGTTTTGTTACTGAAGCCGATGTGTTGTGAAACTGCAGCAGATCAGAACTTTCTGCCATCCTCCTGGCCTTGGCAGCTCTTTCCTGCTCCTCCACCTGAGCTCTGCCAGCTGCTTCCCTGTGGCCATGCTGTGTGTTGTGTGTTCTAGGTCCCCAGGGTGGCTCTCCGGGTTGCAGCAAGGCCATGAGAAGCTTGAGTCATTGAAGGTCCCTTTTGTGGGACAGCTCATGTTTAAAATCCATGTAAAGCCATTGTGAAACTGCACCTGTCATGCTGAGGCTTGTCTTGTTACTGTCAACATGCAGTGGATGAAATCTGGCCCTGGTGAAGCCAGCTTCAAACACTCGTTGATGGAGCAGGGCCAAGATCTCTCTTAATGTTGCAAGTTATGCCACAGTTGAGAAAAAAACCACCTTTTTTTTGAAGTGCTAGACTTCCGAGTGATAATCTTCAATTTTCAGTGTTAATTGTGTCACCTACAAGTTAAAGTATGCTTGTCACCTGCTTTGTATTCTGCATATCCCTGCTTTTATATTAACCTTGTGTTGCTGTACAAAGGATGGATACAAATCTTTTATACAGAATGTCTCCTGGACTGTGTGTGGCAGTGGGAAATTCTGCAGAAGTTAGAAGTACCTGTCCTGAACAAAGGCTGGGTTGATTTGATAGCAAGAGCAATGACCTTACAGTTGAAGTGAGGAGCAAGATCTAGAAAATTAGACATCCCCCAGGACCTTCGGTGGGCAAGAAGAGAGACAACTGAGCCTTGTGCCCAGGAGCAAAGCACAGACTCAACTGAGCCTCCAGAGCTGGGCATGTTTAGGTATTGATTTGCATCAACACAGGAGGGGAGACTGAAGTGCAGAAGCTTTACTCGTATACACCTTGCCTAGGGAGAAAATGCATCTTATTCATGAATGAGTTTGTGTGCCAATTGTCCCCTAGTTTCATGTTCTCGCTATCCATACATAGGCATGTCTTAAAAACTTCAAATTCATTATGTTCCTGGGCATGCTAAATTTGGTCCACACTGTGCAGTTGGCCACACTTTAAGTGTGGGAATCCTGTGATTTTTTTTTTTAGTGTTTTCATGGATCTCAGTTCTGGATGACTTGTCCTGTGCTCTACCCAGCCAAGCTGTATTTACTGTGCCTGGAGGCCATTTAAATACATTGACTTTCCTACTCATTTCATAGCTGTTTGTATTGTTTTTTAAGGTCTGCAGCCTTTCCAAATACTCTAGTTTATTTATGTAAGATTCTTTACAACACTGTTCCCTTCTGTATTCAGTCCCTGTCCTATTAGTAACAAATTTTATTTTTTAAAACTTGTTGCTTGTCACTTCTGTTGTTTATACCTAATTTCTGAGTCTTGATGAATCCAGCCTAAATGTTCTGGTTCTTTACACCTTCACCAGTAGTTTGCTCCGTTGCATGCTCTTCCAACATACTAAATTAATCTGGCAGTGCTACCCAGAATACCAGGCATTGAACGTTTAAAGACTTCCTTTCTTGAAAAAAAAAATTTTAAGAACGAATCAGGAAGCATCCTTAGATTAGTAAGAAGCTTATTTTTAGTAGCTAAAATAGGAAAAACCCACAAAACACAACAAAAAGAAACCCAGACAAAAAAGGGGATTAGTAGGCTTGGAAAGATATTGGGAACTTGACCCACTGCTTGGGTTGTGTAAAAGGGTAGTGACCCTTAGGTTTGCTTGCAAGACTGACTGCCCCATGCCTGCAGGATGGCTTTGTGTTTTCTTATTCAGGAGTTACAACTTCTTAGCACAAGGCTGCTTTCCAAGTGCTTGGCATGGCTCTTCCAGAAGATTGAGAGCTGCAATGTGGAAATACAATTTTGCATGATCTAAAGACTTCAGTGTATTGATCTGGAGTGAGTTAATGCATGTTGGAGAACTTGGGTGTAGTTGCATTGCCCTTAAAACTTTTCAAATGGTTCCTGATTCTTCTTTGCATGGTTCAGGCCTTTATCTGAGTTTCTAGGGCCTTGGCTCAGAGAATTAAGCTAGCAATAAATTGGGGCTGTTGCACTGGCCATGCAGAGCTGAACAGTCCCTTACATAGTGTTTTTGCAATCAGACAGGGAGTTGGTTTACCCAGCTGAACATGAGGAGTGTTCGTGTTGTTTCATCAACAGGGTGAATATCCTGAATACCTGAATATCTTTTCTGATTCCTACACTGTCTCTGGCCCTGCCATGGTTTCTGCCCCTGTGTATTGTCATCAGCACAGCAGAGAGGGTGGCAAACAGCAGTTCATGGATAGGACCACGAATTTGGCATGGCACTTCTTGACCCTGCTAGAGAAATCACTATTTCAGTTTGCAACAGGAGAGCGTGTTTTGTGAGCAGTTGCTAAATGTAGTGCTTTTGGACACAGTAGCCTTCTTCACTTACTTACACATTGTTCTTATTTGGTGGGTTTTTTATTTCCCCTTAATTGGTATCTTTTAGCATACTATCAGTTTATCTGAAAGTTTCAAATTCTCTGAAAGTTTAAGAACCCTTGTGTCTGAAACAGTGATTAACTCCTTTTTGGAGGATTATTTGAATTGATCAACGTGACTAAAAAACCGTAGAATGGGGAGGCCACAGAAACCCCTTGCTGCCAATAGCCCAAATGGCATCTCTCCAAACTCACAGTTTGGGCATACAGACTGCAATACCTCACATGTGCCTTTCCATGCTGTTTTATATTGGGTTTTGAGAAATACGCACAAAAGCTTGTGCTTTGGGAGAGGACTGAACTACATCAGCCTTTACTGAGGTTTCATGTGAAGACACAGCCAACAGTGAAGACAACAAGCCTAGAGATCAACACGGCTACATGAGTTCCTGGGGTCAGATTACCTTTCGAATATCCCTAGGCAGTATTAGGTCTCGTGCCCACAAGAAAATAACTCAGTGGAGGCAGTCAGAAAACCTTCAGGGAGCTTTGGGTGTAGAGCAGATGAATAGTGGCACTGTGTCAGTTTATCTTAACAATCAATAGAGTAAAGTCACCTGGTTTTCCCCTCCTCTCTCCTTTGTCTTCTCCTCCTCTCCCAGGTCACCAATGACTTGGGGGAGCTGCCAGCATCTCTTTTGTTCAGAGATGCTATGGGCTGGTGGCAGCGACACATGGCACAGGGTGAAGGTAGAGGACCAGACTCTAGAGCTCTGCTTGATGAACCCATGATGTTTTTAATTTCCTTTTCTTCTGCAGATGAGCATCAGAACTTACACACTGCATCTCTGCATGTATTCCTGTAGCTGTTCTTGCTCTTTCAAGCTCTTACATGGCTCTGGAGGTTATTATTACTAGGCCTCACAAGGTCTATCTCTCATCTTTCCTTCTCTCTTTACCATTTTCTTTCTTTTTTTCCTTTTCACTACAATCAAGGTGCCTAAGCAGCAATTTCCAATAAAAATATTTGTATCTTTGCTTTCCTGAAGTTGCACCCTTCCTGTGACTTGGGCTGATGGAGGTCTGTGCCTTTTCCTTGGGAAGGCAAACACAGGTCTAGCTGCACATTTCTCACCTCCTTGGAGAGAATAAAACTATTGAAAGTTCAAGGGCTTAGAGCCTGTCAGTTCCGTACAGGACAGAGGAGGTGAGAGGATTTGGTATCTTTCTTGCAACAACAAAGGCAGCAGAAGATGCAAAATGTGAGGTTGACTCAAATATTTTTTCTACTTTATATTGAAATTGAACATGCTGAATCTGGCAAGGAGCTAAACTCTTAGTCTGCCTTAAGTAATTTTGGCAAAAGTGTGAGCCCTCTTTACACCAGTAATGGTCCTTGAGGAGCAGCATGAACATCAGAAAGTATGGTTTCATGTGCTGTAGCAATTTGAACATTCCTAATTTGGGGTGAGCAAACTTAACAGAAATGCTAATAAATGTGTTCAATATTGAAATTTTTGTAAGTACTGTTGTTTACTTCTGCTGATAAAGCTACAAATCTCCTGAAATGGAGGTGCAAGTGGAGAGGTGGTCAAGGTATCCTTAATACAAAGAAGCATTTCTGAGAAGATAAAAAGCACATCTCCAAATCCAGTAAAAATTAGAGATGAAGAGTCATCTGTCATCTAATCCCAGGGACCTGCCACAGCAGTGAAGCTAACAGCCCTCACTTCACTTCAGGATTTCTGATGGTTTAGCTGGAAAATACCATTCTTAATTTCCATGACAGAAGAATACTGAGTTTCACATATGTTTCCAATTCACACATAAAAATAGATAAATGGAAATTTTTACCATCTATTAAAGTTTCAAAGGAAGTAGTTATGCTTAGTTAATTAGCTTTGCTGTTTAAATATCTACAATGCATCTTTTACTGTCATATAGATTTAGTAAAGAATCCATTACGGAAATGATAGCCCAGGGGGAGTGTGTCTGTCCTGTAAGCCCTTGTAGCTGATGGGTATTATGAATGCATGTGAAATGTCAGCTTTGTTCAAATGCAGGAATAAAGAATGCTTTTGTAATGTGCATTTTCTTAATCTGGTGCTTGATCAGAAGTTTTGGCTTCACCACTCAAAGCAGTAGATAAGCGAAGAGGAAATAGTGTAGAAAACAAAGAGGAACCCAAGCATGTTCTTTGCAAAATGTTTGAGGCTCGTGCCTGGAGTTTGGCGGTGAGGGTGTGTGGTCAGCTCAGCGCGGTGCTGTCTCCATGTGGTCTGTGTGCACCTGAAGTACAGAATCCATGGAAGTATTCTGTGGAGTGAGCTTTCATCCACGTCAACAAGGAGCCCAACAATTCTCTGTTTGCCTTTTCTCTCTACTTTTGTATCTTCTGGGTCACCATTCCTTGTATATTTATTTTCTAGTTCCCTCTCCTGTGTGTCACCTGGTGCAGTGTCCTCATTGCCACAAGCCCTTGTCACCTCTTCCACCCTCGGACGCGATTGCACAGCCGCTGGAGCGTGGGGAAGCTGCTTGCACAAATGCACTGGAGCTGTTGTCTTTGGGCTTTTTACTCAGAACTTGAACTGCTTAAAACACCTGTTATTTTGGCCCTACACTTTAAGTTATGAATCTTCTTGCTATTTCTGTTCTATGTTTGCTTCACGGTAAATATGTAGTTATTTCTGCCTTTCGCAAACCTACAGAAAGTGCAATTTATGGACCCAGTCTGTGTTTAAGGATTGGGTCTTTTATAGGCTGGCTAGGAAAACTGTCCTCTTATTCAGAGCAATGGTATTTTTCTTCCCCCTGAGTGTCTCAGCTGCTGAAAAAAATGGGGAGAATGCCTCCATTAAAGCAGCTGACAGACTCAGTATCAAATGAAGGCTGAAGTTCTGCTTACAGGTGTTTGTGCATTTCTGTGCATAGTTTAATGTCTTTGAAGCTGAGCAACAGAAATTTTCCTGCTTTTCAAATCAGCAGTCACTTTCAAAAATGTCCACTTTTAATGGGACTAAAGCACGTTGGAGGAGAACAAATAATGCAAAATGAAAGCAAGAAATAAAGTCTGCAGAAGTTGTTCTGGCAAAGCCTTGCGTCCACTGTGTTTTCAGTAATGAAACTATTCTTTCTTAAATGGCAAGGGAAGAAATATTTTGGTTCATTTCAATGGGATCTTTAAATATATTTAATGTTAATGTTATTTGCTGTAAGAATGATTTTTTTATTACATCATTAGCAGAAGATCAATTAGATTCCTTTGAATGCACTATGTCTGTAGGAGATTAAAAATGAAAGAGAGCATATGTGTTTTCTTGAGTCTCAATCACATACTGGAATCTAATCCAAAGCCTTCTTAACTTGATAAGTAGAAAGGAATCTTTTCATTGACTTCAGGTTTCTTTGAACACGTCTTCAGAAGAAAAAATAATTTGGACAATTTTATTCTTGTTACAAATACACAAACATAAGTAATATATGGAATTGGATTTGTGCCTACATGTTTTTAAACATCCTGGTTGTTTTTTGAATGGTTAGGAGACGAATAAGATTTTACTTGTGTAAAACATGTATATTCGTCACCTTTGCTAGTGAATAGGATTTTGTAAATTTTTTTTGTGGCCTCCTAAAAGATTGTTGGCATGGGACACCCCATTTCCTTGGCAGGGTCAGTGCTCTGAACTTGTAAGTGAAAGACCTAGTGAGACTGTGCCCTTATTTGTGCAGCTCTTAAACTGAAGCAAGTTTTGAACAGTTACAAACTTCCCCTATTTACTCAAGAGAAGGTTGTTTGAAAGTAGCCCATCTTTATGTGGGACCACTAAGGGTATTGGTATTTCAATCACTATTATGGTGGCTAGGAGAATACTAATAGCAGGGCCAATTTGATTGATTTTGTCAGTACTTTTTTACTATTTGAAGTAACAAAGGCTTATTTAGAGCTGTAGGGGAGCTAAGAGAAAAATGTTCTGCCTTGCAGTAGTTTTCAATGCTTCTGGGAGATGCAAAGTGTTTTGTTGACCCCCCAGCAGACAGACCAGAGATGTATTTTGTCTTGATCTTGTTATTGTGAAGGTATGAGATTACCTCTGAGAGGAGGAGAGCTAGAGAGAAAATTAGTCTTGGGGCTTACTCAGAGTCATTTATATTTGTCAGTGCAGTGTTGCCTTGGGGATTTTTTTGCACTTGTTAAAAATAAAGACAAAACCTCAGGGGGGTGGGGAGTCTGGACAGCATTTCATCAGGGTGTGGGAACAGCGTGGGCATTTGGCTCCTTGTGACATCCTGTTTCCCCAAGTTATCACTGCAAGTCTTTACTCTTTTTCCAGCCAGGCTTCATGAGTCCCTCCTCTCACCATGCCCTCTCATCTTTAACTCTTTTTCTTCCTGCCTTGGCTGGGAAGGAGGAGGGCTTGACTGCTGTGTGCAAGGCTGTTTTTGCCACTGTTCCATGTGGATGATGGGGGTTGAGGAGCTTGTCTGTGTATGAATCCAGAAAATGGTGGTTGGGTCACATCACTAGCAAAGTGTGGCTCCTTGGGAGAAGAGAGATCTCCTGCAGCTTTGCTGGCTGTTGGAATCACATCCTTCTATAGGGACAGCAGCTGGACAGCATTCCTGGAGTGCAGCAGTGAGTGAAGGCGTCACCCCTGGCCTGGGCTGGGGTGGTGAGCACACCTCCAGCGCTGGAACGCTCTCTGGAGGATTTGGATTGGCAATGTGTAGGAGGCACACAGGGCTGCTGCTCATGAGCAGGCTGCTTTTCAAAGCTGTGGTGAAGACATCCTCGTCCCACAGCTCCCTCTGGGCTGGGAGCACCCTTAGATAAAGTGTGTTGTAGGTTTGATACTGTGCGTGTTCGTGAACATCCCTACGGATATGGCCCTATGGGATGCCTGCCACCCCAGGATTGTCACTTACGTTGGCCAGTAACCTGGTATTTTGGGGGTGCCATGGTTTAATCCCAGCCAGCAACTCATCTCCACACAGTGCTCACTCATCCCTATGAGATGGGGGACAGAATCAGAAGAGTAAAAGTTAGTAAATTAATGGGTTGAGATAAGGACAGTTTAATAGATAAAGCAAAAGCCACATATGCAAGCGAAGCAAAGCAAAACAAGGAATTAATTCACCACTTCCCATGGACAGACAGGCGTTCTTCCATCCCGAGGAAAGCAGGTCTCCATCACTCATAATTGTGACTTGGGAAGGCAAATGCCATCACTCCGAATGTCTCCCCCTTCCTCCTTCTTCCCCCTGGCTATATATGGTGGGTGTGATGCCACATGGTACAGAATGTCCCCTGGGTCAGTGGGGGTCAGCTGTCCTGGCTGTGTCCCCTCCCAATTCCTTGTGCACCCCCAGCCTCCTCCCTGGTGGAGAGGTGTGAGGGGCAGAAAAGGCCTTGACGCTGTGTAAGCCCTGCTCAGCAGTGACAAAAACATCCCTGTGTCATCACCACTGTTTTCAGCAAAAACCCAAAACACAGCCTTCACAGCTCCTCTGGAGAAAATTACCTCTATCCCAGCCAAAACCACTGTGGTGGGGAACGTATAAAAATCTGCCTGAGGGTGAGGTGCTGTTCCTTCCCTTTATATCCCCTTCTGCTCTGACTGCTGGATCCAGGCAGCATTGTACCCCAGCCCCTGCAAGTCATGGCCTAACTCCCATGGGTTTGTTTGAAGTTTTTTTTTAAGCTCTGGAATACCCAAAGCTATGCCTGCAGTATCTTGCATCAAGCAAATGTATTACATGGGAGAAATACTTCCCTTTTTATCTGTTTAGCTGATAATTTCACAGCATGATCATTAGTTCCCTGGTAGGAAAAAAATGATGAATGTTGTTTTTTCTGTAATTTCTATCATCAAACACATTTTTTGAACATGTCCTGGTATCCTCAGTCTACTGATATGTCTGGAAGCTGGCACACACTTGCAGCCATCCTTTTAATCCTCACTGCCTTTTCTTGTTTTTCTAAATCCTTCTTGAGATGGGATGACCAACAGTGAAGACTGTATTGGAGATACGAGTGTATTACCAGTGTATTTCTCTTTCTTGCAGTCCCTGGTTCTGATGTTCCCTGAGCCTTTTCCACTGACACCTTTAGATTTCTTCACTGACTTGTAATAGCTAATGTTAATCTCATCAGTAACACCTTATGGGAGTATCCTGATGACTATCCAGATTGGTTTAAAGTAATCTTGGAGGACTTCTTGTCTGGCATAGGACTGGGAGACAGAGATGGATAGAATCTCCACAAAGAGCTGAAACCTCAGGGTTCCCAGCAGAGCGAAAGCAGGGGGATTTAGGCTGATGAGTGAACTTAACTGTCTCATGAAGAACTGCTGCCAGCTCTGTTTGATAGACGGGCTAGAAATAATACATTTTTTCACTTCAACCCTGGAATAACTTCAGTGGTCATGTCAAAAGTCACATGGGGAGGTTTTATCAGTTTTCTGTGACTCCCTGATGTACTTCTGTCAGTGATTCCCCAACTCAGCCCTTTTGTCTCTGACCAGATCCTTAAACTGTGACACAGACCCTTTCCCTGGGGATGTGGCAGCAAATTTGTCCTTCAGCTGTATTTGAACATCTAAATTACACCAAGAAGAAACTGCTCTTGAATTCATTGAGTTGCACGGCACAATTTCACCTTCTGTGTCTGAATTTCATGAGAGACAAGGATGGAGTTAAAGGGATCTGGGATGAGATGAAGTCCTTCAGCAGACAAATGGAACCCATCTGAGTTGGAGGCCAGGTCATGAGGGCTGCTGTCTGCTTTAACCTTCCACTGATTTCCAGCTACAACCCCAAGTCCAATGGCTTTAAGGGTGTTTGCTTCAAGCCTCCTATAGCTTAAGTTTTTTAATTAATCAAATAATCTAACTGGAGGGAGCTGAAGGGGTGAAGCAGGACAGCCTCAGTGGAGGCCCAGGTGTAAGTGTTCTTTAATTGGAACAGAATTTTTTTCTTGTCTCTGGATCCTCAATGTCATCCAAGCCAAGAGTGATACAAATAATTAATTTTAGTAATTAGAATATTTATGCTGTATCTATTTATCTGCTGACAAAGAGAAATGTACCAAATGTCACAGTATATAGCTGCATATTAATATATTTTGATAATTCAATGCTCACTGTTAGATAACTTTCTTTAAGAAAGGAAGTTATAAATTTAACTTCATAAAAAATGCAAAGTAGGAAAAAATGCATCACATTTATTTAAATCAAGGCTTCCCACTGCCTTATTTTTGCCAGCCAACCTCTTCCCATCTTCTCAGCCAGTTGAGTGTAATAATCTTTAAGCTCGTGAGCAAACTGTACTTCTTATTTATTTGCAAGCTCTCACTGGCTTGTACTGGTTTGTTTTGTAACGGCTTTTAATTAATGAGTAAACCCTTTGGAAAGTCTCACTAGCTTATCCATTGGCAGACATCTGACCCTGTTTGACAGCACAGCCTACCCTTGTTGGGTTGTGTTGCATGGTGAAATTTGGGGTGTCAGCATCTGAATATAGGGAGAAGTGTCCCTTCCTCAAAGTGCCCATAGTCTAAATAAACAATACCAGGGAGGGAGAGGGGGAAGGGGAACTGAAACAGTATGTGCTAACATACTGTGTGTTAGCTCCACGATTTTTAGTTTTTATTTTTAAATCCTCATTTTATGGCTTTGCCCTTGAAGTAGCAGACCTCGGGAGTCCACGTCGCAGCCGGCACTCCAGCTGCAGCTTTTATTGGAGCAGGTAAGGCCACAGATGGTGCAGTGCCTGCAAACTGTGAGGCACTCACCCTTCTCCTTCTCTTTGGGCTGATGCATGCAGCACATCTCTGCTTGCAGTGCCTGGGACTTTGCAGAAGATCCAGATGCTTCCTTTTCTGTTCAAGGCATGTGAATTTATTACTGGGCAGACTGAATCCCAGTGATGGAATTATCTCTGGTTTGTTTTTTTCTGCCCCCTTTTCACTTCCCAGTGGTTTCAAAGTAGTGGTTTGAAAATTGCATCTCCTTAAAACAGCCCTTTTCCTTGTAACAATGCTATTGAGGAAAACTTGAAAATAAGCACTCAAATCCTTGCTTCCAGGCTTTCTGCATTGCAGCAGGTAAATATATTCTTTAGGTGCATCTTAGGCACTGCGTAAGGTAACACAGCTCCATTCCATTTACATTTCCGTCTATATTAATCCATCTAATCTTACTTGTACTCACAACTGGCAATTAGCTTTTTCTTCATGGGAGTTCTACTGTGCTGGTGACCATGGCTGTTTTGGGAGGGGCTGTCAAAATAAAGATATTTGGGTGTTCTGGGGATGGTGCATTGCCCCAACATCATTCCCAGAAGACTTGTGAGGATGCATGCAAAGCTTTGTTGAGCAGAGGACTTGGACTAAAAGGTGCTTGAGTGTCTGTGCTGGCAAACAGTGCTGGTTTGGCTGTCCAAGAAGGTGAAAACTTTCACCCCCAAAACATTCACCTTCTTCTGATATGGTACAGTATTTAGATTTTTCCCTTCAGCATACTGCAGACTTCGTGTTCCCTAACCTGAGATGTACCCCTGCTCAGTTCCTGGTGTGCCAGCAGCTTTGACAGCATTTGATGGTTTGGTCATGAAATTGAGAATACAATAATAAGGCCTTCCACTGGTGTTTGAAATTCAGTTTATGTCAGTAGTGACTGAATCCTGTTATCTGATGGTTGTTCAGTGACCTTTGCAAATTAATAGCTTGTTTGCTTTCCTTGTAGTCCTCGGTAGATAAATACCTTACAGGACATGCTCATTTACGATACTTTTCTGATTTGTCTCGGGGTTTTGGGCTTTCTTTCTTCTCCCTGAAGGATTTCTCCTCTTTTGCACTTCTAGAGAGAAATGATCATTGAATCCAGTTTATCATTGAATCCAGTTTATCATTGAATCCAGTTTTAGAAATGGGTTCTCTGTGTGCCCTGAGCCACAGTGAGGACTTGTTGAAGTGCTGGATGCATTAGTAAGGAGATGGGGGTATTTATTAAGGATGTGAAAGCTAATGCAAAAGTACCCTGCTGAACACAGAAGGGATGTGGGACAGTACCAAAACTCAAGTCTTAGACTAAGGAGTACTTAAAGTTATGGTCAAATATGCTCTGCTGGCTTAAAGGCAGTTGTGGACTGTGTCAGACAGGGTTTTTTCTTTGTTTTGGGTTTTTTTTTTGGAGAGGACTACACTGTGGATTTGAATCTCATGCCTTTTTTCCTGCCAGTTGCAGATGTGCAGCCTTTTTCCTGTCTTTTTGAATCCAGGAGGCTGCCAGATGTTCAGTTCCTCTTCCGGTCCTGTTTGCAGCCTGTCCGCTGCCTGTACCAGCTCCCAGCTCCTGGACTGTTTGCTGGATTATTTAGAACAGAGAAAAGCCCTGTTGTCAAAGTGTAACAGGTTACATAAGCATTTTGAAAGCATACCCTCTAGCACTTAAAGTCTTTCAAGTGTTTTAGAAAAAAAAAACCCTAAAATTACAGGCTTGCTGCATTTTCTGCCCTGACCTTTTGTGCATGGTAAGGTAGGATCCTTGGTAACATTATGTTCTGCCCTCCCAAAAGGTAAGTAGCTGTGCTCTTTCTGCTGCATTCATCAGTGGCTTTATAGAAAAAAAACAGAGATCAGGTGAACCACTTAGAATGGGAGTGGGTTGACAGATCATAGGCTTTTTAGCATTTCCTTTTTGAAGACAGAACTGGAAATATGAAAATTAGTAAGAACTAAGTATTCTTTCCTTTTGCCTGTAAAGTTTTGTAGGAAGTTTTTACCTGAGTATAGAATTTAAAATGTAGTTTAATTCAGCCTTGCAGCATAAAAACTGCACGTTGTATTTCCAACTGAGAGACACAAGTTTAGGAGCAGATAGACTACTTTAGTACCACCTGCCAAAAAAAAAAAATAATAATAATAATAAAAAGCCCTTCAAAACTGCTTTAGTCATTTGATTACCTGCTGTGTATTTAATGTTTTATTCATTTTTTATGCACAGTCTTCCTGTCTCAAGTACCAGACGATTCTACTCATGCCTTGGCTGCAGATAAAACTGTGTTGGATTTTAGGGTCTTTATCAGGGTTTTTCATGAGCTGTTAATAGTAAGACAGCATCAAGCTATCTGGCCCAATTCCTGCAGGCTGCATTACAGGCACTGTTTTGTTAACAGTGTGAGACCACAAGGGCATGATGAGCAGTAATCACTGAGTCAAAGTGTCTGTGGTGGCCATAGATTTCAAAATCCCAGCTGTGCCCTGCAAATTTGTAGGTCTCAGTGGATGATGAAATGCAGTTGTTAATGTGACTGAGAAACAAAGAAACGTCACATTGAGGTCTTGTTTGGCCTTTATCACTTGGGCATGCTTATTTCTCCCACTTTCCTGCTTTTCCATTCATGCTAATGGAATGTAGGTTCACAGAACAACCTTATCTGAATAGATACACTGCGTGTTCTGGCAATTCAGTCCTTATTCAGTTTGGTACTTTTGTCATACTACCACCTAATGGTTGTTCTAGACCTACCATAACTTTTTTGTACCTTGAGTACCTCAATAATCTGATATCCCAAGGTTTATTTTTACAAGGATTAGAGCAAGTCCCAGATCCATGGATCCTGTTCCCTAACAATCTTGACTCCAAAGTATTCAGTTGCCCTCCTTGTAATCTACTTTGTTCATTTGTCTTGAGGTAAAGGTTCATCAAGATGACTGTAATTAAATTGATATCATAAGAACAATTCAGGAGGTCTCAAGAATTAGACCATTGAAAGCCAACATTTTGCATATTTTTCATCCTAAAGAATGTGTTTCGCTGTTCATATTTGCCTTCTATCAAAAACCTAAGAAGTTTTCTGGAAGACTTTCATGTCACTTTCATGTCTTGGTTGGAAAAGTTTGAAGAAAGGTTTTCAGTGTGTCAGTTTTTCTGCGCATTCTTCTGTACTTCAGTTTCACCTTCAGGGTGAACTTGTTGACTTGTGAGCATTTAAAATCACAAGGTTTTACAGACACATCTTAACTAGAAGAAGAATCTAGACTTAGTGATACCTTTGCAGGCCAAAAGCAGCTTGGTGCTGTTGTGCTGGTATTGTTGGAGTCTCCGGATGAAACAGATGGCAGGATGTGCATAAACCAGCAAGTGACTTTCCTGTAGAAAAGGAAACATCCCTATGCTTTTATGACTGTGGCCACCAGTGAACTGAGTGAAAACTGGATAGGCAGCTTTTGTGGTTTAATTTTTTGTTTTGTAGGTGAATGTAGTTGTCATTTTTGCTTCAATAGGCAAATAGGATGACCGAGCTGACTGATCTATTTAAAGTCTATTCTAAAAATGACTCTCTGGTGTGAGTGATCTCTAACAGACAACTGAAGGAAAAAAGTAAGATCCTGTTCTAGAAGTGACTGCTATCACATGTAGCCTAAACATGTGATACACAACTTGTGCTGGAACTTCCTGATGGAAATAAGGAAAGGGACCAACTGTCTACATCTGATTTATACTAACTGATATATACAGTTTATATATCTGACATTCTTCCTGCTTTGGGATATAACTTCTAATATTGTCTTTTAATGTTGTTTTATTGCTTATTTTTGTGCTTATTGCAATGAAGATAAAATCTTCCTTTTTTTTATTTTTAAGAATAGTATTGTCAACTGGCACTGTCTTGAGATGAAAATATACTGGCATGTTTTACTTGGGTCAGTATTATATCAGAAATTACCATCAAGATGTACCTTCTAATCTATGGGTTTACAGCCTCCATAATTCAACAAAACTTTTGAACACATTCAGACCAACTCAAACATTTATTCCATCTGTTGTGCTCTTGACCAGAGCTTATTTACTTTCTTTTTAAGTCTGACTTTTTTAAAAAAAAAGTAGTTTTGCAGATGGAAAGAGAAACATCAGGGACAAATTTAATGGTGCAAACAATTCAGAAGCATTTTCTGAGCTATTTCACTGCGTCTGGTAATTCTTTGCATAATCTTCTCTTCAGAAATCTTATCTAACCAATTGTATCCAGGCAACATATTCTGAGCCTTTAATCTTCAAAATCCACAGCGTGTGAAACTTAAAAGTTTCCTAAAGAGTTGATTAGTAGTAGAATTGGATACAAACAAAACAGATGCTCCTCATGGCACTGGCCCAGGCTCCAGGTTGGAGCCATGGTCAAAAGCTCCATGGGTCCTTGGCCAAAATACCTGGATCAGCCCTGGGAAAAGTGGGAATGACAGTGTGTGTGTGTCTCCACTACTTGACTTAGTTGATGCGGACATTTTTTCTTCCACTTTCCCGTCTCAGTGCTGTGGAGTTAGGATTTGCCAACACTTGCAATTCTTAAGGCTTCAGGTAGCCATAGTTGATATTTTTTAATTTTGCAGGTTGAAACAAGGGAAATTCAATATAGGGCAGAAATTCTTCAGAATGTGAGGTCAAACACTGGGACAAGTTGCCCTGAAAGTCTGTGTAATCACCATCCCCAAAGGAATTCAGAACTTGCCTGTGCAGGGCCCTGAGCAGCTGGCTCTTGGCTGGAGGTTAGTTGTGCTCCGAGCAGGGGCTGGACCCAGCAACCTCCAGAGGTCCCTTCCAGTCTCTGCAGCTTTGTAGCTTTTGTTCAGTGATTAATTAAATTCTTCTGATGGCTTTCAAAATGAGCCCAGGAGAAGGAAGGTAAATGTAGATTCTTTGGATTCATTTATCATTACTTTCATCAAAAATTGAGCATCTTGCTGCCAGTTAGAGGAGATGTTTTCAAAGAAATATGTGTGAAAAATGAAAAAGGTGGAAATTGGTAGAAGGCAAAGATTTTCTTTTAGTAATTTGCTGCTAACCACAGAATATTAGTGAAAATATTTAAAAGGGGAAAAGACTACTTTGTCTTCCTAGAGGAAATTGTATTTTCTGGCTTTATTTAGCCTATTTTTTGGATTGGAAGCGTTTCTGTAATTAGATTAGATGTCCAGACTGTTCTTTATATCTCTGATTTTGGTAAGCAAACCCATGCCTGGCAGCAGCCTGCCCACGGTACATGCTAGCAAAGCCTGTATCAAGAGGATATTCGAAGCCTTTAATCTTGTAAAGAAGTACCTTACAAAAGTATGCCCAAGAATTCCTGCATGCAACAGCAGCATTTCCCTGCAGGCTTGTTTGTTGGTGGCAGCTAAGCTGAGTTCTCCTTTCAGCTCTGGCTGTGACAAGGTTCTTCTTATTAGAAACATATATGGGTATTTTGTGACCTTCCCTGGGATTAGTGTTTTTTTCTCTGTGTACACCAGTTTCATGCTTTTGCCTTTCAGAATTACAGAGTCATCAAGGCTGCCAGAGACCTTCAAGATTCCTTTACTCCAACCATCAACCCAGCACCACCGGTATCACCCCTACACCACATCCCCAAGAGCTACATCCAGACTCCTCTTGAACAGTTTCCAGAGATGGTGACTCCACCACCTCCCTGGGCAACATTCCAATGCCTGACCTTTCAGTGAAAAAAAGAATAAATTTCTAATATCCAATCTGAACCTCCCCGTGCACAACTTAAGGCCATTTCCGACTGACCTCCATCTCATCTCACCTTCTTTACAAAATGACAGAAATTTTGATTCTTGCTGAAATAAGGAAGGGGTCAACAAAGCCTCTGCCTTGGACTTCCAGAGGGTGGACTTTGGCCTGTTCAGGACACAGGTTCAGAGAGTCCCTTGTGAAACAGTGCTAGATAACAAAGGAGTCTGGGAAGGCTGGACATCCTTTAAGAAGGAACTCATAAGCTGGCTGTCCCTATGTGCAGAAAGATGAACTGGCAGGGAAGAAGACAAGCCTGGCCAAACAGGGAAGGAACAGATCATCTTGAGTCTGGTCACATGGCACATACAGGACAAGCAGGGGATCAGGCCCATCCAGCATGGGTTTGGGAAAGGAAGGTCCTGATCTTCTACAGCCAGGTGACTCCGCTAGTGCATGAGGGAAAGGATGTGGCTGTTTTCTGCCTGCATTTTAGTGAAACCTTCAATACTGTCTCCCACAGCATTTTCCTGGAGTAGCTGGCAGCCCATGGCTTGGACAGGTGCACACTTTGCTGGGTTAAAAGCTGGCTGAATAGCCATGCCCAGAGTGGGGTGGTGAAGGTTCTAGAGAATAAGTCATGTGAGGAGTGGCTGGGGAGCAGCTGGGGCTGTTTGGCCTGGAGAAAAGGAGACTCAGGGGAGACCTTATCACTCTCTACAACTGCCTGAGAGAAGTTTGTAGCCAGGTGGGAATTGGTCTTTTCTCCCAGGTAACAAGCAATAGGACAAGAGAAAATGGCCTCAGGCTGTGCCAGGGAGATTCAGGTTGGATATCAAGAAGAATTTTTTCACTGGAAGGTTGGTTAAGCACTGGAACGGGCTGCCCAGGAAGGTGATGGAGTCACACCATCCTGGACATGTTCAAGAAATGACTGGACATGGCACTTAGTGCCATGGTTGAACTGACAGGGTTGTGTTTGGTCAAAGCTTGGACTTGATGGTCTTGGAAGGTCTTTTCCAACCCCAATGGTTCTATCTGATTTGCACCCATGAGCAAAAAGGCTAAAAAGCCTGGAGAGGATGAATGAGTTCTGATTGAACCTCATCAGCCACATTGGTTCCTCTTAACTAACGCTTGGTCAGCTCTGCTGTTGTCGGAGGGCTCTTGGAGGAAGCCCCAGGAAGGTAACGCTGTGGTTTAGGGCATGGAGCTCTCAGTTGGAGATTAATTGCGCTCTTGTTTCTATTGTAACCAAGAGACTGTCTCAATAGAAGGGCTATCTGGGCACGGAGAGGATTTACTTCATTGTTGAAGTAACTTTTGGCCCCTGAGTATGTCCTGTACAGCTACCAAATAAATTCCTTGGAGCTCTGTGTTTCTGGCCATTATTTTGGGTGGTCATCCTTGACTGAGATTGTGGCAGAGAGATCAGTGTCCTGTTTTTATTGTCAGGAAATAAAACAGATTTTCTATGCAAACTAAAATATGTTTCTCTATGCTGTAGCCAGCTTAGACCTCTATATGGTTTTGGGTATGGACTTGGAAAAATTTGGATTTTCTTTTGGTCTTACTTCTACCTTGACTGATATGAGGTTGATTTCCTGTGTATTTTTTTCCCCATAGCTTTGAATTTCTTACTTGTTATACACCCATGTAACTGACGTTTGAAAAGTGAAGTTCTGTACTCTCCCCTTCTACATACATTTTTTAGCATTTGGAAATGGAGTTCCCCAAAATAGTTATGGGTCAGCAATACATATTAATGTGCCTTACCTGCAGAAAACAATTCCTGACTAACCTCTACATATAGCTTTAACTTTTAACTTGTACCTTGAAATTGTGCGTATTAGACTGGAAAACATGCAGTAATGTGAGCCTGGAGAATTTATGTGATGAAGACCTTGGACACAGGGACCGGTTGTCTAAAGTGGTCATTCCGAACAAGGTTTCCATGTGGACACTTTAGTTTTTGAGAGGGTGAGTTGACTATGTTTTGAGGGTACTACTCATTATGCTTGAATACCAATTCAGTCTAAGTTCCTAAATAATTGTTCCAGACTAGTGCTTGCATTAGAGAAAATTAATTTATGATTGCTGAAATATTTTTGAATATTGAATAAAGAGATTCAGTTTCTCTTGTCCAGTTAAGACTAATTATTGTAATTTTGCCATAAAAAATTGAATAAGATAGTAGCTGATTCAGTGATTACAGAGGGTTTAGAGTGCAGTTCAGATTTGAGTTGTGTAAATAAAATATCTTTATTATTTAAACAGAAGAAAACATCAATTAAAACACAGGCAATACATTATCTAATTCCTGCAACCTTTTTTTTCCTTTTCTTGTTTTTTGGTAGTATTAGGTTCTGAGTTTAATTCTTTCCTACAGGCACTCCTCACTGTTCAATGCAAATGCACGAGTTCATCAGTTTCAACAGTAAAAATCTTAGCAATAAATATTGGTGGTAATAGTAAGAGAAATTAACAGTCAGATTTGCAGGACTGTGTGTAATTGCATCGTGTTTTGACAGCTTGGCCTTTTGTTTAATTCTTGTTAATGTTATTGGGAAGCATCACTGAGCAGAGCAGTGGAGTGAAGGCAGTCAGAGGCTGAAAATCTGACATCCCCCAGGGACTGGGGAGGCTGCCCAGCAGCTGAGTTTTGCCTTTTCAGCTTGTATATTATTAGGTGTAAATAGTACATTTCTGGTGCCTCACTTACGGTCTTTGACGTTTGAAGACAAAAAGCAGGACATTTGAAAACCCTCAGGCTTCCATGAGAGATTTCCAAGAAGAAGAAGGCATCGCTGCAGGGGCTGTCTGTGACAGTTCGTTCCTGAACTGGCAAGATGCATATTGAGCTGTGTAATATATTGCTTGGTGGCAGGGATGTGTAAATGTGTAACTCTGTATGGAAAAGGACAATACGTAGTTTATTCTTTGATTGTCATGATCTTTTAAATTTATATTTCTATTTAGTTTTGCCTCACACACAGATAGTTATTTTAAAAGATTATTCAATTTCACACCTGCTAAGAGAAGCCTTTTTTTATCATCCATTCCCCACTGTGCAAGATGCCATCTAAATAAACCTGCCCAGAAGAATTCCTGAATGTCTCTGTTCTATCTCTGCCTATCCACGCTTCATGTTGGAAACAGGATAATCCATACCTTTGATTTGGAATAGGTTTTGGAAGGAATGGGAAAAGGAGGGATGGATGGGTTTGAGCTACCCTTTTTTTTAAGATCCATTAGTTGGGACTTGCAAAACTTAATGAACTGCCTTGCCATCTCTGATTATGGTGTGCAGTTAAAAGAATAATGTATATGTATGTGATTTGGGTATGGTAATGTAATCAAAAAAACCTTATGGAAACTCCAGAGCATTTAATTTACTCTTCTTTTCCTGTCTCCCAAGTCTTTGCAGTACCACTTCAGCATTCACGAATTATAATTGGGTGATATGACCTTGGATTTAAAATGCTGGATTTGGTGCAAAATCAAATACAGGTTGATCAAGTGGAGTCTCCTGGCCTTCTGGGTGAAGTTCGTCCCTCTGAACTTTAGCTAAGTGCTTGACAGCTAGCTAAAATGAGATACTGGCTTTTCACGCTTGTTAACAAAGAAAAAGAGAAAACCTGACAGCTCCAAAAGCTGATTTCTTCCCACTTTACAGTAACTGCTGCATGAATTGCCCTCTTGAGAGGACTATTTATCTCTGTGAACTATAGAGATTGCTGGTTTCTAACATAGTAATTTTAACCTGGCGGATGCCTCCCGTTATGCCACATTGTTGGCTGTTTTCATTTCAGATTTTAAGTTATGTTAGATCACATTAAAGGCCTCCTTCTCCCCCCAGATTTCTCATTTTTAGTCATTTGATTTTGCTAACTTGATCACCAGGGGAATAGCAGCAGCATGTGTCTACCAAAAGCTAACTGTGCCAAAGCAGCAGAGACAATTAAATCATCTCCTGAAGTCTTGGGAGCTCAGCCAGGCCTGGTTTCTGTTCTACAAGAAGATTTCCTGGTCTTTTTCATCTTAAAAGATCAATGTCACCATGCTTGGCTAAGCAAGGGGGTTGGTGGTGTTGGTGACTCGAATCCTCAGTGGGGCCAGGCTGCTGCACTGGTGGTGCCCAGCCAGTGCCGTGCCTCTGAACTGAAGAGCATGTGTAGAAAAAAGGGGTTTTGGCTCTTCAGGCCTCAGTTCTCCACTCAGCTTCCATCCAGGGCTCCATCTGGCTCAGTCTGGAGCATTGCTAAGTGGGGATGACTCTTTGTTTATGGGTACTTTTGGCGAGGACTTGACATAAGCTGAAGGCAGCTGCATGTCCTGTGCCATTCAGGGCTCTTCCCATTGCAAGGGAGCAGGTTCCTGCTCAGACAGACTGTTATTTGGGGCTTGGGCTCTCTCTGTTAATTCTTTGAGGAATCTAATGTTCTGGGTGTTTTGCTGTGCGTGTAATTGGACTTCCTGGTTATTTGCAAAAAACATGAAGTCTGACAGCCCCAGAATTAATACAGCCTGGTTTTCAGTGAATCCTGTTTCATGGTTGATTTATTTCTTAATCTAATTAATCAACTAGAAATATTGTAAGACTGTGGTGGGAGCTGATATATTGTAAACATCAGAGTCCAGTGTCAAGAGTGACAGCTGTAATGTCCTGATGCAGGAAAAGTTGTGCTGAGCTTTTATATCTCTTTACCAAAGAATCTGCAAGAGAAGAAAATATTTCATACAACTTTCCATCTGTAGATCTGGTGTCTAAGGAGGGTTTGCCTCTGGTTATTTCCTTTAGCGGGCCGCTGATAAAGTCTCTAGTCTGCTGCATTTGATCACTGTTTCCAAGGAGGTACAATATATTGTCAAAGGTTTGAGGTGTGTTTTCCTTCCTCCTGCCTCTCCAGCTTTTGGCGGCACTGCTTGGATGTCTGTAGTGGTAGCAACCCAAAAGCAAGACAGACTTTTTTCCATTCTAGTGAACCTCAGGATCATATTACTGCAACGCTGGGCAATGCAGAAGGAAGGCAGAGGAGACAGTGCTTTGATTGAAGAGATCAGCATTTAAGGATAAGTTGTGACAAGTGTATGTAACTGCTGATGAGAATACAGTAGGGATGAAAAGTGAGAATAATAATGAAAGATGATGAGCTATTACATAGACTGAGTTTTGTGGAATTACTCAGCCCTGACCTACCTAATTGATTGATCATATGAAACAAATCAGACAGTAAAATAGAGCTGATCCCTTTTCTTCCTAGTGGTTACCAGTTGGGAAAGCCCTGTAGGTTTTGTATCAGAAACAGAGCACAAGCACAAAGGGGTGTCCTTAAAAAGGAATGTAGTGACAACATCGAAAGCAGAGGATGCTAGGAAAAGATAATTTAAATTGAATGCCTGTTTGAGGCTGCAGAAGGACTGTACAGTGGTAAACAGTATGTTGTGCAAGAGAATATGAAGGGAAAAAAATCAATGTATGTGCCTTTGCTTGTGCAGTGATATTTCTGTATATGACAGATGACAGAACAGGCAGGACTGTGTGAGCAGCTGGGGCTTTGCTCTGTGCAGGACAGCCCTGTGCACACACTTCCTTTCCTCCCACTGGAGGAGCAACTGGTGAGGTTAAAGAAAAACAGTGGTTCTTCTAAAAGTGATAGCCCTTGCAAAGGAGGCTGCTTTTTGTCACAGTGCGGGTCAGAGGCTTGGCTTCAGACATCAGAGTTACAGCAGAGATCTGCTCTAGCACAGGGTGAGGGGCAATGGACACAGCAGAAGGGGCCACCTGGTCCTTGTGTGCTTGGGCCTGCTTTCCTCACCTCTCCCTGGGGGACAAAGAGGCTCTGGTGCTACAAGAACACTTTAGGAGGTTTGGGAAATGGTTTTTAGTAAGAAGTGTGGGACCAAGGCATTAGCATAGCCCGTCTTTTCCTCGGCAACGTTGTTCGAGAGATTCTCGTCTACGGCAAAAAGCCTGGTCACAAATTTTGAGGTAAATATACCTGCTCATTCTTGAGCCTCATGGGTACGTGTCAGCCACACACTCCTGAGTGTGTATTTAAAAAAATAATTATTTCTGTTTATAAGAGAAAAATAGCAAGATCTGGGGTGCTATAGGAGTGGGGAATGCATATCTGGGAGAGGAGCTGTTGGTGGCCCATGGGGTTAGTCTTGCTGGAAGGTGAGAAATTACTTAATTGCCTGAGGGTTTCTGTTGGTGTTTTACTTCTCCTGAAGAATTTCTTGAGTTTTCCATCTCCTGAGCACAGCAGGCATCTGCACAATTACTGCGGCATGATGCAAAGAGAAGGGGGGGAGAAAGTGTTGACTGTGGGATCCTGACAAACATTATTTAAACCATTGGAGAAGTGCAGCAGATTGACTCCCTGGCCGTCACTGCTGATAATACTGCTCATAAAGCTTGTCAGCATTCCAGCTCCACATTTTTATAACCGTTTAATTACTGCCTGTATTGAATGTAGCTGGAATTCACCATTGCAGCTATTGCTCTGGAAATGCACTGTAGACTGTAAGAAAGTGGAGAATTTCAAGGAGATAGGCTGTAATGAGTTTGTTCATCCTGTTAGGTAACATCTCAGTACCAGTCCCAATTACCATTCTGTTTCTTTTGTGTTTGGGTGTTTTTTGTTGTTTGGCTTTTTTGGGTTTTTTTTGTTTTTAGGATACAGTGTCCTTGATTTGATAAAGTTTTCCATTAAAATCATAATCCCTTTCTCAAAACTTAATTTGACTGTGTATTATTAAATATATTTTGTCTTTAACTTTCTCCTAGCTCCCCATGCCTGACATGAGGTTGTGGTGGGCCATGGTCCAGCATGGACACCTTGTTCTTGTTTTGTCTGAGGCTTCCCTTTGTAGGGAGCACTGCAGACCTACTGTCACAGCTTGATCTGACTGTGGTGGGTGCTGATCTGCTGTGAAGTGACCTGAAAATACTGCGTAGAGAGTGCTGTGAATGTTATAAAGACATTTTGTCGGGGAGACAGTACTTCTCTGTGAAGGTAGATGGAATTCCTGACATGAACATGTTGGCATCATTGACCATGGTACAACACGTAGCTCATGGGATGCTTCTGTCCTTGCTGCTGTGCTTTTCCACAGGGCAGGTCTGCAGGCTGCAGAGCATAGCCTGGGAGCTTCTTGCAGCACCTGCCCCAGCACAGAGCACTCTCTCCAGGGCGGGAGAGGTGCTGGGCTGCAGCATCAGCTGCTGCGCCCTTGTGCAGCCTCGCGCACGGAGCACAGGGCAGCAGGCAAGGGCAGCCTGGCCCGCTGGTTATCCGTGCCTCCTCTGTTCCCTCCTTCCCCCCATTAGCACAAGAGTTTAGAGGCTGCTGCTGTGGGAGGGAAAGGGTCAAAGGGAAGGTGTTTTGGGCAGGGAGGGAAGAGATGGGCACTCCGAGGGGTGTGCAGTGTGTGCCTGTGGGAGGGGGCAGTGAAGGGGCTGGGGCACATGCTGGCTGAAGGGGACACTGCTGCTGCTGCTTGCATCCTGACAGAGGATTTAATCTAGATTTGGTCCCAGGGGTTAGGGGGTAGGACCACTGTGATCAGGTAACAGCTGCTGGAGGAATGGGCAGGCAGAAATCTCTAGTTATCTAACAGCACCCTAGGACACGGCATGCGTTGAAAAGATGAGTGTATATCTGCACACATTTACTAATGTCTATGCAATGCTGCGTTGGCTTGTGTCTGTATAGTTGCTCTGTTGTATATCTGTTGCTACTTAATTATCTCATTAACACTTTTGTTCAAGAGGGCTTTCTGGTCATTGATCATTAATGTCACTGCGTGCTAAGCACAAATCCTGTAAACCTCAGAGTGTGAGTCAGGTCTAGTGTTTGTAAACTAAACTGAGATTGTGCTGTCACTCTGAAAGAATCCTATGAGTCTCCTAGTCCTGCCTCTGAAGGTGATGATGGAATTCGTCCCTTTAGTGGGCTAAGACAAGGCAGTGCAATATAAACAGTGTGAAAAACAGTCACTTCAGAAGAAGCTGAAGTGACCTAGAAGTACTCTGTTTATTGGCACGTATTTCAGAACTGGTCTGCCCTCTTTGCAGCTGATAGGCTTGTATATTCTCTAATCTCTCATGCATTTAATGAAAGAGCTACAGAATAACCGTTGGTTAAACAAAGAGTGTATACAGCACTCCAGTATTCTCAGCTCCTAACTTGGCATAACTAGTGGGTCCTTATTTATCCACCAGAATAAGTTTCTAACAACCCCGTGGTGGAAGAGTTGGAAATGTCACAGACATACCTCTGCCACCAGGTAGCTTAAAATCCTCTGCCAGATCCTCATCTTTTTTTCTTAGTTGCAATAACCAATCAGGCAGATTGGTCTTATGTTCCTCAAAGGTTTTGCTTTAGACTCTTAATGTGCCACCAACTTTACTTCAGCCTCTTATGGCCTCGACAAGGGGGGCAGTTGTAGAATTGTTCTGTAAAGAGTTGTAGATGACTATGGTATAAGTATTGAATTATCAGTTTCTGATACTTACTGAAATCTAGAGTTTCAAATTTGTCCTTTAAAAACTGGAGCACATACCTACGATAGCAAGAAGCCCAAAGGTCAACATATTTATGTCAGTGATCTCTTTAGAAATATATGTTGATAATAATCTGATGGCCTTTGGTGTGCAAGATGGGAGAAGAGCCACCCTGCGTGTCGGGACAGAGAGAGGCTGCTGTTTGCAATCTGCACTGAGGCGTCAGCACTAAGGCTGAAGCCAGAGCTCTTTTCCAGTGGTTCAATTTGGGGTATCTCTTGTTGAACTGGAGTTCAACAGCTGCTCATGCAAGTACCTGCCAGGGTTAGTTTCCCTCCCACTTCCCATTCTTTGCCTCTTTATAGACTGTTCCTGTCTTCAGCTTTGACAATTTGACCTGAGCTAATTCCCGCTGATGATGAACCCAGTGACTTTGGCAGAAATCGTAAGTGACCTTGAGATCAGAAGCTCTTGGAGGCAGAAATTATTCTTGATGCATTCTTTCCCCCTCTGTGCCCATCAATGCTGCTGCTGTTAAAAAAAAAAAAAAAAAAAAAAAAAAAGGAAAGGGAAAAAGAAAAAACCAAAAAACAGCAGCACTGATACAATCTGTGCTCTCTGCAAGTAGCAAGAGAGACCTGCCCTTGAGCTAAATAAAGCAAACAACCCTCAAACAGATATTTATCCCTGTTGTGTATCCCCAAGCCTCTGTAAAAGCGTGGATGATCTGGCTGAGGAAGCTGCACTTTCAGCTCCTCATTTCAAACACTCCCACACTGAGCATGAAGAAAACCAGCTACACCAATGAAGCACACACATGTACAGTCCTTTGCTTTCAGTCTGAGAGCCTTGCAAGCTCGATTACTTTTGCAACAGGATTATTCCCAGGTTTTACAGGACAGACATACAGGCAGGGTATTTTTTTTTCCCTTTTGTGTGAATTGGCCTGAACGTGTGAGGCTGAGACAGAGATTGTGAGGTTTAGCAGTGCTGCAGTTAATCTGCACATGGATTGAGGAGTTTTCATTACATGTGCCCCAAGGCCACTCAGCCTGCCCATACAGGCTCTGCTGGGCATCCTCATCTGGCTAACTGCTCCTGCTTGCTTGAGCTGTCCTGGCTTCAGACAAATGCTTTTTATATCTGTATTTATATCTAACAGCAGAATTCAAGCTGCAGCTCCAGTGTGAAAATCTTTTATGCCGGAGGTGGTGCTGAAAGTTTATGTCTTGATGGAATCCCTGCTTCGGAAGCAGCGGTGATAACAACATGGGGAAAAATCTTGCTAGCATTAATTGTGAAAGCATCCAAACAATTGTATCACCCCACTCATGTTTCCTTTTCTTCCCCAGGTTTTTTTCATGTTTTTACAAACAGCACCTGCTACTGCTGTCTCTGTTACCGGGAATACAATACAGCTGTAACAACATGAGGAGATACATGCATGATTTTTACTGTGGGCTCTTCTGCCTGCTTATTTCCTTGTCATGTGCCTATTGTCTTTTAACTTGCACTTGGTTTCTAAGGTCTTTGGGAGGGGACCAGCTTTTTGTTCTGTGTTTGCACAGCATCTGAGGCTGTCATGCCCTGGTTCCTCACTAATCCTGGTAAGTGCTCCACTAGTACAAATGGCAAATAAATTTGAGATCCAAACAAATTAGCATTCTTCTCACTGATTAAACAAATGGTTTTCTCTGTGATGATTTGAACCGGGGTTGCATGTTATTAGAGCCCTTTGAAGCTCAGCTTGAAATTGCCACTTTCTTTTCAAGCCTCTGTTATCAACCTCTTGTACTAGTCGACCAAAAAGTACTTGGCAGGCAGTTTGCAGACTTTGAAAAACAATAGGTTGTACTATTTTAACCTGCCTTTGACCTAACCTGAAGCAGTCAAAACTGGCATTAAGCAAACGTGTTTTGATGTGCCGAGTCAACTTCCCTTGCTGAAAGCAGCGCTGAGAGCACCCTGTGCCTGTGTTGCCCTGCAGAGAGGTGGGGGGACTTTGCTGGCCCCAGCATCAGCACAGGGCCAGCACAGACTCTGTAGTTCTCTATAATAGGGCTTGAATGAAGCACGGAATTACTTTACCCTTAAATTGAAGATTAATGTTACTTTTTTTTTTCCTGGGACAGAAAACATTGCTTGTTTTCTGGAAGGATAAAGTGTCCACTGAAACGGGATTATATTTACATTATTATTGCAGGGCGATCTGTGAAATAGGCTTTCTGTGCTTCAGTAAAGAGCCATGACCCCTCACAGAGTTATCTTTTAAGCTGCATGCTAAACCCACGGGGGCTTACGGCTCAGAGCTAATGGGGATTTAACTTCTCACTGAAAGGAATTTGCAGCCTAACCCTATTTAGATGCTCTTTGCTCTCATTGATTAAATGCCCAGTCCACTGCATGAAACCTAATAGAATCATAACTGTATAAATTTTCCAGCTGACAAAATGGATGCTGGGAAACTCTATGCAATATTTATTAGAAAAGGAGTTTGATCTTAAAAAGACATTTTAAATCAAAATGTCAATTCACCGTTCTGTTTTGTTTTTAGAGAAAGAAAAGAATTTGAATGAAGATGTATTTTTTAGAACACTTCACAAAACCATTTCATGGAAAAAATCAGTTTCTGGAATCAGTATTTTCATGAGGATTTTCACTGCTTCCCTTGTTTACTGTGTTCACTAATTCATTTTTGAGATCCTGTAGAATAGTTTTAGATGATGCTGTTTAAAAGTAATAAACCTGTCCGTCCTCCCAAGTATTTCTCACCCCGGATTGCATTATGCACTGGAGTTCCAGGAGGACCATATTCCATCACGCATCATTAGCATTTTTTAAGATACAGTCACTATAGCTCCTCAGGGATGAGGACAGAAGAGCTGTCATCTTGGTAAGAGATTTTGAGATGCAAAGAGCAACACATGATGCCGTCCATGGTCCTGTGGCAGCACAGTTGGGTTTCATCTCAGTCTCTTTCTGTGCTTCAGTTCTGAGAATTTCCCATGCTTGCTCAAAGAGCAGGTGGTTTCTGAAAATCTTTTAGCTGATGCTAATAACTAGCATGCTTATTCTCTAGTTGTTGATTGTTGTAGTTTGTTGTTAGGATTTTAGTGGCTTATTCCTAGAGAAAACCATAATCCCTGGGAGAAAAGATCTCCATTCAACTGGAAGCCAAAGACTGAGGCACAAGGATGTGGCTTAATGTTTCATTGTCCGACTTTTTTCATCACCCTTCCTGCATATACAGTCCTGCTTCCTTTACCCCTTGAAATGCAAGGGGTGGTGTCATGTGAGCTCTCCTCTTCCTTCCAGCACCTCAGCAAGCAATCTGTCTGCTTCAGGTAGTTTTCTTCTGGCCTGTAGATGAGCCAGGAAATAGCTGTAGAGCCAAACCTCGTTCCAGGTCTGCCATTCTCCTGCTGGGTCATCTTGCAAACACCTTTAGGTAGGGCAGAGGCAGAGTGAGGTTGTGCTTGGGCTTTAGAACCAGGCAAAGGTGATCTTGAGCTGTGTAAAAGGAGTTGATACATTATGCCCCTGAGCAGAAACATTCATCCCAGTTTGCCATAATCTATTTAGGGACTTCCTTGGATCTGTGTTTCTTTGCCATTGAACTTAAATAGTCTTCCTTCCTTCCTTCCTTCCTTCCTTCCTTCCTTCCTTCCTTCCTTCCTTCCTTCCTTCCTTCCTTCCTCCCTTCCTCCCTTCCTCCCTTCCTCCCTCCCTCCCTCCCTCCCTCCCTCCCTCCCTTCCTTCCCTCCTTCCTTCCTTCCTTCCTTCCTTCCTTCCTTCCTTCCTTCCTTCCTTCCTTCCTTCCTTCCTTCCTTCCTTCCTTCCTTCCTTCCTTCCTTCCTTCCTTCCTTCCTCACCCTTCCTCCCTCCCTCCCTTCCCTCCTTTCTTCCCTAACTCTATGCATATTCATAATCTCTGACACTTGAGTATTCTGGATATGGCCTTTGGTCTGTCCTGTTGGTAAGGCTGCAAACTAAACAATTCCCAAAAATAAGGACTTGTATGGTGATTTGATGCCTTTTGGTGCACAGCCACAGCAGTTACAGCAAGTTCCCTGCTGAGTGCATGCCCTGAGTTTGTTAGTTTTCAAAGCTCTTGGTATTGTCCAGTGAAGAATGAAAAGGGTGAGCTGAAGTTTTGCAAGTGAATGCAGCCCTGCTCTTCAAAATAAATCCTGGAGATCTTAGAAGGTCTTCAGAGGTCCTTGCATAGTGAGAAGAGAGTAGACACTGAGAATCCAGTTTTCACTGGCACTAGGATCTTTGAGTTGTTTAAATAGGAAAAGTTATAAAGGTAGAAATTAAGTTTAATGCTGAGAGCTCTATCACTGACTTACTGCATGACTTTGAGGAAGGCAGTTTAACTTGCCTGTGTCAGTTTAGCCATCTGTAAAACAGGTACAATCATACACAGCATAATAATTTCCCTCTCAGTGAGTGCCATTTTCAGTCTACCCTGTACTACTTAATGATTTGTGTGACTGCTGAAATAACAGCATCCTCTAAAACCGTAATACCCTTATGTATTTTTCACATAATCACTAGCGGTTGAAATATTTGTTCTGACACTTGAGATTACTCATGTAAATAGAAAAATTATAGCATGCTGGCAATGCCAGACACCTTGAATTCCATCTGAGTGTGTGGGTGATGGGAGAGGGATCTATAAATACTGGCAGAGGCAGGGAAACAAGCATGAGCAGCACACAAGAAATTCTGAATCAACTCAGAGTGTCAATTTTGGGTAGGAGATGGCCCTTAGAAATCTGAGTGCTTAAGTTCCATTGAAGAAATGTATTTCACTCAGTTTCTCTGCTTTACATGAAGTTACATTTTTCTGTTGTACTTCGAGTAGGGTTATCTACTCCTAATATCATTTGACTAAAACCACTTTTTCTTCTTCTTTTTTTTTTTTTTTTTTTGGTTAAACTTAGGAAACATTCTGCCTTGGGGACAAGCAGAAGCTCCAGTTTGGTTATCAGTGAGTGACTCACAGGTCCCACAATGCTTTTTCTCAAAATGTGACTGCTAATTTCCATGTTCAGCTCCCAAATTGCCAGTTTCAGATGTTTTCCACTTCCATTATATGAAAGATCTGCATAGTTCTAATTGTAGAGTTCAGTGTCACATAACAATGTAGCAAATGAGCTGTGTCACATTTTACTTAAAAATATAGTAAGTTAGATAACTACAGCCTGCAGGTTTTGGCAGTAGTTTTTTCAATTTGTGGTTTATTTGATAAGAGACACTTGTGCAATATAGCTGCTGCCAGTTCTCCACTGAGTCCTGTTTCTTTTGAGTACAAGCTCTTCAAGATAGCATCAATGTCTCCTAGATCAAGCTATAAGCAGCTTCTTTTTAACTAAGCATTGTACTTCTGGGATTTGCAAGCTAAAATTTGTTTTTCAGATTATGAAAGGAGAGATATATTTGCGTTTATTTTGCTGCATTATGTAAAGTTTTTGAAAGATAGATGAATAGCTTATTCATCTTGAGTCTAGATTTCATGCAATTATTGTTAGTGACATATCAAAACTCCAAATTGAATACATCCAATTGATTGAAACAGAAACTTTGAAATTTAAAATAAACTAAAATACTTGAAGGAGAGTGTAGCACATTCAGCGTAGTAGGTATGAGTAATGGACATTATAATGGAAAGTATTGAGAAACACCAACTGGAAAGAGTCTGCCTTTAGTTTATTGTTATTATTACTTTACTAGTTTGAAATTTTTGTGTACCAGATTACTGACAGCCTGTGACTGCTTTTAATCACTTCATCAGCTTAAGTGCTGATGTCACATATTTAGAACTTTGATCCAGCCTCCGGTTCCATTGTGATTCTGTGCAACACAAGTTTGTGTCTGTTTAGTTTCTGTTAATCTGTTTGGAGCAGAAATATAAAAAATCTCACCTCAGCATTGAAATTCCTCCTGCTTCCTTGAGCATCCGTGCTGTTAACTTCAGACATGGTCTTTATTATTAGACCATGGAAATGTGGCTCCCAGAGGAGCTGAAAGGGGATGGTTAGCAGTGCCCAGCTCCAAGTGGTCTCAGAGAGAAGTGGGTGGGAAGTGCTGACTGGAGGTGAAACTTTCAGGCTGCCTGGGCGTGAGTCGTGTGCTTTACTCCTCTGTGTGCAGTGCAAAACCATGGCTTTGTGGAGGAATGAAAATGGATTAATACTTAGAGGCTTTGCAGTTGACAAAATTGATATGCTGCATAAGATGACATATAAAGCCTTCTCTCCCTAGAAAACATTCATGCTGAGGAAACTCAGAAACTGTTGAAGAAGTGTTTGCTAATGGGGAGCATGAGGCCTAGAGAATCAGTGGCTAAATCAGCCCACATTATAGGCAAAGTCTCAGCAAAAGAAACTACAGAAGCATGGGATGGCCTGGCAGTGTAAACTCAGCTCCACAAGTGCTGAAATCAAGTGGAGGCCCCTGGTGTAGGTGGGATGAAGAAATCATCCACAGGGGCTGCCCATTGCTCCAGCCAAGAGTAGTTCTGGGTTTCCCCCTGCAATTTAGTAACTTCTAAGACATTTTTGGTGGTGAGTTATGTTTTTTGAAACTTAACATAGATGACACAGTGTGGCTGATCACTGTGACCTATTCAGGGTATCAAAACCATGAGGTTTCACAAACTGCACCCTTGCATGGCTTCCTGAGAATAGCCTATTTAGTCCCATTTTCTCCTATTTGATGGGGCCAGGACCACAAGTCTTCTTGACAAAGAAATTCTCTTAACAGCACAAAATTGCTTATTGCAAGGTACTTTGAAGATACTGCCTTCATTTGTTGAGTGCAAGTGTGTGATGGTGCTTATAGCCCTGCTTAACATTGCTTCACCATTTCTATAAAAGCAGCTGCAAATTTAAAGGGACACTGTGAAGCATTCTTTATATTTTTAAATTGCATTTGTTGATCTTTTTAACTCAGCCTGTTTGTACCGTACTAAAAATTCAAACTTGAAGCCTGATTGCTTACCAGCCACCTTTTGGGACCAATTGCCAAGGTGCCTCTTTCATGCAAACTTTATCTTAAGGGCATGTTTGTCTCCTGGATCTTTTTGAAGTTATTCTTTCAAAGCATTCATTCTTGTCTTCCATATAAAAAGTATAATCAGTGCAATGTATTTTTAAAAGGATTTAAAAACAGCCCCTTCTGATTTAGATCCAAGCCTATCTCTTTAAGAGATGGACAGACAAAACACTGAATTCAGTGGAATTACTTTAAAAACAGCAGAAAATAGGCAACTGAGCACAGTCTCACTACAGTGTGAGAAATGGCCAAAGCATAAAGGGGATTTTTATTCTCACAAGGTATTTATTTTAACTAATTTGTATCATCTCCCAGAGGTGGAGATCTGGTTCTCTTGGCAGATCAAGAGGTTTACAATTTCAAATCCCTTTCAGCATGGGGGAAAGCAGATGATGATAATGGATATTACTTGTCTGAACATAGTAACAGATGTTTCTGTAGGGAATGTGGAAACACCGACAAGCAGGATTGTTGACTGTTTTTGGTTTATGCCCACATTAAAACTGCTGAAAGGATCATGTGACACATCTTCATAGATGATCTGATTCATAAACTCTTTTTTTCAAGTATTTGGGTCTTTGTTTTGATGATGGCACCAGCAGCTCATCTCATTTTTATACAAGTCTTCAGTATAAGGCATGCAGTTGGCTTGAGTTTAGAGGAAATCTGATCTCTCATATAAAGCCTAACAGGCAAATTCTGGTATCATGGTAGAGGACACTCTGTGCTTTTCTTCTGCAAAGGGGAATTCCTTGATCAACTGTCTTCAAGCAGATTCGGGTATGTTGTTCCTTTTACTTTCGTATTGTAAACCTACACATCCTGTCCTCATTCCTATAGTAACAGAAGAGCTTTCCTGCAGCTCGCTGGCTTCCCCTCAGAGGTCTTTGTCTTCCCTCCTAGGAAACAGTTTGAATGTGTCAGGAGAGTCCCAGTTCCTCAGAAAGGCATCTGGCCAAGAACCTGACCAAGTTGGTCTGTAGTATTTCTCTCATTAAAAGCCTGCTTCTTCCCCCCAAAAAAGTCATCTGTGAACAGTAACAAAGGATTAATTGTGGAGTCTTGGGACTTGGCAGAAGCATGTAAAAATGAAGTGCTTTTTTGGAAGCTACATTGCCTGTATTGGAGATCAAAAAATAAATCCAAAATACTTCAATGCGTATCAGTGGATTAATTCATTTGATTGCCACTTCCCTTCCTTTTCTCTTTTGGGGGGGGCACTTCAGAGATTGGAATTTTAATTGCTTGACTACAGTTTCTTTTTAGTGGTGCACCAAAAGGGTATGGATCATTAATTAGTACTGAATGTAAGGATCTCTGAAGTTGAGCTATAGCATCAAACAAATGAGTTTAGACAACTCCTGGCTAAACCTACAGTTTATCAGTAAATCAAATTATAATAATGAAACAATTCGAATTTTTTTCTGAGTCCCTGCATGTTGTTTTTTGTGTTTGCAGAGTACATTCTGGTGGTCTTAAAGATTGTGGCATTTTAATATAAATATATATTTAATATTTGTATATATGTTAGATGTATATACTCTGAAGGTATTTGTATGTGTATACATGCTTATAGAATATTTATTCATAAATCAGAGTTGTTATACAATGGCATGCTTTATTTACTTTTATTAAATGTTTTGAGATTTTAATTCATTAGGTAGTTTCACTGGCAATATATAAACCCAGTGTTTTTGATAGTCACTTTCTTTGTGACTATCAAAGTCAGTACCTGAATTTGTGCTGCTGTATCCAAAAGGAATTCTAGCTCTTGAGTGCAACGTTCTGAAAACAGAATATTATCCACATTATTACTTTAATGTCCAACAGACTGTATCATCTTTTTTTCTGGTTTTAAAACTTGATGATGGAAGTGAATTGTATAACTTCAGTTTAACTTTGCTGTATCCATGAGTCTCAGATAGTACAGTGTGGAATAGGAATATGCCTATAATAGATACTGGTGTCCACTTGTTTTCTACTATGTGGATTAAGAACTGGTTAGTGAACAGGCTGCAAAATATAGATGTGTGGGGTCACCCTAAATTGCTGTGTATGTAGTAAGGTTGCTGGTGCATTGTTATAAAACAGCATGTTCTGCAGTATTTGCATCCAGAATTTAGAGGTAAATAGGAAATAATTGCTGATAAAACTTATGAGTCATCTGAACAGTGTGTGCCTGATTTCAGCTAAATTCATGAACTGGGCTTTGGTTATGGACATGTAATTACAGATGTTGATGAAGTAAATGGAAAGCAGTGGCTCTGAAATTTAAATAATAACAAAAAATTATATAAATGGATCAAGTTCTGCTACCTGTTCCACTCCCATATTATATTTGTGCTTTTATATGTATTAATTCGGGGGCTTTTAAAATATGAAACACACCTGAATATGCAACAGCCATAAAGTCTGGGTTGTAAAACCAGCAAAATTCAGCCATGAATCCAGAGAGCTGTGCTTGTATTTAGTAGGAAGTAGGATGTCATTAGTAGAAGCTAGAAAATGCTTTTTTTTTTTTTTTTTGGACGGAAAACCTATATTCACTTTATTTTTTCATTCTCCTGTAGAATTTCATATGAAGATGGCATTACCAGTTTATCAGTGCATTCATTAATAGCTCTTAATTCATATCTCTGGGGCTGAGCAAGCATCTTCTGTTGAGACACAGTAGAAACTAGATGTTTGTGAATTCAGAAGTTGGAAGGAATTTTCATAGGATGTACTTCCTCAAGGTAGTTTTCTTGGCTTTTGCTGTGTTTGAGATTCAGTTTCTGGAAAGAGGATTGTGTTTCTGCTCTCCCCCACTCCTGCTTCCTTTTTCATGGGATTTTGTGAAACATTGCAGCTGTCTTTCATGAATTCACCGGTACGTCGCTTGGAAACTTGGCTTTTGGCACATGGGAGGGCTGTCTCTTTTCTTCTGTCCCATCTCTGGGGAATTAAATTCACATTTTGTGTTCCTGCTTAGGTTTTCAGCCAAATTTTTTACTTCAGCTTCCTTCCTCTCCCTGCACCTCTCTTCTTCATTAAAATATGCTAGGGTTGAATGCATATAGCTGCAACTGAAAAAGAACAAAAATAGCACAGATGAAATAGCTACACTATTGAGACCTGGACCTTTAGTAGAATCACATTTGCTGGCATGTCACTGTACCAGGGTTCAAAAACTGACTGGACTACTTTTTTCCAACAGATTAATCATTAATCTCTAATTTTAAAGGGAATAAAATCTTGTTTGCAGTTGAACGTGATTTTTACAGCTTCAGCTGTTCTTCCCGTCTAAATTAATGACAAAGTCATATTCGTTCAGTGTGAGCAGGAATAGATTCACCACATCTGTATGTGTTCTGTTTCTTGGCTTCCCTGAGGAGAAGAGTACATCCAGGCTGAGATGCTGACTGCTGAAACCAATGTCTCTATGTCACTGGCTACAACTGCTTATTTTCAGCACCTTTAAAACTGAAGTAATTTTTGGAGTACCCAAGGATGAGCACTGGTTTTGGAAGTTAGGTGACACAGTTTTTTAGATAATGGACTTCAGGTAGATGTCTACAAAAAGATTTAAAAAATTATGAGTCTCCACTCTTTTTGCCTGAAATAGTTTCTGGAAGCCTGGTGGAATTCTGTGCCAACTCTTCCCTGAGAATGGAACAAATTAATTAAAAAAAAATACCAGAATAGGATTGGACAAGGAAATAAAAACATCAGTGTTGGGTAGGACAGCCTTTCTGATAAATTGTAAACGGTCCTTCTCACAGGAATATCCTGTAACATACCTAAACACAGAAGTCCTTGTGATTGAAGTTAACAGAATTTTTAAAAAGGAGAAAGCGAATAATGGCAAGATGGGCACTAGGGTGTTTTAGAGAAAAAGTAGCAATAGGTGCTCACAAAACCTGGACTCTAGTTTTGCGCTGGTTTGTCTCTTGGTAAAATTTTTATGAAGTGCCTTGAAAATAGTGCTGCTGAAGTTAATCACCTGATCTGTGGTTTTGACAGAAACACTGTTGTTCTTCTCCACTCTTCTGAACACTTCTCTTGCTTTCATTTTGAACTCAAAAACTTCAGTCAGCTTCCCCTAATTTAACGTCCTTCACCATAATACCCTTTTGTAACTTACCCACCTTTTATTCAGTCATTCCCAGCTTCTTCAGCTGAGCTGACACGATGATCTGCACCATTTCCTTGAAATGCTCTCTCACAGCATTTTAATAACTTCCCCAAAGAAGTTCACAGTGCCCCTGCCCTTTCAGTTCATGTCGCTGCTGTTTGAGTTGTGGGTACAATCAAGGGGCAGCAGCCCCTTAGGCAGCCCCAGCTCTGTGCAGGGGGGCATTGGATTAACCAGGGAGCTTAAATGGGAGGTCTTGTCCTGTCTGAGCTCCGTCAGCCTTGTGAAGGGGAAGGAGGCTGTGACTGGCAGATTTGGCAAGCACATCAATAGCAATAGCAAAAGTGAGCTTAAACTATTAAAATAATTTAAAAAACAAGAGAAAAATGTTGCAGTATTTGCTTGCCTAAAGAGGGGAATATGAAGTATACATGTAAAAGAGATATTGGGTTTTAATATATTAAGATAATTTCAGAATCCTACATTTACATTTCTTATCCATTCTGGAAAAAAGCCTGGAAGAGGCTGAGATCTAATCTGACGCCTTCACTCTCACAAAAGGCTCAAAATTTTATTTCCCCAAGAGAAGGCTAAGAAGTGAATTGGTTTTTGTTTACCCCATATATATATGTACAAGTAGATTAGCTAAAACTGCTTCCCAGCAAGCAGAAATAGCTGTGGAGATCAGTGGCAGGACAGTGACAAGTATGAACCAGGAGCAAGATGTGAGTTGGCAGCACTGGAAGTATTGCTGGAACATTTTAGATAGGGGAAGCATAGGTTCACTGTCACTTGGTTGAAATGTCTTTTCTTTGAAACATCCCTGTCCCTCAGACAGCTCACGGCTTCCGTATGAAGCAGTTGTTGCATGACTGCTCCCCCACTGCCATAAAAGGTGGGATGGCTCTCCTGGCCTTGCACTGGCTGTATGTTCTTACTTTGCCTATTCTGCTCTTTTCCCTCTTTTCACTCACAGCACCTTACTGAGACTGGCAGCAGGTAGATCTCCACCTTCTGTATTTGCACAGCTTCCCATGCCAGGATGCGGGCGAGCAGAAATAAGGGACAGCGATGAGGGTTAACACCAGTCCAGAGAGCTCACGTGGGGAGGCAACTTCTGAATATTCCTTTATTTATTGTTCTCCATCTTGTTTTTCTCTTTTCCATAGTGAAATACATGAGAGAAGCCACCCCCTATGTGAAGAAAGGCTCCCCTGTGTCCGAGATCGGGTGGGAGACACCTCCCCCCGAGTCTCCGCGCTTGGGCTGTGCCTCTGCTGAGCCCATGTCGCAGCTTTCGCTCTCCATCCACAGAGACAGGAAGACAATTCCGCTCAAGATGTGCTACGTGACGCGCAACATGACAGTGTCAGACCCCGAAAACAGGTGAGTGGGGCTTTGCCTGGGGTGGGATTTCACCTTCACATGGAATGGTCGTTGACCTTTTCAGCACTGGGGCTGGTGAGCAGGAGCTGGGCTCTGGCCACACGCAGCAGCCCAGCAAGCTTTGGGAAGGGTGAGTGGCAGTGTCTGAGCCACGTGAGGCTGGGTTCAGCTTTTGGGTTGTGCTAGAGAAACTTTGATGCAGTAATGCAGCACTTTTGTTAGAAACAGAATCTCAGGGGGTTGTTTTCATCCTGATTAAGTGGCTGCTTTTGAAGGAAAAGGCACTGTACACACTAATTGGTTACATCCTCCAGGCTGACTAAATCTGATTCCACTAAATTGCATTTTCTTTCCTTTTTTTAATGAATATTGTTTTAAGAATGGTCTGGTTTGAGTATTCAGTTCTGGACATAAAAGTCAAGAAGAGGAGACAAGTTCCACTTACAAGGCATTAATGGGGAGTTTTTGTGACTTGGTTTTTTTCATAATGTTAAAAATAGGATGAGGTTTTACCAGCCCTTATTTATAACATATGTGGAACAGCTGCACTGCACCAGCACACTCCCTGATCCCTGCTCTAACAGCTGCTAATAAAAAAGGGAACAGTCAAGTCAAGTGATACAGACTGATTCTCTATCCAAATAATGGCCTTTTTGTATTTCTGCAGTGCTCATAAGCTGGGTGTAATGCCTTTGATTCTCAGCACTTACATACAGGCATAAACAAAAGTTACATTTTCATTCGCAGAGAAGGATAAGGAGAAGAGGGGAGAGCAGAAAGGGGTTTGGGTAGGATGGGTTTCTCTGCAATCTCTTGCACTGCAATTCAGCAACTTTATTAGTATCTGTGTAATTTTCCATCTTTCTTTTTTATATTTGTCTGACCTTTTAATTTCCCCCTTCATGCTTTATTGTTTAGTATGGCTTTACTTTGCCTTGGCTCTTCATCTCACCTAGTGATTACCACCGTAGTCAGCAGTAACTGAATGCTACAGAAGTGCAATTGTAATCCAGAAATAGCCCTAGCAGTCTTTCTCAGTTTAGATCAAGATGTTTATTGACATTGACCACTTTTTTTTCCACATATGTCTGTAGAGTTTAAGGTTTGACAGCTGTATCACTTGTCTGAGAGTTTGTCTTTCTCTCTGCCATGGAGTGTATTTTAAAAATACTCATACAGGTCACATTTTTTGAATCTATACAATGTAATGACACTTTACGTGCATTGTCTTCATTTTCTCATAAATTTCCCCTTTCTTTTTTTGACCTTATTCTAGTTGTCACCTTCTGTCACTCTCCAGGTTCTCAGTTGGTTTGCGAGCCAGGACTGACTCAGAGGGACACACACACACACACCTTGTTCATGCTACCTCAGTGATGGAGCTGACTTTTTTGAAGTATGCTACAAATGTGTGTGTTCTTCGGTGTAACTAGGAAGTGATGTGTGGGAGAGTCATATTGCTTGTTATCATGGTTTTCATTTTGTGTTGCTGTCATTTCCTGTGGAAAGAGTGACTTCTGATTTTTACTGTAGTCCAGCACAGTGCAGTCTAAGCTGGATTTTTCCATCCAAGCTTGCAGTACCTCACCATTGTGCTAGCTGCAGTGTTGTAGTAGCACCCCATGGATTAGCATCTTTACTGGTTTCAGCATTTTTTAACAATTCTGAATACTGGGACTCATATTTCCCAGTATAAATGCTATCACAATGCAGTGACCCTTTCCCACTGGAATGCATTCCAAGATAGTAATCTGATTTCACAAAACTAATTTTATCTTCGTTCACAGCAGAGCCTAAGCCATGTCCTTACATGCTTACGACACTTCTGTTTCATAACCTGGTGACCTGACACACATAGATTTGGTAACTGATGGTGTCACTTTGCTGGATGGCTTTAGGAGAGCACTGTTGGCAGGATGCCAGAGCATATGTTGGCCATTAAAGGCTCCTTTGGACTATAACTGAGCTAATTTTCATTTAAGAACAAGCGTGGGCATGGGAAGCCTGAGTTTTCCAGTGCAGTGATTTCTTCAGTGCAGGCTGGGAATAATGTCATAGCAGCCTTGTGGGACCAGGATGAACTGGTTTGATGTTCAGCATGAGAAGATACCTATGTTAAGGGACCCAAAAGGAAATACTTGCTTGTTGGCACTGAATTATCTCCACTTCTTAGAAAGCTGCAGTGAAATCTGGATTTAATGGGCACAGAGGAATATTGAATTTCCCATTAGAGCTGGTAGCCCTGCATAGGATTTCTTCTCATGGAAGACTGATCCCAGTTCAGAGATTCTCAAGTCTGTGTCTGCTCTCCGATGGTTTGGTGAGCTTGTTATTTTGGAGCAGGAGTGAAGTGTGGTGCTTTTGGAACCAGCAGTTTTCAGATGTCTCCTTCACCTACTCTGCCTGTGGGTTCACTCTGGAGGAGATTGGGAATTGTCTTTTTTGTTACCTGATCAGAAAAGCTGTAAGATACCAAGGAGAACATCCTTAATACAAACCAATACCAAACTTACTGTGTAGGATTTTTTTCTTTTCATAATAAAAACATGACAACAGGAGAAAAGATGCAGAGCCTCTATGTCATTCTCCTCTAGGGCCCATTGTTATATTTTAGGCTGGAAGGAGCTCGCTAAAATAATTGCTACTTAAATCAGTTGTTTGCCTGTGTTTTCACAGTGGTAAGTGGCCTTCTTGGTGGCTGCAGTAAAGGTTTATGTCAGGCCTCACAGAGGTGCAATCCCTCCCAATGAAGGGACATGGGAATGGTCACAGCTAGTAATGCCCATAAGCAGTAAATCTTGCAGTGTAGAAAGCTTTCTATCAATTTCCAATCATGATATTAAGGAATAGGAGAAAAAAAAGCTCTCTCAGGTGAAATTTGTTCTGTTGGTGCTTTTAAAGTTCATAATACAAAGGTACTTCTGTACACAGCACAGGAGACATGATGTTCCCTGGAGAAATGAGACCATGCTGTGTGGACTCAAAAGGTTTTCTTATCTGCTTTTGAAGTCACCCTGAAATCCTGTTTGCACATGTTTCAGCCAAATCCAGGAGGTGTGGGCCTGATCCTGTCAGCACTTAGTGTGCACACATCATGTTCTTCCAGTGTCAGGGTCCAGAGCAGTGTGATCCTTCCAGGGAACTGCAGCAGGGTCAGTCTTAATGATTGAGTTACTCATTGGAAGATTTGGCCCTCTGATGGGAAGGGTTTGCTTTGGTCTGGATGCTATGAAAAATGGGCCAAGATAGATTCCCAGCAGTGATCTTTCCCTATCATTGTTAATTTCAGGAGTGAACTGAGAATTACAATCAGAACATAAAAATGTGCAGGCATGTTCTTATAGGTGTGTGTTGGGTTTGGCCAGGTTCTGGTAGCAAGGGGCTACAGAAGTGGCTTCTGTGAGAAGCTGCCAGAAACATCCTCCATGTCCTACAGAGAAAATGCCAGCCAGCTCCAGGATGGACCTGCCACTGGTCAAAGCTGAGCCAGTCAGGAATCATAGTAACCTCTGTGATAACATATTTAAAAAGGAAAAAAGGAAAGTTATTGTGCAGATGTAATTGCAGCCAGAGAAGATTGGAGAAACAGAGAAACAGCCCTGCAGACACCCAGGTCAGTGAGGAAGGAGGAGCAGGAGATGCTCCGAGTGCCAGAGCAGAGACTCTCCTGCAGTCCCTGGTGCAGCCCATGGTGAGGCAGCTGTGCCCCTGAGCCCATGGAGGATCACAGGGAAGCAGAGATCCACCTGCAGCCCATGGAGGAGACCCATGCTGGAGCAGGTGGATGCCCAAAAGAGTCTGTGAACCTGTTTGAAACCTGTGCTGGAGCAGGGTCCTGGCAGGGACCTGTGGACTCGTGGAGAGAGGAGCCCAGGCTGGAGCAGGTTTGCTGGCAGGATTTGTGACTCTGTGCAGGACCCAAGCTGGAGCAGGCTGTTCCTAAGGGACTGCACCCTGTGGAAAGGGGTTCATGGAGAACTGTCTCCCACGGAGGGACCCCATGATGGAGCAGGGAAAGGGTCCTCTCCCTGAGCAGCAGCAGAAACAGCCTGTGATGAACCGACTGTAACCCCCATTCCCTGCCTGCCTGTGCCACTGGAGGGGAGTAGGTAGAGCCTGGGAAGGAGAGAGGGGTGGGACGGAAGGTGTTTTTAAGATTTCTTTTACTTCTCAGTATCCTGCTCTGATTTTGTTAGTAGTAAATTAAATTAATTTCCCCAAGTTGGAGCCTGTTATGTCTGTGATGGTATTTGGTGAGTGATCACTCCTGGCTGGTCCTTAACTTAGGAACCTTCTGTTGTATTTTCTGTCACCTCTCCACTAGTGGAGGGGAGTGATAGAGTGACTGTGGTGGGTGCCTGGAATTCAGGGTCAACCCAGTACAAGGTGGCAGAGGAACTGGCTGGTATCCATTCATTCTGGACTCTGCACCATGAGCTGCCTCTGGGAATTACCTGAGCTTCCCAAGACAACAAGGAGGTGCAGAACAGGACAGACTGAGACCTATTTACTTCAAAGGCAGCAATAGACTAAAGCAGCTTCATTACTTTGATGTTTTTTTTTAAATCAGGAAACACTGATTCACTGAAAGAAGTATTTGCAAGATTTATTACAAAGCCATTGTTCCCCAAACTTCTTTTTGAAAGTACATTTTTATAAAAGTTTCTTCTTACACTATTTAATGGCAGTAATGTCAGTAACGCACAGTAATAGTGTCAATGAGATTTAACATTTTGCACTGTAATTGGCGTATAAGTGTGTAACTTATGCAGCATGAATTAGCACAGTGTGATTCTAAAATGGCATTTCAAAATCTTAAATATAAAACAAATTCTGGTGAATTTGCATGTATTTACTTTTGTTACATTAAGACATGAAAACAAAAGTTGAAGCTTCTTTAAGAAAAAAACTGCGGTCCAAGCAAATTTAATATGACATAGTAGAAATAAGTCCTTGCATCAAAAAACTTGAGTCATAAATGCTCACAACAAATGTAAGACATAAACAGAAGATTGTAAAACTGCAATAAAAAGACAAACATCTTGGAGTAGATGAGGGAATGAAACACCAAGGAGCTCCTGTACCTCTCCAAGTTTCTGCTTATATAACTTAAGGGCACCTGAGGGGGCAGGGAGGCAAGTATTAGGCAGTAGAGAAGGTTCTGGGCGTCCTGTCAATGAAAACATGGTCTGTCTTGCTCATGCCCCCACCCTGCCTGTCTCCTGCTTAGTGCCCAGGACCGTCTGTTGGTGCTGCCAGGTCTGAGCAGGCCCTGGTGTGCAGAGCAGATGCCCATTGTCCTCCAGGTGTGGCTCAGGGGTGCACCTTTGCATCCTGGGTTTGTTCTCTGCTCTTGGGGGAATGGTTTCCCTGAGCCACACGTGTTTGGGGCTCACAGAGGGCAGAGCCAGAGAGAGCACCCAGAGAGCAGAATGGGTTACAGCTGCTCTTGGAGAGCACAGGTCACACTGATGTTGTTTTCTGCCTCTTGGGAGGTAGTTTGATAGCACTGGGCACAGTCAATGACACTGGCAATAGCAAGCACTGATGGGGTGAGGTGCTGGGCAAAGGCTGAGCCCTAGAGCAAGGAGTTAGGAGGGGATGGCCCATTTCCAGCACTGCGCTGGCACTGCTGGCACGCTGGAGCTGTGTCAGTGCTCAGTGGACATCCACAGCTCTGTGAGGCTTCCTGGGAAGGTGGAAATTTTCTTTTCCTGCTGCACAGTACATATTTAGCAGGACTGGGTTGGGAAACTTGGGTCTTTTTTCTGTTACTGTATGGTGTAGGTGGACAAAGGAAAGACAAAAACTTACGTTTGCATGGGGGATAGAGCACAGGTGAAGATATAGAATGGGTACATTACCAGTATTAAAAGGGCCCCTCCACACCTCCTGAAGGAATTTGTGCCTTGCTCCTTGTGTTGTTATTGAGCTGCTCTCTGGCTGTAGAGCCTCTGTGAAATGCAGAGACCATACTTAATTCATAGTGTTGTTGTGAGCTACAGCTTGAGATCCTTGGATGAAAGGCACATAGCAGTTAATTACCATTATTGGTACAGACATGTTTTACTATATGAATATCAATAAGTCCTTTGAAGAAGTCATTGAGCCTGCTTGAGTCAGTCTGATTTATATCAAGAATTTTTGTTAGGGTTTGGTTTTTTTCCTGGTGGGCTGTGTTTATTATCTCCTTAGATTACTATATCAACAATCCAACATTAAAGTAAAGCAACTTGAAAGAGTGTAATTCAAATCCAGAAAAGAACAAAAATGGCAATAATCAGGGTGAGACTCTGGCTGACTCTCCCCTCATCCTTAAATCACCCTGTTGTGCTATGCTATCACAGTGTGCATGGTCTGTTAGAAACCTTTTACAGCCTTGCCCACAAAAGGCTGAGAATTTAAAGTCATGATGAACATGTGTTTTTAACCTTAGCTTCCAACTATTTTACTGTAATGGATCCAAATCCACCTCTTCTGTGAAGCTCTTTATGAGTAGATGAATAACAGCACTTGAGGTTTATCCACTGTTGCCTCTTTCAAGGTGAGAGAACTTAGGTAATTTAGCTAAAAAGGCATTGGCCACATCTCCTTCAATACTCTGAGGGTAGGAGAGGGGAGAAGTTGGGGTGTGGGGAACAGAAGTGGAGTTGTGGGATGGGTCATGAGAAGGACTCCTCTTCCTCCTCAATACTTTGCATGGCTGTGGGGCCTTTCTCAGCAGCCAGGGTCAGTGCATTCAAGGCTAGCATTGTCAGATGGGGGACCTGTAACATTGCATTTTTTCTCTCATAGCAGTATTTTGGGGGCAAGTCATTAACTGCTACAATTAATAATTCATTAACTGATAGAACTAATAATTAATGGTTCAATAATTGGTTGTCTGACAGTTCTCTGTCATCTACATCATCATTTTTGGGCAGCTCTGCAATTGCTGCTGCATTTTGCAAGCTGCAGTTATTTATCTTGATAAGGGGCAGTTTTCCAAGCCTGTAGGAGCTGGAGCTCTGAAGCCTCTAGGCAGAAATGGTGATTTTTAAATTTGTTTTTCATTATGCAGAATAGTTGTTTTCTATCATTTGTGAAACTCCCCACCAGCCAAACAGGTCATTGGTTTTAGTCTGGGTCATACTGATTTTTGTCTTAGCCTCAGCTTCTTCTCAGCCTTCTTGAAAGGCCACTGAGATCAGACACTTCTGTAGGACTATCCCTTCCATAAAGATGAGCATTTTTGTCTCTTTTGAGTCAAATCACCAAGCTTGGGTGAACTACATGACTCCTTTTTTTTTTTACTTCGTGGTTTAATTCTTCTTCTGTTAAATCATGTTAAAATAGCTCTCTAATGTCCTAAAGACTGCTGTAGTCTCTGTGCAACAGTTTGAGAACTGAATTACTGGGAGGTGTGCCAGGATTTGGGGACACAAGTGGAAACCTCTGAGTTTTCCTGAAGGGTGTTTGAGATACCAGTGTAGAACTGGATTGGTACAGCACTTTGTGACTGACCTTCAATCTCTGCAGGTCCTGGTGAATTTGGGATTAGTCATGTCTCATTTTCTTGAAAAAAAGAAAGTTGAATCTTTTCCTCTGATATAATGGCATGGGGCTGTCCCCTATCCCTCTGGGCCAGACAGGTGAGCTCCTGGTGTCCTTCCCATCTCCAGCATAAATCAAATAGGAATGGGTAAACCTCCTGCATGTGTAACTCAAAAACAGTGTCTGTGCATGTATGCATATATGTATACATAAATAAATATGTATAAATAAATATACATAAATATATATAAATATGTATAAATAAAACTTCATATATATATGTGTGTGTGTGTCTGTGTGTGAGCAGGACTGAATGCAACCTGACAGGAATAAAATGTGTCACCGTGAGTTGGGTGGTGAGGAAGGTTGTGAGTGCTGAGGAGGGGACAGTAACTAAGGCTGGAAAAATGCTTTCAGGTGGATTTTTGATTAACAAACTTTTAACCAAAGTCTTTCTTTCCAGTGAAAATATTTAAATAATAAAAAATATGTATGCTGGTGGGTTTTTATGTTGCATTTTGAGGTTTTTTCAGCCATTGCTTTAGTTAGGGGAGTTTTGAAAAAGTCAGAGAATTTTGATTTTTCCAAACAGCTTCAACTGTAGAGGGTTGAGCTGAGAAATGGAAATAAGAGCAAAGGAACTGGAAATCAATCAGTTGAAGAGGAACAAAAAAATAGGAACTGCCTTGAGAAATGTGCTGAGGGAAGAGAGGAGCACAGATTAAGAAAAAGTGATAGAGGAAGAAGCCACCCAACAAGGTGGAGTAACAAACCCAGAGGGTGAGGACTGCAGCAGACTTTACTTAACAAACTTTTTTGTAAAAAAGAAAAAAAAAAAAACAAACCAAAGCTCTGGAGATACGGAGAAAGTGAAATGCTCCAAGAAATGTGTCAGAGACTAAAGGGAAAGGAAGAGCAGTGTGGGTGCTGCAGGGCAGAGGAGAACAAATAGTTAATCATGTTTTTATGTGCATCTGTATGTAAAGGTATGTAAGTGCTGACATCCAAGCTGCTGCTAAATAATGTTGAAGAGGAGTTTAAAAAGCCCTGAGATCTCCCAAAGAAAGGAGGTTGATGTGCAAGGGTTTCAGTTTCCTGCTATGCTCCCAGTCCCCACAGTGCTCATGTTATGGCTTGGACAGAGCGACAACCTCAGGCCCTTTTTCCTGCCTGGCTGTTGTCCTGTGCTCAGCCCTGGGCTTTCCCTTGTTTATCAGTGGGTCTGCAAATTGGATTTCAGTCTGACAGCTCTGGTCTGGCCTGATCTGCCATTAATTAAGGAGCAGGATTTTCAGCAGGTGTATTTAAAGCTGCTCCCTCCTGCACCTTGAATAGTCATTGGTCTGCAGCAAATTACACCCACAGCACGAGCCCTGGTGCTGGGCTGCTAGCAGAGGTGCCCCAGCTCAGTGATGGTGGATGCTGAGGCTGATCCTTAGTGCTTAGCTTGTGTGTGAATACATTGCCATTTTAATATCCTCCAGTCACTTCTAGTTTGCTTTCACCTGTGTTTCTGCTGATGGAAATTCCTGTTTTACTGTAATAAGTGTTTTGCTGAAGTTGCTGCTTCTTCATATCACTTACATACAGCTTTTCCGTCAGTCTCTGTGTCTGTTCAATGGGAAGATGGTCTACTGCCAGTAGAGAAAGGGTCAGGAGGTGACCCAAAGAAGCTGGCAGTATCTCTGGGAGACTGGCTCCCAGGTGGTGCCTCTACCCACAGCACTCAGAGGCCAGCAATTGATCCAGAGGGAATTTGTGGCTTTGTAATCTGGCTTCTGTTTTGCTTCACTTGGCAAGTAAGCAGTGATCCCTGGGATTCTTGATCATGGAAGCCAAAACTAGGTATATAAAATACTGAGGCATTGAGACATATAGATAAGGTGGACCTGCCACTTGTCTCTTCCAGCAAGGCTTTCTTCTGTGACAGAGCTGATCTGTCAGCAGCCCTACTAATTTTTCCTGTTTCCATATCAGTTTTCACCCATGCTTGTAGATCACATCCTCTTCTTTCCCCTGGGTCCTACTTCAGCACTGCCTAACAGAACAGTGGTGTTCCTTCTCAGAAGAGAGAAGGTTCATCTGCAAACCCATGATCTCATCTAGGCAGCAGCATGAGACCCTCCACCCTCTTCTCAATTTGAAGGGGTCATTTACCACTCTTACCAGCTGCAGTCATATGCTCTTTGCCGAGCCCAGATGCGGTTCCAGCTGCAGAAGGTTTGCTTTGCTGCTTCTGCTTTGAGTTTGGCTCTGGTTTTGCTTCAGGGAAAACAGCTGCTTCAGGGAGCTGTGGTCAGTGTATTGACTGTACCAATCACATATTCTGTTCTTAAAGTTTCACACAGCATCTTCTAAAGTTAAGTCAAATTCCTGACATCTCTATGAAATAATGCTGTTTGTGGTTTTTTTCCCAAATAACTGACCCCAACTGCTCCTTGAAACAGCACTTTTGCTGTTGTTTCATGCTGAATCCACTGTGAAGAAGGCTGGACTCTGTATTCCTGGATTACCAATATTTTGTACAATTACAACCAGAATATAAAAGAAAAATTCAAGAAAGTATAAGATAAAAGGTCTTTTGGGCACTGTGGGGTAAGAGTCCTGCTCCTTAAGATCCATATACATTTAAAAACTATTCAGTTACGTTTGTGGTTGGTCTGGGTGGAGAAGGCAGTGTGTGATGTCTCTGCAGATTGGTCAGGATCTGCATGCAGGGGTGTGAGCAAGTCCATTACAGAACCAAATCCTTTCTTTACTTGCATGTGGTACAGCTCCACTGATACCCCTTTTATTAGAGCCCAGCTGGTGGCAAATAGAAATGAAATCAACTGTGACAGCTCATTAGTGATATATACACACTCTGGTTGGACATTCGTCTAGTCCAGCTCCCAAGGAAGTACATCTACATCGTTTTTAGCACTGTAAGCTGAAAGTCACCAAGGAACTGTTAATACAGCCAAGTACCCTTCTGACAGCGAGGGGACCGAGAGTCTTTCACACAGAAAAATTCCACTTGATTACCAAATAGCGCTTGCTTGGCAAAATTGCTTTCACCTCCGTTTAGATTCATCAAATGAAGATGCTTCTTCAGAGGGTATGCTGGGGAATTCATTGCAAGCCTAACAGACATTCTCTTGAATATTTTCCTTGCAGACTAAACCCAAAGTTTCCATTGCTTAATTTTAATGTATTCTGTTCCTGGTTCATCTACTGATGCTGCATGTAGAATTCAAAAGAACCTTAACAATTTAAAAAAAAAAATTATAACTAAACCTACAACTATTAAAATATAAATCAGATTGTGTTCCTCAATCCCCCCATTTCCTGGAAAGGCTCCTGTGTTTGTACACTCAGAAATAAAGAAAATTACTTACTGTGGTTTCATGTGCAGACAGTGATGGAGGAGAGAGAGTGAACAGTTTGGCCTTTGATTCATCTTTAAGTTTGCAAAGTCAGTGACAGACTGTTTTGTTCCTTGCTGTGCCAGTGCAAAATCAAAGTAGTGTGATGGACTTGAATAACTGGCTCCAGCTTATCATTAACTTCAAGGGATTTACTCCACACTTTAATCAGTCACTGAATACATAATCTGACCCAGGAAGAGTCATGAAGTGTAACTCAGTGCCTGATTTGGTCCTGAGCCAGTGCTGGTGGGAGAAGTACTTTCAAGAGTTTTGATAAAAGGTATTTCTTAGATAATGAATACTCCTACAGAAAGAGGCCTTATCAAATGTGGATCGAGTATGGTCTACCAAACATTTGCTTTCAACTTCTTCTGATCCTCTGTAAAGTAAAAAGTTTGGATGATGAAGCAAGGGAGGGAATTTTCCTCTTACATGCCAGGTTACAGCATTTGGAAGCACTGGGTTTTGTGTCACCCCCGTGTTCTGCGGGTGGAGAAAGGGATGCTGGAAACACTCCTCAGCTCACTGAGGGTCTTTGAGAAGGAGAGAGAAAATTACTCTTTTATTGTAAGGTTTGCCAAATGATCTCTGAGAAAATGTGATATCATTCATATGCATTGCCAAGCTGGAGAGATGCCGCGCATCTTGGCAGTCATCTAGAGCTAACATATAATTCCTTTGGGTTGGTATGGGCTTTATCAGAAACAGCTCCATATGCAGTATTTACATAACTGTGGTGGAGTGTGAGAATAAACACAGCTGTGGCATTGCCCTAAATATTTCAATTCAGTGGGGAATTAAGGGAACTTTATCACTGAACTGCAGATAAACAGAAGTCAGTAAGAGGTGGTCAGTTTAGCCAAGGAACAAATCAAAACTATAATGGCTGGACTGCTGGAAACATTTAAGTGCCTTAGACTTGGAGTTTACTAAGGTCACTGCTATTTTTTTCCTTTTCAAAAAGTATGGAAATGCCATCAGTCAGCTGCTATACAGAAAGCATCATCCAGTTGGACTGGTGAATCAAAGCAGCGTGGGCTGAAAGGCAGAAAAGGAAAGAGTTTATAGGGATGCAGCACTTTCAGCATCTGATTGCAGTCAGAGCCTATGGGTTTTTGGGAAAATTTGAAGTTTCTTTTAGTATCTCCATCCTGCTTGACTGTAGAGACAGGAGTCCTGGGCTTTTCGTGGAAATCTACAAGCTCAGTTTCCTAAGGCTTTCTAGTCCAGATCTTAGAGCAGTAGCCACTAGCTGCATTCAGACAGTTGAGGATTTAGACTTTAAGGTGTGTAAATAAAAGCTGGCCTTGCATAGCAGCTTGTTAAGGAAATGATGTTTGCAGATGTATTTCTGGGACTGGACAAGTGCCACAGATAGAAAGAATCAGTTTCAGCTCTGTCAAAGCAGCATGTATTCTTGTTTTGAGCTGACTTTTGAGAAGTGTAGCAGTCTTGTCCAGTCATCCTGTTACTCAGCTCAGGGAACAAGACAGACTTTCTGCAATTGTTAGTGCATCACCGTCAAACTTTGATGACTGACAAGTATTCCCAAACTAGCTCCATTAGAGGTGACTGAGGGATGAGTATTTTTGCAAGCATGGCTCAGTATGTGTGTATGCATATGTATACTAGAATTTAGACTTTTATATCATGTTTTGATGTGTAAATATTAGAACATGCATGATTTAGAACTCCTTAAATAGAATTGTTAACAGCTGTCTAAATCTTCATTATTTTAGGGGACAGAATTCTTGTACAAATACTTAAATAGTTACCATCAAGGAAAATACACTTTGATGAAGGCCCAAGTAGCAAAATAACTGTTTGTAAGTTAATCCACTTGCTTTAAGGAAAAATTCACAAATTGTAGGTAAGCAAGTTGCCATTTGGAAGCTCTTCCAGCTCTCAGTTATTTATAGTTAAGCCAAAGCCTACTACAGCTCGAACATATAAAGAAATTACAGAAGTTTGCTGCTGCTCCTTTGCAGCTGAAAAAGCAGCACTTTCTTCTGAGTCTGTAGAGTCTGTGTTCAGCACTTTGTTTACTGTATGATGTGCAGTGACTTTGTAGGTGGGAGTTCCCATGTAGAAACCACAGGCTTTGCAAAGAGCATTGTTTCACACAGTCTATATGGTGTAATAACATTTTTCAAATGCAGCACAATACTGTTGTGCTGTCCAAATAATTTTTGCTTTTAAGAGAAGTATTAAAATGGGAGACAGACCACTGAAAATCCTGATTTCTACTCCAGGCCTGTTCCCTGCCTTGTCTGGGTTCTTCACTTTTCCACTTTTTGTTGGTGAAATGAGGATGCTGTCACTGACCTCATTTGTAAAATGCTGTAAGATCTACTGCCAAAAACTGTTCTGTAAGTAATAAGCAACATTTCACTGGTTACCACAATGTATTTTGAAAATCCAAGCCTGTCTAGTTTGTTTTTGGTGGTGGCTGCCTACAAGAACACAAACTCCAGTTCAGAGTCGCAGTGGGACTCAGCAGCATGAGAGCTGTGTTTCTGATGGAGAAGCAGACTGGGGTATGGTAGCTGTGCGTGGTTGTAATGATCAGTGGACACAAATGGCTAAATCATAACCATGAAGGAGATGGCTTTTTCTAGCAGTTCAGAAAAATGAGAGTGTGATTGGGAATGTGCTTATCTATAAATACAGCTTTCAAGTTCACAAGACTGGCATAACCTGTCAAGGAATTTTGCTTTGGTACCTGAAGTTGAATGTTTGGTGCATCCCGGAGTGGCTAAATAAGAACACTAGTTTTCAGACAGTGCTAAGCTGCAGCAGCTTTACTGAGGAAACATGCATTACTGTGTTGGCTCTGTGCTTCCTGAAAAATCAAGCCACATTTTTAAGCTATCCAGTGATTTAAGACCCTGAGTTCAGCTGCTGAGTTTGGAAAATCATGACCTTTTCTATCTTTAGAGCAGTGTCTACATGGAGACCTCCCCTTCCCAAAATGGACAAACATGAAACCAGGGATCCTTGCTCTCTGAGCCCCAGAGAGCTGTGCAGATCGAATCACCCTCTGTTCTGGATTCTGTTCTGGTTTAACCAAATAATTAAAACCTCTTAATTGTTAGTTAAGCTCCAAATTGCAGGATTTTGTAATTGCACAACAAATATTTGCATTACAGTACTGTTTTGAACCTCAACCTGAATAAATTCCACTGAACTAATTAATTTTCTGCCGCAGAAAGGAGTCATTGTGTGTCCCAGAGACTGGGCAGCCACACACAGGACAGCAGTACATGCTTAGGCTCAGATCCCAGGTCGAATTTGTGAGGGTAACATTCAGGGGCAGTCACTGTACCTTTATAATAAAAGAGCACAAATGTGATGTAGAGTTGAGTGATGGGCAATGACCAGGGCTTTGTTTTATAATTACCACATAAAGATAAAACAGGCAATTACTTTGTGGATTATTTAACAGATGTTCAAGTAAAATGGCCCACAAAGCTATAAAGAACACACAAAGCCCCACTAATAACTAATAACTTCACTGAGAACAGAGCTGAAATAGCTGCAGCTGCCTGTCAAAGCACTTTTGTTGTTGTTGTTAGCAAAGGTGTTGGCACGGGTCCCATAACCACAATGAACAGGAGTCATTTTCCTGAAGACTGTGTTCGGTTGTACTTCTCAAACCACGGTGGAAACCCACAGCATAGTCTGGTAGGAATGTTTTCTTTGAAACAAAACTCATCTCTTTCCACAGGAGTTTGAAAATCCGTAAGAGATGCCTGCCAGCAGCAATCATATGGCTGCTGATAGCACTTTCTCGTTGCCTCTGTTAGCAGGATCTAAATGGAGCACTGAGGGCGCTGGTAACTCCTGGAGAAGGTCAGGCATGGTGGGCTCTGGTTCATGCACAGTGCTGTCACTGAAACCACGGAACAATCCTAAGAAAAATCCTCTGTTTGGGATGAGGATGGTTTTCATTTTTCTCTGCACGTATAAAATAAACACACTGAAAAACTCTGGTTGTGCCATGATAGCCAGCTAAGGAAGGCAGCAGCTTTTCCCTGGTTCTCCACAGTCATCTTCCATGCAGTTCTAGGTGGTGTCCATGTCAGGGAATGTTCCTCTTGCCTTTATATTTGAAACTCCTATTGACATGCTGTATGTGGGATTGCATCAGCTCTGGCAAATCCCATTCTCAAGGATGTTATCATGCCAATAGAGACCTGGCTTCAGTTAAGATGATCCTACTCTATTCAGGTGTTGTAAAGGTAAGTTTTTACTGCTAGGTGTCAATATTAGTATCCTTTTTAACTCATTGCATTCACTAAATGAGGTAATAAATTTAGCTGCCTATTAGTATATGAATGAACATAATGTTTTTCCCCCCATTTTTCTAGAATTATTGAAGTTCATTCACCTGATGCCAAGCACACCGTGGTGCTCAGGAGTAAGGATTCGGCTACAGCCCAGGCCTGGTTCAATGCCATCCACTCCAGTGTCAATGAGCTCATCCCCAGGGTGATTGCAGAGGTCAGAGACCAGCTGGGTAAAACAGGGATTGCTGGAAGTCGAGAGATTAGGCATCTAGGCTGGCTTGCAGAAAAGGTAATGAAAACATTCTTATTTTCATTTCTAAGCTCTCTATCACTTGCTCTCTGTTCCTGAATTCAGCCTTGTCTGGAAGTAGGGACACTAAATGAGATTCTGGCGTTTGATTTAGCTTGCCTTGAAGACCTTTCTTTTCTTAACGTGCCAATTTTTGTGCTTTAAAAAAACAAGCAGAAAACTGTAACATCCCCATAGTCTTTGCTACCGCATGCCAATTAACAAAGACTTCCCTGGGAGATCAAAAAGTCTCGTGTCAAGTTCAGGGATGGAACGTGAGTCACAAAAACTGACACCAGGCCTTGAGTTCACCTGCTGTTGCAACTCCCATCATGTGTATGAGTTTTCACCTTCCTACTCCCAGCTTGGGAAGTACCTGCTTGGTCCATGGGCCACCCCTCTGCTGTGCCTGACCTCTGGAGCTGGGCATGATCTGGAGCTTCCCATAAAGGCTGGGAGCTTGTTCTTTATTTGTAACCGTGCATTTGAGCTGTGCATCCTATAAGGCTGAGCTTGCAACTGCAACTCTTGCCCATCTTCCAGAGTTTGAGTCTTAAAATGTTTTATGTGCAGAGAAAACCTGGTGTTCAGTTCAAGAGTAGTTTGGGATCTGTTGACCTGTGGAAAGACAATCCATGAATGCACAGGGGTGGTATCAATATTGGATGATCTGATTTTATATCAGTAGTCTCAGAATTCATTTTTGGCACTGTACCAACTGGTTAGTATGGATTTGCTATGGTAACAGTGTTAGAATTGTGCCTAGAAATAATTCCCATCCATCTACTGCTGGGGTGTGTGGAAACACGGCCACTGTGTACACACTGCCTTTTCAACCTGTGCATGCAGCACAGATGTGGAAAACTGACTGTAACTGCCCTAAAAAAATACTGTATGTTTGATCTCTTTTTGGGATTTTGTAGGTGAAAATATGGAAGCCACAGGCACAGGTGCCATGTTTCTATTCAGTGTCCTTTAAGAAGTCACACCATTAATATTTAGCAACACATGGGTTTTTGTCACTTGCAGTGACACAAAGATTGCAAAGCCTTTCAGGCAGATTTTGTGTCTTTTCCCACCCCTCCCTCCAAGCTCACAGAGTGGGGACAACAGCACAACTCTGTGGCTTAGTGCTGTAGAAAATGTAAAAGTTGGGGGGAGTAATTTGGGATTAACACCAAAGCATTGGTAAGTAAATTTTAACAGTATTAAACTGTACAGCCACGGGACCTTTAATCTTGTTTTCCCTTTTGAATTTCTATAAACTTATAAAAAGCTGAACTTAAGAGCTTTTTTCTGTTGCAAAATCTTTTCTTCTGAAAGGATAACTGCTCTATAGCAGATCCTATAGATCTTGTAAGTATAATATTCACAGATCATCTTAAGTGGACACATGGCTTCTGGTTCATGAATTTCCTCTTCTTACAGTTAATACACAATATCCCATTCACATGCTTCTCTCTTTCTCCTTTTTTGGACCTAAATCTTAACTTTGTGGGCCTAAACCTTACTTTGCATTACTCATTATGGACCATTTTGAAGTCTTCCTGAACTTAGTGGTGAAACTTGTTTTGCCTTTGTTAGGGTCAGGCTGTGGCCCTATGCATGTTCCACTGTATTTACAGTGGCTGTTACCAAGAATTAGCCTTGAGAGATTTGCAGTGACATTGTTACTCAAAAGGCAACTTGTTTTTCTCATTAAAAACCATCCAGAACCATCCAGAAAAACCATCCAGAAAAACTAAAAACCATCCAGAAGTGCAGTAGTAAGTGAGTGAGGTCAAAAATTCCCACCTTCCTCTCAAGCTGGAGACCTGTTGAAAAGTAGAAAAAATCCCTGCATATGGCAAAAAGTGATGTGAAATTCCTTTTATTTTGCTACGGGACTGTGGGCTGTAAAGCCTGGATAAAGAGTGATAACCTGCATATCCTGTATAGATGCCAGCTGTTTATAGACAGTTTCGGAGGTGTTCAAGGGGGAGGTGCTGACCACTGATGCTCCTTTTGCAAAACCTGTGTTTGTGAGTGGATAAAGGTTAAATCCTGCAGTGATTTGTGGCAGTGCACTGTGAATACCAGGGTGGTTGTTTGACCCTGCCTGGATCCCAGGTGCCCACCAAAGCCACTCTGTCACTCCGCCTCTTCAGCTGGACAGGGCAAGAAAATAAAAGAAAAGGCTTGTGGGTTGAAATAAGCGCAGGGAGAGATGATTCACCAGTGACCATCACAGGCTAAACAGACTAGACTTGGGGAAAAATTAATTGAATTTATTACCAAACAAACCAGAGTACGGTAATGAGAAAATAAAACCAAATCTTAAAAAAAACCCCTTTCCCCTGCCCCTCCCTTCTTCCCTTACTTGTGATTTTCTCTACCTTTCTCCCTTCCCTGTGGCACAAGTGGACAGGCAGGGGTTGTGGTCAGTTCATCACACCTTGTCTCTGCTGCTCCTTCCTCCTCAGGGGAGGACTCCTCACACTCCTCCCCTGCTGCAGGGTGGGATCCCTCGCACAGAAGACAATCCTCCCTGAGCTTCTCCAACGTGAGTCCTTCCCATGGGCAGCCCTCCTTCAGAAACTGCTCCAGTGTGGATCCCCCGCAGCATCACAGGTCCTGCCAGCAAACTTGCTCCAGGGTGGGCACCTCTCTCCACCAGTCCTGCCAGGAGCCTGCTCCACCATGGGCTTCCTATAGGGTCACAAAACCATCCTAGACTGCAACTTTTGAGACAGCTTTTATGGCATCGTGCTATGTTACTTACATAACATAGCCTTAAAGTGATTTCTCTGCAAAGTTGAAAGGCTGTGAGCTGAGTTCCTCTACTTGTTTGGGGAATGCAAAATGTAATCCCATAGAAATTTCACTGTAATTTACTGTGATTACTCTCTGCTTCAATTAAGCTATTTCCTGGTTTGGTATTTTTTATGTGACTCTGCTCTAAACTTAGCTCTAAACTTCAACCTTCATGTTACTACAAAAATAGATTGATTAGGGGAGCCTCCCTCAGTGGGTAACATTAAAATAAATAGTAGGTTATCTAAGACACTAAGCCATTGCATGCTAACAGGATTCTACCACCTTAACTGAACTTTCCTGTGAATAAAGCCCTAAATTTGTGGTTCTCACCCTGAAACTTCCATCTTGCAAGTCCACCTTCAGGTTCTTGGTGGGCAGTGAGGGTCTGTCTGCCAGTAAATAAAGAGCTCTGCATCACTTTCAGAAAGCAAATGTTCACTGTGGCCTTCATAAGGCAAGGAGAAAAACAGCCAGAAGCAGTCATTAGAGATGCCATATTCCCTCTTTTATTGAGGAAGTAGCCTTGTCCTGACCTTGGCCTTATGAGGCAGGTTTCTAAAGCTGACCAAGGATTAGGGAGTTGTATTAGTCACCAGCGTCCTAAAACTTCTCTGTAACTGAGAGAAATACCAAGTGCTGGTTTGTAATGAAGTGTGTGCATTCCTCATCACCTTGTGCTTCCTGTATTTGTGTTTTCACTTCAGCAAGACCTGTGCATTTAACAGTCGTGCAAAGCATGAGGGAATAGTTACATGTGCATTTTGATCTTTCCAGGTCTTGTCTTTTTTTAATGCTCCTTGTAAAGATACATTTAGCAACCAAATAAAAAAAAAGAAATTAGTAATGTCATCTAAACTGAGGAGCTTTTCCAAGTGTGGGTTGTTTCTATTCCTTCCAGGAATGCTTTCAATCCTTGTAGAAATGTATTCTCCAGCTTTTTCCCCCCCTCTTTTTAATACTTCAGCTTTAATACTTTTTAATACATCTCGTGACTTACAGAGGAACTGAAACAGGCATCACTACTCTTCTCCTTACACTTACCCTTCTACCACTGAGTTCCTTTGTGAGGAGAAAATTCTGCTCTTGAACTGGAGAGCTAAAATAATGAGGAAATGGTGGTTTATTTTATCACTCTGTAACGTCTGCTCCAATAGACCAAAATATCATTGGCGAAAGCTTTATCTAAATTTTTTCCCCTTTAATGCAAACACAAAAAGGTGTTCTGGCAAAAAGGGGTTTTGTGAAGGTAGCTTTTGCCAATTCAGCAGTCAGCCACACAAGCAAAAGCATGACTGGCTTCAGGGGCAGCTGAAACTGTAGCCAGGCGCCAGCTTCAAGCTGGGTCAGCTAAGAAAAAAACCCAAAACTAAATGAAACCCTGAGCTCTGCATCTCTCCCTGTCCTTGCTGTGCCAGTGACACTTTTCATGTAGGCTTGGAAGAAAGAAAAAGTGCTTCTGCAGCCAGAGACTGTTCTCCTTTCCGGATGTCAAATGTCTTACAGGCTGTGGACTTCTTAAAATTATCTCGAAGCTCCTTTGAGAAACTTAAAAATAGGAATTGCTGCAAGTTGTCTTTTGGAATGTTAATTTTTGAAGCTGCAGAAAAAGTGAACTTACGGGCTGTTCTCATTAGATCTTAACCGCAGCACTTGTTTCCTGTTCATGTTCATGGGCAGGGCAAGGATGCTGCTGCTCCCACAAATCTGTGTGGGTTTCAGAGGGAAGAAACGACCTGAGGGGAAATAATCAAAGCAGCACGGTGAACCAGAGTTGTTTTGCAGGTCCTGACACTATCTCTGGAAAGAAAAGTGTGTTAATATATTACAGGCTGTTCAGTCTCCTCAGACGATAGATAACCGTATCATTGTGTTGGTGCTGAAGTGCAAGGCATGTCACAGCACAGTGATCCTCTTCAGTATCGAGCTGTGTACTGCAGTATTACATTTATCTGCCTGCTCTCACTCTATTTCAGAGGAGCTAGTGATAACAGGGAAATTATGAGACGTGCAAGCTGTCCAAACAAGATTTAGGTAAATGACATGAGAGTGTATTTGAGGTTATTTTTTCCCCAGTATGAAATGAAAATGTTACCATTTCCTTAGGAAGCATGTTCACAGGTTAGCAAAATATGTAGACAGCAGCAGGGCCATGTTGTTATTCTCATCACAGATAAATGAGTTTTCAAAGAAATTGAGATCTCTAGTTAAAAATTTTTATATAATTTCCAAATTGTAAAAGTGAGCTTAAAATGTCTTTACTCAAGAAAACCACCAGCCCGCCACATAGTTAAAGCATTTTGCCATTATTTAACATTATTTATCTGATTATTTATCTGATCTTATTTATTTATTTGTATCTGACTAACCACTTTCCCATGAAGCAGAGCATCTGCTAGGCAGCATTTTAAAAAATGTGGCGTGGCCATGTCTGTGGTTGCAGCTGCCGCTGTTCCCCTTAGCACTCCCAGCTCTTCCATCATGGTGGTGGCAGTTCTGGTAGAAAAGTCATTACTTTTGGAGGGACATCATTAGTTTTCTGCAGGTTTTATGAGGCAAATCCCAGTGCAAGACAAGTAGGGAGAACCTGTGGCAATGAGGAGGGGATTGGGAAGCCACTGCCTCATTAGGCAGTGTGTCACTGTTTCTCCAGGTTAGCTGCCCCACTGGAGTGCACAATCTGAACCAGCAGCATTTTCAGGAATAAAATCCAGGTTATACTGATCCCCAGGTCTCTCTTCTGTGCCTGGAAAGTACCTGTGCATGTTTAGGCTGAGACTACAGCAAGCTTTGGGTTGTACTGTGTGTTAACCCAGTACAAATCAATATATTATTTAACCAGATAAGTAAACTGCAAGAAAAACGGGTGTTTGCTATAAAAAATTATTACTGAAATTCCTAATTTATTTGCAAGGGAATTACAGACAAGGTTGGGAATACTACCTACCTATAATGTCCAGGAAAAAGAGCAAGGCAATTTAGTTCTGCTCTCCTGTTTTCTGTGGTTAAAGAAGGATGCAATTTCTCATATTGATAATATACATCTGGTCATAATCTTAAAATTGATCTGACCTTTCAGAGATTACACATACCTCAAATGGAAAACCTTCCCTGTGTCCTAAATTAGAAACTGCACTTTTAAATACCAGCTAATGACTTGCTGTGGAGCACTTATATCCAAATGAAGGACCCTGCTTTTGCCCTGTGTCACTTAACCTTGCAGCTTATTAATTCCAGAACTTATTTGTTTGCTTTGTAAAACACCAGAACAGAGTTCTTAATTACATTAACAGTCTTCATTATCTGGGATAACGATCAGCCTGTTCTTAGGAAAGACGTAAACCTGAAATAGCATGAAGAGTAATTTCCTCTCCAAGCTGCAGCGAGGTTCCTCCACAGGCCATTTTTACCAGCAGTGACATCGTTCTCTCCTTGCTTTAGGTGCCTTAGTAAATGGCTGTATTAAGGAAAACTCAGGCTGAAAACAGCCTTTTCATTCACTGTGCTGTTTTAAAGGCTCTGCCAGTCTTTATCTGTAACACACTGTTTCTTGGGAAGAAATATACTATTTCTTCCCATGCCAATGAGAGACACGCAAATAATAAAATTAAGTGAAGTAACCATTGGGGTACCCAGGGGACTGGACAGAGCAATAGGTATAAGTAAATAATGAAAAATTATAGCAATATGATGGTAAATGCATGAAGGACCTGGAATTGAAAGTCTGTATTTCTGCAGTACAGTTGTTTATTGTAGCGAAGGAAAACCCCTCTATCAGATAATTATAGAGCACAGTTAAATAGTGAGTGAGCACTGTTGTGCCTGAGGTAGCCTTCAGGTATTAAATTATTCTTGCAGAAGTTGAGCTACAGTGCAAACTGGGCCCTGCACATCCCCTTGCCCTTCCCACGAGGGCTGCATCAGTTCTGGTCGGATCCCAGCAGAGGTAATCACATCCTTCCCACCCTCCCTCTGCCTCAGCTTTGATCTGTCCTTACAGACGACTTAACTTTCTCCATAAAATGCAGCATATGTCTGTCGCTGTTCCTATGAGCCCCAGGAATGAGGAGAAGGTTCTTTTTTATAGCCATTTCTCCACGTAGAGTTTTATTTAGCTTCTCCCTCCCTGCGCAAGAGGAATTCTGAGCTCAGAGATGTGGCTGCTGCTCTGGCAGCTGTGCCTGCACAGGCAAGGGGACACCAACCACATCTGCTGTGACAGAGACCTCTGCAGATGTCTGGTCAGCAAACCAGGGGCAGGGCTTGAGGGGGGAAATGATGGGAGTTGTAGCTTGGGAGGACGAGAGGATGCTGAAAGGAAATGGGGAGTTGAGTGCCTTCCTGAGGTGTGGCAGCTGTTTCTCTTGCTTTCTCCAGCGTCACAGGGTGGTGGCTGTGGGACCACGTCCCAGGGTGGTCTGGAGCACATCCTGACGTGGTTCTGAGCTCTGGCTACTTTGCACAGTGTGTCTGCCACGGCAGGAATTCTTAACTCTTCATTCTAGATAACCCACACTGGAACTGCTGTTTGGCTGGGTTAGATTTTGCTGGAAAAGGAGCTTTCTAGATTTTGGTAGATGGGGTATTTTCTTCCTAGATCTTGCTAAATTTTCAGGATGTTAGGCCTCTCCATCTTTTGCCTTGGCAGTTGATTTGTCCAAAAGGGTCCAGCTCCCCTCGTGTGTGCCGGGTCAGCTCACCTTTTGGAGCTTCACAGGTTTGGAAGCCTGTGTCTGAACGTACTTGCAGTAAAGTTCAGTTGAAAAAAAACCTCAGCAAAGATACAGGTGTGATGTGAAGGAAGGCTTTGATCCCCTTCCTTCAGAAGTTGGGGAAAGGCTTCCTTTTTTCTCTCAGCCTCTGACAGAAAATATTGCAAGAAAGACAGTGAAGGAATTGGAGACAGTGATGCTCTTTGGTTTTCAAACGTGATTTAAATGCAACATGAACCTCCATTATAAAACACATGTTGCATAGGAAGCAGAGAGCTCCACTGAACCCATATCCAGCACTGTCAGTGGGGAGTGGAGGGTGGCCTTCCTAATTATTTTAAGCGCTTAAGTACCGAAACAATCGATCTGCTTCTGCCCCAGTGTGTTTCTGCCTCCACTCACTGATGCAAGTAGGGTGCCTGCAGGGCTGGGGCAGGAAAGGGGATGCAGGGTAGGAGAAACCAGAGCAGCACAGTGGTTGAGGAAGGTGTGGAGCTCATCCTGGGCATTTGGAGATGCGGTGGAGTGGTTATTCAGGGTGAGGAGGCTGCCGTTGAGGCAGTGGTTCGGGGCAAACTCAGCTGAAACAAAGAGCAAGGCAAATGCAGTCTGAGCAATAGGAAAGCCCCGAGCACTGACCCAGGCAGCACCAGGGATGCCCTTCAGCCCTTGGGTCCACTTCACTTCTATGGGACAAACAGACTTATTCTTACATCCCCAGGGCTGATCCAGCCTGAGTACACATCTGTGTGATGTGGGGGTGCTGGCAAACACTGTTTTGCAAGAGCTGCGCCCTTGCACTCTGTCTGTTTGCTCATTTGTCTTCATTTTTCTACTTACAGGCTGCATGTTAGAAGCATGAAAAGAAAGGGATTGTCTATCTTAGAGAATCCTGGATTTTCCAGGCATTAAGTTTCCATCAAGCTGCATTTTCTATGTTCAAAGTTACCTGGTTCTCATTCGCTGATTTTGTCTCCTGAACTTAAAAATCACCTTTAGGGAATGGAGGGGCCCAACGGGGGAGTGTTGACCTTCAGGCTTTGCCCAGTATGAATTCCTCTCACCCCAGTCATCATTTCTTTGGTTTTTCCCTAGCACAACAATACTTCTATTTCAGCTTTTTGATTAATGGCATGAATAAATAGATCAGAAAGCAGCAGAATTAGCCATAAAAAAGCCTCTTTGCTCTGCAGCCCTTCTCCCCCCAGGTCCCTCAGCTGATCCCCAGAGGAAACTTCTGGCAAAAGTGGCGCTATTCTTAGTAAAAATACCCTAATTCAGAGGGAGACATTTGGACTTTTTCCTCTCTTTTTGCGTAGTATTGCCCCATCACGCTCACCCACTCAGCTTGCAGTCAGAGGAGTGCTATCTCTACCCACAAATGCTTTTAGGACCGACGAGGTGGTTCATGTTGGAGGTTGTTGCAGAAGAGCAGAGGATCACTGCTGGTACAAGCAGGAGCAATACATGCCCTGAATGCTGTTTTGCCAAACAGCTATTAACAGAGAAAAATAAACAGATTTTCTAAATATATCTTGAGGAGAAGTTGTGTTCTCTGTTGGAAGGAGGGATTGACCTTTAGAAGAATAGAAGAGCTTAAAAAAATAGTGAAGAGGGAAAAGTTTTATGTGTTATAATTTTCAGTGTGGCAAGACATTCACTCAGCCCTGACTCTACAAATCTGGTTCAATTTTAGTGCTCAACTTCTGTTTATGTAGTAAGTTCCTAAGGTAACTTCCTAAGGCCTTTTACCTTGTTACTGAGTGCTGTAAAAATAAAATTATACCCATAATACCCTGATAGCCATTACAAAAATGTGCCATTAGACAATTATATTGCCACACAGAAACTCTGCAGACTACAGGGAAGTATTTCTGATACAGTCTAATTGTTGTATCAATAGTATTTTCAACACCCTTGGTTACTGAGGAAGAAAGAACATGCTGATACCATATATAAAACAGCATATTTTGAAGTTCTGATTTCAGGGCCTGAGTGTGGCAGAAGTGCTTGAGTATGAGTGAAATCCTTGTAAGAACTGTACTAGAAACAAATCCACAATTGAAAAGGTTTAACATATCATTCCTCTCCTCTCTCCCACTCTTAAACTAATGATTGTTTTATTTTAGTTATTTTAAGATGGGAAATGTTTTGACAACGGAGTTTTAACATTAGAAAAAACAGCGCTGATTAAAAAAAAATCCTTTTATTCCCTTTCCCCCAGATTCTTCAGTTCTGAAGATTTATTTCTGCCTGCAGAATTATCCTCTCTTCTTAAGTGGACAGTAATTGATAGTGCACATCACAATAATTAGTCTAGCAAGTCTCCTAAACCCCAAGCCCCACAGCTATCTTTAAGCTCCACATTGTCTTTACTGTAATGTAAATAAAAGCTTTAGGAAAGAACTGAAAAAAAAAAATTTGATAGTGAGGGACCCTTCTTGTCCTCTCCGAGGGGTTTCCTCTACTCATTTTTAATGAGGCCCATATTAGTTGTCATTTGTACCTTCCCTTGATGAATAGTTTGGAAGAAAAGCTTTCTCCATGCACAGCGGAATTTGCGCCAAGTTGCTGACCTTTGCTTTTGGTGAGACCTCATTTGAGTCTTAGTCCCAAGCCCAAACATATTGTTGGATCAATCACGTTGATTCTTGGCTCAGATAGTAATGCAGGGCTAATGAGTTGTGCTGTGTACACATTAACCTCAGACCCGCAGCGCTCGCGGAGGGCTCGGAGCAGAACGCGCTGGGGCTGCCGCAGAGACATTCAGTGCTGGCATCTCAATAGAACGAGACAATTAAAAACACTAGAGCAGTATCACAGGTTCACTGCTTGTGGGATGTAGGATTTAATCAAAGCTGGAAAAACAAACTGCCTTCTGTTCTGTTTGGGGGGAAAAAAACCGCCTCAGTACCATAAAGGTGCTTTATGAACTGTGAAATAGAGAGGAAAGCCTGAATGTTTAAACAGTAAGACAATGATTCTACTACCAAAAGGGAATCTGCTTCTGGGAACAGCCTTTGAATAACGCTAGATTTCACCTTGTCAGAGCGTACGATCTAATGGCTGTAATGGCATTTGCAAGGAATTTGGGAGCATTGATATATTTTTTTTATTAGTAGATACCTTATTTAGCAATACTTTTGCAAAGTTTTCCTTTATTCATAAATAAAATTCCTAAGACCAATTGTTGAACAACCACAAAAGCCAGCATCCCTGGTTTTGAAAGAAGCTCTTTCTGATCATTTCCAAAAGCAACAGTTCCCTCAAAGGACCAGATTTTTACCTCATTTTACAATTGTAAATCTAGGGAGAGACAGTATTTCGCTAATCATCCTTATGGAGAGATAGACAAAAATCCCAACATGTACAATATCCTTGTTTTCTTCATCTGAAGGATTAGGAAAGGAAGAGTTACTCAATGACTACTAAGAAAACAACATTTTTTATTTTAATGTAAGCTCTAAACAACCAGATGTAAGGGACAGAGAAATAAAGACAGAATAAATTTGAGTTTTGCAGATCACAGAGTTTTGTGTCCTCTTTGTGCAATGAAAACTGATCAATAAGACTGAAAGACTGTTAACTGCTTCAAACAGAAAATCCAGTGAAATCAAACAGAAAAACCCAAAGCACACAGAGATGCAATCTTCAGTGTTCACATTAAACTTTGGATGAGAGATAGGAAACAGCTGAAAGGGACAGGGCGAGAAGGGGGTAGGAGTATCCAAAACAGGATCTGCTAGAAGAGCAAAGTTCTCTACAGGGATGAGAAGCTGGCCCATCGTGCATTGTTGTGGCATTGTTGGAAGGGCTCGTGCAGAGAGCCTGTTCACCAGCCAGGGTACAAAAAGGGGATCTGGAGCCAATGTGGCTGTTCCTTTAGGTGTATGTCTGAAGGACATATGTCTGGGGGTTTGGACCTTCTGCTCTCCATGTAGTGACACTGCTGTTGAACACAAATGGATTTACCAAAGGCTTTCTCTGATGTTTCTGGATGCCCTGAGCTTCAGGTGCTCGTGCAGTACCAGTAGCCCTGCTGGAAGGAAGCACCTGAGTTTTAATCACTGACAACTATTAGCTGCAGTGAAGATTCCTGAAACTCCGTGAACACATCGTGATATTCTTGGAGCTTTTTTTGTTTATACATTTCTGCTGAGCAAATGCTGCTGTGCAAACATTCTTTTGTTGATCTTGTGCTGAAAATAGTTGCAGACATTGGCCAGAGTAGCTGCTGATGTGTAGTGTGGCTGTAGTTGCTTTTCTGTACTTCATGCCAGTGATGTTTATGGAAATGGCTCTAAAAGGTTCACTTGGAGAAGCCTGCTACAGGAATAGAAACTTACCTATTTGTTTGTGGAATGAAAAGCTTGTACATTATTATGAAAAGGCATAGTTTATGGTGTTGTCTCTGGCTTCTCTTACCCTGGGAAGTTTAGTGCAGGGCTCTTCAGGTTGGGGAATACATTAAAACTTCAGGTTTAATCACACACATGTATTCATTGCACATAAAAAATGCTCTTTATTGCTATGTTGTTTGGATCTCTGAATCACAGAGTTAAAAAATACATTAACATTTTCCCACCTAAAATTTCAACAGATGTTTAAATCTGCTTGCCCAAAACTGCAGGCATGTGTTAAACAGGCAAAGGCAACTGGAAGAAATGGAAGAAGCTGGACATATTGCAAAGAGGAGCAGAGTGGAGAGGGGTTGCACAGCTTAGTGGGGCAGTGTGAGAACCTTTTATGTGATGTTTTTGTCTGGTTTTGTGAGTTTTGGGAAGGCTGGCTTTTGAGGATGAACTGACTTGCTGTTGGATTCTTTCTTTGCTGTTGCAAGAATTTGAAATGAGAAAGAGAGCAGCACTGATTTTGGGGGTGGTTGTTGTGGCTAATAACATAATAATTATGTCAGTATGAGAGTGTCTAGGGTACAGCCAAAGCTGGAATGCCATGGTGTGAGATTGCAGCAGAAATAGTACCAAAAAGTACCAGACCCTGCTCCAAACTCTAGCCATCTGAGTAGGCAAGAAGAGGAAGAAGGAAACGTGGGACCACACATCTGATGTGTCTCTGCTGTGATTTTTCTTCTTCTGGGACATAAACCAAATGGATGAGTGCAGAAAGACAATTAGAGCTGGGGAAAAGGGAAGTGTGGGACAGCGCTGGAAGAGATTGGAAGATGAATCTGAGCTATGGGAGCCTGCAGGAAGGTGACAGTGGAAGGCACAGCTCATTGGTGAACTGCAGAGAGCTCTGGGGGCAGACAGGTGTACAAAATGTTGAGTGGGTTGGAAATCCACTGAAATCTTCTCTATTGGCAAGAATGAGACCAGCCTTCTCTGAACCTTTCATAGCCGCATAAGATTAACTCTTCACAGCTGCAAGAAGACCTCAAAGAGAGGAATTGTAGCTTGTCTTATTTTCCTTCAGATTGGACAGGGTTTGTACCCATCAAAGGTCACATACATCATCAGCTTCCATTAGCCCAGATACATCAAGTAAAACTTCAGTCTCTAGCCTCTTCAAATAACTTCAAACAGCTGCTTGGATATTTGCAAGTGCAAGCAGAAAGAATGGGTTGTGGTTACAGAATCACATTCAAGTGAGTGAGCAATTCTGAAAAACGGTGACAAGGAGGCAACCACTGATTTTGGTTACACACCTGTAGCCCTGTGTGGGCCTGCAAAGGGGTTCAGAATTTTAGAAACAATAGGCTGCTTTGCTAAAAAATGAGCTATAAGAATACCAGTCTCAGAGGTAACAGAGATCTCAGACTGCTTTCCTTCTAGGGAAGCAAATAGCCACCATATTGCCTTGTGTCATCCCCAGGGATGATCAGCTCAGTGCCCAGGATTCAGCAGCAGCAAAGGTTACGTGCACGTGCAGATAGCAGCAAATGAAGTTTGCTCCAGATCTGCTCTTTCTCTTTCCCTTCTGTCACTCTGCAGCTCAGCCTCAGCATTCCCCATCACTGACTGCCCCTTCCTCTGATGTTGGCTGGGTTATCTGGGCATGCCTGCTCTCTGAGGATGTGCTTTTGAATAAATGCTGCTTTTAAAGGGGTACAACAAAATGTTGTAATAGCTAGGCTGATTTTCATCTGGCATAATTTAGGAGTAAATCCACTGACGTCAGTTGAACTGAAAGGATATAAATATAACTGAACTCAGACCCTATATTTTTAAGGTTAAGCCTAAAAAACGTTGTAACTTACTCTCCCTCTCCCCCCTCAAATCTTTTCTCTTTCAAGCTCTGTCACAAATGTAAATGTCTTAATTGGGATTTCATCTATTTCTTCCCAGTTTAATCAAGGATCTGTCAGTAAAGAATTTTAGGGGATGCAGAGGTGAAGCTCTCCTGACCCCCTACCTATCTTTAGAAAATCTTGCTGGCTGCTGGTTCTGAAAAACCGCGGCAGCAGTTGTTCTTTTCTGCCTTGGTCAGTTGTGTCAAGCTGGGTATCTGTAGCTATGTTTAGTTCAGAGCACAAACATGAGGCAGAAGTGGAAGCTTTTTGGCAAGTAAAGAACATGATTTTCAGTCCATTCACACAGAATGGTGTTAATTAATAGATTGTTTTCTGACAAACAGTTAATTGTGCCTGACTGTTTTCCATACGGCTAAGGAAATAAAAAATCCAATGAGGACATGGTATTTAAAACCCAGAAATTTTGGTATGAAACTGCTGATATATTAGCCAGTGCAATCCCATTTGCTATACTTCTAAAATGGGTTTTGTGAATATTAGCATATGACCATGTAATTCAATACATAGTTCCCAATTTTATTTTTGTAGTGTTTCTCAACTGAATTACTTAAGATTTTTTATACCAGTATATGTAAGATGCTTACGCCAGTGCAAACTACAAAAGAGAACTCAATTAATAGTCAAATATTTATCTTTATTGTAAGAATAAAACTGAGAGAAATAATTTGTAAAAGTTCCTACTGACTTTAGGGCAAGTATATTTCTAACACCAAGGGTGGAATTAGGTGTAGTCACTTGGTAATATTCACACATGTTTGTCTTCTCGGAGTTTCCACTTTCTTGTAGGTGCAGAAGTAATTGTAGCTCTGTGATGCTCATGTTATCCTCAGCCAGCTCATACTGTAAGTGGCTGGCACTTGCTGGCTGGGGTGATTTATTAGCCCACAACAGGAAAGGAACTTCCATTGATCAAATCGGTTGGTTCGTGAGATCGTATGTCTCTTGTGCCAAAAATAATTTCTCTTTGGATATGTGATATGTTTGTTAAGAGATCTGAAAGTCTAATGCTGTTACCAGGAAGTCCTTTATTTTATTAAATTATGTATTCCAGTGATATTTCTCAAATCTGAAATCTTAGTTTCTCATCCTGGCTCCAGAGGTAGATAACCTGTAGCATTCAGTCTGGTTATACTAACTTTGGAGATCAACTTTATTCCTCCCAAGTTTTTCTTCTAGAAGAATGTTCATTTCTCAGTAGAATTTCCTGTGAGTAGTTAAACGCTATAATTATTTAAAAAATATGAAACATTGAGAATTAGAACAGATAGAGAGCATTAGCTCTCAAAATTACATAGCTTATAGCATGTAATTTGCTGATATTTGTAGGATTTGAGTCTGTAGATTGATGGCCCTAATTGTGTATTTTTTAGTAATCTAGATGAAATAACAGGGCACAGCACTAAATCCATTTGTCCTGTGTGGCTAATTTAAAGCTCAGCATAGGTACCTTACAAATCAAGATTCTTTATTTGTCTTCCTTGTGTAGCTCTGTTGAATATTCATAGTTTCTATTAACACATGCCCTTCAATATTTGCTTTTTTTTTTTCGTAGATAGTAGATTAATTAAAAGAGCTGTTGCTGTAAAGCCCTGGGCTGTGATCTTGCCTGGTCTTGTAATATGAACAGTATCAGATCTGGGGAAGGGATGCCTCTTGAGAAATGGCAGCTCACATCCTGACCATAGGTGCCAACCTTATAGCCTGAATACTTTTACTTTAGGGATATTTCTTCTACTGCATCTTCTGAAATAAAGAGGGTTTATGAAAGCTGAGCTCTCATTTTTATTGTATGTTCCTAGCCACAGGGAAAAGCTTGAAACTATGGAATGTCAGCAAAGCAAAAAGGCTTGATGTATCAGCAAGAATTAAAAATGTATTTTAAATACCAGCCAAACTTCAGACTGATTTTCGAGCCCCAGTTGACATCCCCAAGGAAAGTCTGGCTGGCTAGAGCTGGTAATAGTGGTTTCCTATTAAAGCTGCCTTGCCAGTTATTTTTGCATCATTAGGGATGTGTGTGTTTCTTCATGTGCCACACAGTTAGTGGTGACAGCTGTCCAGCAAATCACCGACCGGTGACAAACTGCAGTTATCCTCCAGCTCTGAACTTCCTCTCCTGCATTCTTCCCACTTACCCATTTCCCATGTCACCACTGCTCTCCTGAAATTACTTTGGCAGGGATCAAATAATGACCATCTTAAAACTACGTTTAGCTAAAAAAATTCAAATTTTCTATTAGTCTCCCAAGCATGTGATGACACCTGAACTCAGTAACCCCAGGACCACAGTGCCATATGCTCCAGTATGGGCAGCAATTTCCTAATGGTGAAACTGGCCTAGGACTACGATAGAGTAGATGGGGATTTCTGTCAGGGAAGGTGTTAAAGAACAGGCTAGACAAATCTTGGGAACAAAGTCTGTCCTCCCCTGAGCAGTGTTCATCTTTCAAGCCACCCTGGAGGCTCCTGGAGTGACACAGCTGGCGAGGGAGCCACCTCAGGAAGGCACCTCACTGGACCTGTTGTTTGGGAACAGAGAAGGACTGGTGTGGTGTGGTGTGGTGTGTGGTGTGGTGTGGTGTGGTGTGGTGTGGTGTGGTGTGGTGTGGTGTGTGGTGTGATGGCTGGAGGCCGTCTTGGGCACAGAGATCACAAAATGAGTTTTCAAATTTTGGAGAAGTAAGGAGGGGGTGAGCAAAAAACAATGCCTTGGGCTTTTGGAGGGCAGACTTTCATTTGTTTGGGAGTCTGGTTCAGAGGGTCCCTCAGGAAGCAGTGCTGAAGGGCAGAGGAATCCAGGAAGGCTGGACAGTGTTCAAGAAGGAAATGCTAAAGGTGCAGGAGCAGATCCTCCCTGTGTGCTGAAAGATGAGCTGGTGGGATGAAGATGAGCCTAGCTGAACAGGGAGCTTTGACGAACTCAGGATAAAAAGGAGAGTTTATGACCTTTGGAAGAAGGGACAGGGAACTTAGGGGGACTACAAGGATGTTGTGAGGTTATGCAGGGAGACAATTACAAAGGTGAAAGCCCATGTAGAACTTAATCTGGGTGCTGTTGTAAAAGACAATAAAAAATGTTCCTATAAATACATCAGCAAAAAAAGAAAGACTAAGGAGGATCTCCAGCCTTTTTTGGACATGGGGGAACACATAGTAACAAAGGATGAGGAAACAGCTGAAGTATTTAAAGCCTTCTTTGTCTCAGTCTTTACCGGTAAGACCAGTTGTTCTTTGGGTAGCGAGCCCCTGAATTGGGTTAATGGTGGGAATAGATGATCTTAGAGGTCTTTTCCACCTAAACAATTCTAAGTTTCTATAGTTCTATCTTCTGCCCTCTTTTTATGAATTCAAGCATTCATATTTCTGAACCAGTGGTTGGCTTAAGCCTTCTTGGAAGGCAGAAAAATAATATTCTCAACTTTTCAGTGGGGGAAGTGGCATCTTTGGTTTGATAGCATTTGTCTTCTGTACAGATTCCTTAGAAATGAACAAATCACAAATCAAACAGAACTCTCTGAAAGGGCAAAGATTTTAAATTCCGTTTTCTCTTGATTAAGTAGTGAAAGAAAGTGAATTGGATATTAAATGGAATAGCTGTTCATTTCTTACCTTTACTGGCACCCTGGGATCCTCTAGTGCCAAGATCCACCATGGATGGATCCACCCACTGGATGTTCTCCCAGCTCTCCATAATGGTTGCCAAGGCGTAGCAAACTGAATACCTGTTTGGTGAACAGAGGTCTCTTGAAGCATCGGCTGAGTTTCTGGGGAAAACAAATAATCCTGCCCGTCAGGAAATGTTGAATTTGATAAATCAAAATGAAAAGCTCATATTAAGTTTCTAAAATCAGGTATGTTGCTTGGGTATTTTAGATAGCTTGTGGAGGTGTGTCGTGCTGATGGAGGTACAGGCTTTGTAACCATTTTTTAAAAAGGTAGTTGAAAAGGTCTCAAATAATCTGAAACTGACAACTAGCTAAATAAAAAAAATCAGAAGAAAAGACAACTATAGGATTTTTTTGTGATAAATCTGAATAAGTAGATTTGGATTTTGAATTGTGACTAATTTTCGCCAAATTTTTCAGACATCTGTGGCTACTCTACATTCTTTCAAAATTAAGCAAAATTACTAAGAATTCTAATTGAATTTTTGCTTTTTTCAATAAGGCTTCCAAATATTTCTCAGCATGTTCAAAATTCCAGTTGATGATTCATAGCATACAAATTTTAACAGTGTTTCTTGAAGAGAATACATTTTTGTGCCAGGCATGTAGCGAATTCACTCATTTGCTTGAGGTCATTAGTTGCATTGCAGTCTATCAGTATTCCTGAATATTGATCAATGACATGCAGACTGAAATGACACAGTATCTTGGATTGTCCTTCAGACAACATAATACCAATGAGAACAAAACATCCTGTTCTCTCTGTGTTGCTCCCCTACTATTTTTTCTTCCAGCACTTGTGATTTATTATGACCCTTGAGTAAAGTAGTCAAATCTGTCAGTCTTCAAAAGGTACCAGTCGTGATGGACCATTATTTCTGGGACTGAATATTAGGGAAGACAGTGTGGTAGACAAAGGCACAGAACATCTCCTGGGACAGATTTTAGTCATTATAGTTTTAATGTAGACATCGATGATTATCTGTCCTTCACCAAACAGACACTGTAATAATTTCAAATTGCATTTTTCATGTTTCAGCCATCATTAAAAACTGCAAGCTGCTTTCAAATCAAAAGTCCACCTCCAGCATTCACATTTGATTGGATGCTGTTTAAAAGTATTCTTGAGCTGATATTTAGAAATCCACACTCTTTTACTGGATTGAAATATGACATCTGTGTATCTTTTGAGGCAATGGGTATTATTACTCATGTATCCTAATGTGGAACCCATTTGATCAGCAGAGGTCAGATTCAATTGTAAATTATAGACTTTTCAGGGACAGTGGGTTGAAACTATGGTGTCTGCACATGGATTCTGCTCTCGTACAATTACCATTATGCCGCACTGATGATGATGAACTCCCTCAAAAAGTGCTTCACCTTGGCTTGAACAGAAAACTCTGTTCAGAGCACAACTGCAGCACACAGTAACCTGCAGGGCATAGCACGGATCAGTGGCTGTTCCCGGTATCCCAGAGCATCCCTGTTTCCTCCCCCGCTGAGTAACGATGTCAGTTCTTGAGCAGTTGCATAGGAGATGTGGCAAAGCTCCCAAAGCCTCCAGCACAAAGCCATTCACAGGTGGAATCCCTTTTCCTCTGTGGCTGACCCGGATGTGCAAAATATCTCCATGGGCTGAAGCAGAAGCTACACAACTGTGCTGTGCTCCCTCTTGGTTTTTCCCAGGGCAAACCCGGCTTACTGAAGGAAGGAGGCTGCTCCATTTATGGGGAAGTACAGGGTTTTCCTCTTGGCGCTAGGTTTTTCATGCATTTGGTCCAGTGATTATTTTGGAGACAACACAGCTGCTCACCTCTCCCAGAACTAAGCTGCATCTTACAAGTACAGTGTCTCCCACATTTAAATTTTGTGATTTTTATTTAAATATTTATTAAACTTCAGGCAGCTGCTATCACCAGCTTTTTGGCGATACGCTCATGAGTCATGTTTCAGAAAGCAAGTTTACAGCCACTCTCATGTGCAGTCTGAAGAGCCAAGATGCCTCACAAATAAGCCATTCATGACCACACAACAGATTCAAAGGTGTCTGCTAATAGCATCTTCACTTTTATCCTCATTGTGTGGTGTCAGCATGCTGTAAGAGAGAGAGAGATTGCTGTGTGAAACACAGGTGCTGCCAGATCAAACAGTTGCTGGCAGGTCATGGAGGTAGGTAGCTGTGATCACCTCCACTTTTACAGAGTTTTTTGCTTATATATAGCAGGTTTGTGCTCACCCCCACTCTTCAGTTCAACCAGTACAACTGATAGAAAAGCCTGGAGTTAATGGTGTTTCCTTCCATTTTGTCCTCCTTTCCCTCTGCCTTTTTTATAAGCAGTACTAAAAATGTGACCTCTTCCAGTCCAAGTTTGTTCCCAGTCAAGTTGTCTTTGAAGGTCAGTTGAACTTTAGCTGTCCACTATCTCCTGATGAGCCTCAGTGGCCAGTGGAGCTGGGCTGTGCTGACCTTCCTGTGTGCCTGACTTGCATCTGTCTCTGTCCTTGTGGCTTACGGATTGGCCACAGCCCTTGCGTGATGAAATGTCCTCTTACCTTTCCTGCTGTCCCCTGGCAATTTCTGAGAAGCGATAAAAATGGAAACAAGAAAGATAGCAAAGTGCTGGTTTTTCTGCAGAAATCATTTGGTTCAACACTATCATTTCAGGAGTGGACCTTGGCTATTTGCAAAGCCTTGCTATCATAAATTACCGCTACTCTAATTTCACACAGTGCTGTCGTGGTCTGAAGTCGCTGCTATAGAAGAAAAGGTGTTTTACTCAGGAAGCACCAGCATGCTTCTTAAATCACAATGGTCACCTTCACTTAGATAAAAAGCAATCAGTGTCTTAACAAATGGTGGGAGGTGGGCATTTGCCATCCCCTGTGCATACTGCCTGGCTGTTCTTCCCTGGGAAGATTCCCAACATTATTGGAAAGTTTGAGTTTCCTGTCTCACTGAAGAATAGCTCTTACTTTTGGACCTTCAAATCCCAACTTCTTGCACAGCAAAAGGATTGTGGATCGTGGTTGAGATTTCAAAAATAGATGAATTACCATTTTGTCCATTTTTGAGTCCCCTTAGTTAATCAGTTTCTGTGGACCCCAACACAACACATGAGGATTTTAAACATTTCTCATATTGTTGTGTAATATACTTTTACTTAAGGTAAAGTGAATAAAGTTTATGTGATGCTGGGTTTTTCACTTCCTTACATTCCTTATCTTTTGCAAGGAATCTACTGCAAAGGAAATGCAGTGTTAGACTCTATCAAATCAGGAGGATCAAGGATGCACGTCTTATACAGCTCTAGAGCATTTAAGGTTCAAGGTAACTGCAAATCATCCTGCAAACCCTTTAGCAGCAATAACTATTTTGTATTACTTCTGCATTCATATTGAAACAACATTCATACAACACATGCATGAAAAACTTCATGTGAACAGAATAATTACACAGCCAGCTTGAACTCAGGGGCAATCTAAATGATGACTCTCTGATCCAAATCTGAACTTCTTCAGTTTTCTCTGGTATTTCATGGACTCACAGAATAACATAGATTGGAAGGGCTTCAATCCCCCTCTTCTAAGTAGAGCCAACTAGAGCAGCTTGCTTAGGCCCTTGCCTGGTCATGGTGTGAGTAACTCAAGGGGTGGCTATTTCACAGTCTGTCCCAGTATTTGACCACCATGACACACTGAAAAGGTTTCTCTTAGTATCAAATGAAAATTCCCCTTGCTTCAATTTGTATATATTGCATGCCATCCTCTTCCAGTGCACCTCCAAGAAGTGTCTGTCTCCATCTTCTCTGTAGTGTGGAACACATGGGCCCCTCCAGGCTTATTTCCCTAGGTCATGGTCTAAAACTAAAGAATTATTAGAAAAACTCCAACTGATTTCACCAAACTCTGGAACAAACCTCTCCGGCAAAATTGGGATCAGGCATTCCTGTTTGGCTGTAGGAAAGGTCTCAGATCACCTGCCATTCTTGAGTGGGTGAGTTCACAGCACTTAGGTTCTTCTCTTGCATTTAGAGGTATTTGGATATGAGCCAGAGGTGTTTGAAAATCCCATTAGTCCGGAGAGTAAGGACATTGTTTGAAAATATTGCTGTGTTGATGTGTTTGACTGTGTTCATTTTGCAAAAGTTGGCTTGTGTCCTGTCATTTTAAAGGATAATTAGAAGGAGTTCGGACTTGAACAGACCTGTCTTGAGAAGGGGTGTCTTGTCCATGCTCGGCCGTGCCTGTAGCTGAGGCTGTCGGTGTGTTCCTGTCTCTGCTCGGGGCAGTGCAGGGGCTGGATCAGTGTGGTCCTGACCTGCATGGCTCTGGCTGCTTGCACAGCACTGCTGCCTTGGCCACTCGTGTGCATCACTGCTCACTGTTTACAGGAGGCAATAATGTGCCCTTTGGGGAATTTTCATGTGCGCATTGACTTTAATCCAGATCTGATAATGGCACAAGCCACCTTTGAGCCGTCACTGAGGTCAAAGAAAGAGAAAAACAAAACCAGACACATTTTCATTAGCTTTTTTTTTTTTTTTTTTAACCCCAAAGAAAGTGCACATTATTTCCTGTTTAAAACTACAAAGTTTAGCAGCAAAACACATCTTATCAGCGTGTGGTATGGGAGGTGTTGATATCCCCTGCCTACGGCTGTCACTTACACCCACTCCTGCATTGCAAATTGCCTCCCATCAAATGAGCTCACAGAAATATCAGCGTTGTTGCATATGCTGGGGTTTGCAGGATGTATTTCTGCATCCCTGCTGTTCATCTTGCAAAAATCCTTTTCAGTCCCAGCTGTTATTTTCAGGAACTGACAAGTAGGTTTCTGTAAATTAATCAAATTTATTCTGAACATGGATGTAACCCTTCATCAAAAGACAATGAAAAGGCAAGAAATACGTAGCAGAACGTATCCCAGCCTGTGTCAAATCTGGCTTGCCAGCATGGAGAGATTTTAAGGAAGAGGGTAAATAGCAAGAAAATCTTGGTTGCTCCTCCTGTGCCCTGTGTAAAAGGATAATGTGGGTCTCGGATTTGGGAGGAGTTGTTGGAAAAGGGGGTTAAACAAACCACTTACTGTAAACATAAATTTGCTACCTTCACAGTGGTCTCTGAAAAGACACGTTTTGGATACTTGCTGCAGTGGAGTCTGCTGGCAGTTTATAATTTGTTTACTAACAGGGAATGTAATCGAAATTTCCCTTTAAGGTAGCAAAAATATAAAATAGCTTTTCAGAGTAGGCCAAGGCTTCTAATTTAATTATCTGTGAGTCTCATAGATTAAAAGTATTCTTTCATCCATTCCTGGCAGCCTGAAGTAGATGGATAACTGAAATTCAAAGAAAACCCTTTTGAAAAGGAGACCTGGCAGATGAAAGAGCAAGGGTCCAAACAGTTTGTAAAAGGATTTATCTCCACTGAGATGCTCATTGTCTTTATGGCAACTAATTATACGTGAAAACTGTTAGAGGTTTGGAAGCTGTGACACCCACTGAAGGGGACAGGCTCCCCATCACTTCAGGCACAAGCAGCTGGCTCCTTTGAAACACTGCTGTGTATCAGGAAGATGCCTTGATGGGCTTACCTAAAACAGAGGCTTGACAAAGTTAAGAGAATAAAAAGCAGTTCAATTTATTGAAGGACCTTCAAGGTGCATTTAGGGCAGACTGAGCCAGTCAAGGGGCTACACCCAAAACTGACAACGGGTCACGAGTTTTTCATACTTTATAAGTTCTGTCCATTTGCATATCGAGCTTTAATCATCCAATTACAGCTTCAGGTAATGATGTCAATTACTCCAAGTTTGCTCCCCCCAATTCCCTGTTGTTTACATATCTTGGGACTTGAGACAATAAGGTGTCCTTGGATTCCAAGCTTTAGAGGAATTGTTTTGTCTAAAAATGCTGAGAACAGGAGCTTTAGCACCCTGTATGGAGTCCAGAGTTATAAACTAAAATTATAGATGCACAAAAAATAGAGAAGCTAAAATCCTAAGGCATCAAGGGGAGTTACTCTTTAAGGGCATTTCCACTTAATGGGTTGAGTAAATAAGGAGCAAAGAGATTTGGAGTAGCAAAAAGGGCTCTTCACTGCACATGGGGTTTTTTTCTTTGAAAATATTCTCACTTTTCAGGTTTGTGCTTTAAGACTTTGATCTAGAGGCACAGTATGTCTAGGAAAGCAAAAAAAATCAAGTTTGCTTCTGGTATAAACATTTACAGCTTCATTGACTTGAAGTGGAATTTCACCTGGGAATAAAAGCAGTGACCCCAGTGACACAGGGAGAGGGAACACTGGTACCTGTTGCTCGGAGTTACTTGAACAGTGCCCAGAACACCTACAAAATAATTGCCAATTCATTTTGTTGTGGAGTACTGATTTTTCTTTTCGGTAGTTTATCTAGATTTGATCTAACAGTTTTGACTTTGAAGAAGGGTTGAGTTTGAAAAGTTTTTTAGAGTGAATGGTGATTTTATTTGTCTGCAACACAGGTCAATGCACTTTGAATTGTACATGTGCAAGTGGGAACTGGAGCGAAGAAACTGTAGTGCAAGTGCCAGAATTCTGGCTAAGAAGCTGGCCCTAATCATTATCTAAAACAGTGCCTCAAAAATGTATCTCAAATGATATTTAAATTTACTCTTACAGAAACATTTCATGTTATCTTTATGGTATGTCAGATATTAAAACCTTTAAATCGTGAACAAATCCTTCACTTAGCTGCCCATAAGCAGCACGTTTTTTGCCTTTGTTTTGTAATTTGCTGTTATATCCCTGCTTGGTATGACACTTGCTTGATCTGGATTAATTTCCCATGCTGATTTGTAATGAATGTGCCCTGTAGGCTCATGGTATATTTGCAGCCTCTCTTCTTCCTTTGTAAAATTTGCCATTACCATTTACAGGACAGCATGTTCTTTTTGAAACCTTCCAGAAGTGCCAAGAGCCTGTTGAACAGCACAGAATCAGCTGTTACAGCCTGATCCAAACCCTACGAAATAAGGGAGTAGTGATGCAATTCAAGGTTTTTAAGGAAAGGCAATATCTTTTATTAGATCAGCTGTTGCAGTTGGGAAAAACCAGACAGGCTTTCAGGCACACAAATCCTTCTTCAGGTCTGAAATAGCAGCAGTGTTGCTTACACCAGCATTCCTCATCAGTGAGGCAGCGATGGTCCCGGCAAGGTTTAGAAAATGTGCTCCAGAGTTTGTGTGTTGTATGGCCCTTCTCCCTGGGGAGGGCTGCAGAGCAGAACACAGGCAAACCATTCCCCTCCTCTCCCCTTCCCTGTACAAACCCTACTAACAGGGGGGACGTCCTACAAGGAGAGGCAGTGTAAGGTCACTTATTCTTGAGAAAAATCTTCAATACCTTACGACGGTATCACATCTTCCCCACGGTCACCCACCCTGCTGTTGGGGACTGGGGCAGAGCTGTGGGCGTCACAGTGCAGCTGATTAACCTCAGGATCCACACTGGAAATTGTCTCCTAATCTTTACAGCTGTCCAGCAAAGACTTGTGGGATCAGCTGGCAAAATGAGTTTTGAGTTTTATTCTCTTTCTTGTGATTGTTTTAACTGGGAACAGTGTTTCCCAAAATTTCTGGAGTCACTATTGACTGACCAGCCACCTAATAGCAAAGCATGTGACTGAAAATGCTCCACAGGCAGGATGGTTCTGCAGAAACGCTGTGAACAGCTTCCCATAGTCTTTGGATTGCTTGTGGTCATAAAATTAAAAAATAAGAAGTAAGGGCACAGTACACTGACTGTCTGCTCCTCCAGATAATGGATCTGAACATTGTGCTTTTTCGTCCTATGAGAGATTTCATATTTATCTTCCTTTTTCTTTTCTGGAAATCTTCAAAAGTATGTATTAAAATCTTTCTAGTTAAAGAACACAGGCAGGTGCTCCAAAATTAAATGTTAACATTAACTTTAACATTTGCATAACGTTAACATTAACTGCGACACTCATTTCTGTTTTCCCACGCTAGGAACTGGGGTGTTAGCTGTAGTTAATAGCTGTGGTATTAAGAAGCTGAGGATGCTTTTTGCTCATGTGAATATTTCCATGGTACGTGGACTGTGAGAACTCTGGATTTTGCATTCTTTTGTGAGTGTAGTAATAGGTGTGTTAATTCTGTGGCTTCTCTATTCGTCTATTTGCAAATGAAAGATTGTGTTTCAAGAAAGTGTCACCACAAGAAAATTGTAAATAAGTATTAATGCTTCTGAGGAAATTGAAAGGATGAACTGTTTATGACTTCAAGTTGATTAGCGCAGAGACATGAACAACCAATGAGCAAGTAATGCTGTAAACAGGAATATGATTATTGGAAAAGCTTAATTCAGAGGGAAAAATATATCTTAAAAATTACACAAGCCAAAAATCTTAGTTAAAGATCTACTTTGGACATTGGTGTTCTGTTGTAAACTTATGTTACATCAGTCTTGAAAGCCCTTAAAAGTTTAGAAATTTGCCAGAGCCTGAATTTGTATAAAATACAAGTGTTTCAAATGTGGTTCTCAATTACCATACCTGGGTGTGCCACTCCCAGCCTGGCCAAACTTTGATCCCTTTAATATGTTTCTCCACCCAACAATGTGCCCAGTGACACATGCCCACGGCAAGCAGGCTGACATCAACCATAAAAGAGCATAGGCAGCTGCTTCCCTATCCCAAAAGAGGCTTTAGTGGGAGGAGTCATGGAGACAACCAAGATTCTCTGGTGAGCCTCAGAATTTGTTTCATTCCCTTTAGTACCCAGCCAAGATGTTTGTGTTTGAAAGCATGGCTGTGACTTACTGCAGGCCAGAGTTTCTTTATGTGCACCCAAAGGAAAATTATTAATCTGTCAGTGAAAGAGCTTCATTCTTATTGGAAACAAAGGTCCTTTCATATTCCCGACCATTTTAAGACACTTCTATGCTGCCAGACAAATATAAGTAAAAACCAGGATCCATACTTGTTCCCCATAACAGTAATTGTGTTGCCATGTGGACATCATACATCTAACCTGCAATATATAATTCTACGTCTGGATTCTGCAGCCTGTAAAGGGCTCTGATGCCCCAGTCTTTAGACATCTTTGACAGACAGGTTTGAAATGTGAAGGCAGATCCATCACAGAGTCAATGCGTGAGATCAACCCCACATTTAGGTTGGATTTCTTTATAAATTGGCACTTGTAAAACTGGAAGAATGGCATGAAGGAAGGAGAAGCAAAAAAAAAAAAAAAAAAAAAAAAAGTGAACTGCTGAGGAAAAAAAAAAGCATCTGCTCCCAAACCACAAGTTTTTGCAACCTGACACTCTTCTTTAATAGTGATGGTGTTGCAGCTTTTTTTACTATGAAAATAGAAACAGCAGCAGCAGTGTCCTGCACTCAGGTTAATGTGCCAGCTACACATGAATGGTGCACATTATAAATATACATTTAAGGTCCTTTCATGAATACCACAGCTAAGTAACAGCCAGCTCCACCTTAGTGTTCTTCCAATACTGAATTTATGGCATAGCTGGTAGTAAGGGAAGGCTGGAAATGGCAGTGCTAATGGAAGCAGCAGATGACTTTGCACATTATTCCATTTCTGTTGCATCTGATTATAAATTCAGGTGGAAGATGTCAAAAAGCCAAAGTAAAACCCTCTTGTGTTCATTTTCTCACCCAGAACTCAACATGTTCGTCTCATCTGTCTTTGCATGATGGTAGCTTTGTCTCTTGTTTCAATGAGACTTTGCTCTTTTGCAGGTGCCAGGAGACAACGAGAAGCACTGGAAGCCAGTGTTAGTGGTTTTGACAGAGAAAGACCTCTTAATATATGAGAGCATGCCACGGATGAAGGAAGCCTGGTTCAGCCCTCTGCATACCTACCCCCTGCTCGCCACCAGGTACCTGTGCTTTTTATCATGACAGCTTTCAGCAGGGTGGGAACAGCTGAGTCAGCCAGAGCAGGCACAGCTGGGGCACAGCTATAGTCACACTCCAAATGTTGTGGTTGGAGAAGCAGCTTCCTCTTCAGTGGGCTGGTGTGCTGAGCGTAACTCCTTTCTTCTCCTCCGTTTCAAGCTCTGACTGAGGCTGATAGCCAGAAACTCACCAGGATTTTGGATGTGGCCATTTGTCCTGGATACAGAGGCAGGAGTGCTGAAAAAGACAAGAGCTCAGTCTCCTGGATTCCTATCTCAGTGTATAGACCTGAGAGCTTGGCAGAAGCACTCTGACTTCCAGCTGCTCCTCCAGGCTGAAAAAAAAGTGAACTTGTTGCCCTGAGTTGAATGTGATGGTGCGGCAGTTTTGTACCTTCAGTCTGGGGCTTTGGGGGGATTCCACATGTGGTGGAGACACTTTTAGCACAGCTTCTGTTCCTGCTCTAGCAAATGAATTCCTGGCTTTTTTTAGCTTAAAATGGTAAGCTTGGAAGACACATTCTTGAATCTAGGTTGGAAATAACCATTTGCATTATTTCGAAGGTATCCATTAACACTAATTCAGAGAGAGCTTTCCCATGGTTGCCTTTATGCAGTGGAAACTGTCTGTGCTTCTTGATGTGAATCTTAATCATGTTTCTCTGCCAGCATGGTCAAAGGGCTTGAGAAAGAGCTGTTGTTCCTTGTTTCGGCCTTGCTACAGGCCTCTATTATACCATTTTCAATGAGTTCTCATTCAGAAGGGCTGGTTGCCCATGGCCAGAAGCAATGGGTCTCTTACTGCACTCTAATTAGTTAATTTTTGTTCTCTGTCTCTCCCCAAATGAACTGAAGCTTTGCTGCTAAGTCATTATATTTAAAAAATAAAACTGAACTCAGTGGTTTAGACTGATGGTTGTTTGTCCCAGTCTACCTACCCATGACAGAGCTTTCAGACGTCCTGGGAAGCCAACTTCTGATTCCCCTTTGTTACCATAGTGTGATGCAGGAGACACCAGCTGTGCAGCTTGCAGCCTGCTGCATGGTGTGGTGGTGGATGTTGGCAATTCCAGGTGACAAGTCCCAGTGAAAGCTGGGAAAAGCCTTGCAGCTGGAGCCTGTGTCCAAGTCTGTCACTAAGCCTTAGAGTTTGAGAAGCAAGAGCACCCTAGCAGAAGGTGATGCATTTCCTCCCCTTTTTTGGGGGGGTTTCATTTTTACATTGGCCCAAATCCTCCTTAGAGTGACTGGAAATCTTGTCGTGCACCCTGCCCCTTCCTGGCCTTATCTTGTCACATGTAAAGACAACTCCTTGGGGAGTATTGGCAGCCCCTATCCCCAGTGAGACCAGTTTACTTCATCAAGCAATCTAAGTCCACATCTTGGGGGGCCTGTAACTTAATTATTTTTTCACCAGAGGTCACATTTGATAGCAGATGGGCTTGCCTTGGGTGGGGATGGTCATCTCCTTGTCCAATGGGATACCTGCCTGAGTGGAAAAACATTGGTCTTGGTACTGGAGGAGAATGAGAAGTTGCACAGCACATGTGTCAGGCTGCCAGAGGGTCTTTACAGACTGGGGAGAAAGAAGGCCAGGATAGTCTGTAAGTCAGGATGCAGTTCAGAAGGGACAGGTGCAAACTTCAGTGCTGGGGAATAATCACCTCTGCTGTTTTGGGGTGGAATATGAGCAACAAAGTAGTTGCTGTGCCAGGAAGCACCTGAGCAGTGTGATAAAATTGCATGAATCTAAGGTGTTATGTTTTTGAGAGGGGAAAATAAAGACAATCATCTTGGGTTATAGCAGAAGTAATGCATTTTGGACAGATGTAGTAATCATATTTAACTACAGAGAATGAGTAAGCCTCAGGTGATGCTCTATGTTCATGAGAGGAATTGCATTTCCAAAAAGATGCCAGTTAACTGTGGAAGGTCTAGAAGAAAGCAATGCAAAAGCAATACAAATATATAACATAGAAACACTATCAGTAGGGCATTACTTAAGAAACCTTAGCAGTTTAATTTAGAGAAATCCATGGAAAACATGTCAATAGTTTTCAGGTATGAAGATAAGACACAAGGAGGACAAGGGAGGATCTGTTTTAGATCCCTCCTGAACACAACAGGACATAGTTGACTGCACTTTTTGGCAGGGAATTGGTGTGCAGGTGAGGTACTGGATTAGATTCTCTGGGGAAGGTGTGTGATCCTCATCACTGGGGTCTTGGAAGGATGAGTGACACACAGCAGAGTTAGCCCTGCTCTGTGAAAGGGGACGTGCTGGGTAACCTCCTGACAACCATTCCAGCCCTATTTCTGTGATTTCTTACTAGTAATCACTTACTTTAACACCCAGATACAAAGACAGCAGCTGTACAGAACTTGGCATTCAGAGTGGAGTCACAATGTGATAAACACATATATATACATGAATCCCCAAGGTGAGCAGATTAGATAAATGGACAGATTCCCTAAATCATTACACCTCCTGTTTTGGATTACTTTGATTAAAACCCTGCAGGGTCCTGCTTTTGTGATCTGCCACACTGAGTACAGTTACAGCAAAAAAAACCACGGGTTTGCTGTTGGTATTGGTTGCTGTGCTCATTCTCGGTCAGTGATTCCCCTCCTCGTGACGAGTTTTTTAATCCCCTCTGTGCATTGATCAGTGCAATTTAGAACTTTTCACCTGGAAAGTTTGCAGAGCACATGTTGTAATCTTAGCTGCTCCCATCTTTCAGATTTTTATGAGTCCTTGGAAAAACATTTTTGCTTAGCTAATGCATATTTGAAAAGCTGCTGAAACTGGAAAACTTCAGTGCCAGATACTGTACAGAGTCATGCTTAATCTACCCAAGACATAATGAGCAGAGAAAATTGGAAAGTGGTAGAAGGATTACAATCTTCTCACAGTCCTTTAACAGCAGAATTTCAACATGCCCTTCTTGTTTGTTGATAAGTTTGCCTACAACCTATGGGTTCCATTAAGACCTAAAAATATTTTTCAGTAAGTCTTTTCCAGCTTTGTGTGGAATATAAATAATAGCTCAAATAAAACTGAGATGAGATTTAAGTTGTTCCTTTAAATCTCTGCACAGAGGCACGGCAGCTGGCACACAGCCCTGACTCCAAAGACCTTTTTGTCATAATCTCTGTTTCAGTGTTTCCTTGTGCCTGAATAACAGTGCCTCCCTCTAGCATGGGAATGGGGCTTAAGTAATTACATCTTACATGTTTGCAATCAAATTCCATTATCTATCATAGCCAGATATGAAAGGAAAGGGGGGGAAAAAAAAAGCCCACGTTGGGCTCTGATTAAAAATCAGGTAAGTAGCTTTTGTGTACAGCCAGGGTTTGTAACCAGAAATATTAAAGCAGTTTGATAGCCAATGACATGGAAAGCTGGGGAAGGAGTTTGGACACTGATCAGTCATCTGGGCAAGTGGGCAGAGGGACAGGCAGAGAGCCCTGGGTGCCCCGAGAGCCCCGAGAAGGTGTGTGAGGTGCTATGCAAGGCAGAGATGGTGGCTGCTCTCCTTCCGTGCAGATGAATTGAGAGCGTGGGCATGGATTTCCAAGGAGTGCAGCCATTCCAGGGCAGTTTCAAACGCTGTTGGGGTGACGTGGGAAAGGTCAGATGGCAGTGGTGTTCTGACCAGCAGAGCTGCACGAGTGTCGATGCACTTGTGGTCTCTTGTGAGATAAATCTCAAGTGAGCAGCTGAAGGCTTCCTTTGAATGCCAGTGCTGGTTTCACTGACATTCTGAAGAGGCCATTGGATCTGGCTGTTGCAGTAAATTGTTGAAACTCTTCCCATAGCGTTAGGATGAGAAGCAGGTCCCAGTGCATCTCGCCCTTCACCAGCACTTCATGTCAGACCATATCCATCTTGCTATCACACGTGTGCAAAGAATGAAGTTAAAAAGGTCCCCGAAATACAGCGAGACAAGGGAGAAATGAGAGAAGCTGGGCAGTGTCTCCGTGGGCTGTGTGTCACTGCCACGCTCGGTGGCTGAGCTGTGTCCAGCAGACCGTGCCCAGCCTGCTCTGCCCTCTCGCAGCTCTGCCCATGCCCAGAGCAGCACTCGGGGCTCAGAGAGCCCCAGGAACCTCCACGGAGCACAGAAACCTTCGAGGGCTGCGGGAATATTACCAGAGCCGGGCCGGGGGGGCCTCTGCGGCTCTGGGGTGCAGCACACGCCACGCACACAGCCCTCCCTGCAGTCAGGGGTGAGGGGAAGCCTTCTCTGAGGTTTCTAAGGCTATTTTTTGCCTTTTAAGGTATATTTGTGGTCTTTAGGATAAAATGTTTTCTATGTAAATGTAACAGCCCACTTAAATGCAACAGCCCACATAAATGCAATTTAATTAAAGTTTGGGAATCCTTTGACCTGTACCCAAATACATCAGTAGTGACAGCTGGTACAAAAATACTATCAAATGTCCCCCTGCATGTTTGTCTAGTTTATGTGTAAGTGCATACTGTTCCAAAGCATGATCTGGAGTTGCTTGATGGAAAAGCATTTTTAAATAGTGAGACTGGATTTTTAATAATGAGGAGATAATAAGAAAAGGCAGGCAAGAATCAATGTCTGTGTTGGATGTGTTCACATACTTTAATTTGTAAAGTACATCTTTGTTCTATCCATATGCTGAAAAACCTACAATACTATGGATACAGCATGAAGGTGTGGGGGAGTGGGTGCTAGTGGTGTGTGTGTTGGAAGGAAATCAAACATTGGAACCATCTGTTTGTTATGCATTCAGTAACATAAGTAATAGAAAATTATGTCTAGTACAGCTGATGAGCACTGTATAAAGGAGAAGGGATGATCCGGGAAAAAGGCTGGAATAGTTCTATTTCTAATGACAAACTCGATGTGATTTTCCAGGCTGCTCTTCCACAGCCCAGTAGCAGAAGGCAGCATGAGAGCAGTGGCCATGCCTGTGCCAGGGGGACTGGCCAGGGACAGACAGCAGCAGATGTCACTGGAGATTTCAGTTCCCTGACGCCTGCCTTAATTATCAAGTTGTAGCTTCCCCTCAGAGTTTGCACCCTCTCATACCAAATGAAAGAGAATTAAAATTTTTTGGGCTGTTAGTTTGCCACTCCCCACCGGACTGTGAAATCCACCCCTAATGCAGATAAGAGGCCCTGAGTATCAAAGCTGAGTGGGGCATTAACTCAGCCTTTCTGGAGGGATAAAAGCCCTTCCTGTCCTGCCCAGACAAAGGACGGGGCATCTCTGACCAGGATACTGTGTCTTGCTTCTCAGGAGCTCTTGGGACCATAAAACCAAGGGGAATGCTCAAAATCTAAAGAAAGTTTCCATGAACTTGAGCATGAACAAATCTTGCAAAACTTCTAGTGAGGTATGCAAGAGGGGTGAATCCATTTGGCACAATGTGCATCCCAAGTGGCAGCACAGACTGTCAGCGAATTGGGGAAAATTTCAAATGCCCTGTGGCTGGTGTTTCAATAACTGAAAAGCTGAAGTTGTGCTTTTTATTTCCTTTCTGCTTTTTTCTATTCTATTAAAACGTCCCTGTTTGGTGGCATACTCTTACAGTGTCAGCTAACAGGCAACTGTTCTTGCTGATGCAAAACAGTAATTGGAGGGTAAATCAGCATTCAGTACATTATTAGTATAATCTAATGTTTTATCCTTTAGCACAGGTGTTGTTCTACCCTGCCACATACTTTATAGACTCCTATGAAGTATATTGTCTGCCGACAGAAAGGGAAACAGAAGGCACAAGACAGAAACAAGCTTTTCAGACCAATTTAATTTTGTGATTATCTCTGAGGGTTAGCTGCTGAATCTCAAAGCTCCCCTGCATTATTCTCTTCAGATAAATCAGTGTTGTGTCCCCGAGTGAATTCTGTGTTGACTGTCCACACTTCTAGGGGGAAAAAAGTAACACAAAAGGGCAAATTTAAAGAAGAATTAATTTTTATGAGGTACTGATTTTCTCCCTCAAAAATATTCCCTGCAGTTTTTGTTTGCCCAGATGAACAAACCTTTCCTGACCACAGGAGATCAGCTGTTGATGCTGGGCAAAAAAATCTTAATTGCAAACAAATGTGAGAGAATTTCAGATTACAAGTAGCTGTAACATTTTGCATTTTACAGTTTCCTTATGGGAAAAGCAAGTACAAGACCGTGCTTTGGTATCTACATACTTTACAGAACTTCTTACTTTATTGAGCAGTATTTATCACTGAGTTTGAACTGCAGATGTTTAAGCCTTAGAGCAAGTGCTGCTTCGCAGTGGAAGTTGGATTCAGCTGCCTCATCTGAGCCAGCACTTGTATCTGTGGGCAAGACTCCATCGCCACAGACCAGTCAGGGATTCCTCAGCTCCTTATCCAAAGGGGTGTTTTGTACAATTCACTAAGAAATTTTGGGACATCCATGTCATCACGTGCACCTCCAGCTGCTTCTGTGCTCACTGCCTTGGACCTTCACTCTTCTGAGCGAATACAGAGGAGATGCAAGTTCTCATATGCTGCCAACTACGAGCATTTAGGAATGTGCAAGGCAGAGCTGTGCTCAGGTGGGGATTTTAATGCAGTGCACTGTTGTTAGAATTCCCTGATGTGTTTTCAAATCCAATTGCAGGTTGGTTCATTCCGGCCCAGGAAAAGGCTCACCGAAATCAGGGGTGGATTTGTCTTTCGCAACCCGCACCGGTACAAGGCAAGGGATTGAAACACATCTGTTCAGGACTGAGACCAGCCGAGACCTCTCACTGTGGACGAGGAGTGTAGTGCAGGGCTGCCACAATTCTGCAGAGCTCATCACAGAAATCACCACATGTGAGTAACACCTGCGGTGCTGCACCCACACCTCCACACCCTTCCCCTGACACTTGTGGCAGTTCAAGCTCCTTCTGCTAGAAGTGATTCTTTAAAATATGTGCGTGTTTCGGATTCTGTGTTTAAAATACTGTCAGGTTCTGAGCCAGTCCCAGCTGGTGTGGTACCTGTGTCCAGTGACACAGTCACTGTCATGCTGACTTTCGGGGTTTGTTTTCAGCATGTTGTTTCAGAAACAAGTCTGTAGTCAGCCATGTAGGCCTTCATGGCACAGAGGAGTGATTGTCAGAGGTTTGTCCAGAAACACAGAAAAGAGCATTTTTTTGAGATTCAGGAGACTTCTGCAAGCCTAGCAGGAGTTTATTCTGCAGAGGGAGGAGGCAGGACTGGCACATTCACAAGTGTGAATTGGTCCTTTATTCACCCAGCTTTGCACACTAGAGCAGAGTGAAAAAAACACAAACCAGTCTAATAAGCATATTTTGATGGGTAGTCATTTGCCTCCCTGAACATCAGGGTGTCACTTCTCAGCACTTCTGTACATGCAAAATCGACTGGAATAAAAGTACTTGGCTGCAGGTGCTCTGGAGTGATGCCCTGTTTGGCCAGGTAGCTGCAAGCCTGGGGTGGCTCTGGGGTTTGAGGCTGTGCCTTTCTCTTGAGTGCCCCCAGGCTTTGCAGTCCTTTTCCTAATAGCCCTACAGCTGGCAGGGCTGTTTATGTTGACTCTTATCTCCACTCATCTAAAAATGTGAGAGGAGCCAGAGCACAAATGCACCCATGCCAAAGGGCAGGTCTGGTTTCTCAAAGTTGGGTAGAGCCATGTGCTGCTGAGCAGGGGACTGCTGCCTGTCAGCTGCCAGGCCCTGGCCCCACAGGGAGCTCCTGATGTGGAAACCAACCAGAGAGCTTAGTGGGAACCAGCTCGAGGACAGGTCCATCTCCTCAGCACTGTGACATGGCTGCCATTCTTTCCAAATGAAGGAGGAGGGCATCAGCCCCTTCTTTTATCACAGTGCTTTTATCCCAGTGCCAAGGACCCTTCTTGGCAGAATTGTTCACAGGAAGGTGATGGAATAGAGAATTTGGGATGTGAACACCAGAACTCTTCACTTTTTAATTTGGATCATGGCCTCTGTTTCAGAGCTGAGGGGAAGACGCAGACTTTCTGCTGCAGTAGCTATTATATACAATTATCTGGGCCCTTTTTCAATTACCACAACACTAATGAGGACTCAGGAGTGTCTTCATCTTTGTCAAAATACTTTAGGGAAACCCTTTACAGCTTCTAATTTTCTCATGCATTGTGTGCCATGTTTATTGATTTTGGCTGTGTCTGTCAGATGCTAGAAAAAGAGTAGCTGTGACTTTGTCCAGGTTTGGAAGGAGGAAACACCAGTCTGAACCTTCTTAAACTTCCGTACACTGGTTTTTGTCAGCATGTAGATGTGTGCTGCAACATGAAGAACTGCTTTTAAGAATGTGATAGACTAAATTTTGATTTCTTCTCCAGCTTGCACATACAAAAGCCAGGAGTGCCGCTTGACCATCCATTATGAACATGGATTCTCTCTTACAACTGAACCACAAGATGGTGCCTTCTCCAAGACAATTGCACAATATCCCTATGAAAAACTGAAAATGTCCTCAGATGATGGGATAAGGATGCTTTATTTAGACTTTGGAGAAAAAGATGGAGAAATTGTAAGTACTGTGTTAGCAAAGGGATGCCATCTCTTTGGAGGTCCCACAGGCTGTGGGGGTGGAGAAACACTAATGGAAGTTGGACTAGATGAGCATTGTAGGTCCCTTCCAACTGAAATACTTTATTCCATTCTGTCCTGTTCTAACAGTTGGCCAGTGCCAGGTTCCAGTACCAGTATTTAGACACTGCTTTCTGGTACAGCATGATGATCTGGCTTTAGGAGATACATTAAAAAGACAGTTAAAATTGTAAAATCATACAAAGATGAAAGATTTGACACATTTGTTGTTAAATTTTTTTTATGTATCCATTTCACTTTTTAAATGATTGAGGGTGAAAGAACTTCAGAATGAGACCTATTAATTTCAATGTACACACAGGGACTTCATGTTATGACAACAAGCTATGTTTTAGGTGTTTTTGAACATGTAGTTGCTGGAAAAAGAAGCTACAGATGTAGCGCAAACTGTCTGCTTAGGCCTCTAAGCTGTCACAGTGCCTGAAAATAAGGCACGTATTCCAATGAGCAGTTTAGATCCATTAATTATGAATGCAAACATGGTCTTTCTTCCCAGATGTTTTCAGCAGTTCCAAAGCATGCTGGGTGCTAAATACCATCTTTGTAAACAAACACTCTGTGAAGGGCTTATTGTCAAGCTTTTGAAGGGAATTTGTTACAAGCTCTCTATAAAGTTGATACATGACTGGTGGAAAGGCAAATCTGGTTTGTTTTGATGTGACCCTGTTGTTGGGCTCCTGTGCACGCTGACAAGCCTGTCATGCTTAGCAAGTGTGTGGTGAGATCATCTGAACCGTGACTGTGGAAAACAAAGTCTGAGTTCAGTCTCACTCCTGGATGTGAGAACGGAGAAGCAACCGTGCAGCACCGGCTGAAGGTGCTCCAGCTGCACCAACAGCATCTGGGCATCAGACAGAGCAGTCTCACACCATCCCAGGGCAGAAACAGCCTGAAAGGATGGAGGGGTCAAGCCTCTTGGAAAGCTGCTTGCAGCATCTGACTCAGTTTTCTGCTGCTCACCCAGGCAGATAAAAGGCCAGAGGCACCAGGATCTCACCTGCTCTCAAGATGCTTTTTAGTTGTAGTAACCTAAATATTTGCAGCTGCGTGCAAAGGAAAAACAATATGTTGTAGAGAAGGGTTGTTATTAATAGAAGGTTGTTCAAAATACCAGACAGCAGTTCATTGAGTACTCAGTAAATTATTGCACGTTTGAGCTGTGATCTAATTTAATAATTATTAGCTTGATTTTTTTTTCTGTACTTTCAGCAACTGGACCTTCATTCCTGTCCAAAACCGATTGTTTTCATCATTCATTCCTTCCTGTCAGCAAAGATCACGAGACTGGGCTTGGTGGCATAAATGGGATCCATCTGTTTCTTCCAAGAGAGATGGGGTGACCACACTAATCTGAAGTACAGTCAACAGCAGCAATCCCTCCCAGCTGACAGCCTGGGGCTCAGGACTGGGCCTTGGTCAGTTCTGCAGTCTTCCAAGGCCCAGGTTTCATTCTGACCAGCTAAAGAGATGGCATGACAAGGAAGACGGGGGATTTAATTGTAAATAATGGGATTTTAAAATCCCATATGAGACCGTAAAAGCGTGTAGTACCATACGTGTAAATGTTTCAAACTCATCAATTGTGCCTATTTCAATGTACTTGTCTATATAGAGTAAGTAAAGGGCTATGCAGACAAAAGCACTTGTTGGTTGTGATGCAAGCCAAGGTTGGTTGGGGAGAAATCCTCTGAACAAGATTGTCCCATCACCCGAAAGTAAAAAGTTCTTTCAGTTATAACCTGTGCACCTCTTACAGAAGATTTTTCTTTTAGAGCACTGCCAGAACCTGTTGCATGAATACCCAGCAGAGCCTGCAAATACACACCTTTGAGTTGGGCGCTCTGGAGCAATCCAGCTGTGGTCAGGGAACAGCTGGAGAGCCCCTGCCAGGGGGCAGTTTCACATTAAGCAGTAACCACATGTCCCCCACATTCCATGGGATGGAGCCAAAGCAGGACCAGCCACAGGGATGGTAGTAAGAGTCAGCTGTCACTGGGGCATAGGCAGCAGTGTCCTTTGTTAATGAACACAGGATGCATTTTTTAGTGAATTCCTGGAAGAGCTTAATAAGCTTCAGGTATCTGAGATCCCCAGCTCAGGTGAAAAGTTACCTGAATCCATGCTGAGGTGTGATGAAGCTTCTGCCAGCATAGTTCCCTGGCAGTTTTCCCCACAGAAAGCCACACAAAGCTTCCTGTCCTCCTGCCCCTACTGAGTCACCCCCTTTGCCCAGACAAGGCTGGTTGTGTGGTCTTCATAGAACAAAAGTAGGGAAGGAGGAAGACTTGATTTTGAGTTTACATTTATGAAAAATGTATTGAAGCAGCTCCATAACAGTGAGAAAAATGCACCAGGGCAGGAACATGAGCTGCTTTCCTTGACATGGAACTGCTCCTATGGGCCTGACTGGGCAAGACCAGATTTCTTGCTGGGGAAATACAAGATGTTCATCTCCATGCCCACAACTTTCTAGTGACTGGTTTGCACCACAACTTACTGTTATGACTCAAAACGTGATTCACTGAGTTTCAGCCTTGTTCACAGCTACCTGAGCAGCACGAAGCAGGCAGGAACACTGACCCTCAGCATCAGAGATGATACACACAGCTTGCACCTGGAAGTAATAAACTGACATCATGTGATCTGGTGGGAATAGGAAGATGGAAAACAGGGATGCCACTTCTGTTGTTCTTCCTTTGTAAACAGAACAGCTTCACACAGGGGTGGGGTTTTGTCTGCTTTTAGAGTTTTGCCCTAAATTCACACTTTGAAGAACAGGAAGAAATGTACAGTAATGTACAGGCAGTAATATACTCAGTGTTTGTGGATGTTCAGTTTTCATATTACAACATTCCTTTTATTCCTGAGAAAGCACATCAATTTCAACTTAGCTTCATTTGGCTGGCAAAGGGGAAAATTAAAAACACATTTCAGTTCCATGCTATTCTTAAGCTAAGTTTGAGAGTTAAGCATAAGTCATGCTGTCTATTCACAGCATAAGAATTAGTTCATGGCCATTTCCATAGGTATCTTAATCATCCAACCCAATTAAAATATTAGGTTGATGGGCTGAATTCCTAAGTACAGGAAATAATCATTGAATTGCCCCATTGGAAGAGCAGCTCCACACCCAGCTCCTCTCACCAAAGGCACATCAGGGAGGGATCCACCCAGCTCTGCACTTTGGTTTTATTGTCATGGTACTTGCACTTAAAAATTAATTCCTTGTGTAAATTAACAAGGTAGGAAGTAACATGTTATGTAACCTACCAGTAATTTCCAGATGGACATTTCTCATTTAGTGATCACTGCCATTCACACAACTTTCTGTGGCAGTTACCTGGGACTCCTTGGGCTTGGAAGCTTCTAGGAGAGATCTGAGAAGCTGAGAGCAGTCGGTACGGAGTGGGACAGGACTTTGAGGAGGAGCTCACATCACCTTATCAAGGAAACAGTTGTGTGAAGTCTTTAAAAACCAGTTCAGGACATTTTTATTGCTGTTCCAAAGTATAATTAAACAATTTGGACACAGGCTCCTATAAAAGTTCCAGAGGTTGAAGTGAAAACTTGCATTCTGGGGGGTAGGTTAAATACATACGTAAACTATACTGCACTATTTCCTTATTCCTTTTAACACTTACAAATCACTGGAATGTTATACCTAACATGTATGTGCATTGTAAATATTACAAATTCCTATATTAGTGCCAACAATTAAATGACACAAAATGTAATCTAAGGTGCTCAGTACTATATGAAGTCTAAGTGAATAACTAAGCAGTTTGCGAAGAAAATGCATATTATATATATTTATAGAAAAAAATAATGATAATTACAGATGCTATTTCTTCATTTTCAGATTTTGGACTGATTCATATTTGGATGGGATAGACAAATGAAATATGAACCTACTCCACATTTATAAGAGTATAGTGAATATTTATATTTTAGAGGAAAAGAATATATTTAATAAAGTCATTTATTGGATTTTTGTGAGGTGAGCTTACTTTGTACCCAGACAAACTATTTGGAAGGCTGTCCTTTGGTTTTGGGCTGGGGAAAAATACATTTAAATTTCAGTGCTTCTGTTAAGAATTCTATCACTTGAGAGAAATGTTAACAGCATTGGTGGAATGACTTAAAAACTTGAAATTTTAAAAAACCAGAAAGCCCATAGGGATGTTCCAGGACAGGTCATTCAGACACCTCTGCTGAAGTTGCTATGCTTTCTCTGTTGCTTATACTGGACTAGGTGGTAACAGAAGACTTAAAAAAAAAATTAAAGAAAAAGCGGAAATTTCTCCTCAAGCTTCTGCATTCAAGGACTGAGGCCAACATGTGCCTTTCTTCTCTTATGAATGTTATGGAAAAAGATTTTTTTTTTTCCTTTGACTTTAATTCTCAACTTAGTGGTCCAAATGGAAAAGCTAACTGTGGGAATTTAGGCCTCTTCTTTCAGTGTGACCCAAATTATGGCAGAACAGCCTAATGGAAATCCTAAAAAGGGTATGTATTCCAGAGTTTCACTCTTTTCACCAAACAATGACTATAAATGGCACAGTCTTATCAGAAAGTTTGTATAGCAGCTTCACCATGACAAAGATTTGGATACATATTGGAGCATAAATGTTACTGGAAAAATGTGATCTAAGGTGTTTGTTTAAAAAAAAAAAAAAAAGAAAATAAAGCTGATGTGAATGCGTTCAGGGAATCATACTGGTGTTTCTAATAGATTTGCCCTTCAAATGGAACCAGCATCTCTCTTAAGGTACTTTAGAAATCAGAACACAACCCTTGATATGCTACCAAGCACATCACCACCATAAACACCATTAGAATTGATCTTTTGCAAGTAACAAAACAAGTGTTCTCATTCTGCAGAATGTTAGAATTCCTTCTTCCCACAGGACATGGAAGCACACTCCATTTAGCTCTTTGCATTGGGAAGCACAGCTGATGTAAAGGGCAAACTGATCTGATTTCCATCTGAAGGGGTTCTCAGTGTCCTCTTACCCATGCTTAAAAGTTAATTGGAGCTTCTTTGGTTTCAGTGGAAGCACAGTCAAAGCCTAAAGAAATTATGTGCTCCAGATCGTTACACTGTCATTGATTTCTAAATTTATGTTATTTTTCATAAAAGTCAAACTGGCAGATTTATAACTAGCTGTTTACTGAGTCTATTTACTATACAGAGAGATCATTAATACAGTATATATTACATATTAATACATATACACACATTATTACTGTGTATATTATTACTATAAAGTAACTGGGAGTTGTATCTAAAACGGACTCTTTTGAATTCAGTGGTGACTTTGATTTTAAAGAGCAGATATTAGTAATATGCTCACAAGATTTTGAGAAACCCAGCCTACTTGCTATGAGTGAACCCCTAGATTAACTAGGGCAAAAGTTTAATTTAAAAGAATGAGAAGAATGAGGGGAAAAACATTTTAAATATTTAACAAAGATGGTAACCTCTTGTTGAACATAATCACTTGCTTTTCCCACATGGGATTAGCTTTTCAGTTTTCTTCCTTCATCAGAATTTCTGTGCTTGTGTAAATAACTAGAGGCATAAGAAAACAAATTTAGAAAACGAATTCCAAGGGAGAACTGTGAATTTGGACAAGGAAGTTTGTGAATTTGAACAAGCATTAGTACCCAAGCTAAGTTGTGTGGTAGTCCAGTGATATTCATCATGTAATTGCTGCAACATTACAAGTAAGCATATCACCAAGTAATTGTAACCACATTAGTGCTGTCTTAGCCCAATTCTGCAGGGAATACAAGCACATAACTTGGATGGATGATGTGCTTCTACACATATATGATACATAATGTTATTATATTGTACTAAGTTATGTGCTTATTATATAGATGGATGGATTATGGGTAAATCATAAATGTGTCCTAGTGAATAGGACTTATATCCTGACTTGCAAAAACATGAAAGCAAGTGCCCAAAATATGCACAAGGCAGACTGGATTTGGGGTTCAGCAGCCATGAACAAGAAAATAGGCAACCAGAGGCAAAGGGTGATGTTGCATTCTGCATCTCGTAAGTTACAGCACATCAGCTGAGCTGCAGGCACTCTCAGTGTGGGGTTTTTGAACTACAACAGATGTAAAGTAGTTTGGTTTAGTGCTGTTACAGTAGATCAGGTCAAATTCTTGTTCATGCTTTTCTGTAGGTTAAGAGCAGGGACAGGGACAATTATCACAGCTGAAATGGGGCACAGTGTTATTAAGCCGAAATAATAAACCAGCTACCACTTACCCTAAAAAACCAACATAAAGAGCAAATGAGACAAGGGCAACAGTGTATTAGTTCTGCACTGGGAATTGTGCAAAAAAACAATACATCAAAATGCTTATGTTTCCCTAACTGCTTTCCTGCTGATTATTTCAGGCCAGCCTTTGAGTCTACAGAATTAATTAAAACCATAACCACTGTGTTCTACTTGAAGTAGAAAAAAACCAGTTCAAAGTATTAATTAGTTTCCTGAAAGGTATTTTCTTTGCTCATGGCAGCTAGCCTCAAGGATTTTAGGAAATGTAGAGTTTCTGTACTTTTGCTAATCAACTTATGTATAATTATTAACTACAAAGTTTTTGTAATTACAAATATATGAACCCCCCCACAATTAAGTAGAAATTAAGCAAGTAGTGGCTTGCTTTAGTATTCAGACAAAAGTATCAGTATTCAGGCTGAAGAGATAAGGCTACAGGTTACAGCTTTTCTATTTGGAAGTAGAGGCTTTCTTGAGTCACTATAAGATGTTAAGAAAGGTTAATGTCTTGATTACTTTCATGCTTTCTGTCTTGAATGCAAAGAAATATGAGCCATACATAGTAATCATTACACTGGAGCAATTTTGTGTGTGCACTTATTAAATCATTATTTAAGTATCTCTCTTCATTGCATTTCTATTTCGCCAAATTAGTAAAACTGGGATGCTGTGGGTGTGTGGCACTCTGCAGACAAATGCAATCAATTTTATAAGTAGTTAGGTTTGTCCTGGGCTCAGATGCACACAGTACTCACTGGACCCACTGTCACAGCAGAACAACTTCACAGTTCTGTTGTAGCTCAGAGTGCACTTAAGCCAAGTACACACCCACCTAGGAAAGGTCTTGTAGAGTTCAGGACAAGGAAACTTGGGAACAAAGGAACAGTGCAGTTAAACTCTAGATCCTGTTAGACATGAAAAACCTCCTTAGGGCCAGCTTTATATGAAATAGAATTAAGCAAAGAATAATGTCACAAAATCAGGAAGGCTCTTTAGAGAAAGCACAGATTTCACAGTATTAAGTCTAACCTCCACATGGTTTAGTTCAATTACTTTTTCACAACATTACATTTCATTTATATTTGTATTACTTAATCCATTTTCCTACCAGGAGAATATAGCAAACAATAGCCCTACATCTCTATCAGTTTTAATCATGTTAGTTTATATGATTAATAGGAAATCCTTATACTGAAAGCTGTTAAGTATATTTGTTTTAGTAGGAACTCCTCATCTCAACGAAATACTAACTTGAGCAACTATGTTAGTACAAGTCAGGTACATGCCTGAGACTTAAGCAAACTGAGGCCAAATTTAGTATTTTACTGTGTTTGCAACGCAGGTAGAAACTCTTTTTTCCCTTACATTTCAGCATAGCATGCCAGCTCTTTCCCAGCTCTCACCATCATCATTACCACTATTGCTTTGAATTTCTCCTCCTCCAGGAAAAGAAATCTCAGACCTCTCCTTAGATTTTTCTCTAAGGAGTGTTACGAAGAGCACGAAGGAAATTATACCCAAAATTCAGCTGGTAAAACAATGAAACTTTCTTTAATGGGACCTTGCATCAAGTTTCAAGCCATGCTTTTTTTTCCTTATACTACAACACAGAGATAATTATGATTCAAATTCTAATTATGTTTGCTTTCACCTGCAGAATAGGAACTGTTCTTACTTAGTGTATAAAATGTCAATGGTAGATGCTGTAAACAGCTGTTTATACAAGAGCAAGCTGTAATAAGTAGAATAGAGGTCTTCACACAAAGAGGTGAAACAAAGTAGTAGTTATCAAAATTAAATATGTGGAGTTTTTTATTCACATAAAAAACAAATACACTGTTTGAAAAATATACAAAGGTTTATCAAACCAAGTCACGCTATATTCCTTTTAACAAACATAATAAATACGCATATAAAATACAACCTCTTTTCATCTGAATTTAAAAAGAAATTAAAAACTTTCAGTATAAAACGTTTCAGACCTTGCTACTGTGCTTGAAAAATGAGTCTATATAATTACACTGACCAAGGTCCTCGCAGTGTGAAGATCTGGGTGTGCATTAGGCAGTATAATGCCTCTTCTCTAGTTAGAAGTGCTCTGTCTCCTCAGTTCCTGGGAAGAGTGAATAGCATCCACACAGTGCCTCTACTTGCCAGTCTTCTCCAAAACCCATTCAATCACCTGGGAAAATAAATGAGAAAGCAAACCATTTACATAACTTCTGGTCTTGAAAGCAACTTAAGAACATCTCACACACTTTATCAATTCTTTGTCACCACCTTTGTCACCATCTGTGTGGTATCTATTAAAACAGGATTTAAAAACAAACTACTCAAAAAGAGAAAGTGTTGTTAATAAACTGAGAGGAAACAGCATCACCCTAGAATTGTATTTAATCTTACAGAATGCTTTGGCTTTAGGAAAAGGCATTTTTAGAACACCTGAACTGAATTACTTCACCCCACTCTCTCCATATACTCACAAGGTGCACATAGTGCCAAACAGCTCGTGCTTCCAGCACTAAGTTTCTAATGCCAGACAAGGAAGAATAAAGGATAATTTGTGCACTGCTGTATCTACCACCATTATCTCTGCTGCTTTCCAAACAGGGTAGTTGTTCAGACCACTGACTAGGCCTTGGCAATTTTATTTTTGTAAGTTAATTTCAAAACACTCTCTAATACAGGGAAAAGTAAGCAGCTTAGGAGAGTAACAATTTTAATGCCTCTTTTGCCAACAGCAAACATACAAAAAACTGCCAATTTTCTGCCAAGACAAAGATGGTGGTGAGAAGCAGTGTATCAGCACAACAGCCCAGTGCAACACCAAACATCACAACCCATGTAGTTTTTGAAACCTTATCATCCATACAAAGCAATCCACAAGGGAATACAGCACAGAACATAGCAAACACTGCTCTCATGAATAAATTCTGTGGGGATCCAGCAGCTTTCCTTGAGTGTGTGTTCTATTACTTAACGACCTCAGTTCAAATTCTTCCATTTAAATAATGATTATGAAAACTGTACTGTAATTATGCATGATACTTTCATTTTCCCTTTTTTTTTCTTTCCAAATCATGGAGTCACTTCAGTGTATTTCTCAGAATTTAAATCAGTTACTTTATTTCTGGAGGAATATTTACTTCTGTCAATTGCTCTGTGGCACTGTTCACATAAGTCCCACCTTACACACACATAACCTCGCCTGATATCTCCTGTGCTTACAGTTACTCACAAGCCTAAAATTACTAATTTTCATTGCTTCTTTTAAAAAATTTATTTCCTTTTATAGACTCACTTATTACTTCCTAACCTTTGAAAAGAAAAGTTATTTCCTTCAACACAAGAAAAGAATTTCCTAATGATCCAGGCTTCCATCAATTAAAGAAAAATCTCATCTCTCCTTTTTTTTTTTTTTTTGGTTTCAGTGATGTAGAAACATTTATTGGCTTCATTTTCACTTCTCACTGTGGCACAACATCTCAGCAGCTGCAACTAGAATACCATCCTGAATATATATCCTGAAAACCTGAATATATGCAACTGGAAATTTTACCTTGGGACTACTGATTGAGAGAAAGTTTCTGTGAGATCAGAGTGAAATGAGACCCACAGCCAAGGGAATGCACCTCTTGATCTCTTAAAGCTGTGGACTAAGCCATCCTACAGCCAAGTTGCCACAGCAACATTTAGCCTTGGCTATGTACAGGAATAAATAAACACATGGTCTTACCTGTTTAGCATTGCTATTTGCTGTTTTCTTCATTTCATCAAGAAGTCCTCTAGAAGTTTTAAGATCCTAAATATGAAGCAAAAAGCCACAGAAATCAGCAAACTCATATGGTCACTCTAATTTGGGCTGTAAGAGCCCTAATAACCAGGGTGGTGTTACCCCTTTATCACCTTGTTCAGAATGACAGAAGAATTATTTGACTTTGTTTTTTTAATAAGAAAAGGAAAACAATTTATATCTATTCCAGTGGGTTGCAAAGTTCCTTACAGCAGTCCAATCCTAGTACTCAATTATGACTGAGTCTTCCTAACCTTCTGCACATTTACAGAATGTTTTTTACTTAAATGATAATCAAAGTTCTTACAGTCTTGATTGAAATCTTGTTTCTATATAAAGATGGAAATCAGCTGTGAGGTTACGCTGCAATATGGAGTTCTGGCAAAGAACGGAGAAGTGGACATCAGAAAAGAAAATCAGTGTAAGAAAGGGAAAAATCTAGAATGGCTTTTCTGTTTGGCCGTCCAATTAATTAGTCCAAACTAATCTACTCTTTTAAACAAAACAAGAACAAAACTTTGCCCAAAGAGAAAGAAAATTCATTTACTACTTGTCTCCAGAGCAAAATGATACCAATCATACCATGCTTCTGAATTATGCAGCAAACAAAAGGATTCAAAGGGCTCCCACAGACTTGGAGCTGCAAGACAGTTCAGGAGAACAAAATCCTGTGACATCTCTCTCTAGAAAGGACAGGATCACTGCCATATTCTTCCTTTTCCTTTTCTACTTGGAATGGAACTATGAACCCATCTGATTTGCCGTTCTCACACATCCCTACATGCAGCCCTTTCCGATTTTGGATTAGGAGATCTTCCTTCAGGGTGTATTTCAGGGAGATTTTGGGATCACTTACAGAATGACTGCACAACCGTGTTCCACTTATTTAAGAAGTTGGTGCTTATCAGCAAGATGTTCTGATTGTCTGTGTAATCATCCAGTCCTGTTCAACTTTCATTTAGCTTAAATCACCATTACTGAAGTTGACTAAACTGAGTTAGTTCACCCATAGTGGTAGGTTAAACACATGCAAATCAACAGAACAGCAGCTCAGCTTATGAGCAGTAGCTTTTAAACACCCCATACTGTAATTAACTTAATTTTGTGCTCAGACCCACTATTGACTTCAGCATCATCTCAAAACATCTCGCAGGTATCATGGAAAGAATTCTCATCTCTTTAAACACGAGGTTAATGCAATTCTACAGGGTGCTGCTCAGCCAGTATGTGTTAGGTAATAGTGCACACTGTGTCAGGGAACTGGAATTACTGAGTCAGTTCTGTAAGTACTTATTGAGCCAACAGCCTTAGAATAAGGGAGAAGCTATCACAGCTACAGCTGGGACATTCTCTATGTGCTTCCTTAGCTGGTGCAGCTGTAAGTGTGACCTGACCTAACAGACCCATGCTTTACCATGTTATTTCACATAAAAGGCTACTGCTTTAGAAGGTTTAAAAACAAACAAAACCCTTCTGCATTTGACAACAACTCCAAAGGTTTCTCCACACAATCTACGCACCACTGGGAAATTAAATTAGCTTGACCAAGTCTGAATATCCCACATGCTATCTCAAGTTTTATTCAGGAATGGGTTGACTTAACTAAGAATAAAGAACTCTATGAGTGTGTCTTCCAGTTACCTTTAAGTAGAACTTTGATATCTCAAATAGACGCTGGCTGCATGATGCAAAGCACTTGTGATCCTCTGCAATTCCATGTTTTTGAAGAGTCTTAGCAACCACCTCCTTCAGCATCTTGGAAACAATAGAAACACACTCAGAATTTCATCCCAACTACTGACATGAAAAATTGTCCAAGGTAAGCAAAAAAGCCCAAAACAGAAAGCCTCATCTTTTGTGATCTTGTCTCTGTCTTTAATCCATTGCCCCAATGCCATCAGCTCACTGACTGAATTTGAGCAGTTATTTAACAACCTATTTCCATTTCCTTCATTTAAAAAAATTAAGAAAATGCTTACATGTCAAGGCAATGTAAAGGATCAGTGAATATTCACATAGAGCTTGGAAGATAAAATAGAAGTCAACATTATCTTGGTTTTTTTTCTTCTCCAAAATAATACATATTAAAAGATCACATTTTGGTATACTGATATTCCCTTGTTTGATGCATCCATGCAAAATAAAAATAATTAAAAAAAAAACCTGACACTGAAGTTTCATTAGAAAATTTCCTCTCACATTCTTTACATCAGAGATGTATAAACTCTGTTATAAGTCTGAATGAGTCACATCAATTTATGCTTCCTTGGACCATTCCAACTTGCCTTTGACAGTACAACATTAATATTCTTGCAGTGCTCTCCTTGTACCCTGGATTAACTTAAAATTAGTATCACCAAGGCAGAAATAGTTTTGTGTATTGTATTTTAGAAGAGGAATTCCTACTATATATGGCTATTAATTAAGCATTATTCCACCAAATTATTTAACTGCTATCTCAATTAATGGATTTATAGAACCATTGGAATCTCTTTATTCTCAGAATAGTCTGTTCTTCCACAATGCCTTTGACCCTTCCAGCACATATACCTCTTAGGTGCCTTTAGGTTTTACATTAATCGTCTATATTTCATAACTTCTATTCACTGATATTCATTTCCATCTTTTTTATTCCTCATTGTTATCTCTCTCAGCCTTAATTCCCTGGGCATAATAAAATACTCCTTTACATACTTTTTCATTCCTTGCTTCTGCAGCATTCTCCTCAGTGCCTTCAGGATTCACTTACACAAGTGAACAGAATGGAATTTAAAAATAACAAATAAAGATGAAAACAGTTCACTTTGAGTTAAAAAAATTCTAAAAATCAAGTCCCATGGAAAGAATTTAAACAGGAGCTTGTTCACTAAGAGAACAACATAGGTATTTACCCTCGTATGTTTCTGGGATCTTGATTCCTTCTCTGGCTTTGAGGTCTCAGGCTCGGCAGCTGTGCCAGCCTTGGTGGCAGCTCTGGGAGCTTGGCCAGGCTGTTTCGATGGCACTGCAGCCACAGAAACTGATCTTTCCGAGCGCTTCCTTGTGACAGCAACGGCACAGTGACTCCTGCTGCTGCTGCTTGCCTGAGACAGGAGGGAGTCTGTACTCTCAGATTTGGTTAGCCTAGAAAGAAAATTAAAAAAACCAATAAAAATAACTTTCAGGTTTTGTACTAATTCTTTTAGTGCCATTGTTTCTGCTATAGAGGCTCCTGCTTTAAAGCAGTAAGTACTGAGCATTCTTGCAAACAACAACTGAAAACAGCAGACAGGAAGATAAGATTCTATTCTGTAGAATTTTTCATATTAAAAGAACACCTACTGGCTGGATTGGGCTCTGATATGCAGACCCATTGCACCTCTGATTAAAAAGGTCTAGACACAAACTGAAGAAATCAGGTAACTAAGAAAATAAAACTCTTTGGAAGAGAACTGGCCTCCAGTCTTAGGATAAGACAAAAACTTCTTGAAATGATCTAATTTCTTTTGGCCCTACAGGAATGTCACAACTCATCTTTAACTACAGGAAGTTGGGCATTATAATTCTATGGAAACATTGTAATCCTTGATCCTTCAACTATAAGAACGTTAGCAATTCCAAACTCCAATTTACAAAATGTAAATCATATCTTCTTTTCTAAATATTCAGTAAGCTGCAAAAGACATGCATATTTCTAAAACCAGACCTCTGTTATGGGCTTATTTTGATTAGATTGCAAAGGGTATCAAACTGGAAATAAGGAAGAAGTGAAGTATTAAAGTCAAAGGTGAATACAGAAATAGTGTTACATAACAGTTATTTTTCAGTGACAGAGTTTGCATCTTCAGAGTGAGGACAAGGTACAAAGGGAAATCTTAAAAACTAAACTTCCAGAAAAGACTTTAATAAACAAGGCTGACAATAAGATTGAATTTTGGTAGGTCATCTTATGCCAGCAGTCCTTTGGATTAGAAATTCAATTATTCTGTTTGTACAATCCTTGGCTTTCTAAACCTTTAGTTGTTTATTCGTAGTGCAGCAGCACTGACAGTTTCAGTCTTAGACGAGGCTGTCATCTTTTCAAAGGCACTTGAGACTTTGCAAGATATAACCCCAAATCTGTTAAATAAAGTGTGCCTGTGCCACATGGTTTTGATTAATCTCATGCCATCAATGAGAGATCACACTTGAGAAAAAAAAATGAACCGAAAGAAAAGGATTAAACAACTAGAACATTTGTCTAGATAGCTTCACTAAAACATTTTGAGGTGAAATAAAAGATGCAGTTCACAAGAGACTACTGAAACATTTCATGCTAAAGATTCATTTTATTCAGTGCATTACCTTTTCTTGGGATAAAAGCAATCCAGGTCTTTTGATCTGCGTTTTAGCCTTGACGTCTCCGTTTTGAATTCACTTTGTAAAGACTCTCCATCAGGGACACTTCCAGGCTCTGACAAGACTGCAGGGGATGGGAGAGGACTCAAGACAAGTGGCACAGGGCAGCACTCTTTGGTGCAAGTAGTCTGAGTTTCATAGCGAATAAGACGAGTTTGAAGTTCAGCATATCCCACATCTCTCTCTAAGGCTCTTCTGTTATCTAGACAATATCTGAAATTGAAATAGGGTGAGAAACCTGTGAGAGAAAGTCTCTGCATTATTACAATCAGAAAAACTTACTTTCAACAGTCAGGTGAACTCCAAACTTTTTTTTTTTGTTTGAACTGCTGTACTGTTCTGAAAGACAACTTTTCACAGCCCAGTAAATTAATACTTGCCTGATGGATTTTGCTATCCTTAAGTCCAACTCCAACAAAGAAGCTCAATCATACACTATTTGTAACTCTTTACCCTATGTTCTTGTAAGATTTCCATGGACGTTAGCAGATTTTTTTCCTTGAACAAACTGTTTGAAATGCAACTTTTGGCTTTGTCTGAGATAAAAAAATGTGAATCTCTCATACAGCAGTTTTTAAGTGCTAAAAGTACAAAAAAAGTTGCACTGAACAAGCACAAGCTTCCTATAGACTACAATGAATAAATGGTTTAATCAACCAAATCTACAGAACAAACTCTATTAACTACAGTGGAGCTGAAAGGTAACAAATGAATAATGCTAACTCAGTGAAACATACACATGAGATAACAACAATACAAAATGCATCTTTGCTTTTTCTGTTGTAAACGATTTCCAGGATTCCTTGCAAAAGAACAGTGTTTAATCACCTAGTGACTTACATTTCCTGTACTGCAAGGAAAAGTAACAGTAAATCCAGCATTATTTCAGCCTCTTTGTTACAAAGTGTTCTGAACAGTGTGAGCCATCACTCAGCCCCACCTTCAAACTGCTCTGCAATGTTTCCCACTCTTAGGAATGCCAGACACATTCTTTACTTTTATCTCTTAACATGGAGTCATATTAAATTGCTAGATCTGATGTTTCCACTTGCTTCAGAGTATTTTCATATTCAGGGAGAAATTAATTTTTCTAATAACTGGCTGATGAATCCATTTCTACAGTTGAGGAAGACTTTCCACTAGACATAAAATCATTATCTGATAAGAGAGTAAGTTGTCTTAACTTCAAAATTTCAAGGTATTTAATTTTTCTTATTTATATTCTCAGTCCCCTGAGTAGTCACATTCCCTACAAAGATAAAAAAACTATTTAAATTTAGAAGTTAAATTGCCATTTTACTTACGGCTTTAATGGCAATTCCTTTCTCATTCGCAACACAGCATCTAAGTGCCTGGCACATGTTAATTACCCCAAAAATTAGATTTAATCATAAATTGGAACAGCCTCACGTTCACAAGTCCTGGTCTTCAAGGGGGACTTCAACCACTCCAATAATCTGTTGAAGAGCCAATACAGTAGGGCATAGGTAATCCAGGAGGTTCCTGGAATGCATTGGTAACTTCCTTCTCCAAGTGACAAGGAGGGGCTGGTGGGGGAATGTGAACTCAAGGGCAATCTTGGCTGCAGTAACCACTAAATAGAGGAGTTTGAGACCCTCAGGGCAGCAAGGAGAGCACACATCAAGCTCACCCCTGGACTTCAGGAAAGCAGTTTGCCATCAACATCAGTAAGTGGTGTGGTCAACACTCTGGAGGGCAGGGATGCCATCCAGAGGCTGGAGAGGTGGACCTGTGCAAACCTTGTGAAGTTCAACTAGGCCAAGTACAAGGTCCTGCACCTGGGTCAGGGCAATGCCAGCACAAATAAAGGCTGAGTGAAAAATTAATTAAGAGCAGCTCTGGGGAAAAAGATCTGAGATGCTGGTGAACCTGCCCATGGCATGGAGGCTGCAACTAGATCACCTTTAAGGTTCATTCCAACTCAAACCATTCTATGATAACTGCTACTCCTTGTTTTGTTGACAAGACTTTACCTCCAAATACAAATACAGCAGCTGGGCAGATGAAAACTGCACAGTACAGAACACATCTGCCCCATAACCACAATACTCTTGTTACAATGTGTTCTGGTCATACAGTAACATCTCACTCTACTGCTTCCCTCCCTACTGCTAAGCACATTACCCCTGTAATTTTAACATGCCATGATCTTCCTCCTCTCCACAATACCCAGGAATTCCTGCAGTCTATACCTGTCATGTTCTGCTAGGAGAAGAGGCAGCAAAAGCTGTGCTGTGCCTAATTTGAAATCCCAGGCATACTCCTTGCTGAGGGCAGGCAGGGCAGCAAGATACCACATAGCAACAGACAGCAGACAAGTGGTTTCTTCCCACACCTACCATATGCATTTCTCTTATCTACCCAGCTGCCTCTCTGTGCCACTTATAACAAACCTAAAAAGGCTAACAGGCTCATGAGTTACCATTTAGGAAAAAAGATAACTAAAGAGATAGAAGGAGTGCTTCACTGCCCTAGAGAACCTGGCTAAAATTACCAGATATCAAACACAGGCTTAACCAAACTGCTTGTAAAATTGATAGGAAAAAAATAGCAGCAGTACTGTTAGTCACATTCTGATAATCTGAAAATGTGATTTTAGAAGGCAGCAGAAATTTGCACAAAGACTGAACTCACTATGCTTGGTATCCACTGCATTTCTTAATATATATTGCACTAAGACTGTCTATATGCTGAATTATCTACTCTAGCATTTCTGTAGTCTTTTTCCTTTCCTCCTCACTGTCAATATTTGTATTTTTCTAAGGTATTTTTATACAGCTGCATTATATGACAGTTTGTTTGCTTTGACAAATAACTGATGCTGGCTGGCTGGGATTAAATAACAGTTGTAACCATATGGATCCCTTTGAACATCGTTACCACTAACACTTGCCTGCTGGTGTTTTCAGGTTCCCTGAGCATACAGGTAGCATCACAGCAGGTCTCATAAACCTTGTGACTATTAGTCTGAAAGTGTCTACAATTAAATATCAAAGCAGAAGCTATGTATGTACCTAGTGCATGTGCTCTCCTAGGAACTTGGTAAGTACTAATGAACTGTACTTCCCTTGCCATTTTTAGTTCTGAATTAAAATTTTCAGAGACACTGAGAATGGATACAGCAGTACAACTGAGAAAAGAAAAACTTAAATCTTTGTACATCACCATAAAGGCAAGAATGTTGCAATTTACATCAGTGACATAAAAGTAAGTAAGGCAGAGTAAATAAAAGTAAGAAAGGCAGAGGTGCAGTTGTTCCAACAAAGGAAATGGATAAAGGAAATGGATACATAAAATTTTCCATAATTAACACACCTGTTGCTTGAAATGTTTGTAATTATACCTAGACTGGAAACTAAAAAATAAATCTGGGAAAAGAAGCCAGGAAACTTACTCAAGTCCATGGTAATGGCATCCAGCTGCTTTTTCAAAAGGCAAACCTCTGAGTTTTCGAGGACTAAGCTCTGGTGTCAAAAGAAATGAGTTTTCACTGAAAGGAGAAAAATATACATCTATTTTAACCTGTTACCATTAGGATAAATTATACTTCCAAAAATCAGAAACAAATACCTTAGCATGGGAAGACCAAAACAGCATGCCTTGAAGCTAAGCCTAGGATAAAACACCAATGGAAAATCTGTATTGAAGTGAGAATTTAAGTTCAACTTATTCCTACTGAGCTATTATTATTACAGAAGCTCTTAGACATTTCTTAGACAGCTAAGGTCATTGCTCCAAATAATTTACCAATAAAACCAGGCAAATATCACTCCATTTCACAATGGGACACCTGAGTAGTAGAATGAACTGAGACAAACTAGGAACTGACCTCCCATTTCTCAAGCACACACAACAAATTAATTCTTTCTGTTTAGCTTCAAGTTGTTGCCTCACCTAACAGTCATCTTTCCCAGACTTCATAACTAATAGCTTGTCTCCTGGGATATTTCAATTCCAGCTAGTAACTCTCTGCAGCTAAATCTTATGAATGTATTTGTTTGAAGGTATTCCAGCAGAATAAGCCATAGCAAGGCAGATAGATCTTGTTGCCAGATCTCAACCCTTACATTTATCTCTAAAGAAGGGAAGAGATGAAGGTGAGATGTAGCAGAATCTGAAACACATAGTGTTTCAAATTTTATTCATATAGACTGTCTCTGCACCACTACCACTGGAATAATTATCTGAGAAAAACATCCAGGACAGATGGGATACTGAATCTACCAAGATGATAGTTCAGAAAGACTGTCTGCCAAAACTGTAATCTATCAAACCTGTATTTAAGCTCAAACATGGAAAACAAGTGAACATGCCTTTAATTCATCAGTCTCTCTCAAAATCTCTTCAATCCTTATGTTGGTCAGGAAAATCCTTGGGTCTGTATTCCCTGTTCCTGATCACCTACTGTGCAAAGCTGCTCATTATTCCAGAGAATTTAGTAAGAGCATCTGCTAGGGGAGCGAGCAGCTCAGAGTACAGAGTTCAGCTGGACTCAATTCAAATTCAGATCTCACTCATCTGTAACTCAAAGCAAATCATTCAAAAGACTCAAGATATTCTATGCTATAGTGCTTCTCTGGAGGCTTTGAAAAAAAAAATCAAAGACTAAAAAAATATATCTTTGTAGTGAAAAATTGTTCACTTCTTTCCCACACAACTAGTTGGAAGGAAAAGATTTTAGCAAAAATTCTAAATCTTCTGCAATCATTAACAACTCAGCAGGAGATTCTAAATCTTCACTGTATATTTTCTAACTTGATTAAATTCTCTGCTCAGAACATATTTAGGTTAGTTTCAAAACTTCAGCAAGTATTTTACAGAAGTCTCAAAAATCCTACAGAAAATCCAAAATACTACAGAACCTTTCCCTCTCACAAGCACTCTTATTACATATAATGAAGTCTGAAAAAGGATCAAGGGCTCTATCAAATAATTGCACTATAGATTCCATTATTCAATATTAAAAAGATCAACAAATCTAACTCTAGTGACTGCAAAGACTGTCTTGCTTACCTAGCAGTCTATGACACACTGTACAAATAGTACAGGCTCTGCTTCTACAAACACTATCTGGCCTTAACTCTAAAAGATGTTCAGATCCTGAAAATTACTCCATTAATTCCATGTATCTATCCTTCTTGTGCTGAAAAAGCAGTGGTTAATACACTAATACTTACCAGCAGACACACTAAGAATGAATACTTGCAAAGCCACCTGAGAAGATAAGCTTCTTTTAAGAAGCACTTTCACCACATAAGAAGCATGGCAGGAGCCAAACACAGTTAAATAGGCTCAGCTATTGCCTTTTCTTACTTTGTCTTCCAACCTAGACTCCCCTACACTGAAAGAAATCACACCAATAAAACTACAGTTTTGCCACAGGAACTTTTGCTTTGCTAGAAATACTCTCTTGGAAATGTGGACATATAGGGCAGCAGCAGCTTGGCAGGGCTCTACCAGCACATGTTTGTGCTTTAGGTGATTATTTCATTATTTAAATGCCTAGGACCAACATCATCATCTCCAGCTGTTTCAGTTTCTGAAAGAACTAAATAACAAAACTGACTGGAGCACCAAAAGAGTTGATTTCACTGGCAGGCATGTGATACAAGGATGCTGCAAGTTATAAACTCAAATCCAGTTAGACCACTTTGTGACTCTCATTCCATCCCTATTTACTTCCCCCTACATCAGCTCTGAGTGTGGTTTGCAGTGTTAGCATCACTTCAGCATTCTGATTCCTACCGCTTGGGAACTTGTAGTGGCTGCAGCTCCCCCACTGGCAGCCCTTCTGGCGTGAAATATTTCAGCAACTCTTTAGCATCAAGCAATGTCAGTGACTCCCGCTGGCTGTCTTTATGTCCCAGCAATTGCTCAGATGAATGTGCAAACAGAGGAACTCTGGAAAAGAGGAAGCAAACAAAGAGCAACCTAATATTTTTTCTTTTCTTTTTTTTTAAATAGGATCATGATATTTAAAAAGAAATTAAATCGTTGCTATGCTGCAGCAATTAAACTAGTACCAAAGTAAAATGAACAAGGTTGCTCCTCGAGAACACTCACACATGTTCATGATAAAGAACATGATAACTGGTGCAAATTCTCTAACATTCTACTGAAGAAAGTAATTTCTTCAAGAATCTACAGCTAGGTTATGAAATACTACATAGGAAGAATGTTATTCACCCCTTTTTTTCTATTGTAGGACCAAAAATTGGTTCCTATTAAAACCAAAAATATACATAATATACAGGAAAGTAACCATAAAGCCACTACTGCATGCAATCATTCACTTTGTTTTCAGTGTCTTCAATCAAGTATAGCAAAGTTCTCTTTTTCCTACTCTTAATCAACATGTTGTATCCTGATTCAGGATAAGAAAGGTAATCAGTTCAGATTATGAGCAATGAAATAAACATTGACTATGTAACAGAAAGGTCCTTCAGGAAGGAAAAACTTTACGTCTTTGGGAAACAAAAGCCACAGTAACAATAATAACAATACCCATGAGAAAGCAGGTATCTAATGTGAGAATTTCTCACATGGAGAACTCCAATCTAAGCCATGGCCAACTGTGGTACTTGAAAGGGAACTGGGATGGAAGTGACTCAGGAAAGGACAGCTGGACACCTGGCTCTACAGGTCTGTCAGCAAGGACATTAACACCAGCAAACACCATTAAGTCACATAATCACAGAATAAGCTGAGTTGGAAGGGACCCACAAGGATGACCCAGTCCAACTCCTGGCCCTGCACAGCACCATCCCCAAGAGTCACACCGTGTGCCCAAGAGCATTGTCCAAACACTCCTTGAGCTCTGTCAGGCTTGGTGCTGTGACCACTGCCCTGGGGAGCTGTTCCAGTGCCCAACCACCCTCTGGGGGAAGAACCTTTTTCTAAATACCCAACATAAACCTCCCTTGACAAGTCTTATAAAAAGTGAGAGCTAAACTGAAATCAACAGGCCGTATTAAGTGACAAAATGATCTACAGGTTTCATTTGAATAGCACTGAGGGAAAAACATAACTAAATATAAATTTCAAGCATAAAACCAATAGGCTCTTCAACTTTAAAATTACTTGACACATGATACTAAGTACTATTTAGGAAATATGAGAAGATTAGAACACATTGCACATGCTGACAAAAACTGCTAAATTATCTCCATTATTTAGGGCATGTTGGGAGAAAGAAAAACTTTTTTATGTTGCTCTACCATGGGTACTATTTCCTACAAGTGCCATTTTGACAATTTAGTTTTGGAACTATTCTACTTTTAGCTAGATTCCAGTTGCATTTAGTCAATAAAAATCAAAACAATACTTCTTTAAATACCAAGAAAACACACCTTTGGGAAATGGACAGAAAACTAGTTTTAGCCTTAAGCAATATTTTCTTTGAAAGATTATCAATATATTTGAAAACAGTCTACACAATGGCTATCAACATACAAAGTTCCTCTATAGTAATGTTCAATGGCTGCTACAAAGCAAATCTCCAGTATTTCATTATTACCTCATTTTTTGTCTGTTTTTTTCAAAGTTTTCCAAATTCTGAAGAACATGTCTTTCTGGCCACTCCAATGGATTTGGCTCTATTAGATCAGGCTCTGCAAAAATATATATATTGGATAACCCTTCATAAAGATGCTTATCCTTTAAAGACCTACTCTTAAAGTCTTATTCTTTAAAGACCTACTCCTTTAAGGACCTACAGTCCTTTATATATAGATATTCCTCAATGCATATATCTACAAGTATGTAAATAAAAGAAAAATCTGTCTGGTGATGCAATCAGAAATGTTTTCTGCACAATTTTTTTGTCAAGGAATAGAAAGGAAATAGGTAATGCAAGGGTAAATTTAGTTCGCAAAATAAGCCTAGAAAGCTACTTTTCTTTTCCTTCCATGTTTTCCTCTTTTGGTAAAAAGACTTTCCTCCTTTTGGTTAAAAAATTATGAAAAAACATCCAAAGAAAATAAGCAGTGTATTTTGTAAATAACAATACTTACCACAAGCCACAGTGCATGACCTCGTTTTATTGGAGACCTTCTGTAAAACAGGTTTAGGAAGACTAGTGCTGTACAGGTCCAAAAAACATTCTCTTGTAAGTTTTAATAAGCTTTCAACCTCCTTGGTAGAAATAACTGCAGGCTGCTTGGTCAATGCCTGTCTCTCTATAAAAGAAAAAAGCAAAGGTATTGCATCTTCTAAGTAACAAAGAACAACTGGAGCCTGCTAAAAAACCAAGAAAACGCCCACCCAAACCCAGTAACACAAGTAACTTAACTTGAAACTTGCTATGGTACCAGTAAGAAAGTCATGGGTGGTTTGTTTCACAGACAAGTGAAAAAACAGCAGTGAAAATGGCTGAAGGCACACATGAATCATGTTTTTATACTCCTTTAACTTCTGTATATATGCATTTCTGAGTATATCCAGGTTTGAATCCCCTAGACACGAATATGTGGACTTGCTGAGACTGAAAGTGAAGAGCCCCAGTGTGCAGAGCACCATCTGTTTTTACTGCTGTTGCAGCAGTGTGGCTCCAGTATAAACTGATAGCCTGTTCTGTCTTTTTGGTCAGAATATCAAGGGTCAGGCAATTCTGGTATGATTTAGGACATTGTCAAGCCCAACTGCTCCTACTCAGGCTCTTAATGGAAATGGGCAACCCACTCAAAAGAAACTACAACACAAGCTCTAAAGCAGCCCCAAGCTCAGGGTTGAAGCAGACAAGAATCTGAGAATGACTGTGAGTTAGCAGAGGCCAAGGGAGGGAGACAAGACTACTTACAGAAATCTTACTTTCTTTAAGCTGCTATTCTGTCAATAAGCTAGCTAATCTCTCTGAAGCATTTTTTCTTTTAATTGAGTCTCTTTAAGCAATGGACTTAAGATGGAAAAAAATCATGACACTCAAATGTAGCTCTCTGCAAAGTCATAAAAATCTAAGCAGGATGACCCTTCAGTTTTTGTTATGAATGATGCATCATGACAAATCTAACAAATCTCCAATGCATAGTTTTCCTCTGCTGCTTAAGACTTTTCAAAAAAAGAATAAAATTTATAAAAGTTGAAAAATCCAAACCAGAGTTCTTATTTTTGTATAAGGCATATCCAGCAGTAAAGGATTTTGGGGAAATCATCATAAAATTGCATAGAATTATTTCAACACTATGCTCAAAAATTCAGAGTATTCATGTAACAACCACCAACACTAATTCAGTGTTCTCTTTCCCATTATCTGACTTCCATTATTATAATCATGGATATACTACAAAGTTTCTTTTTAAACTTCTGCTATTTCTTCACAAAGTGATCAACACACTTTGGTTGTCAAACAACTTCGGTTTTGAAATAAAGATGTTTTAAATACCTGTTTGAGAATTACCCCGTTACTTACTGAGATACTCCTTCAAGGCAAACACTTGGAGACGAGACAGTATTGTTTCTCTCTGCACAATCTCCTCTCCACAATAGCGTGGCAGAGTTTTGATAAAGTCAGAAATAGGAAAGCCTGCACAGACGAGGAGAAATTTTTATTACGAATCTCTCTTTGGAGTCATTACTTAATAGAAGACATAAACATAGCAAACATAAATATTTCATATTCAAAGGAAACAACCAGGCTTTCAAATAGGCTAATCATTAAAAAACCAAACAAATCAATTCCAACTGAACACCAGGAGGATAATTTGGAAGAGATGCCTGACTAGTATTCTTTAATTTCTGTACAAGACCAATATAATGACAACACAGTTAACATCGCAAACATTTAAAGAAGATAAAAAGAAGCTAAGTTTGATACCAGGAAAGAAAAGTTTCCTCCCAACATATGGTCAAGGACTTTCAGTCTTCTGACACTGTACTAATGGGATTTTAATTAGGATAAATGGCAGAGTAGTCAGTCATATCACACACAGATTTATTTCGATAATAAGGAATTAAGCACATAAGATGCAGGTCACTGTGCTCATTTTCTCTGCCAGTGTTATTGAAACAAATACAGGAATTAGTAGAGTTACCTAGGAGGTGTAGTTGTAACATGACAACTACTCCATGATAAATGCCTGCCTACCTGCTCTTCCCTAGTGCAGCAGTTAGGATATGAGTGCCAGCTCATACCCTAAACACTCTGCAGTAACCTGGACATCTGCAAAGGAACTGAAGGTGATAATGAAACTCAACTTGCCTGGCCTTGCATTTTTTATTTTAAATCATCAGTGAAACAGGATTTTCAAGAGATATTTACTTCGATTTTTGGCATGGCCTGGTCAGTCTTTACACCAGGAATACACATTTTTAAAACTTCAGGCTTTCACACATTTGTTTTGCATTAATATTACCTGTATGTCCCTTTACAATAAACAATTTTCAACTAATCTTAACCATGAGAAATGACTGACAATAACTTTGCATAGTCAATTTAAAAACTATGGTAGGAGTAAATTCTGTGGATAAATAAGCTCTTATTATATTTTCTTATGGATTTGGAAAAATATTGCTAAGAGAGACATTCGCAAAAGATGTAATATTTATCTTTGTTTTCTCCATCTTAAAAGTAAGTGGAGTGAATAAAAGCAACTCATTAAATTTAGTGACATTTGCCTGCATTCAGATACTCTTAAATAAATAATTCTTACTTGAATCTGTTTCTTCTGCTTTTGCCTTTAGCTTTCCATTCACTGCAGCAAGAATGGCCATCCCATTGATTTGGCCAGCTGAATGAATCAAGGTTGCTTTACATCCTCCAGAGCCATTGCCTTGCAGCAAGAAATAATATCGGCAAGATTCTCCTTTCAGTTCAATTTCTGGAACTTAACAAACATCAGGGCACAACTGTGAAACACCCTCAGGAAAACAGCTTTAAAACAAATTATAACCCACCATCAGAACTCTTCCACTTGCTTTCTTCTGTTGAGAAAATTTACCAACATCTTTTGAGGAGACACAGTAACTATGGGTGATGTTTACCTGCTGTACAGCTACAATCTGAAGAGTAAAACAAATGAACTACAGCAGCAAAGCTGAGTTGGACTATGCTGCTGGCTTGACACAGCACCCGAAAACCAGCACTGCACTCCTGCGATGAGGGGCAGCTTTCTAACGCAGACTACCAAGTACACCTGGAAACTCTAACCACCAGCCAAGAGAAGTTCTTCAACTGGGCTAAGTAACAGGCAAGCCTTTAACTGGCAAAGTTACATTTTCACCATGAAGCAATGACAAGAAGTTTCTATTCGGCTAGGTAAAAACAGGCCTTTTTGTATAGGTGCATTGAAATAATATAAGTGTTCAATGGAAGAACATACAACTGTAGAAGAAAAGGAAATATTGTACACACCCTTCCCAAGGACACTGCATTATTCATTAATAAAAGCTTCACTCCCTGCTTTACCCTTGTGTCTGGATGAGAGATAAAGACATTCTATTTTTAAACACTGGCATATAGTATGCAGTTTTGAAAGTAAATTAATGTGGGACCTGACAGTAACAGTGAAAGGATGGGTTTGCTATCTTTTTGCACAGAAAACATTTTACAGCACCTTGGTAGACATAGCAATCAAGATAATGAATACTGCTTGATGTACTAAATTCATAAGATACTTGCAGTACTGTCTCAATAATTAACAGAAACTTAACATTTATTAGTATCATAAATTTTTGTTAGCAACAAATACAAAATATTGCAGTGTTTCTTGAAAATTTTAAGTTGGACACAGAAGGGAAGACTCCACTACCTCAATATATAAATTCAGAGAAAGAAAAAAGTACAATAAAGAAAAAAATATTCCAGAAACATTTTCAATATTGTCCTGTTTCCCATGCCATTTGAAATATATTCCTTTTCAAGTTTAACTTGGCATCTCGAAGTTGATTCCTCCTGGGTAAGCCTTTATTTCTCATTTTAACCTTAGCATTTGAGAACTACCAACTCCAAGAATGATACCTTCCCACAGATGGAAGAGATTAAGGATTCACAAATCCTTAGTAGAGTCAGATTAGTGGTAACCACTAAAAAATGAACTAAACAAGAAAATACATTTAAATGGCCATGTTTCTCCTCCTATTCTAAATTTTACTCAAGAAGCTTAATAAGAACCTCTTGTGTATTACTGATCAAACAAAAGTTAATACTTGTACAAAACCTTTCCACTGGAGCACAGCAGAAATATCGTGCAGACACTGGGGATCTTGTGCTCATTTGACTGCATCAGCAGTATCTCCCCAATAAATACAAATGCTGTCGCTGTGACCAGCTCTATAACCACACCCTCTCTATCACTTCCAAACATGCAGAGATAATTTTACATCTATATACTGCAAGCACCTGTTCCGTAACTAAGCTTCTCATCCTGTTGCACAGCTCTTCCTAATTCCTCTCAATTTTTTCCTATCCCTAAACCTGAAATAATATCAGCCGTCAATATGAGCCATCCTCATCTGCATACTTATTTAAAAGAGTTGTCTTGAGTTGGCAATAGAAATAGTCACTGCTTCTTGGAATCTACATGAATTTTATATTAGACCATGTACAAACAGTGAGATCATGAAAGAAGGCACAATCCAGCACCTTATCCTGTCCTAGGTAAGTACTTGAAGCACTGGGTTACCACCAAGGTGCTTTTAGCCTGATGTTTTCAAGTGCCTACAAACCTCACAGCCACTGCCTGTACAGTGCCTCCACTTGGCAGGGCACATTTACTGGCTGACTGAGAAACTCCCCCCAACTTTGATCTGCGTTAATTCTCCTCTCTCACTTTCTGAATCAGATTTCCAAGCACTGGCACAGTGTATAGGAGGAGTCAGCAGCCCTGTGTACAGCCCCATAAGGAAGGAGAACATTCTTAATCACAAGGTTAGCACACTGGCTCGCAGGTGAATGGAGGTATTCAGCATTTCTTAATATTCTGTATTTTCCCAGGAAGAGATTAAAACTAAATGCAAGTGCACTGAAGAACTTCTGGAAATGCTTAATGAGAAGGGAAGCATGTCAGTGAAGCACACTGGAATTCCATCTGCAAAAGTAAATCTCTGTGCCCATGGATTCTACAATCACCTCAGAAAGATATGTGGAAGTTGGATCTTAGCTGACAGGCAGGACGCAAAAACAGTTTAAAGGAGATGTCTTGCTTCCCCAAAGCTTGCCATGATGTTATAATATTTTCCTACAAGTCTGCAGAGCTGAACTTGCATTTACCAAATCTTGTGTCAATGAAGATTACAATCAGTAACTTCATTTCACTGAAGAACAGAATCCCAAATATAAAGAAAAACCTCACCATAACACACATACACACACATATACATATATATATACACAAATATAAGCACAACAGAAAACACATACCTGTAATGACCTTGGGTTTCTTAGCCATATATTCCTTCCATTTCTTGGTGCTCAGCTGGGCAGGAGATGGAATCACTACACTGCTTACATTACACGGCAATGTAAATAAAGCTCCCACCTAAAAAAGGAGAGCAAATACAAGACAAGCAATATTAATGAAACTATTTCATTCTTGAGCTATTGATTTGGCATTATTTCAAATCTACTTCAGTTGAAGAAAAACATCTTAACACATCTGTCATTCACATCAATCACAATGGAACTGCATTTGACACAAAACCTGTAAAAACTGTGTTTACTTTTCAGTCCAGTTGAGAGATCATTAACTGCTGAATTTCCATTTCATACATAAAAAGGTATTTATTAGGTATTGCAAGTCTCTCAATAAACTGGCTACAAACACTTTTGTAGAGTAGTATCCAGAATGAAAAGAGAATTCAAAGATAATAGTTGGCTCTGTATTCCTTGGTAAAAATTTCATTTCTTTTCCTTCTGACATTACCTCTGTCCTTTGATCAGATACTGGACTATATTAGCCCTGTCCCTTAATCAGATATTGGACTATGTTTATGTTTCTATGTAGACTTCAGGCTAATAAGCACTAACAGAAAAAAATGCACACATATTTGAATACTCAAGCAATAAAACAATGCTATTGCAGCTATTAGAAAAGCCTATAAAAGTGCAATATTTCCAGTAGCAGACTGAAATAAAATCCCTATGAGAAACTGTCATCTCCAAAATATATTCAATTCATGTGCAGACTCTGAAAAGTAACCTGAGAATGTGTTTTAACTGTTTTGGCTGCTTCCTTAAAAAAACTAGTAGAAATTCAAGCGCTTAGACTGTAAAAGGTATTTGACCAAGTGTTCAGTGTCCTTAAGTAAAATGAAAATTACCTGGGACATTTACCAATATAAAACCATTTTAAAACATCATTTTGGTACAGAATTAGAAAAACAACCCTTTCCTTTTCTGGCTCAGCATAATGGAGAATGGAGTAGCAGGGGAGAAAAAACATTACTAAAAACCCAAATAACAAACTGAAAATCAAACATACAGCCTGATAATGGGATACCATCTCCACAGTAAATATGTTACTCATAATAAATGTATCAGCATTTTCACATTACATGTTTTGTTTTGATTGGCATAGATTTATTTTATAAATACTATAAAACTTTCCTCAACTGTGGCTATAAATAATCTATCACCCCAAGGCAAAGAGAGAGAGGTAAAGTAGGAGTGTAAATGTTCCATGAACTTTTTTAATCCAAAATCAGAATTTGCACACATAAAATAAAAAAGCTTACCATTTCACAGTAGCTAAATGTATTTTGCAGGCTGCATGCATGCCTGCCTTTTGCTAAAAAAAACCAAAAGCTCAACTATGATAGCACAGAAATTATGTCAGGATAGAATTAAAAATTAGAAAATGTTTTAGGAGATTGAAACTTAGCTGAGATAAAAAGGAAAACATTCATTGGGTATGTATAACATGGATCTTTAAAATCCATATTTGCTTTAGAACTAAATATTGAAGAAGTTTACATAGAGACTAGATTTAAAAACATTCTTCTGTCTTTCATAGGCAATATAAATAACTTCATTTTTCTGCTATACATAAATAAAAAGATTTTACCTTGCCAGAGAGAGAAGAAATCTGGTCCAAAAGCAGTGTAGATGTCTCCTTGGTATGCTTTCTTGACAGGCTCCTGAACAGAACATTTTAAGGAACCTCATCTTCACAAAGAACTATGCAACTCTATTTTATAAATCAAGTTACTATCATATTTGAAAGAAGCACTGCATGTACCTTGGAATTAAATATTGTAGTATCTAATTTTTGATACTGTAGTATCACAAAACATAACTCACCTTTCCAGATAAAGTGATACACTTGAAAACATTGTATGACAAAATACTCCCCTGACATCTCTGTTATAGGCTGACAGAAACAAGTATTTATATATTCAAAATCATGACAAGCTTATACATCCTAAAGTACTATTGGTACACCAAGACTAGTACCAAAAGTACATACTTTTAAAAACCAGTAACAATACACCTTGAAATCTCTGCAGCACACACACTCAAGAGAAAATTTCTCTGCTACACCTTGCCACAGATTTTGCCACTGCACAATAGAAACATGATTTGTAGACAAATGTTCCTATATTGTGAAGCATGCTACATTCATTCATTAGTAAGGCCTGAGGTTTTTTTAAACTTACACAGAATAAAGATTTCCCTATTCTTTTCCCACAAATAGCATGCACATCAATAGACAAATTATATGTGCAATAATATCAACAACAGCTGGTTATTGCTATCGTAATTTAAATTTCAAAATTAAAAAATCCATTTGTGAAGAATCGCTATGACTATTTTGGCAGGCTAGAATGGAAGGAGCCCTTGCCTATCCTCATCTACCTGCTGCTTGTATGGGTAGATCCTGATAGTTTTCTTTCTGTTATGGACAATTATCATAGTAGTTTAGACCCTTAAAAAATGGATACAGCTCAAACTCCAGATCTGATATAAAAATGGAAGGTAGATCAGAGAGCACCACCATCTGTAAAAATTCCAGCGCGGGACCATAGTAATGAAAAACCTGAAAAGAGATCAAATAAAAACCTATATATGTAACACTATTTATGATTTTATCTCAGCAGAACTTCCTCAAGTGTTTTGCTGGAGGCATTAGCCTTACAGATAACATCTGAAACAGGTATAAAGGAATAGAAACACATTTCACAATATCATATTAAGCACAACTATATAAAAAGCAAGGAGGGTATTTAATTTTGTTTAATAAATCTGACTTTGTAGAATGTCAATGATATGCATTAAATGAGTTCTAACTCTTACCAAAAACAAACCCCCCCCCCAAAAAACCAAAAAACCCCCACCAAAAAAAAAAAAAACCACAAAAAAAACCCCAAAAAACCAACCAACCAACCAACCAGCCAACCAAAACAAAACAAAAAAAAACCCGAAAAACAAAACAAAACAAAAAACCCAAACAAAACAAAAACCTACCAGGAACAGAGAAATGCAATTCAAAATGCATGTTTTAACAATTAAAATAATCAACTCTTAACTGATACCAATTTTCATAAACACTCATTTTTGTTTTCATCAACAGATATGTTGCTGGAGTTCCCATCAATTATCTCCTTCCAGCAGAAAACATGAAACAGCAAGAGTGCAAAAAAAAAAAACAAACCCAAACAAACTTCTAAAATTAAGAGGAGAAGGTTAGATAAATACAGAATTTGTAACTTAGATATTTTGAGTATTAAGGTTGAACAAAGTCTTAATTTCTACTTGAAAAGAAAAATCTGTATTGTATTCCTAAGAACAAACATGAAATTTTAAGGACCTGTTTTGAGAACACACATGAACAAAAGAAGTATTCCTCAATCTTATCCAATCATTACTTTTATATTTAACTTTCAATTCTAATGTTTTCCCAATCACTAATTTTCTCCAGAAAGTAAAACAGATGAATTTTAAAACTCAAAGAAAGATCAATAACAATACTTGCTTCTGGCAAAGCATCAGTATTCCTCGATTGCCACTCTTTTTTAACAGCAAAGCAAGAGGTTAAATTTCCAGTGCTGAATGTCTTGGCTGAAGTGCTCTTTATACAAAATTCTGGAAAGTCTATTCCTGATCCAAACTGGGAAAAAAAAAAAGACAATGTGTCAAAAAGAGAGAAAAATTATTTCTCTTCAGACAGTTACATGTGTTATTGTTTTTAACAAGTATTATATTAGTATTATATTTGTTACCATCAGATCTGTAAATTTAGGAAAAAATACTAAACTTAGATAATCAACTACTAAATCCAAAATAATTTCATGATACTGAAAATGTAAACAATGTCTTTCTCAGTCACAAAGCTCTCAGTTTTTGCAGAAACATTAGACATATGCTTGCAACAATGACTTACAATTACATGGAAATTATTTGTGATAGATATAAAAAAATCTAATTTTGAACAGTAAATTCTAAGAGGAATATTTCAGAGGGGAGTATCCGGATTTCTGAAGTTCAAATCTCGATCCATTGATCTCATCCTTTCATCCTGCCACCCACCCAGACACATTGCATACTACCTTTGAATTAGATGGTCAAAAACAAATCTGGCTTACAGCATAAAATGCACTGCACAATAAATGCTTTAAATGAGGTACACAGATGTTTTAAAAAATAACCACAGCTGAAAAAAGTTATTTTACCTTTCTTTCCCATATCTGAATCTTTCCTCTCCAGAGTTCTTTTAAATCAATAATATTCATTATATCATCTGAAGATACAATGTCTGCTGATAGATAGTCTGCAATCTTTTGCCAGCTACTGTGAAAATACAGAAGAATTAATCTTACTGACTTTAGCATTACAAATGAACATGCAGTGCAGTTTGACTGAATTATTTATGACCTCTTAGCACTGAACAGTCTTGTGTATGTCAACACAGACAATAAAGCTTTATATTCCACAAAGTAAAAAATATTATAGAATTGCTTGTTCAGGCTCTGTAAAGGAAGTTGTTCATATGCTCCATGAACATGACAGCAAAGAACTTCGACTGACATCAAACAAGACTGGCAATAGCAAGCTGCAGGCACAGCATAGTAAGGTTGGGGGCTAGAAGCTGCAGCAAAGCCTGGTAGCCATCCATGGGGCTATCACTGCTCCATCTGCATGGTTTGTAGTTAACCTTCTATGTGGAGAAATGACTGCGGCACAAGCACGATCCTAATTCAACAAGAGACAGAGCAGCCAGTATCTGTGGGTTCTGCTGTTAATCTGTCTGCTTAGTAAAATCAGCACCATCAGCAGAACAGGAAGAATTAAGTGAAATAACTTCCATCAGAGATACTCTATAACCAAATAGCCTCATTTTACAGAAAAGGCAGCAGAAAAATTTATTCAGTCAAAAGCTGGCTCCACAGGATGGTATCAATGAGCATCAAGACCAAGCATTCATGGAAGTCACTGCAGTAAGTTTCTTGTCCTCCACATTCCTCAGGGAATACTATATAGCAGGTATATTGTTTATTCTATCCAAGGAATCATCATTCATCTTTTGAGTTTTAAACAGTTTTATTAATTTAGGATAAAGCTTAACCACTTATTCTATGAAGCAAATTTGAATCTTTTGGGCATGGAGGGGAAGGAAAGTGCAGGAGACCTTGCCAAGTTATTCAGTCTCCACACAAACATTCACTGGATGGGATAAAAATCCCCAAACCACTGCGGTTGGTTTGTTGAGACATATCATGGTTTTTATATGTCAATTAGAGGAGGACAGTAAGGAAATTACTGGACTTTATTTTAACTTCAATTAATTGTCTAACTCTTCATAATAACAGAATCTTGAAAAGCATACAGGAAGTAATAGAGCATTTATACTCCTTTTTCAAAAGGGACAAATCAGGCACTCCACTTTTCCTCCCTGAAATGTAATACCAAAGATAATACAAAATTTAAAGTAAAACCAGCAGTAGTATGGACTCATTAAAAAACAAAAATCTGGGAAACTGCAATGAATATACAAGTTATTATGTAGCATAATACAACTTGAAAACATTGTATGCACACTGAAGCCACTAGCAATGCCCAGGGACTAGAAAATATACCTTTTGCTCCCACAGAAAACAAGAGCTTCATAGGACTTGGTTTTTGCCTGCCTCTCTGGTTAGGACATGCATTTACAATAAATCAGGATAAGTAATTCCTCCCCTCATACAATAATAGAGGACTAATTTATGTATTTTCCTAAGTATACACATAAAGTACTCAAGACGCTGTTTTTATTTTAAACCACTGATCTATGCTAACACAAAACAGAAGTGACCTTGTTCACAGGCCTGAAATAAATGCCATACCTTTTAGCATCGCTTGCTGCAACAGTGATGTGTGCAGAGTGCCACTCTCTCAGGTGTTTCAGGGCACCGATAGCGGGCAAGCAGTCCTTTAACTTAGGTGCATCTCGCTCAGCAGCCTGCAGGATTACATCAACCATTGCTCTGCCTATAAAACAGTTGTATGTGACTCAAAGTATCGTGATTCAGTAAATTATTCAGTCATTTAAAGATACAATAGTATTGGTTGTCATTGATTGCACGAACACAGGCAAAAAGATCAAGTAACTTCAAGATTTAAACCACTTATTGCACATTTTAGCTCATCTCTTGCTGCTCCTCTTAGATGAACACAAAATATTTCACCATTCCCTCAGTGACAGTGGATCAATACCTTTCTCCTCTCTCACTCAGCACTGACAGATGAGATTTGTCTCCTGTACAACGAAGCTGTCATTTTCCTACTTTTAACAGTCTAAACTGCTATTTTTCCTTTTTCTTGCATTCCTATGCTACCTCAAATCAACTTCTGCAACATTATATAATCCTAACATGCAAGGTGATATGTATGTCCAGTTTACAAAATCCAAATTCAACAGTTCTGATGTATTTTCCTTCTCATCTTCTTGGCTGCCACCCACAAGCAAGCAGCTGTCAAATCAGACGTGTCAACATCTTCCCTTTTTTTAAATAAGAAACTTCCTGTGTTGAGTTTTGTATTGCTTACTGTCTATGATTACTTTGGTGCCATTTCAGATGGATAAATTTATTACATAAATAACTACCTTAAACTCCACTGAAATACAGCCTGTCAAAGAAACAAGCAACAAACTACTCCTCAAGCTGATTTGCAATGCTCAAGTTCCTAAACTACCTGCAAGAGCTGCATTAAGTTAATTCAGCTACCAAACTAACATGCTCTGAACTTTTCCATTTACTATGCTTTTACCAGATGAGTTTTTAGAGCAGTAACTAACAAGATAAACTCCAGTGAGATTCCTTTTTAAAGACAGATTACCTGGGGCAGGCAGTTTATCAGCTAACTGATGCAGACTTTCAGCAGCTTCATCATAGATACTGAAAATGAAGAACAACATGTTTAGAACCACACTATAAAGTCATTTAGAAACAAAATGTTACAACTAATGAATAGCACCTGTTGTAAGTATCTTAAATCTTTAAAACTCTGCACAAACATACATAGGCATTGAGAAATCATCTCTTTTACTGAGATAGAAGTAGGCCTAATGACATCAAAACAAACTGCAGTAAAACTGGAAGTAGGATTCAAGAGGAATTAGCATGAAATTTTTGTATATGTAATGTTAGCTGTCAGGAAACTCTACAGTTATCCTATAAAAATCATCTGTAACTAAAAAAATTAAAGCTATGCTAAACAAAATAAAAGTATTTTCAGTACTAGTAGGGGATTGTTCAAAGTTAACTCTTCCGTTGGTAGTAACTCTCACTTGCTACATTTTCTTGATCCCCTTGGGTCATCACTGTTAGATGTCAGATCACCATCCTTTCAGTAAAAATAATAATGCACATACTCAGTCAGAGACAGTGACTCCCGACTGTTACTGTCATCTTCCTCAAAATTTTGTATTGTTCCCACATTCTCGTCAATGCTTGTTTGGTGAGAGTCTTCATTTTTCTGTGTGTCAGCATTTATTTCCTCCCAGTCAGAACTGCAGAACTAATCAAACAGAAAGACTTAAATAAAAAGAATTTTGAACAGCACAGTTTTAACTTGTTCTGCAGACAGGCAGACAGTTGAGGAGCTTATACTCTATAAAATTTGTGTCTTACCTGATAAAAACCACAAATAACATGACTTGCAAAATACCATTTCTTAGCACCTGGAATACCAGCCACTGAGCATGCTGCAAAGAGATAAAACAATTATTTAAATTAATTTATTCACTACAAATCTATTCTTCCTATTGTAATGAACAACTCTGGTGGAACACTGTAAGTCATTTAATGTCCACCAATTACTTGAGTTCTACTTTCCTTTGGCATCATAATTAAGTTCTACGCATATTAAGGTGTAGGTAAGTATCCTGGCAGGTGTCTACTTCTGACCCTCTGACTGTTAAGAAGTAATTAAATCTCTGACACCTTCTCTATGCTGGGTAATATTGCTTTCTATTAGCATGATCTGTATCATAACTAAACTAAATGACACCTTTCATAAATATGATTTACAGAGTTCACAAAATGAAATGCTCTATCAACATTTCTATGTAATAAAAAGCACAGAAGTTGAAAACAGCTTAACATTCCCATCTTTGTGAATTTTAAGAGCTTATAGTGATTTTCCCACATGAATCCCAATCATATGACATCTGTGACAAGATGAGCTTCCCTATCGAAACCAAGTAAAGATCTAAGAAAGCATTTTTTAACAAAAAAAAACCCCAAAACAACAAAACACAAACAGCCAGTCCCTAAAAGTACTAAAGCAGATCTTCAGAAATCTAAGATGAAAAAACGATTTAATATTCATGGATTAAGGTTCTGAATTGTTACCCAGCACATAAGGATTGCTCCCACTGAAAAAATTAGAAAACATTACAGGAGTTCCTATATTCCTATGTTCCTAAACACTATAGTCACTTCCCACTGACTTCAGAAACAAGCCCTTTCCTACTCTTCCTTGCGCAACTGGATTGAAATCTGTCAACTTTTCAAAACCCTTCCCTTTCATTTCTCACATCCAATCTATCTAATCATCTCCTATCACCTTAGCTGCTGAAATGATGTAAGTTTTCCACAGAAACAGGAGCAGCAGGAAACAGGCCCACACTGCAGCAATTGGGTTTACTTAAATTTCTGACTTGCTTCCCTTAATAAAACATGCATAGGCCAATTCCTTGATGACATTTGCCCTACCTTATTGTCCATTGCCATACTTACCTGGGAATGTGCTGACATCTGCATTTATAGATGCATTACAGCTTTCTTTCAGGAACTGATACATGTTTGCAGCAGTCCCAGCTATGGGGGAAAAAAAAAGTATTTCTTAAAACTATTGAATTAGGGAAGATAAATATTATTTTTATGCTAATACAGTATAAAGTTCAGTGTGATATTAGAAAGGGAATTTAGGGGAGAAGGAAGAAATGGCTTGGCTGGTTTTTTTAAGAGAACTGTCACCTGCAGATTTGCAGTTTATAAAGGCAAAATCTCCTAAATTCTCCTTAAATCACGCTCAGAAACGCATTACTGAGTTACACGGCAGTCTCGCAATAAAGCAGGAACCCCCCGAAGGTTCCGCAGGTTAAAGGCACCGCAGACTTTCAGCCTGAAGGCGAAGGGTGTTCAGGGAGGCAGGGGCAGGAGAGCCCCGCGGACAGCGGAGCATCGCCCGCCCGCCCTGGCCCAGCGCCGCCGGGCCCCGCGGCCCCAGCCCCGTCCGCGGCCGTACCTGCGGCGGTCGCTGCCGCGCCCTCGGCCCTGCGCTCGCCCCAGCTCAGCAGCAGCACGTAGCGCTCCATGGCCCGCGGGCACCGGCACCAACACCGGCCCGGGCCCTGCGAAGGTCCCGCGCCGCCGCCCGGGCACCGCCCCTCGCAGGGCAGAGCTTCCGCTTCCCGCGGCCCCGGCGCGGCGCCGCCTGCGCCCCGTGCGCTCCGTGCGCTGCGTGCGGCCCGCGGCATGGCGAGCTACAGCCGGGCGGCCCAGGTGAGCGCGGCCTCGGGCCGGGCCTGCGGGACGCGACCCCGGGGCCGTGAGGGAGCGGGCGGGCACGGAGGGTCCATGGCCCCCGGTAGAGCGCCCCGGGGCTCCCCGCGGTGCCCGGCCTGAGGGTCCCGCCGGCAGGAACCGCGGTGTGCGGCACGCCCGGGGGACAGCGACTCCGCGGCTCGGGCTGGGCGCGGCCCGAAAGCTGTGCGGGGGAGCTGTGCCCTTCACCGGGAGGGAAGGACACCTCGGGCATTCAGTGTCCTGCAGCGATGTTACAGTTCGAGTAGCGATAATGGAAGCTTGCAGCAGGAGATCTGCATTTTGGAAACAAAGCGCTCCGGGCCTTGTTTACACGTTTTTTATGTAAATGTGCGAGATACATGTGTAACACTACATGTTCATCGCACTGCAGTGGGCGTATTCCAGTGCTCCGTCCATTTAAAGCTTATTTGAAGGGAGTGGTGCTGAATATCAATATTTCCTCCGGTATTTTTGGATGTAAAAGAAGTGTTGATCTAATTAAGGAAGCTAGATTATGGTAATGTGAGCTTTTCCAGTGATAAGTACTGACCCTTTTTCTTTTCAGCAATGGGCTACTTTTGCCAGAGCCTGGTACCTCCTTGATGCGAAGATGCAGCCCCCAGGAAAAATAGCAGCTGCCACTGTAATCAGACTTGAAGGCAGACATAAACCTATTTATCATGCACTAAGTGAGTATTGCAATGGATGAAAGCAAATTTGCTTTTCTTCACGTTCATGTTTCTTCCAATTTCAGTTTTAAAATCAAGCCTGATATAAAAGGTTGCATATCTCAATTGTTTGTAAATTATAAGTGAATTGGTTTTCTTTCTCATCTTTTTCCATCATACCCCTCCACAACCTAATATTGTTTCTTTACCAATACATATAAAGGATGTTATGAATTTATAATTCATTTTGAGTAGCTGAATTGTAATGGGTTTTTCATTTTTTAAAAAGCCTCGGAACATGTTTCATTGATCTTAGATGTAAAGGTTTAATTCACAGTTCACATAATGAAACATCTGAGTGCTACCTTTCGGTGGGTGCGCAGCACCAGAGTCTTGGAGTGCTTCCTCATTCTGAATAAGGTGCGAAGAAGTCCTGTTTTCATGAGGCGGGGGGCACAAACTGAAACACAGGAGGTTCCCTCTGGACATCAGATAAATTATTTTTTTGCTGTGAGAGTGACTGGAAGTCGTTGCCTAGGAGGTTGTGAGGTCTCCATCCGTGGAGATTTTCAAAGGCTGATCCTGCTTTGAGCATGAGGTTTGGATAACATGACCTACAGCGGTCCCTTCCTGCCTCACACATTCTGTTATGAGGAGGCTGGGACCACTCTGAGTCTTAAATGAGAGAGAATCATAGTTGAACGATACCTTGTTTAAATAAAACCATCATTTTGTTTTTCTACAAATTAGAAGATTCAGCTCTAAAGATTTATCTGTAATCTTGTTCATTATTTGTATAGCTAGTGCCTGTCTCAGGGGCATTTTTATAAATAATACAAAGTCGATCCTTCATACTGTTGTTACGTTTCCAGTAATATCTATGCAAATTTGTCCATAGACATTACTGAAACATAAAGGAATAATTGAATTTGGCTCATACATTTGAAGTGTACATATTAAAATTATACTCCATCTGCTTCATAATAGAAGGTAGGATCTGTAGGGTTATAAAGATTTTTAAATGGCAGAGTTCTGCTGTTGCAAATTTTGTCGTATCCACAAGATGTCACTGGAGACTTAAGGCTGTCTTGAGGAATAAAGCAGATGCTGAGAGGAAAATGTTTTGGTTGTCTGTACAAAAGAACTTTGATAATTTTATGTCTGTTAAGTTACAAAGCCTTGGAAAGTCATTTCAATAACTTTATTTGGTTTAAAATATTCCGTAAATCAGTACTAAATGCTTTACATATCAGATTGATATCAATCAATAGTTGGTTACTATTGCTGAGACACATAGGAGGACAAAGTGTGCAGGAACTTCTGGTTGATATACTTCACACTTCTTTTTCCTTTTTTTGAACTAACAAATATTCTAGTGGTTGTGAGGTAACAGTTCCTTAGAATAATATTGGGGGGGGTCTTCTGTTATTTTGTTTTTAATTTGGTATCAATATTTGTTAATTTAGTATTCATGTAAGTGGAAAACTGTTGCCAGAAATTTTCTTAGATGAGCTTATTCTGTCATCTTTCCAACCAAAAAACCAAAAGGCTGTGAAGTTCAGTGTCAGTTCCCTGATATTCATGTAGACATACAGTGTTTTTAGAATTGAACTGTCAGCAGTGAAAGGCTACATCAGTGAAGATGTGTAAATTGTATTTGCACTTCAGCTGTAATTGAGAGTGGAGCATTAAAAAACCTCAAGATTAAAAAATAATAAAACATTTAAATAAGGTGTGAAACTTGCTTTGAGTAATTATGTGCTCCTATAAAAAAGTGCATGCTCAATTTAAGCTCTGCTTTGTATAGCTGCTTTGTTACGTACTCAAAAATGTTTTAATCCAGTGAGCCTCTTCAAATACTTGTGCTCTAATGTGGGGATGCATGTGCAGCTTAATGTGTTGAATAGAACAGAAATCTGCCTGTAAGCCAGATTTGCAGATCTTAGCTGAATGATTACAATGGTTTAGTCATTGGGCCTGATGGTGTCTTACCTGCTCACCTGCCTTCTAACCTGGTAGTAATAGAAACAGTAGTTAAGGCTGGTATTTTAGTGCCGATTTGGATGGTGTGACGCAAAAAGCTCAGATATTTAAATTTCAGCTTTATGGAAGGTGTATTTGTATGCTATGTATGTAGTGCACACATGATAGTTGTTATTTTGGTTGATTCCCCCTATGGTTTTCTTTAATATTTCCCACTTATTTCTACCTTGTAGATGACTGTGGAGATCATGTTGTCATAATAAATACAAGACATATTGCCTTCTCTGGTAACAAATGGGAACAGAAAGTATATTCTTCACATACTGGGTAAGCTTTACAGTGAATAATCAGATGAACTTGTGGTAAATATAATGTCATATTTTCTTAACAGTTGAAGTCTTTTTTAGCATACTGGTTTAAATTTTGGAGGGTTTTTTGTTTGTTTGCATGTATTACTACGTTTAAAATGGTGTAAACCTTTTTCTTCCTTTCTTTTTCTTTTCCTTCTGTTTTTTTGTTTTGTTGTTTTGGGGTTTTTTTATACCGAGAGTTTGTTGTTAGGGAAATAATCTAACTCAAAAATAGTCAGCTCAGCTGAATAAATTAACAGATTTGGTGAGCCAGGTTGTGTCTCATGTGGACCCCTGGACCCAATCATCTGGACTGTTCTATTTACTATGTAATAGAAGATATTTCTTTTGGCACTACACATTAGATATTTCTTTTGGCACTACACATTTTATGTATATACCGTCACCAACTTTAATTACTTTATCCTACCAGGACCTATTTACCTAACAGTAAATACTGAATCAGAGGATGAAAAAAAATGGAGAAAGTATTATAAATTAAATGCTCTCAAGCTGTACTGATGTATGGTACATTGTTATACACAGTAGTGTGCAATATATTGTTCTGTCAGTCACAACTTGTTTACAGTAGAGAGTGCAATAGTCGAGACAGAGTGTCATTGATCAGTTCAGTGTTCCTATTTTATATCATGATGCTACTACGTAATAATCTCTAAGTGTCAAAATGTATCCAGTTGGGAGATGAATAAATCACATTGAAAAAGCTAATTTTGTTGGTGCTGATATTGGAATCCTGAATTTCTTTGCTGAATTGCTGAGAAATTCTTGTTCAGAATTGATAGAAATTATTGTGTGCTTTTTTTTCTCCACCTCCCCTATGACTTCTTAAAATTTTCTCTAAAAGCTTAACATGTAAGTCAAAGCACTTGCATAAATATCTAAGTTGTTTTTGAATAAGTAAAAGGAATTGTACACTTAAAACTAATACTTAAGTCCATGCAACTCAGTGGACATGTCTTAAAGATGCTGGGCTTATTTTCATTTCACTTAGGCAGATTCCTAATAATGTAATTAAATCAAAATGAAACCCATCTTTACCTGGCTTCCATGTAATTTCTTACTCCCTGATACCATTCATTTAAAGCTGAAGCATAAATCTGAATTAGTGCAGCTTCAACATGTCACATAGGCTTTATAAAGAGGTATCATCGCAGTAAAAGTAAAATTTTATTACTGTAGATATGCCAAGTCTTGCTGAGGTTTATTTAAAATAGCAAGAAAATAATAAACTCAATTCAAAATGGATGTGTCATATGTGAGCCACAGACTGGTTGAGAGTCTTGATCATCTGGAAGTATTTCACAGTTTTGCATGTCTTACTCCCATTGTATTCTATAGCTCTTAACGGTGTATAAGAAGCAGTTTTAAAAACATAACCATCCTCTTGTGAAGCACAAGCTTTTTCATACTCAAGTGAATAAATAAGAAAGTACAAATGGTGTTAAAGTTAGATAGTTTACAGGATAACTAAAATATAGCTTTTGGCCTCATGAGAACAACTTCCTTTTTTGAGGGCTTATATTAGTATTACACCATTGTTCAAGATGTCATGATTCTTGTGTTAGCATCATGCTTGAGCATGTAGAATTAAGCTTGTATGTTTGCTTTGTTTTTCTAGCTATCCTGGTGGTTTCAAACAAGTGACAGCAACTCAGCTCCATTTGAAGGATCCAACTGCTGTAAGTGATTTTTTCCCTTCTTCTCTTTCATTTGTGAAACTGGTTGGTTTCCAGTAAATTGGTTCCCCTAAACAAATGGGATCAGTTACCTGCATATCTAAAGTTAAATTACAAACATTCTGCTAATGGTTCTTGGAAGCTTGGCTTGTGACACCATTTTTGTAAACAACGTTTTCAGGGTTAGATTGTAAATTGTCTATTTTTGTCATTCTTCCATGCTGTCCAAAGGAGCAAATCAAGCTCGTTTATTTCACTAATTTTTAATTTATTTACTTCCTTTTAGTTTCAGGGGTCTGACCTTTCTCATAAGTGAACTGCCTCCAATTTGAGTTAGCTAAACTGCACTTCAGCTTAATGACCCTACTGCTTTTTTAAGAGCCAGCAAGAATAATGCTAATCTTAAAAATGTTAGAAAGTGCATCTGCTTTTTATCCCAGTAAAATTCAACAGTAGGTTTTAAGTGAACATTGAACATGCGTCTCTCTACTGGCTGTATTAGACTGTTGTGTATTCTGAAATGTAGTGTTCATGTGTTTGTACTGATTAAAAAAACAGGGAGCTAGATATGAGCATGGAATGTTGACTTAGGCAGTTTTGAAATTACTTCTAGAGTTTTGAATGGACAGCACTGGAGGACTGAATTCTCTAAGTACTAATGTTTTACAACATTATATAAGACCCACAGAGATTATTAGATATTTATGTTTAATTTTGACTTTGAAATGCTTTCATTTGGCTCACTTTACATATAAAATATAAAAGCACTTCTTCCTTTTCCTACAGAAATTTTATCTGCTGTAAAATTCATGGGGTTTATCAATGATTTTTTATCAATGATTTATAAATCCTGGTTTGTCCCATGTCTGCCTTATACAAGATGTTGTGCAAGTACTCAATAAAAAAGCGATCCACCATATGGATTTGCCTGGTTTCTGTTTTTTGCTGTCAGAGCTTCTTTAAATAAAGTGAAACTAAATCCTGCATTTCCATATTATGTTTTGTCTAGAATTTTTCAAACCAAATGCTTTTGGGAGCAGCCTCTAAAATAGTTGTAATTCCTTTGGAAATTACTGGTAGTTCCGTGTCTAAAATGGATTCTTCAGTCTATTTCATTTGAGCTTCAGGCAGATGCTGAGCACTGGGAGGCAGTATAACACAACTTGTTAGGGCGTGAGAATTGTATGTTCTCTAAATTACCTTCTGGCATTCATTCTGAAATACCTCTTTTCTTGCCAGACTCATAGATGAATTTCTCTGCAAACAGAAGAGGATTAAATGCATTGCCAAAAACTAAAGCATGTTGGACAGAGGCTCAGCAAATGGTGATGTGGCTTGAGTCTTGGTTTAATTTAGCCAGAGACACTATTTTTTTTAACAGAATGGTGGAGAGTCTTTAGCAATTAACTCTGTCATTCTATTGAAGATGAAGCTCTCAGTTGTCTCTATCATAAAGATAACTGAGACATGTTTTTGTCATAATTAGTAGTAGTGGGTGGTAATTTGGCAAGATACATTCTGTATGCGTAGCTGTAACAGCTTTTGACTTTAAAAGGATTTTATAGCTAGAAACATTTGTTTACTAGTTGAATTGTTCTGGTGTGAAATGCATTGGGATATGACAAAAATGGAAGTTATGATGATGCTTTATTAACAGGTTTTATTTTTAGAACTAGCTTTTAAAACCTGAAAAAGTAGTCCTGCAAAGAGAACAATGCGTAGCCTAAGTAACATGGATCTTCAAAGCGTAATCTAAATGACATAGTTATTGTAGAGACTTCTATAAATCACTTCATTTCACTTCCTTTCTCTTTTAATCACAATAAATTAAGTTCCTGTGAAGCCAGTGGAATTAGGAAGATTGTAGGAAGCAGACTGTATCTTCCTGTGGCATTCAAATCTTCATTTTTAAAGTGTTACTTTAATCCTGGAGGCTACTGCTCTTTCTCTGGAGTGAATTTACTGACTCCTGCTAATTCATCCTGGTAGTGCTTCATTAGATGAGTCATCATTGCTTTTGGAAATAGTGCTGTTACAGAAATTAAGGCAATAAATTAATGGAAGAGACTACTTCCAAGGAAAAGGATGTTGTAAACTTGCATGGTGCTACATAGAGATTTTACAATGGATTTGGCTGTTTTCAGTTTATTTAAGACTTCCTGAGTGTGTGTATGTGTGTATAGTAGGACTGCAGTAATGCTTAGCACTGTCTTTACTTACGTATATCTAAATTCAAACATCCAAATCCACAAGATAAATATTTTTCTGTTAGTTTTGTTTCTAGTATACAGAGTGTTTTTAGGAAAACCTGGTTCACAGCTAATGGCTAGTTAAAAATATTATAATGAATAATTTGATGCAAAATGCTATGGTTTATGTTTACGTGGTGGGCTGAAAGTCATAAGTATAGTTAGAATTTAAGCAAGATTATGGTAGTATCATCCCTGATCACTTCTAGATCCTTCTTAAGGTACCACCAAGGATGATGAACTGATATTCTCACTTAATGGAGGAGGTTGACCTCATTGTATCTATCTTACTAACTTTGGAGCTTTATATTCCTTGCAGGTGGTAGTTAGTGCCTCAGAGGTTTTGTGCTGAATTTGAATGTACAAATGCCTTTTTTTCACAGGGCCATAGGATGATCCAGGTTGAAGAGAACCTCAGGAAATCTCTAGTCCAACTTCCTACTCAAAGCAGTGTCAGCTATTAGGTCAGATAAGGCTGCTGGGGATTTATCCAGACAGGTCTTGAAAGCTTCCCATGGCAACCATTTGTAATCCATGACTTCTCTTCTTTGTCGAAAGAATAAAACACCTCACCTGTCCAATCATGAGTGTCTGATCTCCGATGTATAATTTTGTGCCTGAGATTGGAAAATACTACTTTTTTTCTCACTGCTAAGTATCTTTTATGTTAATATGGGGCAGTGAATGTCAAAAGAAGTCTACGTAGTTTTGTACAGAGCCTAAAGTTCCTTCTTCGTTTTGCCAAGTTTGTCAGCACATGTGAAAAATTTGGTTTATGCAGGGGTGAAAATTAGTGTATTGACAAAAAGATAACAAAAGTACACAATCTAGCACATTTTTACCTTAAATACTTGTGAGTTCATTTGGGAGGTGTGAAGAGGGGAGTGTCTCTGAATCTGTTCAAAATTCCTGGTGTTTTCAGTTGTCTGCTCTTCTGGAGAATAGCAGAGAATAGCACTCATCTATTGGAGTTGGCTGGGCTACTTTAAGAAGTGCTTATTGAAGAAAAAATAACCAGCTTGTTCACATTTTTCTGACTTAGATTGAATGTAAATTCTTGAACCACCCATAAGCAGAACTATTAAATATGTTCTTTAGGTGCACCATGAAACTTTGTTGCTGTAGTTCAAAACAGCCACTCTGTTTTCAGGTTAATATAATATTAATATTCTGTATGGCAAGAATAATCCCTTAGGATAGAACTGGGCAAGCAGCATTAATTTCCATTGGAGGTTGCTAAAAAATCTGATTGACAGGTTTGGTGTGTTTTCTTTGCTGGGACTAACTTTTGAAAATAAAGGAAACAGGTAAACATTTTGATTTGAAGTGTAGCTGTTTGGAATACACAGAGGTTTGGGATTTTCTTGGGTTTTTTTAGTAAAACTTGCGGAGGTTTTGTTTAGCTGGAAAACTGCTGATGGGCATGAGACCAGCACTTTCAAAATTAGACTTCTAGGTACTAGATACAAAAAGACTAAAAGATGTAGTTTTAAATCTCAGATTTGAGATGGAGCAAAGATTACTTGAAAAAGCTTCCTGGAAAAAGCTGTGCAGTTTTTCATTTAAATGCCTGCAAAATAATATTGTCAGATCTAATCTGTAGAAATAGATAGTAATCCTGTGAGGACAAAGTTTTCAATCGATTTTTCTTTGATTTCTGATTTGAAAGGTAGACAATACTTGGCTTATTTTTTTTTTTCCTGGCTGCTTCAGAAACTTGTCCCCAAAAAAGAAAAAGAAGAAATTACATTTGGCTAAGACCAAATGCTCAGTGAAAAGATTGACCTTTGCATATTCAGAGGCTGTATTGCCTGTGACAGAAATAATGGTCAATAATTGTTCAGAATTAATGTTACCTGCTAGGGAAGATTATTAAGTGAAGCAGGGTAGCTCTGTGGAAATGTGCCGGGAGGGAGCCTCCAGGGGTGTCAGGGTTTTGGTTTGTTCAGCTGCTGGCACTGATACAAAGGGGATTTAAAATATTCTCATTCTCCTTTTGAATGCCCTTTAGCAACTGCTTGCACGTATAGACTTGCCATTATATCTGCCTAATAATGGTCTTTTGAAGAAAAGCTCAGGCAGAAAACACAGTTAAATCTTGCTGTTGGTATTTGAGAACCTATTTTCTTTGCATCAGTAAGGGATAGTTAATAGAATAATACATACATGTTAGAAGTCAGTTATTGAAACACCAGATGTAATAGTATTTTCTTCTGTTACTAGGGAGTAGTGGTGTTTTTTAATTAGGTAGAGCAAAATTTCAAAGTCTGGATTAGTAGGCAAACAAGTTAGTTTTTTATGGGAAGGAAAACAGTGTTACAGAACATGTTATCTTGAAACCTTCAGGTGAACTGAATCAGTCTTGGAGCTGACTTGGTCTTTTTCTTCATAGGACATAAAAATAAAATGCTTATGGTTAAAAAGTCTTAATCTATTCTGTAATTGAGTTTTCGACTCAATAATTTAAAGAAAACATCAAATTTCTACATTTTTCTTAAGTGCTGAACAGCAGTGGAAAGCCAGATGACATGCATGGAAGTTAATTTGTCTGTGACCAAATGATTCTTACGGCAATATTGAGTACATTCGCTATTGCTGTACTACTTCTACATCTGTCTGAGGTAGGAAGAGAAAGTTCTTTGTATTGTATTTTGTAATATGTGTGGGGAAAAGAACAATACTATATACAGAACAGAAAACCATGGACTGGTAGAAGGAAGACATAGTATCGAACTGTACCTCCAAGTAACTGCTGTATGTCTTGAAATTCTTCTAGAGTTTTTTTGGTATGCCTTGTAATTAATCATTTTGTTTTCTCTGGAGCACTTCCCATGTTCTAGAGTTGCTTCCTGTTGATTATTGGACTTAATTCAGCTGTTAGGGTAGACTTTCTTCTGGAAATTCAGCCAATTATTTTGTGCTTCTCAGTACCAGGAGTGGTATTGCTCTGTTGATTTCCATCTTTAAAGTATGTTTTATCTGGCAAAGAATCTTTCTCAGAACTTATTCTCCATCAGACGTAGTCTGCAAGTTGCACGTAAGCCAAAGCCCATCACAAAAATTGAAATGTTTAAGCCTCACAGTGTTTCAAATAAATATATTTTAATTTTTATTTATATTCATAAAATGTATTAACATGCTTTAAGGGACTGAAAGTGCAAGAGTTTTAACAGAGCTGTTTTCATATTCCTTTCATTTTAATTAGCCCTTTAAATTGGAAACTAAAAGCATAGTGTCATAAAACTGTGTTATTAAGAGCATGTCTATGCTGTGAGTATATAAATTAGCCAACCTGAAAAAAAAGGTATTTCAATATTGAAGATGACAATTGTAATTAGAGCCAACAGGAACTTTGTAATTCAAAAAAAAACCAGGGCAAACAGCATTCCAGTAGTATAAAAACCCCCAAATACTAATGCTATGGTGGCTGTGTACATCTGATGGTGGATGTCTTCACCCGATGGAGAAAGTGTCATGGTCTTTAGCAGTAAGTATGAGGATATGGAATTTTATACATTGATAATACTAAAGAAGAAGGACGGAGGGAGGAGGCAGTAGGAGTCCATGCATAACTGAACGAACTGTTAAACTGTACTAATCAATTTTAAACTGAGATCAAGATTGCAGTGAGACTTGTCGGTGGGTAGACCTCTTCGCCAGTCTGAAATCTCACAGAAATCACTAGGTTTTTTAACTCTCATGTAAAATTAAACTCTTGCTATTTTAAGAGCTCAAGCTAAGCATAATCACACAGAAAGCAATAAGGTTTGTCTTTTATTAGAAGTGTATTACAAGCATATAAAAAGGGTTTTTATTGTTAATTCCTGGAAGAAACAACATGTTCTGATGTGTGTTTTCAGGGAGCATTGGATCTGGGTTTGGGTTTTACATGAGTTCAGTAGCAGATTTGCAATTCCATCCTTTTTTTATTCAGGATTGGTGTACTTTTAGTAAAACTCGAGCATGTTCAGGTAACAGATCAGCCCTTACTTAACACCCTGCAAATATTGGTGGATAGTTAGATCTGCCTTTTTGTTACACGACCTTACTCATGGTGGAAAAGCAGTCTGTAGAATTTCACTTAAGCCTGTCCTTTACTGTCATTGACTTGTCACCACACCAGTGAAAGTGGAGTTCTGGCTGTAGGCAGAATTTTGGGCAAGAAGTTGGATGTGAACTTGGTCTTTCCAGGAGCTCGGTTTGGATTTGTTTTGGCTTGTAGAAGAGTCTTTGAGACAAAGTTACAATGAAGGAATTTTTCCAGCACTGCTTTCTGTGTCCTGGCTCCCTGTTTAGCCTTCTGTTCTGTAGTTGGACTAATGACCTTGCAGTAAATCCAAATCCTGGGCTGCATTCAGCAGCGTGGCCAACAGGGTGAGGGAGGTGATTCTCCCTCTGCTTCGCTCTGCTGAGGCCCCACCTGGAGCCCCGTGTCCAACTCTTTGCCCCCAGCACAGCAAAGGCATGGACCTGTGGGAGCAGGTCCAGAGGAGGACCACAAAAATGATCAGAGGGATGGAACACCCCTCCTGTGAGGAGAGATTGAAAAAGTTGTAGCTGTTCAGCCTAGAGAAGAAAGGACTCTGGGGAGACCTTATTGTGGCCTTTCAAGTATATAAAGGGGGCTTACGAAAAAGATGGGGACCGACCTTTTATCAAGGCCTGTAGTGACAGGACAAGCAGTGATGTTTTTAAACTGAAAGAGATTTAGATTGGAAATATGGAAGTTTTTTTATGTGTGATTGATGAGACTGAAACAGACATTCCAGAGAAGTTGTGGATGCCCCATCCAGGATGCCCCTGGAAGTGTTCAACGCCAGGCTCAATGAGGCTTTGACCAACCCGATCTAGAGGAAGATTTCCATGCCCATTGCAGGGGATTGGATGGAATGACCATAAAAGGTCCCTTCCAACCCCAAACCATTCTATGGTTCTGTGGTTTGCCTGGCAGTAAAAAATTGTTTGTGCTTCACGTGAACTGAATTTTCTGTTCCAGGTCTTGTGGTTATGAACATCTTGCATGTGTGACGGGCACAGGAAGGCAAACGAATTCTTGAGCAGCATGGAGAATAGCAGATGTACCACAGTATGCCTTGGATTATGCTTTTTGCCATTAGGATACTTACCTGCAGAAACTGGTTTTGAATATATAATTATCCATGATCATTCATTATCCATTATCATTCTTCAAGGCCTGTTTTCTTCATAGTTTGTTGGAACATGAGGTTGTCAGTACTGTAGTGACTGTACACAACATTGAAAATATTTCTCCATTGTTAAAACTCGAGTATATAAATCAATCATTCTTTACAGGACGATTTAATAGGCACAGTTTTACTACTGAACTGTTCTTTTTGTAATGTAGATAAAAAATTCAGAACAGATTCACCAATCAGAAGTATCTACAGTCAAAATAGACCAGCTGCTCTACCCCTCTGGTTTGTTTCAGATGTCTGTGCCACATGCTGCAGAGGAAGATCAAAAATCACACATGAGCATTGGTTGCTAGAAGAAACAAAATATTTAACATAATGTTCATTATAATATTTTAAAGTCTCTTTTCATTGGACTGAAATGTTTAAATAACTAGCTCTGTGTATCTGTAGCTCAGAGGTCATACATTGGACCATGTGTATGTACAGTTTGTTAGTGTAAGAAATCAACACTGGTTCTAATACAATCTGAAGTTAAAAGTAATCTTTAGATAAGAAAAAAATCCCCACAGGCAATGTGTTGTGAAGTCTCAGGATTTGTTGGTTTAGATGTGATGCATATTGGTCTTTTATTGCAATAAGGAAAAACCCTGGATAGAAAGGAAAATAAGTGTATGAAATTAAAATTGTTAATGATAAAAGGGCTGTTCACATGAGCTCCTGTTAATATCCATATATTTTCTTGTATTGTTATGGTGTCTCACTTGATTTTTAGTATTCAGTGAAACAAACCAGTGAAAGTTCGTTTTCTGTCTTTGTCTTGCCTTTGTCTAAGCACATGGTGTAGTGACCTAAATAAACTGAAGTTTGCTCTACGAGCATGAATAGTTTTTATCCCTAAAAAGCATTAGTTTACATCTTTGGTTAATACATGCTTATTAATTTTTTTTTTAGAGAAGGTATCAAAACTGTGTATTATTCTGCATGACCTGATACATTTCTTCTGGCATCTTGATTTATTGTATTTGTCCACATATTTGTGGTACTGGCTGCATAACACCTGAAAATCTCAACATGGTTCCACCTGGGAACTTGGGGATTGTCTCTAAAATTTCAATTTAATTCCTTTTGTTAATTTTATAAAAAGAAGCCGTTTTGCTCAATACACTTTCCAAAATATCTAGGTGTGTGGAAGATTTGTTTGTGCTTAGTACCCTGCATTTCAGTGTGGTGTATTGGCTTGAGCTCGATGTTGCACTAAGCTTGCCTGATTAGTTTCTGATTTGGAGCTCATTTATGTCCAGGTGTCCTGGAGCAAACATTTTACTTACAAAACTGCACGTAGGTCTACCCCTAAATGGTTTGTTGTCCTTTACGAAACCTTTTTTATCCCCTACTGTTGTCTGCATTGTTTTGCATTTATGAATGTTCCCCTTCTGGATGAAGTCCATAACAATGTGTTTTGTATTTAAATAAAAGGCATCTTTACTAGAGTCCAAGAGAAAATCCTGTTGAAATTTGTTTACTTTTCAATAAGCATCATCTAGTGTAGATGTACAAATTCTATTCGTTCCTGATGTTTAGAAGTGGGATTGTTCATCTGGAACTAATAGCAAGGGAGTAAGTTAGAAATAGAAATAGTAAGTTCATAATGCAGTGTTTTGGTATGTCAGCTTTGCTTAAGGTACAAAGCATTGATTATAAAACTATTTTAAACACAGCAAATTAAAATATTAAACTAGTTGCTGGGAACACTTGAGAAATCTGTTAGAGCATTTCTTTTCTAAACAATGTGGGTATGTAAACGTGCAATACAATATGGAGTTGCCACAAGCTTCTCAAATCTTTGAAGTTGAATGATCATAAGCAGTCATCCACAATGCTAAATATAGCTTTTAACTTAAGCTGAAATTTTCTACATGGCTCTTAAAATAAGTGTTTATATGATGAACAGTAAGTATTTCTTTTTTTAAAACTTGAGTCTAGAATGCCTTCTGAAGGTGGTGCCAGAATTCTTCAGCCTAAAAGAAGATAACTAAAAAAAGGTTCAGTGATTAATAGAGTGGACAGAGGGAAAGACAGTGAACCTGTTTCATGTTATCTGTAAACTGATTATTTTTTCCTATGTTACCTTTCCTCAGATTGTTAAACTGGCTGTTTACAGAATGCTTCCAAAAAACCTTCAGAGAAGAACTCTGATGCAGAGGTTACACCTGTTCCCTGAAGATGTGAGTAGTCATGCCGTTATGTTTTCATTCCTGTGTTATATGGGGGTGAAGAGGGAGTGTTAGCAATAGCAGTCATGTCATAAGAAGGTAGATTAAAAAAAAACCAAGCTACTTTTTTTCATATATTTGTATGTAGTTGGGTTTTTTCCTATTATCTCACAGAACTGTGAGATTCAAGACGTGAGATTGGTGTATTTAGGTCAGACGCTTAGCATGAGTAATGCAGTAGTATTGACAAATTTTGGTCTTGCTATGCGGGCAGTGATGTTGTTTTTTAAACAATCAGATAGTTAAGACTATTCTCACCTGTCTCAGGTTATTCCAGAGGACATAGAGAAGAACCTTCTACAAGAGATTCCTCAGCCACGTGCAGTCCCCAAGAGGTTAGATGAATATACACCAGAAGAAATTGCTGCCTTTCCGAAGGTTTGGACTCCGTAAGTATCTTCGATTTTTTTTTAAGAGGACTTGTTGACTGAATAGGTATTATATAGGCTTTCAAATTATTCATAAGAAAAAAGTACTCATTTTTCTCTTCATGTCTTTTTCTTTTTTGGAAAGAGGCGGTCATTAAAACAAAGAACAGTGGTTGCTAAAATTTTCTGTTTCTGGATTTGTTTTAGTGAGAAAAGCTTTACTTAAAATCATATTTTCAACTCTTGGCTTCATCAAAATGGGTAGAGTAAAAAGCTTCATTATCTGATTTAAGTTGTATGTGCTCCATAATGCATAACTGTTAGCTATAGCCACAGGAAATGCCACACAGGTCTGTCAACTTTCAAAAGCTTATTAGAAATCACGTGTACTCAGGATCCCCATCTTAGATGATGCTAAACTAAGTCTGTGCATCCGTTCTGTGTAATTGAGGCACCTCTGTGTTGCAGTCTCTGTTAAAGGGAACAGAGTCCAGCAAATACTTTAAGCCCCCTTCTGAGCTGAAACAGGGAGATTGGTTTTGACTTCTTCTAACCTATATCAGTGATAAAAATTGCTGTATTTCCTTTTATCCTCAGTACTGAAATTCCTGAGACCTCCTGGTTTGTATGAGGTTTCTAGAGGATTAGCCCTGAGAAATTTAGATTCTGCACCATTGACCAGAGTTCTGCAATACATTACAGTAAAGCTGATAAGCCTCTCCTGTCACATGGTATACTACACTCTTCTATAACTGTTTTTAATATTAAAACTGGTAAAGGTTCTCCACAATAATTTATGAGGATTGAATATGGATCTGGCACTTAGTTTTAGGTAACTAATTGGGAGTCTCAAAGGAAAAGGTGGTGTACTGCCAGAGCTTTTAAAATGCTTTTTTTTGTCCCTACACATTGCCATAGTCTTGGTTGAGTTCATCTCCTTAGCACTGGGCCACCTTAATTGTGTTGACTCATAGGTGTGTGTGGCAGAGGACAAATAAACTTGATGCCATCTAATTTAGTCATTGCTGTCAAACTAAGTTTCATAATATCTTCATGTCAGCATATTAACCTCAGGGAAAATCTGCAGGTAAGAACACTACTGCAGTTAGAATTCCCCTCCTGTCATGTCTTGGAACCATTCCATCTGGAGGAATTCAAAGCACAGAGAAAATAAGCATTCCCTTTTTTTCCATATTTCTCTCCTCTGCAGTCTCATCTGGATTGATTGCTGGTGATTGCGCTCTGTATACAATCTTTTTACTCTGTGCCAATTACGGGGGTTGGGGAGTGCTGCTGACTTAGAAATCCTGTAGCAGATTTGGAGGCTTTCAACTCAGAGGATTATAGTGCTTCTCCTGTGGGAGGGTTGGGGAGCTCAAGTAGGTATTATGGTGAAAAAAATCAGGGAATAGGTGGGCCTGAGAGGAACAGAATACTGGGTCTAAAATGGGTGAGAGAATGCTAGAGAGAAGTGGAGCTAGTGGCCTCCGGGTGGGGTAGGGAAAAACAAATGGGAGTTTGGGAGAATTTTAATGCTGTGGGTGTAGAGACTGGGACAGAAGTTTCCCTTCAGCCAAAAATGCGAAATTTTCAAACAACAAATTGCAAACAATTGCAACAAATTGGAATTTGTTGGTAATTGGAGACTGACTCACCACAGAGAAATACAGGGTATCCAAGTGGAACACTAAAATAGAGAAATAGTTTTTGATAAAAGTACAGGTGTGGAAATGTAGAAAACCTTTTGGTTTTCAGAGTGGAGAGCCTTCCCATCACCCCTCCTTCCACCATTATAGGACGTCAAGAAGGATCCTGCTCCATGAAAGTGGAGAATTAAATGTCAGAATATTTCCAGTCAGAGGGGCTTTCTTCGAGCATTCTTTCCTTTTATCCATATTTGGAGCCAGCTGACTTACCAGCTTGTGAAGAGGTTCTTAGATCCTCCATGGAGAGGTCTGAAATAAGTGTGACGGAAAACCATGTAGATACAGGAAAGTAAATTATGTCTCTTCCAGACATAGTTCAAGGGGAAAAAGATAAAAAACTAGTTCCTTTGACAGAGTTTGCTTTTGTACCATGAATGAAACCCTTATTTCACGTGTTTGAAATTTCAGATTGTGTGTCTTTTAAGTGAGTTTTAAACAGAAATCGTCACAGAATTCACCAGTCACCTATGACTAAGCAAACAATTCTGTTCCATAAAAACAAGGATGCATCAGATTCATGGGTAAATTTTCCTGTTATATACTATTTCAAAGTTGTTTAACTGTCTGGGTATATATATTTTTTGAGACAGTTTTAAAGGCAGGAAATGGTTTTTCAAGAAGTATTTAAATAAGAATGTTACCATATATATAGAACAGCAGCTCTGTGTTGTTCCAGTGAGATGGGTGCATTCCTGGGAGTTTCCTCTAAGAAAGCAGAGCTGTCTGATTCCATGGAGTGTGCTCAGGCTGGTGCTGGTGTGCAGACTGAGTGCCTGGTCCACTGCCAGCCCTCCTAGGAACTCCCCTCGGGCAGACAGCTGCTTGCTTGTCCTTGGGGGAGCAAGTTATTCTGCACTCTGGAAGGTTTTAAAACTTGATATATTGTAAACTCTGAAATTAGGCTTTTGAAAACCAAACACCTTCTTATTGTTTATATTTCTGAGTAACTTGACTGATTTCTGCCCCCATCTGTACATCCTGCTTTGAGGCAGGGGGTTGCAGAACCTGGTCTGAAGCTGTAGTTTTGTTCCAGCTGAGCAGCATGAGTTAGGCAGGGTCCCAGTACTGACACTGTGTGTCATCCCCGTTCCATGGCACACAGATTCCTGGAAGTTCGTCAGCAGCACTCTGTGGCTTTGAAAGCAGAAAATCACAATGTTCTCAGACAGAAAAGTTTGTAGGTGATGAAACACAAGCATGTTGGACGCCTGTGAACTGCAGATGGCTCTAATAATCCTTGTACATATTCTGTGCCACTTCCAGTTCCTCCCCAGTTTTGTGTCCTTAAAGCCAGCCTTGCCAGACTCAGGTAACCAGAAGCCAACTGTGATATTCCCAGAAAACAAATTTGTGGGCATTGGTAAACAGAAAAGCTTTTGGATTAAGAGATCCTCTCAGCCACAGCTGCTTTTTCTGCCTGTTTTCTTACAAGAACTGCAGCAATAGTTGTCTCGCACAGTTCTACAATTTCTAGTGCAAGTTTCTATTTTTGCTTACACAAATTATTTCTGGAATGTAGTAACAGAGCAGAAGAAGCATGGGATATCCTGGTTATGTGGCTGAAATGATGTTCTAAACAGTACTTTTATATATGCAAGATGCTGACAGGTTTTTTTTAATTAGGTTTTTTGTCTGTTAATTTCTTCAGATAACGTCATAAGGAACCAATACCAAAAGTCACCTCACACTGTATTGCATAGAGAAATTACATTTGGAGTATTTCCAGTGATGTGCTGTGTTACAAATTGCAACTTGCAATTATTACTAAATTTATAAAATGCTTTTTTTCCTACAATTAAATATGAGGTAAAGGAAAAATTGCTGGAGTGGTTACTCTAGTTACCTTGTGAAGAGCAGAGGGAAAGCCATAAAGCCATCTTCAAAGATGGTGGGGTCTTGAGTTATTTTTAGAAGGACCATTTCAAGTTTATTCATTAGATTTTAAAAATTTGGTACTGAAATAAATTTCTCCAGTCTTTTTCTTAATTCCCATTTAGTTGTAGAGTGTGTCTACAGCGTCTTGGGATTTGAATTGTGTTCTATATCATGCCTCACTTGGTAATATTTGGTTCTTATCTTGGGCGTAAGTAGTGCCCCTCCAACTCGAGTGCTCATCTTCTCTCACAGAGCAGGGCTGGCATGTAGCAGTGCTGAGAGAAGACTTGGCCAACACAAACTTCTGTAAAAGACTGGAGCTGGAGCCAGTCTTACTTTTCCCTGAAAAACAAACTGTATAAACGAGGAAAAAGCTATCCTGCCAATACAGCCCAGTTCTGTTCCAACGTACTCTTCGAGGAGTCTCTCTGGCAGCTCATTTTCTGTGGCCTTTTTGCCTCTTGGTGGAAATTACATGAACTAACTGGAGATCATTAATCCCCAATCAAACCTAGGAACTATCAGTGGTAACTTTTTTTTTAAGTAGTAAGGGCATAAAAATGTCTCAGGATTTTGTGTAGCATTTCACTTAACAGGAGATTTGGAGGTAACTAAGTCTCACGTTTCAGACTACCACAGCTGGATCTAAATTCCTGTGGACAAAAAGCCACACAGATACTTAAGAAGAAAATTGCTCTCCGCTACATTAGGTTTTAGCCACAGGCAGCAACTGGACACTAATCAAGAAGGGTCAGTAACTCAATCAATCTTAAAAATCCAACAAATTCATGTTCAGATTGTTTAGCCTATTGAATTGAATTACTGACTTTTCTCTGGCATGCCTAAAACAGATCAGTGCTACTGATTCTCATACCCTTCGTCTGGAGGCAGCTTATGTTGTATTGAAAACTAAAGTTGAAGGTAAGAGATAATAAATGGATAACTGGGCCCTTTTACTTGACCTGTCTGAAAAGGATCCCAAAAGGAAAGTTCCAAAGCTACTTTCCCCTTCCCTTAAAACCTGTTTATCTCATAAGTGAGAATAGAAACTAAATTAATGGAAATTTGACAAGCAATAGGAGAATGGTTGTATATGATACTGTTGAACTACTTGCCCACATGAAATTAGATTGTTTTATAATCACTCTTTTATAAATGTCTAGATTTCCTTTTTTTCACTTCTGTTGCTGACAGTAAGTCTGGAAAGTATTTCACCATTCCTTCACCCAGTTCTCTGTTTATTTGAAGAATAACGTAATTCTTTGTCCAAAGCCAAGTGTACAGTGCTGTTCTGTATACAGTCCTACAGTTTTTAGCAGAATATATCGCTAAAGAAGAAGAAACCTTCCATTTTCAAAAAGCATCATCTTAACATGATGAAGCTTACATGTACTTTCCATTGTTTTAACTTAAATAATTTTCCAGACAGAATTCATATAATCAAGGTCAAAATCTGGGAATTACCGTAAGTTTGAAAAAGCTTAGATCAATTTTGCTTGATTTGTTTTTACAGAAACCAAGGTTGTAACCACTTTATTTTAAATTGCAGTAAGCCATCCTTACTTTCACTAAGAGTGCCTAAATGCATATCAGATAACTTGATTTAAGGACACCTTTTTAAAATTACAAGTGCTAGTTTTATGTAGAAAAAAGCAGACAAATTGCAGCTGAGGACCACAAAATACACATCTTAAGTTTTGTTTGTCAGAAGAGGGTTAGTCACTATAGCTGTACTGTCACAGCAGTATCACCTTTTCTTAATCTTGTTACAAAATACAGCTTCTGTGACTGTGGTTTATTCTCCAAGCAAAATAAGTTATACTTGTAGAAGTGCTTTTTAGCCAAGACAACAGAGTCTGCGTGGGAACAACACCAACATGGAAACGGTTTTGTGCCTGAGCAGAACAAGTTGATGGCATAGAATAGGCCACAGTCTGAATTGGAAATTTTATGATAGTTGAAATATCACTAGCTATTTCAGTGATTATTTTACCAGAGGCATAGAGTTGCCATGGGATAGTAGGTACACCTTGAGTGGAAAAATAATTCATCTCCCCATTAGCACCAAACTGTTTATGTTTGAGTGTAACCACATAATTTGGTTTTACAGGGACTGATAGCAATGTCTGATCCTTGGGTTTTGATTTACTAGTGTGGTTAGTGAAAAAGATGAAATATATTCAGAAATCTCCTTTAGCTATAGTTCCCTTACCTAATAGCTACTGACTTTGGCACAACTTGTGAAGTGTACCTGAAAAATACATATATTCCTCTTGTTTCGGAATATACAGCGAAGTGTCTCTATGTTGAAGTTTGTCTATAAAAATGAATCCTGAAATACTCAAAATTTCATAGTTTATTCATAAATTAACCTGAAAGTGTCTGCCAGATAGACAGAAAATTTCATGCTCTGTGCATTGCACACTAATTTTAGACAAAATCAAATTATTTGGAACCTTTTGTTACAAGAAAAGACTAAAAGCCACCTACTGCCTTTAATAAGCGAGTATGAAAGATGAGCCATAGAAGTGTTCTGTGTAAGCAGACAACTGTCATCAGTTAGTAATAATTCCACATTCCTTTGATGGTGATTTCCAGAATTATGAAGAAGAGCATCATAGTAATACAGATCAAGTGTGCCTGCTAGCTCAGGGTAATGTGACCAAAGAGGGGCTAAGGGCTAGTAACTAAATGGCATGGTCAGTCCACAAAATCTTTTCACTAATTGGTCTTCTCCAATCTGTCATCTGTTCAAAACAGTGTTGTTTATAAACTCCCCTAAATGAAACATTTATGAGCCAGTGGATATCATTGGTTAAGTACTTAAAAAAATTAGGGGTAGGTTAGAAGTAATTTAACACCAGTTATTTCTTTGTGTGGTCTAGTTTTTCAGCCAAGTTTGGGGAGATTTTATCCTTGTTGTTTCTTAAAATTCTTGAAACTTGTGTAAGAAAGTCAGGGAGAGCTTTTTTAAAACTACACAGTTATGCTGAAGACTCCTTCAGCTGTTTGGGGAACTCTACACTGTTCAGCAGGAAACAGGATGGGGGAAAGTGGAAAGAAGGGCACTGGATAAAAAGCTAACAGAAGCCACAGACCTAGAACCCTCTGGGATGAGTTAATCTTAAAATATTTTGATAACTGCGAGTTAAGACTCATACTTTTTTGGTTTTGTTTTTGAAGGATAACCTATGCAAATGGGAATCCTGCCACACATTAAATTTTTCAGGTAATAGAAAGTGTTGTGAATGGAAGAGATGGATGTGCCTTTCCTAGAGGACAGTTACTAGTTTTTAAGGGGGTTTTCATGCATCTGGAGTAGTTTCATTCATGGAAGCAGTAAAATCTTAACAGACTTCTAAGCCTATCCTCTTCAACTTTTGCTATTGTACCACTGCTTTCATCTCTGTCACTCTATTAGCCTGTGACATTAGTTAGCCTTAAGGCACTGACCTTTTGCAGTGCTGACGCAGGAGTAAATCCTTTCTGAACACTCCTTGTTACTGCTGCCGAGAGTGCAGGAATTCCAGGGAACTCCAGTTCTCTGGGTCATGTGCTCCAATGGTGAAATGATTGCCCACAGGTGAAGAGAAAATTGCAATTTGAGATCTTCAGAGCTTCCACACCAGGTGTGCATTGCTGGGTCAAGAGCAGGTATTGACAGGTCACTCCATATGCAGCACTGACAGTCTAATTCTTCAGCAGAGGCATGTTTGAAACCATTAGCAGTCACTAACACAGGTTTGCAAATGCCTGCAACAATTTTATAAGATTTGGCTTCATAAAACATATTTTGAAAAGTATCAGACAATGCAGCGTAACAGCAAAGCAGTGTGAGTAGGGATTATTTATGAAGAGATGACTATCCAGGTTTTTTGAGCTTTAAAGAAGATAAGGTCATGTTACCAAGTGCTGTTTATCAGCAGCATGAAGTAGAGGAGCACGTAACTTCTTTTGGAAGAAGAAGGAAGGGCAAGGTTGGCTATGAATTATATTGTTATAGCTAATCCCAGTGCATTTAGAAGTTCTAAGAAACAAAGGAATTTGGATTAAAATACGTAGTTTTGAAGAGGTATTCCGAGTCGTTAAAAATTAAGAGAAAATATTTTTTGAAAGATTGTCTGGATTGTAAAATAACTGCTGTACATATGAAAAAGTGTCATGTATTACTCTACAGCCTTACCTTTATTATTTCTTTGAGGTAATGCTGGTTTTCATGTGTCTGCTGTAAGACGTTACAAGGTTTTCACTTGTTTGCTTAGAAATAAGATGCTGAAGTTGTCCTGTGTATTTTTTGAAATCAAGTTAGTTGCAGTATAATACAGACTAGTGATTACTTAGTTTTGGCCTTCATAGAATAACACACACACACCCCTCCTCGTTTTATTTTTTCTGAGGCTGTTTTACCTCCACAAAACGTTGCTAGGCAAAGGGAAACATCATTGCTGGAATGTGCTGGCAAGAATTTAATAAAGATGGAGCTCTGCAGCAAGTCTCTTCAGAGCTGATTGAATAAGTATTCACTCCAGGAGTTGTAAGTTGACCACATTAAACTATTGCAGAGGGTCTCTGTCCTGTCTTTTTTGACAGGAAAAATACCCTTGGAAGAGGATATTTCACATCACACCAAAAAAGAATATAGAATATTCTGTGAAGTGGGGGGTCCCATCATAGCTGCAAATATGCAAGTAGGTTTTTTTGTGCTGTTAGTTTCTGTTTGCCATCTGAGATGTTCAGAGGCTGAGGTCATAGCTTCATGAGCATTTTTTCTGGCAATAAGGCTTGGTTTTAAGAATCATCCATCACTTTTCCTGCCTCTCCATTCTGCTTGTGTGGCAACAGAATGGAGAGTCAGAGAACTGACCTAAGTTAAAGACAACCTTGTTTTATGCAGCTGCACAAAGTGGTGTATGTTGGAGCTGGTTGGAGCTGCTAGGGAAGCACATATATGATCACCAGATTTCAGTATTAGTTAATGATACAGATGGCAGCTCTACACTCTGCAGTGCTTTCCAAACTTTCATTTCCAGTGAAATCTGCCTAGACACTGAAGAGACAAGGTACAATGGCAAGCTTTAGCCCAAGGATGGAAGCCTCTTTAAGTCATCTCTAAAGCCCATGAAGAAATGCAGGACTTCCCCATGTTCTAGGGTTTAGTTTGACCTCGGTCTTACTTCTTGAGGTGGGATACAGAGCAAAGAAGTTACTGTTACCTTGTAAATGGGAGAACTCTCACAGTCCATTAGTTTTTTTACACTGCAGAGTATAGAGCTGGCATCCATATCAAAAGACAGCGTCTAATGTGAAATGCATTAATTCTGCAGAGTTTTGGGAAGTAAGCTCTCTACCAGTTACAGTGAGGACCACTAAGACCCTTTTGTATTCCATATCAAAAGCTGATCCTAGGAACTGGACATATGTGCAGGTTTATCTGTTCTGTAAGGTTCAGTGACTGTGGATTGCCAGCATTTTACATCAGCTATATTTCTCTTCTGATAGCTGTGACTATAGATAAAAGTTGGGAGAATTTACAGAATCAAAGCATTGTGAGGATTTGGAAGTGACCTCTGGAGATCATCCAGTCCAACCCTCCTGCCAAGGCAGGGTCACCTAGAGCAGGTTACACAGGAATGCATCCAGGTGGGTTTTGAATGTCTTCAGAGAGGGAGAATCCATGACTTCCCTGGGCAGATTTAAGAAATTTAAAAGCTGTAATCAGAGCTTAGGACCCCTTCTTCAGTTCCTTTTACTCAGTGGTATTCGTTAAAACAGAAGCACTGAGTGGCCTCCTGTAATGAACAGGATGTTGATTTCATTTGCTGAGTATTTTGCCTAGAATTCACTGAACTGTCTTAATGCTTTTTGTGTGGAGTATAAAAATGTTAGGCAAATATTTTTTACATGTTTTGGTGGCAGACATCTGCACAGACTAACGTTGCATATTTTCAGTGTACCCATAGTAGTTTGCCTTTCTGCATAGATTGCAGAGACATTGGTTCCCACATTCCCACATTCCCATTTCCCCTTGTCTTGGAGTCTGCTGTCACTATATAGCAAAGTTTTTTTTTACCCAAGAATGTTGCTTAAAAAAAAAAAAAACTAAAAAAAAAGAAGAAGAGGCGAAGCAGCTATGTGGCTCTGTGAAGTCTTGCCTTCGAGTGAATTTCTGAACTGTCTGTTCTAGGAGATAGCATTTCCTTTGTTCCAAGTGCATAAACTCAGGGCTTTGCTGAGGAAGGGCAAAAGCACTGCCATCAAAGAAGAACACTCTTGCATGGATTTATGTCACTTATCAATGAGCAGTTACCCATTGATGCTCACAAGTAGTTCATAATTCTCTCTGAGTAGACAATGTTTTTGTGGGTTCATATTCTTCGTCTGACAAAATGCCTGTAACACTTTTGCCAAAGGCAGTGTTTTCCAAGGCTTAGCTTTCCTAGTGCCAAGGATTCTTCAAAAGCAGTCCAAAAGCCAAGTACTAGTGGGCATAAAAGCCTACTGTGGCAATAGAAAAGGCTTTAAAAACTTTTGTATTTGTGCATGCAAGTGTTTCAGTGTGGAAAATCCTGCCTTTAAGCTTCATTAACTTCATAAGACTGCGAACTAAGAGTCCAGTGTTTTATGCATTTTTATACATTTAAGTTTTAAGACAATGAGCATTAAAGTTGAAATGCAGATTAGAAGCAAGAAAGGGGAAAAAAAGGATTTTCACCCCAGAACAAAGTGCTGTGTGACCTGCAGCTCTGCAGCACTCCAGCATAACCCTAGATTCAAGTTTTAAGTGAGCCATTCATAGAAAAATGCAAAATCCTTTGAGCAGCTCACAAGAGGATGAATTGGCCTATTAAAAAAAAGAGTAATGACTGTAAGCTGCAAGACAAGTATGTCTTTGCCATGCTGCATTGCCTAAAATCTTTCAGCACTGTCCACCAGTCTAGGATGGATTCAGTGATAAAACTTCCAAGTCACTGCTGAGAATTTTTCAAAATCCCACACTCTTACTAGTCCACGAAGAGTTTGATACAATGAAATACCAATTCTGACATGCAGGGTGGGATCTGAGTAACAAAATGTGGAATGGCAGAGGCTGGCTGGAGCTTGATGATGTTTAAGGTCCCTTCTGACCCAAACCATTCTGTGATGCTATGAATATCTCCAAGCACTGAAGTCCAGGATTCTAGGAAACATTACTGATTTTCCAGTGCATATCAATCATCAAATGTTGACTGTGTTCAAGTTCAACATTAAGCAACTATGTAAACAACATATCTGGTGCTTGCAGCACTTCTGTTATGCACAAAAGGTACAAGTGCGAATGTTAACACAGAATTTGCTATTTAAATGGGAAACAAAGAAGCTTTGTGATTTATCATAGTATGAACACTAGCTCTTCTTTATAGTTGTTCCATAAAGTTCACATGATTGTATATGCTACTCTTGAAATAACACAAATTGAATTCCAGAGTTGCTTTCACATGAGAACCTATGGTCTCATACAAGGGTTGTGTGAATGACTTCACTTTGCAGTGCTATTGCTTGACAAATTCTGGAACTGCAACGTAGGACTAAGGAAGTGTTGGATTTCTGTGTGGCATCTCTGCAGCCATCTAAACTCTCAGTCTTTCAAGTAAGCCACCTGATTCCATTGCTGTCTGCTTTTCGTTTCCACGGATGAGCTAAATTACTGACAAAATTTACCACCTTTGGAAATTTAACTTGGTTAGTGTAGCGGTTTGCTGATTTTCCTGTATTCCAGAATTTTTCATTCAGCTTCACAGCAAATCTGGCTCTGTATCCCTTCAGATGCCTACAAAAGCTTTGTTAATACCTCTCTTGTTGAGTCCTGGTGAGTTTCTCTACCTGCTTTGATTCCCAGATGAGAGAAGCAGTGAGGAGCATTGTGTCCCCGCAGGCTGCAGGTGTGTGTGGGGTGGGGACTGTGTGTCCCAGGCACCTTGGAGACAGCTGGCCTGCACTGGGGGATTTGGGGAGTGACTGGGGAGAGCCCAGGAGGGGAGAGCAGCTTCTCTCCAGGACATCTTCGGGATGTAGACATGCATCTAGTCTGCAAACTCAGCATTCTAAAAACGGTGAGCTTGTCTGAACGGCATAGTTTCAGGGAGAATGGGATTCCTAAAGCCAGTGGATGTGTGGCAGGCAGGGAGAGTGATGTGCCTCAATAGGAAATTGCAGAGGATGGCAGACAGCAGTCTGCTTCTGTCTGAATGTTTTCCATGTTTATCATCCAAGCAGAGGGGATTGCAGAACTTACTCAAATTAGGGGATTTTTAAATCATCCATTTTAACTGTTTTAGTAGTGTTGTGGTGGACTGCTGTTAACTGAAACTTGTCATCTTATGCATGGATTATTCAGTGTTTGAAAGTGGAGACAAATTACTACCTGTGTTTAAAGCCTTGTGAGACTGCATTTAGCTCAAGATGCTTTTTGTTTTGCCTAGGAAAAGTAGGAGCGACAAGCTAGTCCTGATGTCTGCAAATTCCTAGTGGTCCTAGTAAATTTCTTTAATTTGTTTCGTTTTTATAATCCAGAAAATACTCTTCTGTGTCAAATACTTCAAGCACTGGAATAAGGAAATAAAACTAGACCAGGCTGCTACTGCAGCCTTAAAGCAAAGCCACTGTAGTGCACATACATTTCTTAAAACACTTTTTTTCCCCCCACAGACCTAAAGATTTTCGAATGAAGTAATAACAATAAAAGAAGAAGTGCCATCAGGAGTGTCTCCCCTCCAGCAAAGAAAACTCTTCTAAAATGGAAGCATCTGTGTATCTCAGTCAACCATTCTATACTGAATGTTTCTGACAGCTGTTAGCAAACTTACTGTATTTGAAACAGCTCTAAGAATAGATATTACCTTGTTAATACTATCTGCACTCTGTATTGTATGATTTGGTATTTGTTAATGACATTTGGTTTGATACTATTATTAAAGAATTGATACCTTTGTAATGAATATTTGCATCTCATAGATTGACTACTGATATGAAGTAGCTCACTATTAAAGTTGCAAATCTTGAATTCCATGCAGGAGGAGCAGAGAATAATTATGGTCGCCAGCCATAATTTTTCATCCTTGAGCTTTGGCCATCTTTTGATACATTGTGCTCTAAGGAGCAAAATGACAACTGCTATTTTCTTAATCATCTTACTTTTTTCAGACCACTGTTCATCTGTAACTAAATCTTGGCTGTACTGAATGACAACAGCAGGTTTGGCTCTATTTTCTAGCAGCTGAATGTCATTAAATGTATTCCTAATGGTATTTCATTCTTGATGTGGAGATGTTACATGACTGTCACTGGGGACTCGATATCCATAAGGTTCTGCTTTGGGAAGTAGCCTGGCAGAGCACTGCTCCAGGTGGGCATGGCTTTTGAAGATGGCAGAGTCTGGACTCCAGGGCTGGTTACACCAAAACACCCATTGCAGGCTGTGACTCTTCCTCACTAGGAGGAGGTCTGCTGACAACCAAGTGTAGAATAGATTTCATTAAAGAGCTTGTTGAAATAACAGGCGCTAAAGGCAGATCACAGAGAGATACTCTTCCTTTTATTCCCCCTTAAGCCTAAATCTGATTTTCATTCAAGTCACAGGAACATGCCTTACTTACTTTAAAGAACATATTACAGGACAAAGCAGCAACATTTTTATTACAAAAGCCAATGAGGGAACCAAACTTAAGTGTTGAATGATGCAAAAAAAGTCATAAAAATACTTTGCTTTTGCAAGTTACTTCCCTGAGATTCTTTACTGCTTTGCTGCACTGAAAACTCTCAAGACAAGTTCTGTAAGTGAAGCACCTGTTATTTTCTGTGTTGTAGGAAACACTGATAGCATTATTTGCCAAATTTTACAATGTTTGGTGAGGAGAATGAGTGTTCTACATCTCTTTCATACAAGCATCATACCAGAAGAAAAATACTGCTTTATTTATAATAATATTTCATTACACAAAATAGTGGTTTGGTATTGGGCCTTTCTTGGCATTCAGATGTGCATATCCCAGGAAACATTCCTACCTAGTGAATGTGCAGCCATTTCCCAGTCAGTAACTACATTTCATTAACTAGGAAAAGTATTTTTAAAAGCCCTAGGTTGCAATAAATGCTTTTTTTCCTGTGGAAGGACACAATACACAGAGTTCATTGGTAAGATCTGTGTGGAATCAGCTACTCATCATGTGCTGAACACTCCAGTCAACAACTTCAGTTTCTTAGGTGGTCTGGAAAAAGAATGAGACTCTCTCTTATTCAGAGATTGGGTTTTGGAGAAAATCTTGACTGACTCTGTCTTACTTTTTTTGGCAAACATACAATTCCTGAATAATATTTTTATAATTGGGTAGTGCCCACTAGTTAGTTACTTTTTATTACCAAGGTTTGTCCGGCAAGTGACCCTATGACCAATGATACCAGAAGCATTCTGGGCAGTAGGGTGCCATTAAATGGCACAGTAAATATAAATTAACTACTGCTGTTGAAGCCTGTGCTTTATTATATAAATTGTTATGAAATTGGAATGAGTATGGCCACTCTATTATCCCCAAGTGATCTGTTTAATTCAGTACATGCACATCCCTGCGGTGTGAGGAGGTGGTAGCAGTGGCAACCAGGGTTGTGCGTGTCCCACACGGGGGTTCCCTCAGGCCAAGAGCACCCGAATTCCCTGTGGGCAAAGGGGTCTTGTGCTGCCTCCTGCTGCTCCCCCAGCCCCAGCAGCTGCTGTGGGAGCTCTTGGAGTGGCACAGCGTAGGTGACACCGACTGCAGAGCACAGGCACCCTCAGGGATTTGGCCAGGCTATTGTCATCAAGCTGTTACATGGAGCAAAAACACCAATTGCCTTACTTTGATCACTTTGACTGTGCTGTGTCCCTGCGTCCCTGGTTTTGTCCTATCACTCTCTGTGGTCCCACAGGAACTTGAGATTTGGATATCGTGTTGCAGGACAGCCAGTCAGAACAAACTCACTGTGCACTGTGAGCAAGAGACTCAAACTCTTTTAAAGACAACTTGGGCAGAATTGCTTAAAAGCTGATTTTTTTCATCAGTGAACTTCTCAGTCACTTCCACAGGACCTGTAGGTCAGCGTATCTCAGGCAGAACTCTGAGCTGTATCAGTACAACTTGGATGGGAGTGGGCCAGCCAGGGAGGGACAGAGGGAGTCAGGGGTAAATTAACTGGGGTAAATTAGCACAGGTGTTCACAGCCAGTGCCAGCAGGGAAATTAATCCTGTGACACAGACATTTTTGTATTTAGTGTTAATAATATCTCTGAATGTCAGCTGCATGTGCCAGGCTCTGGTACCTGCACGTGTGAGAGCTGTGCTCACATGGAGCCTCAGTGTTCTGTCAAGTGGGGCTAAGCTGCTGAAGAATAAATTCCATAAACTATGTTATACTTTTCTACCCTCTATTTTAAATGCAAGTGCAGGTAAGGAAATTACATTCAACTCACATTTCATCAACTTCTATCACTTTTCCCCAAGAAAATGGTTGGAGTCAGGGGTGAAAGAAGTAATGGGAAAACAGAAAGACAACCTAGAAAGTTCTCCAGCCCCCAGCCAGAGCCTGCTAGTGACATGCACATGGTGTGTGCTACTAATGAAGTACTACATTCTAGTAGTAGAATTCTAGGCAAGATAGTTTGAGGTTACATAGTAAAGGTACCCACTCATCTTCCTGGTGAGCTGAGGTCCAGAGGCCAAGCCTAACAGGCTTTTCTGTAGGATATGCATAGATGCCCTCCCAGTCAGGGATGAGCCAGAAGATGGTACAGCACAGCCTCTCCATGTCTGAATAGGGCTGAAGAAAAAGGGTTGTTCCAAACCTATCCTTTCAACTTAAATGGCCAGTTTTGAGCTAAATCTTAGTCTCCAGTGCTGTTGTGTTTACAAAATCTGTTTATTGAGTCACTTTATAACTTACCTTGTTTGTTTGTAGATAATGAATTGCTCTGTGCTCAAGTGGTTGGGTTGGCGTTTTGCCTTCCTCTCCTCATTAGCTGATCCAAGTCGCCATCCCAGCTACACCTGCCTGTCTTTCAACTTGGGCTTGTCAAAATGTGAAATCTCACATCTTCAGCTGGTACAGCTACCTCAACTCATAGTTGCTCTCTACATTTGTCCATATATAATTTTTAAACTAAGGCTAAATGATGTTTCTACTAAGTGCCTACATCCTTTAAAATAAAACTGTTGCCCAAAAGTGTTGAAAACAGGAAACTTATTTCCTTCTCATTACGTTCTGTCCCCTGAAGATCCAATGCAATTGTTTGGAGTTAAAAATCAAATGAATACATAATTACCATACAAAAGCTTGCCACTTTTATTTGCATACAAAACAGAAATGAAAGAGGTTCACAATAAATTATCAGTGTGCTCCCACGGAACATTCTTGTGTATTATTTTAGGTGAGTTAAGAAAACAATGGTCTGTTAACGTAAGAAATCTTTGCAAAAGGATAATAAGCCAGGTGCAAGGAAACCTGATGTATTGTTGTCCAGTGGATTTAGTCAGGTTACTCTGCTAGTAAAGCAATTCATCCTAAACAAACAGAAAATAATCAACTGGGAAAAAATGGATAACAAAACATGAACTTTAGTGAATGGTTCTACGTACACCACCTTGCCGGATGCATTTTTTTAGATACAGCTTGAAGAGTGAATGGAACAGAACTCCAGAGAAAGATCTACAAGTGACCTTTCATCATCATCTAGCACCAACCCACTAACATACTAAACTTCTGGCATGCAAGATAATTACCATTATTTGTTGTATCAACTGGCCATGTACACTTTTTTCTCCTTTAACATAAGAGCCTGTAAACATCTTCAGTGACAGGTGAGGCACCTGGACAAAAGGCCAAACACAGATGTGGATAAAATGTTTCCCTTTTTTAAACAGTTCACTGAGAGGGACTTTTTCCATTCGCCTTCGTGTGTGCTGGAGTCTTGGCGCTCCTTTTGGCTATCCTCCTTGCGAAGCGACTGATTCCCGGGGACCTCAGCTCAACAGCTTCCATCTCTTCTTGTACAGGAGTAAACTCTGGTTGAGCAAGATGAGGTGATGGATAGGACTGGGAGTATGGGGATGGGAAGGGGTAGGACCCGTGAACTACGTACGGCTGTTGCTCACCGTCATAAAGGTCCTCAGGGTCATAGATTTGGTAGGAGTTATGTGGCAACTGCACTACTGGGATGTCTTGATCAGTTGGCTCACCGTATCCACCTTAACCCACCACCACCAAGAGTATTCATACGGTTAACACAGGAGAAGGGGAGTAGAAAATTAAAGCATTCATTAGGAAATTGACATTTTATATATAGATATATTTCTATATCGTGTGTGAGTATATATATATAATCTTTAAATACACATCTTTTATTCACATAAAGGAACAATGAAAACATTTAACAAAATTAATAAGCTGGAGCAATTGGAAACCCACCAACAGACAGCCAAGTTAGTTGGAAACCACCACCAGAATTTGTCAAATGTCCAGTTGTAATACTGTGCTCATTACACACTGCACACTCTGCCTGCTATAGCTTATTCCAATTATGGGCTAGAATATATGATTAGCAGGCAAAACTGGGTCAGGCAATAATGTTTAGCAGTGCCAGGAAGCCAAGTGCATGTACAGCAGCTGTAAGTTCATTAGTGGTAGTCATTATCGTTGCTGGAAAGCACAGAGCAGTTCAGCATCCATCTCTGACCTTCAGCCCAATGAGACCTGAACCAGAATGAGCCTTTCACCTTCTGGATTCGTAGCCATTGTAAAGGATTGGGCCTTAAAACAGGAAATGAACAACGGGGAGGGGAAGTGAGGAGAAAAGGACAGGAAGAGACGACAACAAAAACATTCAGGTAAGTAAAACATACAAATCAGCTCAGGGGCAGATTAAACTGTAAACATCAAACAAATAGGCCTTATGTGTAACATTTGTAATGACTAGTGCTTTAATTTTGATTTTAGGTCGGGTGCTATAATTTTTGGAAATTGTGTTAACTTCTTCCCATGGCCTCTCCGTGCTATAACAAGATGGGAAAGTAGGATACAGAGAAGGTGTAGAAAGAATAATTTTCTCCAGGTGGCTTCACTGGTTAATGATGGACACGTGCATCCCTGTGCCAGGTTACACTAACTACAAGTTTAGTAAGGGTCATGCTCTCATGCCACTCAGAGGCACATGGAAGGGGAGGTTGAGAAACATGTTTGAAAAACTACAAATGTAAAAACTCTGCTGTCACGAACATGAGGTGGTGGGGGTTCAACACAGACCACTGAGATGGACCAGGCTCATACAACTACACAAACACAGGACAAAACCCACTAGGCAGGATCAGTTTCACAGGCTGGGGTCAGACAGTGGTCACTTTCCTTTGGTCACTATGCTGGGTCACCTTCTCTTCGTGCTGCAGTCCCACAAAGTACAGCCACACTGGGCACACAGGATTTTAGGGAGCTACCACATTTTAGTGCAAGATTCACCAGTAGCCTCCATCTCACTTGGGCTGTTAGGAAATGCCACCCTCACCTCTGCACGCAGCAGCTGCCCCCACCCTGACTACTCACCTCCCATGCCATAGCCAGCGCAGGAGGAGGGGTCACAGTACCCTGGAGGGCCAGCAGGACCCTGAGAGCCTGGGGGTCCCGTGTGCCCCGCAGGACCTCGTGGACCTGGAGATCCTGGTGGTCCCGGGCTGCCAGTGCGACTTTCTCCTGGAGGTCCTGCACAGAACAGGAGATTAAACATCTGAGTAGTGTCTTTCATGAAAGCAGGGATTTGAGGCCATCTTTCCTGGCCTGGAAAATATGGCACTGAGTGTGCTATAAACACTTCCAGGAGACAGCTTGAGCAGGGGAGCAAGGCATCCTGGCTCTGACTGCCCTGGGCAAGCTGAGGGGAAGACTTCAGCCTCTGGCAAGGAAGACAGAGCAGCAGCCTGAGAGGAGACCCACTCCCGATGAGCCTTCTCTCTGGCTGCTGCTTCATCTTCCTTGCCAGAGACAGCTCTTAGCCAGAACTAGGGCAAATGTTTCACCAAACATCAGACTTCTGGAAAGGGATTTTCATGGGGAAAGGACAGCCCTGGATGCCTGCACAGCTCTTGTTTCCTCCCACTCCCTTTCAGTGCAGTTTCTGGTAATGCTGACTTGACACCAGTACCTAATGGTCAGAATACCCTAATGAAGTCAATGCAATTTTACTCCTGTTTCAACAGGACCTGGATATCACCCTCTCTGCCTTCTCAGGACCCAGATATAAATCCATGTCATATAATGTGCTTAATTGCTGGATGTTTGTCTGTCAACTCACATTTACGTATGACCTTGAGTCAGTGAGAAAACAAAAGTAATTAGTACAGGTTAATTTTTTTACCCTTCCAGAACCCATGTCTGAAAAAAAAAAACGAACTTAAAACATTTTAAAAAGATGGGCTGGGAGAAGCAGTTTATCATAGGGAAAATTAAAATACCTGTGTGATGGATGACACCATTGTGAGGCACATCATAACATATTACATAGTAAGAAAATTATGACAGTTAAGATGCCTGAACTCTTCTGGTACTTAAGGAGAAAGACAGAGCTGCTCTAAACTGCTTCACATGTGGGTTGGAGTGGTCTAATCCAGATGCCTCAGATGTAAATTTACCTGTGGATCCTGGTGGGCCTCGGGGTCCTTGTGTTCCAACACCTGGATTGCCTTTTTCTCCTTTTTCACCTGGTAAACCTGAGGAAATAGTACTCAGTCACATTTAGATCAAAACCTGTGAGCAGTGTTTATTATTTAACCAGGGTTATAGTTCCATATGTTACTTTTCATCTAAAAACAGATGGCAGAGAAGGACGGAGGTGAAAATTAAAAATTATTTGGTTCTTTTTCCATCCCTCCCCTGACACCCTCTCAAGGGAAACGTCATTCCTGGGGTCTTAAATATTCCTGCTGCCACAGCGGTTTCATCACGGTGGTATGCAGAGGCATCAGCCAGTTTCCAGGCTGCACTTCCTGCAGAAAGTTGTCTCTGGACTACACCAAGGTGCAACTACTGTAAATCAGAAGAGTCTTCCAAGCCTCATAGCTATTTATAAATTACTGCGTGTCCCAGAAAAGTCACATTTTTAGTGCCACAGAAAATTTTCCTTCATTCCCCCACCAAAGAATGGTTCAGCACAAGATGGTTCTATGCATACATGGAGAGAGTTGTTACTGGTTGTGGCAGAGTCCTGCTAAAACATGAGAATGGAGTTCCATCACAGTCAAAATCTGACCCCCCAATAAAGCCCAATTCAAGGGTTTCCCAGTCCTGAAACTCTGATATTCCAACATGCACAGCCAGTGAGTTGTTGCACTTGGTTATGGGACTAAATATCTATTCTTGTGTCTGATCCATGGAGATCACAAATATTGTAATTCAGAGACGGCGCTGCCTCCTTCCAGCTTTCCATCTCCTTCTGCACTACCTCTGTGGCATCCTGTAAAAACACTTTCTATATGCAGCCATCACAATAAGCAATGTTGAACTAGAGTAAGTGTCAAAACTATAAATTCCAGACCTTGAGTTTCCACTGGTGACTTGGAAATTCTCATAAAGTCTGTGTTTGATTTGGATGGTTCAAAGACACCAAATCCAGGTTGGTGTGTGGGACTTCCCCCCATTTTCCAGACCTCCCTCCCGGCACTGGTAATTGCTCTCCTGGCTTCACAGCTTCCCCAGTTTGAGTCAAAGCCTATACACAGCACCTTCATCAACACAGCAGAAAGCAAGCAGTTGCTGCCCTGGGTGGGGCAGGATCTGCAGTTTCAGCTCACTGGCTCCTTCCTTCCCCTCTGCTCTTGTAACCTCTACCTCCTAGGGCAAAACAGCTGGAGGACACCTCATTTTTGCAAGGAATCACAAAATCATAGAATATGCTGAATTGGAAGGCACCACGAGGATCATCAAGTCTGACTCCCAGCCCTACACAGGACCATCCCCAAACACTCCTTGAGCTCTGTTGGGCTTGGTGCTGTGACCCCTTCCCTGGGGAGCTGTTCCAGTGCCCAACCTCACTCTGGGTGAACCTTTTCCTAATATTCAACCTAAACCTTCCCTGACACAACTTCAGGCTATTCCCTCAGGTCTTGTCACTGGTCTCCACAGAAAAGATTTCAGTGGCTGCCCCTCCTCTTCCCCTCACAAGGAAGCTGTAACTGCAGTGAGGTCTCTCCTCAGTCTCCTCCTGGCTGAACAAACCAAGTGACCTCAGCTGCTCCTCACAGGGTTTCCCCTCAGGGAGTCATAAAAGATCTTTTTTACCTCCTTAAGCTAATTTCTAATGGAAGCAAATAAGTAAATAAAAAGTCTAAGTGTGGAAAAAATTGTTATTAAAACCCATCACTGGCAAAGAATTGTTCACATCAAGTTTATCAAATATGAGTTTGCTGAACTGAAGTGGATTCAGTATGTTCTGAGGAGTTCTGGGTCTTCTGCACGAACAGGAGGCTTCCAGGACAACACATTGTGTGACCCAACCCCATGGAAAACACAGACCACACCACTGCAACCAGTAAATCCACACTGAGTACATCATTTTTAACCAAAGCTTGATGAGCTCTTTGCCTTACCTCTTCAAGCTTCTTTGCCACGATCCTGGCATAGATAAGGTATTGCCTATTTCCCTTTTGTGCCTTTTATTTCCCTCAATTGCATCATTTTGAGGGGAGGGTGATGGTGCTTTTTTCCAGATGCCTGAAATTAGCTTAGCCCTGGCTTGCTTCAAACGTGTGCAGAAACTCATCTATTGCAATTCTCTACCTGTGCTGCAGGCCTTGTAACAAGGGAAATGTATCCAAATTATCTCTTACCACGCAGGACCTGCAAGGAAAGCCTTGTCATTTGCCAAAGGCAAAGTCTGTCTCTGTGAATTGCTTTTTTCTAAGAAGACTGACCCATTACAACCATCTGGAATCTACACAAATGTTCACTACAAGGGCCACTGCTTATCCTACTGCATGCTAACATTACTTGGTGACTTCAAAGACAACAGCCACAATGTTTTGAAACCACGGCCTGCCACGCACACAATTATAATTATTAACACACACAAAACTACACACCACTATGTGATGTTCACAGAATAAAATGTCAGTAAGAAATGCTAAACATGGAACAAATCTACTGAGGCTAAGAAGAAAATGTTCATTCTGGAATAAGTGATGAATCTCTTGTGCAGGGCAAACCTTCTTTGAAAGCAAACACTGAAGCCCAAGATAAAGGTCTGCCTCAGGTTTCTTTTACACTGATTTCCAGTAAAGTTTACCCAAGTTAAAGAGAATATAAACACCAACACAAAAATATCCTGCTCCTAAGGCAAAATTCTCATGAGTTAAAGCCACGGGCTTCCCTGATGGACTTAGCAGACTCACACACCTCTTGGCTCACCCCTAATAAAAGGCAGAACACTCAAAATTCACCCAAGTCATCTTTGATGCCAGCAGAGCACGGCTTACAGAAAGCCAGCCAGACAAGCCATCGCTCTCCATGAAAGTTACTGCAATGGTTAATTGCCCTCAGAATGAAAGTGTGTATCAAAAGTTGCCATTTAAGAGTGGCTTCAGGTCCCTGGAACTGCTTTCATGTTTGTGCTCTGGACATGCTTCAGCAATACCACCAAACTGTCTCTCCCGTTCACGTTAACCATGGTTTTATTTCTTGCCCCCATCCAAAATAAGCAACTGAAATAAATTATTTCTAACCCTTCACTAAAGATAGCTCTGAGAGCATCAGTTACTGAAAACAAAACCAAGCTCATGAACACGTTCTCAAGAAAAGATTAAATTTCCATGGTTTCTGAACAAATGGCAATCTCAGGTGTTCTTTATCTAATTTTGTCCTTAGGAGAATCCTGTCCTATGAGAACTACATACTGCAATTAAGAAAAATTAAACTGCTACCAAAAATATCCTCTTTTAAAGATATTCAGCTGTGAGCATAGTGTATAATAACACAGGGTTGTGATTTTTTTTTCTTTTTTAATCCAGAGGAAGCTAAAACTGGAAATAAAAATATTTAATTGACTCAACTGGCAAAAGTTCCATTTAATTCCACTGGAATTTTGCCATCACAGCTGTAAACGTGGCTTTTGATAGCACATGTTTAACTGACTCTTTCATATGAAGCCAGGAAGCAAATAAGGATGAGGCTGTGCTTGAGAACAGTAACTTTCCCAGTGACAGCTTAGGTATTTATTGTACTTTAATCATAGTGGGATGGGCTGAGTAGCAGTAAGTTTTATGCACCACTTCAGGCCACTTAAGAGCCAAAGTCCCTCCAATAGTAGAAGAACTGCACTTTCACAACATCTGAAAGCTAGCAGTGCCTTAGAATAATTAGTGCTATGGTTTTTCCATTTTTTCTCAAAGTTGAGAAAACTACCCATATATTATAAAAATAACTGAAAACCAAAAAGAAGAAAAAACATGCTGACTCTTTTGGTTTTATACATTTGCCGAGGTTCAACTACTTCCTGGGCACTCAGAAGCCAGACAAGAGTTGTTTAAGTCCCAGTTCATAAACAAAATCACAACAAAGTATTTTTGAACTAGCTGAAAGAAAAATAGAAACCAGTGCTGTGAACTAGTTAAAATTAAAATAGAGATGACCGCTGTGAATAATCAGTGTTTGGGTTTTTTCCAAACTCCTATACTTATGCAAATAAGCAAAGAGCAAAATTCTAGTAATTTATCTGGGATTATGTACTGTAGGGGCCTGGTAAAACAACGTGGCCTCTCAGCTGGCAACAGACACTGAGAACTGAATCTGTCAAGCGAATCTGTCCTTTCTCACTGAGGTGGTCTTTCTTGGAAGGACCAACTCAGTGTGTTACTACTGAGAGGAATTCCATCCAGGAATGGGACATCCTGGACCTAGAAGTTCAAGTGGAGGTTTCTAACAGAACTCCCAAACACTCTCTCAGTCCACGTCTCTTCCCGAAACATCTGATTAACACCTGGCAGAGTGACAAGGTAAACAAGGGGACAGAAGCTATTGGCCAGGCAAGTTAGCAGGGAAGTTCACTGATGTCTCTCACTGCTGACATTTCCCAGTAAAGCTCTCTTGGCGCACCATTTCTAACCAGTTCCACTCACTGCTTTCTGAAGTGCCCCCTCCTCACAGGCTGGAATTGAATGGGTGCTAGGCAGGAGATGAGCAGGAAGAAACATCTGGCCTCCCCACACCTTTTATCTTCCCGCTCTGCCAGCGCCTTGCCATCCAGCTCAGAGCCAGAAACAGGCTCTTGCAGCAATCCCAGCAGTTGGAGGGGGAAAAAGCAACACTACCAGACAAGCAAACAGGTGTTTTTTTCCTTCTAATGGCTATTACTTCTTAGCACACTCTGTTGCAGGGCGTTTTCTGAACTTAGAGGTGGAGCCTGACTTTCAGAGTTGCTAATCTGGCACTGGTCTTGAACATTAAATTGGCTTCATATACAACCAAAACACTGATGACATCAATGAAAAGAAACACATTGTTCATAAAGACTTCCAGGTGGCTGGTTGGACATCTTCAGGACAGGACTATACATTGTGTTTGCAGAACAAGTTAAATGCAAACAGTGCTTCATAACACAGCAAGGGATGGAGTCTGACTCCATTTACCCTCCTCTCTGTAGTCACTGGAAACTTAAAAACCTTTCCTTCCATCCAGAAGCAGAGCAATTTTAGTCAGCTACTTCCCTGTATGATACATAGTTAGGAATCAAGTAAGAATTGGAAATGCATGGAAAACATCCAATCATTCTCCACAAGCATGAAGCTGGTTCAAACAATTTTTAATTTTCATTTTTGCATTTTGGGGTTAGCTTAGAGCAATTCCTTAGAAATGGATTCAGAAATATCCCAAGGGTCTGTAGAAGAAGGTATCTTCCTGCTCAATAAAGTACTACTACATCAAACACTCATCAGTCTAAAAATTCAATTTCTTCTGAAGAAATTAAATCCTCAAGGAGTAATAAATTATATACTTTTGCCTAGTTTCTGAAGGAGCTCCTTCCTCTTTCTTCCAGATTCAGTTCAAGGCTTCAGTTACATGAATGTCCTAAAATCCATTTTCACTCAAATAAACCAGCCAATTATTTTGTCTTAAAGTTTACACATGGATTCTTGATTCTTGAAACAACCTCATGTTAAGCTGCAAATATTGTAAAACACTCCCAACATTTGGTGTCACATTTATGAAAATCTGCAGAGGGCTCTGGCTGACTGTAGTTCTGAAGGATCCTTGATTAGAGCTTTCTCTCTGCCACGCATAAAACTCCCCACAAGCACTACCTGCCAAAATAAGTCCCTTCTAACAGCAGTAATCTATAAAGAGAGGAAAAGGGTAATATTCTTTTTAATGTGATTTTATCCCTTCTGTACTCTATTGCCAGTGCTGCTCCCCAGACATTAATACTGTCTGCAGTGGGCTGACCCATGTTTCATTTATGTTTCATTTAAATGACTGTATCTAATCACTCTGTGATTTCACAGTAGTACATGGACCTCAGCATGTCTGGACTTCAGCACAGCGAATGCAATGGAAAGTACATCCTAAATGTTGGACACGTTTCTTTTTTGGAGCCTGGAATTGTGGTTGCCCCATTCCCGAAGTCCTAGCTTGAACAACTTCCTCCCAAGAAGCCATTTAAAATATGCTAGTGGTAGTGTGGATTCAAGTATCCTGAAATCTGCATTCAGTGTCTCCAGATCACCCTCTGAAGTCAGTTCCTCAATTGCTGTCTCTTCCAATCTTCTACTTAACTCATGCTCCCTCATTCCTTCTTTCTACCTGGTTTTTGCTCAGCTGAAGCAGGCAGCATGAGTGAAGAGTCTTGCCTCTTATTTTCAAAATGGTAATGGCAATTACAGCCTTGAGGGTAAGACTCATAGGTTCACTTTCTATTAAAAACTTTCTATTAAAAACCATGTTTTAACAATGGTCATAATGGCTACTGTGAACTGGAACTATTAAGTTCCTGAACAGCCTTCATAGGAATTAATTTTTAAAATCCCAGTTAGCAGATTTTGTAACAGCAACACCAATTCTCTTCTTTTGAGTATCACATTTTCTCTTGGGTCTATGGCCACCTCCTCATGCGATGTTCTTCAAAGGACTTTCACAATTATAAATCTACTCAGTATTACCCTCTGAGGTTAGTGTTACTCTGGGACACAAAAGATTGCCAGGGTTGCACAGAAAGAATGTAAATAAAACGTGGGGCTTGTTTGCACTATTAGACAATGCTGGTGGAGGAAAGAAGGGGATCTAGACTACATATAAGAATATTGTAGAGAATTCTGGTAAATGTTAAGTGTATTCTCTCAGATCTCACCATTTCCTCTTCTTGATCCTCTTAAACCCTCAAACTAGGAATTTTTCTCTCTTCTTATCAATCCTGTTCCTTTCAGGTGATCATGACTCAAAAATACCTAGACTGACACATTTCAAGTTATCAGAGAAGCTGAACATTTTCCCAACATAAACATCAGTTTTGCATCTGACTTTCTTCAATTGTTCTTTAGCTTATACATTTAGAGATTCTGCTCACTTCAGTCTTACTAAGATGAAACATGATGTGATGGGATGCGCACAATTATATTCCACCAATCTTCAGCAGTCTAAACATTAAACCTCTGTCTGATACTGCCAAATCACACTCAGCAAAGCCTGCATGACCTTCATGACAGAGAGTCTCTAGAGCCTTCGTTATGACCTGTGTTGATCTCACCCATCAATTCATGGGAAAACTGTTGCTTTCTCATTTAGACAGGAGACAAAAGCTATTAGAATGTATCAGGAATGGGAGGTATAACTTTGTATGTGTGACGTATGAAGCCTACCTCTTTCTCCTGGTCTTCCTGGTTGACCAGGGCTTCCTGGAAAGCCTTGCATGCCTGGGGATCCTTGCTCCCCCTGTGGCCCTGGAGCCCCTGGCCGACCTGGCTCACCAGGAGGTCCTGCGATGGTTCGTGTTGAGACAGACTGGCTTGGAATCTGGTTCAGGATCGAGTTGTATCTTGCCATATGACCTATCAGGAAAAAAAAGTCATAATTTTCAAGTTGCAGTGGAAAATCTGGTTCAGCAAAGTTTGAACAGAGCACTGGCAGGTTCTCAAGACTGTGGTCTGTCATGCTTTGGTATTATGAAGTTGTACGCTTGTTGAGGCACAAACAGCAGTTTAGTAAGTACACGGAAAATTAAGAACTATTGTGCACAATTTTATTTTCTTACTTTGGTAAGGGTTTTGGGGGTTTTCATATTTTATGTCTATAAAAACTTTAAATTATTGCAGCAGAAGTTTCTGTATACTGTAATAGCTTGGAGAGAATTCCAGCTTTTTTTCAGATGGCTGATGCTAATCAGCTCTAGTTGGACATAAATCCAGTTGAACATAAATCTAGTTGGAACATAAATCCTGTCTAGTCTAAAACAAACAGATCCCCTTAGATATTTTGAAAAGTGTCATATTTGTAAGTAACTGTGGCAGGAAAAGTTCCATTCTAGAGAGAGAAGCATATGGACTATCCATGTTCTTGCCTTGGATGAGCTGTTCACACACTTGACGAGCAACAGCCCGAACCATTGCTTGGGACTGGAGATCGCCCTGGAAAACAACAGCAGCAGTGTCATAAAATAATTTGTTGAATCAGTTCTGTGCTGAAAGCACTCTGAGCAATGAAAGATATTTATTATTCCTGAGACATTATATCCTCACAGATGAGAAAAGAAAGCCAAATAAATTTTGTGATTTCACTGGTTCCCATTACTCTTTTTGGCCAGGGATCAGAGGTCTGAGAAGATAACCCTAATGAGAGATTTGGAGACATGCTTACTGCCACATACTTCTCACCTTCAAAACATTAATGTAGCTATGTATAAGAGCACATCTGAAAAATCTCTTTGCTTGATTGCAAAGAGAAAACTATAGTGCCTGTAGACACAGAGAAACATAAATTGTTGGGAAAAGCTCTTTATGAGACAGAAGGCAAGGCAGGAAAAAAGCCATGGCTAACATGAATATAGACTTACCCGCTCACCCCTTTCACCCTTAGCTCCAGGAGGACCCTATGAAAAGATTGAATACAAAATTAATTCCCATTTTGTTCTGCGCAAAATTGTTAACATCTAAACATCGTCTCCCTTGAAGATTCATAGTAAAGGGAGAAAAAAAAACAATAAACAACCTTTCAGGAGGTATGTGACAGTAACAAATACATTCTGTCATTTCAGTGCTCAACAGAATGTTCACCTTTGGCAATTACATGGGAACAAGGACTTCTTCAGGTGCTTGTCACACACTGAATTCACTTGTTCAAAATGGCAGCAAGGACTGGCCCCCACAGGATGCATTTCACATGGCTGAGACAGGTCTAATTTTTGCAAAATAGACCTGAAATTTGCTGTGCTGAGACTCTGCATCCACTATGAACAGAGTCAGCAGTGGGATTAAAGAGCACAGAAAATTAGATATGACACTGAGGATAATGTAATAGTGTAATGATGATGAGGAGGATTATGGATTGTAACAGGTTGTCTAGGCAGTTCACTAGTGTCAGGTTTTGAGGGAAGCTACACATTTCTCAGGAACTCCTGAAGTGAGGAAAGGTCTGTTGGTCAGAGTCTGGTGCTAATAACACCAAGGGCCTGGGTTTGATCCCTGTATGGACCATTCTCTTGAGAGTTGGACTTGATCATCCTTGGGGGTCCCTTCCAACTCAGACTATTCTGTGCATCTGTGTAGGAAACCAGATGACTGATTCATGATTAAAGCACAGCTTATTCTGTCCTTGGAGAGAAGAAATTCCTGCAAAGACTGCAAGATTATTTTGAAAGCCTCTATTCTATTGCTCTGTGTTTTGGAATAGACAGTTATTGAAGCTCAGTAATTTTTCAGCCACCTAACTGATTTTTTCTGCACTACTAGAGTCTAAAGATGCACAGCAGAGCTCTTACATGACTCACAGGAATATCTACATTCTAGAAAATTTAGTTCAATATCTGGAACATGTGTATGGACAGGAACTGAAAAGTCAACATGTTATATATTGATAGTAAAAGTTCCATAGCTCATCAAATCTCCTTTGTAGATTCCATGATTAAACTTACAAACTATGCAGAACTGGGCATTAGGTTATTATCTTTGCTTATGTATTATCAGTCAATTTAATTTCATTTCCACTTAACCAAATGCAAAATGCTTGCATTGGCCTAAATCTCCAAACCAAACTGGATTTTGAGAAAAAAAATTTCTATTCTACAAGTAAAGTCAGGAATGCACACTATCCCATTCTGATGTCTTTAAAAATAAAACAGAATGTTTACTGGGATAGATGGAAAAAAGTTGAGCAGGATTTAAAATTAATTAACTAGCCAAATGTTTAAATATGAATACACTGTATTATCTGAACTCTTACAGAGAAAAAGTAACTCACTAGAAATATTCTAGTTAACATAATTTGCACACTCATTTCATAATTGTATTCCTTTCTTCCAAGCCAACTGTTTTGTTGTAGTTGGGGGTTCTAATAATAATAAAAAACAGTATCTGAGAGACATACTTAATATTAGAGGCTCCTAATACTAACTTTACATATAGAGGATGTAATTTTCCACTCAATTAAACTGATAGTCAAATTTATAATAGCAATCTAGAATAAGCCCAAGTCATTTGTTCTGATGCAAACACAGAGTAAATACAAAATTTACAAAAGTAAATACAATTTTATTCATGTAATATTTTCAGAGTTTGGAAATCAGAATAATATTTTGTAGATATTCAGGTTAAAAAATGGCACACTTGAATTTCCAGAGAGTTGTTTTAAGTGCAAAGGAAAAAAAGGATAAAGTAATTACACAAAGAGTACAAAGTCACATAGTTGTGTTTTTAACTTGTGTGGTTTAATCTTGTGTTTTAACTCTCTAATCCCTATATTCCAAACATTGTATGTAAGATAACAAATAAATTTAATTACGAAGAATGAACAAAGAAAGGCTACTATGATGTTTCACTTAGGCACTAACTGCAAACGGATCATAAGCAATAAATATTGAGGAGTTCTGTCAAACAGTGAAGGCAGTAATGCACAACAGCAGATAGAGCTAAGTATTAATTAGTTTTACTTACAGGAGCTCCAACATCACCTTGTGGCCCCTGGCTTCCAGTAACACCTGGAACACCTGGAGCACCAGGTATGCCCTACATGGAAAAAGAGGAAGAAAATAGTGGTGATGGCAATCAACATCCATGAGTCCTAATGATAAGTGCACACACAGTTCTGTCAGTCAAAGACTGGAGATTCCCAGAGAGAGGACTAAGAAGTACAATTTTCAGGAAAAAGAGCAACAAAAGCACAGAAAGCACTTGAGAAAAATAACCTGTGTTGCTTTCTGTAACAGGCATAAATTGCAGAATCCCTGGACGAAATCCTGTGATGTCAACACTGTGTTCAGGGGGGATGACTCAGAATGTTCTTAGTAAAAACATCAAGATGGCTTGGAAAATACTCCGTACAACCAGCAGCTTCACATAATCTTTTAAATCTATCAATAAGGCATTAACAGCCACCCCACTGAGAAGGCTGAGACTGATTCTGAAGGCAATTTCCATCCTGCTTTGGAGGCTGGAGGTGGTGCTGTCTTCCTTGGTTACTCTATGAGAGCACCTGCACTCACCTCCAGACCAAGTAAAACTTGGTGGTTCACTTCAGCTAACAGTCCTAATTGGACTTTTTGACAAAAAGAAAGTCTTGTTTCAGATGTTAAGAGCAGTAATTCCCTCTGTATAGTGCAGTTACTTGACTAAGAACGAGCTCTCAATCTATTAACAGAACAACTCTCTCCCCTTCCCATGGGAGACATTTTTTCTTCAGCTGAGTAGGAGTGGAAAGAAATTACACTGGACAAGCAGCTCTCTGCCAACTCTGTGCATCATGAGAACTCTAACTTCCCTTGGCCTTGGTCTATCCACTGTAGCAGAGATAACAGTGTGACCTATAATCCCCCAAAATCCTGCTGACTTTTACAGTAACAAATTCCATGGGCAATACTCACCATTGGGCCAGGAGGTCCTTGTGGGCCTGTGGGTCCATCCTTGCCAGGAAAGCCCTATAAAAGATGAATAAATGTAATTTCATCTGCTTTGTATATGTATTTCATGAATATGTTCTGTTTCATCTAGAAGACATTTTTTTACTTTTGTTCTTTGGTTTCATTTTGCTTTGTTGTTGTGTTTTTGGTTTTTGTTTGGTTTTTTTTAAAATTTATACCTGTTGGTAGTGGTTTCTTGGGAAAAAAAAACCCCTTATTTGCCCTGGAGAGGGTTTACTTTTGAAAAGGAGTGTCACCAAGATTTACAAAAAACAATCCAGCTAATCTCACAATACTTTTGAAGGAAGAAAAAACAATAAAAAATTCTTCACACTGCAAATTTTCACCTCTGAGTGAATTTCACTTAGACCACTTCTGCAGGGAAATAAATGAGAGGGTTTGCTGTCAAACCTCTCTACCACAAGGTCACGTTTCGACATCTGTTCTCGCTGGTTGCAAGTATTCACAGTCTCACTGATGAGGTGCTGAAAGATGGCAACTGAGAGTGGATCTCTCTGCCCAGCAGTGCTGTACTTATGCATGAGCTATCACTGAGGTCCTGATTCAGGAAGCAGCAGGAATGCTCATGTGGTTTACATTATGAACGTGCCTCAGAGCTTCCAGAAATCAGAGCCAAAAACTAAAGATAACTTGGAAACTGGAAAGCAAGTACATCACAGAAAAAATAAAGACTGGCCAGATGTAGAGGAAAATACACTATTAATGAAGTATTCTTACAAATTAACCAATATGTGCATTTTGTATCCACATGCTATAAAGCATGGGTTTCTGATCAGCCTGCTGATTAGGCAATTCTTTAATTACTACACAGCCTAAAGAGGAGAAATATGGTTTTACCTCTGGCTCAAGACCAGTTTGAAAGGTGTTTTATGCTGGAAAGTGTTTGGTTTATTGCTGAAAGATATGAAAATGTTTATGGTGACACACACAGTAAAGAACGTTCCAGGCCTCAGTATCTCATGGAGCTTCAGAAGAAAAATTTACAAACTTTTTCATTTGTACTTTTTTCCAAAATAAAGTTTCTGAGGTGGTTTTAGTAATGAATATAACATATTCTACTACTTTCGTGCTTTGCATTATTTGGAAACTATTATTCAAATCTGCAATCATATGGCATAAAAAATGGCTGGGGAATATTATCTGCCATGTACCTGGAAAGGTTTTTTTAAATTCTACTGGAAGGTTATTTCGATAAGCCACATAGCCAACTCACATTATGTCATCTATGCATCATTAGAATTGATTGACTATTTCACAGTGTAGCCAGAAGAAGCTGATACCTTCATATTTATGTTTCACTTTTTAAAGCAAAGATGTTAAACCTCTATTTATTTTTGCTCAGTTCCCAAGCAGGATGAAAACTGGTTTGACCCTTTCAAGGGCTTAATTTAAATAGGAGGAGGGAAATACAGTGCTTTCCACTGACTTCTAGGATCTAGTTTGAATTCACACAAACTTCTGAAGAAAAATAAAGCTGTATGTCCTTCCCTTCTCCCATCCCAGTCAAACAGTAGAATTAACGGTATGATCAGAATTACATTTTCCTGGAATATATTTCACAATTTCTTTCCCTGAGCAGTGTTCTTACTCTTGGCTGCTCAGTAATCACCTCCTGTCTATTCTCCTAGGGTTTATTTCTCTTGGCATTGTGTCCATATCGCCCACAAAAGATCACCTCCTACTGTATTTGCTAGATGTGAAAATCGCTGTACATAAATCAAGTCAAAGAGAAGCCTGGTTCAATAAAGAGTATGGCAATACCTTTTCTCTCATGCTGGTAAAAGACTGAAGATATTTGTTTGTGCTGCCAGTAGGATTTGAAGATGATGTTATTCAGACCACCTGATGGCCAGAATGGATCTGACACTCATTCTGAACTTTTGAGTAGAGAGCAGAGATTAGTAAGTACCAGGAAATTGGCAGGAAGACTGGGAATTTATTTCTTCTGGCTCTTTCTCCCATAATTTTTGGTGTGTGTAATGTAGAAGAAAATAGAGCACAGTGAGAATCACAAAGTTGTATTCTGTGCACTGAAGCTGTAGAGATGTTATTTAATCTCCCATTTATTGAACTCTCCTCTTTGCTTAACCATCTCTAATCCAAGGGGAATGACTGGAGGAATTTCATAGCACAACAGCACTTCCCTCTGTCACATCCAGGATAGAAATGACTCTGTACAAAGCCACTGATTCTCCCTCATGGAACTGCATGTCCAAAAGCAGGATGGGACACATTTTGATGTGTGACCTAGGATGTAGGTCTTAGAATCAAGATGTGTATCATTTTGGAAAGTTAACTTAAATCAAGACATATTTTGCTAATGGCATGAAAAAAAGTTATAGAGAAACAGTGTGGCCCTGACAGAATTTTTACAAGGGATTTTATTTGCCAATATACAAATGGCATCCCCTATAAAATCTCAAGTCTGCTGAAGTCAGTACTTCTGCTGACCTCATTACAAACTCTTGAGATTTCTGTAGCCTGTAATTTGTCTGGGGGAATTTGAGGAGAGGTGACTTTTCAAGCAGGACTAGATACCTTAAACTTAACTGAATCTAATAAGCCAGGCTTGAAAGAGTTTCCTGCAGAGCCTTTTAAAAAAAACCCTGCAGCCTGGGAGCTGTGACTGCCAACTCAAGCTCTGTCTTTCAACATGAAATGCTTGGGACTGTTGGAGGAGAAACACGATCTGTTCTTTTTAGCAAAACTCCTCTACACTGCTAGTTACAAATACGGGGCAGCAAGAAAGGACACCAAACAACCACAGCTACAGCCATACAACAAAAATAAATAATTTTCTATTTATAAAATCTTTTTTGACACTCTAGAAGCTGATGAGAGAGGAGGGGACTGTTCCCCATATGGAATTTGAGATGCAGATTTAACCAAGTTACCAGACAGATAGAAAATATTATGCATAATCAGAATGTTTGCTTTATTATCAGAAAAAGGGTTTTTTTTACTCTAATTCAACTTTCACACAGTATCTTTATTACATCCCATTCTTTTTCATAGGGAGGGTATGTCATTATGAAAATGACCTGTGTATGAATTCACACAACTGACAGGGAAGATGTTCTATTTCTTGATGAAGTACTAAAGCCCAAGAAAAAGCAAATAAACCAGGGACCAAAAATCAGAAGTTCAGAAATACCAAAAAAAACTGTACAGATTAAGTGTTGAATTACATTAAGAAAGGAAAATCAAGCCCTTTTCGCAACTAATTTCAAAAATAAAATCAGAAAGCATGAACACTAGAAATCAAAACAAAAAGAACTGCAAAATGAAATGATTCCGACCATCAGGAACTGAAGAAAAAAAAAATCTCCATTACAGCACTTCATGAGTCTAATATCACGCTATACCCAGTTCAGCAAAGTTCTCAGAGATCTCCCAATTAACATCAGCCTTACTCTTATCTTTCATTACAATCAGTGTGATTTAGCCATCTGCCTAAGCACTTAACAGCACTAGTACCACTACAATTAAAATATTTAATCAATAAATACTAAAGAGGAATGGATAACTAAGCTAAGAATAATACAGAAAATCTCAGTTCTTGCAGTATAATACTTGCAAAACAGTTTGGCATCTTGGCTAACAGGAGGAAACCCAACAAAAGGAACATTATAGAAAAAAAGGCAATTTACTTCTCAGGAATTTTCCAGTTCCCATTTACTGCTGCAGTTATGCCCTTCAGAATTATCCCTTTTTCAGGTGCTGGGTCTTCAAAGAGACTGCAGTGAAAAAATTGGTTTGGATCTTCGCCCATTAAAAGCAATTTTATGTTGTCATAACTTCACAGGAATCAAATGAGTTACAACACCATAAAATCAGTATAGCATAATTATTTATTGCCAGAGAAATAATTACTGCTGGACAACATTGCATAAGGGTTGCACAGAGACAATACCAGGCTAACAGACCTAATCTCATGAGCTCTAGGCTGTTTATCCAGCTCCTGTGATCAACAGCAGAAGATAGAGAACACATGAACAAAGCACTATTACCATATCTATAAGAAAAGGCAATTTATGTAATTGCCCCACCTTTTTATAGACCACAGTGGGGTGTTCTACGGAATAAACACCACATGACCTTTCTACACCGTATCAAAAGCCTTTATTGCACTATTCTTTGGCTTTTCTCTGGAATACCATCTCTCTGCAACAACCTGCTGACTCCCACATGTGGAAAAAAAAGACCTGAACACTTCTGAACTGCTGGCTGGCATCAAAGCAGGGCTGAGGGCATCCACTGTTAAATATAAAGTCAGCTACAGAATAACATAAAAACACAGAGTTCTTTTCTCCTTGAACTGCAGGCACCTCAACATCCCTCATGATCAGGAATGCAGAGGGAGGAGGCATACACCACTCGATCGTACAACGTTTAGCACCAAAGCACCTCAACCTGTCCATGACCAAGACTAGACAGAACGTGGCAAAAATCCAAACATTCATCAGACTCCAGGTCTCTATAAACCTGGAGATGACAGGTGGCATGAAAGTTGGGCAATTTAGAGGGAAATATTCCAATGCAGCCAAAAAGAAGACATAAAAAAAATGCAAAATAGTATTATGAAGCAGAAAAAATAGAATATATTTACCTCCATATGTCACCACAATTTACTAAAAAATTAGAAGGTTATTCCTCTAATTATGTTGTTCATCTGATGTGTAAATCTGTATCTTAATAAAATGCCTTTCTCTTCTTGATTTTTAAAGAAAAAAACGCATCTATGTATTGCCCAAATTCTACAGTAACTTCAGTGGAATTACTTCTAGACATAAAGATATGCCAATGTTTAAATTCATAATCTTGAGTTCAAATACATGTTTTGCTACAGGGATGGGGGTTTTTTATAACAAGGTCAGAAAATCAAAGAAGTTCCAGATTTCTCTGAAGCTCAAGTTACATTAACATATCAAAAAAAAAAAAATCATGAATATGTAAATCTGGCTCAAATGAAAATGAAAAGTTGTATTTCATAATGAACTTCTGCTGCAAACAGAAATCGAGTACTATGTTAACAATAACTTTCCAGTGCCTGACTAAGAATGAAACAAAAGCCTCCCCAAGGAGACAAAGAGGAGGACTTAGAGGCTTAACTTCACAAATGAATATAAATTTTCTTTTACTGGCTCCTAGACAGACTGTAAGTATCTTCAGTTGTTTTACCAGGAGCAGAATAAGGTTGACTAAATTTCGGTATTATCTTTCACCTTTTCCTCATGTCAACAGCTTCTACAGGTCTCGTTCCACATTCAATATTAAATTCCCTTGTTGTTGTCTCTGTTACTTGCTAATTAGCTAGAAAGCAAATTCAGATCATTGCCTTGGATTGCATGCTAATTATGTACCATTTAACAACTATCTAATTTTAAACAAAAGCAAAGAGCATAAGCATAACATAAAGCACAGGCATCGGGCAGGGTTCCCATCACACATCTCAACCCTCACCATCAGACAGAAGGATGTCCTCCCTACTGCGCTGATTGGCACAGAGAGATGATCTCCAGAAAGGACAGAGGTGACACAAATTATAATAAATCAACCATGCTGCGAAACATTATGGAATGGAAACAAAACTCATGTAAAACATATTCATTTTACCTTACCCTTTGACCTTGAGCTCCATCTCTTCCTGGTGATCCTGATGCTCCTGGGACACCCTAAGCATTATAAAGGGAGAGCAAATGAGGAGATCAAATTAACAGAATCCAACTAAATAATTTTCCAGTGAAACTGTATGACATGCTTCTGGATAAATGGAACTGGGGAACTTCATTACAAGTAGGGCCATAGAAGAGGTTCAGTAAAGAGGGTATTTCTGTGAAATGAGAGATATTGAAATGAAGAGGCGTTGATTCCACAGAGACACAATTTTAGTGTTAAACAAGAAAATAGCCAGTTTTCAGGCCCAAGTGCATTGATCACTTCACACCAGCATACCCTGGATTCCTCCTCATTCTAAACCCCTGTTCAAATTCACCCCAACAGCACATTTCTCAGCAGTCTGGAATATGTGCCCTAAACTCACAATGTCAATTAAACATTCAGACTTAGTAAGTGACAGGTTATAAAGTAGGGAATACCTGCAGGCCAGGAAAACCGAGATCTCCCTTCTCTCCCTTTTCACCTGGTGGCCCCTGCAAATAAAGAATCACACAAAGTAAACCAAATATATGGTTACTTTTCTATTTTTAATAGTTCCTTTCAGCTTTAAAAAAACAAAACAACTAAGCAACCAACAGGAAATCAGACTATTCTTCCTACTGAAAGCAAACATACAGACTCCTATTTGCAAAAATGCAAATGTAGAATTTACAAATATAGAAAATAAAACCCATTTTAAAATATTTCATAATTCACCAGACAAAACTATAGCCACTTTGTGGCAAAAGAAAAGGTAGCTATTTTCCTTTTCCTTCAAAGGAATCTGTTTCACTTCAGGCCTCAGCAGTATCTCTAATAAAGGTGAAAAAAAGGGTTTTCTATGGAAACTAGACATGTTTCTATGGTACATATGCATGACAAAAATATAGTTTTCTAGACAATAAACTAACTTTTATACGGATACAATTTATCCATGAAATAACTACTCTTATAATTAAAATATTCTGTATCATCAAGAATATATAGCTTTGGTAAATCATTATATTGTACAGCAGTATCATCTAGACTGGAAAAAAGATGAAATTATATCGTAACATAGTAAATGTTGAAAAAAAATCTAGCAGAAAAATACAGATATTACTACTTTTCTAGGCTTGTCTGTACCCATCTACTGGAGAGGTGTATGAAACAAGATAAGTGCTGCTGGTTCATTATTCTAACAATGTTTCTTTATGATGAAATTTTGTGACTTATTTCATAACAGCCTTGCAAACTCCAGGCCTAATCACTTCCTCTGATGATAGATTTTATAATGTAATGAATATTATTGTTTAATTTTGGCAGAGAATACGATGTTCTTGCTCGGGTACACCTTTCAAGTCAGAACTGATCTGTGATGAGCAGGACCACAACCAGAAAAAAAAAAAAATTACATTTTGGTCTGGTGCCATGTCACAACCCCCATTGCAATTTATTTTTACTTGACTCCAGGCTTGGATGCTATATCCAGGTCATATTCAACCTGTGATCAAATACTTTTAGCTGACTAAAAATTCAGATCAAAATAAAAAACCAGAAATGTTGGCATTGAACCCACGTTTGCTAGAGGTCAAACCCACATCTGTGACTTCACCTCAAATACTAAAATTCAGATTCTGATCACAGCACCAAAAGCTGTTTCAGTCTAGTCTAAGCTATTTTCTGTTTAAAAGACCACAGAAGAAAAGCCTATTGATTTTTTAAGTCTTACTGGAAGCCCTTGAATAGAAAGTCCACTGGGTCCTTGTGGTCCTGGAGGTCCTTGTGGTCCAGGAACACCAATTTCACCTCGAGGTCCATCTGGTCCCTAAAGTAGCACAGGACATAAGTTAAACTCTTATCATATGGACAAAGGCAGCTTCTGTTTGAAGAATTAAATACCAATAGACTCAAAAACATCTGAAATATGAGTTAACGTGATTGAGCAGTTAGGGTTCAATTTAAAACTGTCTGGTTTCTTTATAAATACTAAAAAAAAAAAAGGGTGATTTATGCTGTGAAAGTAGTATTCTGAATTTTATATCTTTTATCAAGGAACAAACAGGACAAGTAATTGTTTTGAAAAGAGCCACAGCAAATGCCAATGACATTTCCCTATGCTTTTTCCTCAAAAATACCACAGACAATCTGGAATTCATTTCAAGGTTTCCACGCAGTAGAGATAAACCAAGAACCTGTGCATCTGTCAAATGCTGTACAAAGTACCTTTGGACCTGGATCACCACGATGACCTTTGGCACCTCTGACACCTGGACCACCCTGTAAAGCACAAGCACGGGACTCACTGAAAACCACAACTCTCAAACAGAAATTAAATCCAGAGAAACCCAAACAGATTCTTCCTGCTCCTGAATCAGTGTTCAAGAATCAGTAAATATCCTGTCAATATCCTTCCACTGGAGTAATTAAACTGAGAACATACTTAAGTGTGGCCATACACAGGAACAGATTTAAACACAGATGTGGCTGCTTTCGAGAGCCAAGAATGCACACCATGTAAGAATCAAAATAACACTGAAAGCTATAGTACTGATGGAAATGTGGTCATGGGTTCCCTTCCAGTTGCTGAAACCTACTGCACATCTGTCTGTTCTCACCAAAACCACATTGTTAAAGGCTGAGTTTCCAAGAAGGCCAATGGCTTCCTGGTCTGTATCAGAAACAGTGCGGCCAGCAGGACAAGGACAGGGATAGTTCCCCTGTACTCGGCACTGATGAGGCCACACCTCAAATCCTGTGTCCAGTTCTGGGCCTCTCACTACAAAAAAGACATTGAGGGGCTGGAACGTGTCCAGAGAAGGGCAACAGAGATGGGGAAGGGTCTGGAGCACAAGTCTGATGAGGAGCAGCAGAGGGAGCTGGGGGTGTTCAGCCTGGAGAAAAGGAGGTTCAGGGGAGACCTTATCACTCTCCACAGCTCCCTGAAAGGAGGCTGTAGACAGAGGGGGGTTGGTCTCTTCTCCCAGGTAGCAAGTGACAGGATGAGAGGAAATGGCCTCAAGTTGAACCTGGGGAGGTTTACATTGGATTTTGGGGAAAATTTCTACCCAGAAAGGGCTGCCAAGCACTGGAACAGGCTGCCCAGGGACGTGTTGGCGTCACCATCCCTGGAGGTGTTTCAAAAACATGTAGATGTGGCACTTGGGGCATGGTTTAGTGACAGACTTGGCAGAGCTGGATTAATGGCTGGACTCGATCACCTTGAAGGTCTCTTCCAACATAAACAGTTCTATAATTCTGTGATCCTCATGACTCAGGAATAGGTTTTAGCAAGGACAACTCCAGAGTCTACTATACATTTACCATAGCTAAATTTGGAGCTATTCTTAGGTAAAATGCTCTTTTGGACATTTTTCTCTTTTTTGCTTTCTTCAGCAATGCCTACATCTGTTCATAATTTCTTAACCAAATGTTGCCTTTTTATTACTATCATCTGAGACACTGGAGAACCATATATCTATGGATGGCTGCCATGACTGTGTTTTGCAAAAACATCTACATGTGCTTTCTGTCCTAAGACAGCATAAATAATTATTTTTTCACTTCTTTTTATACATATCAATTTCCCTCTTCCCCCGAGTATATTGCTTATTCTCTTGAAAAGTGAGTTTTACAGGTATTCTGCCCATCTTTGTACTCAGAAAGGACCTTGTACAGCTAGACACCATAACTGAATAGCACTCTTTAGGGGCTACAGTGAGTATTTACAAAAATAACAGCAGTTAAATTAAAGATATAAAAGTAGAAAATGTGCCTATACACAGTATCTATGAGACTTTAAATAGGAATGCCAATAACAGAAATATCTGGAAATGCCAGAGTACTATTGCAGGTGAATACAATGAAGGTATCATGACATGGTCTTCACTTGTATGATCACAGAGCGAATTTCCACTACCTCTCCCAGCTCCCTCAGTCTTCTTGCTTCCATCCCACAGCTCTATGGCCACAATCCATTCCCCATGGCCAGCTAAAATCTCATCCCAAGCTCTCCGTGGAACCAAGTTCCAATTGCCAGTTGCAAAATTCTAGATATTCATATTTCTGCACTCCAACCCACTGTCCTTGCTCCGTTCTCTGCCTTACTCCTGAGGTTAAAAATTCCTCAGCACAATAACTGCAATTTTTTAATATAAACAAACTCAGTTTCCCCCCTATTTTGTTCTCAGAAACATTGCATTTCTACTAAGAATATATACTTAGAAATAGCCTGATGCTGAGACACTAAATCATATTCTTTTAGATTCATGCTGAAATTGATACACTTGTCCATGTTTTGAATGGACCCAAAAACTTTGCTTGCTAAAAGCACAATTTCCAGAACAGCATTTATTGAAGATTAAAACATCAGAAGAGGTCCCCTCATTTTTCTCATAAACTTGTTTTGATGGTTATTACCCAGCACTACTAAGCTTGTGTGACTAATTTCAAATTTCTCTTTTTTGTGTTTCTTCTTTTTCTAGCCAAAAATTCATTCTATGCCTTCTTCCCTTATTTTGAATAACTTCTTAGTAGCCAGTGCTTTCCTCCAGAAACAGGTCTTCATCGACTCTTATCAAGATACCTCCTTTTTTTTTTTTTTTAATAGTCAAAACCTATGAAGCACTGAAAGGTTTTTTTTTTGCAATTAAACTCCTCCAATCCTTCAATATTTTTGTATCCTTCACCTTTTTCAACTCTGCAACATTCCTTTCAAATGCAGGCATTAGTTTTCTGTGATATCTCATTTTTACTTTGTGTGGGGAACTTCAGACAGCAGGACCAAATTCAGCCAAAGATGAAGCCATAAAAACAGTATCCCATGGTGAAAATTTCCAGATAATCTTAACTCTAAACAATACTTTGTCTTACCCGAAGTGACGCATTTTCTAAAAGGTTAAAAATTCTTTCTAGAGTTACTATCCCAAACAAATGGAAGCCTTTTTTTGGAGTGTTTTTAGCCTAATGTCTAAAACTGGCTACATGGTAGGATCCTGATCTCTTAAACAGAAGAATCCTTCGCTTAGGGAAAAGTCACATGACATTTTAATGACTTGGAGCACTCCTGACCAGACATAGCACATGTGACTTTCTGACTCCTGGTTGGCGCAGAGATGAACACTGACTTTATTCTTTTGCTTTGCTTTTTTGTAGTCCTTGAACTTTTTTTTTGCAAAGCTATGCCATCTAACTGGCTGGCAAAAAAGCATCACTTATAACAGGCTGAGTTCCAGAATTACATATTTCCCTGCCTTGGCAGTGATTTTTCTGCTTGATTTTAAGCTTCCTCCTGCCCGGCACTGTGCTATTCAAAACATTGTTAATCCGAAATGTAGTATATAGAAGTACATTATTTTACTGCTGGGTTAAGCCTTAGCAATTCCTGATCCACATATCTTTTGAACGATAGTAAAACACATCCTTCCAGTCAAGTAATTTTCAAACATTTTTCATTTTACTGTGAAACATGGTCAAACTACTCAATTTCAGTGATGTTTTTATGTGAATTATCCCACTGTCTTCTTTACAGAACACAAACTAGATGCTAAAATACGGAAATTAAAATTTTAATCCATACTTGATATATAACCTATATTCAAATAGGAGAACAGAATAATTTCTCCTTGTTTAAGACACAGCTCATCAGTGAATTTCCCCTTGAATTTCTTTCCAGGCTTTTGTACCAGAGCTTGAAGAACAGTTCTTGCAGAAAGACTAACCTCCAAGCTGTCAGTAGGATTAATGTCTGCTAGGACCTACTATGTGAATGCCTACGTGCAAGTTAATTTTGTTGTTAAACATGCATCTCATGTAGTTTGTGTACTTTAACATCAAAAGCATTTTCCTTTGCTTTCTTCCCTGTCTCTTTCATATAAAAATGTACTCTTGGAGCATCCAGGACACAGTATAAGCAGAGAAATTCACTGTTCAAACTTTACACAAGAGAGCCTCGTTTCAAACTCACTTAGCAAGCAGCCCTAAGATGCCAATCAGATTTATCTAGTTGTATCAGAAAAAACACATGACCATTCTACAAATATCCCAGTGAGGATCCTTGTTAAACCAAACCAATATGGACCATTGCAAACAGAGCCTGTAACTTTTCTAAATTGGTAAAAATCAGCCTTGGGATTGAGTTCTCAAAATTCAGTGGCCTGCATCTCCATTGTCTGGTCTAATTCATTGTCTGAGTATCCACAAACCAACAGAAAGGAGATTTATTCCATCTAAGATACTATGCTGACATAGAAGGAAAGTTAAATAACTGTCCTCTAGAAGGCACTATCTAGTTCCACTGGTTACACAAGGACCTCAGATATACACCTACTGAACATGTACACAGCAAACTCATAGTGAGTGCCATCAAAATAACACAACTAAGCATGTGTAAAAGTTGTAACAGTGTGCATTTCATCATTCACTGGAAAATTAAAAAACAAAATTAAATTCAACTTTTCACAAAGGCAGATTATTTAATTCTCTCTTCCCTTCATGGCTCTTGGATAGCTCTCTGCCTCTAAGAACTCTCAGAAGAACCTGTACTTTCAGTTCTACTTTCCAATAAATATTGTATTTAGGTATGGCTTTTAAGACAGAAAAGTCTTCTTTCATCACAAACTATACAAGTGGTATTCTCCATATCTTTAATCGATAAGAATACTGTAAACTGAGAATTTCAGAACTCCAAGCTACATTTAATATCCATGTACTAGAGTAGACTGAGAGCAGGTGATCAAAACATTGAAAATAAATGTCCCTACTTATGATCTACTTATATATCTACTAATGTTACAGGCAGGTAAAAGGGTTCCAGGTCTAAACAATCCATTCCCAACTGCTTCAGCATAATACTTCTTTACACGATTTATAGCATCTTTGATATAAATTGAATATAATTTTATCTCTTTATCAAGACCTAAAAGTGTAATTTAACCTTATTAGTTATACAATGGCAGTATATTCACATGTTTTGGAATAAAGGTGGCAAGTGGACTCTTCGGTACAATTCACAACAAAGCTGAATAAAACCTTACCGGTGGTCCAGGAGGTCCAAGGGGACCCTTATTGGCTTCTGAGCAGGAACAAGCATGAGGAAGGGCAGGGCAATTTTCCTCATCTCTCTATGAAAAGATACAGATAGGAGAAGAAGGATGTCCAGAACTTCAAATGTTAGGTGTTTTATCAACCTAAGACATAGTATTTAGTACAGTCTAAGACATAGTACTCAAAAGTTCCTACTTGATTTAGAAAAATACATTTCATTGACTTTCAAAAGGACAAGTAATCCAAGCAGAGCTGGGCTTTTTTGAAAACTTTTAAGCATCCATTTCCAATAAAACATTTGTCTCAATAAAGTAGAAAATAAAAGGTAAATTCAACAGTGATTGAAAGAGGTTTCTTACCAAGCCAGGAAGTTCACAGCATTTGTCTCGATTGGCCCATGAGGTAGCACAAATAATGTCAAACATCTGTAACTGCAGCTGTTTCAAAACAAGGGCGATGTACAATGTGACTGTTAGGTGTAAGATCAGTGCAAAATGGAGCCATCAACAAGCAAAACCACCTCAATTCAGGCACTCAGACAGAGGAAGGCTTTCGACTTCTAGCAGCAAGCTCAAATACTGCACTTAAATTGTAAATCCACTGCTTTTACCAAACATGTGTCTAACCAACTCCTCTGAACCATCAGACATGAATTGAGCAAAACTGTTCAAGGTTAAATGCTGCGTGTATTTGTTGAATTGTCTCCCACTCCTTGTTTAAATTCCTTATTTTCCCAATGATGCCTTCCAAAATCTTTTTAAAGCAAAGAAGACATCAAGACTCAGGCGAAAGAGAGCTTAGCTTCTCTGAATAATTCCTCTTAACCCTCTGGTCTGTTGTTCAGATTTTATCTGGGACGAGGTCTCCTGTAGACTATTATACTGGAGCCGAGCCACAAATAATATTGCTCATTTTTTCCAGTTTAATTTTACTTTAGAATATGCCCTCTCTTATCCATATTATCCCCAGGCAACGATAGCTTAAGAATGGAGAAAAGCTTGTTCAACACATGACAACACTGGGCAGAAAAGAAAATTCCCATCACAGGTCTGGGAACATGGTTTGGACATGAACTCATCTGCAAAAACACACACATTTGCTAAAAATAGTGGCTGCTAGATATTCAGAAACAATATATGAAATAGGACTCAATGGTAAAACCAATTATCTCCTTTACAGCCTTGACTGAACAAAGGGGTCTAGAGAGATGAAGCTTTCTTCTGTTTCTATTTCTATTCTTTTTCCATGCCTTGTTTATGTGCATATTGAATAGAGAGTGGTATGGAACAGAACATCCCATTAAATTAACCCCACATGTTAAAAAAATTGAGGAACTGCTAGAGATAGAACTCTGGGTTTGTTCCCACTATTTTCAGTGGCATTATTTTAAGATCAGATCAGAAGAATGAATTTAAAAATTTTCTTAAAACTGCATTGCTCCTAAAGCTGTTTAAATGAACCACATATGTGCACCTTTGGGTTTGCCCCATTTCTTTTCTTATAAAAGGCAAATATTGTATTTTAAATAAAGGCATACTTTCATATAAATAGTCATTCTTCTCACCTGCCAGCGGATTAGCTGCTTTGTAGATTTGCTGTACTGCAGCTGCAGACACGCATGAGCTGGCACCATGCTAAACACCCCAGACAGCTGAAGTGCAGCATGAAGGCAGCTTTTGGACTCAGTTTGGTGCCACAGAGATCCACCCTGAGTCCAGCAAGTGTCCATGTCTATGTCAAATGGTAGATGGTTCCATGTGGAGCCACCTCAGATGCCTCCCTCTTTGCTGCACATCCCAAAGACACCAGCTCCAGGAAGGCTCACTAACTGGGGTGCAGCAGCAGAGGGATGTGCATGCACACACTGCTCCGGGACACAGAACACCCTGAGCATTTGCAGGATACTGCAATTAAGCAAATCAGACATCCCAGAAATGGGGTGCAGCAACGCCTGAGCTGGTTGTATAGGCAGCAGCTTAGGTTCAGAAGTTGAGTTGCACTGCCTTTTTTTCCCATAACCCACTCCATCCTAAGCTATTCTGTTACCCTGAACAATGGAAGGATTACAGCACCGGCAAAATTTATACAGTCCTACACAGGCGTGTACATGCATTCATTTTCTCTGGACTAGGCAATCTGGACATCCACAGCACTAATGTATGTTGGTGTAAATCAAAGAACAAACAGACATTTTCTGAAATGCTGTATTCACCAACTAAATGTTGAATGACTCAGTACTCTTTTTAAAAAATATTATGTGGGTTGCTCTGACTCAAGCTAAAGCCCAAAACAAAGCTTTCTTTGCTGCCATTAAACATTTATTCATAACACTCTGCATTCACAGGGATTTTGCTTTCTAAATATCCAGCCCTGCAAGCAGTATCAGTAAGGTGGAAAAGTCTACCTGTCCTCATCTAACCAGGCCGCAGGTCTGCCAAGGTTTCTCAGCAGCAGACCACATTAGACAATACTCTTAACAATACATATACATGCAGGCAAACAAATTAAAGTTCAAAGAGGAGAAAATATCAATAAAGAGAAGGTCTGTGAATTGTAGATAATGTTTTAAGGTTGGACTTTTCACTAAATCCCACCGAAGGAATAGAAAGCATTACTTGCTGCATGTCCCAAGCAGCTTTCATTGCTCTGGCTACAATGTAATCCAGAGATGACTTGTTATTCAGAAATAGCCTAAAATATACATCGATGGGAAAAAGCAGTGGTACAATTATATTACCTCAATATTGAAATGTCTGGCAAAATTCAAATGACTGTACTGTACTAATTTATTTTTAAAATACACCAAAAACATCCCAAGAATGCATAGCTGTTCCATGTGAATATAGTTAGAATAAAACATTCATAATTTTGTTCCAAAGTAACCGCCTGCTTACTTTTATTTTATGTAATGAGCATCTCTAAAACAAAGAGATCTGCTTATCTAGTAGCTGTTCTGAGAACCTCTGTCCTGCCTCCTACTAGACTCCTTTGATGTCTTCCAAATTTTGGAGTAGGACACCAAATCATTCATGTCTTAAGTGTGACTATTCACAAAAGTTTTACTCAATATAAACAAATCGTGCAGAATGGAGACTTTAAAGGATGGTATTTGGGTGCTTTCTTGATTGGCTTCTAATTTGGTATATGTGGAAATACTCAAAGGCAGCTTAACACTTCTAAAGAGTTTTCGTCTTCATCTCCACATTTCTAGTCTTACATTAGTTTTACAGTTCATTTGAACAAAATAAAATTTTTCAGTGAGTGGGCAGTCTGAATTTTCTTGTATACATTCCTAGGTTCTAACAAAAGACACATTTCTTTCCACTTCTTTACAAAGCCGTCTCTAATTCCAAGATTTCCTAAGTCTGTCTTTTTCTGTTTCTATTGGAATGTGACTACAAAGGTTTCTCTGTGTAATTATCTTTGCAGGCTTCATATAATTATTATCCATCAGTCTGAGTCCTAAAAGCTCTTTTTTTTTTTGTACAGAGGCATACTCTGAGGGCTTATTTTTTACTCAACAAGTGCATTTTCATATATTAACAGGTAAACACATATTTGAAACCTCATTCCTATTTAAATCAAGCCTTGGTTCAAGGTTCACATTCTCTGCTAAACTCGTTCTAGGCTCAAGACAGTTCAAAGAAAATTCGCAAACGCTACTACGCATCAAAAAAGTCAAAACCCCCAAACAAAACAAAATGGAAAAACTCCCATTGATTGTCATGCAAAAAAATAATCAATTACTCCTTCTAAGAGAATAATTTCAGAGGAAAGGGGAGATCTTTCATGCTTAAAATTTCTTATATTATAAAAGAGCTAGGTGTACTAAAATGGGAGCTTTTCGGGACTGTTGGTGCCAAACCAGTTCAATAATTTAGTCAGTGAGCTAAGGGGCAAACAAAGAATCAGAGGGAATAACAGACATAGGGAATAATTACAAAATATTTTAAAAAACACATTTTAAATAATTCCAGGCAAAGGAGTCATACATTGTATTAATCTGCGTAATGAAATTTAGTACACTAGTCCTATCCGAACGTATCAGCTGTGTTTGTATATGTGTTTGGGAATAAAATTTCAACAATGATGATCTTATGATTTCATTTATTAAAATAATAAAAAGTAGATTTTTCCCAAGTTGACAAGTACTGCAGACTTTTTCAGAATTTCTGAAATGCTGGTACTTGACTGTTTAAAATATTAATTCACTTGGCTTCAAGTTAAAACTAACAGCAAAGATCCCAAATAACTGGTTTTTAGGATATTTTAAATGTTTGAAAGAATTCTTATAATTTCACTCACCGGTGCAGAATTGTCTCTTGGTCCTCTGGATCTCACCATTCTCCCCAGCACTTCTATGCCATCAGAACTGATATTCCCTGCTGCATTAATGGTCTTCTCACCCACTTGCTTGCAGTCAATAATTATCTTGGCCGTGGTCTTGCTGATAACAACATGCAACTGAGCAAAAGAGAAGATGCTGTGACATACAAAGGAGCAGATGGGAATGATGTGTTCTTTCCTTGGGAAAAGGGGGACATTTTTTTAAATGAGCTCCTAACTCCATGTTTGCTGATGAAACTCAAAGAACAATCCAAAGCAAATAACCTAGATGACCTGTAGAGGTCCCTTCCACCCTGACTTATTCTACGATTCTCATCTGTTTAATGAATTTAGTTTATCTTTCTACTTCTGGAACATCTGCTTAGAAATTGGCAATTTACATAATTTATTCAGTAAGTAAATAATTTATCCCAGCAAAAGATCTACACAATGTTCATATACCGCTCAGGTCCCACAGAGCCCTTTATTTACGTGGTCATTCCTCGTGTAGAGCATTGGATTTCACCATTACAGCCACCAGAGCCAGCCACTTGTAAAAGCCAAAACTAAGCAGTAAAATTTAGTTTGTAAATTATACACTGATGGCAAAAGCTATCATAGTGAAGTTTTTACACTGAAAAAAATCAAATCACATAAAATGCAGTACCGAAAGCAGAGCACAGCAACCAAGTTCCTTCCTTCTGCCTTGACCACACTCTGTTATCCCTCATTGATGCAGAAGAGACACTCCCAGTAGGGAGAACTAGCTACAACTGTCCTGTTATGAGCAAACTCTCAGGATTTTTGTTTGTTTGGTTGGTTTGTTTAAGAAAGATCCAAACATTAGGAAAAAAAGTCAATTACAAAAGTACCCCTCACAACAAATAGGTGCTACAATCCCAGCACTGCTTCACCTGCTTTCAGAAAGAATGCTATAAGTTCACAAGTTGCAAAAAAAAGTTCAGCGTGGCATAGCCCTTAAAATAGATTTTAAAATTACAACTCTGATGAAAAGGGATTTTTTTTTTCCTGGACATTTTCTTTTCCTTTTGAATGACACTGCTAATGCAAATCTTAAAAGGAAAAACTGAATTATTACTAAATTGCTTTTCATGACAAGTATTTTTAAATGAACTCTAAAACAGGCAAAAAGTATGAAATGAAAGTTGAGCATATCTGCTTTGTGATAAAAACTGTGATTTGTTTGATGTTAATCTAATACTGCAAAGAGACTTATGATAGTAAGGTAGGTGATGCTAAATACACTTCTTTTGGCAGTAGCTGACCTCAAGAAAGATGATTTCAAAACATTAAAAACTCCCAAGCCTTTATTCAGAGTGCTTTTTTTCCCCATTGCCATTACTAACCTTATGAAAACTCCCATAAAATATCTTCCTTATTTCAGGACCTTCAAAAGTAACAGTTTGAAAATCTCCTTTGTAGTCGTAGTTAAAGAAAGTCAGAGTTTTACCACCATCTGTGTGGGATAAAAATTAAGGGCTCTGTGTTAAAGAAAAGTCCTGATACAATATTTGAAAGAGTCAATTTTGCATTTAACAAAGCAGACCAAAGACGACAGCTCAAATCTTAGTAAAACACATTCATAAGCAATATAGTGACCTGGAAGTAACAAGTAGTATCAGAGAAATGCTCTTTCCTGGTTTGACAGGAAGGATGGACCAATAGTTCTGGGTCTACCTCACCCATGTCTACCTGGTCCTATTCTCCCATTAGGTCTCTGTGGGAGATGGACAAGAAAAACTCTTCCTCAAGTCAGCTAAATACTTAATTCCCACCTATTTCAAGGTGACAAACTGGCAGCTATGAAGAACAGCTATCACAGTATCTTCATCTTCTCAACAGTAAAACCTTCTAAACTATAATCCCTGTTTCACAACTGTGAAAGTAAAACCAAGTAGAAATGAAGAGCCATCAAGAGTTCATGTCTGTGGCTCTAACTCTGCTATTCACCAGTCCACATTGCCTCTGCATATGTTCCCAGTAACACCGGCATTTATCAAGACAGATTCGATTGGAATCAGATTCAGAGCACTGGAAATTTTAAAAGGAGATGAGCGCGTCACGTAAAATAACATCTAGTACAGATCTTTGGAATCCAGTTTAAAGCAGTTAACTCAAAATTTGACTGTGACTCTGAATTAAACTCAGTTAAATTGAATCTAAAAACCATGAATCAGAGATGACACTCTTCCATATTCAGGTGGTTGTTCTGGTAGAAGATTGGAACATTGGCAGTAATAAAACTAGACACAGAATGAATCATTTGTACAGTTAAAAATCACTGATAAAACACCAAATACATACTATCTAAAATAACTCCAACCAGTGGTTCATAAGCTTCATTTAAAATCTCCCAAAGAGCAAATGGCTCCTGAGGTGTGTCAGGGAGTATCCGAAAGAGAAACGTGATGGTGTAATCAGAAGGGAGACCTTCAGGATGCAAATACCTGTAAGAGAAATAATGTCTTTGAAACTGAAACAACATTAAATCTGGTGATTTACACACCAGAACTTTGCTTGACATGCTTTCTATTGCTCTGTATATTTCTTTATATATCAAGACTGAGAAGTGATATAAGTTTTACAAAATCTACTCAGCTTGATAACTGTAAAAGAATACTTGTGAAGAAAGTAGAAGTTATTGTTTCCCTTGAAATTTACAAAACAGACCTTAAAAATTAACTTTTTTTAAAATTCAAAAACCAAATCAGAGGTCGGTTGGAAGTAAAGCTGAATTATTTAATTTAATTATATTTAAAGCTTTTAACAAACAGTAGCCACTCTCAAGACCTTTGCAGTTGTCTGATTTAAGAGACAATGAAAATGGAAATTGCTTGGAAGACCAGTCTCAATAGACATGTCCTTTGTCATGAAACCATTATAAACTGATTAAATTAAAAGTGACAGACTGTAATAGGAAGCTTTATAAAATAGAGAGAACAGGGTTTATACATTTCAAAGCCAATACAAAAGAAAGTGAAGTCAGAACATGTCACATACTGAAATACAATCTGGTTTCCCAGAATTTTTGCAGAAGAGAGAGGAAGTTTATGGTATACAAGAAGTATATTATGTTAAGTCATTTCCAAAAATTCCATATTTCTTATTTCCAATTTAATTTAACTTTTTGTTGTCAAATACCAAAGTGGAATATTTGGACAAGTGTCTAAGACAACTGACTGTATGCTAAATGTTATTTAGTCTGATTCCTTAAAATCATAGTATGGGGATCTGAAAGAAGTCTCAAGAGTTATTCAAACCATTTATTTTCCCCAAATATGACCCATTTCTTCTAAAGTGTTTCTGGCACATATAAGATGTATAGATTCAAATCTTGCTGAAAAGGGAGTTAACCATGATATATCATCAATATATTCTGCACAGTGTCACTAGATGATCAAATGTGATGTTACACTGCCTATTTCCCATAGAGAGAGAGAGGGAACTCAACAGGTAAAAGAAAAAAGCCTTTACAGTGTGTCCATTGTACAAGAATGAAAACCAATTCAGTAAGCAGGGTGGGTTAAAGACAAGATTTGGGGATACAGAGCTTAAAAACGAGAATAAAATGAATTCAGTGCACAGATGAGGCGACAGAGCCAAGTGGTATTTTTCAGACGTACCTGTGGATCATCAAGGGAAAGGTGTTCTCTGAACCATGAAAAGGAGTGAAAGCCTAATGAAGCAGTGAGACTGGGCTGGGGTGGCAGCTAGAGAATAGCATATAAATGCAGCAGATCCAATTAGAAAGAAGCAGGAAGAGAAAAAGAAGTGAGAAACACTGATCCCTCAACATCGCAATCCATCTAGGCCCAGGAGGAAACAAAACAAGGAGAATGTGAAAGAGCACCAAGAAGTATAGCTCCAGTTAGGACAAAACAGGGTAATCACACACTCAGATGATATCGAATTATAAATCTTCAATTTCCCCCTGGTTTTTTTTTTTCTTTTCTTATTTGTCTCAGCAAATGAATATTTTTCATTACACCTTCCCATGTGTAATCCATCAGAGCCACTGCTTCTCTCTGGTGCCACTTAATACCAAGCGGGGGGTCTGGTCTGAGAGGAAGCCAACATAGCACAGACACTGTTCACAGAAAAACAGAGTTTCCATCACTTCCTCTCTGAGGAATGACAGTAAAAGTTCAGAGGGGGGATTCTTCATTGCCTCCTCCACAACCCTCCCAAGACAAATCCTTGCGACTGAAGTATGTCCTGCCTCCCTAGATGGTGTTCACACAGACTCACTTCAACATAAGGGGATAATCTTCCTCTCTAACCAGTGGCTGGACATAGGCTGCAGTCAAAGTGACTGAGGACAGCTGAAGCAGGTTCTCATTCTGACCTGTGCTTCACAGACATGCTGAACTCTGTGACACTTCAACCTGCATTCCAGAGGCACCTTTCACACAGTACTGCAGCCTGGAATCTGCCCAGACATAGGCCTGCATGAAATTGCCAGGTGTTACACAGACACAAGCCTGACACTGGCCCACGGGAAGCCCAAAACAACCAGTGGGCTTACCTACAATTGTTAATTTTTGAATTAAACTGATTGAGGGCTCAGGACACCAAATGCTCTTTCTATTCATCAGTATAACATAGATATATATTAGCCACTCTGCTCTTCTGACTTAAAAATATTAGTCCCTGAAATGAATAATTGCCTGCACTAGAAAATTATCTTCATGAGTTTTGTGAGTATTTATATGTGAATACATACTTGGTAGGCTGGGACACCAGAGCATCCTTGTGCAGTCTGTAACATGGGTAAACATTAAATGTACCAGGTTCCATGGAAACCCCTTCCACAGCTGAAAACTCCTTTTCAACCAAACCAAACATTTCCATCATTTTAAATCCTGGAAGGTATCAAAATATATATTTTATTAATTTAAATTAATACTGCATTAGAAGAAACAGAAAAAGGCAAAGCCAATTGTATGAAACAGTTTCATTGCCTGTTAGCATGAAGGGAAATTTATTGCTTAATTTTGTGAAAATAATGTAATGAAAAGGATTCCATAAATCAGAAACAAAAATGAACACAAAAATACTGTACCTGCAAAATTATTGCCATCTTTAACTACCAGTGGGCAGGCTGGAAAAGAAGAAAAGATATATATAAGAATATAATAGATGTCCTACTGAGTCAGAACAATCATGCACTCAGCCCTAAACCCAGCATTCTACCCCCAACAGCAGCAAAAGGAGATGCTGGTTAGGAAGGACATGCAAACCTGGCCACTTTCTACTCCATTCTGTTGGTGCTTCTCAAGATCCACAAAGTTTGTAGCAAAGATATTAAGGGGTACATGCCTGTGTGCTCCATAGAATATATTTGTATGGATCTCTTTTCTATTAATTTGTCTAATCCTTCCTATAAACCTGCCTTCATAACCTCTTCAGCAATTTCAAATTGGCTGGGAAAAAAGCAACAAATTCACTGCCTGCTGCATAAAATGAAGTACGTCTTATACTGGGGTTTAACCACATGTTCCCTAATTCTCTATTTGTGAGCTTCTCCAGCCTAACCCCATCTCAAGTTCCAGTACTGCAGCTGATACTCTGTGTACCTTTTCAAACTCCACAATACCTTTCATGAGCAAGAGAGAACAGAATGGCACACAGTCCTTAAGATGAAAGCACACATTTTAAATAGTTGTAAATCTGGTTTATATATTTCTTTTGGCAAGAAAGAAAGGTTGTTAATCTCTTTCAGGAAAGGTGCCCTGGGAAATCAATAAGCCTAAAGCAGCATATCAACCAAATATGGCACCCCTGGATACCCACATTTGAAGGCCACTTTTAGAAAACAAGCACAAATCACCAATGAATGTTACTGTTGTGTACTGTCAATGTTTAACATTCTCTCTACCATTGAAAGCAGAGCTTATGGTCAAAATCTCAGAACTGATGGTTCACAAGCAACATAATTTTTGCTTACCAGCTCTGATAACTCACAGCCCTGTGCACAAGAACTCCTTACAATCACAAAGGATTCACATCAGCTATACAGTGCCTGCCTCCTGGCTTATATACAAGGAAATTTATTGTGGGCACACACATAGAAGCATGAGAATTACTAACCTATAATCATTAGGTGTTATCTAGAATGTCTTTCCCTTAATTTTCATAGAGAGACTGAAGTGTGGCTTTCTCACAGATTTCAGAATTTGGGTGTGTTTTATGCTTTTGCTTAGGCTTCAACTCATCTACTTTCATAATACAAACATTAATGATTGGATCTCTGTTAATAAATTAACCATGTGACTTGAATAAGAATGAATGTAGCTAGTTGTACTCTTACAGAGGGTTACAACATCCTAGAAAATAAAATACAATTAACAATTATGATTCTGAAATGTCAACAACATCTGAAATGAGTTTTTGAAAACCAATGGCTGTATTCCGGCTTTATAGCAAACAACCATTAATTATTTTGAAGTCACAACACCTTCATTTCCTTAATCTTTTACAGAAATAACATTAGAATTATAATATCAGCAGTAAATTATATTTAAAAGATCAAGAATATGTCTTATTAGAAAATTAATAATTACAACCCCCCCAGTATTTAGGAATTATTTTAGAAACAAATAAATCAAAATGGCTAACTTGCTGATGCAGTTTCACAAACAAAAGTGATCAGCTCATCTTCAATCTTTGTAAAGGCATCAAAGTCATCCACAAAGAAGACATGTCTTTCACTGGGCTTGCTGCCAATATTAACTAACTCTGAATAGTCAGCATCAGCCACTCCAATAGCAAAAAAGCTGAAACCTGTAAAATAAAAAAGAACACTCTTTTAAGTCATTCATTTAGAGAGTGAAAATGCAATATGAACACAACTGTATTTGCACTGGTTCCTTTCCTGATCAAATACAAAGGTGGACATTTTATTATTATCCTATAGCACAAGACAATTCACTTATGTCATCTAAACTAAAGGTAATATATTCTCTGTGAAATATTTCTTCTGGCTATTTATGCTTGATCAGTTAATTAAAGTTAAACTTTAAGAGTTTTCTTGAAGATATATGACTACTCAGTAGTTTCAATTTCAGTATACATTTAAATGCTTTTCTAATTTAATGCTATACTTTATTACACAAAAATATCCATGTATCAAGTATATAATTAATACAAAGCAGAGAAATTAATTTCCTGTAGTTCCTTTACAGACCTACAGCCATGTATTAGTATATATATGGTATCAAGCCATTGCTCCCTCATGAGTGAACACTGAAATAAACATATTTTCATTTCATCAGCAACTTAACTGAACTGGTTGAATCTGTTCTATATATGTAGCATGAGTATTTTTTTTAAATTTGAGCTTGACTTAAAAGATTTAAATGAAATGGAAACTGCACCCTACATGTTTCAGGAGCAACAAATGATCTATATGTTTTTCAACATTTCCCTTTCCATACCAGATGAAGGTAAAATCCTCTCTACATCAGGCTAAATATAGTTAATGGATATACTGTTCTTGCAAGGCTTAGTGATATATTTACTCCTGTCAAGCAATATTATGTTTACATTTGAATGAGGACCAGAGACATTCATCACCTTCTGCAGAGCTTTTAGCACTACAAAACTTTGACTCAATCCATTATAAAAATATGTCCACATCTAATCCAAGATCATCACCTCTTGGTGCCAGAGTCTGTCTCAGATGCCCCTAGGTACCTGCTCCAACCTCTCTGCAGCCTCATTGTCCAGCCTACTCCGAGGGAAATGGGAGAGGGGAAGTCATGTACCCCATCCCAGAAACTGAACCCTCACAAAGTGCCATTCTCTCTGGAGGTCATTCCCAGTCAGGTAGCTAATAATGCAACGGGCAAGACTCACCTGAGAGATGAACACTTTTTGTTCAGCTTAGACACAAACTCCAATTTATTCACAAATACAGGGTTTTCTTGACTGCTACTTAAAACAAGTTATGCAAGTCCACTATTTTGTCTCGTGCTTTATTTTTGAAGCCACTACACTCAGCATCTAGCAACAAAACAAGGAGGCAGCCAAGCTGGAAAATTACATTTGGTTTCAGAAATCAGTGATATACACTGGGAACTTCATTGCTGTTAAAGCTAAAAGCAAATAAAAAGCACAAATGTAATCTCTCCTTAGGTCACCTCACATTAAAAGCAAGATGACATTTTCCTTCCATCCTTCAGTTTCATTCCAGGTGGCACACTATGCCCTTTGGGTTTTGATACAAACTTCTACAACAATTAACCCAGTTCTTATACTTAGACTCACAACATGGTGGGGCAGCTTAAAGCTCTAAAATTGAAAGTTTAAAAAAATTCCTAGAGGTAATCAGTGTTATATGAGAGTGGGTCAGAAACAGAAAAATAATTTTCAAAAGACCTCTTGTGTAGAAAACAAAATAGTTCCATTTGCTCATAACCACAAGACTACACTTTATAGATGACAGTCCAGATTCTCAGGATCATATTCCACAACTTGTTTATTCTGGGAACAATTCCATTGACCACTACATGATTTTAGCACTGCTGCCAAAATGAAAAATAATTCCATTAATCACCAAAAATGTCCAGAATCTGATCATATCCTAGTGATATTCTGTGTTTCTCAGCAATTGCTATTTTCTTTAAACTTGAAAATCTGGATCAAAAGTTATCCTTACCTCAGGCCTACACTTATGTAGATGTAATTAATGACAAAAAAAGATAACGTTAATTGTTTCTAAAACTACACATTTTACCGTCTAGTTGCATTTCTCTGGATACTTTGTTCACATCGTCCTGTGATCGCCCGTCAGTAATGACAACCAAAACCTTTGGAATGCCCCTTCTCATGCCTGCCTCTCCTGTAAACAAGATTTCTCGTGCATGTTTAATGGCTTTGCCTGTAACACAAAAATTGACATTCACTGTAATATAAATCCAATTTCTATTGGCTTCTCATATCACATTAGACATATACAAAAAGAGAAATCTGTTCTGTCCTTAGTATTCCATCAATTAGCTCCTTCTGTAATTATTAAAATCAAGATTTAGAAAAGTTTGATTTTGATCTAACCTTTCAAGTTCCAATGGCTTCAGCCATCCGTTTTTCAATCTAGAAGGTGAAGATCACAAATGTGTTTTGTGTAAGTGTCCTGGTTTCAGCTGGGATAGCCTTAATTTTCTTCTTAATCAGTGGTACAGTGCTGAGTTTTAGCCTCCATATGAGGTTAATGTTGATAATGATGTTTTGGTTGTTGCTAAGCTGTGCTTACCCTGAGTCAAGGACTTCTCAGTGTCTCACGCCCTGTTCCTGAGCAGCTGCACGAGAAGACTGGAGAAGAGTGTACACAGGAGAGCTGACCCAACCTGGCCAAAGGGATACTCCATACCACAGAACGTCATGCCCAGTATCTAAACTGGTGGAGTTGGCCAGGAGGGGCGAATGCCTGCTCAGGGATGGGCTGGGCATCGGTCAGCAGGTGGTGAGCAACTGTACTGAGCATCACCTGTTTTGCTTGGGTTTCCTCTCCCTCTATTTGTTATATCCCTTTTCATTACTATTGTTATCATTATATTTTACTTTATTTCAATTATGAAATTGTTGTTGTCTCACATCACAGGTTTTACCCTTTTCTGATTCTCCTCCCCATCCCACCAGGGGTGGGGCAGGCAGTGAGTGAGTGAGTGAGTGCAATGCGGTATTTAGCTGCTGGTTGGTTTAGAGATAACAAAACTTTCCTTTTCTGGATTCTAGGGCACTGTCTACATTAACATCTGAAAGTGCCATTGTAGTAAATGGAAAACAACTTATTTTGTTAATGCTGAGACTGGATGCAATGCAACAGCTGCAAGAAATTTCTGTGCAGTCTGAAAATAATAAAACTTGAGGTTTCCAACTAAAACAGATTTTAACTCTTTCAGCCCTCATCTATAATGTCTTTGTATCAGAAAACTGTCTTAAGGGATTAATTAAAATGCAGACCCATTCAGTTAGCAGACATCTTTCCCCACCCCGATCTTAAACATCCCACAGGGGCTTAACTGTCCTGGCTTATAACCAGAGACCCTCCACTCTCTCCAGTTTTCTGCATGCTCTGCAAGCTCCGTTCCACCCTCTCCCCTTTCTCACTTTTCTGCCCACTTGCCAAGCTGATTTCATATCACTCCTCATTCCACCTTCCACTACCCCCAAAGTAATTTGCTTTTCCCCCCTTGGTCGTCTCCTGACTCCCTGATCTTTGTCATCACTGTGGGCGAGTGGGGTGAATACGCAGCAGTAGGGGCTGAAATGTATAAGTTACAGATTAAAAAGACTTTCTAATTTCAGAGCCCAACCTTTCATCTCCAGTGTGGAGATACCGTGTTCTCACTGGTTTTGCAGTGATTAATTAAACCACTTAGCAAACGGAAAAGAAATACTGCACAGAGTAGCAGGGAGAAAATCTGCATTACAATCACGACCTTTCTCACCTGTTTTTGTATTTCCTCCTTTGTAGGCTATTTGCTGAATAGCTTCAAGAAGAGTCTCTTTTGTTTTGTATGCATTCAATTTAAATTCTGTCCTGGGATCATCACTAAACTGAATTATTGCCACCTGTGCACACAGAACACGTCCATTACAAAAGCACCACCCACTGTGTAAGCAAAAAATAAGTAAATCTGACCATTTAAAACAAGGATTTATCTTGTAACTTTACTTCATCCTTAAATTGAAGACAGATTTTTTTCTCTTTCAAAAAGCTTCCACTAAATAAAGCTTAATTTTACTCTCTGCAGCCTTGGCAACCATCTAACACTTTCTGGTTTCATTTTGCAGCAAACAGGATGAGAAAAGTAACCCACTTTGGCAGAAGCACTCTCAGTTGAGCCCAAAAGCAAAATCCCGGTTACAGCTGCTCACACGTGTACAGTTATTCATACACAGAACTGCAGGGACTTTGTTCAGTCTCCACAAATTAATAACTGCACATAAGTAACTTAAGCTAGGGAGCAAAGCTGAAGCAAGTAACAGAAAGATTTGGAACATATTTTGAAATATTGCCTCTGTCAAATATGATGCTACATGAGTTAAGAACCTGTATTACAATACTGTACATTAAACCCCTACAACTCACAAAGCATACATTGAACTTCATATTCTGTAAGTGGTGCCCCTGATTTAAAAGGAGCTATTATGTTTAAACTTGTGACAAAGTTTCTGAAGCACCATTGACTATATTCTGGAAAAATAGCTGTATAGCAAGAAACAGTAAAAACTAAGTATTCTTGAGGGTTTGGACAAGTTAAAATTAATTTCCAATGAGATTATACAGGTTACACTTGAACAGTAACATACTTGCCAATAATCTGTTCTGGAGCATCTCTCTAAATAAATATATAAATGGAACAATCATTGTAAATTTTATTTCAAGCACTGTAGATCCTGTAGAGTGTGTGATTCAAAATAATAGAGCCTTTAATTTTCCTTATCAATGCCATGTTTAGTTTATTTATAAATAAACACCACCGTGAGTACCAATACCAAAAGCATTAACGAACTTAAATGTCATTAGAATTAGAGGAGACTGAAATGATACTTAGCCTTCACGCTACCAAAATTTATACTGTGAATTTTAATATATGGTGTGCATAAAAAGCTATTGAAAAAAGATACTGACCTAGAGCAGTTTATATTTTCACAGGAACTGTGAAATGATGTCAGTTACTGCTTGATTCATTTCACTTCTGGTTTAGTCTAAAATACCCTGTCAAGTCCATGCACCCTCCATCTCTACAACACGTTGATTACCTGTGTTCCGTCAGGACCAATCTTATCCAAAGCTCCAACAGTACTGTAGAGAAAGCTGATTATCTTATTGAAATTGTCATCTCCGATACTCCATGACCCATCCACCAGGAACGCCAGGTCAGCTTTGGCTGCTTTGCACACTGAGGAAGAAAAGCAAGTATTTTGGACTTAGAGCAATGACTCAACTCCTCATGAAATCTCAAAGAACACTTAAGAAAATGCAACCACCACGAAAAGCACTTGGTTAATGTTGGCTAATTATGCTTCAGCCAACAGACCTGCTGGCATTGACTTCTGTGCAGGTGTAGAACCAGCTGAGCTCTGCAAGGGAGAACTGTCTGCACTGACAGATGCTATCACAGAATACACCTCAACGGTTCTTTAAAGTTTGGCTAATAATTTCTATTTTTATTAAGGTTTTTAAGTAAAGTCACATGTGAGCTTATGCAATGCCAGACTCCTGGAAAGGCACAGTAAGCAAGATGAGAGCATTTCACCTGTGGATGTTCCCATTGGGAAAATATTCCATTCAAAAGTGATTATTCCTTGGATTAAAAAAACCCTCATCATCTGGTCCTATGTAGTTCTAAACACACACACTAGGTCCTTTTTCCCTGTACTTATGGGTTAAATTCTCAATTTCTACATGTCAGTTTGGTCCACCGACTTCAAGCTGATGCATTTCATCCTCAGTCTCCACTAATACTGCACCTCTCACAGAAATATTATGAGATTCTATACAAAACACTACATGTTCAAATAATAATAATAAAAGGAAGTCTGCATTTAAAGAGGAGTGAACATGGCCCATACTTTTCACGTTACCTAAAGTAGACATATTTAAAAATAATGCTGCTTTTGAAGTTTAATAATCCTAGGATGTTTGCTTCAGTTGCAAAATATGTATGGTTTAGGAGTTTTGGAAAAAGGAAATGTCACATATATTAACCATCCTTTCAGCAAATTTTAGCAATACAATAATGACATCAGATTTTCGGCTCATTAAATTTAAGCCAGCTGCCTTAACAGAGTTTCTGTAGCAAATGCATTGTGAGATCTGCTCCCCACAGGTATAAAATACCATCAGAAGCAGAAAAATATTGCATCAACGCCTTAACATTACTAGAAACTCACATATTCAGCACTTACCCTCTTTTGCAGGTGGGATTGTAGGTGGTGGAGGTGGTGTTGAAGTTGTTGTTGGTGGTTGAGTTGGAAGTGGTACTGGAGAATAAAAGGAGGAATAATCAAACACACTTAAAAGCCCAATATCTTTAATAAACACAGCATTTTCTGCTCATCTCCACATTAAAAAAATTCATTATTCATATTCAACTAGTGATGCAATTGGAGATAAGTGTAGGTGAGCGCATGCAAAAAATGTCACCTGAAAAATAATATTACTATTACAAAACAACTAATGACTGTATATTCAGAGTGAATGATACAATAATACAACTGAACTGCTACTGGAACTGCCCCTTTTTGAGATTCCCCAGTGGGTAGACCATGTGGCAGCCCTATTCTTGACTTAGAACCCATCATTCATTTTGAAAAAGGTCAGTGTCCTTTTCCTTTCTCACCAAAACCAGTCCTCAGTAACAGAAATAGGTCTCTATCCACACTGGATGGAAGAAGATCTTAGTCCTGCAAGCCAAAATGCAAAGAAAGAGAGTAAAAGCAAGCCAGTGCCTGCACTCAGAAGAGATCACAGTCTGCCCTGATGAAGACTTTTCTGAATTTGGTAAAAGACCTTGTTATGTTTCCAGACAGAAACACAGCTCTGACCACAACTCTACAGCTCTGCTGCCTGCAGCAACTTCTACTAAAGTTACTTTACAGAATTTCTGAAAATGTCCCTCACTCTTCTCCTGGAAATTGACTTTGGAATGTCGACTTTGCAGAGACCTAGGTGAATACCCAATCACTGACTGACAGCTTTTCCGAATGCAAGAGCTTTATTTAGTGCCTTTCAATACAGCCCAGCTGAACTCTCAGAGATAAAATCCACATGCATTTTGACTTCCACAACTCTATGGGATGAAAAGCTTCTGCTTTCATTCAAGTTTTTTTTCCCCATTTTTATTCAATGTCTTTAGCATAAGAAGCCAGAGGCCACAGAATAGCAGTCCTTCAAGTAAGAGAAAACTCGTTATTTGCTGCAACATGTTACATTTATAGTCACTGGAGAGTTAGATATGATAACCTGAGAAAAGGAACTTACATTTGGGAAAGATCAGTGCAAACAGGATTCATTACAAGCCTCACATCCACATCCAAGTGGACTCCCACTGCACCTATGGGTGTTTTCCCATTGGCTTCAACAACAGAAAGGGCTAGGACTCTGAAACACCCAAAAGGAAGTAATGCCCACGACCTCCATGCCCACAGCAGCCCCTTTAGAAAGGGTCATAGCTGCTGTAAGGTGACTTGGAAGGCTGCTCTCAGCACCAGAGTAGCACAGGCCTCCCTGAAAACTGCTTCCCTTTGAGGTGATACAGTAATATGTCTAATCACAAACCACGGTTCTCAAATGGACATACAGGCCTAGGTGTGCTCTTCCTCCTGTCTCCTGACTCCCTGAACTGCAAAGCACACTAAGTGCATTTCCCCAAAAAGCAGGAGAAGCTTGGCCTTTTGCTCACTGCTTGGAGAATGAGCCCTGGACAACTAAGAACTGGATAAATGCACTGTGCAAGTTTTTCCTGTGTGAAACCGTAAGTGCCTGAGGAAAAGAGAAAAAGTACAAAGACTTTCTACCCTGAGAGAAAGGTAACAGCATTGTGGTGTATAGCAATATAGTATGAAAAGACAGGTAACACTGAGATTGGAAATGGGCTCAAAGAAAGATAAAATATTCATTCTATTAGTCCCATGCTTTATTTTGCAGTATTTTGAACTCATGACAGCAGGATCTTGCCTTCATAAACAGCTGTGAGGGGTTTTTCTTTGTCTGTCTTGTGTTACTAAGAATAATAATTAAAAAGTCTGGTTGGTTGGTTTGTTTTAAAATACTTAAGTAAATTAGGTTTCAAGGTTCCATTTAACTGTAAATCATTCAAACACTGGTTAATTTTACTAAATAACAAGAGCTGCAGGACACAAAACTTTCTCTATTTGCTTCATTTTTCTGTATCTTTTTCTCTGAAGTCACAGATATGCAGAGTCTCCCACAGTGGGACTTTTTATGAAGAAAGCTAAACCATCCTCCCTGTTGCATTCTCATTAAGAAGTCCAATAGAGTTGTTGAATGTGACTTAATTAATTCACAGCAGTGGTGTAAGAATCCTGCACCTCTATGGAGGTGTGACAATGCAGTTGAGAAATTCAAAGCTCAGCTGTGTAGGAGTAGCACATGTGTGGGCAAAGGGCAGAACATGAGAAGCAATGGAGCATTATCGCTGCTGGCTGAACTCTGCTGTGTTTTACTCACACGTTGTCTCCACAATGCTCACAGCAGGGCCCTCGAGCTCCTGAAGCTGTGAATGAACACTGATTTTATATTTGGTTCCGGGCATCAGCTCAAAGAAACAATGTCTAGGCGTACCTCCACCAAGATTTACTTCCTGCTTTTTTCCATCTGGAATTACAAAAGAAACCATAAAAACTTTTTTTTTCCTGTTTTATTCAATTATGTAATTTAAATCATAAATAAGAAGGGTACATGACAGCGTATGAAGGGTAAGGGGCTGACATAAATTAATAAACTACATGCTGCCTTACTTTTGCAAATTGACCTTTGTGCAGAGGTCTCTGTAACATTTCATTCTTCATACTAAGTAGGAGTTGAGGGATGTCTCAAACATCTTCAGGAAAAAAAGATGAATTTTGCCCCATGAACTGAAGGCAATAAAAATCACTAACACTGTCATGAATTGGCTTTGGAACTGGCCCTAAATTAGCAGAGTCTAACGAGGAATTGTTTCATTATGTAATTCTATGGCATCCTTTATCTATGCCTCTGGCTCTCAGCATCTGTAATGTGCATGGTAATTGCAAAAGAGGCTGAACTGGATATTGTATTCCAGCTTTCACTAGTAACCTCTTAGCAAGATGGTTAAGGAATAGCATTTACAGGGTTCTGAAAATGATTCTGCTAAATTCTGAATTGGAAAATATGTTGACAATAGAAAAAGGCCGGGTACTGGATAAGGCATGTTTTAATAACAAGAAAAACTTCAGCACAATTTAAAATCTGCAGCAGGAAGAAAATACAAGCAACTGATCTCACATTTTACAGAGTACATAAAAAAAGACAAACAGTCATTCGGTGCTTATCAGATGTCACACTAGTATAAAAATAATTGATCGCTGTCTGAACCAGACACACACCCAATCTGACAATCAAATCCCTTCATGATAGATAGTAATAAGAAAAATTTTTTCACACTCTAGGTTGTTCTGTTCACATTTGGGTGCTTTCAGCTCAGCTAAAACAATTCTGGCAGTTCTATATGAAGAAAGCAGAATGTTGGCTAGGTCCCAGGTGAGAGGGATGTCTGTGCTGTCTTGTGAGAGCCAAGATCTCTGCTATCTGAATAGCCTGTCTGTATTCCAGGGTTTCAAATAAACCTGGTCACCATCCATTTGCCATTCCACAGAAAGGTCATTACTTTTTTTTACCACAAGATCAGTATTATTGTTCATGATACCTTTAACATGGCCCATTAAGTGTTACTAACTGCACTTCTCTCAAGTTATCCAAGGTTTTAATTTGTCGCCAGTCAGAAGACCACTGATGTCTGCTTGGGATAAGAGAGTTGTTCTGCACAAATAGTGACTGCTCCATAATGTCTTCTGGCTGCACCTGAGAATCAGTGAGGCTGAAGAGGCTGTAATTTACCCTCCGTATAGGCAGTGCCAAAAGCATCAAGACACCTTGTGTGACTGCATAAAATTGTCATGTTTATCCATATGAGTGACATTATTACTATAAGCTATAACGAAGACTCAACAGAATGAGAAAAAAAAAACTAGACACTATTCTGATTCTGTGGACATGGTGTGGAGCCATTCAGAGCTTTCCTACCCTTCTGCCCTCTTCTCCTCTCTATCCCAATCCTACAAAGCTACAGCTGGTGGTATATTTACAAACTTTGATATATTCACTTCATCCTTTATCCATCTTCTATTCCTCTCACCAGTGAAAAACTCAGGTAACCACTTATCTTCCACTGATAGATGAAAGTCCCTTACATAAAAAGCACAAGTTATCAACATGAGCTTGACATAAAAGGACAGGAATGCTACTTCCATTCTGAAACTTCCAGTGTGTACACAATTCTCTTCTGTCCATCATTTCCAGTATTTCAGGGGCCAGTCTACAGGTCTAAGTGCACACAATTTCTATGCAACCGAAACCTCTGGACTGGGCTGTAGCTGCACATCAAATTATTTAGTAACTTACCCGTAAGTGACTCTAAAACTACCCTGTATGCAGTAGCATGTCTGTGAAGCTGCCACTGAGCACACAGACTAGTCATGCGGATTTGGTAGGAATCCAAATTTGTCACACCCAGAGACACTGAAAATTAAATATAAAAAAATAGATTTACACCTCTAATAAGACATACAAGAAAAAATGACAAAATAATCACAGTGAAACCTGTGCCAATTCATTTTTAAAAAATAATTTCCATAGCTGCCTTAAAAATGTCAAGAATATCTAAGGCAAGAATTTAAAAAATAAGTGAACCTTTAAAACTAAAGTTTAGAACTGTAGGCAATTTACTTAAGACTAAATAATGAACACTGCTAAAAAGTTTAGTTATTACAAAGAAGTATAAAAGTAGCACAATAACAGCAGCATTTCTGCCAAAATCTAATTTAAAATTGAGCTTTAGCTATATAAAGACCAAATAATCTCATACATGGAGCTAGAAAAAATACACTAAATAGACTTCTCGTTAAAGAAATTTACATCTACTACTAGGCAAATATATTTTTGGCTGTTAAATATTTGCTTTATGATTCCTGTCTTGCTAACATCCAGCAGATCACTTTAAAGCCAGGTATAGTCTCACAGAAAGGGAGACTTTAATTTCAGGAACACATTTTGCACAAAACTGAGAAAGTCTTCCACATGAAAATTTATTCACAGAGCTGCAGAAAGCCACAGTTGTAAGGAAAATCAGCCTGTAGAGATCTGAACAGCATGAAATCATTCTTACAGGTTTTGGCTACGCCTGTTAGGGCATCACTGAAGCCTGTTGAGTATGAAGCAAATACTTTAACACTGTACTCCGTTCCACTGAAGAGATTTAGAATGAGAATGGTATTAATATCATCCCCTACAAAGGTCTCCAGTGCAGGACCAGGAACTGCAAAAAACGAAAAAAATTAGAAAATCATTTGCTCATCCACTAAATTAGACAAAATTACATGTGTTCCTAAAGTTACTATTTTTTGCACCTTTTTTAAAATGTTTTTTTAACCATACACAAAGACATTCTCCTCAATCCTTGCATGGATAGAAGACACAACACCCTTGGGAAATTCAGCAGTGGGATTCATTAAGGCAGAGCTAGACATTGGCATCTGTTAAGACCTTTTTGTTCTGCTTCAGTGACTTACTACTGCTCTAAATAGGCAGCCAAATATCTCCCCAGTTTGATTCTGTGCCAGGACCAACAGGGGGGACAGCCAATGCCAGCCAGCACTACAGTCCCTCAGGGGTTCTTATACAACACCATCATTCAATACTGTGCAAAAATGATAATGAAAATAGAAAAGAATGAAATTTTCCCAAATCAGAACAGCAAACAGCTCCTTCATCACCTCTCCTAGCTGTTCTGGATACACTTCAGAAACCAGGCAGCAATATTGTCTTTGGACAGTATTTTAGTTCCTTAATAGTCACATATCTGTGATTTGCTGTCAATAGAGAATGCTGTTTTTCTAAAGAAATTTGAAGGAGTTTGGATGCCTTGTCTAGCAGCAATGTGCAGGTGGGCAAAGGATGCAGCACACACAAAATGGTCAGCAAATAAAATGTTGTGTCTGAGAAGAAACGAAAACCTTGTATTGTGAGGGGAAGGAAGTTGAAGAATAGGAGAATGGAGAGGAACAGGAAGAAAGTAAATGTACTCTCTGAAATAGAGTCATGGTAAAATGACATAAAAACACAGACTGACTGAATCAGTGTTAGAATGTCTAAGGGGAAATCTACTGCTGCCTACATCTACCTCATGGAAGGTGGTAAAGAAGACAGAGACAAAATGTCTTCTGAGAAAAACAGGAAAAGGTAGGAGAAAAAGACAAATTTTGCAACATGGGTAATTTTTATTAGATATTAGCAAAGACGCTTCCAGTGACACTAGTCAAAAACTGGAAGAGACGCTTAGAGCAGTTTTAAAATCTCCATCCTTGCATATATTATAAACTTGACTGATCAGGGTCCAGTGAAATCTTTCCAAGTTGGCCCTGTTTTGTTCAGGGAGTTGGACCAGATGATCTCCAGAGATCCTCTCCAACTTGCATCATTCTATGACTATGGAACTTTCATATTCAAAAATGAGACACCAAAGTTAATAACACTTTCGAGGGTGTAACTGCAACTAATAGATTTAAGAACAAAATTGAACAAATGATGATGTCAAGGCTCTGTTCAGTCAGAAGTGACCACAAAAACGTCAGTTAAAAACTCACTGTTGACAGGTTTGTAGACAACTCTGTAACCCATTGTTGCTGATGGTGGGGCATCCCAGCTGATTCGTAATCTGTTGTACCACTCATCTGAGACACGTAAGTTCCTAGGAGCAGACAGGGGCACTAAAAGGAAACCAAACTGGGCTTTTACAACTTTATCTCATACAAGCTCATACAGAAAAATCAAGGTATGAAAACAAAAAGAGCATGATATCCAGTACTCTCAGATTTACAGGTAAAATTATCAGGATGAAATCCTTAATCAAAGTTGTCTTTTGCATTACTCAGCTGATTTAATACAAACTTTGATCAACAAGCAATGAATTTTAAAATTTATTCCAAACTTAGTCCCTACATTTAAAAAAAAAAAAATCTTATTTTCATTTTCTAAAAATGTAACACAATTTAGAGATAATTATACATTGAATAGCTTCTTCCAACCCAAGTGCACTGAAATTTTTAATATAAAAATCATGCTCTTTTGAACACTTAATCTTGTAGAATGGAATCAAAGGAATTATTTACAAGTGATTTAAGCCTCTGCATAAATAGCACTTCAATTTAGATAGAAATTATGTCAATTAGGAGAATAAAATTATACTATCATGACTACAAGTGAACAATGAAATGGTATTTTATAATATACAGTAGAGAGGAAGTTTAAGTTACAGCTGAGTAAGCTTTTGGTACTTGGTCAGAACACTAGAGATAATGCAATCACTTTTTTAAAAGTTCAGCAGCATTTCTAATGACCCTTAGAAAGTAATGATCTCACACAAAGAAGATCTAACAGTACAATGGTTGGTTTGATACCATCTCAGCAGGCTTTGTTTACTTATTTTCTGTTAGTTGGCTTGCCCTTGGTGGGCTAGTTATCAAGGATTTACCAGCTTTATTACTGAACAAGTTTCTGCAAACTCGGAGTTATTTGAATATAAAATACAGCTTGTCAGTTAGGAGAAACCCATTGTTTATAAATCAATCTACTGAGATTAAATTAAAGTTCAAGTCACATAAGTCATGCAAAAGAAGCCCACATTTATACTAAAATACATTCCTACAGCCAAGGAAAAAAGGCCACAAGAGTAAGGTTTTATTCATGCATATCCTGGCAAAAGACAGACGGAAAGTTTGTACTTACAAGTTTTGCCAGGAGCTGAGACACTGACTCCTTCCCCCTCAGAATAGATGGGGGTTATGGTAACTTTGTATTCTGTATCAGACAGCAGAGGGTGAAGTAGAAGAGTGTTTTGTCTGCCAGGCACCATTACCTGGAGGGTCAGAAAATGCAGAAACAATCAAGCTTAATGACTAGAGCCAAACCACTTTATTTTGCATAGTCTCTGGCACCACATTCCACTAGCACTGCTGTGTAGCTTGCATTTTCAAATATTATTGATGACCTTAATTAAAACAATAAACTAAAATCACGACATTTTCCACACTTTTAACAGACCTACTGTTATACCAAAACAAAATCAAGGAAATGGGCCTGTCAGATAACACTATTTTATAATGAACCTATGAGCCACTACAGCTCCATAAACCACTGTTTGGTGGTTTGGTACTGTTTGGATTGTAAGTGTTCAAACTATTTTACTATACAGACAAAATATATCCTCTTATTGTATTTATTCTAGACGTTTCTAGATTTTCTGAAGCGCATTAATAAAGTTTGATTGTTTTGTTTTTTGGAGACAAAAAAATCCTCCCTCTCTGGGAAGAAGGAAAATCAATTTATGAGATCAGGAAGCACCAAACTGAGCAAGCAGGAATAAAACATGTTTGTCTTGTCTGCATCTAGTCTGGAGACAAGCAAATGAAGGTAGCTACTTAGGAGGGGAAGTAGGATGACATCCCACAAATACCAGAGGATCCCAAACTGCCATGAAACATGGAAGATCTGTAACAGAAGTCCAACCAGGCAGCTTGGTAGTAGAGCAGCTGGAGAAATTCCTCCGGGCAGCTTTTGATTCTAGAGGACATGTTTGAACCCACTGAACTAAGCACAGTGAAAGGCTTCCCTAAGCAGCTAGCTCTAACACTCTTCAATAGATTATTGTATTTTAGCCAGAGCAGTATCACAATAGCAGTGGTAGGAGTGCCAAGCAAAGCCTTGCAATCGCCAAACTTGCCAGTAAAATTTTAATCTCAGAGATCCCCCAAAGCCTGAATGGGAGCCACTTACAGCACATGGTGTGGGCATGGTAAAAAAGAGAAACTAGTGCTGTATTTCCTGTGCAGAGACCTGTGCTCTGAAGTGATGCTGTTGGAAGCAAGTCCCGAGGTCCAACGTCATATTTTGGACATTCCCTGGCCCATGTCCACTGTGCAAATCTATCACCTGAGCCAGCAACTACGCATATTTGGCAAGAACTTGAGAGAAGCAAAAGCCCTTTAAACTCACAGGGGAAAAGCAGAAAGTAAGTCTATAAAAGTGTTTTGTTGTTTCAAAGAAGACTGATGCATGTGATGATGGCTAAGTTTTGAAGCATATGCTCAAGAAAGGTCTCACCAGTTTTAACACTCCAGGATACATTCAAACTACTTCTACTTTTGGCAAGTGATACAAAGAAGGAAATTTATCTAGTGCACTCAGGTGTTGAGACTTGTCAAAGTGCTTCATTCTTTGATCAAAACTGGACTTAAACCATTAATAAATGTTCATGAAAGATTTCCATGTCCCTCTTCCATACACGTACACTGAAAACACACAAACTAAGTTTGTGAAAAAATCCAAGCAATATTTTTGGTTTTTTAGAATACAGGATGCAAACATTGAGAACTCTCTCCTCTTCACATGTGCATAATCTTCTACAGACCAATACAGTTTTCAGCAGTGAGAAACATTTTTGGCCTTAAAGAAGAGAAAAAATGTAATCCTGCCAGTATGTACAGCACACCCAAGAACATACATGCAATTTAGAGCTTGACCCTTCTGTATTCTATTACATTTTCTAGTCCCTGATTTTTAGCCAATTGCATCAAGAATTATAACGCTTATTAATATTTTTATGGAAAGGGAGGAGTAACTGAAACTTATATCACTGAAATCAGAGCCAAAAAACTTAAGCATTCACCACAGTCACGCTATAGTACATGTAAGCCCAAATTCCACAAAACTTTTGGGTTCTGTTTAAAAAATGTACTTAAGCAAAAAAACACTCCCCTAAAATTGAACATCTGTGTTGTTTTATTGACATCTGTTGTGCACCTCTCAGGTGCTTGAAGCCATGTGATAAAATACATTCCTTCCATTAAAATGTTCTTAATTCTAAATATAATCTTATATAATTCCTTTTTCAGCAAAGTATTTATGCACATGATTAATTTCAAAGATGAAACATGGTTAATCTGTTTGCTGAATTGTGACCAAAGATAATAAGGCTTGAGAGTGTACTTAAAATTAAATGATTTATAGAAATAGAGCCAAGATACCTACCTGATCATACAGTTTTATAATTTTCTTTAATGAGCTTTTGAGTCAGCTCTAATAGCCTTCTGATAGCCACAATTTTAATACCTTCCCGACAGTTTTAATTTAATTTTAAAATAATAGTCATTGAATACTAAAACAGAATGACATTTATACCATCCAACTGAACCAGAGAGCTGAAACAGTAAATCTGGGATCTGAATTTCAGAAAATTTGTGCTATTCTCAGAAGAACAGTACAATTTGTGCCATTATGCTGCACAAGTTTTCCACTGTATTATATACTGTATTAACATACAGTTAAAGTAGGTTCATAAAGAATGCTTCCCAGTCCAAAAGGACACCACTACACTGAAAATTCATTTTCACATTATAGTTCAAGGAGATGGTTAAAAAGTAAGTTTCCAGGAAGGTCTCATGAAAGATGAACAAAACTAAAATGGAAAAAGACAGATTCATATTTTCCTAGAAAAAAAAAATTCAATTCCTTTCAGTATTTTTAATTGAAATATTCTGATATAGGGCTAAAAATGTCAGCTGCTAGACATCAAAAACAATAACCATGTTTTTGATATAACTGTCCTATGAAAAGAAGTTAGTCAAGTGGCAGATACAGAGGGAGAATCATAGGGAATATTTTTGCATTCTGAGCTATTTACTAAGGATATAACCTTGAAATACACAATTTAATCTTTTAAATTTGCCTACATGGAGGCATCTCAAAATTTTATAACGGATTTTGTGGAAACCAAGCACTGCAAAATTAAGTTTTACCCAATCTAAAAATAATTTTAAAAAAATAAAAAGGCACTTGGCCTCACTGAATTCTCAAAGTACCTCAAAAACTTAAAATAATGGAGCTTAAAATAATGAAATTACTTAAAATAATGAAATCTTAAAATAATGGAGCTTGGGCTTCTTTTTTTTTGTGGGAAGGGTGCTTGTTTTGGTTTGTTTGCTTTATGCTCAAAAGATTACATGTACTCTTCATTCTTTCAAATATTTTCTAATATCTTGATGACCAGAAATTTTTCGTTGTAGGACAACTTTAATTTTGATCATTACATAGTATTGAAAAAATAACAAATATTCTCAGGCACTTAGATTAAAAAGTGCTGTCGTTATTGTGACATGTTCAGGTTAATGAGAAGTAAGAAAACTCTGCATTTGAACTTAAATTACATTGCTTTAGCATAACATGAGACACTTAGGGAAGGAGCAAAATTGTTGAGGGAAAACAAAAAGTTGCTTAAGACTGTCCTATACAAACACTTAAGTACCATTAAAACACAATCTCAGGATAGAAAAATGCCTAGGAGTAAAAAATAAAATCAAAATTAAACAAATAAAAATCCCAACTTGGAAGAATTTAAAAAATACAGGGAAAAAGTGGACCACCAGCTCATCTTTTAACTGTGAGTTCATTAAACATCTGTGTGACTGGGCCTTGATCTCACATTTGACTGCTGTTGCCTGCAGTGCAGCAGGTGCTGTACAATTAGAACTTTGAAGTTCAAGCTCACAGTAATATCAAACACAGAGCTTCTACTAATTGCAACAAAATTGTCATATAAGAAGATAATATGTCTTAGCAATTATTAAACAACCTTATGAAGCCAATTAGAAAACCCATACCGACCATTCTTACTGCTTCCTCAGCACGGCCACCTTCTGCAGTGAGGTAGGTCACTCGGAACTGCTGGACGCTGTAGTCGGAAATGTCCCACGTCACCCTCAGACTTGAGGTTGTTTCATCATCTATAACAAGGTTTCTGACTCCTGTTCGAAAAACTAAATCCAGAAATATTTTAATTCAAATTTTCTGAATTCTATTTTTAGATTTAATATAATTTTTATATTGTGCTGATTATCACCAAGAAGCTGCAAGCTCTACTGAAGTCATGGTGGCTCTGAAGATCCACAGTGGGGCAAAACCATATAGCTCAGTCATATTGGGGCTTAACAACATAAAAACTGCAAGCACTTATTAAAATAACAGTTATCCTATACTTCCATTAACATTTATCTTACTCAGCTTATGGAGCTTTAAAATAATCCAAGATAGAATGCTATAGAAGAGAAATAATCCAGAAACATTGTTCCTTGAAAGTAAATTGTCTAATTACAGGGAAAAGGAAAAGAACACTCAGAACTCAACAAAATTCTGTAGAAGTTCCAAGCTCATATTTATAAAGGGAAAGAGAAATTCTAGGTGAATTTCCCAAATTAGTCCCTGTACTCCGAAGTAATACCAGTCCTGTCATTCAGAGTCCCTGCCCTGTGCCAGGGGTTGGCTCCTCATCCCTGCCTGGCATGTGCAGGAGGTTGTCACACACAGGAGGGGGTGCAGAGCAGGACAGTGGGAACCTTTCAGCAGTGATGGCCCTTCCCTTCAGGATCACCAGCTCCTCAGCAGTACCACAGCTCTGCCCCCAGCCCCAGAGGTGCCTGTGGGGAGCCTTAGTGCTTTGCACTCAGCATTTAAACTTTTCCTTGGCTTTTGCTCTGCTCACCTGCAGTGGCAGGCTCAGGGGTTGTGGCGCTGGTCGTTGTCACCGTGGTCACTACTGTGGTAGCGCTTGCAGCTGAAAAACAGAACTCAGCTCACTAACAGCTCAACAAGACATGGAAACCACAGTGTTTTTATTGTATTTCTAACTATGACAATGAAACTATGTGCTCACACCTACAAGTATCCCACACACTTCAGACATTTCAGGGACTACAGGGGAATTATTCATTTAGTTTACTTTAGGCACATATATCTGCAGGATTAGCACTTAGATCTGAAGATCAGACGTAATTATAAACTATGTAATTAAATAAGAATGGATATATTTTCAGATTTCTGGCTGAACTACACACAATAGACCTCCAGGTTGACCGTTTGTTAAGGTTATCAGATTAAGTAAATTGGAAGTTTTTTAAGGGTGTTTTACTTCTGTTCAAGTAAAAAACAGAAAGCATGCTCAGCAACACTGGGCAATATCAGCATCATTTGGATGGGAAAGGGCTTCCTGTCTTAACAGAAGGTTTAGAATTAAGCCTACAGTTAAATTACTTTAAAATAAATAATTTTTTAAATTTACATGTAAGAAATAAAGTTGTTTACTCATCCAAGTCATTATCCATAAAAAGAGAACAGAGCAATCTTCCTGAAACACAGGCCACTGTTTAGATAATAAACTATAAAATAAGCTGGGCATGATTATCAAGTTTTATCTTTGTTACTTCCATGTCAATGTCACAGGATGCCCAAGATTTTTGAATCATTATTTCAGCCAAAAGTGAATTCACCTCTAATGAGTATAATTTACATAAATAAGAAAAGGGTATATTGAAAATGCCAAACATCTTAAATGAAATTCCGGTAAATTATTTACTTTAAAACATTTAACACACATCCTTTCCAAAATCTGATATATCTTCTCATAAGGAGCCCTGTTCAAAGACTAAATATTATAATGTGGGATGGAAAAAAATCTACTTGGATCCAAAGGTTATTAATACCATAGCTCAGATAGTGAGCCAAACCACCATTTTGATTCAATGCCATCTACCACATAGTACTAAATAAGAAAAGCAAAAAATAGTCAGCAAAGCCCTGGCGCTAAACCATCACGTTCTTCAATATTATAGCTACCCAAGGATGAACGATGTCTTATATAAAAGATATATGCATCAAATGTAAATCACTTAAACATCTTTAAAAATTACAGTCAAAAGTTTGTCTTACATGTAGCTCCAAGGATAGCAACAACTTCACTTTCACTTTCATCATCAAAAACTGCCAGAAGAGAAACTTCATATTCTGTGTCAGGCAACAGACCCTCTATAACGTGACTGTCTGCATCTCCATTTATGACAACCTAAGTTACACAGCAAGATTAAAGAATATCAGTTCGGCATTTGATTAACTTACATCAATTGACTGAAATGAAAGAAGGAAAATCAATTCTCCTTTAAAATAAATTAAATCTACATTCAGATCTGCCAAAAAATTTATTAATACCACAGAGCACATCTGGAAAAAACATTTAAGAATATTTAAAATGTATAGTATTATGTTTTCACCCACAACTAATTAATTGCTAAAGCTGACCCCATGTTGTTTGGTTTTTTTGAAAAATCCCTACAATTCAAAACATTTATTGATAAAAAAGACATAACAAGATAGATTAACTTTCATTCATATTTCTACCATTCAAACACTGCTATGACAAATGTATTCAGTATCTCCCCTGCATTACAAAAGGCTGTTTCTCTACCACAACTGTAATCCCGGTTATGGTTCCACACTTCTGAATTCAACTTGAAAGAACACTTGCTTCAGACTTGAGGATTAGGAGAAGATGTGCTGATGATTAGTTGCTATATGGTGTGATTATTATAATTTTCCTCATTTCTACCTATGAGAGCAGCAGAAGATTCACATGTGCAATGTGAACTGTAAGCAAGTTTCACCAGATTTTTGTGTGTTTCATTTATTTTATTGGAAGGGATAACCAGATGGGGAGGAGCCGGAATGAAAGGGACTATAAAACAGTAGATAGAGGAGCCTGAGCAGTAATTCTGGTGAAATGGGCTGAGCAGTTTTGGGAATACTTTTCAGGTTACACAGAGAGACACTACAATAAAACAACCTTTCTCTAGCTTAACACTGACAGGTTTTTAAAGGTGATCACTGTATACACAACATCAAAGTTAGACTTATAATGGAAATCAAACAGCAGATATGTCCTGTGTAAAATCTGCCATAGAGGTTAGCAGAAACAGTGAATCACACTTCATTCTTTTAACCACCACAAGAGATTTCCTCAGTTGGTCCTGGGAAAAAGGGGCCCATAACACCATCACAGACCTTCTAAACTCAGATACAAAAAACAAAAGCAGAAAGAAATGAATTGGGGCCATGCCTTCTACAACTATCAAGTAATGACTCAGGCATCCCATGCTGCACACTTTTTGGCACAGTTTCTTGGGAAAATTTCAGGAACAAGCTTTGAGTGAATCTAGCTGTATACTAAGTAGATACATGAAATGCCTTCCTTTTCAATTCCCTAGTGCCTCTAGTTGTGTATCTGATCATTATAAAATATCTATGCATAATTACTGTCTCACTAGTAACTTTGGCATACTTTCTGAAGCATCACTTCCGTCAGCCTCCCCTCCCTGCTAATGTAGCCTACAAAAAAACAACACAAAGTGCTGAACTTTCAAGTGGGCAGGACAAATAACAGCAACAAGCACACAAGCACAACAGCGTGCATTCTCTACTGTAACCTAGAAATAAAAGCTCACTCTTGAATTTATTCTGTCTTTTTAGTGCTAACACCTGACTGAACGCTCCTCACCCATCAACAGAGTGGGTGAAGTGAGATGAGAGGTGTGCAATTAACCACTGTCCTCTGACCCCACTCAGCTACTTGGCAAGTTGGTTCTTGGGAGAAAGACAGAGGGAGTGCATGTCCTTTCTCTGCATGACTGATCACTGAGCTGGGAAAGAAGCTTAAGGAGGCAACAGCCCGGGGATATTGTGCTATCCTAGGCCTGACCCCATTAGAGAGGTCATGCAAGGAGAACAAGAAAGCAGCTCGGGCATTTTTAGTATTTCGACATTCTAAAATATTAGGGCCTCCAGCAGTTTAGTGAATACAATGAACAAGTAGAACCTTAGCAGTTCAAACATTTCTTGATAATTTATTCTCACACTGAAACAATACAGATACCTCAAATCTCACTTTAAAAAGTGACTTAAAGGCTTTCACTGGCAGCTACTCACTGGAACTTAAATAGAAACAGATCAGTTCATATACTGCAGAAGAAAGTGCAGATGACCTGTGTCCACTCACTCACCTGCCAACCCCTTTTCCCTGCTCACTCCTTTAATTTCTCTTTCTTGCATGACTACCTCTCACTAGGTGAAAGGGAGGAAAAGAATCAGGCTAAGCTAAATTTACAGAAAAAATGACACATAACCTAAGCTAAAATGACTGCTTTCTGCCCTAGTGGATGACAAAATTATGCATGAAACCTAGAGCCAGGTGGGAAATGTCATCTTCCCCCCGAGTTCTGTACCCAGATAAACAGTTTGCAGATGTGGCCTCTCTGCACACTGCTGATGCCAAGAGAGCAAGATGTTTCAGAGTCACTAAAGATTGAGAAGTACAAAAGAAGCCAAAATAATGAGTTAATAAAGAAAGAAATAAAAAGAGGAAATGAGACAGACTATGAAAATTTGGGAGACAAAGCATCTGTCGTCTTCTACTTGGAAAAAGAAAATCAAAAAGCAAAAGCTAAAGGGGTGAAAAACAATTTAAAAAATCAGAGTGAGGAAAAGGGTACTACGGACAAGATATACAAGGGCTTAATGCAAAAAATACAGCGTGAGGGGGGAAAAGAGAAAAAAACATAAAGAGGATTAAATTAACTGTCTAATAAATTTACTATGTGTAAACTTTTCCCTTTGTAATGTTACATAACTAAGGCTTCAGAGGCATTTTTACTGTGGCCAGCACATTAGACAAATTGGGAGTTTTATGTGAGGATACAGCTACTCTGGCTCAGCTACCTTAATCATCATCATCATCTTCACATCAAAGTGAAGAACATGAATGTCAAAAACTGAAATGGCACCAAACAACAATGCTAGTTCTATAGCTGTCAGCACATTAGATATTAGATTGATTATTCACAAAATATCTCTTCTCACTTCCTCTTCAAAACAAAACTGGAATATTGATTTTTTTATTTAGAGAGCTTTGCAATAGGGCAGATTTTTCTGTAAGTCAATTGGTCGTGTTTAATTAGCAAAAGTTGCGGCATTAAGTGTCCCCAGAATGGAATTCTCTCTTCCTTTTCACCCCCTCAGAATGTCAAGGCAATTTACCTCCTCAGACTCCCCCCCATACAAAGGAATCCATGCCAATCTGTAAAAAGCAATATCTGATGAGGTGGGCTTCCAGCTGACCCTGAAACTATCTGTTGATGCTTCATCAATTTCCAAATGCTGGGGAGCTGGAACTCGTTCTGGAAAATATTACACACAAGAAAAGTGAGAGTAAATTATTCTCTGAGACTTCCACAAATGGCAACATTAGGCACCTACCATTTCACTTGCAGCTTGTTAAAAGAGTATAACATGGGAGGCAGACAGCAAAGGCACTACAGAATTCTTTGTCCGCTTATTTGTACTTAATGAAGTTGTTTTGTAGTTCGAGGAGGGGAACAGACTTTTTATTCTAACTGGACAGGCCTCCTTGTCCTCTCTCCACTGAAGGAGCTGCATGCAACCCTAAGTCCATCTTCTTTGCTCAGAGCTCTGTGCACTATAACTGTGTTAAACAAACTACAGGAACTTTGAATGTCTTGTATTTTCTCCTTTTGATACTTTTTGATATTTTTCTCCTCTGTATATAAGGCTCTAGCCCCTAGTGCCTGGATAGTTCAGTGGTTAAATGTGTGAGTCAAAACTCATCACACTTCATCTGGAGATACAAATGCTATCACACTGAATAATGCTTCAGAAAGCTGTGGAGATGTTTTCATGATGTCAATAGATTACTCATGTGAGTAAAGAGGCAACTGGCCCCACAGTAAGGGAGCAAAGAAGCCAAAAACACAAATGAAAATAACAGAAAGTATTCTATATATCTGAATTCACAGCCAGAGACATTTGCTGTAACTAATCTCACTTTCCAGTAACGTAAGAAAGTATAAAATTTCTTCTTGGAAAGCCTTCAGTAGTACGGCAGTACTTACTTGTGGTAAAGCTGCCAGTTAGTGGTTCAGATTGTCCTTCATCATACAGGGAGAAAATAGCAACAGTATACTCTGTAAGGGGTGCCAAACTTTTCAGAGTATGGGTTGAAACTCGACCAACTTCCACCTAAAGAAAGCATAATTTGCAGTAGATATTGACCATACAATACATTACCAGTGTCTGAAATTCTTCTTGGTAATAATGATAAAGAAAGAGAATGTCATGCAATTAGCAGAGAAATTCAGTGAAACTCTGAACAAGTATAAGCTCGGGTCCATAAAAGCTGAAAAAATCAGTTAAAATAGACAAACTACAAAAAAGGAGAATTTTGCACTTATGGCAAATGATGGAAAAGGAGATTTCAGCCTTGGTTAGCCCAGCTCTCCAGCTAACACCAGCACTGCATGTTCAGGAACCCAGAAGGGCTTTTTGGGCAAATAAATGCAACCACTTATCATGGACAATCACTGCATAAACCCTTATGTTTAACATTTGTCAAGAGACAGATGAGAGTTTTGTCTGGTCTCTCTCCAGGCTGCACTTAAGTGACTTTGCCAGGCACATAAAACTCAAAGCTGTATAAACAGTTTATCAGTCCAAGCATTCGGTGTCACGTTAGCTCAGCACCGCAGGGAAAATGCTACCAGTGCAGAGCAAACAAAAACATGCCACCTGTTCTTTGAGCAGACATAAAGGAAAAGTGAGCTGAACATTCACTCACACTACAAAGTACACTCCACGAGTATGAGATGATCAAATACTACTGTGATGAGTAGTCAGGCATATTATCTATATTAAGGGTAATCAGTAGGAAGAGGTCAAATGATTTCTAATTTAAATTTTAACAGACCTAGCAGAAAGAAAAGAAACAAAACATTGCACAGGTATGCTCCCTTCTAAAGGCGGGAACTGTTTCTTCAGGTTCAATTCAAATATTCCACTTCATACAGATGAAAGACCAGATGTGTCCCAGAAGAAACATAATTACAGATAACTACCATTAAAGACTTCTTTTTTTTTTGAGGGCCAAGTTATCCATGACAACTTATTTCCTAAAGGATCTGAATTGTTTTAACAATCAAACCCACTTACTGCAATTATTTTTTTAAAAATTGTATTTTTAAAAATTTCCGTATTAGTATTTCTGTATGAATCGTTCCATCCATTTTGCATTCTATCACCTGCTAAAGGTATTATAAAGCACCCTTACTAACAAGGCATAACCAAATATTGTATATTATTAAATGCAAGAATCTAAGTTAGAACATCTTGGTATGGCCTTAGCACTGTTCAAGCCAACTACTGTTTCTAGGAAGAGAGTTTTCAATACATAATTAAGGCAATAAATGTTGAGAAAATGTGGCGAAGCCTTCAGATAGTCTTTTTGAATGACCTTGAGCCCATGATATGTGCTACATCAAAACTCTTATTATCTGAATTGAATCAAGAATAAATATTTCCAGACTACACATTTACAAATTTACATTTACATCCTAACAAACCACTGCTCCCTTGAGTTGTTTACTTCAGTGTACGTGCCCCAGCAATGACAGTTCAGAGTACTGTTCCCCATGAACATCCAATATCAAGCAAACTCTTATTTACACCAAATTCCAGAATTCTCTTGCAAATCTTTTGTTACAGCTTGCAAAGTAGCTTTTCTTCATAAACATCACCCCTAATAATTACAGAAGTTTGGGGAGGTTAGAGATTGATTAAGGGAAAAGTGGTGTTAATAATTTACCTCATTGGTTTCTGTTCCGTCTGTTTTAACATACATGATGCGATAGCCATTTACATTTTTGGAAGCAGGATCCCATGTCAGCTTAGCACTGTTGTGTCCAACATCAGAAAATTTCAAGTTTGCTGGTGGACTTAGAGGCACTTGAAAAGAAAAGAGATAAAACCACGAAAGTGATCACAGGTTTTAGCTGTGAAATTTTTCGTGTCTTAAAAATAAATAGTATGTTTTCCATTAAAAAATTTATATCACCAGTATTTCTATTCAAAGACCTACATCAATGGACCTACAAAAGTACTTAAAGACAGGTAGAAGGGCTTGGCTCTTTACTGAAACAGAACTTTCAGATTTGCTAAATGCATCTCAACTGATCCTGAAAAAGAAATTAATTATGATATTGTTCATTGCTGATATCATAGCAAGATCTAGCCTACACAATACTTACAATAAATTTGTGTTTGTATTTGTGAATTCATTTCAGCCAGCTGGATCTTTATCTTATATACATTTGGTTTTCACGTGAATCCCAGCAAAAATACTTCATGACAGTAGAATTTTGGCAAAAAACTTTCTGAATCCAAAAAGCCCCTGACATAAAGGTAAGTTCGTCCAAAAATCATAACTAGCTTAGAAGATCTCCAAAGATGCTATTTTTTTACCTCTGCCTAACCTTTCTGTTAGGAAACGTAAGCTGTTTCCCAACAATAACCCCAGCTAAAGCAGTATTTTTATACTATATTCCTTGACTGTCTCGAGCTGAAGGAAAATGAGGTCATGCAAGAGACAGTCTCAGGTTGCATCCACTTTTCTGTCACACCACAGAAAGCAATTTGTGCTGTCTGTTACTCTCAGCAGTAGGTTCTGTATTAGTCCAACATCTGTTACTTTCCTCTGAATTATAAAACCTTTCTCTATCCATCCTGCCTTCACACACACACTCCTCACCAGTCCATGTGGACAGATAAATATCAGCACTTCAGAAGCTGCTTCTGTCACACAAGAGCACATGGGGAAAAGCAAAGATTTTAAAGGCCTCATATATTATGTGAGATTTTTAGCCAGACTATTTATCGATCCAGAATCTGCAACCAGCTTAGGAACAGTGAAGTCAACTTGGCTCTGAGAAAAGAGACGACAGGAACACATTGGAACTGTAGTAGATGGGTTTGCCACACATTCTGGCATTCAACATTTTCCTCTGAGTCTAGTGAAGGGAATATCACGTGTTGGCTTTCCTTTCTACTTTCTGTCAGCCGTGGAATGCACTTCATTCCACCATCCAGGTCATACAACAAAATGCGTCAGTCTCGGCTCTTTCCTTTTGGGACTAACCTCCTGACAACATTGCTCTCGGCCAGACAGGCAGTCCTGGTGCCAGACTTACGTGATATTTACAGTGAGCGTAGCATGAATCCCAGCCCCAAAATGAAACTACACCCTAGAATGGGCTTGCTGATCATGTCTCTCTTTGGCATAGGGAAGGTTTTGCTACAGTAACCAAGATGATACAGTGCATAGAATATTACTTACTAAAAACAGTTTATCAGATACTACACCTAATACTACAGCAAATTTGGCAGATCACTCTTCAGACAGATACATCCTCCAGGAAGAAAACACTAGGTAGCATATTCATTAATTGTAAGCCAGAAATAATCACACTGACAGAAAAAGAGAAAGAAAAAATAAATTAAATCTGATTCTGGACAGGTAAGACATACTATCAAACACTGACAACGTGGGACAGTTATGATCACCAGGAGCTTTCTTCCTCCCAGACTGCCTCACTGCCTGAATCAAAGCCTGCTAGCAGAGGGCTTACTTGAATAGTTGTATATGACAGAATCAACCTTCTTTCATACTAGTCTTAAAGACCAGAGATGGCTGCATTGTGTCATCCTAAAAATAAATTAAGGTTGCAGAGAAGTTAGGGTTTCTTTCTTATTCTGGTCTAGTAGCAGCAGTAGCGATGATAGTCTGACTAACATATGTTACAAGCTTCTGTGATCAGACAGTGGTCATGAAACTTCAGCTTGTGCCAATGTATCTGGAATTTGCATGTGATCTTCCATCCAATGTGTTAGCCAGGTTTAGAGCTGTGCAGTCTCCAAGATCATATGAAATTAATTGAAGCTGGCACAGTCATAAACTACATAAACTACTGTTTAGGAGAAATGAAAATCTGATACAGGGTAGGTATTGACCACAGGCCAGGGTGGGGTATACAGGCATGGAGGCTGTGCAAGATGAGGAGTGAGGCATAAAGAGACAGAGAAAGGGAGAGACAGATAAAGAGCCAAAGGTTTGATTCTCTTTGTTGGGAATCTTCTACACTCATTTCAAGTCGGCAAACATGGCCAGGTTGCACTAGTTTGCTATTGGAACTTGTTTGTCTACAGCTGTCCTCCTAGAGAAGACCCAGCAAACACCATTCCTAGAGCTCCTTCCACTATTGCTTGCTGACCTTACAAGGAATTGCTCTGGGCTTTCTTTCTCCTAGCATTCAAATGCCTGAACTTCTCTCACTTATTAAATGTAAGTCACTTTCACCCTGAGCGGGTTACTCACGCCAGGAGCACAAAACAAGAGGATTCACTCACTCCCCTGCTGGGAGCAATAGAGATGTCACTGAATGCAGTCCCAGAAATGTCCCAGAAGCACAATTGCTTATTTTCAATTCTTTTGTCTTCCAAATGCTGGGGCTATTTAGAGAGCTGACATACAGTCTGTGTACAGTTTGCAGAGGACAGAATTTAGCTGGCAAAGTTCTTGCCACTTATTAAAAACACACCATCTATCATGAGTGCACAGGCTCTTTCCAACCCTTCATTTACCAGATGTTAGACAGCAGGGGTTAGACAAAAATCTTCTCTTTACTTCTTTTCTGTCTGTACTACTACTGAGCCAGAGGAATGACTTTCTCCATCCGAGCAGGTTCACACACACACACCTGATTTTCTAGCTAGAGGAGGCTAAACAGAGCAGTATCAATTTAGGTCTATGTGGTGACCTTCATTCACTTTCAGCAAGTTCAGAAAACTGACAGTAATTTCACCAAAATCAACAGGGACATCCATAGCACCACTACCAACAAGAGAGACATGTACACAATCCTGTTGCAAAAACATGCTGTTTGGTACAAATCCTCAGCCTCTGTAAATTAAGTATTCACAGTGAGAAACTTAAATACAGTAAAGAGCTTGTCTGATTGTTCTAATCAGATAATCAGATGCCTGCTCTAGTATGTGCAAAGACCATTCTGAATTTTTTTAACACTAAAATGAATATAGATATGTGCTACCCACATGTAGTTTCTTGTCCTGTGAGGGGGTCACTAGCTTCTTCTCCAAACATGGCATAAACTGTGACTGTATATTCTGTATTTGGCAACAGTCCATCCAGTTCAAGATCTGTTGAGGTTTCCCCAATTTTTATCTAAAAACATCATGAATAAAAAAAAGACGCATTATTTCTGTATTAGCTCACAATGAGGAATAAACACGTGAAATTAGATATATGATCAAATATTCTGCTGAGCATTTGCCTGACACTGTGCCTGCAGTTCTTTGCCCAAGATTTTGGGATTTTGCACAATAATTAAAAGATTAAAACTTTCAAAAAGCCAAAAGCCGACACACAGGTAAGAGGACTTTAAAAGTGACTAATCACAATAGCAATGACAAAATATTCCTCTCCAGAATGAGCAGCTACAAAGGCCTTTTCCTGTCTACATTTTGTTACTCCCATTCCCATCTGCGCTTTCTTCCATGTTCAGTCACAGATCTGAAAATTACATGGACTCATTGGAGGAGTTGATTTCTATGCACACTGGGGCTCAGATTTGTTGATATTTGTATCATTTTCCTCCACCTATTCACAGAGAGCCACATTAACATGGACTGTATTTCTTTGGGGTAAAGCTCAATCTTCCTGAACCAGCCAGTTGTCAGGGGCGCCCCATTTTTAACAGAATTACGTGCTCACAGCCACTGTTTTAACAGAGAGCACAAGCCTGTGCTGGTTTTCAGTAGCTTCATGCCCTCTCCACAAGTTCACATGCCCCTGCATGCTTTATCGTGTTCTTGCTTGAATGCAGACGTTGTACAAAAACTAAACTATACATATAGGAACTTGAGCATAAAAACTTCTAAATCCTAGAACAGAAGTTCCATTGGAAATACGTTAGCAACTTCGTTTTACTATGTTATTGACAGAAGACTATACATTACCTTCTTTTCCTTTTAAAGAATGTCTTTTAAAATCACTTTTGATGAAAGACATTATTTTTAAATTTAAAAATTAAGGTTGAACAGAACTAAAAGGCAACCAATTAAGGTTTTCTTTTAGACCTACAGATTTTACTTAATTTTAAAGGCTCTGATGAGAAAAAAGGCTAAACTTCATATTCTTCTAATAGCACACTTAGGAGGTATCTTAGTTTTACTTTATTTTTTTCTTCCAGTGTTAGTTCAATCTGATGATATAGTATCATCAGCTAACATAAAATTTCAAAAGAGTCACTTAAATTCAGTTGAAGTTGTTGCATTTTTATGACAACGACATAAAAATAACCAACCGGCACTTGCACTTTATTTATAGCCTGTGACACACAGAGTACTTAATGAAAATGGAAAAAATTGAAAACCCGAAGTATTTGCTGATTACATTGGAGGTTAAAGGACATGTACTAGTTTAATCTTTAAGAGACTGATTTTTTTAGTAACTGCTATTCAAAGGCACAATACAGAAAATAACACAATACAGGGCACAATACATCACCTCCTTCTCATCTGCTGCCAGTCCTTCTGTGAGGGGAGCATAGAGGATCATGTAACCTGTGGCACCCACTACTCCATTCCACCTGACCCTCATGCTGCTCTGGGACACGTCGTAGAGCTGCAGATCTGACGCCATGGGCAAGGCAACTGCAGCAGAACAAGAGAGGCACTTCAGTGGTCTCACTTGAACACCAGTTATTATTCAAACAATTTATTTTACCCCAGGAAACACAAAGTAATATTGCTATCTTCAAGCATGCAAGTGCTGTCTGTATCCTACAAATATGATTTAACTGGTGCATAAAAGAACCTGAAACTAGAGAAACAAGAAAACGCTGACCCAAAACAATTCTAATGCCAGGCCCGATTTATGTCTCACAAAGCATTTAAGCACAGTTGCTATTAGGAACCAGTAGAAGTTTCAAGGGATGGCTCTTTCTGAGAGAAGTTCCCAAGTAGAGTGTGGGTGTGACACCATGAGGTACAACACCCTGGAGAAACCCTGGATGAGCACACTGCGCACATCAAAATACTTTGGCTGTAAACTATCACCTGTTCAAGGCCTGGATTGTCCAAACTGGCTTCTCTTTAGGCTTCCATTTCCAGGTTACCCATCTACTTTTCCAAACCTTTTACAACCTACCTCCATCTTATTTAAATCCTATCCTTCTTCACGTATTGATTTATATTCCCATGAATTCTCATAATTCCTCTAATTTATAGGAGAAACTACCCATGAACATTTCCAAATGTATATCAGTGTCCTTGCTCAGAGCTCCACTCACACCTCTGATACCTACAGCAAAAAACTACATGTTGAGATATCCTGAAGGCACTTCGTACCTCATTGTCTTATTCCTATTCAAGCTGCCCCAGGATCACAGAGAGAGCTCCCATCACCTGCTCTTCCCCTTATTTTGACTCTAAAAAATCTATAGCAAAAGTATCCTCTAACTCAAACTTATGACTTGCATTTTAACTCTGAACAGGAGCTGGTAGATACTCTGGCAATATATATAAAGATTGACAAAGAGGTGAGTGGAAATAAAATGTGGTGTTTTCTACTGGAATTTTCAGCCGAAGTGCTCAGGATCTCAAATATAAAGATCTAGTAGATAATGTTGGTTTGCATCTTGGACACTTACCAGACTATCCTAATATTCAGGTAATATAGGGATAAATTACACCAACTAAAACCAGCTGGAATAAACCAGGTAAAAATATATTTTTAGCAAATTAAAATGTGAATTAATTTCATATTTACTTCAAGTTAGAAGTGACTATTAAATCACAAAACTTTCTACTTATCTGTACTTTATGCATATATCTTTAGATTTCACATACATGTAAACTATTTTCAATGATCTATATAAACAAATGAAATCAGTGACTATTTTAATCTGTCAGTATCTCACACGCAGGCAGGAATGTAAATTACAATTTTCCATAATTCTCAGTTAGAATAATTTTAAAAAAAACTTTAAAATTGCAGGTATTTTTAGCATGTGGAGTGATTAACCCTTGCACATGTCAGACTATTACTTCCAACAATCTATCAAAGACAGCTGTATAAAATGCTTGATGCTGCATGACCTTGGGGTGTGATCTGATCAGATCTCTGAAAGCCAGCAGGGCTGGGCTCCGTCAGAACTTGACTGGGTGACTTCAAAGGAATACCAGGTGCAATACAAAACAATCCTGTTGGCTCAGTATGTGACCGTTCTCTCAGCCTCAATAAATTAAACAGGTCCTAACACTGTCTCACAGGGTATAGCATGGCTGGAGATGACATTTTGGGTGACTGAGACTAAAAGAAAAGTCTAAAATCATTTTATATGATTCAATTTTGTCTTCAGATTGATAAAATTAGCACTGACACACAATCAAAGAACCACTGAGGATGAAAGGCACCTCTTGAGATCACCTGGTCTAATTACCTGCCCTGTTCATCAGGGTCAGCTAAAGCAGGCTGCTCAGAACCCTGTCCAGATGGGCTTGAAATATCTCCAGTGATGCAGACTTCACAACCTCTCTGGACAACATACCAGTGTTTGGCCACCATTACAATAAAACCATGTCTTCTTCTGTTCAAATTTAATTTCATGGGGTTTTCATTTGTGCCCATTGGCTCTTGTCCCATTAGTAAGCACCACTGAGAACTGGCTCACTCCTCTTCTACCGGGATTTCCTCACATCAGGGATTTTGACACACTGACAAGATCACCTGAGCCTTCTCTTCTCCAGGCTGAACAGTCCAGCTGTCTCAGACTCTTCTCTTATGAAAGATGCACCAAGCCCTTAATCATATTTACAGCCTTTCACTGAAGTCACTACAGTAAGTCCACCTCTCTCTTATGCTGGGGGAACCCAGCACAAGACCAGGCATCCAGGTGTGGCCTCATCAGTCCTGAGCACAGGGCAAGAATCAGGTCCCTAAACCTGCTGGCAGGCAATCATTTTCTAACACAATCCAGGGGGCTCTTGGCCTTCTTTGTGACAAGTGTGCTCTGTTGGTTCACAGTCAGTCTGTTGTTTACCATGACCCCCAGGTCCTTCTCTGCAGAGCTGCCTTCCAGCTGGTCACCCCTCAGGGTGTAGTGACATACTGGGGTGCTGCTCCCCAGGGGCAGGACTTTGCACTTCCCTTTGTTGAACTGCATAAGGTCAAATTTGTTTTCCTCTTCACATCGCTTGCCAGATTCAGCTCCAAATTGGCCTTGGTTTTCCTAAACTTACTCCTGCAAGATCAGACAGTAGCTCTGTACTTCTCCTGGGTCATTTGCCTCTTAGCCACTTCCTTTCTATGTCTGAGTTCTGTTACAAGTTTCTTCATTATCCATGCCAGCCTCCAGTCAGCTGATTACCAATTTGTCAGTAGGGACCTTTCCTGAGCTTGTAGGATGTGATCTTTGGCTATCAAGCCATATCCCTTCATTTTCCTCCCAGCACATAACTGAAGACACTGAAGACTGCTGTCCTGAAATCCAGAGTCATGGTCCTGGTTTTTGAGCTCCTCCCTCTTCTTGGAATCCTGAATTCTACCATGGTCACTTGGTCACCACAGCTAAGGCTACCTGCGACTTTAGTACGCTCCTCCACCATCAGTTCTTTCTTGTTTCCAAGTATGAGCTACAGCAGAGCACCTTCTCTTGCTGCCTCCTTGATCACTTGGTTCAGGAAGTTGTCAAAGCACCGTAGAAATCTTGCAGATGGCTTGAGCCCTGCTCTGCTGTTCTTTCAGCAGGTACGAGGTATAGATCAGATACATCTATCACATTTGGACTTCCTGTCTCCTAGTCTGCACTATAAAGTTACTCTTTACTTCCATTCCTAATATCTGTCATATTTACTAAAAGAATAACTGCACTTTGTATACAAATACATAAAACTGTAAATGTATTAAGTTTTACAATATCCCAAACCATCATTTTACAGACAGAGAATAGTTAAATCATTGAGAAAGAAACTTACAGAAGTTACCTTGAAATGTTAGGCACTGGTGGGAATCACATGCAGGTATTCTGGTCCCACCATACCCTCCACTCATGAGACATGGTCTCACCTCTGGTCCCACCTTATCCTCCACTTCAGCTACAAACCTAGTTTATATAGCTTGGCTCCCCACCCAAAGCATAGGAATGTTCTAATTTAGGGTTCAATACAACTGACTTCAAAGTTCAGCCCAGAGATAAAACTTTCTCAGTGATTAATATCCACAGAGCATTTGGACTTAGGAGCTTAGCCCAGAATTAATTCAAACAAAATTTAATTTAAGGCAAAGGCACTAAAAGAAGGTAAATTGAAAAAGACTCCCTTCTGTATTTACATTTCACAAAGACTAATGCTTACACAGTGTGATTAAATGCAGACAGTCAAATTTGCAACAAACAAGCAAAGGATACTCACGTGTGGTTTCCGTTCCACGGAGGCCCTCGCTGGCAGCGTTGGAGTAGATAGCAAACACAGCTATCTGGTACTCTGTTAAAGACATCAGGTTCTTCAGAACTGCTGTTGATACACTTCCATCTACCACAACCTGTTTAAAAGAAAACTTTAACTAAATATGCATAAAGCAGACAAACTATATTACCATCAAATCAATCAATCCCTCTTTCAGGCAATTTTTACACTCTATTAAAATTCAGTTCATGCTGCATTTATATACAGTAAAATGTCTGAAAAAACCAGCAACCATAGTCAACATGTTTGTCTAAGTATCCATTTAGAATAATGGAATAGCTTAGCTAAATAAAATGTTTGGGATACAGCTGAAGAGTGTGTATGTGGCAATTTGTGATATAGCATCATCATAAATATTCCTTTAGTACTACATATATACACCCAGAGTACTTCAAAATTACATCAATACATAACCATCCTAAACAAGTTTCTAGAACAAAAGGAAACAAAATGTAACCTTAATTAAATCCTTTCCATTCAATTTGGTAAATTGTCAGCCGAAGTCAAAAGCTTGCTCCGCTGCATTCTTCCCATCTCCAAAATGTTGAAGTCTATCCAAATAAACAACTCTCTCCAAATTTTAAATTATCAATTGTAGTTGTCCCAAAATATACACCCATATCAACCTCCTTTTATGACTGATATTTTCTTAGAATTGAAATCTGACTTACCATCAACTCCTACCTCTCCTGTTCTTGTAAACAGAATGATGCAGGGGTAGTCTGTAGAATTGTTGCAAGTAATCATATATGTAAGGAGAAATATAGGCACTTCCCCTATGAAACTGCTTATTATTATTATAGCACATTTAGTTTAAATTGTATGACAGGCATGTAGCCTGACTACTACATAACCTTTGTCACCATCCAGTGGGACCAATCTCCTTTCTGGAGCCCATACAGGGAATTTTAGGGATGATTTAAAATAAGACTATGGATTTCCTGTCTGATTCAAAATTTAAAATTGTTGCATTAAAAATTTCTGGGCAGCTTTTCCTCCTGTTACCTCTTCCGGCTGTCCTCCTCGAGTGGGATAGTACACAACCCTGTATTTTTCCACTTTGCCTGGTGCATGGGTCCAGCTAACCCGGAATCCTCTAGCTGTTACCTCCGATGTGACCAAATCGGAAGGAGTCCCAAGAGAAGCAATTGTTCCTAGGTTGGAGACAACACACATTTTTATTCCTTTCTGCACAATAGTTACTTGGTTTGTTATATTTGCTGAAGCACTAAATATTATTCCTCATCAGAAAATCAAATAATTGGCCAATGCACACTTATTTAGGTTATTTTCAATGGAAACCAAGATGTAATAATGAGTCCTCCACATGGAGTTTCACCGGGACTAAACTTCCCTGGTCATTCATAAACCTTTATAGGAAAAAGACAAAATACAACACTAAGCCTTCCTGCTTTCCTCCCATCACTATTTCCAGACCTTTCTGTTGTGGATTTTTTTTTTTTTAAGGTTGCTTTCCTCCCAGTCACAATAAACATACAAGTACATATACAGCTGTGATCTCAACCTCAGCAGGTTGGAAACTGATCCTGCCTGTCAGCTCACTGAAGAGACACAGTGAACAGTCATCTTCTCTGGCAATCATTCTATTCCACAAAGATGTCTCTTCTATCCATGGTTTTTCCATTCTCTCGCTCAAGAGAGCCTTACTTACTGATATAGATTGTATATATTGAATATATATATTATCTTCCAAATATCCATGTATATCATGAGAGAAAGAGAGAAAGAGAGAGAATCACTCAGCATTTCTGTGATATTATGGAATCACAAACCAAGAATTAGAAACAAAATCCACTGAAGCCTTTTAGAAACAAAGGCGTCAGGTGGGACTGTTTCTCTGAAAAATTGTACCATTTTTTCATATCCAATACTTTTGTTCAGAAAAGCACAAAGAATTGTAGTCAGAGGAGGCTTTTTCAGATAAGAACAATTTTCTTCACTGCCATCTTTTCTTGTGCAACAAGATAAATTTTTTGTGTATTAAATAAGAGAAAAAAATCCATCAACAGGGAGGGATAAAGCAATCCAAATAGTTGAAACTTTTGAGTACTTATGAGACAATAAAAACATTAAATTAGGAGATGGAAAATACAGCATGAACGTAATAATTCATTGTGCAGCTGTTAAACTAATTCATTCCCAAAACTCTGCATTACAAAAAATTTCCTTCTCTGCCACTTGGAAATAGTTACAGCAGAATGAATGTATGTTTTTAATTTTTTTTTTTACCTGCAAACACCATAATATTTACCACTACAAAAGACAGAGAGTAGAAGATCAGAGATATCTAAGCAGGAATAAAATATAGCTAGGAGGGTAACTTCCTTGACAATGTACTGTCTTGCAAGCAAAATAATATACAGCCTGAGTTTAGTGCCAGAAGCCAGCCTAGAACTGCAGGTATATGATTGTAGCTCTAAGTTCATCATAAGTTAAATTAAATTTTGTTTCTGTTCACCTTTGATTTCCTTTTCCTGTTCCTCTACTCGTGAGCACACTGTTCTGGTTAGACCTTCAACAATGGTATGCATGAAGTTAAAGTCAGCCACATTGTAGACGTGTGTGCTGTCAGGCTCAGAGGCAATCTCTTTGAGTTCATTTATATCTGCATTCTTTACACCTTTTATTGGAAAGAAAAATAAAGAAAATATTTGTAATGAAAAATAACAAATCTTGTATACACAAGGACTGATAAAAAATTACTAATATCCAATTCTATTTGTTTTAATGACCAACTACAAATTACTCTCTTTTTGAGATGTCAATTCAAGACGTTAATTTCTGCCAGTGTAAGTGACATCTTTTCAGCTGTCTCATGAAAATGTAGCATCCATGTATACTGCTAATTTTCAGATACAGCAGCAATGTTATAAGCAATGTTTATACAAATTAATGATGATTCTTACTGGATACAGGCAGAAAAGAACACTTCCTTAGTATAAACAGCAACAGATACAAATACAAATACACCAGAGTACAATGGGACAGAATACACACCAATAGCAAACAGCTCAATGCCAGCATCTCGTAGGTTTTTAGCAGGAGGGATAACATCATCTTGGGACTTCCCATCAGTGATTAGTATCCCAATTTTAGATACTCCAGGTCTTGCACCTGCTTCAGGCTTAAAGCTGTTTTCCAAAATATAAGTTAAGGCAAGACCTAAAAGAGAAAACATTTTCAAAGACTTTTAGAGAGGAAAATGTCCATTAGTTTTGCCAATGTCACTGCATTTGTTTTTCTACTTAATTTAAAAGTTCTGAGAAACCATTTGATGAAGAATAAGCATCAAACAAGAATTTATTTACTGAAAAATTAAATTCCAACAAGCAGCCTAAATTACAGAGAAGCTGAAATTTATTTTTAGCAGCCTTTTGATCAATCAGTGTATTTGAAACTGGCAATGAAAACCTAAATTCATCTTCCTGCAAATGCTTCATCTTTTTTTTCTTACTCTACCAAGTTGTACCAAGTTAGAACAGGACAGTCCCGCTTTTTCTACCTACATTGCTTATATGAAAGCACATGCTCTGAATAGCTTAGTAAATCCCCATGCTACAGGATAATCTCACTTTTATTTGTTTGTTTATTCTTTCTGACTTACAAGCTGAAGAAAAGGTTTATTTAAGCTTAGGGAGAATCTGATTTTAATAACTGCTAATTATTTAAAGGGAAAGAAGAACAACAACTCCAGGACAAACTTACACATCACAAGGAGATCCTATCTGAAAACTCTTTTAAATCTCCCACAGCAAATGTTTCTAACTCAGTTTCTTCTAACATCCATATAAAATAATCATGATAATTTATTACTTCCTATCACCCAGTAATCTCATTCCTAGAATCATACTAGAGTCTTCTGTCCTTTGTCCCACTGCAATCACTCCTTCTACCAAAATAAAGGCTGTTGCTCATTGTTTCTCCCACTCCTTACCAGCCAGGAAAAAAAAAAAAAAGGCAGCAATTTACTTAAAGCCATGTCTGGGTCTTTGGATATATCATTCCAACATTACTAACCGCTGCTTTGATGACACTGGAATTGTATTCAGAGACTGTATTTTTCCCAGGTTGTCAGGCATCCCCCTTTATCCATCACAAAATGTCTCTGGGGTTTCAGTTCTCTAACTACTAAGAGGTCAATGGAAATCTAAAAACCCCAGCTGGTCATTTGTAAAGTTAGTATTACCAGTTGCCAAATACTGAAACAACATTCTTTCCTTCTCCAGAATAAAGCTCTGTGCATGAACATAATAAATGGATTTTGCATTTTCTTCCTAGCAGGTAAAAGATTTTACTTCCAGTGCAGAGAGTTATGTACACTTTGTTTTATGGGTCCCTCTCCTGATTCCCAGTGAAGTCAATGGACAAGCACTTCAAAAAAGACTTAACTGACACTGGATAAAGCCATTGGCAAGCTGCAAAACCCTTATCCTTTTTACCCATCATAATAAGCACTAGCACTTCTTAGTCTGTACAGCACAATACATTTCTTAATAAAAGGCAAAAGTTAAAACACAGAGAGTACCTGTTAACGTGTTCCCTCCCTTGTACGGCAGATTACGGACTGCATCCAGAACAGCCTCCTTTGTGCCATAGGCATTCAAGTGCCACTCAATTCGGGGATCACCACTGTATTGTGCAAGACCTAAACAAGCAGAAATTAAGCTAATCCATCAGACAATAAAGCGTGGTTTTTCAAATATCTATACTTTACGTACCTGGTTACCAATACCTTACCACAATTAGATTACTGTAAGTAGCTTTGTTACTATACTAGAAACTGCATTGGTTGACAACAAGAAAACAGTATGAAGTTGTTCTGGGTGACAACTCCACAATTTTCAAAGCCTTTTGCTCAAGTAGTAATTAAATGAAAAGCAAAAAAATACACAATTTTTTCAAAGTTACTACTATTTCAAGAAATTTTTTTAAAGAACAATTTTACTTAATATACTTTTGAACAGTAGCAGATCAGAAACATAACATTTCAGCCAGTTTAAAGCAAAAGAAAAGCCATCCATTGGTACATTCTGCCTCCAAAAATTAAGCTGCAAGTGTTTGAGGCTAATGCTGACTGAAGTCAGTAAGACTGTTTCCACTGTTTTTATTTTTCCATTGACATTGCATTAGAGTTTACCTAAGCTGAGGGTCACAGTAAACTGTGAGGAGTTAATACTACAAACATTCTAGCAGCATTACTCTGATGATAGAAGTGTTAGTTCCAGATGAGGATGAATCTTGCACAAAACCAGCAGCATTAAGCTGTTAACTATCCTGAAATTATAACATTTTTGCATTGCTACAGAAGTATTAGGAAAGAAGTGCAACACCTTACCTACTCTGGTTTTCTCAGATCCCACATTGAAAGCAGAAACCAGGTTTTCCAGGAACAGTCGAACAAGCCTGAAATTGAATCTGCCAATACTCCAAGAACCATCTACTAGTATCACAATATCTGCAATTGCTGGAGTTTTACAGGTAAACAGGCTTCCTGTAAATCATGAAAAATAAACAATATTATTAATTCAACAATAAAATTGTAACTCAATAAATATATGCCTTCCTCCTCCCACCAAGCTTGATAGTTAAAGCTTTCTTCCATGGTCAAAGTGAGGAATAAGCAAAATGGCTAAATGTGTTTGTTCTAAATTCAGTTATAGCATAGTCTGGCCATTGTCCACTTCAGTTCTGTCATTAAGGTGTTCAAAACTACTTTTGAAAAACCTATGAAAAGAAATCCTCCTTCTAAGAAGAAAAGAAAGAAATCCTCCTTTCTTTTCTTGAGAAAGAAAAAATTAACTGCCATATAGCACAGCTAAACCAACCATTTGTTTTCTTCCCCAATGTACATGTACAATTTCAGTCCCACTACACAGTTCACGACACTTAGCCTTAGGCACAGACAATGAAGAGCTACCTAGAGATGCAGACATAGAAAACAGTTATCAAAGCCCCTTTTACAGTTAACAGAGAACACCAGGTGTTTCTAAACATCTCAAAAGCCCTATAGAAAACCATTAGGCACCACTGTAGACTTGAAAAGCCAGAAGTGAATTTTACCCCTGGGAGTCAAGCAAAACTGAAGGTCAATTGAATATGCTGTATTAAACCTAAGTAGGAGGCACTCAATACAGCAGAGGTAAAATTCAAAGACCCCAGATTCAAATTCACAGTCTCTATGAGAAAGAAGCTTTAGTTTATGGAAAACACAAAAATACAAGAGCGTTAAAAGAAAACACCAACAGAAAAGATCTGATGAGAATTAGCAGAAACACATATTAATGGTCTCTAAGGTTTAAGAAACCAATAGGGAAATCAGAGGAAATGAAAGTAGAGATTAGACAAAAATTGCACAATAAGCCAACTGAGAAATTTAAACAGAAGTGCCACATTCAGTTTGAGAAAGCACAAGGAGGGGAAGAAAGGGAACAGAAAAGGTTTTCAGGACCTCACAGAATTGCCACATTCCACGGAAGTGGATGTGTGACTGTAAATGTAAGGTTGCTGAAACAGTGGACTCATATTGTAGGGTGGGAAACAAAGGAATGATGTCGCACAGGTATAAGAAATGAGAACTTATGTTTAAAGTACAAAAATAATAAACTCCCCACCAGACTGGCTATAGAATAAGGAGGGAATTAGGACAGACAAAGCAAAGCAAGTTTAGTAGAAAAGGTATGATGCATCACAAACCATATAGGGATGAAAATCATGTCCCTGAATAGAGTAAAAGACAAACACAGATTAGTGAATTCAGCTGCAGCCCAGCTTTTATCATCATTTTTGTCAGGATCCACTATAAAAGTTAGTTCACAAAGAATACTAACACCAAAGATGGTACTGACAGGAATCACCAAGTACACTGACAGAAATAAACTGAACTAAGAAGAGATGTTCGCAAATAAAAAAGTAATTCTGTGAGAAATTATCTAGAAGGTGTTTGCACTAGCTCCCAAGGAGCTCTCCTGATACACAGAGGAAAGAAAATACGGTTAGCAACTTAAAACTTTCACAACATACTATTAATGACAAGGTTTTCATTAAATACAAAATTATAATCTCACAGGAAAAAACAATATGATGTGCAGAAGGAGTTCAATTGGTAATAATTAAGGGTTAGATTCATACTGTAGCATAAACCCAGAGCATTAAACCCAACCCATAAAGTTAATGTCTTAAACGTGTACTACAAATATTTTTAGAAGAACAGGGAACATTTCCTACGTGCAGCTTGCAGTGCAGAATAAGTTCTAAACATGACAAAAATTCCACTTACAAAGACGCCAAAGCAAATATTTTATTTTAGCTTTTACAGTACAAGAAAACACTATTTGAATTGGCAACACATTTTAATGTATTGACACTGGGGAACATTTAGTAAGCATCAGAAAAATGATCTTAATTTTGAATATAAATCCAAAGGAGGTCCAAATCTTTATGACACTGAAGTCAACAGAAAAACTTCCCTTGATTTCAGTGGGACTGGAATCTGTTTTGTGATTTAATAGGAATCTACCAGTCATGGCAAAATTAATGTTTTAAATATCTTTGCCAAATAAACTTCCTGTTCATCAGTCTGCATTACTCGCAGTATCTGTCTTCCATTAAAATGCAGTTCAACTGTGCCATTCTCATACTGGCCACGATCAGCATTGCAAACTTCAAAAGAACTACTGGCAAAGAAAAATGCTACTCAACACCAGTGATAACGAAAGCACAGGACCCCTGATTCACATCCAAGCAGCTGTATGATAGCACAGATGTACCTTTTCAGTGTTATCCCAGCAGTTTAATCATACAGCCCAATGAGGATGACAGGATTTGTGTGGCTGTATTTTCCTTCTCTACTTCTAAAATCTTGTGCTGAGTATGAAACTCAGTTATTACCCTGGGTAATACTTCACATTATTTCATATCAACAAGTTTTGCCTGTAAGGCTTCTTTAATCCTGTTGTGAGGGCTTTGCAGTGAAAGCTTTTATCAGTTTTAGTAAATCCATTCAAAGAAGCAAAATCCAAAGAATAAAGAAAACAATAACAACATTCTGTTCAATGTTTTATTTCCACATCATCAGATCAATGCAAATAGTATAATTCAATTGTTTTTTGTAAAAGAAACTTGTGTGGTTTGATCCAAGATTGTACTGCAAGGTCAGTGTGAAAATTTGTTTCGTTCTTCGTAGGTAGGAGATACTTGTTGAATCTTTTCTGTATAAAATATTTAGGTTTTGTTACTTCTGTACACCCACTATTTTGCTTATGTTTTCTCCTTGTTGTATTTAATAGAATTGTAGAAAGTTCCCTAAAAGGGAATAAACAACAGTGAGATATTAAACAGAGTAAGGCTGTGATAGAAATTTTTAAAACCTGATAGGAACACAAACACCATGACATCCTAGTTAATAAAGTTAGTCTAGAAGACACAGAGTGTAGCAAATAATTTCTGCACCCCACTGTGCTTAGCCAGTTTCCATTACCAGTTCTTGCAAATGCATTTTTCAATAATCTTTCCATAGAACCATACATGGTCATCAATTCCTGCAGGGTTTGAGGGTAATTTTGAGCATTTCAGCTATCTACACATAACTTTAATAGGTAATTCTCCCAACAACCTTTCTTAAAGGAGGATGACAGTATCTCATTTCGTATAATAAAGCTTTCAACACGCAGTGTTTTAGTCTACTACAAGGTTCAGTAGTGTGATCAGGTTCAATAGTGTGCTTATTTCCCTTTTACTCGGTCATCAAGAAAAGAGTAATGAGAGAGAAGGTCCTACTTCCCTCTAAATTATACAATACTCACCAGTTTCAAAAGTAGGACAGTACGGAAGAGACCAGTTACCAAATTTTGTACCATGTTTCCTAATGTTACATAGAAAGCATGATTCTGCTTCAAGTGCTGCATTCCGCAACAAACAATAAGAGAGCCTGTGATTTTTAGGTAAGCAAAAATAACAGAATTGCACTTACTGTAAAGTCAGAATAACAGCTTATATATTTTACACCAGCAACTGTCTTCAGTCCCTCCACTTACAACTGGGTGGAGAATTTTTATAGGGAGAAAGTAAAATATTAATGCACTTTCTGTAACAAATTTACAATCTTCCTAGCACTACTTGGCAGAAGGAACTTGCCACTCTGCGAGCAAGCCAACTGAGGAGGAAGGGACTTGGTCTACTCACTTCTGCGTTTCACAGGAGAAGGCATAGGCTCAAAATTTAACCTTCAAAGGCACCAGCATACAGCTAAAGCCTACCACCAATGTTTTAGGGCAAGACATTTACACAAAACCTGCTTCAGTACTGCCAAAAATGATATACTCATCAAGAATTTTGGTTCCTTTATTTCGGGGAAATTTTTCAAGGAATAGCCAGCATTGAAAGAGCTTTGCATCTACCAAATGAATTTTCCTCAAGCCCCCAGACACTGAAGGTGATTTGCTGGCACTTACAACATGCAAGTGCTACAGCACTCTCAAGACCATGTCAAAATTTGGCTGAGAGTGAAGCCGGTGATGGTAATGCTGAAAGAAACACAGATGAATTTTCTGGGATAGAGGGAGCGTTATTGGACACTGCAAAACATGACCCTTGAGTCATCCCACTGAAGGGAATGGAGTGCAGAGTGAGACCTGAGAGGAGCTCTGACAGTGTGGGGGCTGCACAGAGCACAGCAGGCTTGGCAAGCTCCTGGACACACTGACCACCTCTCCACGGCTGCATTTCCTACCTGTGGCTATTCTTTCACATGTGCATTCACAAAGCAAGTGAGCAACGTTAAAAACAGAAGTTCAACCAAAAAACCTGCAAGCCTTATTTATACAGAAATATAAAACAATGATTTTTAATCTAGAATAGGGTTCTTTGACTCTTGGAGTTAATACTACTACTCTTGCAAAGTTCCTTGAAAGGCAAAGGGAGAAGCAGCAAATACAGGCACTGCCACATGGGAGAACTCACTGCTTTAGACAAACCAGTTCAATTTGCATGCAGTTATGATATGTTTTGCAGAAACACATCTGATATTTTGTCTCCCCTTGGTATGAAACTCTGTTCTCATTTTCAAGAGCCAAAACACACACTTCTTTGCTAGAAGTTAAGACTATAATTCTTTCTGAGTCTGCAATATGTCGTTTCCTTTCTTATTCCATGTCACAGTGGAAAGTCAAATAATATATGTGGAAGGAGAGGAAGAAAGTTCAAGTAGAGGTCAGTAATAATACAATATGAATAGAAGACTCGTTCATGGGATAACAAAGCACAAAAGGCAAGAAGCTTGATGACAGCAGTGAGTGAAAAATACCTTGTGAATAAAGCATGAATGACAGAGAACAACCAGTCCTCCACAGAGAGTGACAGCACCACGCTGAGCAGAAGCATCACTGAGGACAAGGGCAATGTAAATCTACATCAGCAGAACGACTTTTTTTTTTTTTTTTAAGTAGTTAAAAAAATAAAGGGACATTAGGCAGTGTCCAGCTCCAAAATTCAGCAACTCACTAGTCCCTGCTTCTGACATTGATACTATTGCTCTGTGCTGGTGATATCATCCTTGCACTTGGACCTCAGTTTAACACTTCCCATATGTCAGGGCTATGGACCAGACAAATGCATACAACATAAATGCTGTTCTTTAAACTAGATCCAATCACAGCTTGAATCTGAAGGACTCAAATGCTGGAACATCATTAGGCTGAAAGAGCAGCCCAACAAGGTTAGAAGTTTGTCCCTGCTTCCTAGGGGAAAAAAAAAAAAAAAAAGCAGCCAGCCCTTTTCCATGCACTGTATTCCTCTCCAGGAAATGAATGTAGCCCAACAGTCAAGACTACAAATTTGTTATTTGGAATATTAAGATTTGGAAGAATTGGAATATTAAGATCTACTGAATCTATTTTGTGCAATCATGTCACATTTGACTGTGAATGCTGTAGTTCAAAAATTTTGCTTCTTCCAAAAAGTACACAGCAGTAACTAAATACTACTTAAAGCATACTTTCTGAATTTAAGGCCACAAAACCAATCAAAGCAGTAGCCGATAACACATTAATTGCCTATGCATACTGGTGATAATTCTCAAGTGTGAGAAAAGGAAGCATGGAGACATTTTCTATGCACTTTTCCATACACACTCAATGACAGTTGTACTTCTGCAGCAAGTACTCACTAGTTTAGAAAAACTTCTAGAATTTTCTTTCTAAGTCTGAACTTTTTAATTTGAGAGACAAAAAAAAGTAACTATGAAAGTGCTGCTCTCCGGTCAGAGGCCTCACAGACCTCCTGTTGATTGATAGCACTTAAGAACCCAATGTCTGCAGCAGCTTACCAAACAGCAACACTAAACACTCCTGGTCTGTGCACCTAGACAGAAAAGTATGTTTTTAAATCCCCCTGAACTTAAACTGAGAGTTTAAAACATTTGTTTTAATTTCTCTTCCAACAGGCAACATGTCAACACAGAACAAAGCATGCCGCTGGTCTTTCCTGAACCTGAAGCTCAACATGGCAATATACTTGTGTCCACTTAGCCACAATTTACACTGAAGATGATCTGCAAGCCTCCTGTAAAGTACATGAAACCTAAGAAACTCTTCTGCAGATTACACTGAAAATTCTCTGCTTCTCTTTCCTCTCAGTTCTGCATCAGAGTGCACGAATGTTTTAAATAGAACAGCTGTCTCAAGGTCTAAATTACTTTTCAAGACAGAAAACTATATTTTTTATTAATATGGTCATTCTTATCCACTATTCCTATGTAACAAATAGGCCAAGATTTAAAGGGCTTATTTCTCCCATTTCTTTAGTGAGGTATGAAATCTCTGACACAGTTTTCTTTGGCTATCTAGAAGACAGTTAATCAGGGCAGACAAAAGCAGTTCTCAGAAATCCTCAGCATTAATTAAGGTGTATGTCTAAATCCCTTTAAACCATGATAAAGAACTGGTCTGTGCCTGAGCTTGTAACACAATAGGTAAAGTAACGGCAAAGAACCTGTTGAGAGAATAGGCTGCACACCTATGAAATTAGTTAACACAGATCTAATTAAAAACTAGCTGAAACAAACTGCTACGGCACTGTTAAATTACAGCTCAGCATTACGGATCTAGGTACATATGATGTACCTGCCCAGTGGGTCTAGAAACAAAAAGGAAGACTTACGAATTCAAGGTCTTATATTACCCTCAAGCAGTTCCTGAAATAATATTTTCATAATTTAACCAGTGTATATGTCATATATATATATGTTTATATGTGTATATATATATATGTACATATATGTGTGTGTGTGTGTGTGTATATATACACACACATATGTATATATAGTGTATATGTATATATAGAACCAGAGTCCTGCATCAACAGACCCAGAATGGAAGCAAAGACATCAGATTACGCATTGAGGGTGGAAATGATCCTGAAATCATCTCTCCTCAGTACAAGCTCATGCATGATGTTGAACAACAGATGATTAAGACAGACTATGAGTAAATACTCTCTCCCATCAATGGGGGAATAGTAAAGAACAGCCTTGAAAGGGAACTTAGGTATCTTAAAGTTTTGTTCAAGACAAGGCCCTCTCACAGTCCCTGAAAACAGATACCAAAACTTTAACCTTTTTCTGCCATTTTGCTTACCATAGCATAAAGCAAAGAAGATTCTTCATCAGGGTATGTAAATCCATTATGAGTTTGCTGATGAATGCATCAATCCTGTATGATTACAGCATTCCTACAAGAGGTTCTTGGTCTTGCTCTTCAGTCTTTGTTAACGTATCTGTCTGCTACCACGTCCCCAAAGCTTTTTTTGATTCTTCTTTCAAGGTTGCCATACAAGTTTTAAAAAGTGGCCAGAGTTTCAACTTGTTACTAAGTGTCTTCAAAGATGAGCTATTGTGTTATATCAAACGCCACTCATGATATACCAAGATGTCTACCTAGAAGGTACATAGTCCTGAGCAAGCCTACAGACTTCAGATTATGAGAATTCTTGCTGCCAGATGATGAAGAACTGTTAAGGAATGTCTCAGCAGGGTAGTAATGAAAGTGTTTCAGTAATGAAACCTGTCAACATGGACCCTGAATCTGACTTATGGGAACATCTCTTGCTGCCAGCAGAATCCAGCCATGCCAGTGCACTGTGGATTGGACGGATGCTCAAGAGCTAATGACTTGAAGAGATGAAAATCAGCCTGAAGATAATGAAAGACCATTCATTCAGCCAAGCTTCTATTAATCCATCATTCAAGAATGTGAATAGCAGTCTCCCACTTCAACTAAGAATAAATTGCACAAAAAAAGGTCAGTGCCTTAGGGCAAGTTACCAAAGGAAAAAAAGAGACCAGACAAGTTTTCAGTTGGTAATAGTTCAGATTTATGAAGCATTACACATATTTACTGCGCAGAGATATGAGGAGAAACATATCTCAAGGGTTATGAATATGAGGATAAGCATCTTTAACTCAGGTTGTGAATCTGAGGAGTTCTGATATCAGGAGCTGAGTTACTTTACGACAAAAATGAAACTTCCATTTAGGTCCAAGACATGCTAAGTCTCTCTGTCCTAGGAAGGGACGTTTTGCATGACAGAAATGCAATCTGTCCAATCTCCAGCTTCTACCTGGCCAGGAACACTTACAGGAAGTAATACACAACCATAACCAGATATTAATATACTGACAGGAAGAAAAGCATTTCCTCCTACAGAAAAGAGGAGCCAGGAGATAAGTAAGTGGAATGCCTGGGTAAGAATGGAGACTGGTCATCATTTCTAATGCCAAGCTTTCTATTTTCAGAACAAAGCAAGGGTTTGTCATCTGGAATATACAAACTGAAGAAGACATCCAGCAATCACCAAATTAATACTCATTCTCCACCTAGGCTAATGTAAATAAATAAAATTTTACACCTATCCAGATCAGACAAGGCAGTTACAAAACACATAAGAGAGGCTTCTTTATCTTAAAATCAACCCCTTGCTCCAAATCTCTCTTTCTCTCTGTTCCTCTGTCTTCCCTGATGTCACTTCAATCAGGGATTTCTTCTGTCACGATCAAAGTGCACAACTCAACGTGAAGCCTTTCCCAACTATAGGCTTCTGAGTTTCAGGTCTTCAGTTTCAGTCTTGCTGTCTCTCTCAAAAGTATATTTTTCTTTTATTCAGATTATTTGAACACACTTGTGTGCTATTTGACTTGACCAGATGGCAAATGTAAATGCTGAAATCTCTAAATGTAGCTTGCTTGGTTTTCTCCAAAGCAACTACTAAATGATGGCAAAGGAAAAGAATTCTGTCCGTGTCAGAGCTGATATTTCCCATCAGGTTTTTCAGTCATGGGAGCCAGAAAGGAGTCTTCCAAATTACCCAGCCAGGTCCATAAAAGTATTGCCACTGTAGAATGAAATCCAAGTTGCAGGCAGTAGTCAAAGGACAAAAGCTATTTCCTCCAGAGAATTTCTTATGATGATTTCCTGGAATAAACATTGATCATCCACAGCATAATGAGCTAAACTTTCTGGACAGGAAAGGGGAGTTTACCCAAGAGTTTCCTTGCGTCAGAGTCCTCCTGTGTAAGTCTTCCAGTGTTTAACAAGGAATTTCTAATACACAAAGCTCTGCATTGCAGCACACAGGTTTATAGTCTAGCTGGAAACCTGATGGATGCCTCTCATCAAACTCCGCCTTCTGGGAAGTACAGAAACCAACATGGCTTGGATGCAGCATCCAAAGTTCATATATCAAAGAAAGCAATGGTATATTCTGACAAGCCCACTTCATCTCGTTTTTATAAGGTATTTTCATCTCCTGAAGTTGAGAAAGAAAATTAGGAGTCCCACAGAAGAACAGAAAGCCACCACATTTGTCACAAGTTAAAAAACAATCACTTTCCAAAAAAAACCCCATGCTCTGCCAACCTAACATAAACAGGGGCCTGCTGATAGGATTATTGGGCAGGTTCTACATGGGGTCCAGTGCAGACATCTTTTAGCATACATCAGGATGGTGATCTGACCAGCACTGAAACCACTGAAATCACTGGCTGCAGGCATTTAAATGAGAGTCCTATCAGCAAAGGTCAGATAGTCAGGTACTGCTTTCACTAGAGAAAGATGAGATAGGAGACATCATGGATTCTCTGTTTGGGCTAAGGTTGGGCAGAACAAAGCCAACTGAGTCCAAAGCCAAAGTGATAGAATCTGAAACCAAAATCAGGTCTACAAAATTATTTCCAAGCTAAGCAGCTTCAGAGTGGTCAGAAGAGCATGGTGAGTGGAACATAATTTTAATTGCTTGCCAAAGCTTTGTGGTGGTCCAAAATGTTCTAATAATGTTGCAGCATGGTCCAAGCATTACCCAGCCTTCTCAAGTGTGGCATGGGAATGTGAGGCCACCCCCATAAAGAAGCATGGAGAATAGATTCATTTCTATGTTCATATTACTTTTAGTTGATTAGTAAATGCTAGAACAAGCAGGTATTCAGCACACATGCAAGAGCTATTGACAATCAGGCCGAAGGACTGCATGTCACTACAAATGTCATGGCAAATGTCACTGCAAATGTCACACAGTGCTGAAGGCAGCTTTTGATAAATACTACCAACATATTTCTCAAGACGCTAAGCACAGAACTGAAAAGTAAACTCAAGAAAAAATCCTGAACTAACAGCCTACATAGAGCACATCCTCAGGTGTCAGGCAGTTAATGATAGAGGTGCATCTCCGTTTCATCCAAGACAAGGTAATGCATCCACATACACCCTACAGACACTGCAAAGGTGGAATATTCAAGCCTTAGTATTATCCATGACATCCTCTAGGGAAATGTAGGCAGTAGCCTAGCATTTAGAAAAGTGTAATCAATAGTTCTAAACTTCACTATGTTTTCTGATGTAGACTTTCATTTACAAATGTCCAAAAACAAAACCTATCATACAGAAGTACTCACAATGTTTAAATAACATATCTCCAAAATAGGAAACATTCCCATTTTGCAGCATCAAGAAACTGATGCTAGAGACTAATGACCAGGATTATCTCTACACTTTGGAATGGAGGATAAGATAGAAGACCTTGAGCTGGCTAGTTCTGAGCAGGCAAGTGCATTCACCAGGGAGAGTGCTGTACCAAACAATATCGCTGCACTGCTGTTAGTTTTGAAGTAAACTTGGTTGCCTCTAGTTCAAGTACCCCTTCAATATTACATTGCACCGCACTGGAACAAAAGAAAACAAAAGGTATGCAGAAACATTGTGTTTGCCTCTTGTGTAATTCCAGCAGAGATCCAGAAACTAAACAATAATTACAAAGGTTTCATCCTGTTTGCATCTTCCAAGATCAGCAACACATTTTGATAATTTGTACTTACTCCATAACATGGTCTGTATGGTTCAGACTGGTGGGTCACTCTTTAGGGGGTAATGAGAAAGGGGATACAGGAACAAGCACGTGGAGATTGTACTAGATCTAATATGATATGTTTAGGAGAGGAACCAAAGGTGCTGAAAGACTTGGAGAAGAACATGCAAGGGTATATAGGACAATAAAGGCATCAAAGGGACCAGTTCCACCTGCACAAATGGCTGGTTTGTACTTGCTTGGCCAAGCCCTGTCCTCAATCACCCCAGACGTATTGTGACTCTGCTCAATCTTGCTACTGGCTGGAGCAGGGTTCAGTGGCTAAAGGGTTCAGTGGTCCTCAAAGTGAGATAAAAATGAAATAGTCTTCAAAGTGGAACAGCCAAGTACTTTCCAATAAACTTTGGTTTTACCCCCAGATTGCAGAAGCAGACAAATGCAAGAGCTGAGAAGACAAAGGCTGTTTAGGAAGAACACAGTGGCACTGGGGGAAAATGCCCACACATCACAGTTACAATTTCTTTCTTCTGCTGCTCATAATCAAGACCTAAAGTGTCCTCCAGAAAGCTCAAGGAAACCCTGCTAGTAAGTCAAATTATAGGTTGTGTAAAGACACAGTTATAGAGCTCCATAGCCCAGGAGTTCAGCAAGTAATAAAAAGAAATAGAAAAACATCATGACTAAAACCAACATTTGCAGTTACATTAGCCAGGATGAAGTGAGTAAAACTATGAAACAGTGCCAATGGAGCAGAAGTTCAGAAGGTATTCATTCCTGTGGCTTAGTCAAATACCTCATAGCACTCATTTCACACTGTCTAGTAATACTTACTGAAGCATCTGACATTAACTAAACAGACAAGTTAATAAATTAGATAATTAGTCTCTTCTGCTGAATAGTATCTTAATAGACCTCTCTGTGGATTTTTCCTACTCTGCCTAAATAGTACCATTCAACAACTATAAAGTGAATGCCAAAGCTCATTTGCATCAAATGTGATAGGAATGTTGAAAGAAGAATGCAAATCAGTATATTTTTTAAGCTTACTGCACCTCTCATTTCTATCACTATCAGAAGACTGATTCCACCTCACTGCTAGAGCTATTAAAATAGAAACTCAGACAAGTATACCATGGCATTTTGAGGAAGGATATGCCTTTTGCATTATCTGACAGGTGCATAGCACTGAACGAAAAACACATTTTGAAGAAAAAAATCATGCAGAAACATTTACATTGAAAGACTGTAGAAGCAATGTAAATAACAACATCACTAATAATGTACATCAGGAAGTTCAAAAAATTATCAAAAACCATCCCACTGCAAAACATAATAACTTTGGATATGCCTACACAGTTTTTGCAGGCAACTGAGCACTGGCAGATGCCACTCACCTGAAAGAAAGTGCAGGTGTACTTATTACTACTTAGCAGGTAAGTACCACATGACAGATGGCTTCAGGCCTCATTCCAGCATATTTTATGATACTAATCCCTGAAAGTGCTAAAAACTCAAAATTTAGTACAGTATCACCAAAATCTCTTCTCTGTGCAGCACGAGTAGTGAAGAAAACAAAGAGAGTGGAATCTGCATGTGTCAGAGGGAAGTCTCATTGAATGAGCAGCTATATTCATTTTAACTTGTATATGTATATATCTGTATTAATAATAGTAATAATAATAACAATAATAATATCACTAACAATGTTAAATACACTAAAGGTCACTAATAATATTAAATTATTTCAAAGGAAACATTTGTTTCTCCTTACAGGTAATTTTTACCTCTTTTTCAAAAGAATTTAAATTTAAAATAATACACAAATGCAGGAATTTTGATCAAGGCACATGAAGTCACAATTCACTGTTTTTAACATTCAGGTTATATTACTTACATACAGATAATGTAACCTGACATCTGCACCTTGCTATTACACTCTGTAGCAGCCAAGGTATGGCATTACACAGCTCATTATATAGAGCTGCTGCTTTTCTATCTCTAAAGCCCACTACGATTTCTATGTTATTTTTCACTCTTCCAGTACCTAAATTTTCCATTGCCAAGTTGTCCTTTCTATATTCATGGACAATAGATTAGTTATAAAATCTCTGTCCTAAATTTCCACCTGCTTGTCCCTGTCTTCCACAAAGCAAAACTCAGATCTAGCTTTTATTGTCAATCAATTTCTCCTACAGTTTCCTCTATATTCCATTTGGGCAGGCTGGCAGCACCCATTTTCTCAGACCTTCCAGCTGGCTCCCCACCAGCCCAGAAAGCCCAGGTGATGTTCTACCAGTTTGGCTCCTGGCATGTGGTAAAAGTGAGTCCCAACAGAAAGAGGGACCTAAGGGATTCAAAAAACTGCAGTTCCCCCAGGTATTTTAACTCAGCACCACACCACTGGATTTTCACAGAAATCAGTGAAAAAACCACACCTGCCCCTAATGGAGTTTCTCTAGGGGTGAAATATAATTTTCATTTGGGAAGTTAGCTCATTTGAACTAACCACAGCATTCTCTGCTGTGCAGGGAAGATCCCTGACCTCCCTAGCGAGTCATGCTTACTGTATGACTATATTACACACACTTCACAATGAGAAAGTAACTGTAACAATGTGGTACATAAACCACAATCTTCTGTGGGAGCTTACTTTGCATTGTTTGAATGTCTACAGACTGTATAAGGCTTATCCTGCAACACCTGATTCAGAAGAGAAATCTGACCCATACAGGCTCTGTGCTGTCCTAAATCATCTTGATTTGAGATTTGCATAAGGGAATTCCCAAACAGGACAGGTTAAAGATTGTATAAATTCTTTAATCTAGTAAAGCACCAATGCAGCACCTTCGGCATTGTGTGTTTGTGGCCAGGTTTGGCACAACGGAGGCTACATGGGTGGCCTTTTCGAGAAGAGGCCAAGTGCACACGGACAGGTGGTGGCATCTCTGGGAAAACATATATAAGGATAAAAAATGCTGAGCAAAGAGATGAGAAGGGGGGGAAAAAGAGTTAGAAACAGCAGAGGGAACCCCAAAGTCAGAGGAGAGAGTGCTCCATAGCAGAGCAGATATTCCCTGCAGCCTGGGGATGATGTACATGGAGAAGAAAGGTATGAGAGGAAAGAAATGGGAGAGAGACACCACTATGCTCTGATAATAACCTCTCAACATCCCTTTTGCACCACTTGTTTCCTCTCTGAAGGGAGTTGGACTGCATGCAACTTTCAGTGATAACAAGGGAGGAGGAGAGGAGTCTGGGAGGAGGTCAAGCTGAGCCTGGGAAAATGGAAAGGAAAGCTGTTGTTTTAATGTTTGTTTCTTTTGTTTCCCACTACCCACATTAGCAATTTTTTTTAACTGGCAATAAATTAAGCAAATCTTCCCCCTCTTAACTCTGTTTGCCTACCATGGCAACTGGTAAGCAGTCTCCCTGTCTTTATCTCAACCTATGAACTCTTTCATTCCTGTTCTTCCTCTTTTCTCTCCCATCCTGCTGGGGAGAGGAATGAGCAAGAGCTAGGTGGGAGTTTGGCTGCTAACCTGCACTAAGCCATCATACCTCTCAACAAAAACCCCCCACAATCAACAAACACGAAGATAAAACTGGCCTAAGTGCTTTGTTGTTTATATTGAAATGGGTAGGTTAACTCAGTTCAGATACATGGAGAAATACTCTGCAGAAACAGTCATGTATTTGCCAGAGGATAGAGCAAAACACTGTGATTCTCCCCTCCCCAAAGGGATTTGATTAGAGAATCACTCATAGAGGCTCTCTGAGAAACTGTAAAACATCTGAGAAGGCACAGAATGTATTAACCCCTGTCGCTGTACAGAAAAGAGCTTTGTACATGAGGGAGCTGGAGAAAAGCCAAGGTACAAGTACTCAAATATCAGTGAGTGCTGAAAGAAGCTGTGACTGTGAGCTTTTTCTCAACAGACAGAAAGAGAAAAGGCTTCTGACATTATTAATATGAGTGTGCACAGCAGTGATAAATCACTAAGCTGAAAAATGACAGGTTCTCAAAAATATAGAAAGGAGATTCAAGACTTGAAAGTTTTGTGCAGAAGAACTACAGAAAGTTTCTGGAAATCAAATATAAAGTGAACATTTGATGGATGAGTGCTAGACATTAAGCCTGAATTAATTTGGCACCATGACATTACTGGATATACACTGGAGGTTTGCTTGCGATAACAGCACAATACTTACAGCAGGAAAGGAGTAAATCTTTTTAAACTACTTGAATGAGTAGGACATAATGAATGGAAAATTTTAATCTAGGTTGCTGAAGCTGCTGGAAAAATCACTAGCAAGCCATAGAAGCCATTGACAGTGTTCCATAAACATAGAGCAAAGCCCTAATAACAATCTAATTTAAGGGCAGATGAAGAAAGTAAATTTGGGAGTTCAGGAGAAGGCATTTACTCCTCCCAGTACTGCTCAGACAATTGGTAATTAAATAGCAGATATTACTGCATAGTCCTCCAAACCACAGAAGAAAATAAGAGTGAGACGCTCTAGAACCACCTAGAATAATGAGTACAGGTGTTTACATATTGCATTTCTTAGTGAAGAGCTTGTTTCTAGGAGCAGAAGAGCTATGGTGAAATCCTTTTCCCATTGAAATTGAAAGAGAAATTTCTGGGGTTTATTGTGTGACCCTGAAGAAGGTATATCAGGTATGTATTTATAAACAACAAGTTTATATGATAATGTGTCTGTAGTGCTTTTCAGGAAAATCATCAGGATACATGACTTATTCTAACGCATAAACTGGAGCTTGTAATATTGAAAGAGTGAACATGTTTTTCATACTCACTGACAAGTACATTGCTGTGCTTTATTAGTTTTGTCCCAAAACAATGATTTTGGGTTTTCTGATGGCCTACTAATGCCCGTAAGCACCCTTCCGTAACAAGTGGAACAGATGTTCACAGAAGACACCTCTTTACATCAGAACTTGACACTAATAACTGGTGAATTATGTTACTCTTTCACTCAAGACAAGAGCAGAAGCCACAACCACTGACAACAGTAGCCTGGACACTGGCTGTTTTCACAATGGCTGTTTTTAATTTGTCTTATGGGCAAAGATTGCTCTTGTTCTCAGATAAGGTATTATTCTACCTAACTCAATCTGGCTGCCATCATAATAGAAATTTTTAAAAGTTTGTATAAACACGTTAATAACGCCCTCAGTAAGTTCACAGACAACACCAAGGTGGGCATGACTGTTGATCTGCTGGAGGGTGGCAGAGCTCTGCAGAGGGATCTGGATGGGCTGAATCAATGGCCCAAGGCCAATGGTGTGAGGTTCAGCAAAGCCAAGGGCTGGGTCCTGCACTTGGGTCACAATCCCCTGCAGTGCTACAGGCTGGGGAGCAGTGGCTGGAAAACTGCCCTTGGAAAAGGACCTGGGGGTGCTGATCAACAGCAGCTGAACATGGGCCAGTGTGTGCCCAGGAGGCCAAGAAGGCCAATGATGGCCTGGCCTGGATCAGAAATGGTGGCCAGCAGGACCAGGGCAGGGATTGTCCCCCTGTACTTGGCCCTGGTGAGGCCACACCTCAAATCCTGGGTTCAGGCCTCTCACTACAAGAAAGACATTGAGGGGCTGGAGCATGTCCAGAGCTGGTGAAGGGTCTGGAGCACGAGTCAGATGAGGAGCAGCTGAGGGAGCTGGGGGTGTTCAGCCTGGAGAAAAGGAGGCTTGGGGAGACCTTATCACTCTCTGCAGCTCCCTGAAAGGAGGCTGCAGCCAGGTGGGGGTCAGTCTCTTCTGCCAGGTAACGAGGGACAGGTCAAGGGGAAATGGCCTCAGGTTGCACCAGGGGAGATTCAGATTGGATATTATGAAAAATTTCTTCATGTCAAGAGAAGGTAAGCATTGGAACAGGCTGCTCAGGAAATTGATGCAGTCACCATCCCTGGAAGTGTTCAACAACTGAATGGATGCTGCACTCCATGAGACGTTTTAGTGGACATTGTGTTATTAGGTCCAAGCTGTAACCTTGATGATCTTGCAACTTTTTTCCAACCTTAATGATTCTAATAATTTGTTTTGTCCTGTTTACTCCCAGGGTCTTACCAACTTGTCCAAAGATATAAACACAGCCACAGAAGGTATCAGGATTGCTATTAAACCCATCAAATTTAGCCATATACTAAATGGTTATGAAACCAATTAACTGTTGGCCTGAATTCATTTGGTCATACTCAAATCATTTCCTGTCAAACATCTGCAGAGGATCAAGTTATTATTCATGGTTTTGCCATAAAATTTTGCACTTATTTCTTTAATCCAGTGCTTTCAGACTTTTCCTTATTTCTTTGATCTGATTTCAATTTGAGGTGGAAGAGTCTTTACATATTAAACTTGGAAAGTTTTGATACCATTACTCTCTGTGTATCACTTCTGAAATGACTTCTACCCCAGCAAAACTTTTTTTGCTGATGCTGTTATTTTTGCATAACATTTTCACTTGGAATCTCACCCTACTCCCACTGAAGTCATTCAGATGGAATCTCCCTCACTTTGAATAATCATTATACTGTGCAAAGCAAAGAAATAGGCAATAGTTAGACTGGAGGGAAAAGGTCTTTACAATAATATATAGCTGAGTTGGAAATAGGGCTAAACAAATTCAAGAATTCAGAAAAATTTGCATATTATTTTTTCTTTATTATCAGGTTTGCTGATTGAGAAGTTTGTAAATTTTGCCTTTGTTTCAAATGCATACCCCAGTTTTCTAGTAAAACCTGCCACAGTAAGTGTAAGGCAAGAGCTTTTCATAAGTGCTGGATAGAGATGTATTTTGTTCTGATACAAACTGCCCTGATAAAACTGAAGAAACTCAGATGAGTAAAAAGTGGTGTAGGGAAGAGGAAAGTGACTAAGCTAAAGACTTCAAAAGTAAACGTGAATCCTAAAAAGAGAGAGACTGCAGATCCAAGCTTCTTTTGCCAATTGTATTTTTGCCCTTACTCCATGAAAAAAACAGAAACTCTCTCCTGCAGTCTGGCCGACACTTTTCTCTGTCTGCATTTAATCAACATTTTCCTAGTACCGGCCCAGTTTTCCCTCCTTCAACTTTTATCACTTGTCCTTCATTAAGAAAGCAAATCATATTTTCCTTCCTTAGTTCTGTCATTTCTTCCAACTCAGCCTTCCTCTAGACTTGATGTAGGAAAGGTCACCTATCCACTACCCAGTCACGTATTACCAGGTATAACTTGCCTCTTCAGTGCTGCAAACACTAGCTAGCATTCTGCCAATGCACCCCATGGAATTCAAGGGTGCTTTGGTTTTGAGAAATGCTGCATGGAAACAAACTTGCATAGTGTTAATAAATACAACATGACACAAGAATGTGTGGTAAGAATAAAAACCCACCAAAGAAAAATTTGCAGGGGCTTCAAGGAGCTTTGGGTGAGGTCTTTGATACTTGCATCACTGAAGAAAGATTTAAATGGAAGGGGAAAATGGGATCCTTGAAACTGTCCATTTATTCACAGAGAGACTATTTCAGGTCATACCAAGCTCTTCTTGTCTGTGCTTGTTCTGTATATCATAAATAACCACTGAAGGGAATAATTACTGTTGGGGTTACTTCATAAAGAAGACATTATTTGAATTTTAGAATAACAGGAAATAGAGCTGTATATTAAGCTTGAAACAGATTTTCATCCATACTAGACAAACTTCTCATGACAAGCAGTATCACATTTCTCCAGAAGACTGGCTCCTTGCAACGGGACAAAATTAACTCCTTTTTTTCCCTCTCCCTCAAAATGTTACAAAAGTTTTCATATATATGACCTACACTAGGACAGAGTTATCAAGTTATTATGTGCCTAATCATACAATACTATCAATTTGACTTTAGGGAATTAATACTGCTAGTCTGTCTTGCAGCCAAGATAGTATGAAGATATCAGGTACACACACACCCACACGATTCTTCCACTACTCAAAGTGCACCCAGTGGGGAAGTACAAGCTTTTAATAATTTCAATATTATTTAAAATTACTTTTTAAACATGTTCATCTATACACAGTGACTTAGTACTTTATAAAAAAGCAAAGCAAAACACAGAACTAAAAGCAATACCTCTGTAGCAACTCTCAAATATTTTTGAAAATACTGGGTTTTCCCTTCTATTTAATTTAACCCTGGGAATCAGATTTAAATGACTGACTTAGAGAAAATCTCTACAATGGCCAAGTTAAATAAAGAAGCCGATTATTTTCAGAATATCACATAAGTCGTATGTGTTATGATCTGACCTTCTGGAGCTGGTTTACTCGCATTTGTTTTTTCTGGATCCTTCACCTTGGATTTACTTGTGTCTTTTCTTCTCTCTATATCTTTAACTGTAAAGTAAGGGAGGAAAAATCAATTAATCTGGAAACAATGCAGTTAGAAGCATGTAATTTTCTTCTTCCTGATAAAGTAGCTGCATCTGAAGATATGCTTAGGTAATGAGTGACTGTTTCTGGGTTTTCCCTCCTTCCCTTTGGGTTTATTATTTCTATGGATCTTTCCCCATTCTATCATCATTAAAGTTTTCAAAACTGACTCCCTTCACACAGGAGAGTCCAAATAGTGACATCAGCACCTAAGCCCATGCAGACAAGATCCCACACTGGAAATATAGTCCAGAAAATTGGCAAAGCTAGCTGGGGAAGGTCCAGCATTGCAAAGTTCCACTCCAAGTCAGTCGACACAAAAGCACATAAGCCAGCTGTCACACTATCCTCTTTACAGAATCAGCTTAGATCCCATGCCCGAATCTGGATTCAGGGCACCAAATACTCCCATGGATGCAAGGCTGCTCCAGAGCTGAGACTTTGACAGTTTCCTGTTCCACGAGTGGGTGGGATACCTCCCTCACTATGTCCCAAATCTCTCACAACAGCCAAGCAGAACCCAATTTGGTCAGCAATTCCTAGTATTACATTAGTAGAAAGTGTTGTTCTACTAATAGACTGAAATGTTCTGACAAAGTCATTGCTAAAGTCACGTATTGGGAAGAAAAACCCCTTCCAGAATTTCCTTAGAATGCTAATTGGTATCCGCACTCCAGCTGTCTGCAACAGCCAGGAAAAGCTTAAAACAATGAAGCTGAAAATATCTTCTACAGAAAATAAAATTCTACTCCAATTACACTTTTTAGTTCATGTAAAATTGGATTATGACTGACATTCATCCAAGCAGGCACTGAGCCTCAGCCAGGACCGAAATCTCTCTGTGCTACATCATTCAAAAAAACACTGTGAGGGTGTGAAGGGAGGTTATGTCTCTTGACTATGTAAGACAGTACAAACATTCTGTTGTACATTAGTGGAGCAAAAGTCAAATGGATTTCACTAATTTACCCAACAGTATGTGGAATATCTGAATCAACCAGGAGTGCTCCAAGTTCCAATCCAAAATATAATCACAAGACTAAGGTCTCAGGAAAACAGCAAGCCACTGGGAAACATCTGAATGGGATCTCCTTGGGATGACAACCCTTTGCAGAACCTACAATGCTCACACTCCAGGCAGAGAGGTGAGAACAAAAAACCTGAAATTTTGACTCCTCTTCTTACTAAGACAGCATGTGTGACTGTGTATCACCCTCTGCCTGTAGCAAACAATTGTGAAACTGATTCAGGAGGAAATTCAAGTCCACAAGCTTGCTGAGGAGGCAGATCTTGGTCAGATCTTACCAAGGCAGATCTTGGTTATTAGCTGGGTTATAGATAATGCCATAACAACATCAGGTCTTAGTCAGAAGTCTGGGTTTAATCCTTAACTGAACAAGACTCTGAATAAAACGGGAGGTGAAGCACCAGAATAATATCAGCCAAAAAGGATGCTGTTGCTTAGCCTTCCAGGAGCGTTCCCTTGAGAAAAGGCCAAGAGTAAGGCCAAGGGCTGGCCTCCATTATTGCTAGTGCTATTGAGGGGCAAATCTCCAGAAAAATGGTACAAAAGTCTGGAAGTGTTCAAAGGAGACAAGTTAGTCACATCTTGACAGAGATTTTTGGATTTGGGAACTGCCAAAATTCTAACCACATAGGAAGAAGAGAAAAGACACCAGTTTTACTCAAATATTTAAGCAGACAAAAATTTTATCTAGCACATGCTTTTACATCTGCATTTTCAAAGGAAAAAAAAATCCCTGTTGATCATAGTTCATTAAACACTATGTACTAGAATAAGAATGTATACCTGGCTATATAAAGAGAAATACTCTTTTAACAATAAAATTTTATTGTAAGCTTGAGAATTCTTAGTACATCAGCTACAACTCAACAGCATTAAAACCATACGTCCAATGCACTAAACCAGATGATATTCTCAAAACTCTTTATATATTTGACCTTTTTTCATCTCAAGAATTAGTGGCCACATGTCAGAGAACAAGGAAAAAACCTATAATACAGGACAGCAAAAAAAAGGATTTGTATATATGTGTATCTGGTTTTACTCATGCAAGGCATCATGTTGTTAAATGAAACTCCAGCCTTATTAAGTGCATGTTTTCACGTGCAACAATGTAAATAGAACACAATCCCCATATTCTTCAATCAAGCTGCCAGTTGCTCTAGTTTCCCTAAAGGCCATTTACAAAACAGCTACAGCTAATATTATAGAATTTGCTGTAGCCTTCTGTGGGCTTCTCTTTCATGCTAAAGTAATCTGTGGTTTTGTGGGTTTCCTGACCAGGACAGAACTTAAGGTAGTAAATACACAGTTGTAGGAATGAAAAGCTAAAGAACTTTGATACACACCACATCAAGTACTCAGCATATTTTATCTTGTGCTGGTTTTAAGAGAAAAGTGGTTTAGCAATGACAGTGAGCAAACTTCAGTCTCAGGGAATTCAGTAGGCGTTCAACTGTTCTCCTACACCGTCATGTTAATGTATTTATCAACTAAATCCCCACTAATCATATTTAACATGTTTAACATGAAGATCAAGATAAATTAGATAAGACATATATGTATATCACTATGATATAGACATGAAGAGTATGTCTTGTTCATATAAAAAATTAAATTTCTAAACATATTTGACCACTAAAGACCATTAAGAAATCAGCCTTTATACTACTGACCTAGCAACTAATTGCCAGTTGGCACAGCTATAACATTGTTTTAATAAAAAAGGAAATTTTTTAAGTATCAGAATATAGCACTTTCCACTCCCTGAAGATTCTTTCCATGAAATACCAGCTAATTTCCTGATGAAATGAGGAAGAAAGGGATGGCAATCCAATGGAAACAGATAGCCCAGGGCAAGAATGTATTATGCAATCAAATCAGGCCTCCACCTCTACCTGTACCAGTTAAAATCTGTGGCTTTGATTTTCCTTCTACCACAGAAAAAAACTGTTTTTCCGTCATCCCCCTTTGGGCAAGACTTGTTATCGTTTCAAAAGTTGCATTAAATATCTGATAAGTTCTGTATGTCAGCCATAGATACATACTTCTGAATTGGCCTTGTGCTGGCTTACTCTCCTTGTCTTCATTGAATGCAATGATTTGAAGGGCATAATTTTGATCTGGAATGAGACCTTGAATAATTGCTTTGGTTGCAGTATTTTGAAGAATTAATTGATTTGTTTTTCCACCTATAGGAGAAAAGATAAAAAAAAATCCAACAAATATATAACTTTGTTTGCTTTTCTAATAGCATGGTAAATTTAATGATTTAAAAATACCTCAAGCTCTACCATGACCTAAGCATTCCCACTTTCCCACTTTCAGGATTACCCATAGAGCCAGGCCAGAGAACATCCCAGAAAAGCAACAAGTTAGGCAGTCTAACCAGTTTTCTTAATTAGAAATACTCTAAGATTAATGTTTGCATCCGGGCCTCATAAAACAGCCATGGTGTCCAAAAAAATCATTAAATAAGAAAAAAAGAAACATTTTACAAAAATCTGTCAAGTTTGGTAACATCATCCCCACAGGCTTTCACTCTATGACTGGCCGCCAGTTCCAACCCTATTGTACCTACATCACCTCTGAACACTCTCTTTGCCAGTTTTATTTGGGCAAGAAAATTCTCACATATAAATATAAACATTTTAATGTCCATTTTTTATATAAAGATTGCATACAAATATGTGCAAAGACGTATTTTAGCTCTATGTTAAAACTGTTTCTATATCTAAGTTTAATTTTAAATGTACAGAAGGAGGATCTCTGTAGCTCTATACAGCCCCTTGGTTGCCTATCTTTTCAAGTTTTCATTCAAAAATTTGTAAATGTTGCTTGCTTTTTCAATTCTTTTTTATCTTTTCCAGAGAGCTCACTAAGGCGTAAGGGACAGGGAGATCCACCTTAAAGGTTTGACTGAATTAAGGTTCCAGTGATTTTCCTTGAACACTTCCTAGACTTCCTTACACCCCACTCGACGCAAGGTAAAGACAGATATCAATGACAATTCCCAAATACCATACATGAAGCATAACTAGCACTGACCCACTTCTGCCACCTTAAGCATTCAATCCCATTTTCTGTGCCTGAACACCCTCTAGTGAAATCAATCTCTCTTCTGTTGACCAGCCAATACTTCATTGTCCAAAGCCTGCTCACAGTTTCTGCATCCTGGAGGATGACACTACCCTCTGGAAAGCTTTTAAGCCTTAAGAAGACAGTTCTTTCACCTTAAAAGACAACATACAGACTTTTACCTGAACTTGGAGTGACAAGAAGTTTATATCCCGTGAATTGCCCTTTGGGGGCTTTCCAAGAAATCTGCACACTGTCAGGACTCACTACATTATATCTTAGTCTTGTTGGTGGGGACACTGCAAGTTTGGAAAGAAAACAACATTTTAAATTCGAATAAAAAGCAACCAATTCTAAACAAACAAAAATAAACACATATAGGAAAACAATACAAAAATTTTAATGGTAAAGGATGCAAGTTATTCAAAATGTCACATACATCAGTTTATTAGTTTGTAAAACGACATTCCCAGGTGCACTACTTCCCTCAGACAGACCTTTTATTTATCTCTTTACAAAACAAACTAAACAACCAACAGCAGAGGACAGAAAGACAAACAATGTTAGATGTTAAGACACTAGCAGGCAAAGCTGGTAATAAAAATGCTCTTTGTTAATATATGGGAATTAAAATTGCTCTCTGGCTTATGCTGACAATATGCATGACCTAGACTCCTTTACCTCTCAGTACTGTGGGCATTTCCCCACATTTAATGTAACCCAGGGCCAAATTTTCAAATCCTTGTGAGGAAAGAATAACCAAGAGGAAAGACAGGCATGCACAAGGCAAAGGGAACATCAGCTGCCCAATTTGCAAACCTGGCTTAAGCAGCAAAAAGACTTGCAGCTGCAAACACTGCTTCGGTCTCATCAAGACTAGCAGGCATGCACAGGCAAGCCAAGGCTTAGACAGGGGCAATCTGGATGGTAATTAAAATTTGGCTTCTATTTATATTGTGCCATCACCTAGGTTTCAAACTGAAGCAGCAGGTGAAATGAATAAAAGCATGAAATTATTTAGAAAGAGGTGGTATATCAGTGAAGCAACCTACACAAGAACAAATGGAAAAACTGCTCCACCTTGTTACCATATTATCAGCAATTTTGTGTCTCTTCACATAAATGAGTTTTTCATCCCACTGCTCAGTAAAACTCCACTGATGCTGGACCACCCTCTACAAAACATTGCTGCTCTGCTTCAGGGAGTACATCCCTTCTTCAGTGAAGAACTGCAGCAGAGCAGCTGTCAGTGCAGCCTGTGGTATCCGAGGCTGTCAGTAAGGGGAAACCTTCATACATTTGAACAGAAGTTGTCTCAGAGAACAAACTGATCTACAGGGAAAGGCAGCCAGGGGAGCTACCCAGAGGCTGAATGACAGAAGGGCTAGAAAACCTTAATAGACACCCCCAACCTTACTCCTCCTCTTTTCATTGTCCCCACAGCACCCTGAACTGTCTCCTTAGTTTTCCAAACCCTTGGTATCTCTACCACTTAAGCCCAAGAAATCAGAGAAATTATCTGAAACAGGTAAGTGGCAATTTCTTTTCCCCAGGGCTAAGATCGCTCTTAATTGACTAGGCTCACGCTCACAGATTGTTGGTCCTTTAGAAATAATAAACCAACAGTCTCATGATATTTCTGAGGTCTAAGGATTACAGCACATGGAGTATCTGAGTCGACAGGCAGAATGTGCTGGCCAACAATCTCTGGCCTCTCCATTTGACCTGCGACAGCCAATGCAGCTCTGGCACCAGCAGCAGCCAAAGACCTGTCCTGAACCACTTACTTTTTCCTACGTGCTAGGGCTACTTTTTCCAGCAGCTTGGGGGGAAGAAAGAAGGAAAGAGGCAAGCTATAGTTTTCTGAAATTTGGGGGTGCATGCTTTTTCATGTCATCTACCATTAAATACATTTTGGATCTCAAAAGTAAGAATCTGGAGGTTTAATACAAGAGATGTACTCCCTTGCATCCAGCCTCTCATTCCACAAGCGGCAGTTTTGTCAGACCAAGGGCCGGTTCTGCAGTTCTCTTCCTGGAGGGACTCAACACCAGAACACAGAAAAGAGAGTACATAAGTATCAAGAAGAGCTCAGCAACACTTCTGTATTCTCCAGGACTTCAGAGAACAAGCTCAAGAAGAGAGGCAAGGGGACAGAAACAGGAGGCAGCACATGAGCTCCACACACTCAAAAACTGTCCTGATTCACAGCACTGGGCTTACACTCAACCCATGCATTTCCTCAGCTGCTGAGCACTATCTCGTCAGACCTCATCTTCAGCCTGCCTGTCACCTCCCTGAAGTTTAGAAAAGAGGCTATGAGCAGGAGCATGTGCAGGAATCGTTGCAAATACAACATCGGTTCTTTGAAAATTTGGCCCTCGTACCACAAAATGTTTTGCTAGGCAGGTTTCTGCAAGAACATTCAGCATGCTATAATTGTAATAACATGACACAGACTATGGCAAAAAGTTTTTAAAGCCAAGCAGACTGTAATTATGGATTACAGTTTTTAATTCGTTCTCAAGATTCATTGTGTCTTTGAGCTATACATAAATTGTGAACAATGAACAAGAGTGACAAATCATACCTAGAAGTCACAAAAATACAATTCCTCTTATTATTTTGCCTCAGGAATAGCAAATAAACTTTTAAATAATGATGGTATGCCAGTGTGAAAACGCTGAAGATTTTACTGGGATTAAGTGGTAAATTTGTATGGGAATTAAGAAGCAGAGCAGAGAGCAACATAATAACACCATGGATTGACAAAAAAACCCCAATCATGTCTTAGAATTTCAGAGTTCATTTTGTCTGCCATCTTCTTCCTTCCCCACCATTGTTTTCCATCCTACTTTCAACTTGACAGTTTATGAAAGCACCTTCTAACAAAGAAGCATAGTTCTGGCCTAACTGCTATTAGCCATCACCAAAACAGGTAAATATTTGAGCCCCTACAAAACAATCAGAGATCTTACAAGCAAAGAAGGACACAATCACCAAAAGTTTTTTTTATATACTACAGAGTTACAATGTGAAAGACTAGAAAAGTTGTGCCAGAATAGTCTTTACATAACTGGTCAAATTTCACCGGGTACTTTTTGTATCAAAGGCAGCAGTGCAGCAGAAGGGACATTCCCACACAACAATTAACCATAAGAAAGAAACTAATTATTCACTAGGCAGATAATCAACTGTGTCTTAGTTGTGCAAAGACTAACGTTCTGGCATAGAAAAGTACATATAGCTAAGGAAGTTAAAAATCTAACACTCGAACAGACAACAAAATATTGATGGGAATTACTACACATTCACCAACCTGAAGAGGATATCTTTATTTCTTTGGACCTTTATTGTCTGTGGAACAAAATCTCACTTCTTGCAGAAAGGAAAAAAAATTAATCCAAGCTGAGTCAGTTAACTGATAAAAATCAGTAGCTAGATCTCGTTAAGTGGTTTCACAGGAATGCAAAAGAGAATGGCTGTCAGCAACATTAGAGCAGTCACCCAAAAGAAAACTGACAAGTTCAAGGCTTTGGTTTATGCCACCAGGTAAATTAGCACTCCAAACACATAACTCTTATGGACAACTAGGGAAAGAATGTTTTCAACTCTTACTGGAAAGGAAAAATACAATAAATTGCCTATGGACAATTCTCCAAGACATCCAATAGTCTAAGATTGGATACTAACTAAACACTGTGGCTTCCAATTTACTGTTGTCATAAGAATTGAACAAGTCAATATGCACTGCAATTACAGTAGTAATACATGAAAATTGTTGCTACATGAAGAAAAGTTTCCATCTTTAAATACAGAAAAACTCTCAAGACAAGTTACTTTATGCATAAGTGAAAAGTTCTCAAGTGTTTTTCTTGCCCAGCACTATGTTCATGTACTATATAAGAACATAAGTAGACAAAAGCTGTTATTTATACATTATATTGAATGGGGAAGAAACAGCAGCTGAAAAAATAATTGCTGTTGAGTAAAAACCGAACAGTACTATGTGGTTTACAAGGCATTAGGCAAAAAAATGAGACAGAACCACATAGCTCCCCTGAAAGGATAAGTTGTAGCTTCAGGCATATTGGCTTCAGTCTCACAAACATATTCTCCTTTCCAAGAAGTCACATTGCACACCTTTACCTGAGCATCTTTGCCAAAGGAGGGAAGCACAAGCTGGAACTAATACCAGCTCTTCCTACACCTTGGCAGAGAGTATAGTTTCTTAAAACAGACAAACAAAGTGTATTAAATTGTAAATAGTTAGCCAGCTGCATGAAGAGCTTATTGCAAGGAGTGGCAACCTTAAGAAAAGAAAGAATTTGAGAAACATCTTATGACTTTGAGTGTACAAAGAGATTTTTTTTCTGTAAACATGGAATAGAGACTCCATATCACCTCATTCAATAGAGTAACAGTCATGTTGGGCTAAGGCAATAGTCCACTTAGCTTAATATCACACTGCTGACAGCATTCCATAGCTGATGCTTGCTGAAAGAGTCTAAGAACAAGGGAAGTATTGTTCTTTATTCATCAAGTACACCAACTCGAGCTTCTGCTGGTGTGATTACTGTGGAAAAAAACCTCTCTCTGACCTTCATTTCATTGTATTCATATAAAGGGAGAAAATTCTCCAACTATAACTGATTGAATCAAAGTTTAAAAAAAGCAGAGAAGAATATTGTTTTCCAAGATCAAGGAATTTCACAAAACCTTCTGAAGATGGATCTCAGTCCCCAGTCTCGTTTTGCAAATCTTAACCATATGTATTAGGACTGAAATACAGAGGAAGGACTAACCATATGCTTTGCTTTATTGTCACAAACATTCTGGACCTCATTTCTGATGCACTGAACATTGGGAACATACATTTCTTTATTCATGTCACATCACCGACATCAAATATTACAGCTTACACGTGTCCCTAAGTTCTGGGAGAGGCTTGTAAAATGCTCACAGATTTCCAAACATCCAAGATGGTATGCTTCCTCAGCATTCGAGCGCCACGCAGACTGGACAACACTGATACTTGTATTTATCAGAATTTTGAAAGCCTAACATTACGAATAGTCTCTGAATGTGCTCATGAATAATGCATTATATAAAACACTTTAAAAGACCCCAGGATCCAATTCTGCTCCCAGTTATGCCCATGCAGTCTCATATCAAAGGGATTACATAAATCTGAAGTTGAGAGAAATGCCTTTCTTTAGAAATCATAAAAACTCATTGGTACTCTTCCTCACTCCTTCCCCAAGCAATAGGATAAATTTTCTCTAGCAGTCAAGCCACTGTCAGTACAATGCAACAAGTATGTAAGCCTAACAATCCCAGCAGTATCCTTTAATACTCACAAAGGAGATTTTCATTTTAAAAGCTGCAGCAGTAGTCTGCAACATTTAACAGATATGTGCAACATGGAATGATGTAAGCACTACAACAGCTACTGTTCTAACAGAGAAAAAAAATGCATATTCCATACAAGTTTAACATCATACCTGATCCTTCAAACTTACTTGATAACATACAAGACAGTAAGAGCAATTTCTGATAAATACTTTCATGTAAATAGCAGTAAAAAAATGTGTATAACTCATTTTGAGACACACGAATTTGCACAAATATTTATGCTATTTGAGATACTGGGTTCAAAGAGCTCACATGAAGATTTAATTCTACTCCCACCTGCTCCCTGAGATCCGCAGCAAAATTCCTGTTTCATTTCAGTAGGACTGGATAAACATCCTACTAAAAAGGAAGTAACACTTGCATTTGGAATAAAAAAGTCTATTTCTGCACATCAGAGTGAAAAGCTCCATCTTCTTATTTATGACTCACCTTGACCCCGGACATCACTGATGAAGAAAGCTGTGACAGCTAGAAAAGCCAAGAGAAAACAGCTCTGTATCTCATATCGACAAAGCATCTTCTTCCCCTCAACACACACAGTATCAGCAGGTCTGAAAACACATGGAACAAAAAGACTTACTAAACAGGCAAAGAGAAGGCATCCACTTTAATGAAAATTGAGGGAAAATTTGAATTAGATTGAAACAAAAAACAAACAAAAAGGAATTTACCACAGACACCAGTGGAGACAAAATTTCCTGGCAGCAGTTTTATGGCCAAAGTACATTTTAACCTGAAAGGGACAAAGAACCCCACTCGGGCTACTCAACAGCTCTGAAAACTTGGCCCATACAGAAAGAAACATTATATTCTTTGCTAATCATACACAATCATTGGAAATAGAGTAAGCTATACATAGCATAGTGTAACGTGTATCTCTGTGCAATCCACTTTTGTAAGAACCTTATCAAGAAACCTGTAGCCAAGAACTCTGAAGCTTGTTTAAAAGGGCAGAACTTCATTCTGAAGGAACTCAAGTCCTCGTCTCATTGTCCTCTACAGCCTACTCTTTTTTTTGTTTTCTACCTTATTCAACTTATCCTGTGCTCTCTGCTGCACTGTCTGTACTTACAGTAGGTAATATAATGGCCAAAACCATTTACACTAACTTAACCAGTTGGGAAAAATCAACACTTTAGAATGCAACAGTATATGAACACTAAAGGTGTTCCAGGTGAACTAGCTAAGTTACAATTCTGGTGCCAAATGGGCAATTTATCTGACCTCAGAAGTCCACTTAAAAACCATACTAATTTCATCATCTGAACCCGTCCTTTAACACTTCCCAGTAGTTAATTAAGTTCTACAGAAGCATCTCTCAAGATACATCAATGTGTGCCTAGCACAGTACTTATAAACATTTATCTTTCACTCAAATTCACTGTACTATTAGTTAATTAGTCAATTAGTCAATTGTCTGGGCCAAGAAGAAGTTTTTCTGTCCTCTCCTGTTAATATTCTACAGGAGAATCAAATTAAGATAATTAATAGTAGATTTCTCACTGTCAGCAAAGAGACAGCATTTGAAGGTTTACTTGGGTAAATTTTGGTTTATGTATTTCTCTGTTGCAGGCTTCTCCCATTTACCTCCTGTGTCATTTTCTCTAATATTCCTGACATACCATCACTGTATTTGCTTTCCATGTTTTCCTCATCTTGAGGGCACAAAGCGAGTAGTTCATCCACTATCTAATATAAAAAGCAGACTGAACTACCTCAGCCATTATTAAACAGAAGCAGACAAGAGCTATACCCCCTTCTCTCTTGGAGTATTTGCCACCTGCCATAGCTATCCCAGGACTTGGTAGGTCTACTGTCACAAATCCCAGTCATGCTGATACAACTTCTAGAAATATACAGGAGGATTACACATTGATAACCTCTTGTGGAGATGGAATTTACAAAGTTTTAACTAAATTATCAACGAATTTCGCCTTATTTAAACATATACTTTGAATCTATCTCTCACAGTATAAATCTTTCAAGACAGGCAAATACCTAGATCACAAAACAAAGGCGTGCACCAGGAACTTATATATATTGCTATGCACAGTTCTTATGGCCCATCCTCCAGACAGAATTCAGAAACCCGAGCAAAGTTCCCAGGTTCCCTACAACGTGAGCCAGTGTCAAACACCCAAGGACCACAGTCAGCAGACAGCTGCTTAGTGACAGGCAGTATGAAGAACCAAGAGCATCTCAAAACAGGTTGAAATCCACTGCTTGTGTATCTCGTGTTGGGTACTGATGCTTCTCCCCTCACTGAAGAATACAACTTGGATCAAGTAAACATTGACTCTTCCAACAGCAGCATACAACTCCTCCCACGCAGTCACCACTGATGATGTGAGGATTTCCTTCCATAATAACCCAGATATTAAAATATTCACTCGCAGTGGTGGCTCAATTCCCCATCTGCCACATTTGATATAAACCCTCCTCCAAAATAAGAGCTATAAATACTAACTGACCAGTAATCCTGTGTTGGAAACATCCTCTACTGCTGCTTTTCGAGAAAAGCCAGAGAAAAAATATTTATTGGAATAGACACAACTGATGCTGGATCAAACAGACACAAGTTCACCTCTGCAATGTCCTGCATGTCAAGGTTCACTTAACCAGGCAAGGAAACCACCGTCTGCAGCCACCTTGCGGCTGATATCGTCTGGGACTAAAAAGAAATATCCTATTCCGTCTGCTTTTTATATACTTCACCTTTCAGTAAGCATATGGTAAATGAATTACCTGCCAGACTAGCGCTGGGAGCAGACACCAAGCCCTCCCAAGCCGAGAACCCTGCCATGGGGTGAGCTCCGCTCCCCACAAGTCCTCCCCCAGCAGGGCTCCAGGACTGCAGGCACGGGCCGGGAGCAGGGCACCTTCCCTGAGGGAAGGACGCGCCCTCGAGAGAGCCCAGCGCGACAAACGCGGCGAGCATCGCGGGGCTCCGCACAACCCCCAGGGGAGGCTGAGCCGCCTCCGCGCAGCCTGGCTCCCCTCCCCGGCACGGGCAGGCCAGTCGCGGTTTTTTGCTCGTATCTCGGTGTCTCGTTGCGGAGCGGCGCGGCCCTCCTGCCCGGGAACAGGCTCACGCTCCTCGGGTCGCCGTCCCGCCGGGCAGAGCCGGAGCTCCGGGCCCCTCAGGCGGCGGAGGGCGCGGGCCGCGCTCTCCCGCTCGCCTCCCCACAGCCCCCGCAGCGGCCCCAGCCTGGCCCGGGGGCTGCGGTGCACAGGCTCCGCTCTGACCCCCGGCTCCTCTTGGGGGCTCCCCACCACCAGCACCCACCCGTGTGAAACCGAGTGCCCCCCGCCCCAAGGTAAGGGAGGGACAGCGGGGAGCTCGCTGTCTCCGTGGAGCTGAGGCGAGGAATGGGCCCCGTGAGGGCCGGGGGCTGCCTGCAGGGAGCGGGGGGCTGGCTCGCCAGCCCATGCAGCCGCGCGAAGAAAGCACCGTGCGGGCTCCGGGCGAGCGGGGCTGGGGCGGAGCGAGTGCCCCAACACAGCGCGGTACGGAGAGAGCGAGAGAGCGAAGCAGGGAGGGATGGAGGGAGGAGGCACTGGCGGCTGGACGCGGGCAGCACTCAGAGCCTCTGCCACACCGACGATGAGAGTGGCTCGGTTTTAATCATTATCACTTTTAAAAGTAAGGCATTTGCACGAGTTTCTTAAAGGGGTTTCCCCGTCCTAGCCCAGCTTCGCCACCTGGCACTCGTCCGCTTCCTCCTCCCTCGCCCCATTCTCCCTCCGCTGGCCGGGCAGGTGGATGGGAAGCGCTCCGCTCCTGCCCCGACCCCCGCCCGCCTCGCCCCAGCCCTCGAGGGAGACGAAGCGGAGCGCACACCGACCTGTGCGGGCATCAGCCGGGGAGCAGCCGGCGGGGAGCGGCCGCTCGCTTTCACGCGGGGCTGCGGGTGCTGAGCCGGCTGCGGGAGAGCCGCTTCCCTCCCCGCTGGCCGCTCCGCATCTGATAAGGCGAAAGGGTAGAGAAAGGAGGCGGGCAATTATAGGGCAGAAGGTGGAAAGAAGCGGGGGAGGGAGGGAAGAGGCATAAATGATGGCTATGATCCCACCCTCCGCCCCCGAGTCCGACCCCCGCGGCGGGGGCGCGGCCAGGTGCGCGGGAGGCAGGGCCGGGGGGCGCGGGCAGCGTTCCATGGGCAGGTGCTAGGCTTGCCGGCGTCCTCGGTCTTCTGGGTTTTCTACCTGTTAACTCATTTTCCTCTCTCCAAAGTTCGTCATTCACTTCGTTGATAAATGATTTAGAAGTTGCCTACTCCGCAGTACAGCTTGGAATGCAAGTATCGCCCCACGCCAGCTATTGAGATGTGTGGACTAGTGATTCATGGGGGAAATATTTATACTAAAGTGTTCCAACACTTGTCTGGCTTAGTATAAACCTTGATTAAAAGTGTCGTAGTACATATGTACATTTTTTGCCATATGGATAGACGCTGCAATGGTACATGAAATTGCAGAATCTGTAGTATAATCCATAGAAATATGACTTACCCTGTGGTATATCCTACTGAATTTACAATTAAGGCTACTATTCATGAAGTTTGTAAGTCCCGAGAATTTAAGAGGTGAATGAAAATATTCATTACAGCATGGTTGGTCATCTGTATAAAATTACATATATGCATTCACTGAAGTTAAGAAACAGGTGTAGGTGAAAAAGAGATGTGTATACTTTCTGAATGTAAGTAGGAGCCCCTTCTAGGGAAGGAGCAGGCAGTGAGTCACAGGGAGATGCCTGTGACTAAGTGTAAAGCAGGACCTTCTGTTGCTGAGTAGGATTCCCAGTCCTGCAGACTCTTGTCCAAATTCATTGTCCAAACATTCCTGGATCTAAAAAGCATCTACCAGATTCCTAGATCCTGTCATCTGCAGTTATTCTACTGCACCCCCATCTGTGTGCAACAGCCAACACACATACCAGTCAAGAGTAGCTTGCAACATAACAATTCCTCTGAAGCAAAAAGATGTTCAGCTCATGGATGTTAAATATGATACAGCTGGTCCCTTTTTCAGTCCCTAATTTATGTATTTAGCTAGACAGTAATGCCCAGAAGAACAGGAAAGAGATCATAGAATCGTAGAATATGCTGAATTAGAAGGGACACATCAGGATCATCAAGTCTATTTCCTGGCCCTGTGCAGGACTCCTCAAGAATTACACCATGTGCCTGAGAGCATTGTTCAAAAGCTTCTTGAACTCTGTCAGACATGGTGCTGTGATGACTTCCCTAGGGAGCCTATTCCAGTGCCCAAACACCCTCTGGGTGAAGAACCTTTTCCTGATATCCAGCCTAAACCTCTTCTGACTCAGCTCCAGGCCTTTCCCTTGGGTCCTGTCACTGATCACAAGAGTGAAAACATCATTACTTGACCCTACGCTTAGCCTCACAAGGAAGTTGTAAACTGTGATGAGGTCTCCCCTCAGTCTCCTTTTCTCCAAACAGAACAAACCGAGTGGCCTCAGCTGCTTCTCATATGGCTTCCCCTCCAGACCCTTCACCATCCTCATGGCCTTTGTTTATGACATTCTCTAATAGCTTAAAATCTTTTTTGTGTTGTGGTGACCAAAACTGCCCCCAGGACTCGAGGTGAGGCCACCCCAGTGCAGAGCAGAGCAGGACAATCCCCTCCTTTGCCCAGCTGGCAATGCTGTGCCTGATGCTCCCCAGACATGGTTGGCCCTCCTGGCTGCCAGGGCACTGCTGACCCATGTTCAATTTGCCATTGACCAGGACCCCCAGGTCCCTTTCTGCAGCGCTGCTCTCCAGCTTCTCATTCCTCAGTCTGTACATACAGCCAGAGCTGCCCCATCCCAGGTGCAGAATCTGGCACTTGCCTTTGTTAAACTTCACACAGCTGGAGATTGCCCAGTCCTGTGTTTTGTCAAGGTCTTTCTGCCCTCAAGGGAGTTGACATCTCCTTCCTATTCAGTGTCATCAGCAAACTTCCTTAGTATTCCCTTGACTCCTGCATCCAGGTCATTAATGAAGATGCTGAAGACAACTGGGCCAAGGATGGAGCCCTGTGGAACCCCACTAATGACAGGTCACCAGTCGGATGTGCCCCGTGTGCCCAGTCTGTCAGCCAGGTGCTCACCTATCGCATCACTCAGTTATCCGGCTGTGTGCTGGACATTTTGTCCAGAAGGATTTCATGAGAGACAGTGTCAAAAGCTTTGATGAAGTCCAAAAGGATTACCTTAACTGGCTTCCCTTCCTGGATCAGTCTATTTGCAGTGCCCCTGCAGACCAGGTAAATGTAGAGAGGTAAATCAACCCAATCCACAATTGTTTGCTGGCTCATGTATTCCAGGATAGGACAAGGAACAGTGTTGCCAAGGGGAGAGTCTGGCTCCCTCTCATTCTCTCTTTTTTTTTTTCCTCCCAGAGTTATAATGTAGTATCCAAAGTCCATGAGCACCATCCTGTGGCTGCAGCTAGTTGGAGTATTGTGACTCAACAGTGAAAGATATTGAGGATCCCACTGATGGGTAAACAGATTCTGTAACTCTTTGTAGGCTTCAAATGTCTTTATACCTTAGTTTTTATTCACCTGTTTGCATCAGAATTGAAATTAATGTTTTAAGATTATGCAAAGTGTGTGCTTTCAAGGGGAATTCAGATGATTTTATTAGTATCTGTTAATTTTCCTCATTTAGAATGCTCTTTTTAATACTATTTGACCACTTTTAGAGGTAATGATGCTTATTACCATTGAGTTTACTCAGCTTTTTCTGGAAGGCCCCATAGATCTCCTTGCATAATTCCAAGGAAGAGCTACTGTTGTTCAGAAGTTCAAGGTAAAAGTTAAAAGGGTAGGTTCCTTCAAAGAGTTTGTATAATGTGCACATCTGTAAATACATCAGAATATGCTTAAAGTAATGTACAAATGATTTACCAATAGTTCCTTCTTGTCTTCCATTAAAAACAAACAAACAAAAAAACCTTTCTGTTTTAAGAATTAATTTACTGATTGTGAATTGGCCTCATAAATTTACTTTCCACTATTTTGATTTGACAAAGCCTCAGTGATTTCAAAAGAACAACAACCATTTACAGCCACCACATTTTAAAAGTATTCACTTCAGCAAGATATGGACCATCTTTTGCTTGGCCAGTGTAGATTCCACAAAATTTCTATAAATACGATTACATGGCAGTGATATTGGAAATACAGCTGGAAACAATTCCATTAATCCCTCACAAGAACAGAATTAGTGCAGGCTCACGACCTCAAAGTGAGCTGGCTAAGTATCTAATGATATAATTAAACAAAGTAATTGATCACCAGCAGCAGTACTTGTGCAAACTGAACAGAAACCAAAATAATGGAGGTTTTTGGTGGTTTTGAGGCAGAATTGCACTGTAATTATCAATCCTTTTTTTTTTTTCCATATTTCTGCTTTATAGGATATAATCTGACTTTTTTCTTGTACTAATAAATGCAATATAAACCTTTTTTCACAAGAGTTTGGAAATGAGAATACCAAGTTTGGGGGATATTGTCAAATGGCAAATAATCAAAAACTAATCAGGTCTTGTATTCTTTCTTTGAAATAATTCTTGTATTCTTTTATTATAATGATACTTTTAAGGCTAACTAGCATTTTTAACTCCTAAACTAAAATATTTTACAAAGAAATGTACAATTTTAAATTCTCTTACTCATCCAGCATCCAAAAGCTCCAGTCACATTCAAAGATTTTGACTATGGAACATCTATTTGAATGACTCAAACTAGTCCCTAAGCCTAACAACAATTTGTAGATTTTTCCTTTTTTGGTGTTAAAAGAACTCCATAATGTAGAGACAGAGATAATACTTGAGGTGAAGCATAACTGACTTTTGCTTTACATTATATATATACATTATAAATATAATGGGACATACAATACACTTTGAAAAGTGGTTTGCTAAGTCAGTTGGTCAACACTTTCAATAATTAGGTGATATGTGAAGTAATTCATGCACTGAGAGAGCAGAGAAGGACTTAGGACTCAATTCTGCCCAAATTAAAATAGAGAAAAATTATTTTAATTGTGGTGCACCTTCTTTAACATATTAGGTATGAGTGCTTACTTAATTTTTCTCTTAACTAGTTAAGACAATTAGTTAAGACAATTATTTTGTGATATGAATATACAGTGAAATGCCTTCTGAAAAGGGTAGCTACTTTTTGGGAAGTATTTTTTCCTGGTGGCTTTCTTTGTGCTACAACTATTTCTCTGCTATCAACCCCACAAATGTGGCTTTTTACATGTCTATTTTTAGGCAGGAACTGTCAAAGTAGTCCAGATTTGCTTCATTATTTGTTGACATCTGATGAGTCATTTTCATTTCCTTGATACCTTTTGGATTTCATTGCTGTCAGCACTTTAGTGAGCTGCTAGGTTTATTCATCTGAAGCTTATTACACATAATGAGGTAAGAGAAAGGGATGCATAAGAAACCAGATTGATGCCATGGCCATAAAAGTGTAACTGTTCATGTTTAGAGTTGGTCTTGCTCATCCAAATGTGCAGGAAAGAGAGCAAAACTGGGCAAAAGGACCATAGGGAAATGGAAAAAAAAACCCAAATATTATTCAGTCGTGTGTTTTTCTGTTCTCTTCTCAGCATGAGGGTTTCAGAAGGTAACGGCAAGAGCAACAAGGTTAGTGTTTCATAAAGTTGGCTTTTCATTGTGAAGTCAAAGTAAATCTCTTTAGATTTGTGAGGTGAGGTTTATCTGTCTATCCTTTGTTTACACTTCAGCATCTCAGCTTGTTTCTGCGCCTCTTTCTAGCCAACAGTGAGGAACAAATATAGCTGTATGAGCCTGACAATATGGTCAGGAGCTACCTTCACCCTTCTGAGCATTTGACAAGTGCAGCTTGTCCAGATCCATTTAGGGAGGGAGTTCAGCCACTTGTTGAAGTCCATGAGCAACAGGGAGGCTGATTTCAGCTTGCTGAGAAACTGAAAATGCTAATTCCTGCACCCACAGCCTCCTCACAGCTGCAGTGAAAGGGCAGAGCACCAGAGAAGTGATGTTATGCTCTCTGACACATACATGTGCTCACAGGGCAGGAGCACATCTTACCTCCCTGGACAGGGAGAGTTCATGTGTGCTCTTTCTCCCTCAGGCTGCAGCAAGGAGGAGTTTCCTTGTCTGTTGCTGGGCAATGTTCTAGACCCAGCAGCATTACACAGGATCAGAGTCTTTGGAAGGCACCTCTGGAGAACATCTAGTCTAACCCCACTCTGTTCATGGGGGGTCAGCTAGAGCAGGCTGGCCAGGGCCATGTCAAGTTGAGTTATAAGTATCTCCACGAATGGAGACTCCACAGCCTCCCTGGGTGACTTACTCCAGTGTTTGACCACCTTCACAATGAACGGAAAAAAACAACAACACAAATGTTTTCATGTGTTCAGATGGAATTTAGTGTGTTCAGTTTGTCCAATTACCTTTCACACTGTTGCTTGGTACATTGAGAAAGGTCTGGTTCCCTCTTTATTCCTTCCCATCAGGTATTTATTTACCCAAATGGATAAGATCTCCCTGAGCCTTGTCTTTATGAAAGATGCTCCAAGCCCTCAATCATCTTCACGGTCCTCTGGATTTGTTCCGGCACTTGACCCAGCATCCAGATGCAGGGGTTTAGCAGTGGGGAAAGATCACCTCCCTCAACATGCTGGCAAGTTCTTTTCCCCATGCAGGCTGTGAGGCTGTTTGCCTTCTGTGCTGCAAGGACACACTGCTGGCTCAGCAGCAGCAGCTCAGTGTCCACCACTGCAGGCCCTTTTCTGTAAAGTCAGTCGGCCACCAGTGTGTACTGGTGTCTGAGGTTATTCCTCCTGAAGGACAGGAGCTTGCACATCCTTTTGCTGAACTTCATGACATTCCTATTTTACATTTCTCCAGCCTGGTGAGGATGATCTAAATGGTAGTAGGACCTTCTTATGTATCAGTCACTCCTCCCAGCTTTTTTGCTATCTGCAAACTTGTTCAAGGCGCACTTTCTACCACTGACATAGGACCAATGGACATTGGTCATTCCAAGTAGTATTGGCTCCAGTATTAACCCCTGAGGTACATCTCTAGTGACTGAGCTCCAGCTGGACTTCATGCTCCTGATCAGAGCCCTTTTAGCCCAGAAATTCAGCCAATTTTTAATTCATCTCACTGTCCACTTCTTTAGCCCACACCTCAGCCGTGCGTCTATGAGGAAGCTATGGGAGAAAGCATTACTAAAGTTAAGATGAACACATTGCAATCATAATGTGATCACTGCTCCCATTTGCTCCCTGGCTACATGCTGAGACTTGATCAACCCTCCTGAGAGGGTACTGCATTTGCTGGGTATGTGCTGGGACACTGCCAGCATGGAGGCAGGGTGCCCTGAGTAAAGAGGAGCAACCAAACTTTGTGAAGTTGGATCTACCAGCAGCTGGGAATGGGTAGGTACAAATACAGCATTAGTCTGGCAAAAGTTTTCATTGGATTAAGTTGCAGTGCAGATTAAGTTGCAGCCCACCAATGCTACAATTTAACACAGTGAGGGAAGGATTCCCCCATATTTTACTGAATAAGCATAAGAGCTACAGATTCTGGATGTCTCTGCAAGAAATCATTTTCTTTGGAATGAAATCCTGGCTGAAATGAATATTTAAACCAGTAAGAGCTAGAAGGAATACCATGGTGGTCTCTGTAATAAATACCATAAGTAATGAATGCAAGGGATGTATGGAACAAGAAAGAATTCCTTTCCAAGTAACACATATCTTAAGTTATTACCTAAAAGACGCAGAGCTTCTTGTCTTTCTCCTACTGAGTTTCTGCTGTGAGTTCCTACCCTGAATTACCCTTGAACATTGTAATTATGCACCCCTGGTCTGCCTCACTCTAAGCACTTTTCTAGTACACGTTTGACATGAGGAACAAGATTAATTAAATGCTGTCCAATGATCTGTTTTTCCATCTTGTAGACTACTGAAAAATTGAATTTTCAATTTTTCTAATTTTCAATTTTTAGAAAAGCATCTGTTCATTAAATCATTAAAGCATCATTTCATTAAAAAATAATTATAGTTATCTCCTAGAATAATATCACATGACAACACATAGCATTTTTTATGCTGAATAAACACCAAAACCAAACTCACCTTTAAGACAATACTTTATATTCTCAAACTTTTTATTCATCTATATTGTTTCATTTGTTCAGTTTTCAACACACTGATTTTCTTTGCTGCCTTTTTTAAAGGGATTTGAAGTGGATGATGAGATTCAGACACAGGTGCTTTGTTGCCTTACACATTTTTAAGCATTACAGTTGGAATTTTCAGGAATAGACTTTGTTTCCCATTTTTTATTTAAGTATATGTTAAACATATAAAGTTAGCTTTCCATGAATAAAATACTGAACTTAGCAGAAATTTTATGAAAGAGAAATGGTCCTGAGATTTGTCTTTGCCAAAGAAAAAGAAGAAAAAATTTGTAAAAATTTTTTGTAAAAAATTGTAGCCTGTGTTTTAATTTTATACAAAATGTAATAGATAAAACCCAAGAGAAATATTAATATTTTTATTTGCTGCAAACAGCTGAATAAAATTACTCCCACTCAAATACTCACTGAAGAAATTCAGTATGCCTTCCATGTTTATATTTCAGGAGTATTTAACTTTTTACTTACATTTTATTTTATTTGTTTTTTATTTTTCCAATAAATACTGACACAAAAAATCAGTGTACTGGAAATCTCACTTTATCAGGTATGAGAAGAATTTACAGCAGTTTGAAACTTTTTTATTTTTCTGAGCTGCGAAGCAATAACAGAGGGGGGCAGTCTTGGATAAACATCTCTTCTGTGTATTCACAAACCTCTATCTTTTGTGCTTCTGTAGATCCAAATTCAAGTAGTGTGTCTGTTAAAGCACAACTCTTTGATCTACATTAGAAGAGTCAAGAAATTATCTTGATTACTTCCCTTCTGTGCAGAAAGATTCCACTCAGCCAAAGCCAACCCACAAGAAGCTCCTCTGAGGAGGAAAAGCTGCTGCTGTGGGATGGACTGCAGTGCTGCTCAGGGCGATGGCTGAGGGCAGACAGTGCAAGAGTGCATGTCACTGTGATCATTGAGCTCTCCCTGACACTGAGGTGGTTTTTTGGTTTGCCAAGAATTGCTGTGACAAAGAGGAGGAGGCTGTTTTGGTTTCACATCTCTTGCAGAGTTAGCTCTGTGTTGCACCCAGGAAGTGCTTGGACACTTCCCACTGAACATGGTTTAAGCACCTTCAATATAATGTCAAAAATAACAGGAAATTACACAGGAGGAAAGAAAGTGTGTACTCTAGCCTTGAACAAAGAGCCAGCAGAAAATGAGCTCCAAAGTGACTGATCTGATGACTTAAAGAATTATAGGGTATTGTGACAAAGAATGAGAAAGCGGAAGAAAGGAGAGGCAATAATCTACGACCACAAAAAGCAGATAACATCTCAAAAGCTTTTGAGTTAGCCTTTTTTTCCCTTCACTCACTCTCTGTGCTCAGAGACTGTATTTTAGGCTGTTGTAAAACTTTTTGCAATATCTGGTTCTTGCCCTCAACTCATGTTCTCCTCAAAAACAGGTAAAAATAGGATATTTGGCAACACTCCATCCACGAATCTACATAATTTTCTAGTATTTGTTTATTAAAGTGTAGTGGCTGAATTCTCATCTCAGGCTTCTTGATCAAATACCATAATCCCCATATCATCACTTTTTTGCTGTTTCCTTTTCATTATCACTGTTTGGACCCTATTGTAATCTTTAATTTATTGGTAGCATCTTTCATAAAAGATAGTTTAAATGTTCTTGTAATACTGGCACTGGCCACAGTAAGGTTCTTAGTCTTACGGTGCACAGAAAAAAGTTCATCCCTGGCCTGTTTAAATTAACAGAGTGCTTGAGGTCAGACAGGTTATAACAAAGTAATAAAAACAATGACTTATTTCTTACATAGTGTTTCTTATAGCATAATCGTCAGAGATAATGGTGGGATAGTGGATGTTCTTCACTACCTTACGCAATCAAAAACTCTGTCCTGAGGTTTGCAGCCTTGGAAGAATAGACAAAACATCTACTTTAGGCCACTGGGCATTTCACAATGTTATTGTTTGTAATAATAAAAACAGTAGTTAATCATAAATCTGTTATTGCTATTGTTGTCCAGCACATGGAAAGGAGTTACTGCTGCTTGGCCCATCAGCCATTTTGTCCCTTCAAACAACAAGGTTTAAGCCCACGAATTAGTCCTTAAAAATCTGAAAACTCAAATGCTTTTTCACCGGGAAGTGAGTGTGTGAGTCTTTGTAGTAACAGACCGTATGCTCAGATTGCCTTTGCATATGCTGGTTTGCTGGAGATAATATTAGCCTGTGTATGAGACTGAGTACACAGACAATTAGACAGCAGTTCAACTACACCAAGATGCATCGCAATCCTATTTCATCCTGTTCAATTATTTTTTCCCAAAGCCAGCCAAGGGAATAGCTTGCCTTCCTTTCTCCCATATAGCAGAGGTAGCTCTGCAGGGGGGAATCAGACTATTATTTGACTGATATTAATCTTTGAAGGGCTCCCTGTCTTGTCTTCTCTGCGCTCTGTCACTGTTTAGGCTGCCAGCCTTGAAAGTCTGGGAAGCTCAACAGGAGGAGAATGCAGTTTTGGACAATGGGCCTTCCTCAGTAAAATAATTCTGCATTGGACCTAAAATATGCAAACTCTAGGAGTCTACAATAGGGCCTTGAATCTGTGCACTGATAAAAGCAGCTTGGTTGGGATTTGACTGTGTTCCATTACAATGAAGAGCAAAACTCACAAGTAGGGAAGAGGGGGAACAGGATCAGCTTATTTCAAAATGAGCTATAAGGACCTCTGAAATCTGTAATCTTCAGGCTCAGCTCACACCCAGCAGCTCTCCATGAGCAGTTGTCCACCAGGTGATGCAGAATCACCCAGATGTCTGTCCATTAGCTGCTTCTGTGCTGTATCAGGGAGAGAGGAACAGGCAGTAATGAGGCATTTTGTAACAGCCATCGACTGTGAGGCATAAAGGTACATTTCCTAAAATCATGTTTCTGCCTTTCTCTACAGTCTGAACTTCATTTTCTTTGCATTATGTCTGCTGATATTTTTAAAACTTGGGTAGTTATTGCCTGCACACTAATGAAAAAAGAAATAACTGGAAAAAAGTGAAGAACAACTTTGTTTCTCCAGTGTAGTACGTTCTTACTACATGTTATCTTTTTGTTTAAAATCTCCACCTATGGCCATTTGCCATGTCCAGAAAATACTGCAATCATAAGACAAGTAAATTCAGATTGCTATGTACATTCTGTTAATTTTCAAAACTTTTCATCCTAAAACTTATATTTCATAGCATGTACAGTTTCCTCAGTGAGAGTGGAGTGCTGTGGCTCTTTCTGGGTTCACAGGATTAGGTGAGAGCTTAGTGTGCCACATTGAAAGTAGTCCATTAGAACAAGTGCCTGAATGACACTCAGTGCTTTAGTGATGCTGAATCACTGCCCTGCACAACAGTGGACAGGTTAATTCTTTACTGGCACAAGGAGTATCCAGTCTCCTTTTTCTTGACTTCCATTTTTTTACATGTTGATTTAGAGAATCATCATAGTCAAATCTGTGCTTCTCATGTTGAGTAGCATTTATTTTTAAAACAAGGCTGCATTTGGTGGTCAAATCCAGTGCAGATTTAAAAACGATGTTCTAAATATGAGCTGTCTTACTTTTCTGCAGTTAAAATCAGCTTGCCAGTAAGAAGTCAGACTGTGATTTTGCTTCTAATCTTATAGTCAGGTTGCATTTTTGTACACTTAATGGAATTATTTCTGATTTTCCAGTAGGTAGATTAAACAGAAGGTCACCATAAATATTTGTAATCACTATTGTCATTTGCCTAACTGCATTCTCAAAGAATTTTCAACACTATTTGTTAATCTAGCATTAATTTTCTTCACATGCTTAGTAAGTGTAGAAGATTTATGGGGCTTTCAGAGTGTGATTAATGTCAGTAACAAAATCAGAATTATTAATGGAGGTAAAATTAAACATCTGAACTCTTCGTAATTCTCAGTCTTTTTGCAAGAATGAAACTCACATTTTACAGTTGTCATAGTTCAAAAGATGTTAACCTGTCATATTTACTTACAAATTCCCACTTATGTTATTGTACTGAAAATATTGTGTGAAATGTAGCAATACTCATTCTTTAGCTATGAAGTTATTCTTTTGAAAAGCCTGTGGGCTTCCCAGTGCTTGGTTTTAGTGACAGACAGGAATGTGCAGGACAAATCCTGAACTGCACATGCTGCTGAGAGTGTTTTGTACTCGGCCCAGCTTCACAGACCGCAGACTGTTTTTGTGGCCGCGCTTGGGTAAACACGGCTTTGGCCGTGCAGCGCGGGGCAGTTGCGCAAGGGATGCTCGGACTCTGCATCCTCCCACACGCTGCACCCGGGGCTGTGAGAGCCTAGGGACCAGCCTGGGCCAGCCCTCAGCAAGCTCAGCCTGCAGGGTCTGGCACTGGGGCTGCCTCGCCAGGACAGCCTGGGAAGAAGAAGAGCTTGGAGAGGAGCTCGAAGGCAACTGCGGAGCTGAGGAGGTCGCGGGTTGACCGCACGACGGGTACCTGGCACACTGGTGACAAGAGTCTGCCAAAACTGAAATACAAGGCGGCAAATAACAAATTTATGGCTACAGAAGATTCAAAGTACATGAAGAGAAATATTTTTCCACAGTCATGGAGCCTGTGGGTTACAGCCAATACAGGGCACTGCTGTCTTTTGCATTAGGGGAAGTGTGCCGTGCTTGCTCTCTGAGAGGTTGTCCTGCAGGCTGAAAACTGGCCAAAGTCTTGAGACTGAGTTTCAGCTCTGCTCCTCTGCAAGCTTCCTTGATGGCCTTAGAGATCCAGGACACCCACATGGATTTTGCTTCATGTGTATTGGATCAAGGAGTTCATGTGGTAATGCTTGGAGAGTGGTGGATGTGGGAGTGGAGGTCCCTGAGGACGTCCTGTAAAACCATGAAGAACATGAACGTGATGAAAAGGTATAAGCCAGCTAGTAATGCTACAGTCACAACATGTTAGGTAACTAGTGGTGAAATCTTCAATCCCAATGGCCCTCTAAGCACCTGTGTCAGTTAACAGGGGTTTTTAATGGATTTTTTTTTAATGTCAGCACCTAAATTCTCTATACATTTCACTTTGAATTCCTCACTTGTGTTTGGACACTGCCTGTGCCCCCTTCTGCTAAAGGGGTGAGCAGAAGCTCCCCTTGTACCAAGGGCTGAGATGTCAAACACCGAGATGTGACTGACTGTGGTGCAAGGGACATAGGAGAGAGAGCCATCACTGAAGTGCAGAGTGGTATATAAATAACTCAAGGCAGCCAAGAGCTACAATACCTGTCATATTGTAAGAAGAGTGATAAAACGTGGGTTTATGTGGAAATACTCAGCTGCTGCTGCATCTGTTCTCATCTGCTGGGTCTGCAGTAGCAGCTACTCCCTCTTATGATCCCATTTCTCTAATGGGAGCAGTTGCTGCCTTCCTGAGACTCCTTGGGTGAAATCAGTACTTTTCAGGACGACTTAAAAACAGTAACACCCAAAAAAGTAGGACAATCTGTTGAAACAGGCAGAAAGTAATTATATTTGATCATTTATATAAAAAGATTACAGCTCAGCTGACAAATAGCTTTAGTCCCCCTGACTGGCAATAGACAATTCAGAAACAAAGTGATATATTTCAGCGAGAGGCCACTTTGCATCTTGACTAAAAGTGTAAGAGGAAAGGAAATGGAGACACTTTTCTGGAGACATTTAATAACAGTACATCATCACAGTCAGTTGTGCATGATACGATGTGCAGCAGATTCTCTGAGAATTGGCTGGATAGCCAGAATATTCTTTTCCATCAACAGTGCTAATTGAATATACAGCTGGGTAACTAAAAAAACATTACCAGCAATGAGACAATTGAATTAGCTGATGTTAAGTTGTGATTATTAGGGATATCATTCAGTTGTTCACACATAGTTGTCTAAAGCGTTTTGAAGTATCCTACAATATTTAAGACATCCTCTGGGACTTAGTCTCTAATGTGATTTTGAGGGGCCATAGATTTCCCTGAAGGTGCTCTCTGCTGCAGAAGAATGTCTCAAATACCCTAAAAGCATCTTCAATGGCACTTGACATTTATGTGTGTGCAACAGAACCAAGCCCCTGGCTTCTGAGCTCAGATTCCAATTAGGTAAGGAGAAGTAGATGGCATCACCCTGCTGTGATGTTTTTTCAGAGTATCTGCAGTGCTGGGAAAAGAGCACTGCATTAACCCATGTGCCAAAGGTCATCTTTGCAATCACAAGCCCATTGTTAGGAGTTAATCATGGTAACTACTGGAAAAGGGTATCATCAAAGAGCCTTTAAAATGTGGACAATTTGATCCTAATCATGAAGTTTTTATTCCTGTATTACATTATTTCCTGCAGCTCTGCACATTAAGACAGCATTGTCTGGGTTTTGAGAAAGAAGCAGTAATCATCAAGAGTTAAGAGAAATGTTTTTTGTGCCTTCATCTTCCAAATTAAAATTTCTGAATCAGAGGAGTTTTTTCTTTGTCTAACTATAGAAGATGAAGTCCAGGGGATTTGTATTTAAATGGAATACTGATGCTAATATAAGGAATGTGAATCAATAAACCCCAGAAAATAATCTCTTAGGAGAATAAACAATAATACAATCATGTAGTGTGGGAAATGAAATAAAAGTGTAACACACTAGCACACATTTTATCATGCAAATCAAACAGTAAGAGGGTAAGTCAGCACTCTTTTGTAAATGCATCTTTTAAGCATTTAATAGACGATTCGCCTGATGGAGTGTAATAGAAAATGAAAAATTGGATATTTTATTACTCAACAGGATCTTGTTTATTCTGGCAAAACAAACAAAACACACACACTTCCCATCTGCAGTAACAAAGAAAAGGGTGTATAAAATTATCTTCAAAAAGCAGTTGAGCTGAAAATGCTTATAAAACAAAACAGACACTGGGAAAATGTAACATTAGGATCTTAAATACGTTCATGTTTCTTCCTTTTCAAATTAAGCCATAAAAGCTAGTGCATTCCACCTGCAATTTTTAAATGAGTTTTAATAAAATCTTATCATGTTTCTAGAAATATTTTGCAGGCAAAGCAAGGCTGTTAGGGCACTTTGAGAACAGAAATGAAATGGTTTCCTGAGCCTGCAAACTACTAAGCACTTCTTCTGAGTGTAATCACTTAATATTTCCCAGGCTTTGCTCAACATCACGCTTAATTAAACTTTTGCTAATAAACATGAAGCGCTCAGTTTAGCCCCATTGCTGGACTCCATTGACAAAGCAGTTGTTCAGTCAAGCCTGCATGTGTACTTATTTTTAGTTGATACATGCAGTGTTTGCATTCCATTTTATAAATAGAACATATGAAAAAAAGTTTAAATTACTTCATAATGTAAATGAAACTTATTTTCTCAAAGGGTATGTTTTGTTTGGGGAGTTTGTTATATTTGAAATGGAGATATTTCTCAAAAAACCGTATCTTTACTATATTTTTATGTACTGCATTTTATGATTGAATGTTCATAAACGTAAAAGCATTAATTACAACTTTGTTCTTATTGAAAATGCAGGGTTAAGGACATAAGTTGCAAATTTAGCCATAAAACTACAACAATTTTTCTTTCTGTGATGTTATTAAGAAACTTAATAGAACCTTGTGGGACTGTCTCATCCTTGGAAGTGCTCAAGGCTGGGTTGGATGGGGCTCTGAGCAACCTGGTCTAGTGGAAAGTGTCCCTGCCCATGGCAGGGGAATGGAACTAGATGATCTTTAAGGTCCCTTCCAACCCAAACCATTCTATCATTCTATGACAGAACCTTTCCATACTACACCCCTTCACTGCACCTGCCTGATGGATTCTCTTCTGTGGTCTACATGTGTTTTGTTTCTACTTTAAAATAATCAAGAATTTTAAAACAAGTTAACTTGAATTTTTTAAAAAAAATTTAAAAAATAATTATTTGAACATACTATGTGTTTTCCAGTTATGATCTACTAATAGGCATTATATTGCAGGTTTTGCTCAGATTGTCATGAAATTTTCATGGAGTTTTTCCAGAGGAGGTTTGCCTTGAGAAGGGCAGGTAAGAACAAGTATTCCCTGAGTCATGCTTGAGTACAAACAGGAAAGTATTTCTGTTCATCACACATCCCACTGGAAACATAAGGGGGGAGGGGGGGAAAGGAGCATTTATCAGATAGATGGAGAAATTTATTGTTTTTCTGTTTAATAAAAAAAACTCTAAAATCTGAAGTGGAAAACATAAAATGTAATTATAAAAAACTGCAGTCATTCACAGTTAGCAGTGAAGACAAGATTTTATGTGGTTCCAAGCCCAGCTATGGTTGGGAGCTGTGCTCCAGCTGGCACAGGATGGAGGGAAGTCACTGGGATCTCATCCAGAGGCCCAAAAGAAAACACCATTCTTTGGAGGTGTCTCATCTTTTGTCTCCATAACCTGAGAACGTCCATGAAAGCTGCAGTCCATACTGTGTTATGAATCATATGTAGCTTTGTTTAGAGTAGATGTGGTGGCATTTTATATCTAAAATTGATTTTAGTCCATCATTTATGGTAACTTCTTCTTACTTTGTTCTCTTGCCTCAAGTCTTTTTTTATACGTGAGTTAACATTTGATCATAAAGCAGCAGCCAATTCACCTGTTTTACTGAAATACTAGGCTTCATAAAGAAGCACTGCTAATTTATGAAAAGCTAGTGATGGTGGTCATGGTAAAGAGGCACTCAAAAACAGACTAGTAAAAATACAAAGAAAGCAGGACCACCAAGACCTTCTGGAAACAACTTTTGAGCTGGAAGAATAAAGTAGGGCCAGTGTCAACTATGCAGCAAAATAAGTAGAATAGAAAATTAAATATATTCATAAGTCACTGGTAAAACAGTCTGGTGGGTGTGGGCTGTACTTTTTACCAATGTTCCCCATCTGGGTCTGCTTGGGTGCATGCAGCAGCAGCAGCAGGAGCACTGGGGGTACTTCCCTGGAGAGGAGTTCAGCAGCCCAGGCATGATGGAAATAATTATTTGGTCAGTTTAGCACTAGCCGTCTATGTACCATAATCTAGAGAGCAGTTTGTAGATGTCTCTGGGTAGAAGCCCCTTAGGAATAGAAGCAAGAGGCTGCATGTAAAAAGAGAGTTTTCCTCTGCAAATCACCTGCAAATTCTGAAATTATGATTACTATTTGTCAAGGCCATACAAAAGCCAGTAGGAGACTCTTTTACTCCAAGGAGAGTTATGGCAACATAGGATAGGAAACCTACAGGTATATGGCAGCATTTTTGTATGAGAGGCATTACAATGATTTGTGCTGCAGTGTCTGCAGCACAGTGTCTGCTTCAAACCCCTGCTCTTAAAGTTAAGCATTGCATTTTAAGTGCGTGCTTATGAAGCTTGAATTTCAACAGTACTGGAAATTCACAGCTCCCATGGCCAATATGAGAAAGGATACCTAACTGCAAAACAAGAGCATTTTCCTAGAGCACATTCAGTTTGACAGTCATAGCTATAGCTCCCTTCTGAGTATTTCAGAATTTTCCTCAGGAATTGAAAGTGCAAAGACTAAGTAGCTATACATGAAACACTGTCTTTATAGTAGAAATTATTTGTATCGTTGATTCCTGTGAGATCTTCTAACATTCTTAAATTAACTCTTGCATTAGCAGCTCCTTGTAAAAATTAGGGTATAAATACTTATTTATGTACAAGTTCGTAGAAAAATACAATGGTTTAAAGTCACTCAGCCTCTCTGGAATATTTTTGTCTGCACTGTGAGTATACAAAGGGAATTACTGAATTGGCAGGTACTACTTCTGTTTTTATAAGTAATACATGTAAGTGAAAAATATAAGCTACATCACTCCCCAGATGAAGACATTTAGAAAAATGATTTAAGAAAACCTTTAATGACAATTTTATTGTAAAAGGCTCTCTCACTTTGTTTGAAGAGTGGTCTAACTGTACTTATATATGTGACATACACATGCTTTTTTACTTACATTAGTGGTCTAGTTCCAATTACACACTGGGAAGAAAATGCTCGTAATTCCAACAATTGATTTATCAGTCTGTCTTGCATTAGGCAAACACTTTTGCAAAAAATATTGTTTCAGTTTCTTCTGTCTCCAAAATTAGCATACTACTTATCTAGAAAAACTGACATTAAAAATCAGTATTTTATTCCCAGTATTATCTGAAATTATTAGAGCATTACCCCATAATTTGATCATCCTCTCTCCATCCCTAAGGAAACCTCCATGCATCATAGCTGTCAATGCAGAAGAAGAAAGACGTGAGTTTCCTTTTCTTGCTAATCCTCAGATTATTCTCTCTTGTACAGTGACTGTCTCTGGTCCTAAGGCCAAGAGGCACAACAAATGTGCCCAAATTCAGATCTCATGTTGTTTTCTGAACTACTCTGGGGCAGTTTTCTCAGAGATCCAGACCATGGCAAGGGAACAAGCTGACCATTAAACCAGTAATTCTGGGACAGCATTTGACACAGCCCTAGCACTCGTTAGTTGTTAGTGAGGGTATAAGCAGAAAATGAAGAAAAATAAATACTTTGAGAAACAGTCCTACTGCATGACCTTTACATTCCAAACCTCTTCCTGAATTTATAGATACCTTCTATCCCATAGAAGGTATAACACACCACACCCACTAGTATTTCAGATGCTGCTATAACACCACAATGTCTTTTTAAGTCAGAAAGTTTTATTTTCAGCTTCAATGCAGACCTAAAATGCAGACAATTAAGTTCTGATACACCTGAATTATTGCATCATTGTGTGAATGAAATGCCTTCCGTGGGACTAGTTGTGGAACCAGTTGTGTTCAATACTGTACATATGGTATTTGATCTTGAAAAAGATAATGAAAAAAATGTATCTTGTAGGAAATATAACAGAAAAAAATATAAGAAACATTGCACTGATTTAATGCTGCAATTTAGCTTAACTGCTACTTCAATTTAATTAAATATTACATTGCTTGAAGATGTCCATAAATGATTTGCAAATGTACATGTACAGAGGAATGGCACTAATTTGAGTGATTAAGGCTTAAAGATTTATTAGAGGATCTCACAATATCTGTAGTAACCAAAAATGCAATCACAGAAGAGAGTAAGACTTACAAAAATGCCTGTCTTTTTAATGAAGCTATTACTGCTGATGCCAGGGCTTGTTTTTTCATTTCTGGTTTCTTGCTTCATTCCACACTGTGATATTCATGCATCTCTTGAAATGCCTCACTTCTGTGAATAATCTTACATTTCCCCTGGCACTTTGCGGGAAGCAAGGTGCTCTGTTATATTCAAAACTCTGTGCCCTCTGAGGTGTGTGAGCGTTTGACACTGACTCCTGTGGGATGTCTTGGAGCATATGCAGCACTGTGTGCAGACAAACTGCAATTTAATTTGGAATTACACATTTCATAGCTTAATTGTTTACTTCTCATCCTCTTTTCCAAAATACAAAATTTCATTGCAGACAGAATTTGAATACCTTTGTCACACTGAAAAGGGAAGGAATTAATTAAATCCCGGATTGTCAATCAAATTGAGAACACAATATGGAAATCCCTGTTAAACAGAAGGCAAGTAGCAGTGCTCAAATTGTGATAGAGACTAATGTATCTTGTGAATCAAGATGCCATCTCCAATCTGTAACATAATGAAATGCAGATTTCTCCCTGCCCCCATTCCCACTCTTTTTGCTTCAGTCTGAAGTGCACTCTGTAATGCATTATTAAGCCAAATTCTGACCCAGTTTCTTAATTATCTGTAAGCTACAGAGAAGTTGTAGCAGAATATTAACTAAGGCAAGAGATGTAATACAGAAGAATCCATGATGGCATTAGAGAGAATCATTAGCATTTTGCTAAGAAAATCCTTCACATTGTAATATTCAACTTAGCCTATATCTGCCTTAACATGCAGAATTTATATTTTAAAGGGGCCCAAGCCACCAAAACAACCCAGGGAAAAAAAAGAAAAGAAAAAAAATACAAATTAAATAGAAGTATTTGGAGAGCATTTCCTGGATTCACAAACTCAAAACACTTACAGCATAATAAAACAGTAAGATTGTTTCCAACTGTTCCGAGCGGATACCATGGACAGTTATTACAATCTCATCTAACATTATGTGCCCAACTATTGATTTTAGATGAACTGCAAAATGTAACCTGCTATGGGTTATACATGTGTACCAAAATTTTGGGGAGTACAATCAGGATTAAGAACTGTCATAGCAGATGAGAGTTTGAACAAACTCTTCAAAAACTCTTCTGCCTGGTTAGTATCAAGTTAGCAGCTGCAATTTTATACCTCCCTGCACTGCTGCATATTAGTGGAATATGAGAAGTTTTGATGAAAATACAACCACAGATATACAAAACCAGAAACAAAGAACACAAGGACCTCTTCCTACAAAGCTGCAGGCATATGTGAGTTTGAACATTTGCTGTATCTTTGAAGTGTTTGTGTGAAAAACATACTGAAAGAGCAATTTATTTAGTGAGAATGATTTTTAATATAAAACATATTTCAAAATTATTTGAGGAAAAAATACCTTCCCCACCCCATAAGTGAACGATTTGTGGTATGTGCATATAGAAAGTCAAGCTTTAATTGTAAAATTTAGACAGCAGAAAAGTCTGCAAAATATATTCATAATTTTGTGGAGCATGATGTATTTATTAAATTCGAAGATCAATGAAAACCCATGCAGTCCCCTTACCAAGTTGAAGAGTCACCTAACTGCAGAATACAGAATTTTTACATATGTTTTTTAAAAAAATTCTTTCAGGAATTCATCAATGAAGAAATCCTACTGTTGGAGAAACAATAAGTCAGTTAAACACAATGTTTCATTTGTAATAGTGTCAAATGCAGCTCATGTGGGAAGTTGGTTTTTTGCAAAACATCAGATGATTGGAAAGTGCTAATAAGCTTAATGTACATTCAAGTACATTGCTTCAATTTGAAGTGTACTTTCACTACTGGAGCAACTGGATGTATCATTCCTTATGCTAACACTGTGAATTTCCCACTGCAACCTGCCAAATATTCTTCTTCTAGGAATTAAGATGTCCAAAAATTCTCCAAAGTGACGAACAGCAAGACTGAGGCACCTTTCCTTTAGAGATATGGAAAAAACCTCAAAATCAGTATTTTATACTCAAGCACCTAAACGAGTGCACAGGCATTGAAACCAAAAGACCAATTTTCCAAGGCAGATTTTGTGAAAGTACCAGACGTTTTTCCATTTTCTTTCTAAACTAACTCGTGTACTCAGTCAGGCCCAAACACTCATACAAGACTATCCTCTACCGAGCACAGACACCTTTTTTCATGCATTTGCAGTTCATTTGTGTTTGACTGTAATCAAGCCAGGCTTTAGTCAGCTGTCCCTTGGCCCAAGCAGAGAGCGACTGTGACTGCATGCGCTCCAGGGACAAAGCTGGACACCAGGACAATGTTTATCAGTGTCAATGTGCCATGCAAACCATCTGTGACATCCTGACCACACAGTGTTTGGCTCTTTCAGCTCCTGAAGTGCTTTGATCCAGTGGTGGACTGTGAGGAAATAAGCACAGCCTCGTAGGTTGGAGCTCATTCTAACCAATGCAGCCACGGCAGGACAGACCACCCAAAGGCCTTAACCTCATCTCTGTTGGGCAAAGAGAAGTCCGTAGTGAAAATATGCTGGTATCTATTGTTCACATCTTAGCATAATCACCAGTGCTATTATTGTTAAATGAAAGAGAGCCCCCTCCCCTAAAAGCAAAATCATCTCTTTAGACACAGCAACATTCTTCTGCCTTGTGTCATGCCACTCCATGGTTGTTGCTATTTCTCTCACAAAAATGTCCAGTAAGAGGTTTTTTTGCCTTCTCAGGCCTCCATTTCTTCCATCACTTCCATCACAATTGTTCGAGGGCCAGTCAGGATGAGGTTGCTCACTGTCCTGTAATCCACATGGAGAACATTGAGGCCGTTGACAGATACGACAAACTGGCAAACCTGAGGAGAGAGCAAGCAGCAGAACAAGTTATGCAGTAGACTTTATTTTGTTCGGTTAATTACACAGATGTAATATCAACCCCTGGGCAGGCAAAACCTCCAGAACTCTTCACATCATTTCATTTGGTACTCTTAAAAGCCCCCACATTTCTTAGAATTAATCTGGCAAGTTAATTTTTTTTTTTTTTTTGAAACATCACTTCAACTTTCAAATTGGTGGAATTAAACTTTCAAATCTTTGGAATTTTGAGGTCCTACATAAATCATTTTCTCTCATAACAATGATATTTTTTCTTATATCAGTGATATTTTATGGTGTCAGTGGTGCTTTGCAAATACTATGGGACATCCAGCCCCGGGGTCCCCAGCACAGGAACGACATCAGCTGTTGAAGGAAGTCCGAAGGAGGCCACAAAGATGATTAGAAGGGTGGAACACTTCTCCTGCAAGGATCAGCTAAGGGAATTAGGTTTGTTCAGCCTGGAAAGGAGAAGGTTTCTGGGTGACCTTTTTGTGACTTTCCAGTACCTAAAAGGAGCCTACAAAACAGATGGAGAAGGATTACTCTCACAGGGTCTTGGAGTGACTGGTCAAGGGAGAAAGGCTTCAAACTAGTTTGGATTAGGTATTAGGAAGAAATTCTTTACTATGAGGGTGGTGAGGCACTGGCACAGGTTGCTCAGAGAAGCTGCAGATGCCCCAGCCCTGGAACTGTTTAAGGCCAGCTTGGATGGAGCTTTGAGCAATCTGGCCTAGTGAAAGGTGTCCCTGCCCACAGCAGGGGGGTTGGAACGAGATGATCTTTAAGGTCCCTTCCAACTCAAACCATTCTATGATTCTATGAAGACAGCTCTGGCTACTGCAGTCTGTTATTCTTTGTCTGAAACACTTTCTTAGAAATCATTTTAGTCACCTCTTGGTAATCACAGCAAAAACATGCATCATGTTTCCCAGGCTCAGGGCAAGGGCTGGATGATGACTTCACCAGATTCAGTGCCAAAACCTCCACTGGTATAACACGAACCCAACAGATCCAAATTTTAAGAAATAATATCACGGTAGATGAGGTCAGTAGTAGAACAGATTAAAATGTCACTTCCATGTGACTGGTTTTAATTTCCTTCAGCAAGTACAGCTTATTAATTAATTTCAAATATGCTAGTATTTTTTTTTTTGTAAAAGCTATAACAAATACAAACATTGGAAGTTTTATATGATCATAGGCCATTTTAAAGCAAAATAGTCTTGATAGAAATATTCTGATCAACACCACTACATACCTTAAAACACTTAACCAGAGAAAAAGTCACATCAACACTGTAAAAAAACTGCAGGAAAAGAAAGATAATACTTATTCCTCAAAGACATTAAGGCTTCTCTGTATCTAATCATAACATTACAGTGTTTGGTAAAAAGGTCAAAAATGTGTGTAGTGTCTAAATCTGTATTTTTAATGATAAAAATATGGAGCCTAAGGGAAGAATAATACCATCCTGATGTTTCAATGGAAACGATACATTCACTAGAAGGTTATCTTACCTACAAGTCACCTCGAGTCTGTAAGAAAGAAGCTATGAAACAAGTATCACCAGAAATGTTCATGCTTTATTTTATATGGACAGGCTGGATCAGTGGGTTGAGGCCAATTTTATAAGGATCAACAAGGCCAAGTGCCAAGTTCTGCACTTGGGTCCCAACAACCCCACCCAGTGCTACAGGCTGGGGACAGAGTGGCTGGAAAGCTGCCCTTGGAAAAGGACCTGGAGGTGCTGTTTGACAGAAACTGAACATGAGCCAATGTGTGCCCAGGTGGGCAAGAAGGCCAATGGTGTCCTGGCCTGGATCAGAAACTGTGTGGCCAGCAAGAGCAGGGCAGTGACTGTCACCCTGTACTCAGCACTGGTGACGCTGCACCTCAAATCCTGTGTCCAGTTCACAGCCCCTCACTTCAAGAAGGACATTGAGGGGCTGGAGCGTGTCCAGAGCTGGGGAAGGGTCGGGAGCACGAGTCAGATGAGGAGCAGCTGAGGGAGCTGGGGGTGTTTAGCCTGGAGAAAAGGAAACTCAGGGGAGACCTTGTCACTCTCTGCAGCTCCCTGAAAGGAGGCTGTAGCCAGGTGGGGGTCAGTCTCTTCTGCCAGGTAACAAGGGACAGGACAAAGGGAAATGGCCTCAAATTGCACCAGGGTAGGGTTAGTGCCATGGTCTAGTTGACATAATGGTACTTGGTCATAGCTTGGTTCTTTCCAACCCATTTGATTCTGTGATACAAGAAAAAAAATCTTCACCTATCAGGTGATTAGACATTGGAACAGGCTGCCCAGGGAAGTGATAGAACCACCATCCCTGCAAGTGTTTAAAAACCCCATGTGGATGCGGCACCTGGGAACATCGTTTAATGGTGAACATGTGGCAGTGGCACATTAATGGGTGGACTTGATGCTATTGGACCAACCAGTCTTTTCCAGCACTAACAATTCTATGAGTCTATGATTTTTCACTTTTCCATTTTAGGCAGAAGCACAAGACAGAAATGGATGCAGAAGAGGTGGGAAGCAGCTCTGGTGTCCTCCAGTGCTAGCTCTAAAGAAAGTTTTCTCACATGCCAAGTCATTTAGTTTTTGTGTGCCAACTAACTTCCCTCTCAAGTAAAATGTGCAGTGAAACTCAATTCATATTTGTGCAAAATGGACAGAATGTAGCTATCAATTTAAGAAAAATTATAGAGGAAGCAAAGCCAATCCAAAAATGTAACATTTCACAAAAAAATTCAGCGATGACTTTAATCTCTGCTCTGTAGAGCCTCTGCACAGGAAGAGTAGCAGCAGCAGCCCCTGAAGGGAGGGTAGACTCCTGCACCTTACCCCTTACCCTCAGAATTCCTCTGCAGAGCTGAAGATCTTGAAAGTAGCCTTACTGGTAGACTAAATTATCACCAAAGCATGGCAATCAGTGATACCACTGAGTATATTCCCATGGCAGTAATCTTTTCTATATATGAATACTGCAGCATTGGCAAAATGGTTCAGTTTTTGCATGCAGACAAAGCCTTCTAAATTTTGAGGATTTTTGTTGAAAAGGTAACCCATCATTCTCTGCGGTGTGCCTCAATTAGTATTTAACTGGCATGGCTATTTAGTTTAAAATGCAGATTATTGCAGTATCTGTAGGTCTCAACTTCCAGTGGTATTTCCTAATACCTTCTATGGCTTTCCAAGATCGTATCAAGTTTTACTGAATTATAGCTCTGGCTCTAAAATAATATGTGGGTTGATATAAAACAGACCTGCAGAAATAGCATTGTCTCTTTTGTCTTCATGCAATTTTTGAAGGCTGAATGGCTGATGTTTTTTCACTGTTGCATATTCTCAGACTCCTTGAGTTACTGGAATCCAACGCATGGGACGCGTGTCTGGCCAGGCTCACACATGCAAGTGTGCAATGGATAAATCTGAATCCTGGATCATGTCCCGGGCAGTCAGGGGCCTTTGGGGAACGCCCCTGGCAGAGGAACAGAATTTCCAGACCACTCAGTCACCCATACCAGGCCTGCAATGGTGTAAATGAGGATGGTACAGGCACAGCAGTAGTGAACAGCAACGTGGATGCCAAAGAGTGAATTTCTTGTGGAAGGCAAGAGCTGACACGTCTGCATTCCCAATGTGTTTGTTTTATCACATGCCCTTGGCGGTACTGTTAACCAGCAATGCGTACAGGCTGACAACAGTCGCCTTCGTGCCATCCTTTGCACTGGATCCAAATGGTTTATTAGTTTCATCATTCCCAGTGGAGAGGATTAGATGCAAGAAGCCCAGCCAAGCCAGAAGAGAAGAAAAATGCAGAGAGGGGGACAATGCACAGAAGAGCGCAGTCCCATCCTCAAACTGCATGAAAAGACCCATGAGGAACAGGAGAGCCAACCACCCTGGGAGTAGAGAGCTCTCTCCATCATAATTGCTTGGCCAGTGCCCCTGAGGGCTGAGTCTCTGCAAACTCCATTCCTGGCTCTCTCGGGGATGAAGAAATGTGGAGCCATTTGCTGTGTCCTCCAGTCCTGGTGATGGGAAGAGGTTTGCACAGCCCAGAGCCCTTTGTTATGCTGAGTGCCCTCACAGTTTTCTTCTCCCCACCTTGACTTCCCCATTCAGCACCTCATCCAGCAAGGGGGAATGAAATGCAGCGTGGTTTGTGCATTTTGATCATCATCAATCCCCCAAAAATGCTCATATTGTGCATTGCTCCACTGAAGCTAGAAAACAAGCAAGAGCAAGTGTGCACCCACAAACCAGCCCTGACTGAATATATCAACCCACATATTACTATCTCAGGAATTTTCTTAAGGAGACTGGTCTGCAAAAACACAACGATTTAATGTTACATTTGTAAAAACACATTTCAAAAAGCTGTAAGTGCTCGGCTCATAGCTGCAGCTGTTAAGGGCTTTGTAACTACAAACATGTAAAGTATTTCTGTTGGTTTCCACACATCGGTAACTATAATAGATGATAAACTACAGTTAAAAGAGCCTCAAAGAACCTTTTATTGCTCATTTCCTCATTGCTCTCCAAGGGGCTTGACAAGAGATAACCATCCCTTTTTATCCCTTAGACTTCAAGAAATGACACAGCCCAGGATAAATTCCGACCATTTTGTCGGTCAGGATGTGGTGATCTAAAAACCACAGAACTAATAATAGATAAATAAAGCAACACTCAAACGAAAGAAACCACTCCCTTAATTGATTTCAAATATTAAAGTATTACAGCAATAAACATTTATTGTTGAGTATTTCAATTTCCCGCCACGGGAAACAGCAGCCCATGGAAGAAGGAATAGCTGAAAAGGCACCTCTGTCTTTCTGTGGGTTTTCAATGGCACATACAGAAGGTTTAACCAAATCCATGTGTCCCCGTAATAAGATAAACTTCAAGTTTGGGCTTACATTTGAAGAGAAAGGATCTGGGACCCAGTCGCTTAAGGAAGTTAGCAAAGACTCGTCATGCCATTTATCATCGGACTGAGGATGGCAAGAGGAGGCGAGAATAGTTACCGTAACATTTACTGGCCAAAATCAGGATTGTGCTGTACTTGGAACTGTGCAACCCTTCCTCCCCCTCACTGGTAATTGCTCTTTCCTCCACAGCAATCTTTGGCTGCCTGCCCCTACTCGGTCTTGCCAAGCTGCCCTGCAGATGTACATCCACACCCCTTGATTTTCCTGCTGGGAGAACTGCCTGCAGCCAAACCTAAGCCCCCTCCCTCGCAGGGAGCTGCCTGCACCAGGGCTGGGCAGCTGAGCTGGGGCTGAGCAGGAGCTGAGACGAGGATGACTGTGGGATCCTTCTAAGGGATGTCAGAGACTGGCTGCAGGCATGGGCGTGGAATTGCGCAACTACCTGAAAGCCAATTACTAAATAAAAACATTGCATACCTGTCACTAATTCTTTGATAGTTCTGCCTCAGGATGACCTTAATATTTATAAATGCTACAGGAATGTTCTTAGAGGATAGGCAGCTAGCCTAAATCCTTGGATATTCAGATGCTGTTTGCACTGTAGGCTTTAGTTACCTCTCCCAGTGGAACCAGGCCTTGCTTGCTGGAGTTTTCTGAATTTAATGTATAAAAAAATCCTTTAAAAATGTTCGTTATTTGTCTAGGTACACTTTTCAGAAGGGTGCTGTGAAAGATTATGAAGAGCTGAAAATTCCTGCTGCAGACTTTGACTTAAGTGATCATTGCTGTTTGGGACAGCCCTAAAAGGTATTTAAATTTACAGACGCAGTGAGTGCAACTGTTCATCCCTGGTACAAAGCAAATAACAGCCATGCACAGTCAATAGATAATATATCTCAAAAAGTAGGGTAAGACCATGATTACATGGCCACCTTAATTTGACATAAATTTTTTAAAAATACTTCCAGATGAAGAGGAACACAACTGCCCCAAGGCAGCATGGCTGGGGATGGCAGGGGAGTGCCTTTTCCACAGCAGCAAATGTTTGTGCCCCACTCCAGCAGCTGGGGAGTAAGGTGCTAATTCTCAATGGATTTTTCATTTACATTTCAGTGCCAGTGTCAGTGTCTGGAATCCACCCTACTTTTTTTGTTTGTTTGTGGGGTTTTTGGGGGGTGGCTTTTTGGTTTTTTGTTTGCAAACTACTCTTTAAGAAAGTATAAACACTATTAAAAATGCAGATCAAATAGGTACCAAAGCAATCAATGGTAACAAATGCAATGTAAGCTTGAAATTCTTGAACACAAAACAATGTCACAGTAAAGACAGTGGCAAAAATACAGTTTTTCAACAGAACTGATACTTTACCCCATTATATAGGCAGCAATGGGAATATTCAGGGTCTAAAATTGCAAAGCACAAAGTCTCTGCCAGTACCCTCGAGTTTTCTCCTCCAACAGTACCAAGGTCAATCAAACAAAAGGGTTTTGATGGTCTGTTTGGTACTGATAGCAGCTCTGGCATCAGCAATTAACAGCATAAAGAGATGTTGAAAACACAGCCACCAATAAATTTCCACAGAAGGTGTGAGTATTACTGTACATGTGGCAACTGTATGAAGGAAAATACAAAAAAAATGTGGAGAGAGTGTGAAATCCAGTCTTGCACTAATCTTTCACTCTGGAGCAGCCAGGATTTTGCTCCTGGACACTGTGTGGATCTGAAACAGATTTCTAGCAGCTGACAGCTCAAACCAGGCCCACGTTCTATTGCAAAGCACATCCCTTTGAGACCAAGCAGTTCACAAGTTATTAGCACATTGCACAGAAACAAGCCCTTGTTGGGAAAGCTGAAACAAGGCTGGCTCAGTCATCCACCATGAGACAGACTGGATTTAACTCTTTGCACTGTCAGGATTTGTATCCACAGTGATTTACATATGCTTGGATAGTTTGGGACATCCTTCCTTGACTACTATTTCTTCTTGTCATCTGATGTGAAGCCGAAGTCACAAAGAAAATTTTTGCTTTAAGACAAACCATTCCCAAAATGCATGAAGAAATGTATTGTTTTCTTTTGGTACCTTTTTTAAAAGAACCTTATTAGCATCAAGTAAAAATGATGACTTAGGGCAAATGTAGGAGTTATTTTCAACCTTGGAAAGTTCCTCAGCAATTTTCCTAAGAACTAATACAAAAGCTTCTAAGTATAACTTCTTTCAGAGCTATCTAAAGAAAAGTGTAATTTGACTATTTTACAGAGTAAAATTAATACCAGAATTGAGAATATAACTTTTTAAAAAAGAAAAGTATATCCCAATGTTAATATTTTTGCTTTTCTTCTTGCTAATGAAAATTAAAATTAAATCCATTACAGAGACAGCCTGCTTACATTTCTGTTATACAGACACCCTCAATAATTATAAATAAATGCTTTTCTTATGTCCTACTAATCTGGCAGGGACAGGGATCAGCTGGGAGGTTTGAGAAGCTCAAACTTATAATTGTTTCATTATGGTATTCTGAAACTCACTGTGATCTAGAGGAAAGTCCTCCACATGTGGTTAACAAACCCATCTGTTTTCTATGTGCATGAGAGACCCACAAGATCCTGATTTCTATTAAATATCAGGCCATGCTGTCAGTAAGAACCCTTCCTTATGGGCACCCATGAAATCAGGGCTGAAGGGTTAACATTTTGCAATTGTCAGTGACCTGGAGATGTCATCAGCAGGATACCAAACAAATTGAACTTTTCACATTATAGATACTTTTAAAAGCTCTGGGCCAGTTCTGAAATTAAAACTTTACTGGTTGATTCCTGTGGTATGGCCACAGCTCTCACTTGGGAAGGTTACTAAACTCCTGAAACTGAGAAGGAAAAAGCAAAGGAAAAAAAAAAAAAAAGAAAATACAGCCTTTGACATTGCTTGTTTCAAGAGTCGATACATCTGCTCTGGCTCTTCTTGTCTTGCTGACAGATTTCAGCAAAATCTGGGCAAGGCTTAGGTGCTACAAGAACATAACATCTGAAACACAGCTTTCCTGCTTTCTGCAAGGAGGAAGGGGACATCCAAGCTTCCAACATTTTAAAGGAAGAGGTATCTTTCCAATGGGATCCTTTCCCCCTTGCACACCCCCTGCCCGTCTGCAGATGCTGGGAACCATTCCTCCCACTCCTGCCTCCCAAGCACCACTGCACTCTGAGCAAACAGATGGAAACCAAGGTGTCATTTTTTAAAATCTGATTTAAATATGAAATGTGAAGGAGTTGAGAAATTAGTGAAAGTAAACACTCCCATTTAAGGCTGCTATGTTATCACAGAAGAGCAAAAAATTACACTGTTTGTACTTTTCATTGCTGTTACCAACTAGAAAGGAGCTATTTACAAGTGGATAACCACACAGGTTTGCCTTGCCAGTTGTTAGATCTCTTGCATAAATCTTCCCAGCTAATTACCACATCATCACCTTCTACCTCACACACCACATCATGGATTTGTACATAAAACCCTTAATGACAAGATCAAAGAATGAGGTTTCCCTCTCCTTAGGGTGTAGAAACCTAATTTTACTTTTAAAAGAAAAGTGGGAAAAAATGTTTGCTTATTAAAAGCTGGATCAGTAATCTGATTTGGGACTCCACATCTGTTTTTGCCCATAGAAAGGGATACACTCAGCCTGAATGGCAAGGAGTCTGTGGATCCCAATATCAAACCCCTTTCAAAGGGGAGGAGGTTCATAGCAGCACTTGGTGCCTGCAGTCCCAGGAGGTGCTCCTGTCCCTTTGTGCTGGCTCAGGGAGCAGCGTGCCAAAGCCAGGCACCGCTCCCTTTCCATCCTTTTCATCCTGTGCCAGCAAAAATAAATAAATGAAAGGACTTGTCTCCAGGCAAAGTAAGCTCCTTGATGTCCTGACATAGATGGAGGAAGGAGGCAATAGATACATATCTGGTTGGAGGCAAAGAGGCAGATGAAAAGGAGGTGAAGATAGGATCAACCTTCTGGCAGAAGCTTACACTCAGATCAGTAAACTGCAGCTTAAGTTTCCAGATAACTTAAAGTCCCAGTGAAATCAAGGGCAAGATGGATGTTATGGTACCAAGAACAAGTGCAGAGAAATCTGAGGCAGGAGAACAACGGTGGAGGAGAGAGGGTGCAGAGCTCAGCCTCTTTTATACACACGACCTGCTGTGTGGGTTGCTGATATGGAGTTTCTTCTATTTTAATAGGTCATCCATAGCCATAAAGCAAAGGAATCCCCATGCTCAGCAAAGAGCTCAGATGCTGACTGTGCTGCCACAGAAGAGCCCAAGACCCAAGACTAACCTTCTACATAAAAGCAAACACAGGCAGCACTGAAGTATTTGCTCCAATTATGCTAAGCTTTACATTGTCACAATGGAATGAGGAAAAGAGATGAAAATCAGAGGTCCTAAAAGTTATGTTTCCAGTTAGATTTTTATCTTTGGTGTTGTTTTTTTTTTTAAAGAATTCATGCAATCTTGATAGGATTAGTAAAGTAAAGCTGGAACCTCACAATTCACAACCTATTGCATGTCGCCAGAAGGTTAAAAAATCATACCATGGCCTTTCCTACATTACTGAGGTTACTGGATGGAACAGAATAAATTGCAGATGTGTGTTCAGTTCTGTAAATACCTCTAGCAAAAGTGTAATTGGCTGTAGAGTGGGTGGTGTGGGAGTAGGCAAGTATCCAGCCTTTGCATTAACAAAATTTTGTCTCTCGAGGGATGTGTTTCTCGCTCAGTCTTTACACCAGTGTGAAGCTGGCCCACTGTTCCATCAGTGGGCTAGAAACTGGGTACCAGTACAACTCACAGCAGAGAAAATGAACTCCATTTACAGAATTACAAATACAAGTACTTAATTCTTGGTCTGTGACTGCAGAATGGTATGGATGGTTTGCCTGAGCAAGGCTTCATTACATATTTTCAGTACATATACATTACACACTTTTGTTTTTAAAAAAGAGGCTGAATTTTTCATAGTATTCCAGACAAATTGGTCTCCAACAGAAAAAGATAATCTGAAATTAAACAACTTAATCAATAAACTACATAATACAAAAAATAATAAATGCATCTAATAAAGTAATATCTATTTTATAACATAATACAGTAAGTCACATAATATAAAAAGTCATAGGTTCTCAAGGGCCTCATCACTGGTTCAGATAGTCTCTCCCTCCCTCCCTTCGCACTGATGGGAATCTATGGGAATTCAAGTCCTTTTTTTTCGCCAGGAAGAGAATGAAACCATTGCTGTGCAAACTCCAAAAACAGAGTGGACAAATTAGAGGAGGAAAAGAGCTGACCTAAGGGCCCATGAGAACAACTCTGGCTTTGGAGCGTGAGTCTTTTGGGCTGCACAAGTCTCAGCTCTTCAAGGGGTGGAGTTTCCCTGACAGATCAACAAAATGGTCAGGCAAACACCAACACAGAGAACAGGCACTACTCACAAAGGTAAATTAACGCTGTCTGTAGATATCTGGAGAGTAATAACATAAGAACCTAATACACTGAAACACAAACCATCCATAAATATGGAATAGGGGAATATAGGTCACTGCTTTCCATGGCCCTAATTGGGAATTGGTGTGTAAAATCACTGACTTAATGTGAGTCCCAGCGAGAAATACCCACAGGTAAAGCTGGGCCAGGCTGGGCCACATCAGGAAAGCAAACCAGTGACTGCATGTCTAACTTTATAAGCATTTTTATTGTATAGTGCAATTTGATACCTACCCCAGAATAGCTCTGAAAATGTTAAATAACTCGAATGGCTAAAGATGGCTCTGGGTAAAATACTGCATCAATGTCAGAAAAACACAGAGTCTAAGCATAGAAATAATGTCTTTTTATGCTTGGATTGACCGTTCGGTGTTTTGGTTTTATTTCCTGGTATATCTGTAACTAAACTATATTGCTAAAACAAAACCACACATAATGAATAAAGAACTTTATAGATCACTTTACTTACACGGTCAAATACAATTATGCTGAACTGTAGTTCATTTCAGTCCCATACTGGTTAAAAACAGTCACTAAGACAGCATGAACAAGGGAATTACAGGGGCAGACAGACTCATGCAGAGCACCCTCAGCACCCTCCAGCATCCAGAGTGTCATGAGCAGGAACAGACTGCGCCATTTGAGACAAACAGCTGCTCTCTGTTTGCACAGACAAAAGTGCAATTGTTTTTCCATGTGTTTGGCTAGCTAAACAGAGCCCTGGCTTTAATGCAACACGTTTCCCGAATCATTCGCTTATACCATGAAAGGAAGGCACTCTGTGTCTTGAGCAGCAACAAGAAAAGAGACGAAGAAGTGCAGGCAAGAGTCTGCAGAGCAGCAGCTGGGGAGCAGCAGCATCCTTGAAATGCTCAGGGCAGGGAGCTGAGATAGCCATGAACTTGGAAAACCAACAGCATCTGAGGAACGCTCCAAGGCCTCAAGTGAAATGAGTATTGCAACTAAACTGAGTAATTCAAAATGCTTTTCATCCTCAGTTGAGAGCAGAAGTAGTACAAAATGACAGCATTTTGCTGTACTGGCTTCTAATTCTATGTCTTTTTTACAGACACTTAGGATAACCTTTTTCAGATTTCAGGCATTCTGCAGATCAGTTTTTCAGGGAGTGACCTGCAATAGCCCACGACAGCTCGAGCAGGGGTGACATCCCAGCTGCTCCATCAGGCACCAGATCTCACCATTCAATGGCCTATCGAGCACACAGGAATTTGGGAGTTGTATCAAAACACAAGCACAGCCCTGCTTTACAGTGCAGCTGAAACCAGCGCTGCTGTCTCTCTTTCTGAATGGTTACAGCTGTAAGACTCCAGAAAAAATCAAGAAAATACTTTAGTAAAGGCAGGGTGTTCGGATACCGGGGTCATCCTATCATAAAACACCACTTACTTGAAAAGAATTTTTAAAACTATTGTTTATTAAAATAATATGACTAAATTTAGAAAGTCCACTGATCTCCAATTATGAAGCTGGCGATTTTTTAAAATTATTATTATTTGTATTTGCTACTGATGAGAAGGAGCCAATGTAGAGACACACGTATAGTTGGTCACTTGTTGCTCAACAGCATTTTAGGTGACTGGCCTACAAAAAAGTTCAATTCTAATGTCAGCTACACTGCTGTGAATGCAGGAAAAAGACTTCTGAGATATTATGAACCTTTCTGGACCCACATAAGGTTTCAGTTGTTGTAAAGAGAAAAAAAAATATTTTATTGCCCAGTAAAACTCTCTGTTAAGAGAGTCTTTAGGAAAAATCACACAGAGACATTGGAAACCTAATACTGCTCTGCAAGCCAAAATTCAGGTCTGGGATAAGCAAGGAAAAACTTGCTAAACCTGTGTCCTCTAAGTTTGGTGGAGAAGGGGAGGAAAGATGTTAAAGGTGAAATTTAGACTCAAAAAGTTGAACTCACTATTTTTATATTTCACCTGGGAATTCCCACTGTCTTAATTCCTTTCTCCACAGTGAGTAACATGAATCCTGTTGTTCAAAGCCAGGACAATCATAAAAAGAATTTTTCTCTGTGTTCTTTTGTCTGTGCAGTTTGCAGTTCACATCCTGCTGCCGTGACGTTTGCGTCAGCGCTCCCAACGGCATGGGAGGGGGTCTTTCCCCTCACACCTCGGCAGGCGACTTTTCACAAGCCAAGTTTTGATTTCTTTATCACAGAACACTTCCAGATAGTCACAGCAAGCACCTGGCCTCTAGTCCAATATAAAGGCAGCTGACTTTTTTAGTTAATTTTTAGTCCACTGGCTCAGAAGAACAGGAGCTCATGACCCACTGAAGCACAGTCCCAGACTCAACAGCCTCGTGGTGACTGCGCACTCTGAGGCTCCTGCACAAGGGTGGGGTTCACTTAACCTTCCAAAATAACTTCAGAAGTTCTGCAGCCTCAGAAGAGAGGTCTTCAAAACAAACTCATCCTTACACAACTCTGGACAAAGAGGCAAGGCAAACCAAGGAAACAAGCAGAAAAAAATGGAGATCCACCCAAACAAGTAGGAATGTAGGATGAAATTCTGGCATGTCAGAAGATAACAGGAGCTTTATCATGGCTTTGAAAGAACTAAAATTTCACACTAAGAGTCTAATGATTAGTGGAAAATGGAGCAAAACAGGATAATTTTGGCAAAGATCAGCATGGTCTGGAATATGATAGCACTGGAAATACAAAGTGTCTGTCTGCAGAGTAGTTACAACCTGGGCAGGGGTGGCAGGGTGGTATGTCACAAAGAACGTGTGTGGAGTTTATAAAAACATAAATTTCAGGAAGAGGAGAAGGATGGCTTAGAAAGAGGAGAGCTGTACAAACTGATGTTTGAAACTCAGGGGGCTCTGACATTGCTGCCTGGGAGTCACTGGGTCCAGTCTGCAAATCCTCTGCTCTGAGACTGCAAATCCTGTGAGAACCACAGCCCCCACAAGGAAACAAAACTTTTTGCAAACTTCATTTGTACACCTGCCAAAACAGATCTATTCACCAATGTTTTGATTATGTTTGAGAATATGTCAGATTTTCTGGCATTTTCCATCTCTCTTTAAATCCAAACTACTTTACACGAATGCTTATGTATTCTGGTGGGAAGCAGTCGGCATTGCACAGAGGGTTTGTGACAGGGGAACGAGGAGAATCCAAATCCAAACTGTGATTTCCTTGTGGCCACCACGGGGCAGGATCACCAGCAGCCCAGTGGTGCAGTGTCTCCAAGAGTGTCCTGACACGGAGGTTCAAACAATGACAGGGCTTCCAACACAGAGGAGGAATAAAATGGACAGAGTAGCTGGTGCAGCGAAAGGGCAAAAGAGAGATATCCAATCCTGCACTGGAATTCCCAACACTGAAGAAAAAATTTCGTAATTTCAATCGACCGAAAGACACTGTGCTAATGCAAAGGATGATCAAGGACATAAAGACTCTGTTGTTGCACTTGTAGTAGCTTGTAATGAAAGCAAAGGAGAAATTTTGCCAAACCTTGTCTCCTTTTGGCGACTAAACAAAGTTCTGGCAATGACAAACAATGCAGCTCTCAAAACTATGTTTTTCTTCCGTTAGAGAAGCCTCTGCTGTGGTGAGAGGACTGAATTCACAAAACTCCCAAACAAGACGAGACGGGTGCAATGCAATTTTCTTCCCAGTACTCACAGAACCATGTTACTGTGATAATTTTCATGGCATTAAGCCCAGCACAGTCAGACCAACATGGTTTTAGGGTAGGCCCAACCTATTTAGAAGTGATAACAAGATTCAATCTAAAAATTTGGTTTGTCCTGGTGGACAACAAACTGTCCATGAGCCAGCGGTGCCCGTGTGGCCAAGGCGGACAGTGGTATCCTGGGGGGCATTAAGAACAACACTGCCAGCAGGTCAAGGGAGGTGATCTGCCCCTCTACTCTGCCCTGGGGAGGCACATATGGTGTGCTGTGTATGGCTCTGGGCTCCTCGGTACAAGAGAGACATGGAAAAAATGGAGTGGGTCCAGTGCAGGGTCACTAAGTCAGTCAAGGGTCCAGAGAATCTCTCTCACAAAGTCAAAGGACCTTTTAAGCCTCAAGAAGAGATGACTGAGAGGGAACTTCATTAATGTCTATAAATATCTGAAGGGTGTCAAGAGGATGGTCCAGACTGTGCTTGGTGGTCCCCAGCAGTAGGACAAGAGGCAATGGGCAGAAACTGAAGCACAGGAAGCTCCATCTGAACAGGAGGAAGAACTTCTTTACTGTGAGGGTGACCACGCACTGGAACAGACTGAACAGGGAGGCTGTGGAATTCCCTTATTGGGGATATTCAAGAACTGACTGGGCACAGTCCTGGGCAATGTGCTCTGGGATGACCCTGCTTGAGCTGGGAGGTTGGACCAAATGACTCCCTGCGGTCCCTTCCGACTTGACTCATTCTGTGATTCTGTAATGTAACATCCACTCTTTTCAAGCATGACTTCAGTGATGTTCAAAGCTGATGCTACCCTACTCAGCTCACTCTCCAATCTCTGTGATGGATAGCAGCACATAAAATCTGAGATTCCGATCACTGCTGCATAAAGTGAAACATCTTACATAGATACATATGCATATCTTACAAAATGCATAAAGAGTTAAAACATCTTTGAATTTTCTTTGGCTTTGAAAAACCAGATTGATCTTATGGCAAAACATAAAATCTGATTTCTTAAAATTCGAAAGTCATAGATGCTTGAATACAGCTTCCACATTTCTGTGGAGGAGAATGGACCTTTATAGTATAGTTTATAATTAAATAGCATCAGAAAATGAAGTACTTACAGAGACATGTTTGAAACTTATATATACATTTATATTCAAGCCCTACAGCAGAGGCATTCATTGTGGGCAGTGCTATGCATGTTTAGTTCTGCTGCTTCTCTATTTATGGACAAGCTATGAAAGCAGTTTGTCAGCAACTTTTTTTGAGTGTTCACATTACCAAATACATCCATTCTCAACTCACTCTAATGTAATTATCGAATTCGGCAGTGAGATGATAACACAGCTAAAGGAAAATCCCAACCTGCCTCAGTGTTTTCATGCTGTAATTGAAAACAGATGGCAACTCGTGTAATTTATGCTTTTCTACAATCAGTAACATGTTGGTATAAGATAAGAATTCTAAGACTGAATTGCATCTGCTTCAACAACACCATATGTTAGTGCACAGCATAAATATTTATCCAAGCCTACTCCATCTTCTCATTTAAAGCTCAATTCCATGAAAAAAATGAAAGTACCCTTCAGATACCTTCAATTAGCACTGAAGCACCTCTGGAGTGCTTTAAAGGGCTATAGGCCCAGCATCAAACACTTCTGGTATCTTCTCTTTCCTAAACTTCATGAAGAGGGTTAAATGGAGGCATGTACATTGTGCCTTATTGATACAATATACATCCCAGTTTTCAAGCTCCCACTAGGATGCCTTTATGAGTTACAAGGAAGTTTCTCACTTACAATATCCACGCTTCTCTACTTCTCCCACTATCCTGCAAAAGACTGGAAATTGGACATGGGATACTTTTTCCTGGAGGAAATTTTTTTTAATGATTTTTAGACTGATTTATCTTGCTTGTCAAACAGTTATGCAGTCCTCATGTTTGAGGTCAGGTTGGCAAGGACCATCGAATGGGTTTTGTGTTTCCCTGAAGCGTGAGGTACATTCAACTTCATGAGAATCTCACAGTTCAAATTTCTTCCAATTGCAGGAATATAAGGCATTGGCAATTCCCCTGACATCACATGGTTTTGGGTTGGTTTTCACCCCACTGGGCACTTTTAATGCGTGCCTTTTAGCTTTCCATGTTATAAGCCTGTAATGTTTTGTTACTGTGGCAGTACTTGAATTCTTTGGCCTAATCAGATAGTACAGATGTTCCTTTGATTGCATGAAATGGACTTGATGACCTTGATGAAGTGACATTGACCAGCTTCTTGACACAGTAGCAACTCAATTACACTTGAGAGTTGGCTCTTATTCTGCTAGTGAGAAACTGGACCTGAAATAATCATTTGTGAATGCAGAGGATGAATGCACAGGCAAAAAATTAATGAAGCTGATCTCCTCCCTGTGCCAGCTTTTAGAGATCAGGAGAGCAGAACTGTGCTGAAAGGGTCCTGGCTGCACATCACGGTTCCCAAGCTGCGCTCCGAACAGAAGGGGTTGGTACCAGTGACCATACGTGGTCCTTCAAACTCCCTGCTGCTGACTGAAATGAAGAAGAGCTAGGCTAGAAAAGGCTACAAGAATAGGCTTGAAAAGCTTGAACAGCCACCGAAAATTGGTATTATTTGAGGATCTTAGGTGTAACAGCTATAAATACTAATTTGCTGAGAATCAGTTAAAGTAATTAGATAGCTTTCTTTAAAGGTTTGAGTGGGGTACTGCTTTCCCCAGCCAGGGGGAAGAACAGCAAAATGAGTAATTAATTTGTCTCTCTCAGAAGTCTCATACTTACCTAGGTCTGCTTGTTCCATCACTCTGTCACGGTTATGTCACACTAAATAACAATGTGACGCATAATTTAAGTCACTAGTTCGAAGTTAAGCTGTAACTTTTCAATGAATATTTGCACCTTAAAAACAGAAATGAACTTACAGAATAAATCACTGAAAAAAGAGAAAAAGAGTTTTACTGACAACAGCTGGCAATATTTAGCAGTGTCATCTGCAGAGAAACAGATTTTTCAGCCGGTCAATAATGAATATTAAAGCAACCTAGGAACTTCAGAATCCTGCTGTTCCTGTCTGCACTGCTGACGACAGCAGACAGCTAAACAGAGCTGCAAATAACTTGGAAGAACGCATCGCAACACTGACTCTTTTCATAGCCTCGCGTCGCCTCCAGCTCCCACTTGTTAATGCGCTTACAGCAACCACTCTCCTCACAATGCTGTCACAGGCAACCACGCTCCAGCAAACCAGGTCCAAAAATCCTTTAATAAAGCTAATTGACTAGATATTTATTGAACTATTTTCTCAGCTTCACACCTGAAACCTCAGACTGTGAGTGGTAATCCTATTTACCAGCCCCAGAAGAAGAATCAATTCCTAAAGCTTACAGCCTCTCACACATCTTCAGCGGACCATGCTAGTAGGGATTTTGTCAGAAATAAATTGTCTGAAAATTCCCCCAGAAGAGGATGTCACACACAAGGAGATGGCAAGTGCTGCCACGCCGAGGCGCGTGTGTGTGACAGAGCCCACGTGTCCCAGGGCTGTGCCATGCCCAGCCACAGCCACCGCGCGCGGTCAGAGCTCTGCCCTGAGCTCATTGAGTTTCCTACTCAGACTCCCAACTCACAGCTCTTCGGAGCAGGCCAAGAGCCCAGCCAAGGTCCAACTGAAAGCAAGCCACAGCTAAACCCAGCAGGTAGGTAGAGCCAGGTTGAGCCTGCAATGCTCACTGCTTTCACTACATGGCAGAATTTTAAATGCACAAACTGAGGTCCTACAATGAGATTGTAGGCAGCAGTTCTCTCTCAACGGTATGTCCAGCATAATGCAAAGACATGAAAACAGTGCTCTCCAAAAGAGGCAAGTGCAAAATCACAAGCTTTACAAATAAAGACACTTCTAAAAACAATTACAGTGGATGCATCTCCTTAGGAGGAAAATCCCTGCTGCTACTGCCAAGAACTTTTCTACAAACTGCAACGCCAAGGCTTGGCTCTTCTTCAAATTCTTGCCCTTTTCATCATAGCCAACTTTCCTTGTTAGCGCTTCTTTGGTGTAGCACTCTTTTTGCAGACGAAAGCCTCTTGCACCAGCCCACCAGAAGTTACCGTGCCCAACAGCCTATTTTCAAAATGCCCTTCCTGCAGCTTCTACACAGGGGAATGTTTAATTTCAAGAAGCTGTCATCTAAAGCCTGTCATTCGATTCCTTTAAATTTACCAGATTGAGGAGTTCTGTAAACAGATGGATTAAGTGACATAGATTTTTAAAAAATTTCAAATACTGCACTATGATTTACATACCTATTGCCATGGGAACATCTCAAAAAAAGCCCTTATTTTCAAAGAAAAACACCATGTCTTCACTAGGGTAAAGGTATTCAGAATTTCCAAAAGTGGGGCAACAATTTTCGTGTTAAAGAGGGGCTCATCTCATATACAGCCACAAATTTTTATGTGCAATTCTGCTCTGAAAAACGATTTCATATAAAGATAACAGCTTTGAAAAGAATCAGATCTGTCCTTGTGTAAAATTAAGGCAATATATCCCAGTTTTACAACACTGTTTGTTCCTCTCAGGACAATGAATTATTTTACACTCTTCTGTCTTGAATGGTTCAGGTAGACCTCTGCAACCCCACGGGATTACACACATGACACCACAGTGCTGTTTTTACAAGTCAGGTTTCAGAATTGCTCCACTCTGCTGCCAGCTTCTATATTCAGAGAATAAAAAGTGCTGTAAAATACCAAACTCCCAAGTTCAGGATCTAGAACATACACATGAATTAATTATTTTTAAATTTACGTCCTTTAAATTTTAGGCAGGATTATTATCTGGAAATTATACTCTTCATATAAAAATTGTAACTGTATATTACATTTAGGTGTTGTATAAAACATATAAAAAAATTCCAGCTCCCTCAGAATTCAAGCTGTTTGCCAGCACGATGCATCTGGGTGCTGCATGCACCAACAAGCTCTGCAGCTGCCATTCCCTGTTCCAGGGGTTTTTCCTGCCTGTACTAAAAAAAATAAGTTCCAAAGACAGTATGTTCTTGAAAGTTTCATTAAAGAATCAGCAGCAGAGAGCAGAAACCCCTGTCATGCACTTGCTAAGGAGGGTCCCCTGGCAGGTCTGGCACCGTGCAGAGGCCAGGATGTGCATTCCTGGAGGTGAGGCCTCCAGCTTGATGGGCTGAGAGGCAGCTGGGATGAGTGTGATGGGAAAGAGAGATGAATTAGAAGACTAGACAAAATTCACAGCAAACTGGAATGCCTGTGCAATATACCTGAAACCTTCATCTGTTCTGTTGCCATACAATAAAGAATGGCATAAACTGGTAATTTAATCCTTCTGGCCATCGGAGCAGGTGTAGCAGCTAACTTAATTTTGTTGCTTTTATCTGTACTTAACATAATACTTTGCCTTTATTTTCCCCTTTGTGCAAGGCAGAGATTAATTCACAGATATATGCAGGATGTGATCCAAGCCTGCAGGTAAGTCAATGGGCTCTGCATTAGCAGTGCAACAGCTAAAAGCGGCATGTGTATTTATTGACTCTTAAATCATGTATGAAACTCTTTCAGCCCTTTATGAAACATGAAAGTATCATCCATTGTTCTTTCCAAATTGTCTTGAATTGTGATCGCTTTACGGTGGACAATGGGCTGTGCTGGCTTTACTTTCACTATGTATGTCTGACTTTGCCTCTTCCTACACAGGTAAAGTCCAGCAGCTGCACAACAGCAATCACATAAATTGGAAAGTAAAGAGGGAACCTAAAATTGTATGGAGTTTTAAAAAGCATGTTTGTTTTTTTTTTAATGAATAAATAAAAAACCCAGAACACCACCACCACCAAAACCAGTCAACCACATGAATAAAAACCCACCCCAAAAAGGGAAAAGGTCAAGAAAGCAACTTGGGAAGGATAATTGAGTCTCATGTGAAAAAGAGACTTCAAGAATCTCAAGGACAGAAGACAAGAAACAGGAGGGGATTGAAAGGCAGCAGAACTCACTGTGCACAAATGCCTGAAACTGAGACTAAGGCACTCAACACTGGGGAAAAAAGCACCTCTTCCTCCCCACATACAGGCAGCCCAAGACCTTCACTGAGCAGCACAAATTCCCCTGGGAAACCACCCTGTTTTGAACACCCACCTTCATGCCTGCTGCAGCTGCTGGCCCACTGGGGTCCACGGCCTGGATGTGGCAGGGTTTGCTCCCCCGCACCACAAAGCCCCAGCCCACGGCATCGCCAACGATCTGCAAAGAGGAAAGGACATGATCACTTTCCAGCAGCTCCACGGAATTCAAGGGGGCAACTTCTAAATGGTCCAAGACATAATTTCAACATCTCTGTACTTCCAACACATAGCAGAGTACAGGCTGCTATGTCGCTCATGGGAAAGGCTCTATCCAAATGATTCCTCTTGCTTTTTATGAACTTTTTTTGGTTGAACTAGGAGGCTGTAAAAGCAATGCTTCCAATGACTAGGTTCAAAAATGTCTTTAAAGAAATAATGTATGAGTTGAATTTTCTGTCCCATCATATAGAAAGACCCCGGCAGAAAACCTCAGTTTGGGTAGGTGATCTACTCCTGCAGAGCAGGAGCACCAAGCCTAGATGAGTTTGTAGGTCAGCAGTGTCACACTGGCATAAAGACAGGATAAACAATGCTAAATCAGACCTGAAATTTGTCCAAGTACTGTTAAGGGAGATTGGGATTTTAAAGTACAAATCTCAGCAAATGCAAATAAGCTCTAATTATCTCATCAGAAAATGTCTGTTTGGAATGCCCTATGCATATAACATGCAGAAAATAAAGAAAAATACTGGAGACATACCGTAAAAGTTTTTCTAACATATGGGGCTCCAGGCATCAAGAGCTCATCAGCAGTCACAGGTCTCTTTAATACTGTGGAGGTACAGAAATGAATATTCAATATAAACATTCCTCTGGAGTTTCTCCTAATAAGTAAGATACAGTGTTGGGATAAATCTTTTTGGTCTCACTTCCCATACATGCTTTCAGTTCTGGCAGACTTGCTAGAAAGTAGTAAGAGAACCAAGGAAAAACCTGCAGAATAACTCTGCGTATAAATGATGAGATCTTTGGAAAACTGGGGCATTTAGCCAACCAACTTTGTTGTCTGCAATCAAAATCCCCTAAACACTATCACAAAAATCAGAAGTGGCTTTTCCTGTGTCCAGCGTTGAAACAAGTGACCAACCTTCCTGGCACAGAGCAGCTTTCCTTCCCAGCTCACTGTGTGCTTGTTGGGTGCTCTCTGCTATCTCATCTGTGTCGGGTTTGAATCACAGAATTAAGCAACAAGAAAATCCTGCTTAGGTGAGGAATTATCTCAAGATTATCTCAAGAGATTTCTGCAACTGTAGGCACAGACCTATAACTCCCATCTTATCCAGGGAAAGACTAGGTAACCTACAGCTGCCTGGGATTTTAAATGAAAGGAAATACCAGTAAGTTTCTACAGATCTCCATTGCCTTCATACGTTCCTCTGAGCAAAGCAAATTTAAAGTTCTGCCAAATCAAATCAATACCATCCCATGTACAATTTTTTATCTGTCCATAAATGCCTCACAAGACAGAGGACAACATGAAGCTATATGTTGTTCACCCTATTTGCCTGCTTTACCCTTAAAATTATGGCTGTTTTTCTTTTAGTGATAAGTAATTTTGAAGACAGCTGTCTTTTCAGTCACAGGTGGGAGACAAAATTTCCCACAGATGGTATTTGAAGACATTCTTGAGTTTCTTAATGACATTCATGGGAGCAGGGAGAATTCTAGCAGACAAACCAATACCTTTTCTTTTTTTTTTAAACTTTCCCATGCATTTTGACAAACTGTCATTTAGCCAGTGTTACACTTTGCAGAGCATGTCTGGTCAACATGAAAAAACTGAACTATTGTGCTCATTTGACAAGTCAGAATCAGGTAAATCATCCATGCAGGGCTCCCTTATGTGCCTCCCTTCATTATACCTCCAGAATTTTTTTTTTTGTTTCATGATTGTTTTTCTACATGATTGGTCAAGTCATGACCTGGGTGTTTGTTAAGTGTTTGCCTGCAACAGAGCTCGTCTGACAATAAATACACCTCTGCCTTGTGTATATTAGCACATAGTTCAGCAACACGCTCTGGGTCTGGATAGCAGGAAGCTATTTGTGAACAAAGTCTCTTTATAGTCAGCAGACGATTAAGAATTCCTCATAACATTTATATCTGACAGCCTCATGTTAACCTATGCAAGCTGACGTGTGGATTTGTACTTGTGCTCTGGGAGAAATAACCCTACATTGCCAGTAATTGTATAATTCTTAAAAATCATTCTGTTTATAAGCCCATTGCTGTCTTCTTTCAAATATGAGTCTGTTAAAGCTATTCAGAGTTTGAAAACTAGTCCTAAGGGAAAATTTCTTGTAAAAAATTTATGCAAGAGCAACATCAGCCTATTCTTTTTCTTCCAGTGTTGTGTAATCAGCTGCATTAAAATAAACTTGTTCTCACTACTCACAGGCTGACACTTCATATAAAATCAGAACCATAAATGAACGGAATAGTTGGCATACTTCAGATAACACACACATTTATGGATAGCACATGAATGCTGTTTTATCTGTCCCAGAAATTTTTCCAGGATGTAATTAATGTACTGGGGACAAACATCGTCCCACACAAAACCTACCAGAGCATTTCTGGGAAGGGTACCTGAGAGATATTCTGCCAAAACACGATACTGTGGCACCCTTTATATAGGGACAAGCCCCTGGCATAAAGGGGTGAGCATATTGGAAGGTGGTGCTGAACACCCAAGAGCAACACATTCTGAGGATGCAATGGCCACTAGACCTGAGAGCATTTCCCTTGCCGGACAGCAGGTCTGCTGTAGGGGGTTATGGCTTCTGAGCATATAATCCTACTAAGTCCTTCCAATTATTTTCGTTCAGAGCTTCACACTGAATTCCCAGAAGAGCCTAGGGAGAGGGAAGGAAATGTGCTAAAAAGAGAGAGAAGGAAAATATCCTTCCCCTTCTATATGGCCACTCTGCACAGCAGGAGTGAAATGCACTTTAGTTCGCTCATCTCCAGAGTAAGTGGTCAATGTTTTGAACAGCATTCACCCAGTGCTTGAGGCACTCTCTTGTAATCACTTCAAACAGCATCCCTCTGAAAGCAAAGATTACACATATCCACTGAAGCCTTACCCCATTCTACAGTACACCCCACACCACTGGCAGAGACTTGGTGAATTTGAAATAATGAGGAACTCAAAAGGGCAGCAGAGGACTTGTTTGATATTCAGGGCTGTTTCTGAGGGAAACAGAGAGGCTGAAAAAATATCTATCTTGGTCTGTTTTTCCCTTCCCAGATGTACAGTAAGAAACAATTTTAAGTGAACTGTGGAAGAATGGGTGTGTTTAACCTTCCGGTGTGGGATAGGAAATCCTTTCAAAAGGAAAATAAGCTCCAACACTACTTCTACCTTCTGAAACAGACCAGAAGTAAGACTTAAAACAAATGAAAATGTTTGAATGGGCTCTGACAGGCTGAAACAATGCTGCCTCCGTTTTTTTAGAAGCTGCTGTTTTCTGAGAGTTGTTATTTCATATCAGCTCAAGCGGTCACTGGATAGTTAAACTCTCCTCTGACTTGCACCAGAAGAATGTCTCTAGGAGGAGATTTGAATCGGTTCAGGGCTTGGCAGTGAAGAGGCAAATCTAGGCCTCTGACTGCATGTCCTCCTAAGAGATAAACTACAGCTCAAACCACAATTATGGACTTGACACAGAGATTACTGAAGGCAGACATCTGGCTTGTGTTCAACAGGACTTCAGGCTAGAAGATGATAATAGTTCCCTCTGGCCTACAAAACCTGTGACTCTGTGAATTTTTAATGTATTCTTGGAAACATAAGCTTAGGCGTGATGATAGGCACTCTTCACGTCACCTTCTCCCCAAAGAGATGTCTGCACCCTGGCTGCCGAGCACCGCAAGCCATGCTGGCACTCACCAGATTTGGGGTTGCAGAGCACGGGGGGACTGCTGCTGAGCGTGGGGCTGCTGCTGAAGTAGCCACTGCTGCCACAGCTGCTCATGCTGCTCCTCCGCACTGCCGACACGATCTTTATCTCCTTGGTGGGACTCACTGCGAGCGGGGGGAAAACAAAAAGGGAGCTGCTATCAGTTATTAAGCCATTTCCCTGTTTTTTAAAAAAAAAAACAGCAACAAGCCAGGCTCCAACTGCCAACGCTAGGAATGGGTTAGTGTGTCCTACATGGTTAGAAGTCACTGCATGAGAGTAATGCTGCAACTAACAGGATGGCTGAACTGCTCCCATTGCAGTGTCTTCTAAGAGGCATTTCAACACAGGCAACTATGTTTTTCCAGTTTTCCTTTCACTTCTTTCAGTGTTTACTAAATATTGCTGTACACAAATGCTGGAGGGCCCCTTCCCCTCATTTTTAATCTTCTTGAAAACCCCACATAGAATGTATGACAAATTACTTCGAGCTTGGGGGACTTTAACCACTTATTTGAACATGGACACCAAACTTTGACCAGCACCTGAAAAGCTGTTTAAACAGATACACCCCAGGGAGCTGTAGGTTTGGTAAACTGAGTGAATGGGCAATCCCTATGAATAGGGACACATAATACCCAGCCCTGCTTTTTTTTTTTTCTAACACTGAAACACCGAGTCCAAAACCAATTTTCTAACATTCCATGGAGTCACTCTACGTACAGCAGTATAATTAATGAGTCACCTGAGAGAAAACTGGTGTGTTTCCTGTTGTCATGGTTCTGTTTGCGCAGGCAAAATGGGCTGTCATGGCTTTCTGGCAGCAAGCGAGACTTCTCAGTGAGGAGCTCCATTAATCGCCGCCGCCGGCGGAAATTCATTCTGCACTGGTAGAGCAAGTTGCTGTCCATAAAATGGTGCTTGTTGGACACTAGGAAAAGAAATGGATAGAATGTCTGCGCCTGGTAGGACTGAAATCCAAGCCTACCCATGTGCACCTTGTGCACTACAGACCTTGCTGTAGGGAAGCAATGCTCAGAGCTCTCCCCTTCCCTTGTGCAGACTCAGAAAGAGGAGGAAGTTGGTCAGCTTCACATGGGTGGCTTCAATATATACCCTTTATTGCAACAATTACGAAGTACGATTTGTAGTGGCAAATGTTGAGAGGAATCTTTTACACTACCTTGATCAATGATACAACACTTCTCATTGTCAAGTGGAAATACAAGTACTTTACCTCTCTGTGCCAGGCTGTATAATGACCCACCTGCATGCACGCTTCCTCTGTATGCCGCTTGCTGCTGCTGGTCACTACAGAGCAGACTTTGCTCCTCATGTCAAGTTTTGTGTAAATTCATCAGTCTAGGACAGCTCCTGGGAGCTCTGTCCAGCTACCTTGTTCAGAGCTACAGGGCAGCAAAGAATCAAGACCTGTGTATTTCCTCTGTCTTGTTCACCACAGACACCGTGTCCCAGACATTTCCTGCAGGCCACTTCCCCCTTCGCACGGATACACAAGGTTTGGGAACAGGCACCTGGCCAAAAGTAATTTCTTACATAATGAACAAAAATCTTAATTCCAACCTGTTTTGACACTGAGAGCAAATCCCAGGCTGCTGGTGTCAGAGCGAGAGCACTGAGCCTACCCCCATAGTGCAACATCACCTGGGGTAATGTCTGTGTGTTTGCTGCCACCAATGCTGAGTCTCAACAGCAATGGAAAAAACAGTAGTTGGATGGAGCTCTGTGCCAGGTCCTGAAAGTGCTCTGACTCCTGCAGGTCCTGATTGCAGGAAAGCCCTCCGGAGTACTCTCTGCATCACTACTGCAGCACCTAAAATAGCTGCAGTAGGTGTTTGGCAGCATTTTTCTCCATTTTCACCCAGCTTCTGAGATCACGTTCCACAGAAACAATTTCCCACAATGTGACCTTTTCAATGAAGAATCCAGATTCTGGATTTACCTAGTTTATAAACTGCATTTCTTGCAACACTGAATCATAAGAATTTACGTGTAAAGTGTAAACAACACCACAGGTATGCACTGAGGTCAGTCAAGTCTGTGATTACCTGACTCAGTCACTTGGCCTTTACTGCAGACACAGAACTTTCACCTTGCTCTTTGCACCGCCCAATACACGGGGTCTGAAAACCAGCAGAGTCCAAGGTGCTACACAAGACCCAGAGCCTGAAGCCCTGCTGGCCTGCTTTCCTTTCATTCTCATCCCCAACATAGTCTGTCTTGCTCTCATCCCTTCTTAACACCTTAACACCTGTGTCTCAGATTACTCTTCACAGACCCCACAGAACTACACCACACATGACAACCTTGCAAAATAGGCTGTATTTACACATAAACTGCCAGGAAGTCATTTGATGTTTGTGAGCTGAAGAAATAACCTCAAAGAGGAAAAAGTCCAGTCACCTTCTCCAGGGATGTCAAGTCACCCAGACAATAAGGAAGATGCCAGTCCTAGATAAGATCCTCAGGGCACTGTTCTTCTATGTGGATGGAGAAACTGCCCTATGAGGTCAGACCATCTTGCAAAGAACCATGTCCCTTGCCTGCCTGGTCACTGCCAGAGAGGCTGTTGTCTGCACAAATGCACTTCTGCCTTTGGGACACAAGGAATAACCAGGACACAGGAACTTTCTGAACTGCACATCTTGTTCCCAAGCTGCCACACAGACCATCTGCCCCACAGCCACGTGGTGTAGGCTGTATGGCATTCTTGAGATTGTCTGGTTCTGTCAAAGATCTTTGGAAGAGCCAAAGCCACGTGGCTATCATATGCTTCATTTTGGTGCTGAACCTGTTGTGTCCTCAGGGATGCAAAATGGCTTTGTTAAATCCAATTTAGCATTGCAAGTAACTTATTACTGTGTTCTGACAAGTTAATTATTGCAGGCACACACTGCTGCTGTGCTCCTCATTTTGGATACATATCATATGCAATACTACGAAACAACACTTACTAACAATCACTATTTCTGAAGAAAGGAAGTAGAGGAGGAGAGATTTGGAGATTTGCCTACATCCTCAAAAGGATTTGCTATCAGAGGCAGAGATAGTATGTAGGTGTTCACAGCTACCAGTTTCATTTTAAGATCACTGACATAATAAATAAAGGTAGCAATATCTATCAATATCTCACCACATTATTAGAATAACCTAATTTAAAGACCAAAAAAATTATTTTTGAGGCCATCTCAAACTCAGTCTTAAAAAGGCAAGCTCTACTTATTCAGCACTACTGCGGTTCATAATCTTAAATGAAAGAGGGCTCCACAAATGCTCCCTTAGAAACAGAACCAACCAGAATGACCAACCATTCATGATGTAAGAAATATCAGTATGGCTTCTGAGTCAAGTTAAATATTATGACACCACAGTTTTTAACTAAAATTATTCTGTTGTTTGTGTCATTAACTGAAGTGCTCTGACAGTATTCAGAAATTATGATAATCAGAGACAAACACACACTCGTGCTGCAGACATTGTCAAGAACTCTGAAATTCAAGGTTTAGTGACCACAAAACTAGACATTGTAAACATTTTATGCCAAGATACTGAGCATATTTTAGAATAACAATACTTGTTTTGACTGAAATATTGTAATATTTATATACTTAAAACAGCACTGCTTAGGTCTACCGTTGAAGCAATTAATCTCTGCTGTAACTATTTTAGTCCATAGAAGGGTAAGTTTTATACAATAAATGAATGCAAGTAGAAAAGTTAAGTCCAATGACTGTGTTGGAGAATATTTGTGTATGATTTACACAACAAAGGGCTTGCAGCCAAAATGCTTATGATAAGTAGCATCAGTATAGAATGTGGAGTGCTCCTTGACTTTCATAGTTTAACCTCCTCATTTCTAAGGATAGTTCACATTTCCTGTGAGAGAGATAGAGGAACAGCATGCATCCGCAATTTGAGCACATCATGTGTTTATAGCATCATGTAATTTTTTACATATTTAAAAAGAAGCTAAAAATATAAATAGGAGTAGTACAGCTCAGACTGCCTCCTTGTGCATACATCATCAAATAAAATGTCTCACCAAAATTATTACTGTGCCTCATAGGGTTTTTAATCATCTGACTTATTCATTATTTGTGATGAAATGTCCAGGCTGTGACTCTGCCTAAAGATGAGTGTATCTGGAAGGGTGTGGAAAAAGGGATTTCCAGACCACAGGTCAGAAGGAAAAGGCAGAGGAGTGGGAGGCAAATATGGGTGCTGGCTGCCTCTGAAAGCACTCCTCGGGTGCAGAGGCTGACTTTCAGCAAGAACCAGGAGAAGCCACACATGCCCTTGTCCTTGGTAAATCCCAGCTATGGGAATGCTGGATGCAGAGCACACACACAAGGTTGGGTTTGTTAGCCTGGCAGCTGCTGGGTGAGAGCTGCAGGTGCAGTCACGGGTGCTCAGCTCAACTGCTTTAGCAGCCCACGTTTTGCTGCGAGCAGCAGAGAAAAGTGGGAGTGAGAAGCTTTTCCAAATCGATGGCAGAATGCTGAGATGATTGCACAGGCTTGCCCAGGAGCGGTTTCTTCAAAGGTAATTTAGAGGTTGTTACCTCTGGGTGTTGACTCAGAGGCTGTCACAGATAAACTTGTGGCAGCTGACAAGGCTCTTGCTCCAGGGATCTGTACCTCTCCTAGAAGTTGCTGCCCCAGATAGGGATTGACATTACTACTCCTGAATTAGTTCACTGCCCTTCATGGTGCAGCACAGAAAAGCAAACTGGCACCCATTTCAGTGTGTCTTTAGCAGTCAGGCCAAGGCTGATGAGTGTCAGGAACTGTATTTGCACATTATGAGGGTGATGCAAAGAGCAAGGTGGGGTGACTTCATGTTTCTCCTTCCGATTTAATTCATGGCTGTTCATGTGGCAACACGTTCATGTTACAATGTGCACCTTATGCAACAGAAAGAAATGTACCAAAGAGAGTAAAGTAAAAATACGGTGACTGGCAACCTCCAAAACCATAAAACTACACAAGAGCATTTATGGTCCTGGAAGGAAAGGCACCAACACTTACATACAGTCATCGATGTCAAACTTTGGAGGTAGGGTCACAACCCTCCAGTCTAATCTCCCACATACACAGGCCACAAAATTTCTCACACAAACAGAATTTAACAACTATCTTTTAATTTTACCAAAAATTTAGTTTACTCATACTTTAAACCATTTATTGACCACTTTACTCTTCCCTTTACAAGCTATTCAAGCCTTCAGTCACTTGCCCTGCCAGACAATAAAGATTTTACTCAAAGCTGAATTTGCTTGACTTTAGCTGCTAACCCCTGGATTCTGTCACACCATCATTAGAAAGCTACATATGATCTGGTAAAAAATCTTTGCAAAGAAGTCTGTGAAGAAATTAAGCCAACTCTCAAACATCTATTTTATCAACTGAATAAATACTACCCCCTGAATTCTGACCTTTTTTTAGCCCTCCTTGAGCCCTCTTCGGAATTTATCTTTCCTAAAAATCCACTTATCAGAACTGCATGCTCACAATTACAACCTCACTCCCCTTTTCTTAATTGCTGTTGCCCTTTTTCTCCATCTCAGGCTCACAATTACTACTGCACTGTACTGCACAAATAGCATAAAATGGGAATAATGTGTGCCCTGCACACCCTCTTTTCCCTGCACAGAACTGCTCCACAGCAATGAGTGGAGCCTGTATTCTCATTTCCTAGATGTACTGCCATGTAGTTATACCACTAGTTATACATAAATTCCATCTCTTTTAGGGTAATGAGCATTTAATTAATACAGTACAATTATTTGTTTGCCGTCTCATCTATCCCTAGAGTTTGCAAATTTCATCGGCAAGGGTTTTAGCTGGTCATTCCGCATTTGCATTACTGTTAAGAAGAGAAAAATCAGAATATTTATTTTGGATTTTCTCTGATTGGGAGCACTTAATGTTGCAGCTTTGGGGCTTCTTGTGCCTGGCTGCTTCACAGTTTCTGTTCAGATACATAAAATATAAATAGTAACATCCATGCAAATCTTCTTTCAGCTTCTGATTCTGACATAAAATCCCAGGATCTGCATGGAGCTCAAACAGCCTTTTCTTTTCCACTTTTTCAAGGAGGTTGATGCACAGCAGAGATTGAAATATTAGCTTTACACTGATTTCAGAGAACCGAGGAAGCTTTAGAAAGGACAAAAGCCTATTTTAATAAATGGTATGACTCATGCCTGAAAAATCAGGCCATTTTCATAACTGGCTTTTCCCCCAAATCCCTCCCACCACTTCAATTCCCCATGATTTTTAGCGCTGATAATCTGTGTACATCTCCACCGCAGTGATTAATGCTTTCTACCAGCTGAAAGCTGCAGTCCCCAGTAGGACACATCCAGTGAGGCACTCCAGCTGCTCTGCACGTCCCCACAAACAGCGCTGTCACCAAGCAGGCTCGTGGCTGGAGCCAGGGAACGGCTGCTCCATGCTGAGGGAGCAGTGGGAAGGAGATCAAAGTTCCACGAGGAGCCAGATGAGAAGCTTTCCTCAAGAGAGCAGAGGACACATTGAAGTGTGTGCTTGTTTGTTTGTGTGAGAGTGTGCTCGTGCTAGGGTTAAGGGGAAGAGGTTATAAAACATGAGCAGACTGTATGGATTTTTCAGTGTGGATATGTCATATCTTTCTTCACTTAAAGACAAAAGCAGCACTGAACTCTTTCCAGCAATGCACAACACATTTCCAAGCCTTTCACTGCACAAGGCAAGTGCCCCAGCCTATTCAAAAGTACATGTAATCTTTTTAATGAGGTAGTTTCCTCTATTAAAATAATGTGAAATGCAGTTTGAAGTTGCAGAAGATCATTCTAGACCTTCCCAATGACTGGCTGCAATAGCCTGTGCCTTCATATAGCAAGTCACAGATGACTATTCCAGTTTTGACCTCTGGAGTGGCAGGATATTACCCCAAAAGAGCTGACGTCATGCCAAGAACAAATGCAGGATGATGAGACCCAGACTGACAGGCTGAAGGGGCTGGCAGGGGGCTGGGGGATTATCTGAAGGAGAGCACAGCCTGAGCCGCTCCCACCTGCACCCAAAGTGTGCCCAGGGAAGGGTTTGGCTCCCAGTCCATGTTATTTTGCTCTCTCACTCCCCTCTCCAAAGCAGAACCAGTGTTTAAAAGGGAAGGAAACAAATCAACACTATAAAATACTAGTTCCTTAAAAAAACGCTTCTCTATGGATAGCACACAGCTTGCTGAGCCAGCCTCCTCTGTGCCTCAGGCCTTTGGCCAGCCCAGCTTTGGTCCCTTGCCAGGGAAACAGTGGAAGTGTGTGTCCACTTTGGCTTTCACAGAGCGTTGGTGAGTCCGTGGGCTCGGAAAACACTGACACGGGGCGGCTGCGCGGCTTTGAGCAGTCCTCACCCCACACTGCCCACCTCTGCCACACCACCCAGACCCTCCTGTGCTGCCCCTCTGCCACTCCTGCCTTGCTCCAACACACGTGTGCCTGGAAGAGAGGAACTGCCACTTTATTTGGCACTGGACAATGCTTTTCCCACTCCTCTCAAAGCCTTCCTGTTTTTCTGCTAATCTGGCACTGCAAATGCATTTTAATAATGGCACCTATTCAGATTAGTTTCCTTTTACACATTGATGAATTCCACCTGCTTGGATCTCCCACAAATCCAGAGAGAGAGACTACAGATGTTCAATGAGCACAGAGCCCTGGATCTCGAGTCTTGGATTCCCTGCACTGAATAAACACAACACTTGCATTTCCACCTTTTATGAATGTTTATATGCTACACAGACCGTAGGTAAGCCCACCTGTGAATATACTCAACCACCACGTTAAACTCTCAGCAGTGCAGCTGTACTAAATTGTATTCTTTTCTTATTTGGATTACAAGGAATTCACTTTAAACAGACAATGGATCTAAGCTTGAACTGCTCTTGTTTCCACTGATCCTCTCGTATAAAACTGCAAGGCAGATTCTGGCCCTGAAATACAAAATCCAGAGAGCTGTTCCAGCTCATCCTACTAAGCGTGAAGCCAGTAAGCATGTCCAGAAATAAACAGGTCCCGGAATTGTAAGTAGGTCCAGAAAAAAAAAGCTTTGCTATAACTATGGCTCTCCAAACTATAACTAGGGAGGGCTTTCTGAGCTGTTTCAATGAACTGTGGTATATCCATGTAGTACAAAAAAAGTCTAGACAACTTTTATACTGTCTTTAAAGCATCAGAATTACAGTAGAAAACTGTGAAAAGTTTCTTGGGAACTGAAATTCAGATCTGTTGTGATCAGTGCATTAACATGTTATTTCTGCTGCCTTAAAATAGGTATGTAGATAAGTGTTTCTACGTACATTTTGTCTTTCCAGCCAGTTTGCCATCTATTTGCAGTCTATTTTCAAATACACATGACTTACTCTAGCATGAAAAGCCAGTGTTGAATCGCACACATTTCAGCAGTCTTTTTGGTTTGTATATGAGGATTTATCGTCTTTAATTTAGTAAGTTTACAGAACATAGCCAACTGCTTTTCTTTGCTTCCAAATAAAGTATGGAAAGTACAGTCTGTGGCAAGGGAAGCAGAAGATGAAAAGGCCCATCTGGGTATCTCTCTTTTTTTTTTTTTTTTTTTTTTTTTTGTTGCAGCTGTCAAAAACTGAAACCCATTCTCTGTCAGAAAAATAGAATTCAATAGTTAACATGAAGAGAGTTTTTCATACATTATTTGCATAAAGCGTAGAGCACGTGGCTCTTTCAAAAACCAAATCCATTCCCGCTGTAGATAAAGAAAACTGCAAGAAGAGCACAATGAGAAGCTGACAGATGAAGGAGCTGGGAGTTTATACAATTACATACAAAGTTCTTATTCTTTGACTTTTTTCAAGGACAAAATCATGAAAAATATGCAAAAAGGTCTCCAGATTTAGCATAAACAGCTGAAGTACTATGGGTGAGGTTACTGCCCTTATGCATGGTAACTGCCAGGGAAGAGCTCCCACAGAAACAACTGAGTGCTTCTGCCTGGCATCAGCACAGGGGCAACAGGACTTAAAATGAAAACAAAGTTGTGCCGCAAGACATCAAAGACTAACTCAAGGCTTGTGTTTTACTGAAATAATTCAAGGCATCACCTGTAAAAATGTGATGTTTTATAATTTTTAGCATAATGAAAGCTTGCATATGGCCAAGAGCTGATGTGATCCAGGTTTTAGATCAACTAGAAAAATTGTATTTAAAAATGTATGTGTTAATTTTGGAGGAGAAAGCCCATGATCAATTCAGTCAAGGGCATATGGTAAAGTTCAATGACACTTATAAACTACTATCTGCAGTTGATATTTCCAAGAAAGGTGTTCCAAAGAGAAATCTTGAATTAATGAAGTGTATATTTCACATACATGGTAAGTTTTCATCTACAAAGTATGAAATACCAGCCAATCATAAGCAGCTGGACATCTAAGGTAAATATAGCAGCAAACACTTCATTATTCACAACAATTTTAGAAGACAAGGAAAGCTTTTTAACAAAAGCAAGAGAAATAATACTATGTTAGATATTTAATCTACTTCCACAATTATAACAAACTTTCAATTGCATCATGTGTCTTGATGCTTAAAACTAAATGCACTGATCATCTTCACAAAGGAAATTCTGCTGTATAAAGGTAGAGAGTCCTTGCAAAGAATAGGGAAAATTACATATAGATATAATACTTCCCTGCAGACAGGGACATAGCACATGTCAACATTTACTGTTCTCACAAGTCACTACAAAGTGTTTGTTTTCATCTCTGAAAGTAATTTGCACAGTGGAGTTCGCTGATAAAAGATTAACTCTTGAGAGGAGATAAGCACCTGTTTCTGTCCTAAATCAGCAGAACATGTGTCTACCTTGAACACACCAGGTCTGATCAAGTGCAATTATCTCAATAAAACTTTTCAATGTTGAAAGGTATTTTAAAGGAGGCCGAAGATACTGATATTGTGCCTATGACATCTTACCATGTATTTATTACCATCATAAAATCCTAGCACTAATGAAATCATATAATCTTTTAGGTTGGGAAAGACCTCTAAGATCATGAAGCTCAATCATTAAACTGACACTGACAAATTCTCCACTAAAACATTTCCTTAAGTGTCACATCTAGACATCTTTCAAATACTTCTAGGGATGGTGACTCCACCACTTCCCTGGGCAGCCTGTTCCAATTCTAGACAATCCTTTCCGTGAAGAAATTTTTCATAATACCCAATTTAAACTTGTGCTGCTACAACCTGAGGCCTTTTCCTATTGCCCTGTCCCTCGCTACCTGGCAGAAGAGCCTAAGCCCCACCTGGCTACAGCCTCCTCTCGGGAAGTTGTAGAGAGTGACAAGGTCTCCCCTGAGCCTCCTTTTCTGCAGGATAAACACCCCCAGCTCCCTCTGCTGCTCCTCGTCAGACCTGTGCTCCAGACCCTTCACCAGCTCTATTCCCCTTCTCTGGACATGCTCCAGCACCTCAATGTCCTTTTTCAAGTGAGAGGCCCAAAACTGGACACAGAACTTGAGGTGCAGCCTCACCAGTGCTGAGTACAAGGGGACAATCCCTGCCCTGGTCCTGCTGGCCACACTGTTTCTGATACAGGCCAGGAAGCCATTGGCCTCCTTGGCCATCTGGGCTCATTGCTGGCTCATGTTCAGCTGCTGTCAAACAGCACCCCACGTCCTTTTCCAATGGACTTTCCCTTTCCAGCCACTCATCTCCAAGCCTGGAGCGTTGGATGGGGCTCCTTGCACAGGGCTGCTGTGACCCAAGTGCAGGACCCAGCACTTTGCCTTGTTGAACCTCACACCATTGGCCTTGGCCCGTCAATCCAGCCTGTCCAGACTCCTCTGTACAGCCCTGTTACCCTCCAGATCAACACTCCCAACCTACGCGGTGTTGTCTGCAAAGTCACCTTTGCTGCCCTTGCTCCCTTGATAAAGATCTCCTTAGTAAAGATATTAAAGAGGACTGGCCCCAATACTGAGCCCTGGGGAATGAATACTCCAGGCCTGCATCCAGCCAATTCTTTACCCAGTGAAGGGCACAGCCATCCACACCATGAGAATACAGTTTCTACAGGAGAATGCCATGGGAAACAGAATCCAAGGCTTTACTGAAGTGTAGGTAGACCATCTGTTTCAAAAAAAACAGCTGCTCGGCTCTTACCTCCAAAAGAGCTTTATTCACCCCTCAATCATACAGGAAAGCAAAGCCTTTTGATAACCCATACCACCTACTCTGCTGCTGGTCTGAGTCTGGAAATCCATATCCCAACCCCATGGAGCAGAGTGGACAGCCATGAAAAACTCTTTGTGCATTTCTGCTCAGGGAAGGGAGGGATGTCAGGGAAGGAATTACCACCAAGCACATGGACTTGAAGGCCAGCAGCAGCTTGGGAAACCACAACAACAAAAGCGACAGAATGTGATCTGGCACGAGAAGATGACTTCTGCTGCTCGGGCCCCAATTTCTCGCAGGCTCAACAGGTGGCACACACCAGCTGCGGTCCAAGGCAATCCCTGTGTGTTTACATTCCATGATATATTGAAAAGTATTCATAAATGTGCTGTGGTTTCGTTGCTGCCATGGAGGAAATGCAAATATTCATCTTGCAAGTTGTAGATGTATTGGTTTCTCTCAACAATATTAACCAGATTTTTAAATTAAAACTATTTATCACTGGAGAGTCCAGACTTTAAAAACTTCTGCAAGGCAAGCAGATGTTCCTCCACCTCTCAAGCTTTCGTACCCCATGAGTCCTTGAAGGAGGACAGGAAGACTCTGCCTGTCATGTCAGCAGTGCTCTGCTGCTGTGGCTGCAGTTGCAGGGTAAATTCTGCAGCAAGGGCCATACGCAAGTGTGAGCCAAAAATGAGTCCATAAAGAGCTCTGTGAATAACCACTTCCATACCTGGACATCTCAGTATCTCTGTTTTCTAGACAGAGAAAGGGCTGTGACTGTGTGTGGATGCTCACACTGTCCTCTGCACGCCTCCAGACCATGCTCACCTTGGCCTGATCTACCTGGGAGCTGGCAGAGAATTTCTACTGCTGCATGTGAATTTTGACAAGAGTAACTAATCTGTCCCACCATGTCCATATGAAGAAGAACTAAGAAAGATCAAATCTCCTGGAGGAAAGTTTTATCTATTAATATTACCAAGCTCTACATACCTCACCATAGTAGACATGGGCTTTTCTACAGCTGAGAAATATGTTCTGTGCACCTTTTGTCCTTGCCCTTATTGGATGTGCATCACCAAATTTATAATTCTTCCCACAATCTTTATTCCTGTATTCTGGATGAAGGCCATCAGTGTTCACAAACGCTGAGTAACTACTGGCAACTACAATCCCAGCACAAGCCTTCAAGAAATGTACCTGCTTAATAATGCACCTGCATAATTCCCTGCTACTTATGGGGGGTTTATTCTATATTATGCGGGGGTACCAGTTCAGAGGAAAGGAAATCTCAATCCTATTTACGAAAATGGTGGTTTGTGGATCATGATTTCACAGAATATTCTGAGTTGGAAGGGACCCACAAGGATCATCAAGACCAACTCTCAAGTGAATGGCCCATGTGGGGATGAAACCCACAACTTTGCATTATTAGGACCTGGCTCTAACCAACAGAGCTAATCTCAGTGATTTGTATGGGCCAGTGAGATTTTGGAAGAAAGCATTTCAGCACTTAAGTACATTTCATCATTTTCACACGTGGCAGGGGAAATAAGTATAGTTGCGTATGTCCAAAGAGATCAGGAAGATTATTTTAAAACTGAGAATTTGATGCTTTTACAGCATTTATAAAATTCCTCTTAAACCACTGTTTTCCTTTTTAAAATTAGCATCAGTGTCTGTTTCCTGTGTGAAACCTGGTTTGTGTCTGACCAAAAGTGAAGAAAAATGTGTCAGGAAGCCATTTTGAATACAGTGCCTCAGCTGTAGAATAGAGCTTCTCTGAGTAACTGAAATGAAAGTCAGTATTAGTAAAAATAAATTGCGTAATTCGGTTGTGGCTGGAAAATTACTACTGAGATTGGCAACTTGATGCAACTATTTCTATTACTTTCCATCACATTAGGAAGTGTAATAAATACTTCATAAGAATAATACACCAAGCTTTATTTTATTCCATATTGTGGGTATCAAACCATACTGCTAGAAAAAGATTGCCTTTAGGACAGGAAATGTTTTATTCTCCACTCCTGTTCAGTCAGGAGTCTTTCTGCTGGTTCTGCCAACAAGGATGCCAATTAGTGTCAAGTAACATTTTGGTACTGCTGATGAGAGACGAAACAAAGGAAGCACAGTATGGTGAGATCCATTTACGGTACTAAGACACAGAAAAAATATCCTTCTTTTGTTTTTAAATTGGATCTAGAACTCAGTAAGATGGGTAGGAGGGTGTTGGGGAGAGAATACCACTCCTGCCATTTGTTACAGTTTATAACCCTAATTCTGCACTGGAAGTTCTCATTTCGAGCTCCCTTCTCAGACGAAGCCAGCATTACATGAACCTTCAAAGTGCACAGATCATATCCAGCTGCTAAGATGAGCCCCAAACCAGCTCTGTGTTAATTCTGCTACCACTTTCATCAATATTCCTAACACTATCTAGACAAATTGTTGCAGTGAAATGAATGGAATCTCCCTTCACAAGGTGAAAGTGTGTACAAAGAATATCCACTCATAAAAGATAAATCTCAAGAACATCATTCAGTTTTATTTTACTTCCAGCTTCCCCATCAAGTACTTGTGAAATCCCCAGTCAAGTTACCTTTGTCTCAATAAAAACTGGGTGAGGAAGATGACAGTGCCTTGGAGCAGTGACCTGGTATTAACAATGGAGAAGGCCACTTCCTCAGCAGGCAGCCAATTCCCAGCACCCTGTCGTTAGTTCATGAGTTTCAAACCTCTTTCTAAGAGGGCGCTTTACATGCACTCTTGACTACAAGAAAATGACAGGCAGGGGACAAATCTGCAGAATGGCTAGGGCTATCCATAAAGGAGCAGGGCCAGTGACACTCAGGAATGTCCCATGAAACCTGGCTTGACAAGGAAATTACTTCCTTGCAAATGTGACCTGCTGAGCATTTGCCTTAGTTAATGAAACAATGGTTGATCCGCAGAAAAGCCACATCCTGACTTTCTTAGCTCTGCAAAGATTTCAGCAGTTAAGAAAACACAGCTTTGCGCCAAATGTTTAGTTCTGACTTGATTTCCTCTGCAAAAACATCTGTATCAGCATAAATCTCACTTCTATTTTTTTTTTCTTTTTTTTGCAAGAAAAGTTACCACATATGTAACACACAGAAAATGCCCAGGTAAAAATAGGAATGAAATCATTGCTGCTATAAAGAGGAGGGATGCCATACCTTTCCTGTCCATCAAGCTCTGAGCAGTTGGCACTATATAAATCATAGGAAGCACAGAAGTAATTATAGAACTGGAAGCTGATTACTGTAAACATTCAGAAGTAGCTCCCAGTAATTGCTAGTTAATGTGAACATGATTAGAACCATGACAGAACTGTGCAGGCCACTTACATGCCCATTTTTCTCTTGCAAAATAACAAGCAACCTAGTCAACCTAGTGCCTTGTATACTAACAACCTGCTGATATCATCAGCTATTTGCTCTCTATCAGAATTAGGGTTGATGTCACCACACTCAGACCACCAGGATCTGGTTACTTTCCCGTTGTGCACTAAGTCATGCAGGTTACAGCTTCTGCCAGCTTGTTGTCATCTCCTGGCACCCCTTCATTGCTCTCACCAGCACTCCAACACTTCTACAGTGAGAAATGCCTGGTCTCAGAAGGGCAATGTGCACTAAGAACAGATGATGACAACATGTAAAACGGGGTTTAGTGCCAGGGGTGTTAATTTTATCACCCTTGGGGCAGTAGAGGGAGAAAACTCAGTCTCCTCCACCCTTAACAGAACGAGCTTCTTGGTGAAGGTGCATCTGCCAGACACACTATACTGGACCATGAAGAAATATTTGATTCCTGCCTTTAAGAAGTTATAACACCAGGACAAATACAGTAACACTTCAACTAGAGGTCATATCCTCTTTCTTGCCCAAACATACTAGAACAGCTCTGCTACATGCCCAAGAGGGAAAGTTGCTTTTCTGGCATCAGACTGTGCTCTGCTCCTGTCTACAAGTAGGGAGATACACAGAACCTGAAATTTTTATTCTACGTACAGAATATAGCTTATTTATGTCTCTAATCCCTATTTGATCCTTACAAATCTATTTATCTCAATTACACACATTGCAGATAGCAAGTCTACAAGTTAATTACTACAAGTGTAGAAGCACTGACTTTCATCCACACCCTTATGTTGTTATTACAGTTTCAAATTCCAGCATATTCTGCATTTGAGGAAGCATGTTCAGAACTACAACAATGAGCTTTTGAAAAAGCCACCCTTCTACTAAATAAAATTACTTAAAGACTCCTATCTGAAATCATTTACGACCTAAACGTAACATGATCAAGAGGACCCCTCCACGTGATTTGACCTGAAGAAAATGCTACAGTAAGTGCAGCCTGTACTACTTGGCAGTAAATTTCTCACCATGCTGTATAATCCCGTGCTCCAAAAGCCTGCGGCCGAGCTGCTCCGCTTCGCTCCGGGTCGTGGCCTCTCCTTCCTGGATCAGCCAGTCAATGAATTCCGATGCTACAAAGGTCCGCTCGTACTTGACTCCTTCCTCTTCCCTGGGTTGCAGAAGGGTATTTTCAGAACTCATCAGCCTGGTATGGTGGGGGGAAGAATTGGTAGGGAAAATGGTTCTTCAGAAAAGCAATTCCAGATCTATTCTGGCAAATCTCACCGATATTAAGCAAACGTATATGAAGCTTTCACTGACTTACTAAATCTTTCCTCAAGCTATCAATCTACTTAGGAAGTGGATTATAACTGCTTAGTCAAGAAATTTGGGCTTTATATCCCTGTGTGAAGTTAATGCTTTCTTGTTTTTTCCCTTAAAAGAAAATTAGATTTTTAAGTTTTGCATTTCCCCTATTTAGTGATTTACATTCTCTAAAAGTTACTGTATAATCAACTTTGAAAAAAAATTAGCCTAAAAGCACCAGAATGTGACTAATGTGCTCAAAGCTTCCTAATTAATATTTACAGTTAGCAGGACTATGCCCCTAAGTAATTTAGATGACTTTGAAAATTCTCTCCATAAGCTCTAAAAGAGCTGCGGAAAAATTCAAGAGGAGGAAAAAAGGAAGTTCCGTGGTTTGGGGGCTGATAAATATTGGGCATCCAACATTTGGTGATGCAGCTGCAGTCAGTGAGTTGCACATGAACCTGAACACATTTTAACATGGGAGGCTCACAGTTCTCTCTGCCTCAGTTGGCTCTGTGTAACACCAGTCAGAGGATCATTAAGAGATGTCCCTAAATCTCCTAGCAACTGGCATGTGAGTAGCTGAAGGATACTAATAAAATTCTTCTGTGTTCAAGATATCTATGCAAATGACACAGTATTTTTTAAAAAAAAAAGAAAAATAAAAAAGTCTCAATATTTTGTTAATGCAAAAGTCAGTTTGAAAGTTTGAAAGAGAAGGCGTTTGAAAGAAGAAATGAGAATCGTTTCTTTTTAACACAGAATTCCACTTTTTTGGGGGGTGACTGAGCACCATAGCATCCTTAGTTACCTAATTTTTTTTCATCGTTATTTTACTTACTAGAGGCTAACAATAGGACTAGTGGTAAGACTTTCAGAGTAACAGCTCAAGAATGGAAAGGTTATTTCTTCCACGTTATACTAATAGGTCCCCTCCCTTCAGTAACTATTTTGAAATTAAGGGCACAACTGAACTACAACAGACATATTTTGGAAGTGCTTAATCTTTGCCCTTCTGATAAAGGAATTGAAATTCATGTAAATCCATATATGAGCCATCTGCTTCTTAAACTGACAGCATGTCCAGAGATTATGGAATATAACTTCACCTCCTTCGGGAAGCATCAGAAAAATCTGTGCCATAGGAACACAGAGAGAAGTTTCATTTGAAATTACAGTGAAGAGGTTTGACAGGGTCCAGCCTCTGTTATTCCACCTGAAAGATTTCTTCTCGTGACTTTAATGAGCACTAAACTGAGGCCTGAACCTACTGGATCTGACCACCAGTTAGCAGATGATCAAACCAGGCAAAGGTGCTCAGCCACAGCTGTGTCAGGGGTACCACAATGAACTCCTCGTTTAGATGTTGGTGTGCCTTTGCCAGCACCTCTGAGACGAGTAACAGCTGAGAAAGTTACAATTAGTTGAAGTCATGGATGAAGTCAAAAGCAAGAGTATGAGCCACAGGGGACAACGTATTGACCTCAGACCTCTTGCAGGCTTTATTCTTTTTTACTATTTTAACTTATGAGCATCTTGTCCCACAGCATTTTGTCCCACGCTAACCACACCTAATACGGACCTACTATGCACCAAGGGACTATCTTTAAATGTGTCTCGTTCACCAGGCTTTTTCCCCCTCAGAAAAAAAATGTAAACCCAAAGCTTGTGTCTTCTTGTACCATCTGCTGCACGGTTGCCTGGAACTGGTTACCCAGGCTCTGCAGGCACCAAATAAAAAATCCTTAGGATTACGTTAATTGCTCTTTGATGAGTCTATAATTAGTTGACCAGCTCATTGAATTCACAGATAGAAAGGTCCTTGAAAAAGCAATGCTAATTGTTAGATTTGTACAGAGACACAAAAGAAATCTGGAAAAATATCCAGTGGAAAAACACTCAGTTTGACATTTCACACCCTTTTGCATATGCCCAGAATAGCACTGCAAAAGATTCGGACTTGTGAACAAACAGACACGACAAATTGCCAGTTTAAGAAGCCCAGACACAGCAATCCATAGACTTACATCACTCACTGAAGTAAATCATTGTAACTCCATGGCTGTCAACAAAACTGTACCAATTTACATCAATCAAAAACCCAGCCTTTCATTAGCCAGAACTGGAAACTGCCTCTTACTCTTCCATTTTCTCCTTGTTTCAAAAAAATCATGAGGCTATTAATGTCAAAACATGTTATTTGTTAAAACTGCTGTTATCCTGCATTAAAGGAATGTCTTTAGCCAAACACTGAAATTCAAACCCCTTTTCAGAAGAAATCTTATTTTATCAAAATAACTGCACCAGAGGATAAATGCAACTTAACCACTGTTGAGTTAAACTGAAAGTGATTCCAAGAATGCAGTCTCAAAATTATCTGAAAGATTTCCTGAAATTAAAACCATAAATCTGCACTTCTTTCCCTGTGAAATCTGGTTCAAAAATCTCAGTTGGTGTCAGCATCATGAAATGACTTATAGCTCCTAAACATGGCTGCACCAGAAACAACAACCTTGTGTGCCTGACCAAAGTCTACTGAGAATTGCAAACATCATAAAAAAAGGATGCCTGCACAACTTGATTTTTTTTTAAAGCTACAAAAGGTCTGTGTTGGATTTATATAAGATTTGCAGGGAGAGTTTTGTTGAACAGGAAACACGTTTATCTCATTCCATCTATGTGGTCAGTCCTGTAGAGCCTGAAAGCTGATACCAACCTTAGATCTTATAAACTACTCAACAATTTCAGACAAGACTGTAGGAAATCCATTAGGTTCCATCTCTAGTTACAGACTTGAACCTCAAAGCATGTTCACAGAAAGGATTACCAAAGTTTGCATTCATGTGCAGGGAATCTGAACTGATTCATGATTTTCAGTGCAAATGAAGGGAGAATACAATCAGAGACCAATTTAAAATCTTCTAATCCCACAGGTACAGCCACCAAAGATGCCCATAGCAGGTGAAAGAGGTAATGCCACAAGAAAAGTGAGCTCAGGTTACGAGGAGCTTTGTGGTCATGCAGAAGAGAGACAGGAAAGGGAGCTCCTCAGCAGAGGGACAGTCCTACTGTTCCCCTGTCCCAGGGCAGAGAACGAGGCATTTACCCAAAACAGCTGTCTGAATGCAAGGAACCTGCCTAAGACATCCACTCCATTTCCCACCAACAACCTGCTGATCCTCCTAAAGCATTTTGTTCATTTTACCCATTGAGGGTACAAATCTCTGCATGGACTGGCATTGGGTAATGTGTCTGCAATTCTGGCAAGCACAAACTGTGCTGGCTTCTGAACACAGTGGTACTGCAGCCCTAATGCAGAGAGCGGAAAAGAGCAGGAAATAATTATAATGTCTATCTTAAATTAGCAAAGCCTACTGAAGATTAGCAAACACTACAAAATGAGACACAGATTTTCAAAATGTGTTGGATTTGGATAGATTTCCTTTGGCATAGCTGCATTTCTCTTACAATCAGGCCCATAGGCATTTTGATAAACAAGATGAATATGCTGGTAAGTGACTTCATGTTTGTGCATGAATACTTCTCTCCAGTTGTTGCCATTTAGTAATTATTTTAATAGCACTGAATTAATATTTCCTTTCTCAGCACTATCAGCAAACTGATACAACAGACATATTGCACAATCACACAGTTCAGTGCAGAACTCCTCCAGACTTTCAGCATTAGATACTGAGTTTAAAATGTATCCAACGAAACTGTGAAGGTGCTGCTAATGAAGGTGCACAGACAAGGGAACTAACAAAATCTGAAATCTCTGCACAGTGGATTTGCTAAAATAAACAAAGTGAAGCCAAGATAGCCCAGGTATGCTTTCTTATCTCCATGAATATGAAATACTTCCGATGATTCATGGAGAATTTTGACTAGCTTTGACTGTCACATACTGGTTTTGAAATGCCAGGTATTTTTAATTTATACTATATTAAGCACTCAGGGCTGGTTTTAAAAGTTTCTGAACCCTTCATATATGTTGCCTAGGAGCAAGCACCTTAGGAGGATGCAGTTATATTTAGATACAGGTGCTGCTTTTGGCTTTAACTCCTTTTCCAAGATGGGAACAATGTCTACAGTTACAAACATTTTTCTGCTAGTACAGTGTTAGACAAACTGGACCACAGACATTGGTTTGGGAATAGTTCTCCATTCAGAGAAATGGTGATGGAAGCACACACTGGTAGAACAGAGTTCTTTCTACCATGGCTCCTTTCATGCAGAGGACTGACATCAGCCTCACCAACAAAATATTATTTTTCTTATGGAAAATTGAAATGGAAATATAGACCAAAAAAAAGCACTGTAGACACTCTAATCTGCTTTTCAGAGTACAGGTCAGGCTTGTAGGCACTGCATATTTACTGAGTCTGAAGAGCAAATGCTGTGCTTAGTAAGGAACAGAAGACATAGGAAGTACCTGATTCAATTCACCTGTCCCAGTGCATAAAATGGAGGATTTTTTCCAGTGGAGCATTTTCTTATGTCTTACACAATTTATTATATTTTTATTTTAAATAGTGGCAGTCACTCAGGGTATTTTATATGATGGGTGCAACAAAAGGAGTGGCATTTACAATTATTTGTTTATATTTTGGATTCACTGCTCTTTCACCAAACTGATCTTCACAGCTGGGTAACATTGAAAACAGTATTTATTAGCAGCTTTTAAGCTTGGGAGTTTCCTGAGTGCCTTATTCTAAGAAGGAAGCAAATTTCCTCTAGTGAGAAAACACAGCATCTCTCCTGGCTGCTGCATGCTTCTGCTACGAGCACACAGGAGAGTGGGTGGTGTTCAGTCTGGAGCAATACTTCAAGCTTTTTGGTAAATAACACATCACAACTTTTGCATTAATTTGTAGCACATGCCAACCTGTATTTTGTTCTCTCTGCTTGAAAGTACCATAACAAAATCTCTACATCCTGAATAAAACGTCTTTAATTTCATACTAAGAAGTATGGTTAAGCTACCTAGTTACTTGACAGAAATAATCCAGTGGGATATTCAGTATCTCAGCATAATAATCTGTTTAAATTCATAATTAGATGCTCTTGCTTGGGTTGGTGATTTTTTGAAATTACTTTTAACATAACTTTTCTGATGTTGAAACTTTGCAGTCCAGAACACTGAAGATCCATCTCACCTATGGTTTAAAATCGTCCCTCCTTCTGAAGCTGTAGATACAGAGTCTCCACAGACATGTAGCTGCTTGTTCAATGCATTTTGGTGTACTAACATTTTAGGAATTATGATTATGCTTTTACATAACAAATAAAAATGTAATTCTTTGAATTATTTTGATAAATAATTCTGTAATTATTTTCCCAGAATAGATTTCAAGGGCTTCAATCTACATTGAATTCTCATATAGGATGTATTTACAGCCTGGGGTAAGAGAAAATGCTACTTCTTTTTAAACAAAATGCCTCAAGTGAATATGGTAGAAAGGCAAGAGAAAAATGGGAGAGGGAAGGACCCCCAACTAAAGTAATGGGATTACCCAGACCCATTCCTGCATAAGCTGAAAGCCTCTGAGACTACTCAAAAATAGATTAACAAGTATTTGCCGCACATGGCACTATTATCAACACATTACGAATACTGAATACAACATACTTTTCATACAGTCTTTGTCCTCTCATGAACACCTTCACCTCATTGTCCAGCGGAAACGTCCCATCATCTTTTCTGAAGCGGTAGAAGAGTTTGACATCCTTGAATTCTTTATGCTCATCACAGACTGAAACATAAAATAATTAAACAAATAAAAACCCTTCACACACATGTTAAGTTGTTGGGGAGCCATTCAGCAGGTACAGCTGCTGAACTTCAAGGCAAGCATATGCAGAGTCTAATCCCCTCTATTTCTGAGCATACAACTTTAATCAGTTCTAAGGAAAGGCTGGAGAAAACTTTCAGAGAGGTAACCAAATTTCTGGGTGAGAGGGATAAGCGTTTTACTTCAGTTTTGTGAGTATTACTGTAAACATGAAGACTAAAAAGTATCCATCCACTACATACCCAGAAAACCTTTTGATGAGAACAGTATGTTGGCTTGTTTGTTTAAAAGGCCACCAGAGTAGAATGCCCAATAATGTAAGGTTTGCCAAACTTCTTAAAGTTATTCATATCAGTTAGCAGTGCTGTAGGAAACCTGAGACTTCCTAAAGAAACAGTTAAAATCAAAGACTTCTGCCCTCTTAAAATTGTCTCAATTGCTCTGCCATGCCAGCTAGCAAATGGTAGGTACAACATGAGCACGCTGAGAGATGCCAAATTAAGTTTGTAAAACAGCAGCTGCTGATGGGCTCTTGCAAATGCAGAACAGAGCCCCATCAAGGGCATGAACTGATGGGAAAGCAATCCCAAGCAAGCTGCTCCTAACAGACTTGTCAACCCACATACATGGGGTACCTTCTGCACCACAGAAGCAGGAACTGCTATCCCTTTCATTTGACACAGGACTTGAAAGATTGCTCTGAGCATCCTGCAGAGCCTGATGGAACCTCTCTGAATTTACCTACCCAAGCTGACTTTGTAAACTATTTTACTAGAGTGCAATACACAAACATTTTCAAGAAACATTTGCTCCATTTTTAATATATACACACATATATGTAAAATTTCTTCTACAGTTTGCAATTGGATCCTAAGGTAGAAGACACTTGAAGGTTGTTAGAGCTTTAAACAAGCATTCAGCAATAAAACATTGATTGCTCAATTAAATTAAGTCACTCAGGCATCCACGCAACTCTTCACTGACATTTTCTCAATAGAGGATTAGGTAGACAGATTTGAATACCCTATAATTACTTTATTCTTTAACTATCTACCGTGAGTCCCAGTTTCCATAACAACCTAGAATTTTCATTTAATAGTCAAGCAGAAGCTGTAGAAGTGGCACTCATTCAATATGTGCATTTCTGACTTTAATTAAGGTGTTGTTAATGTACTGCAGATAGCAGCAGCATTGCCGTACGTACAATGACCTCTGCATAAAGTCAACATCCGTCTGTTTGTAGTCACTCAGTTTTCTCTTAAAAAAGAAACAAATGGTACATTTGCCATTTTGAAATAGGTAATACTATAGGCTTGAAATTGAGGCCTTGGACCTTCTTTGCTCATGTGCTTCCCAGCCTCTTTGTGCCCCAAAAGGCAACTAAATGCTACTAGTGAATTGGAAGTCTTCTTTCATCAGCCTGAATTGTTATTCAAGAAGCTGAAAGGAACAGATCTCAAATAGACAACAAGTTTAGGAGAAAATTAATCAGGGCACAGCCAGACCACTAACTTTCTTGCAGCTGTACCAGCACTAATGTTTGTGCAGCTGGTGTGAGGGCCAGGGCCAGGGAACTAATCCATGTGAGAAAAATGATCTTTTTTTTGCTGGCTGGTTTTTCAGATGGGTTTTTCAGCTGGAGAACCGTGCTCTTAGGAGCAGGGAAATGAGGGCAGCAGGGAGAGGGGGGACACAATCCAGCTGGGGCTGCTCTGGAGACAGGGAAGCAGCATCACAGTCTCCAGTAACTCCCCCCACTGCCATGGGGAACATCACTCCACACCCCTTCAGGCTCTCATCTACTTCAGGACACAGGTGACCTTGCATAGCAGCCCAGTTCAAGGGAGATGCTCCAATTCTGGAAGGGAAAGGATCCTACCTGTCCTATACTTGGCTGAAGAGCAGGAGTGGGATTTCCATTTGTCTCACAGCAGTCAATAAAATTTAGCTCAGAACTTTTCAGCAGCTGACACTGCACTTACCATGGTGGATAATGCTGTGATCCAGTAATTTCTGCACCAGTTTTATGGCTGTCTCCCTGTCAGAGGCCTCTTTGTGGTCGATCAGCCAGTCAATCAGCTCTTTGGCAACGAAGCAGTTCGGGTACGTTTTGAGGTGGTGTCGCCGATCCTTAATGACCTTCTCTTCGTGCAGTCGGAGCCTGGGGGTCAAATCACCTTGTAAGTATCATTGGCAAAGAGTTTCTGTAACCAGCGAGACTGGGACTGGAGCGGAGCAGCGGCACCCAAGCCCCGCTCACAGGATGGGCTTTGCAGAAGAGTCCCAGTCACACATCCAGCGCTGGCGTCTCACAACCAGGCAACCCACAGCAACCATTTGTTGTAACTTTAAACTCCATAATTGGAAAAACTTGTTTTCTGCTCAGTGGAAAAGTTTAAAAAACTGAACAACAGCACAGCACATTAAGTCCATTAAAATACTTCCCATAGGTCAATTAAACTGTCAATAATTTGGAATTAATTTTCTCACATTACCACTAATGTGTTCCATATTATTTTATAGTATCACTGCTGCAGATTTTTTTTTTAATCTCATTAATTTTTGCAGGTGTAGCTTCTTCCCTGATTGGGTAACTGCATTTTGCCTCCAACTTCACAAGAAGCATAGCATTTATGATTTAAAATTCATGGGTGATGTTGCTCCAACACAATGTTATCAATCATAAAACGTTGCCTCCTACTCCAAATAAAGGAAAAATAATTTCTCACTTGGGCACATGCTAGCAAATGCTCTCTGTCTGCAAAATCTCCCCATCATCTTGAAAGCAAGTTGGTTGGCAGTTTTTTGAGATGCATGAGTCAGAATGCAAGACTGATGAGAGTAATACCTTGAGGTTCATAGGTTCCTAATCTTCATGGTTAGACATTTTTTTCCAAATAAACAAAATAAGTAACACTAGCAATAAAGTAACGGATAGAGGGTTTTAAAGTTGTTTGACTTTTTATGCTTTCTTGTTGCATTTTAATGAATCATATCAGAAAATCTGATCTTGTAGTGGCTATACCACAGTTCTGAGAAAAGCACAAAAACCACAATGCTTGGGCTCCTTTCACAAACAACAACATGGGTGTTCATTTCCAAGGGGCCAGGATCCTACCTTGTAAACACTCTCACTGACTTCAAAGAGTCCTGAGTAATGCTATAATACTTGTAGGGGGTGAAAGGGTGATGGCACAGAAGGGTGCTAACAGTGAGCCTCCAGAACCACAGAGCACGAGTAGGAGAAATTGTCATCTCAATGAAATTCCAGTATGAAACAATAATTTCTTATTAGAATCATGAAAAGGGGAAATATTTGGCTGAAATCAGTGAAGGAATTATTATTACAGCATCAAACAAGACTTATGTAGGCTTCTACCTAAAAATAGTAGCAAAGCAATACTTTGTTCTGCAGCATTTAGCCTTGAACTACACTGCAATGGTCAATCTGGGATGTGAATTCAAAACCAGCTTTGCAAACATCATTTAAAAAAAAAGGCAAGACTTTAATATTAAAAATACTGATAAATCAGATTACTCTTCTGGAAAGAAATGCTGGTAAATATCCCACGCATTGTGAAATTCTCTGAGCTAAAATACTTTTGCTTAAAGCATATTTTCCAGATGTGCTCTAACAGCTGTCACCCTGCTTAGAAAGAAAAGCATACAGAGTTTTAATTATAGAACATGCAATTATTGGTACGTCTGATGGAGCTTTACAATTAAAATACATTCCAGGTTCTGTTAATGTTCATCCAGTCTTATCTCACACAATAACCTGCAAGAACAAAACTAGAAAAAGAATGTATAATACAAATGTAGACAACTCAACCCAGCTTTCAGTCAGTGGTATAAGTCTAAACAGATGGAATTAATCTGATACAAGAGGGAAAACCCCTTCTATGAAATTCTATGTTCACATGTTGCATAGGAGTGTGCCAGGACTGGTCTGGCATTTCACAGACAAGACACTAGTCAAGAGCCCCAGAAATGAGCATTTATGCCTTAAATTCTGACTGCAGGCTTTCCTGCAGTTGGTGAGCTTATAAATATTTTTAATTCCTCTGTCATGTCAAAAGACAGAGGTTCCCACTACAATCTTTTTCCTCACTCAAGAGATTTTATAGCATCTCTCTGCATACCTTTTTGTCTGTATTCGTAAAACTCACAGATATTCCACTATCTGAATTACTTTAATCCAGTTGATAAAGTGGATCCAAATTTGGTAGGAGGCTATAAAATCATTACATCAAAGAAAACACGACCGCATAACCCTTAACAAACTTCAATTTCCAAATGAATGTGAGAATTTCTTCTGCAGTCTATACCAATTATATCCATACTGAATTATGTCCAGGCTATTTTATTTGGAATAATGAACGCAAAGGGAATTCAGATTTTCTCTTTGGTGGTGTATGCTGTTCTCTTTGTCAAGACTCCCTCACCTCTACAAATCTGCTGAAAATAAAGCTCTATAGAGGAGAAGTAGCTCAATAAGTTGATACTCTACCTAGTGTAAACTGCAAATATAGAAGCCTCAGGTAAAGTTATTGAGCATATTGCAGTGTGCCAATCAAAAGTTCAGGCAGGAATGCAAAAAATGTGTCTGCGCTCAGAAGTACTTATCAGGACCCAAATCAAATGGAATAAAAAGGAATAAAATGTACCAGTGAATACAATTATACACTGGAACCAATGCTCAAGTGAAGTGGTAAATTCTTTATCCCTTGGCACTGAGAAACAGGCTTCTCACCCAAAGTCCTTGATGTTTTCCCTTTAAGTAATGTTAATCACTTTATGTCAGCTAGTCTGCATGATGACTGGAAAAGACCTAACTTGACATCAAACACATTCTTCTCACTAGAAGAAGTTTTTCTCAAGAGCTGCTCAGGAGAATTAGCTGACTGACAAACCCTGACCAGTTTGAGGGGAGAAGGGGAGAAGAGAGGGGCAAACAACAAGAGGTGATGGGGGGACAGTTTGGTTCAAGAAGCCTTTGAAAAGTTGACCCACTTTCTACAACTTAATAGCTTAACACCAGAAACAATACATCATCCATATGTAATTCCATACTTTATTCAAGATTACCTGCCAGACTCTGCATGTGGGGCCACAGTCCGCCCTACATGAAGAAAACAATGGGAGATCCAGACCATTTGAGCAATTGCCTGTGAACTGCTACAGGCATATGGAAGCCCTTAATATTTACAAAATTATATCCATGGCTCTTACTCATGCTTACAACAAATAAAGACAGGCTGTATTTGCAAGCATGCATGCCAGAACAGTTTTCTTGGGGGTTTGTCTAAACAGGAGTTGCTCCTAATTGACAATATGTAGGGACTCTTGCTCCAAACAGAACTGCCTTCCTCCCACATAGCAGGGAACAAGACGACTTGGAACACATTGCTCCTGTTTTGCAGTAAATGTGTTCAGAGGTATCTGGAACAATATTATTTGTTGAGATGCCATTAGGCTTTTTCATGATAATGGAAAAATCTAAATTTTTGCCTAGAAATGAAGAACCAGGCACTAACTTGGGGTGAAATTGCTCTTGCAGTGACATGGAACTTGCATTTTGGTTTTCACCAATTGAGGCATTTTTATTTCCACCAGGGGCATTATGCATTTTGAAGTTCCTTGCCTCTTTTCTGAATCAATGGGTAAGAATTTATGAGACAGTGCCTGCACAATAGCTTTCCTTTTAAACCCCAGAAAAGGCCAACCTGCTGGATGAATACAGTAAGGGTATCATTAACTGAACCACAGTCCAAATATCTCACCCAGCTATTTCCCTCTATTAAGTCATAGAGTCTGTGCTTGCCTAACATAGATCTTACAAAGCATTATCCAATCTTGAGTTCTGTGAACGAAAAAATCTAAAAGCCTCCTGCTCTTCTTGGTAATTTTCTGAATAATTACTCTGCTAGTTCCTGGTACATCCTATATAGTCCCTATGTTTTTCCTAGCCAGGCTCAAAAAAATGTGCAAGGAACAGGTTGGTCCCTGACACTCTAAATAGCCAACATGGCACGAAGACTTTCATAATGCGCTCTGCTCTTTTACCACTTTTAACATTCCTGAAACAATCACACAAACACTTAAAGATGCATATATCATAGAATCATAGACTCATAGAAACACAGAAACAGAACAGTTTGGGTTGAAAAGGACCTTTGAAGGTCATCTAGTGCAACATGAGCAGAGACATCTATTATATCAAGTTGCTCAGAGCCCCTCCACGCTGCCCTTGAATGTTTCCAGGGATGGGGCACCTACCACCTTTCTGGGCAACCTGTTCCAGTATTTCACCACCCTCATCACAAAAAATTTACTCCTTATATCTAGTCTGAATTTACCTCTTTTAGTTTAAACTATTACCCCCGTCCTATTGTGACAGGCCCTACTAAAAAGTTGGTCCCCATCTTTCTTCTAAGCCCCCTTGAAGCACTGAAAGGCCACAATAAGGCCTCCCTGGAGCCTTCTCTTCCCCAGACTGCACAGCCCCAACACTCGCAGTCTGATTTTCTGCTTTCACAAGGGGTGCTCTATCCCTCTAATCATCTTCAGAGTCTTTCTCTGGACCTGCTCCAACAGGTCCATGTCCTTCCTGTGCTGAGGATCCCACAGCTGGATACAGCACTCCAGGTGAGGTCTCACCAGAGTGGAGCTGAGGGGCAGAATCAACTCCCTCTAACTGCTGCCCACAATGCTTTGGAAAAAACAAATTTTTTTCATGGAAGAACAAAACACTAGTGAAGAGATCACTGAAAACAGAAATTCCTATCAGAATTTACTAATTATTGAACAATACACAGTGATGTTGTAATTAGTCACGGCACAAAGCACATCCTGCCTCAGCATGCTCAGCTGCTGCTGAGGAGTTCCAGCATGCTCAAGGTGTAACACTGCTGTGTTACACCTTGAATACACCCTGGGCTTCAGTGACTATCCCAGACTAAGCACTGCCAGGCAGCATTCATTTAACTGCTACAATTTTATCAAATTTGGATAAATTCTGAACAAAATCATACTAGATGCCTTGAAAATTAGCAGCTATGTGAAGAGAGGCAAAGCACTGCAGGTGGTTTCTGTCATCTTAAAAGTCTTTCACAAGTTTCATATATATATGGAACTCCTATAAGAGAAGGATTTACTTATTTCGAAGGAAAACTAGTCGCAACATCCTTTGTCACAAATATATATGGATGAAAAAAGTATCTTGCCAAAGATAAGGACAATTCACAGGGGACAAAGAGCAGAGGTTTTTCACACCTCTTCTCAAGGAACATCCTAGGGGCTCCACTGGCAGGCAGAATCGCCCCTTTCTGTCTGAAATAGAACAGTTTTGTATCCTCCCAGAGGTCACAAAGTTTGGTGTTTTCTAACATAAGCATATGAGCTGCCTACAGTGTGGTAGACTGGCATCTTACTAAAAAATCACATTTTCCAAAGGGTCTCAGTGACTTAGAAGCCTAAGTCCCACTGAAATTTAAAACTTACAAATCCGTTACACACCCAATTCATTACAAAATAAATGAGCATAAGGTGGCATTTGTGTATATATGCCCACCCAGGAAAAACTATGTAAAATGTCCTTTATAGTAAACTTCTGCCTTTGCACTGTCAGCAAAAAAATAAAATAGGCCAGTGGGCATATGAACTTTGCACACAGAGGCGATCGTGAAGGTACTCAGTGAATGCAGTGTGTATTGCCGGGACGAGCATTTCCAGCTGGGCTTGCCAAGTCTCAGCTGAAGTGTCAGCATTTCACTGCTGCCTGTTCCTCTTTCTATTTATGCTTCAGCTCTGCAATCCCTTAGTTCTGTTACTTGATATTCACAGGAGCTAAATTACCCTTTAAAACATGGGGTCGTACTGGAAATAGGATGAAGATATTTCTGTTTTGGTAGCTGTAGCAGAACAGGATTTCTGCCATCTCAAATATGTTTAGAAAGGGTGTCATCAAAGCACCTCCTGATATCAGTTCTCATCACTGTGATAATCTCCACTTTTTTGCCCACAGCCATGTATGTAGTCAAAGTGAGGAGATGCCAGAAAGCAGAGCCAGATAGAGTGACTTCAAGTAAACCATCTCCTGGTGCACTGCAGAGGAAATGCTAAAGCTTCCAAAGAAGTGACAGTTCACCAGTGTCCCTGTGGCTTTAAATAAAATATTGTGGCTGCCTCTTTTTTGAAGTCTTTTTTTATACATTCAGAAAGTCCTAAGGCCACTAAGCCTGCAACCAAACGTGCACAGGAACATCCCCAATACCCATAACATCTCACTAACGCTGTCAGGGATCAAAGCAAACTGGGAAACAGACACACGGATTTCTCAGGGTCGGGGATGAAATCAGAATGATGGCTCTTGGACATTCTCTTTCAGCCCACAAATTCAGGCCAGAAATTCAGAGCCACAGCCTCCAGAGCACTCCAGACTGCAGAGGAAATTAGATCTGTGTTTGTATTGATCTGTCATAAAACTAGAGACCCCTTGTAAAACCTACAGAAGCTGTGAAGTGACTAATCTCCCTGCCTGCCAAGCCATTTCACTTGCATTTCACTTTTAAATAAAATGTGTACACACATGAATAATACATCTAACTGCCTGTGCACTTGAACCTTGAGAGCTTCTGTCTTGCTGGAAAGCATAAAACTGGGTTTTACAAAGAGGAAAACACAGAATACAGGCAAGTTTTTATTTCACCTGCCCCTAATCATAAGGAAAGTGGAAGTCTGCCTGTCTCACTCTGGCTGCTCATTTTCTGGGCTGAAGCTGTCAGCAAATCACAGCCCTCCTTCTCTGTATGGAAGACAGACATAATTGTGCTTCTCACTCAGTTACAGATGAGCTGGGAGGCACCATGGGACAAATGTATGCAGGTCAAAGTCTATGGGATACTACTGTGTGGATCCCCAAAATAACTGATGTACTTTTCACTCAAGAAAAAAGCCTTCTTTGCTTACATCCATCAACTAGGTTTTTTATCCACACTAACCTTCTGTGTCTCCATTGCAAGGATATTCTTAGGCCTATTAAATCAATATGTACTGCAGGGATTAATTTTCTCAAGGATATTTTCCCAAATCTAAATTGAAGACTTCTACCAAAAACCATCAAAATTTCAAAGTACAGACCAGAAACCATAGCAAACTGTTATCCTATGACTGGATTAAGATGGTAATAAACCCACCAACTCTTCTAGACTTATGCTAAAATAACTCTCAATAAATGAATAAAGCAAACTCAGGAAGAAGCAGTGAGGTCTCAAGGGAGGTCAGTGAAAATCAATGGAATTTGTGTCAGGGAATGCAGGCCTGTCATCTCAGTAACATGGCTGGAAGAAGAGAATGTTACTTTGAAATGGTAAATGGGCTAAGCAGGGAAAACACAGGTCATAGAGCCTAAACCCTACTGCTACAGATATTCCTGCTAGCACTGCATTCAGGAACCTGGAGAGACAAACCAGCAGCTGGGGAATAGGATGCTCCACTACAGGCCTGCCTCACTGGAGTCAAGAAGAGGGGCTGCACCAAGGACACAAATGGCTGTGGGTACCAGAAAGCCCTGCTGTGCGAGAACTCCTCTCTAGGATGCACCCAGCATGCCAAGGAGTAGTGGAACCAAGAAACCTAAAGGCTGAGGGCCCTTATGCAGCAAGGCTGACATCTCTTTCACACTTACCCAGAGGGAAAAGCTGACTTGGACCTTGGCAGGCACTTGCACTGTGTGCAGCAAGTTTCAGACCACCTGAGAAACAAGGACTTTTCACCCAGCCATCTCTCAGCATATCTGGGGAAAAGCAAATCTGCAATGCCCAGAAAGCGCCACAGCAGTGAACAAGCCTGCAGTGCAAACAGTGAAAGGGGCTGTTATCTGCCAGAGATAACACAAGAAACCCATTGGAGAACTGAAATTAGTCAAGTGTCTAATCTTGAATGCAGTTTGGTATTTCTCCCACCCTGTCAATAAGTGACAAATAGTTTTGCTGGGACTATATTATATGGCTAACTCTGAGCTCAAAGTCCTTCCAGGCTTGGCCACTCTTAGCCTGAGAACTGCAGATCTGCAAGAGATTTTCCCCCTGATATTTTGCACTTCTCAGAGGAGCACCAACTGTTTGGACTTCTTTCAGTGAACCTTGGCAACCCTGCTGAAAGCAAGAAAAAAAAATCTGCCTTCACCATTAATATAGCATCATACTGCAGTAATATCTCAGCTGTTTCGAGTAATAGTTTTCCATCTCTACACGAAACTCTGATCCAAATACTGTGCTGTGTAATCATGACTGTCATTAAGCATAAATATCCTGCTCTTGACAGGTAATACAATGAGTAATAAAATACCTAGTGTTATGTACTATTGTTAACAAACTCGATTTTATACTGGGGCTATGTCTGAAAATTTTTTCACTTCCAACAAATATGTAGGTCCATCTTATAAAGAATATAGATGCAATAATATTTCAATCGACAGCATGTTGTATGAAAACCATCAAACTTTGTTTACCTCTTCACATTCTAAATGAATATCTTCCTTTCTTTCATGTTTAGTATAACTGCATTACCAGGATTTATTTTTATTTGGAAGGAAGCTGTGACAGCAGTAAGTGCAAAAGTACTCACTAGAAAAGGCACTTTGTATTGAATTTCTTTAAATAAAAAAAAAAATCCTACAATTTTTGGACACTGATACATACCTTTTTAGGTCCTACAGCTGGCAATACCTCAATATGCAGGATGTTACACTGACCAAAGATATAATTCGAGGGAGTTCTTTCCACTGTCATCCGGAAGTCTATTGGAATCCAGTGGTTGACCACTAAACTGTAAAATAAAACTGGAAAACTGATCTTTAAACACTGAAAGTAATGATCCATTTGACTGGATTGCCTAGAGGCAATTAAATTGTTAGAGGACGACCTTCACAGTTCATAAATAGAAATGGAGGTAAGACTATAAAATGTAAGGCTGTGCACTAATGACAAAATCCTCTGCCGAAAACTGAAAACTCAGAGGCTGAAAGTGACAGAGTAAAAAATAGCTGAATATAGGGTAGTGAAACTTTCACTAATCCAGGCTGAGACCATACAAAAACCAAGGGCAACCTTATATTGTACTAAGAGATATGTTCCCAGAAATTACAGGAAATCCAGTTGTTTATGTCATAGTATATGATACTACAGAAAATCACCTAAATACTGTGCTTTGTTCATGACATCTCATTAAAGAATGATAAGCTCAAAAAGATGCAATGATGTAGCTCTACTCTGGTATGAGAAACCATGAGCCAGTCTCATGAGCAGAGAGAAAAAGTTACTGGATTGGGAGTCTGGCCTTACCTAGACAAAATGTGAGAGGAACAGAATTGATGTCTATAATCTTTCAGGTGAGTTAAAAGCAGAGAGCAAGAAAAGCTATTTAAGTAATGCTGAGGGATCCTAATGTAAGAATTAGACAAAGTTTTGGAGAAAAGATTTCTAATTCTTACTTAAGGCAAGAATATAAATGACTTTCAGAGAACTGTAATAAATATACCAAAGGATTATGTATTATAATATTCTTCAGATGACCTTCCCGTCCTGTGTTTTATAATTACATGATTTACACTGCTATCTCCTAACAACCTTGGGAATACTGAAGGGTGGAAGAATATCAGAGGCCGGTCTTTGAATGCCCTATACCAGGATTCAGCCTTTTTTAAGTCCTGGTTCATGTCAGCTGCAAAAAAGGAAAGTTCAAATGCTGCCTATATTAAGACACTTGCTCTCTGTATGAAAGCTTTTATTACAAGTGTATATGCAGAGATACAGACGACCTTTGTGTGTTTGCCAAAGCTAAGGCCTGTAAGTACAATGAGAGATGCCCCCATTCTGTGACTATGTTTCCTTGCTTTTGCCACAGGGCGCTCCTCGGTTTTCATTTTCACTGTGCAAGCATACAATAGTCCTTACCTGGCTGATGGAAAAGATGGGGAATTAACTGGCCAGCCAACACCAAACTAGTGGCATGTTTTCCTCCAGCATCTGAAGGAAACCCTGCAACCTTTGTGGCATACAGCGGTGTCAAGACAGAGCTGGGGATCTGCTGTGAGCAAACACCATCAGCTGGGTAGCAGCCTGCACAGAGGCCAAGGGTCTGCTCCGCTTCCTTGCTAAATCAAAGTGTAGAAGCCAGGAGGAACTGCAATGGCTGAGGATCCTTCTGCCAGCTCCACAGCCCAGCTCTGCGTCTTACCCTTGGTGGAAGTCTCTACATGTTTGAACTTAGTTGGCTTTCCTGCCTCCACATGCAACATCCACTCATCCTCTTGAGATCCAGATCACCAGGTTTGCAGGAACCTCCAGCCTCTAACCTGAGATCTTGTGAAGTTACCACATAGAACATGTCTATATAGTCATAGTCAGCTTGGTCTTCATAGCCTGGAATTTGTCTAATTTTATATAGTGACACATGACTTTATTTTCTTTATTGAAATATTATAGAGTACGGAATTATTAAAGTGAACAAATAAAAAAAGGTTAGAAGCCTAAATCGAATAATGTTACAGCCTTTTAGAGTTCCCTTAAGTTGTCTTGTCTTTGAGAGTAAAACACAAGCCAGTATGACCTTTCCAGTCAGCTGGAGGCAACAAATCATATAATCCTAATTAACATTCTGCTCATTTATACATTTTATTCTTACAGAAAATTCAGTAACATTCAATAAGGTTTCACTGCAAGTGCCAAAAGAAAAAGAAAAAAAAACCACCATGTGCAGATGAAAAAATGAAAAATGTCTCAGAAATCTACTGATTGCCCCAGAGTACACTGAGTAAGTTCCAAATGAATGTACGCCAACGGTAACAATGGTTTTACCCAACAATTTTGCAATGTAACACTAAAGCATTTATTTTTTAAACACAGAAAGGATTGCTCTCTGACACAAATGTTTTAATGACAAAAACCATCCTATCAGCTTTAAATCTCTCTCCTTATCTAGGTCATACAAACACATAACAGCAAGAATTATGGTATGTGAATTTAAGGGGATTACTTAACGGCATGAAGTTGCTTACTCCTAAATTCTGGTAGGCTAATGAAGAACTTTATCATTAGGGAAAATCTATTATTAAAAATCCTAGTTAAATACTGATTCTATTTAAAATATTTTCCTTTTGCAAAAATCTAGCCTGGGGATAGCTTTGTTTGATTAGCTCAGCAGTTTTCTACATCTCATATATATGACATGAACAGATACACAGCTGTGGTATAACCACTCTTTATGAATAGTTCCTTCTGTGAGGACGCTATCAAGGATCTTGTCTTCTTTGATTAGGCCTTGTCAAAAGCTCACAAGTATATAAGCTTTGAAAAGATAAATATTGAAGAGGCATTCTTCCTCTGCTCTTAAGATTACATGGGAATTTTCCTTTAATGTAATAAATAAATCTCTAAGGAGTCCAGAGAAGTTCTTCTGCTCTACTGCACAGCTTGCTCCCACTGCTGGGCCATGTGTTTGCCATTTTTCCTTCCAGGCAAAATTCTCTCTCCACACATGCAGAAAGCTCGGTGAACAGGTATTTATGTGCTCTGACAATAAATTCAAAATGTGACTTCTTACTGCTTTAATAACTCAGAACAAGCACCCTGATCCTTATACACCAAGTAACGGCATCAGCTTTACACATGTATTAGCCCCAGTAGAATGCTGCTGGATTTAGATTACAACAGCATGGTTATGTTTACAGTATACTCCAAACTTTGTCTTGGGCCTCAAGTTGAATCCAAAACACATGTTGCACAGACAGTTAGAGATGGGCAACAGGACAAGAGGAGATGAGTGGTTCAGACCTGCACGGTGCCTTTACACAGACTCAGACATTCACCCATCACTCGTGTAAATGGCCCAACACTGTGTGTTAATCCAATTCATCACCTCAAGATGAGCCCTTGACATCACTGTCTTGAAGAAAGGCAGATCTGTAGCAGCTTGGCTATGATTGCTCCTCAGATGGTTTGAACAAGCACAGTGGGGCAGACAGACCACAGGCACCTCTTGCAGCAGCTGCCCAGGTACACGGAGGATGGCTAGAGCATGCGCCAGGGTTTAGTCCATTACTCGTGCTGATTATCAAAGCACAGTACAGTGTTAATTAGGTCTTAATCTGAATGCAACCAAAACCAGCTTTATGAATGCTGAATGACTGTATTGCAGAATCATAGAAATGCTTATGTTGGAAAATACTTTTAAGATCATCGAGTCCAACCCTTAACCCAGCACCGGCAAGCCCACCACTAAACCATGTCCCTAAGTACCACATCTACATGTCTTTTAAATACCTCCAGGGACGGTGATTTCACCCCTTCCCTGGGCAGCCTGCTCCAGTGCTTGACAACCACTTTAGTGAAGAAATTTTTCAAAATGTCCAATCTAATCCTCCTCTGGTGCAACATGAGGCCATTACTTCTTCTCCTATTGCTTGTTAGCTGGGAGAAGAGCCCAAGCCCCAGCTGGCTACAGCCTCCTCTCAGGCAGTTGTAGAGAGGGATAAGGTCTCCCCTGAGCCTCCTTTTCTCCACTCTAAACACCCCCAGCTCCCTCTGCTGCTCCTCATCAGACTTGTGCTCCAGACCCTTCACAAATGTTTAAATGGGGCCCTTCTGAATAAAAAAATGGTTTTTTAATTGCCCTTCTCTGGACATGCACCAGCACCTCAATGCCTTTCTTCTAGTGAGGGGCCCAAACCTGAACCCAGGATTCGAGGTGCAACCTCACCAGTGCCAAGTACAGGACAACAGTCACTGTCCTGGTCCTGCTGGCCACACTGTTTCTGACACAGGCCAGGAAGCCATTGGCTGTCTTGGCCACCTGAGCACATACTGTCTCACATTCAGTCCCTACTGACCAGCACCCCCAGCTCCTTTTCCAACAGGCATCTTTCCAGCCACTCAATTCCAAGCCTGGAGAGTTGTATGGGGTTGTGAACAGAATGCAGGACCTGGCACTTGGCCTTGTTGCATCTCATAAAATTGGCCTCCACCCACTGATCCATCCTGTCCAAATACCTCTTGCAAAGCCCTCCTACCCTCCAGCAGATCAACACTCTCAACCAACTTGGTATCATCTGCAAAGCTGCTGAGAGTGCTCTTGACCCCCTCATCCACACTGCAGATAGAGATACAACATTTCAGCCCATATGTAAGTAGGCCATGCATATATGAACTGCTGAAACTGCAAAAGGTTTGTGGCCACTGAAGACATGAAACCATTGATCAAGTGGCCAACACTTTCTGTGCCTTTTCCTACAGGTTTTTCTTTTTCTGAGGGGGAATACTGATGCTTTACATAAAAAGATCTGTTGTGCAGTTTTCAGCCTGCAAGCAAAATTTCACAATTTCCAGTCCACTGGAACTTTTCCTTTGCCAGTATATGTTTAAACAAATTCTTCTTTCCATGTTTATTGTGCTTCTCCTGAACAGTTTATGCAATCCTTTCTTTCCTCCTCCTTTGTCCCAATAATGTCTTTCCCAAGAGTGCTGTTGTTACTGGCCCCATGTAAACTCAGATGTTCCATATTCATCAGAAAGAAAGCGACACAGAGTACAAACATATTTCTGTGAAATTATGTAGGAAACACTGTTTCAGCTGGTGTTGATTTACAGTTTCAACCAAAAAAGTAATATGAAGCTCTTAATACATTCGTTTGGAGCAGCCCTAGCCCCTCTGCTGCTCAAGAAAGTGAATGCAAGCAATCATCTTTCAAACACTGGTGTTTGATTCATTACAGTAGGTCCAAAGTATAGCACTTGGAAAAATTACCACTTTATAGAAAACTGAAATGATTAGATTTTTGCCCATTATGAAGTATTTTTAAAGGATCTAGGCCTTGCAACATTGTGATAAAGCACGATGGCATATAGAGAAAGCAAAAATCCCATTATTTTGTGAGTGTTGAAAGGAATATTATTAAATAGGTGGGATAATAGTTGAGCACATGCCTGATATAATCATGTCTTTGACTGCAGGATGGACTACAGGATGAGGTATGCCCCTCCAAGAGAAGAAAATGTAAATAGTTCAAATACCTTCTTCCCTCAACATGTGAAGGAAAACGCTCTTTCCACAAGCAAAGTTGGAGCTGCAAGACTATGCACAGGAACCTCTGCACACACTTTGCACACAAATGAACTCCCAAACTGGTCCCTTTGTGCACACTGTGAGGGGATCTGAGGGTGCCATGCAGGCAGCGAGAAACAGGAGCAGGTGGCTGGCCCTGAGATTACTGTTCCTCTTGCAATGCCAACAGGGCACAACCAGCAGGATTTCTGGCACCGTGACCTACTGGCCTTACAGCACAGATTACTCTCTACACTGTCTCCAATCTCTTCCCTATTCTCATTCTTCGAGGATTGCTATAAAACCAGCATGTCCCAAGTATGCGCACTTCGGTTTCTGTACTCCAAGTTCCTGAGACACAAACCTACAGACCACAAACATCCTGGCAAGCAATCTTGGTGGTGGGAAGAGTTGTGATCTTGGCATTTGATGAATCTCACATGATCAGAGGTAAAATCCTAGCCTAATTTAAGACACTGAGGTCAAGGGAGTCAGGTTTTCACCTTGAAATCTCCTTAAAAATTTCAGTTGAAACAGAGAGACTTCAAAAGTTCTTGGGATTTATTCAGAAACTGATACATTTCTCATCCTTAAATTTGCTTAAAAAGCTGGCCAATGTGAGAGCAGTGGTACAAACAAACCCAGCAGATTTTGCATGAAGTAGGTTAGAAGGCATTCTCAGAAGCCCTCCCGCCAGTGTCACTGAGCGGATAATCATCTCTGGTTACCAGCCAATAACAAAAAGCTGATAATATCAGCCACCACAACTTAAAGAAGACAACACACCATGCCTTCATAAAATATTCAGTTGGAAAGGATCTCTGGAGGTCATCCAGTCCAACCTATATCGAAAGTAGAACCAGTTAGAATGAGCTGCTTAGGGTCATGTCCAGGCAAGATTTTAATATTTCAGAGCTTCTCTGGACCCCTATTCCAATTTTTTTGCTTACCCTCACAGAGAATAATTCTTTCCAAGTATCTAATTAAAAAGTACCTTACCAATTTTGACCACTGCCTCTTGTACCAGCCCTGTACACCTTGGAAAACTCCTCCTTTCCCTAGATCTTCTCACTTTGGTAGCTGCAACCAAAAGTAAGAATTCCCCAGGCCTTTTCTTCTCTAGGCCGAGAAGACCCAACCTTCACCACCTCCTTGTACATCACATGCTCCAACCGCACCCCAAACTGAGAGCCAGCCCTCTTTGGGGCTTGAGTCTTGTAGGAAGACACCTTTTTTCAGTCTATTTTAGAGAGTTGTGTTATTTTGCATAAATTAAAGATAAATAAATAAAGCTTATTAAAAGAAAATAAAGCTTTTAATAAACCTTGCTTTATTTATTCTGTTCAGTGTGTTTTTAAGACCCCATTTTCATTGTCTTGTCTAATTAGACATGTAGTAATATGATATCAATGGCTACTATTATGGACCCATTTTTCTTGTCACAGAGATCTACTTATTAACCTCATCTAACCTCATCTATTTCTACCATTTCCCAAAAGACTTGAAAGGTCTGAGTTTGTCCAACATGCTATGACTTTTGAAAATAATTGTCCAAGAGCAGTCTTTAAGCTTCTAGACACTATCAGAATGGTATTTGTACAATTTCTTTTGGGATTTGTACATCACAATGCTACTTTGAGCTTCTTCCCATGACAATCTCTCTCTGTTTGCACTGAACAAGCAGTAAAATAGCAGTTTAAGCTAAGAGTTACTTTTTCTACATTTTATTAAAATAAATTAATTTCAGCTAGAGGAAAGTGCAAGTTAATTACATCCTGAGCATCAGGAAACAATTAACAGCTTTCTATTATATCGCCCTAATTTCTAAGCTATACAATTATATGCTACTGCAGAAAAGGATGTATGATTATCAACACAACGATCTTTTCAGAAAAAAATGAAAGGAAATTGTTCCACTGCTGACAATCAGTGCTATAAATAATGCTAAGCTAATATCTTTTCATAAGTAATTTCCATTATTTGCAATCCTAACTTTGATTGATGTGTCGGCTGTGTGTTGTCAGATTCTCCTTCCAAAGAGGATGAGCATAAATGCTGGACTGATTCCTCAGATAAGCCGTCAGAAATTCAGCTTCCTGTGAATATTTTGCAATACTCATCAGAATTAAATTAAAAATAATTGTTTTTACTAACCATATTGTAATTATGTCTTGCATTTGCTTTGCCTCTTAAATCAGGGCCAAGACTGACTTGTGCAAACACAAAGGGACACGCAGGCCTGCTTTAAGCAGCCACAATGTCTTGAAGACACAAGTCACAACGTGAAGAGCAACAGATATGACATACAAACACTTCTTCTTAGCTGCCAATAAACTCATTTGGCCCAATATGCAGGAAAGTGATGCAGACACAGAGCCAGTGGGCTGTACAGCAGTTCAGCTTTACACGCATAGGAACACTATGGAAAAACACCCATTTTGGCAAGAGAGCTTAGTGTGAGAAGCAAGGAAACCCACACAAACCTCCATAACATGAACTCAAAGGCTACTGTGCTAGATAGTCCTTGTATTACTGGGGGTGGGAGAATCTTCCCAAACCAGGTACAGCACAGAAGATTCATAAAGCATAAATATGATACTGCTGCATCAGCAGAAGAACTTTGGTCTCTGCAGATTCCTTGTGCAATGCCCCTTTCAGGACAGCTATATCTCTCCCTCAGAAAGTTTAAGTTCTGTTTCAAGTCCTCCTTCCCTATTATTTTCCACCTCAAAAGTCTTCTTCTATGCACTGTCATTGACAAATATCATCTTGCCTGAATCTTATCGAGCTGTAATGCTCTTGGAAAGACAGTTGCCACAGCTCTTGAGAAGATAACAGTGTCCGTCTCCCCGATTCCTTCCACTGCCTTCTCCTCCTCTGTCACACCAAACATAGTAACACCATACTTGACTTTCAAGATTCCATCTTTGCTATCACCATCTCTTAGGTGCATTGGCTTTTTCTCCGATCAGCAATTTAGTAACAGTCTGGCATTTGATTTTTTTACCTTCAAGTGAGCATCTCTGCGCCTGCTGCCTTAACAGAGGAGGCACCCTCACCCACACCACCACAGACCTGTTTGGATGGAGCCACTCAAATCTTGTCCAGCATTGCTATGACCTCTACCAAAAACATGACATGTAAACAAGGGTAGAGCAGGGCAAGAATGGATGAAGGGGGTGAGAAGGGGCTCCTGGGCTGGCAGAGCTGTACTTTTAACATCAAGAATTGATTCCCTGAGAAGACAATCTCACTGCAGGATCCCCACCCCCTGACCTCAGGCCAGCTGACCTTATTCCTTTTACTGTCATTGGTGCTAGTTTGACATGAGGATAACCTGGCTGAGCCCCCCAGACTGTTCACCATGGGCTCAGATGCACCAATGCCTTACACCAGCCATGTAGCAGAAGTCCCAGACCAAGGGAATTGGGCTGCTCTTTCCTGCAGCAGTAGCCAGACACATTGGACCAACAGTCCTGTAAAATGCACAGCATGACCTACCCCTGGCTCCTCACAGAAACCAGAAAACTCTCATCTGCCTGCAAATCCCTGTGACACAGCTGGGGTAGTCCATATACTCAACTACACAATTGCAGGGAAATGGAGAATTACAGCCCTGTTACGTGAAAACACGCTTCTGTATTCACTCTGAATTAGCAAGTGCAATCAGGAACATTTTTTAATTACTTGCAACTGCACCTTTGAGATCTGAATGCATTTACTGGATTGAGGCACTGCTAAGATGCAAACTATGAAAACTGTAAAAGGCTGATAATTAAGGTGGGGGTTGCATTCTGAAGTAGTGCTGTCACACCAGTGATAAGCTGGTCATGCAAATTGCAGAGTACAAATTTCAAAATACACGAAATGTCAGTATTTGAACGTCCATTCATGCACAATTCTATGGCAAGAGTGCAGAAGTAAAGGTAAAAGCCTTGAACGAAAAGACACATTGTCAAATTTAGTCTCTGTTCCTGTACAGTAACAACATGTGCATTGGGCATTTTAGACACAACACCATTTTTACAATCTGTCTTCTACTGGAGTCTGAAATTTTTAAATGAGAATCCAGCAAATTAAGCCTTGAGGGGGTGGTCAAGCAAACCAAGCAGTGGCTGCTTGCCTCCACCATTCCCTCTTCCTGTACTTGACCATGTATTTCTGCTGGCTCCTTCACCCCAGTGCTGGCACTGGTCTGACTTCATGCTGAACCTGTTTAGAAAGTTAAATTTTTCTTATTTGGCTCCAGCTGCTTCAGTTCCCTGAACTTCTGATCCCAGACAAACACCAGTGTGGAGTGCAAGGGAAGTGATAAGAGCAGGGCAGCAGCAGCCTGCAGTTAGATCCGCTCTATCAGTAAACCGCAGCCTCAAACCGTACGTATTTCATTGACATGGGGGAAGCCAGCACCCATTTCTCCCCCTGCACTTGTTCAGAGAAAGCTTTTTTGTGGTCATGTGGTAAATTGGTTTGTAAAACTGACCCAACTGAAATACCAGCCTTCCAAAAGCTCTGCCGATCACTTCCCCAGTGCAGGTCACCATATGGTGATGGTCCAGAGATGCTTAAGCCAGTCCAAAGGAGGGAAAGCACAGAGGAGGGAACCGGAACGCAGAAACACCTATTTAGTTCCAGTGGTTTAAGCATTAAAATTGTTTAAAATGTATGGTTTACATACCCTGATTTTGCTTAAGAACAAAACCAACAATCCATCATTAACACATGAAATGCATCCTTCCCTCACCAAATGCCAGTGGTTCTGCTGAGACTTGAAGCTTTAGCATTTCTGTCTTTATTAATCTTTAGAGCCTCAACACAATTCTTCTTCAAAGACCAGGTACACCAAACCTGATTAGCTCTTGCTTCTTCCCCAGTCTTTCACCCCCTTAGCCAGTTCATCAGTTTAACCTCTTCCCACGAAAGTTTATTTTGAGGAGATGACAGGCCTTGAACACAGGAAAAAAATTATCTTTGAGTTAGCAAAAGGACTCACACATGTCTGCTCTGCCAGGATGGTAGAAGCAAGAGAGTTAACAGAATAACAATACAAGGGTTATGAAAATAAAAAGCAGAATAAGTAGCAAGAAAGTTAGAAGGGCCCTGAGCCTCAGAAGGGAATGTCTGTTTCTGAGAGCAGACCCCAAGGCCAGAGCCATCACCAAGGTGGCACTGAGTGCCTGGACACTTAGTGATGGGGATAAGGAAGTCTATGTCAGGAACTTTGCTTGACTGCAGAGAGGCTGACATTTGCTGCTCTGACAATATCCCTTCGCTTTCTTAAGTGCTACATCAAAGGAAGCACTGAAATTCTGTGAGTACTGGAGAAAGTACTGTGAGTACTCCAGAAAGTACTGGAGTCTACAGATACAAGAAATAACTCAATTAAAATGCGATGCATTGATTCCTCCCTCATCCTTGTCCATCTATCCAACAGTAAAAGCTGGCTGAGCTCCCTCCTGGCTCCAGGCTGGGCTCTTACTTTACTGATGTAACTCTGCGGGGAGTAAAGTGTAGATCCTTTCCTCAAAAGGGTACCCAGAGCTCCCTACCCATTTCAGTACACACAGTATCCTCTCGGCACCTCCACATTTGGGAGTTATTTTTCTCTGTGCTTTCAGGATGCTACTCTTGGGCTGAGGGTCTGACCTCCCAAACCAGAAATCCCAGTCCCAACAGAATCCCACTTTGGTGGCTTTACACAGACCATTCCTCACCATCCAGAACTCACCACTGCTGCAAGACACTGCTACCAACTGCAGCCAAGGTTTGCGTTGCAAGGGCTTTATTTTTCTTCAGAGCTACCCCTGTTGCGACCTGATAAATAGCTCAAATCCTTAGGCACTATCACTACACAAATAGTAAATAATAATGACAAGTGATAGAGGAACTTCTCTGTCCAGGTGCCACTGTCCCTGCTCCCACAGAAGCAGGGAGTGTGTTGTAAATGCAAACCTAGATTGCTTTTGGCACATTAATTCTGCCTTCCCTGCATGACCATCAACATCGAAACAAGTTTTCTTCATTTTTTCATAAGCAGCTCCTTCTTGCACATGCTATTCACATCAACTCGCCTGCTGATCTCTGTTAACCTGAGACAAAAGTTAATGATTGACTCCATCTGGAATGGAATACATAAAATATACAGCACAAACCACTCATACAACATTTGCCTTCTTATGTGCATAGCAAAAGAACGATCACTATTTGCACATGCGTTGTTAACTACTTGATCTCTGAGCTGCACTTGAGGAAAGATGCCGATGGCAACAACTGAATTATTAAAAGGCATAGCTAAAAGGAAAGAACTAAGGAAGCAAAGCCTTACATCTTCATTTCTAGAAATGTTGAATAGCCCACATTTTACTGAAGGACATGAGAAACTGAAATGCCTGGCCCAGGAATCTCATATATATATACAGATGGGACTTGTCATTAGAATTAGTACCAATGGGTATGATTGAAACACATGAAAGGGTGCATCAAGTATCAAAGACTCTAGAAAAATGACCATATAAATTTGAAAAACACATGCTTTTTAAAAATTTAAGTAATTTATAGTAGCTAAAATATGAAAGTGAAATTGTTGTGATAGGGTAGAGTTAGTGGGAAACCTTGATTTCAGAGCACTTCATTTTGCAGCTTTACCAACCTTAACTTCAACATCTTTTCTTTCAGTGCATCACTGTGGTGAAACCTCACAGAGAAAGCTGCCAACTTTTTGGTTGCTTGATTTTGAAAAACAAATTGATGAAAGTGAAATTATTTGGACAGAGAGTTCTGGAGGAGTCTGTTCCACAGACACCTGATGATATCACCTCTGTGTTCCATCCACCCTGAAGAAGTCAGCATACAAGGGTCTTCTCAAGTGAGACAACTGAAAACTACTTTTTCAGGGTTAGTTTGGAACCCAATCAGTAGCTCTTGGCTAAGGGAAATGCAGCCACTGGTGAAGAACTAAGGAGGTTGCAAGAAAAATGTGCAAGGGGTAGAAAAACAATCATCCCCTGAGGAGGAAGTACAAGATTGGATTGTCTTAGGCAGATTACAAAATCTCATTTTAAGGAATTCTGTCAATCCTTGAAATGGCATAGACATTTGTTCAACATCTGAAGGTCCTTCAGGATCTGACTTGAGAATAAGTGACCTCTAGACAATTCTGTATCTCAAATCCTTTTAGAGTCTAAGCTAACACCACAGTTTAAACATGCTTTCAAACACAGTGATAGCATTTACTAAAATCTGTAGTGATACAGTTTATATAACCCTGTATCATAGCAATACGTTAACACTAAAGGTCTTTTAATATCATTGCTCTAGAAACTGTGACTGTCATGTGCCATGGGCTTTCTGCCCGTTACAGCGCCAATGAACTTTTCAATCCTACCACCACAAAAAAGTTGACTGGCTCAAAATAAGGAAAAAAGTTATGGACCTGTAGGTATTACCATCCTTCACAAGTTAATGACTCTGAAAGTTATGCACTCTAATATGGTTTCTGAAAGTGGTAAGGTTCCTGAAGTGAAACCTTTGGAAGACCAGTGAAAACCGGTTTTGTCTTACACCTTCAAAATGTGTGGCTGTTTACCATGTAAAACCTTTACCTTTGTAGAACAAAACTCACACACCAACTCCGACAAAAAGGCAAACAAATTTCTGTTGAATCTTTTGTCTCTTCCAAAAGAAAGAAATATCTGTAAGAAACATGCTTCATATTTCTCTAAGTAGAAAGACAATGCTGATTATAAGAACTATTCTATCAAAATCAGCGCCTCATCTAAAAAGTCTCATAATTATTTATTGAACTATTTAACAGAAGTGTAAATAGGCAAAGATGTCACTTCTTTGATTAGTCACTTTGGTGATTAAGAGGGATTCAAAAGTCAGCAGAGACATTAAATGTCGTTCAAGTTATATCCACTACAGAGAACTGCACCATATATACAATGGCAATAATAGGTGTTTAAATATTGCTGCTCAGTCAACTGAAGCCTGAGGATCCCTGAATTACTAGACACATTTTCTGCAAGAAATGAGGGATTCTTGGGAGATATACAAGATTTTGGTGGCAATCTCACATCAAGAAACAACAGACAAGGAGATTTCAGACACCCCTAACTTGTAAGATAGGCAACCAGCATCTATATCAAAACATGCCCATGGAAACTGCTTTTGGTTGCCAGAGGGCAAGATCAGCGCTATCCAAGTCAGGGCTCAAACCCAGACAAAATACTTTAGTCCTTCCGCCAAATAGCGCTGAAATGGGCACAACCTGTTGCCTTCAGCGATGAGGGAAATGAGCTTGGAATTGCTCTGCTTCTGATAAAATTCTTGTCACCTTCAATAGTGCCATTATTAAGCTTCTAACAATGACTATCCAAAGCACTAAGGATGTGACACCTTCCTTCAGGCACTCCTAGCAAGGCCAAGGAAGCTCAGGGACATTCACTACGAGGCACAGGTTTGCAGGCAGGGATGTAGAGCAGTGGAGGCTTCAAAGGGCTCTCCCAGTCCTGAGGAAGCTGAAGGGCCCGTGATCCCCTCAAGCACAGCTCACAGTTTCTTCAGGAGACAGTTCCATCATATTCATCACTGCTAACTTATGGAACCTTTTAAGGGCAGTGCTGCTCAAATCTCCTCAGAAGAGACAGCTCACCACTGAACAGCTATAGGGTCTCTGAACCTGCAGCAGAACAGAGGGAAGAGCCGAGATTTTGGGTGGTTAGAGCTCCCAGGCAGCCAGAGACTCCACAGTTTGTCCCTGCAGGACCAGCACTGCCTGCAAAGCTCACAGCCGCATCATGCCCATGCCAGCTCTCGCCTTGCTCTTGCTAATCTCCTGCATGGCAGCAGAAGCTGACAAAGGGTCTGTTCTGACCTGTCACACTGCTGAAATCTTCAGCTTTCCTTCACAGCTGTCAGCTTAATAATTTAAAGGCTCGCCAAGAGCCAGACTTCGGAAGTCCTCACTTTAAAAAATATGTTTCTATTAACCAAAAGTAAGAGTTAGGCATTTGCTCAGACAGCTACTGGGTATAGAGGCAAAGAACACTACTGGATGTAAAAAGGTACCATGTTATTTAACATATAGCACAAGATCTTGTTTCTTTTTCCATAAATCACCCTGCCCATGGGCCAGGATTTACATCACAGCCTGTGCCAGCAGCTTCCTGGGTGCCAGCTGACATTACACACATCAGGGCAGAGGCCCCTGACCTTGCAAAGGCAAAACACAAATCACAAGCAACGAGAGACAGGAACAAGGAGCAGGAAAAAACTCTGTTCTACTTCTTTCCCTCCCCTAGCCACTGTGCACTTGCCTAGGGAATGGAAGGGGGCACAGGGCTTCCATTCCCACCACGGGCACTGCCAGTGTGCAAAGCCAGGCTTGCCAAGGTGCTGCTCAGACAACTTCAACCCTCACTGCATCAGATCCCTGCCAGAGACGGACAGATGGTGCAAAAGGCCACAGGAACAAGAGCTATGGCCATGAGGCAACATGTGAGGCTGGAGCGAGACAGGCACTAGAAACTTTGAAGGAATTTAAATCAAGCAGCTCTGATAAGTATTTGAGTTCAGACACACGTGCTATTTGGTCTAGTAAAAGAGTGCTTTAAATACCTACATTTGGTTGGGTTTGTGTAAGTAACACCATGCTCACAGTTTCGTTTTACACTTTTACCCTGAAGTTATGTGCTCATCTTGCATGCACTTTCACCCAAATACACACAGAATCACCTGTCTGCCTGCATCATTCCCACTGGGGGCTTATCTTGCAGTTGTAAGCATCACTAAGAATAGAGTACAGTATGTTTCCTTGAGTGCATGTGTGTGCTGGTTTTCTATCATCTGTTTTCCTGCCTCAAAGGCTGCTGATATAGCCTGTCTTTGATCCTAAAAATGCTCCATATTTTCGTTTAGAATTAACAATTATATGCTTATCTTGGACAGGAAAAGGGAAACTTTAAATGCAGGGTTGGCTAAAACTTGTCTGCCAGCCGGTTTTCTATCACTTATTTTGTGGCTTTTACTGCCTGGAAAACTGAAGAAAACAAATCCTTTGGACAGAGTATCCCAACAGAGAAACAGAATTAAGTTAAGAAAAAACTGGGGGAAGTACACAATTTTGGGTGCAGTTTCACAATACAGTTTCAGCTGACCCAACAGCTCACTGCTATCCAAATGGAAATTTTGTGTCTTCTCCACCACCCCCACTTCTTCCTTCTGGCTCCACATTCCCAACACCTATCTTCTGTGGCTTCTGGAAGCCAGCAGATAAGAAAATTAACCTACCCACCAAATCACCACATTGGATCTGCTTTCAAGAAGTCCAAGAAGTTACATGAGCAGACACAAAGAGGAGGTAGGACTACACTACTGGAGAGTAGGAAAAGGGCCAGAAGGAGAGAGGATCTCCCTGTACAGCAGTAGCCAGACATTATGCACACTGACTTTTTCATGAACTCACAGTCCAAGCAGATCTAAGCCACTTACAGATTCATGAAGGAATGTCCATAGGTAACTTCACAGGATGGGCAATAATTATTTTGTATCTGCAGATCACCTTGCCCAAAAAGACCACCATGTTTAAATGCCTTAATAAATAAAATGACAGATATTCTTGATTGTACCACTGATGAGCTGATTCTAGGAGCCTGACTTGATAACATTTCCTCAGTTTCTCCTTTGGGAAAGATTGCACAGCTTTTTTTTTTTTTTTTTTTCTTCTTTTTTTAAAAAAATATTTAATTATGAGGTATACAGAAAGATTAATGTGATCCTTATAGAAATTTTGTATTAGCCTTAAATCTTCAACTTCTAGTAACATAAATCAGGAACAGCAGGATTCATATCTGGCACTTGGATGAACAACTCTGCACCAAATCTACCATGCAGGACCTGTGCCAGTGCACTCCGTCACTCTAAATTTCACTTCAGGCTACTTTGAAGCAGAATCTCAAGCTTGGAGCAGGCACTGGTGTGCACTGGAGCCAGATCACCAAAATAACATTTACTTGCCAAACATGGATATCACTGCTGTGCATCACAAGGTGACATCTCTCCTTACTTCGTGGATGCAAACAGGAACGGTGTCTGTACTAGCAGCAATGATTGCATCTTCCAAAGCAGGGAACATTTCTATCACTTTGCAGTGTTTGTCTGGCATCTGAGCAAAAAGTTTAAAAAATTCAAGCAAAAACTACTAGGAAAATATTTTTACCATCTCCTTCTAGGAACTTATATAACACATGGGATTGTTCTTCCTGAATCACAAGATGATCCATCACCAAACTGAAATTATTAAAATTACTTTTTCTCCTCTGTAGCGTATAGGTACAGCCGGCACACATAGCCAGCACACATCACAGAAATTAAAAATTAACTGAGTCAGGCATTTTTGTTCAAGGCTCCTGTGCTGCTCACAACTCCAGTCACACAGCACTGTTAATTGCTGCTGGCACTGACAGTAGGGATCCCCTTCCATCTGCTGGGACCAGCTGATGCAAAATAAAAACAATCCCTTGGAGTGAGGCGCAGCTCCGCGGGGTCAGCGCCCGGCGCCGCTGCCAGTGCCGGCCGGGCAGTGCGGGAGCGCTGCCCTGCGATCGCCTTGGCTCTCCGTGGGGTGCTGAGACACTTCACCGCTTACGGTTTCTTTGGGGTTTTTAATCTTTAAAGACGCCGCACTCCTGCAGCGTTTGATGCGTTTAGTGACGCAGCAGCCTCTCCCCAGCCGCCTCCTGCCCCACGCAGGGGAGCAGAGGTGCCCGCGGCAGAAGCCCCCGTGCGCTGCTTTCCCTCCCCGGGCTCGCAGCGCCGGCTGCGGCCCCTCGTCCTCCTCGCTGCTGAAAGCGGGGCCGGAGCCCGGGGGCGCGATGGAAGCGGGGCAGGTGCTCCGGTGCAAAGAAAGTCCACGGGGACAGACCCTCGCCCTCCGCCCCGCAAACCTCCCCCTCCCGCCGTCAGCGGGGCTGCTGCTGAGCCCGGGTACGCGTCCCCGGCAAAGCGGGAGGAAGGCACCGCTTACCGGAGCTGCTCGCCGGTGAGCAGGACCTCGGCCATGTGCTCCAGCTCCGCCGCTTTCTGCTGCATGCTGCTCATGCCCTCCTCCATCGCCGCCGGCCTGCGGGCACAGCACCGCCGGGTGAGGGGGGACCGGGGACCCGCCGCCCCCCGGCCGCGCTGTCCCCGCCGGCAGCTCCGGGGCGCCTCCCGCCCGGCCCCGGCGGCCGCGGGGCTCTGCGCGGTGGTGGCGGGCAGCGACAGCCACCTCCTGCCGCTCCGGCTCACCTGAGCGCGTCAGGTCACTTTTCCCCTCGGCAGGCTCGGATCCCTCCCGCCGCTTCCCGTGTTATTGTGTCACTGGCAGGCGGAGAAACACATGGCTGCAGCCGCCGCCGCCGCAGCCGGGCTCGCCGAGGCAGCAGCGGCCCCCCCCGGCTGTCACACGGCAGGGTCGGCGCTGCCCCCGCGGGAAGGGCCCGGCTCCCCGCCGGGGGCCGCGAGCCAAGCGGCTGCTGCCGCTCCCCTCCCCGCCAGCCCCGGCCCGGGAGGCAGAAGGCGGCCGCGCACGGACGAAGGAGCGCAGCGCTCCCCGGCCGTGCCTCCCTTCCCGCGGGTGCAAAGTCCCGTGCCCTCCCTTCAGCGCTGAGCTCGGGAGAAGCCGATCCGACTGCGCGGGCGGAGATGCGCCTGCCGTCCGCTCAGGTAGCGCGGGCTGCGCCTTGGCAGTGAGCCTTAGAGATGCAGCGCGGGGCGGGTAGTAGATGATCTGGGTTTTCACCCGCAAAAACAGCTACTGCCCTCCTGCAGTCCACATTTCTGCTTATCTGCCACCCGGGCTTATTTTCAGACTCTGGTCCCCTGCTCACGTCAACTCTTTGTCTCCAGGCGACAGAGGATGCAGAATTCTTGAGGGCAGAGGAACATTTTGTCTTGGCAACGGGAAATAAATTGCAAGGTCATGAATACTGTTTGTCAACATTTTTGATGGGGAAAAAATCGACCTTTTTTCCAAAAACAGTCCTGGAGGAGGCTTCTTCTGCAGTGGTCCAAACATGGTTTTCATTTGCAAACACATGCAATACCTTGATTACCTACTCATTCCCTTTATTTCTGCCTGCACATACTCTTGTGCATGGAAATTGCATCTGCTAAAGTACTTGCAATACTGTCATCGATTCAGGACCAAACTGATAGAACCACAAGAAGAACTAAGAAGGAATCAAGTGAACCTAGTAGTAACCAGAGTACAGACAATGAGAAGAAGGTGATTCTTTGCACGGCCCATAGTAGACTTGTGGCCTTTATTACCAAAGGTGGCTGTGGATGAAAAAAAATGGACTTGCAGCCAGGGACAAAAATACTTGGAAAAGAAATATACATAGGGTTATTAAGCAGACAGCAGCCACATCCAGCTCAGGAAATTCTCTGTTCTAAAAATAATTGTCTCACAAGGCAAGCACTTGTGTGACATTTCATATGTGTTTTCCCTGCTGCTCCCTAAGCATCTGTTTATAGCCACTGAGATGAACACAGGACTAGATGGACCTTTGGTTCAATCCAGTAGAGTCCTTCTAATGGGCACCTTTGTGGGTCTCAAAGAGCACTAGAGGTCCATGAATGGCAAAGGGAGAAAAACACAATCTGTCTTCATTTCATTTGGGCCAGAGACAGCAGACACCATAGGACTGTAAGCACTACAGCTTGAGATTACTTTCTGTAAATTTGGAAGACATACATTTAATCTAAATACTTGCAAACACCCTCTAATTCCACTCATACTGCAAACATACAAAGTACAGATACACAGAGCTGGAAACAAAAAGAGAATTGAAACATCCATCTCATCTGACCTTATCTTTAGGACAAAGAATGTACACAGTAATTTTTATAAAGCACGTTATCACATGACTGAAGGAAATACAGTTTCAAGAGAATGTACATTGCAGATCATTTCTGGGTAAATCCTTGGCTCTGTCACCTGGGTTTGGCTGATTTCATCTGCTCACTGCTGCTGCAAGGAGATACACCGTTCTTTCAGGCTGTGGCAGCACAATCTGCAATGTGTCTTATGCTAGTTTTCCCACTTTTAGGACCTCTGCTTGTTGAAATTCAATTCACTAAACAGGCAGAAAAGTACCATAAAGTGGAGAACTTCTGAGCTAGTGAGAAGATCTGTGCAGATGGTTACAGGGTACAGTGAGTGCCAGAGCTGATACCAAGGTAGTGTGGGTCTTGGCAGTTCAAAATAGGAACAAAAGAGGTGGAAGAAGGAGAAGAAGCTGTCTTTATGCAGTGACAAGGTATCATGACAGGGCACTTGTGGAACTGCAGCCTGAAATCCATATCTTTCTTTGAAAAGTTTTGCAACTTGCAAAATGCAGCCCAGTGCAGATTCCTGTACTGGATTCTTTAATGATTATAGAATTTCATGTTGGCCTTTGCACATTGATATCCCATTTGTAATTTGTTCCACATGTTCACACTGAAATTTCTTACAGTTACAGTTATCCTGAGAGGAGGGAATTGGCTATCAGTCACTCCAAGCCTGCTGTCACCCACAAAAGGTTAATTGACATAAGCCTGAAGGGTCGGTCACATTTCAGCCAAGAGCCAGTAAAAAATTACACAAAATAACCTGATTAGATGTTTGCAACTTGTTTTTAATGCACAGACTGCTACAGAACATAAGGTCTAGCAAAAAATTTGGCTGTGTTGACCCTTCCTCCCAAGACAGGCTGGTCACGAAGACTAAGACACTCCTCTAAGAGGTGGGGCAGCATGTCCCGAGTCTGAAATCCTGGCTGCGAGAGAGAGAGAGAGAGAGGCATCTCTCTGAGAAAACCTCCAGGAAGTAGATTGATTTCTTTTTTCAGATATAGGGTCAATTTTAGAAGTCAGTGCCTATTTTAGATATGAATACATGAGTTTTACCTTAGCATGCCTGAAGTTAAGTGAGATGGAGGTAGCTAGCCAACAGTAAGGCATTCCTCAGCCAAAAGCATAACAGATCTTTGAGCTGGAGCCCTGGGACACTTCAAAACATCCTCCACAACATCAAGAGAGGAAAAAAAGCTGCATAGGTCTACTGAAGGGTTGGTACTACAGGTGCGAGGGGAAGCTCAAGTGTCTTCCAGTGACTTTTGATGACGCTAGAGGCTCTCTGGCATGCAGTCAGGTGTAAGGCTGCACACTTGAACCACCAAGGTCACAACACTGTGGAACATCATGCATGAATAGGCACATTGTATTAGAGCACTGGGTTTAGAAAACGTTACTAAGTTGTATAAACTTTCTTATCTCATTTAGTAAATGCCCAAGTGGTGAAACACTAGATGTTTACATAATGAAATAAGAATATTGCTTTCACTGCTTTGAAGACTATTGTATCTGTGGCCTACATTTTGACTTGATAAATTAATCTGATACTTGATAAATTAATTCTTTAGTCTCACTAATTTTTTGCAAGCTTATTTTAACATCCTCATGAAAGAATTAGAAGTATTCATGTCTATACTTCTCATTTCTCCTATAGCCTTGTTCTTGAGTCCCATATAAAGTTGTTTGGCTTTCCCTTGCTGAGATTACTTGAGCTTTTTAAACAGGAAAGTGACACATATGCAAAAGATGGTGAAGCACTTCAGGGACAAAAGGCATTAGCAGGTAAGCTGTTGGATGGTTGTGGGGCTTTTTTCCTAACATCTTTTGTATAAGAGACAGCATTATGTAAACATCAAATTTAAAAATACATGGTCATTCTCTTTGCTGAGAAAGACAAATACAAAATGGTTTTCGGCTTTTAAGTTGACCGTTTATTTAAGTAGCTCTTGCAACACTCATGGAAAATTAGTGTGAAGGGTTTTTCCTATATTCCCATGCTTATTTGCAAAGAGAGCTCACTTGTCTTTGTGTTTCAACTGGTTGACTTCCTTAGCACTAGAGGCCTGGGAAGGGGAACCATAGGAACTACCAGGTATTGTCCAGTCTGCCCTCCTCTTTTCAGGCTATGTACAATAGTGTTTCCCACACATGGAAGTGCAGAGATTACATTCATTGCTGGTCTAAGTTTGAACCATTTAAGTTGTCTGCTAGGAACTTGGTCATAAGAATCAGTGCTTGTGTGATTCAAAGGACAGAATGCATCTGGCCAAGCTAATTTTAGTCTTGTGATAAACCACAGGAAAAGTTAGTAAGTTTTCAGAAAACAAAAAGAAAAGAAAAAGGATAGGTTTTAAACGTCTTTTTTTCTATTATTGCATCCATGTTCCTGCAAAAGCCACCGTGGTGAGACAAGAGAAGGAATTTTTCACAGTCTGTCCAACTTTTCAGCACTAGTGTGAGACTCATATCTGTTTAGATTCTTATATTTCGTGTGTCACTGACCTGGTAGTTGTTATAATAGTAAGCTGAAGTGCAGAGAAAAAGGCATTTTGATCCCGAGATATGCAGAGACAACCTGAAAGGGGTTTTCTAAGACTGTCCTTACAGCACTTCTCCATTTTGCATTAAATATTCAAGCACTCACTAGGCCAGACAGAGATTCCTCTCCAGACTGACAGCTAAGGCATGACCAAGAGATGGGTACGCGCTTTAGTGCTTGCTCTTGTGAGCAGGTAAATATTTTATAGGAACAGGCAGCTTCAATAAGATAAAAGATCAGAAATTCACATCAGACCAGTAACCCAAATAATTCCAGTTGACAGTATACTCTGTTAAACCAGCATTTTGCACTACCCAATGAATGTTGCTGTTTGTTCTATCCATTCAAGTCCCCCACTTTATTATACCTGGAATATTTTCCAATTCCTCTTATTTCATATATTCATTAGTTTTGCAATGATTTCGAATTCTGAGCGTCACGAAAATATTTACAAGTCAAAAAGCAACTGTAAACCTTTCTGAAATCTCAGGTTTATCTTTGAAGAAGTTAATATGTATTTCTAGTAGTTCTCTTTTTTTTGTTTGTTTTCTCTTTATTTTATTCTGCATTTAACCAACAGCAATTAGGAACTTGTTCAGCCAAAGTTATATGTTCAGTCCAAGTCATCGTCCTAGACTTGTGTTGCATCCAGCTTAATGCAGGGACTGGGAGGTGTGAGTCAGCTGGGAAGTGTGACTAAGAGCTGAAGAGGAACTGCTTTCTAAACCACTTCTCAAGTGTGAAGGCAACACCTTCTAGCTCAGTGGTAAAAGCCAGCTTCTTAAGCCGTCCCCCAGCCGTTAATGCACTCTGGTGTCTGGCTGCAAGATTTAAAATGTTTGCTTAAAGCACTACAGCTTGAACTGGTAGTTTGACACTGAGCTGTGATCAGCCCCGAACACTCAGGCATGGGTTGGTTTTCTTGTTCGTTGGGAGACCACATGTAAGAGCTGAGATTCAGTCTAAGACACCTTAGTATCCTGCTAGGCCTCTGCTATCTATTCCTGCTTCTCAGTGCAAGGTTCTGTTGACTGTTTCTCTCTCCACACTGCCCACGATGGAGCACACTCTGCCTCAGGAGATCTGGCTCTTTGTTTCCTGGAGTGAACATCACAGCCAGGGCTTGGGGTAGGTGCTGGGTGCAAGCACGCGGTGCGCATGTCTCTGGGGAGATGTGGTTCTGGTGGCAGGAACAGAGGCAAACAGTTTGACAGATGCCAAACAGCTGCTTCTGTGAGGCACAGAATCACAGCCCTCCGCACAGACTGATGAGGCTTCAGCATTGTCTCTGTCCTTCGCCCCATCCCACCCTGTCATTCATTAGATGAGGCTGTGGGGCACACAGAGACATCCCATGGCTGAGGAACACCCGCCAGCGAAGCCACTCCTCGGCTGACAGACCTCCCTGGGGCACAGGCAGCAGCACAGCACACTGCCACTGTGCCACCACTGCTGTGCGACATCAGAAATCCTGCAAACTGATGGCATCCCTCAGCTCCACTGGGAGAATCACCACCAGCAGCTGTGCTGGAGAGCCTGATTCGTCCATGTCCACGTAAAGAACTGTTGCCAGTGTTTAATCATTCTGCCACCCTGTGGCCCTTTCAAGAATTTAAGTATCAAAATGCCAATTAGAAAATTGTAGTGAATCGATGCTCCACAAAAGAAAAAGACTGTTAAATTAAGCTCATTTTATAAAGGAATACTCTAGATAATACAATCCTTGCACACAGTTAAAAACACAAACATATTTGACCCCATCATTAATTTCCCTCCTCAATGAACACCAAAATAACTGCCCAATCTAGTAAAAATGGAAAATTAAAGTCAGGAAAACACTGGATAATTCAATATTCTCTTTCATGAAGGCACTTTGCAAGCATTTGTCTGGGATTTCCTGGATTCTTGAAATATTTCTGGATGTCTTACAGTGCTGAAGCAATAAGATGAACTCAGTAGACCATGATTCTAAAATAAATCAGAATCTGCATTGTGCTGAGATATAGCAAAATGATCATCTATGACTAGTCCCTTTATTGAATTAAAGAGAAGGTATCTTTAGTTTTCTTTTATAAAGGTATCTTTTAGAATTCATTATGGAGAGAAAGTTCTTCTGCAGCTCTGCATCAGGGTGACTGGATGCCAGAGAAACTGTTGGAAGGAGGCACCAAAACACAGAACTGGGATGAAACAGAACCATACCAAGGTTTTATCATAAGACCAAATTCAGGTTTCTTGAAATAGAGAACCTAGTAAACAATATTGGCAAGGGCTGAGCTGTAGTGGGAACACTGTTCTGCTTTCAACACCTCAGCAGAAAAAAAGCATCTAAAAATCAGTCTTGAGTCCAAGAAGAAAATTTCACCAATGTGCATTCACACAGGGAAGAGGGGTGAAATGAGGATAAAAGGTCCAGAAAGCACCAGCAAAGAAAAGAGGATTGGTGAGAAAAGCATCCCACTAAGAACATAAGTAGGACTTGAGCTGGGGAAAACAGAGGGAAAGAAGCTGGAACAGCAGCAATAAAGCCGGGCTGAGGTAAGAGATGGAAGGAATAAATTTTCTTTGTGATGTCCCTCAGAATTTTTCCCCTCTGTATTACACTGGCTTCACAGCAACCATCAGAGAGACAAAACCCTCCCTCCCTATCTGCGCTGACTTCTCTCTCTGGAGAGGAGCCCTCCAAATTGTCACTCTTAAAGATATCAATATAGAAAACTCACCTGGAAGCATCTCAGAAGACCCACTTTCTGCACATTCCCACCATGGAATAGGATCAGCTAAACCTGTACTTTTTCTATAACACAACTTGGCAGATCCCAGTGCACACTCCCCCAGGAATGGAACATGCACAAAATTTTTAATTAAAGCTTTCTAAGTTTTTTAATTGCCTTTGATGTTTCTCTCATTCAAATAATTAAATTTGGGAGGAAAACTCATTTAGGTCTCTGAAAAGGGGCTTAAAGGGCAGTATTTCCCCTCATGCCTCACACAGGGTCTCTTCTGAAGCAGTTCATGATAAGAGCAGCCTCATCGACTTACCAAACAATTTCCCAGGGAGAAGCAATTCTCTTAGGTAAGGTCCATGTCCAAACTGATGACCCAGTCTCCACCAATTGAATAGGAGAAGGCGAGAGGACAAGGATCTCTCCTAAGTGTACAGGCAGGGAACTTACATTTCTGAGTCAAGAGTGACTGAGGATCTGAGAGGCCAAAACACGCAGTGAATGGAAAGTTACTCGTGTTGTCCTGGTTATAGCCTACCACATGATATCAAATTGTCCAACATCTCAAGGCATTGATAGCCCTTGTGATATACTCACTACTATTCATTACTCACAAAATTGTAAGAAAAAAAATCCTGCTACTCATTGATGCTGAATACTGGAGTTTGACATGAGGACAAACATTTTTCCTCATGACAAACTCCAGTATTCAGCAGCAGGAGAAAAAAATACAGATGGCTAGCATCTTCAGAGAAAAAATACCAAAATATAATAGACATGGGATTATGAATGCTTTAGGCATAGGCCCTAGTGGTACGTATGAGGGAGGTAGATGGCAATCTTCAGAACAAAATGTTTCCAGCAGAGATGTCTGCAAAGTTTTTCCACTTTCACATCAGGCTGAGGGTTTCAGGGTAAAAAGGGCATGGGACTAGGAGAGCTTCTAGGTATATAGGGGAGCAGGACGGGAAGGGTATAGCCTGCGCATCTAACATTTCAGCATCAGGAAGAAAATTGAGCATGACAAAATTAAGTGAACTGTTAATTCTTGGACAGTTACAGTCTGAGATCTCATTATTCATCATGACTGAGAGTGAGACTAGAAGGCCCTACAAGCAGAAACATGAGAAACAACTGAAATGTAATAGAATCGGATATTTGTTCTGCAGCAACATTAGGTTTGTTGGATAGAATTTTTATGATGTGTTCATTTGTATTGCATTTTATTCTTTCCCTATATAATAAGGCTTCTGCTCCCTTTGTTACATGAGCTTTTCCTATATTGGCTTCTTCTCATTTAAGTTTTCATCCTGCTATTTTTTACTGTCATTTTCCTGTGCCATGCTATTCCTCTACTCTATTCTCTTTACAAATAGAATACTTGATGCATTTTCCTGTTTGGGTTTTTTAAAACATTTTGCATCAAATGGCTATTGCTTCCACATTAATTTGATTAATCTAGTAATTTATTTTAGATTCATATACAGAGAGTATAAGTATGTGGTTTGCTGGGGTATATTTGTAGCATATATCCCTAGCAATGCCTTAAAAATGAATAATAAATTAACTCAAAACCACCCATTCTCTGAGGTTACTACTATGCAGATAGTAGCTATTCAAGAAGTGAGATGATATGGCAACTTGCCAGATGACACATACTGATATTTAGGTTGTCACTATTAAGAAGGTCTCCAGGCTGAGCCTTGAAATTAGCCACAAAATTCTCTACACAGTATTAAAAAAACTACATTTAATCTCATGTAACTCCTAGATATTAATGATAACACTGTTTCAAATAATTCTAGCAGCAGATGTTTTATGTGATTAAATTTTAGGACTGGCAGTAAAATATTGCTGTTAATTTTCTCAACTAGCAAAATCATCTGAGTCTGAATTACAGGTTTTGCTGTGGTAGAAGCACTCTAGCGATCTATCCAGAAAATTATGTATGGGGAGCAAAAGATTTTAATTATGCACTCATGCATGAACTAACATGGCCGCCTGACATATAATCTAAATCTAAAAGGAACTGTGTCCTTGTAATTATTACATTCTTGAAAAAAATAGCTTGTTCTTTCCTGCCAATGTGAATAGACACCACAGCACCTTCCCACCCATGGCACCAGTGTTTACACCGTGAGGACAAGCTGTGTAGCAGTGAATGTTCTGGCTGACTGGCTGAGACTGGGAGAAGCTCTGAACTCAGGCTGGCTACCAGCTTGTTCAGGTTTACCCCACCTTATCATGGAATCAGTGTGGCACGACTGATCCTCTGCCTTTGTTTGCAATTACACGCGCAGTCCATGCAAAGAAATAATGTAGCAACAAAACGGGTCTCTAATTGCTGGTTGTCTCATAAGAATTGGGCACTGGGTTCTTGCTTGTCACAACTGTATACGGTGAAATTCTCAAAGTCATTTTCAAACTGTGTTGATTGTGTGTGTGTGTGTGGCTATTTCAGTGTATGCTTTCCAGCTTTGAGTGTTTCTTCTCCAGTATTTCCAGGCCAGAACCAATTTTATGTCCCCAAGATACTCCAAGCTATTGTATATTTTACGCTAATATTTACGTTTGATTACAGCTGTTTATTTTCCCCTTATTTGAATATAAGTGTTTTGCATCTCCCTGGTGGCCTGTTAAGACTGACAAGACAGCCTTGTCTGAGGTAGCAATGAGCTATCTGGTTATTCTACTAATTGGCTGAAATTTTCCCTGTTTGAGCCTCAGACTCATTAGCTCCTGCTTTGTGGGGCTTTTCTGGCTGACATCATCAGGTATGATGGTTTTAGTGGGGTATGATAATACAAATGAATCAAGGTCTGGAACATAGAATATGCAAACCACTGTTTTGCTATTTTACCTTTCACAAAAAAAAAAAAATAGTTAAAAAAATTAAAGTACGTCTCCATAACCAACTCCAATGGAGAGCAGAAAAGTGTGTGGTCTGGTGATTTAGGGGGTCTGAATTTATTTAGGATCCTGAGTTATCACTAAAACCTGAACATTGTCATTAACAAAGAGAAGCACATCTAGTCTTCAATGAACTTGTTTAACTCTTTGTGGATCACAGTCATTTCGACTTTCACCACATCTCCCAAGTTCCACAATGTGTTGCATAGAAATTTATTCTCTCCTGTTATCCATTGCTTTCTGTTCTTTTCAACAGTAATCCCCAGATTTTATGTTTAGGACAGACTAGACAATCATTATCCAGGACAGGTGTGCACCATGGATTTATACAATGGCATAATTATATTTTCTGTTTTGTTTCTCTTTTTCTTGTTTTCCTAGGAAGGAAATGTGACACTTTCATTGTAGACAGTCATTCTCCCAGTGTCTCACGGGAGTCTGCGATGTGCTGAAACAGTATTCAGAGCTCTAACCTCAGTCACACCTACAGCTTTGGTGGTCACCTTCTCTATTGAAACACAATGAGCACATCCAATGGGAGATATTTCTAGACAATGAGTAACAGTCATTTAATGAGTGCAAATGTAACATGCATTCTAATTTTAAATACTGCAGATGGCATTCCAGCTGAAAAAAGAAATCCTTGAACTAGGGCTTATGAGGTTTTAATCAAAATGGGTCTCTCTTGTGGAACAATTTCCAAGAACTGTAACTGTGAATTGTGTAATTATCGCTGAGCTGATAATGTGTTGCTGTATTCAACTTTGGCACTGTACCAGTTTTTCCAGTGCTGGCTTTATAATTTTTTTTATTTTCTCAGCTACCTCTGTTGTGCTTTGAAGGACATCTGTAAGTTTCTAGTGTGTACATCTTTGTCATTTAAATGCCCCTTTTCATGTAGCCCAATTTTCTCACTACATTTAACTGCAGAGCTCCCAAGCACTTGAATTGCAATCACACATGGGAAGTCATCCTCCTAACACACTACCTAATGACTAGAGCCTGACAGTGCTAATGTGTACTGTTATGCTATCTCTCGCTTCATTCTATGTTTTAGTTGTGGAGCTTTGGAATTATTTCTTTTATTTGATTGGTCACAGATGCCCTTCATTTATTTAAAGGTTCACATCCCTGATGTTTGAGTCCTGGGAAAGATTATACAGGGCCAAGAACTTCAATGGTAAGACTATAACAGTCTTCAACAATCCTTTTTGTGTTTTGCTAACTTCACTCAACATTAGTAAACCACATTCCATTGACACTAACTTCCATTAATATTTGTCAATTGAAAAACTATGCCAAAGCTTATCTTGCTTCAGACTTGACTTCATTGACCCTGTTCCCAGCCCAGCTGAGGATACTGAGGCTATTTAGCAGTTCAGTCTACTTCTCCCTCATGCTGACAGGTGCACACTTTATACCTCACAGCTGTACACTCACAGCAGCCACTTAAAGCCTCTAATGGCCACGTGGGTGGACTGATTGCAGTTAAATTGGCATGGCTGAATTAACTGCTTCCTCAACTCTTGCTTCCATTCTCCTACAGGTGAGTTTCACTCCTGCATGTACCATGATGTGACATGCTCCTGAGCCCGGACAGTTTCAGCCCACCAGACCAGCTCAAAGTGAAAACAGAACTCACTTATGCTACAGCAACTCCAAAGCAAATAAACAACCCCCTGAGCATCAATATAAAATAATTTCAGGAGCCTAACAAGCTCCCATGCCATTGCATGCATTTCCTTATGAATTGACAGCAACACTGATAGTTCAGCATCTCTTAATTTTGTCTGCAATTCAAAGTCATTAAATGATTCATCCATGTTTCAAGAAACCAACTTCATGACTTTCTAGACAAACCCATGTTTGTCAGTTAGGTCACCACTCTAAAGCATTCTCAGTGAAAACAAATGCATAATACCAGTTGTTTCTGAGAAACAAGACATATCTGTAGATTTATATCCATGTTTTTGCTTGACAAGCCTCTTAGAATGGATCAGAGCAGCATTTCCCTAAGAAGGGGCTTCAATATACCACCCAGCTGTTGATTTCTACCAAACTTCCAGGAAATTTACCTGCCAAATTTGCTTGACCTTGAACAGCAACTTCCGGAGTGGTAAGTGAGGGACAGGCAGGGAAAGATGGCAGGCAGCCCAAGCATATACATTTCAGTTCCTAAGCAAAAATATATCAAAAGCATTTTCAACCAGAACTACCACGATAAACAAAACTGATTAAAAAAACTGATAGCTACTACAAATGTGTCTGACCACAAATCAATGCCAACTCCTGAATAACATCCAGTGATTTAATTCCTACTGGGTTTCTGTTACATAGCAGAGCTCTTAAGATACAAACTCCATGAACCCATGCCTTGTATTCAGGTCCTTGGCTATACCAGAACCTTTTTTGATTTCACAGAATGAAAAGTAGAAAGAAGAAGAAGAAGAAGCAGGTGTGCAAGGTCATTGGACAATTGCACAAATTAAGATATAAATTAAAGCCAACACAATTAAGCTGCCATTTAAACAGTTAGTAACTATGTGAGCATTTACTTTGTAAAAAGCCTCTGGCTTACCTGAGAGGTGGCAGGAAGAGATTTACATTAAAGCAAAATGTAAGTCTCAAATAAGGCTGTACACATATTAGTTTGCACCTTCACACTAGTAGAAACTAACCAAAGTTGGAGTGTCTCTGGTTTCCTGTGTGCACAATGATGATATTTCCACCTTCCAATACTGAAATAAAACATGAAGACATGATAGATGTCTGAGTCTTTGCACAAGCCACTGCACATGTGATAGAGGTAACTACCTAATAACTTCAGTCAGTTTTCTCCAAGGCCAATTGCCTCACTGGCACCACTCAGGCACCTGACAGAAGATGCCTTTCTCAGTCACATACAGTAGTTGGTCTCTGCCAGGCTGGCACTGAACCGAGCCAGCTCCATCCCACTGGCTCCTGCTTCTGGTCCCCACATAAAATGGGTTATAACCTCCTCGTCTGGGTCATTTGGTACAGGCTTTTACCAAGCACAGACGTACTCTGCAAGTGGATATGCATAACTTCGGAGCACTGAGTAACTATTTGTTAACTGATGCACGCAGCAGACAGCTAGGGCTAGCACACTACTAGGCTGAATGTTAATTTACCCTGCAGCAAAAATCAGTGAGTCTCTGAGGAGCCAGTTGTCCTGGACAAGGCAGGGAAGAGGCATCCTGTGCTGCTCCTTGCATAAATCTGACTCCTGGTGCTGCTGACCTGCTGTGTTCTGAGCTTCTGCTTTTGTTTTCTTCTTTTGGTTTAAGGACGTCAATAGACTTCCCCTTGAACCTCTGAGCTGCAGACTATTTCCATTGCAATAATTGCGCATGCCTGTGGTTTCCACTCACTTGGCTTTATCTCAAGCACTTCCTCACAGCTTCCTCTGGCAGAGGGAGCCCTGTCAGGCCACAGCAAGAAGCTGAGCTGAGCCCTGAGTCATGGGGAGAAAAACCTCTGTGTGGAGGCAATGCAAGCCCTTTCCTAAGGGGTCATGTGTGGATGAGAGCTTGCCAGTAGCTGCCCTCAGTCAGACTGTCCCCAGAAGGACAAAAAGACCTGCGGTGAGTGACGCCAGTGGGTGGCAGCTGCCTCAGTGGTGCCTTCCCACCCACAGTCAGGCCCCACTGTGGTGACTTGGACACTCCATCTCCCTGTCTCCACACCTGCAGTCATGCTCTGGCATCGAGGAAGAATTCAGACAGTGGCATGGCAATGCTCCAGGCTTGGGGCAGCATGGATGGAAAGCTGTCGGGTGGAAAAGGAGTGCTGGTCAGCAGTGACTGAACATGAGCCAGGGTGTGCCCAGGAGGCCAAGGCGGCCACTCCTGGCCTGGATCAGAAACAGTGCGGCCAGCAGGAGCAGGGCAGTGACTATCGCCTGTACTCAGCGCTGGTGAGGCCACACGTGGAGTGCCGTGCCCAGTTCTGGGCCTCCCACTACAAGAAAGACATTGAGGGGCTGGAGTGTGTCCAGAGAAGGGCAACAGAGCTGGGGAAGGGTCTGGAGTACGAGTCTGATGAGGAGCAGCTGAGGGAGCTGGGGGTGTTTAGCCTGGAGAAAAGGAGGCTCAGGGGAAACCTTATTGCTCTCCAGCACTCCCTGAAAGAAGGCTGTAGCCCGGTGGGGATTCTCCCAGATAACAAGTAACAGGATGAGAGGAAATGGACTCAGGTTGCACCAGCAGAGATTTAGATTGGATATTGGGAAAAATGTCTTGAAAGAAAAGATGGTCAGGCACTGGAACAGGCTGCCCAGGGAAGGGGTGGAGTCACCATCCCTGGAGGTGTTTAAAAGATATGTATGTATGGCACTTAGAGACATGGTTTAGTGCTGGATTCACCAGTGCTGGATTAAGGGTTGGACTTGATGATCTTGGAGGCCTTTTCCAACCGAAACACGTCCATGATTCTATGTTGCCTCAGAGCCGGGGAGTGAATTCCATATTGGGCCTGTTTTCTAGTGTTTTGTGTTTATATTTAATTTTGTGCATTTTGTAGATTTTTGTTGCCTCTTTGAGAGATTTCACTGCAGCACAGCCCGGCTCTATGGGAAGGTCCGCCCCAGGTCAGACCCAGCGGAGGAGCAGAGAGGAGCGATTCCCTCGCTGTAACCCCGAGCCGCTCCCGCCCGCCCCGCCGCCCACCGCCGCGCGCGGCCGCCAACCGCGGAATCAACCCAGCCTGCGCGCGCCGCCGGCGCCCGCCCTCGCGGCCGGGCCCGCCTGGGCGGGGCGGGGATGGAGGCCGCGGCGCGCGGTTCGGAGCGGGCCCGGGCCGGGGCCGCCATGCGGAGCCGCGCCGAGGTGGACGCTACGCTGCAGACGGCCAAGCTGAACCCGGCGGAGCTGCTGCCGGCCGTGCACTGCCTCAGCTTCGGCCCGCAGGCCGGCCGTGGCGAGTGCTGCCTGCTGCAGCTGGAGCCGGGGCTGTGCGCCGAGCTGGAGGCGGGGCGCAGGTACGGCGGGCGCGGGGCGGGCGAGGGGACATCCCGTTAACGTGGCTTTGTCCACTCTCGTGTTCTTCGGGTGCGGTTCGCATCAAATCCCTTAAACTTGATCAGGTACACTGGAAACTGTTTACACTTATAAGAAGTCTGTTGGGTTTGTCTGAGGTTTTTATACGGGAAATTTTCTGCTGTGGAGACTTCTAAACAAAACTCAGAAGATGCTGGAATAGGCTCCCCAAGAAGTGGCCATAGCACCAAGCCTGCCACAGTTCAAGAAAACAACTGGACAGCGCTCTCGGGCACACGGGGTGATTCTTTGGGTAGCCCTATGCCGGACCAGGAGTTGGACTCCATGGTCCTTGTGGGTCCCGTCCAACTCGAGATTATGATTCTATGATCAGAGATATGAATATGGGTTTAGAAAAGAGATTATGTCTCTAAAAGAATTCTGCTGACTTTGAGATTTTCCTGTTAAGAACTCTCGAGGTCTGGTGGATGGCATGGTACCTACGAGACAGACAGATTGGCAGGGAAGGATGTGCAGTATTAAGCATGGGCATAGAGTAGGATGGTTATGTGACACCAACCTCTGGACCAAGAGCAGATTCTAGATAAGGTTTTGATACTGTTTTAAATTTCTTCCTTTACTGCAATGCCAGTGTCATAAGGAAAATCTTTAAAATTATACAATGTGAGAGCTAAAGGAGGTAGTTCTCTGAGTTGTATGTATGCATGTTAGTAAGGCCATTCCTATTTACTGCAATATTGATAAAGTATCATCTATTAGAGGCCTGAATCACGTTGAGGACCCGTTGCAGCACAGCTGAGCTTAGTTCGTGCATACAGGTTTTGGGAAATGAGGAGCCGTTTAATTAAATTGAATCTGAGTGCTTAAGTTAGTGTTGCCTGGGAGGAACTGAATGTTCTCCCTGTTGTTGCCCTGCTTTGGTATTATCACTTCCTCATGCAGAATCTTCACTTAATCAAGTATGTGAGCTCAGGAGGGTAGCTTATCTTGTCTCTTGGTCCAGAATTGTTCTAGAATATGATTTTCTTTCATGCTTAGAATTACTTGCAAAAAATAAATATTATCTGAAGAGCTCTGGACAAGAGACACAATTTCTGTTTGCTTTCTTGTTTCGCAGTGGGCCAGTTTCAGTCCTCATTAAAGAACAACTCAGATTGTAATCTAATTTATAAGATTAATGAACGAGTTCAGGCATTAAGCATCACTTAATTAGTGTTTTAGGGGGTTGTATGTGAATAGGTGTATGACTGTAGTCATTCACCTGTGACCTGCATGGAAACTTTGAATGCCTTTTGAATTTTCCCACACTAAAATGAGAGGGAAAAACTTAGTCAATTAGATTGATTGACATTTGAATCTTTAGGTTTTGGTGAAGTGTGACTGCTGCCACCAGACAGAACTGCAGTTTATAACTTGTTTACAAATGTATAAATGTGAGAAAATATCAGACAAGTTTAATAAGTATTCATGTTGAAATAGAGGTAAAAATACATGTTTGCTTCTGTGCTATTTTTTTTTCCAGCCTAGTAATCCGTGGTGAAAAGGATGAACACGCAGTGTTGTGCAGCAAAGACAAAACTTACGACATGAAAATAGCAGATACCTCAAATATGCTACTGTTTGTTCCTGGTTGCAAAACTCCACAGGAGCTGAATGCAGATCCAGCATCTTGTAATATTATTCATTCACAGGTATGTCTTTCAGGGCTTTTGTTTGTTTGCTTTAATTCTCTGCTTTCTTATTCTCTGTAATTTCTTGTATTTTGTCCAAGATGTTTATGTGAAACTCTGCTGGGATTCAGTTGCCTAAACATAGGCTTCTAATGCCGTTTTAGATGCCCTGTGGTATTGCTCTAGCTGCTATTGCAGGCTGCCAGTGGAGAAAAGATGAGTTTCCTGTAGCTTCTTTGTATATTGACCAGCTCCAGGAGGATGTCTTTATAAATGTGCTTTTTACACAGGGCCATGCTATGCCTTAGGGTGTCCAAAATGACCTTAAGGCCCTTCTTCAGTGAACTTTCTCTGTAATGTATGATTATTATTGTTTCCAAGAAGTTAAAACTTTGGTTTATTTTCACTGTATAGTAATTACTTGTGGTAGGTATTAAAAACTTGCAAAGAAAACATAATTTCTCAGTGTTAGCAACTATTTTTAAAATAAGCTATTTACAGGTTGATTTTTAGGAGTGCTTTCCCCAAAAGGCAGATTTTACCGTGTCATGCCTGAATACTATTTTTTAAATATAGAAATATATTCAAAGGTGGCTCTTTCAATTAGCATATCAAAACATTTGTTGGAGTGAATGTTTTTAGAGTTCTCAGTTTAAAGAATTCATTGTTCTCTGCCCTTCTGAAGCATAGTTAATAAAATTCTATTAGAAATACTTAGGCAAATATTATTAGCTAATTATTTGCTGTAATGGACATAATGGCATCATTGAGGAATAATTCTGCTTCAACATCAGTTCTTCCATGAGGACTAATGAGCTAAAGTAGAAAGTTAATTCAAGCTGAAGAAGATTAATGAGAACGCAATATTCTTCCATATACTACTTTTTTTTTTTTTGCTACATTTAATGATTTCACTATTCCTGTTAAGTTATGCATCACAGAAATGTGATTTGCTTAGGAACTATTTAAAGAGTTTAATTTCTAACAGCTTTCAGAATTATTTAAAAAATGTTAGATGGTTCATTGACACTGCAAATTGTGAAACATAGCAAAAGATACTATGTGTACTCAGTACTTTGGGGCTTCACTGCCCTTCACTTGCAGTCTTGGTGATGATTTTTGTATCACTTGCAAGGCTGATACAGCCAAAACATCTGCCGTTTTATTCACCACACAGAGCCCAGCTCAGGTTATGAGCTTTGGAATATAAATTAGAATTATTTATTTTCTTTTCTATGCAGAGTATCTTCTTAATACCAAATTGATCAGAAAACAACTTGGCAGTAAAAAAGCCTAGCAGTTAAGTAAATATTACTTGCTGTGGAGCTTGGAAGTTCATCAGGAAATTGGTGTTTACCTGAATTTTTTGCCAAGCCATCTATGCAATAGATTAAAATTGAGAGATTTCTCTGTATTAGAATTTGTATAGAATTTATTATGTATAGGTGGTTGATTTAAATGGAACATTATTTTAAAGTTTTAGCTTTTTTTTTTTTTTTTTAAATGGAGGACTTCTAAAATACCCTAAGTACTCTGGTAAAGCACTTGGGTTATTTTAAAGTACTGTCTAGAAGTACAGTAAGTACTGTTTTTTTCATGGATGCTTTTTTTACATGGGGCTAGTGATTGGGTCAGGAGCCACTAAGCTGCAGCCTGTTCTGCTGCTGCCATTCTGATCCCATTTCTGTCCGTTTGGTAAATAGCAAAAACGATGCTGAAAGGCCTCCAATAACCTCTTCTCTTCAAAGAATCTTCCAGGAAGTCCAGGCTGTACCCTGTGAAACACCTCAGGATTAATCGGAAAGTAAAGCTTTAGTAGGTTAGTGTTGTTGAATCAAGTACACCTGAGCTTCCTGTTGTACACTCTTCAGAGATGTCCTGTTAGTTGTGTGCAAGTGTAGCTTACTGTCCTTGTTTATGTCTGCTTTACTTGAGCTTAGGGCTGTGATGATTCATTAGGGTGTAAAAAGACCATGAAGTAGATCCCAAGCATGGGAAGAAGTGGGGAAGGGAGGCACAGGTTAGTACAGGAGGGCTTTAATGGCACTAGTATAATTTACTATTAAGACAAAAAGCAGTTTTGAGGGGAATTGTGCAGGAATAGATCCAGTGGTGATTTTCTGTCATTTGCATGCACAGTTGAGTTGTTACCTTTGTCGTATGCACTACGGACATATTTTTATCAATCAACAGTGGATTTTTGTTCTTCCTTGTCTGTAGTAAATTTTTTAATTGAAAACATTGCAATGATTATTTTGTTTTTAATTAGCGTATTAATAATTCCTTGTTTTCAGTGACTAGATTAACACTGCTTGTTGACAATTTTTGGGAAGCAGCTTTGAATCCAGATGCTACATTAAAATGTTTTAGGAGATGCTGTTTCCTCTTATAGATTGCTGGTTTCTCCAATAACTATTGGGAATTAAGGAGATGTCGACCAAAACTGAAGAAGCTGAGGAAGCTTTTAATGGAAGATCCATATGAAGGGCCTGATAGTCAGAAAGATCAGACTTCAACATTTTCAAAGGTAAATCAGCTGTGTAAATGGCTTTCTTGTAATTGGTAATGAGCAAATTAAAGGGAAGACACATTCTTAAGTAGAAAAATGCCTTTCCTCACATGATTGAGTGCTTCCTTGAGTTAATTTTTTAACCCTTCTGTTCTAAACAAGTTAGTAATTAGCACTTCCAGTGAGTACAGGTAAGCAACGTTTTTATTAGTAAAAAGAGGAAAATGTAGGACACGGAAGGAGACTAGCATTTCTCTTTTCCTATGGGAAGTTTCTTGGAGGACGATCTTCAGAAACTTTACTAAACTCTTTGGGAATTATATGACTACTAAGGTGGTATAATGCAGCTTTTCCTTCTTTTTGGGTCTGTCGTATGAGGTCAGAGCATGCCCATGTGCAAGTCACTTGCCAATCAGTAATCGGTGATGACAAGAAGAAGAAGGGAGTTGAAGGGAGTAACAGGGATGATATAGAGTAAGAGTAAGACTTCACAGTACAAGAAGGGAAAATACAAATAGAATCCTGTCCGTCTGTCCTACCATGTTTCCAGGATATTCAATTTAGGATCTGAAGAGTAATGGAGAGACCTGGACTGTGCAGTATGTGATTTCAGATAAAAGGCTGATAAAAATTCTGCGGTTTTGTTAGTTTGGTTGGTTTTCCTTTTGACTTTAAAACCAAAAATAGTTGCTCCCAAGTATTTATGCTGAGGCTTAATTGAAGCTGACACCAACAAAGCATCTGTGTGTGCTTGGATGTGCAAACATAGATGTTACTTTTCTCTTTTAAAGAGACATGATACCTCTCTATTTTTGGACAATTAACAGACTGTTTTCTGATCAGTTACAGAATCTTGCCCCCAGCATTGCCTACCTACTTTGGTCTAGGCATAGAAGGACATACAGCAAAATAAGGGATGGCAAAGGTCAAAGGGCTTTAATTGTATAAAAATTTTAAGCATTGACAAAGCCTAGCAAAACTAAAAAAGTCATATGAAATAATATTTATTCATAATATTGAATATTATAAAAAGATGTCTCCCAAACATTAGTGCCCAGTTTGAGGATTGATCACCATTTTTTTGGAAGGAGAATGTATTTCCTCTATGAGCTTACTGGAGAACAACTAGATATATCTGATAAATGTAGACAAGCATTAACCTTGCCTCTGGTGGAACTCCTAAAAGAATCTGAAAGCTCTCCAGTAGAAAGCTCTTTCCTATGGGACTAATTCTCACTGAAATCCCAAACAATATATGTGTAGTAATGATTTCCACTGTTCTGTTTGATTACACTTAATATTTATTGTGTGCTGGCAACTAATAGGCCACCTTTAATGTTTGAAAACAAATTACTTTCTTTTGGTTGTTTACTGTAAGCTTCTCATGGTTTTCAGGACTGTATCATATACAGAGAATGGCAGCAAAAGACATAAGGAACTATGGCACTGTAAGGAACCTGTTGCATAGTGATATGATTTAGCAAACTAGAAGAAAACTTGTAAATATACAGGCTAATACTGAATTTTACACTAAAATGACAGGGCATACTCAGATGATCACAGGTATCTGATAAGAATAAGAAACATTAAATAGATTATCTGGAAGTTGCTGGTGTGGACATAGTGCAAATCAACCCATTCCATTTTGTGTTTGCAAGGGCAATGCAGCTGATAAAAGCATCAGAGCTGAGAGCAGTGCTGTCTTAAAAAAAGCTGTTGGGATTGCTAGGCTGGCCTCAAAGCAGGAACATATGCCAAGGACTTCTGTGCAAGGCATCTGAATGGCAGCATTTAACTTCCAAATACACATACTGATTTGGGGATATTTTTGCTCTCAGTTGCTAGCAGGGGTTTTTTTTAAGTTCTGTATAGTAGAGTCATCCCTCATTGACTGGTGGGAGCTAGGCCTGATGATATTTCAACATACTCTAATAGGAATAGCATAGCAGGAAGTGGAGACCTTTCTGTATTTATTAAATGCTTTTTTAAACGTAGATATTCCAAACTTTGTGTTGGTTTGTTCCATTGTTTGTTCCCATAGTCTGATAGATCTCAATCCAATACTTAATCCAGGGTTTTTCTTTCCAATAGGAAATATTCTTACACTATAATCAACAGACCTCTTAATATTAGGGTTGATTAAGTAGGCTGCAATGTGAATAAAGGGGTTGGTGAAGCCCTGTTTCCTGTGGATTGAAGTCTGGTATTTCTTCCATTTACTTCACTCCTCATGATAGCTTCTGTTCCACCCATATCTTTACCACAGTATCCCACAGCGCCTTCCCATCTCACCACATAACTGTTCTGCAAGGAGGTGTCTGTGTTATGGCTGGGTCTGTGCTATGTGTGTGCCAATTGATTAACAAACACCAAAACACAACGTGTAACTGTTGAGGTCATAGTGAAGGAGGCTTTCCTTTAGTGGAGGTACTAAGTTCAGGTTCTGACTTCTGTCCAAAAATGGTAAGTAATTTTTGCTTTGCCTTTTCTTTGAATCTCACAGATAAAAATACGTAATTTCAGGAAAGCCAGAACACATTCACTTTTCATCCTTGCTGGGATACTTTACTTACAACGTCTGCTTGTGCTAATTTGACATTCTGGGAATACAGCTACATTACTTATGCCTGGTACAAAGACTTTCCTGTACTTAGACTGGGTTTTCTATTGAATAACCCTTTGAGAAAATGTTTTAAGTTACAGGAAAAGTTTCAGAGAGTGTGGTAAACCTTAGAAAATTCAGAGTCTGGGGAAAACATCTACCTTAAGTCTCTCCTTCATTATAGCTCATAATACATTTACCATGGTTGCTGAAGCAAAGGAGTAAGAATAACCTCTTTTATTTCCTTCTTTTTGTCCCTTGTTGCAGTATACAACAGAAGATTTGTTAAGTTTGATTCAAGCAAGTGAAGAAGAAATACTCCACCAATTGCAGGTTATAGATGCCTGCAAAATTGAAGGTACTAGTATCTAAAGAATATTATTACCTATGAGGAAATAACCCTGCTATTTTCTCCAAAATACATGTCTCCTTTTTCTAAGGCCCATTCCATATCCTCATCTTTCAAGGTGCAAGTTACTCTGAAGTTTTAAGATTTGCTTCCATAGTTCAATATCCTCTGCTGCTATGCATCTGATCAGAAAGGTAAAGCTGAGCAGGTACTGCCAGTCTCTCATTTTCCCAGTTAATTACTTTGCTGTTACTAACACTGGCATCAGAGTATCCCACCCACAGCATGAATATTTTTTAGCTGGTCACCCTCGTCATGAATGAGTGGGTACTGCCTTCTGTAGTTCTAGAGGCAAAAATAGCTGATTCTTAGGTAACCCCAGCCTTTTCATAGTCCTTTCTTCCCCCCAGACTGGGTTTATCTCTGTGTCTTCCTACCATGTGAGGCAAGCTTTAGCAAGTGCCTCATTGTGGGGCAGGTCCTGCTCATCCTTCGCTTGGCCTGTCCAAACCCTCACTGGGACACAAAGTGATGGCAGTCCTAGAGTCATCTGGATTTCTGGATTTTTGTGAACTTCTCTGGACCTGACCTATTGTTTTGTATGGCCAATGCAGCCAGTTCTGTTCATGCAGTTCTTTGCCTGAACTAATTACTAGTTTTTCCATGTCTGATTCATCTTGGAATGGTATCTTTATATAAGATAATCTTTGTATCTATGGCAGTTAATCTACTAAAGAATTATAAACAATTGAGATAATTAAGTTTCATTCTCCTTTATATTTGCTCTTACTATTTAGTTCCTTTTCTCAGCTTTTAATCCTGAAAAAGACACAATGCTGCTGCATTTTGTAAAGGTGTGACCTGAATGTCCAGACTCCTGTAATGTATCTTAATAGCAATAGAATTAAGGTGTTAATGTTTTCCTTCTAACAGTGTTTTTTGGTGCTCTGTTTGGCAGGATATTGGAGAATTCTAGACTTTGAATATGAGATGAAACTCTTGAATCACGTGACTCAGCTAATAGACTCAGAGTCCTGGCCTTTGAGTAAGGTTCCTTTATGTTCCTGCCTTGAAGAACTTGGATCTCTAGAACCCAGGTAAGCAATTATTTTTAGTACTTAAATTTGCCTACATTCATTATTAACTGTTTTGTTATTAACATTCATTATTAACTTTTATTATTAACATTATTAACTGTTTATTAGAATTATAGTCTTGCAAATCTAGATTCTAGTTAGCATGGTGTAAATTATACATTTTCTTTGTTTCTAAAAATATACAAGGGAATTTTTAGATAGGTTAGTAAACTGATTTTTGTATCTATTGGTAATATTTGCATTGATTCATAGTAGAAACATCACTGCTGAGTTGTAAATGATGGAAATAGCATGTACATAAGTTGTAAATTGCTGACCATCTTCAAATACCTATTCTGAAGCTATAGCTAGCCAAAAATGTTTGGTTTTACCTGTTGCATACTATCTGAGATGGGGGTATGTTTTCTGATGTAATGCTGGATTCAGAATGTAGGAGTTGAAGTCATTAAGTAATTCAAGATTATTTTTCAAACAAAGTCTTAAGTTTACAATATGTAGCATTTTCCATTTATTTGGCTTTTGGCTCAAAAGGTATCTTGCTTCAGTGTCTGCAGTTAGGCCATAATTTTATGCCAGAGTTGAAGAAAAATGCCTATTATTCAGTAAGAGATAATTAACTGCCAAATTTTTGACTTGCATCATAGGATCACTCAGATTGGTAAAAAACATTAAGATCATTGAGTCCAACCGTTAACCCAGCACTGGCAAGCCCAGTGCTAAACAATGTCTCTCAGTGCCACATCTGCACATCTTCTAAACACCTCCCGGGATGGTTTCTCCAGCCCTTCCCCGGGCAGCCTGTTCCAGTGCTGGACAGTGCTTTCCATGAAGAGATTTTTCTTATATCCAGTCTAAATCTGTGGCCATTTCCCTTTTCCTGTCACTTGTTGCCTGGGAGAAGAGTCCTGACCCCTCACCTGACTACAGCCTCCTTTCAGGGAGTTGGAGGGAGTGAGCCTCCTTTTCTCCAGGCTAAACACCCCCAGCTCCCTCTGCTGCTCCTCATCTGACTTGTGCTCCAGACCCTTCGCCATCTCCATTGCTCTCCTCTGGACTTGCTCCAGCCCCTCAATGTCTTTCTTGTGGTGAGGGGCCCAGAACTGGACACAGGATTTGAGGTGTGGCATCACCAGTAACAAGTACAGGAGGACAGTCACTGCCCTGGTCCTGCTGGCCACACTGTTTCTGATACAGTTCTTTATCTCTGGAAAGAATTAATATTGCAAGAGTCTCTTTTCCTTATTTTCCTTACGCATTTTAGTCTTTGCTAGTTATAACTAGAAAGTGGAAGCAGTCTTTGTGGTTGACAGGCTAAATCAACTCCCATCTGTAATTTGTCGCCTTCTGTTCTTCTCTTTTGCTTCTATTTTTTTATCAGTTTCTTCATTTCACCCATAAAAATGTGTCTCATCATCTATTCTCTTTGATTCATTTTTTTCTCCATACTTGTTTCTCAGTCTTCTTGGTAGCTGTTTCTGTAGTGTCCTAATGAACGTTGTTAGAACTTGATTTCTGAATTTTTTTTTCCAGAGAGATGATAGAACACATTCTTTTAAGCTATGGCAGGAAATATGTTGATGATGGTAAGTTTGGGAATGCTTGCATGGTTTAACTTTGCATAAAAGAAATAGTTATTAATGAGGAAATGTAGATTTTGTGAAGGATGGCCCAAACAAATAAGTTTGCTACAGTGTCAGTATAAGGAGGGAGCAGACAGCTTTAAAAATCACTACACGTGTTAAAGAAAGTTTCATAGGAAAAAAGGCTATTAAACTACACAAGACACTGGGGGAAAACTGTGAACAGATGTACTGAAAGTGATTTATTAGGTGTCTACAAGCCACAATTTTGTGACTAGAGAGAGATCCCTAGTAAAATTTAGATGGTATCTCTCTTTAGATACCCTAGAAGGACTCAGATATTTAAGCAATTAATTGTGCTGTTGTGAATAGCAAATGGCATGAATTCATATTGCCTGAAGTGGGTATCTGCCTTTCATCTCTTGAACTGCACCACAAGGTTCACTGGTTGTATTGATTAGATTTCCATTGTCCATCTCACACACAGATAAAATATTGCAATGCCCCAATCTCAGTCTGAATTCTTCCCCACAGTTGCTTTTATCTCACCTTTGGCTGAAGTAGGAGTTGCACTCAACCTTAAAGGACATAGGAAAGTAATTGGAGTGACAAAAGACTCTTGTCGTAATATATTCAACCAGGTTAGACAAGGAACACTGAATTACAGATAGGTGGCTGAAAAAATAGAAGGAAGTGTTTATACTTGATTTTGTTCAGTGAATTTTAGCCAAGTCAGTGTGAGAGAAAATGAAGTCTCATCCCTTCATAATCTCATAAGGGTGATTAAAAAATGAAAGTTTTGCTAATTGTTTAAGCAAATGCCTTTAATTAAAGCAATTCAGAAATAGGAATGAAAGCTATATGAGAAACAGTGTACTATGAAAGGGGAAAAGATGGGGGACAAATACATTTATTAATATGAATTAATACTGTAGTTGGGACAGTGCTGCTGTATTCTGCATAATTTGTTGAGAACGAGAAGATACCATGATGTGTCCAAATTAATACCAAGTCAGATTACTTTCCAAGGAAAAGAAAAAAGAGGATACTTGGTGTATAGAAGACTGTAGAACAGAATGGAAATACAAGGCTGTTCTCTGTTCTTTTATCAAAAGACAAGAACCCAAGATAACCTAGTTTTTGCTTCTCAGCAGGGGATGTTTTCTTTGAAATGCGTGAAGATAAAATATGCAGAGCTATAGCACAAATGCTTTTGCAAAATGCCATTAAATTCAATCTATCAGAGTTTGAAGAAGTCTGGCAGCAGAGTGTCCCTGAAGGGATGACAACAAGGCTTGAGCAGCTTAAGGTAAACACAGCATGGATTCTTTTGGGAGTAGACTGTAACTGACTTGTGTCATATATAGATTTTATTCATTACTGGGTATTGTGTTGCTTCTGTCAGCTTTTGAGTTCAAGTATGCTTTGTGACATCCTATATGAGCGCCAGTAGCCTGGAATCATAATAATTCAGGTTTCTGTAATTCTGGCACGTTTCACTGTTTGAAGAAAGGTTGCAACTGTACAGTTACTACTTGTAAACGTGACTAGAACTGAAGCTGGAGCTGTTGTTGAACAGACTGTAGTGACAGCCAGTACAGTAGCAAGCATTATGGGAATCCTTTTGCTCAAAGGAGGCAGAGAGATGTTGGAACCCAATGGATTCTCCTTTCCTTCTTGTCATAAAGGAAATTACAAATACTGCCTGTAAAACAGCACCTTTATGACACTTCTTCACTTTGCCAGTAGTACAGTTCTAGAAGACTTTGGATGTGTGGAGCAGCTTGTATGGAATATTGTCAGAAAGAAGGAAGTTTAACTATTTTGCCTCTACTTCACATTTCCTCTCTGATGCTGACCTGCAGGGCTTGGCTCTTGTGGATAAAAGTTCAAGACCAGAGACCATCTTTCTGTTAAAAGTAGAAGACTTACCTGAAGACAATCAGGAAAGATTCAACAGCTTATTTGGCATACGGGAAAAGTGGACAGAAGTGGATATTACGCCTTACATACAGTAAGGATGTATTTCTTTTTATTAAAATATAATTAGTATGATGTTCTTCCCTTTTTGCATAGGTGGCTTCTGATGAGCTATCATTGCCTCAACTACTATACTCTGCATTTTAAATGAATATGAATTCTATATGCATAGAATACCCACCTCTGGGATCTGTAACTCTCTCTTTTGGATTTAAATGCATGTAAAAAACTGATCCTACTGGATTTAAATGGGTGATAACTCTCTCTCATTTGATTAAGGCAGATTTAATTCAAAGGCTAAACCTCCTGACTTTCACAATCACTCTCTATATTTATGACAGTAGAACTATAGAGCAATAGTGCTTCCTGTACTGCATCCTTTGTTCCTTTGGTGGTTAAGGCTTACACTACTGCACTGTCTGGAATGCCCAGCTGTGACATATATGAGAAAATATTGATGGTAACCCAGAAGTAACTGCATCAACCCTTTATGAGTGGCTCTAAATTTACTGTAATATAACTGAAAAGTTCAGAGCTAACTGTTTTGCTAGACTGAAAACTCCATTAGAGAACAGTAATAATAAAAACTTCCCCTAAAAACCAAAATTCTTGTTTCTGAAGTAAATAGTGTAGTTTTGCCCATTGCTTAAATGTCAAGGTATTTTCTAAACTTTAGGTAATTTAAAACATTATGTGACAGTTACAGTAGTTCAGGGTTTTTTTCCTAATATCCTAATCCAGTTTATTGCTGTAGTTACAAGTATTTTACAGATTCATTTTGTGTGAGAATCTCTCTAATGCCAATGTCATGTGCTTTATTTCCTCTTTAGAGATTTGTGTTCAGAGAAGCAGACTGTTGGTGCTCTTCTGACAAAATATGCTCGTTCCTCAACGCTGAATGGTGTTAAAGTTTATAATTCTAGAAGACCCATCTCATAATAAGTATTGCTTGAAGAACTGAGGATGCTGAATATAGTAACAGTGAATGTTACTTGCTGCTGCCTTCGGGGCAAAAGAATTGCCAGCCAATATTATACAGTGTACTTGAGCTGAAGTAGCTAAACTACTTGAAGTTCTGTTTTCTCCTCAGCTAAGGAGAGTGTGAGGGCACTTGTGGCCTCTAAGGAGTAATAGTTTAGCTCACCTGCCTTTGCCAGCTTTCCTTTACCCAACTTAATTTTCTTTTGTGTCTGATTAAGCTAGGAGTTCTTGAATACACTTAATCGGTTTATCTATAAGTCTGAAATGAAAATTTAAAACCTCCTTCATATCTTTTGCCCAGTCATGACCATTCTTAAAGATGAAGGTTTCATTGCAGTGTTGACATTTTGAATAGCACAGAGCTCATCAAGCTCATGAACAAATCATTCCTCAGACTACACCAGTCTTGATTTTGAAAAATGGTTCTTTGTATGGTCACATCTGTTAACACCATTAGCACAAGCACCTGACACTTTAATACTTGGCAGAATGGCCTTTTATATATTACCAAAAACCCCCAAATTGTAGTGAAGTTTGAATATAAGGGAGAGTAGTTGGGCATTGTGTTCTGAACTTACTATAAACTGTCATTAAAATGTATCTGAGGTAAAACTAATGCTTTACAGAAGACTACTTTTGCTTTTTAAAAAGAACTTAAACAACTTTGTAGTACAATTATATTTTTAAAACTTTGTTATGGCAAATAGCTGCATATAGAAATTGTGCCTTAAAAACCTACAATACAATATTGTTCTGTGTAGAGCAATGAAACAGCATGTTTTTATGATCGCGTCATGAAGTGGTGTGCCTGAGATGGTACTTTTATAATCATTAAAAAGGATTGTTTGCATGTCAATAAACCAGAGTTTAATATTAGATAGTTTTCAGATTTATATTTTAAACTGAACAGTAGTAGGTTATTTGATACAAAAAGCATTTGCTCCATCAGACTCAGATGTGAGGTATGAAATACTTGGAACTGCCAGCATTCCAGCTGTAGGGTGAGTGGGGAGAGGAGAGAAACTCCTCCTAAATCAGATGTAACTCATAAGATGCACACGTGCATACTTGGAACTGGGTAAAAAAAAGCTGAATAAAAACTACATCCTGAGCTCCGTTGATGTTGCCCAGTGCTGCAAGGTCAGTGCTGTGTGCTCCATTGCTGGTGCAGGGGGGTGGTGTTTGACCGACGGTGTAGAGAAGTAGAATGGCTCTCTGCTGGGAAGAGCTGCCTTGTTCGAGGTCTGGTTCCAACAGCTGTGCTCCTCCAATAGCGCCAGAAGGTTCACTCAGATCAATGGTAATATGAATGGAAAAGCCTTGGAAATTCCTTCCATTGCATCACAGAAGGCGCCTTACATTAAATACACAACACACTTGATACTACTGTAGTCTGGTTTCTTTGTGAGACAAATAAGTATTTCATGAATAGTGCTTCTCACAGCAGTGAGAAGAGTATGTGTAAATTGTGTGTGTAATGGTAATTCCATGTGTTCAGTGCTCCTGTTTGGTTTTGCTAGACATTCAAAATGAAATTATGCTTTCAAACTCCATCAGTTTCTTTGATGCAAACATTTATTTTAACACAAAATAGACGAACCGAAGCTTATTTATAATGGAACAAGCATGATTCTGAAGAAGTTTTATCTCGTGCCCTCCTGCTGCTAACAGCAGAGCCCCACAGTGGCTGTGTGCCGCGATTCCAGCGGTGCCGCGATTCCAGCGGTGCCGCGATTCCAGCGGTGCTGCGATTCCAGCGGTGCCGCGATTCCAGCGGTGCTGTGATTCCAGCGGTGCCGCTATTCCAGCGGTGCCGCTATTCCAGCGGTGCCGCTATTCCAGCGGTGCTGTGATTCCAGCGGTGCCGCGATTCCAGCGGTGCTGTGATTCCAGCGGTGCCGCTATTCCAGCGGTGCTGTGATTCCAGCGGTGCCGCTATTCCAGCGGTGCTGTGATTCCAGCGGTGCCGCTATTCCAGCGGTGCCGCGATTCCAGCGGTGCCGTGATTCCAGCGGTGCCGTGATTCCAGCGGTGCCGCTATTCCAGCGGTGCCGCTATTCCAGCGGTGCCGTGATTCCAGCGGTGCCGCTATTCCAGCGGTGCCGCTATTCCAGCGGTGCTGTGATTCCAGCGGTGCCGTGATTCCAGCGGTGCCGTGATTCCAGCGGTGCCGCTATTCCAGCGGTGCCGCTATTCCAGCGGTGCTGTGATTCCAGCGGTGCCGTGATTCCAGCGGTGCCGCGATTCCAGCGGTGCCGCTATTCCAGCGGTGCCGTGATTCCAGCGGTGCCGTGATTCCAGCGGTGCTGTGATTCCAGCGGTGCCGCTGCTCTCTGCGATTCCCGAGCGCGCGCTGCTCCCGCCGCCCTTTCCCGCCTTCTCCGGGCCCCGCCCCGGCCCGCGCCTGCGCGAGCCGCGGCCGCCGCGCGCCTGCGCACGGGGACACGGCCCGGCCCCTGTTTCCCGGCTTTTGGATTATTTTGGGGGGTTATTTTCTTCTTGCTTTTTTTTCCTTCTTTTCAATTCTTTCCTGCGGCTGCCGCCGCCGTCGCTGCGCCGCCCTTCTGTAAAAAGCAAGACTCCAGAAGCCTTTCCCGCCTTAAAGCGGTAGAGCTGAGTTGATCGGGCCGTGACCTCTCACCCGCGGGGTCGGAGGTGACGGGCAAGATGGCGGCGGCTGCGGAAGGGCCGCGCGCGGCCGGGGCGCGGTGGGCGCGCTGCTGAGGGAGACCCGCGGGGCCGACCCTGCCCCGGGCCCGGCCCGGCCACCGCCCGGCCCGCTCCATCTCCGGCACCTCTCTCGGCTCTCAGCGGACGGCGCTGCCACAGCCGGCGCTCTCAGAAGCGCGGACCCCGGTGCCTGCCCGGCCGTCCCGGCCGCGGCCCGCTTGATTCTGTAGCTCCCGCCGCCGCTGCCCGCTGAGCCGGTCGGTTTCCGCAGTTCCCGCGGAGAGAAAGAGCCTCCGGACTGGTACCGTTCCCCCAGCGGACAGAGGGGCTGCGTGTGTACTCCTAGAAGGTTATGTGCAAACACTGGGTTTTGGTGGTGCTGTAACGATGGTGCTCACTCGAGCTGAAGGTTCCTGACTGCTGGGGGTCACACATCCGCTGAGGAGATGAGTGGTCAAATACGCCGTGACACGGGGGAAAATCCAAGGACCCATTGAGCGAGGATGATGTTGATGCCAGTCTGACGGTCAGCAGTGTGTGTTTAGTGCTGCGGTTCAGGATGAATAGGAAGAAAGGAGACAAAGGATTTGAAAGCCCAAGACCGTATAAATTATAAGTATCAATTTTTTCTTAAGTTGCTATTCTTGAAACCAGTGCACGTTGAAACAGGCCACAGGCTGATTAGTAATGATTTACCTAAGAAAGTTGGAGCTGTAGCTTCTGGTGTAGCTTGCATTCAGAAAATGTGCTTTGCAGATGTATATTTTATTGTGGAAACGGACTTTTCCATGGGCAGTGAGTCTGTCAACCATTCAGTCTCATCTTAGAAGATTTATATATTATGCTCTTCAAACCGTGGATGTTACTCACACAGTGTCACACCACTGACCATACTATGATGTTCCACATTTACTGCTGTGTCAAAAAACCCTTTTGACTTAAGGGTATTTTTTATGTATAAAAAAATGCTTGCCTTTTCAGCAAGTGGCTTTGTTAAGCAAATTGTCATTTTTATATATTCACTATTTGGGTTGTAACCTAGCCACAAAGCAGCTGGTGGTGGATTTCAGTGCATCGTTATATATTTCTCTTTATACTTCCTCGAGTCCTTTCTAAATCTGTTACACAAATGTATTTCTAAGTAGAATCAGTCTTCTTATATGCATTTAAATGTTGGTAATGTCTGAATCAATTTTTAGGTGTAATTCTCTTGTAGGAAGTTTTATGATATTTTATCTCATCTGAAGCAGTGTCACTTTTTAATGCACAGGGTATGTGCAAATAAAGGTTGATGTGCCATAGAAGTTGAATTATTGCAAGGTGTTATCTTGAGTTATGAATTGCAGTACTGTGAAGATGCCACCTACTATAGAAAAATATACAGAAATATCTTATCAGGTTTTAAAGATGGAATTATTTCATCTTTGACTTTAAATCAGAGTTTTATTTACCAGGAGTTCTAATACATCACTCAAAAGTTAAACAAATGCATTGGACTAGATTAAAATACTCATCTTTATTAATACATTACCATTATTTTAAATAATAAATTCTTATGGCATGCTCAGTGTAAAAGCACATACTATGTCTTTTAATGTGTGGAATCTGCTTACATAAATTATGTATGAGCGTCAGCTCTCCAGGTAAACTTTCCACAGGTGTCTGATTGCAGGTGTAATGGCTGCATGCCATTGCTGATGCTGCACATGACTGCAGTGTTAGACCTTGACACTTTGCCATTTGTAATTCTTTATTTTTACATACAGATAAGTGATGTTCAAAAATAATTTTGTTGATTTCTTGTATCGCCAGTAATATTTATACTGGCATGATACTGTGTTTATTTTTTGGAACTTTCCTGGCGTTGTGGGCAACTTCTATTAATTACTTGGTTTAGACCATATAAGAGATTGAGATTATTAATTATTTTTATATAAGTATATTTTATATGCAGTATTTATCTGTATGTACATATACCCTGTGTGGCTCTCTATTAAATTGGGTTAAATTATTATTTTAAATGCTGACATTTGTGCAAAACCTTACTTATTTTAATTTTTCTTTTCAGCACAACTCATCAGGTAGTTTGTATCAACAACATAAATTTTCAGAGAAAGTCTGTTGTTGTAAGTATTTTTTTAATAAAATGTGAAAGTAGAAATTAAATGTCTGGGTTTTTTTCACGCTCTTAGAGGAAAAACCTGCATTCACAAGCTAATTATGTTGTTCACCTACTTCATATGTTATACTTTGTAATCTGATGCTTCTCAGAAGTCTGTCATTGCTTGAGATGTATCAAAATACCTTCTAATTGTGAACACTCTCTGTAAGAAAAAGCTTTCTATATGAAGGCTGCTGCATTGTAAATCGTATTACAGAGCAATTTGCAGTTCAGAATTCATGCTCACACAGTGTTAGATGATCTTACGGATAGACTTACAGAGTTTTCTAGCTTGTGTGTGAGTTCACTCGGGCTTTGAAGAGACTTTCATCATTTTAGGCATAATGTCTCTGAAGGTCTTCATCGTTTCAGATGTCTGCTTCTATGGGTTCTGCTTAGGTTTTAAGAATCCTTGTCTCAAGTTCAGATACCAAAACCTACAAGGCAGTGATGCTAATAACTTGAAATCTAGTCAATAGAAGCAGATTCTTTACAATGAAACAATCACGATTGTCAGTCAAATTGAATTTTTTTTGTTTTGTTTTCATTTCTGAGAAAATCCACCTGTTAAACAGCATGAAAGAGAATCTAGGCATCTAAAGGGCAAACCGTTTTCCTTTTTAAATATGAAAATATCATCTTTATACCAATGATTTTCTTTGAATTGTATTAATAATAGTTTTTTATATCTCTCTAGTTCTTAAGTTGATAAAGATTTTACAGAAGATTTTGATTTGTGTTTTTATAGGGTTATGTGGAACTGACAATATTTCCCACAGTTGCAAACCTGAACAGAATCAAGCTGAACAGTAAACAGTGCCGGATTTACAGAGTGAGAGTCAATGATTTAGAAGCAGCTTTCATCTATAATGATCCAACGCTGGAGGTTTGTCACCATGAGTCAAAGCAGTAAGTAGTGTGTTTGAGACTCCGCACATGTAGTGTTTTCCATTGCTCTTAAGTGTAACCTGTTGTATTTTACTGTCAAGTTTTACCTGGTAATTTCCTAATGGTAACTTCTGGTATGGTGCCTTAATTTTGGGGAATTATTTTGGCAATAATTTTGACTCTTACAGTATACTTCTTTAGAATTTCTTTTACTAGCGTATCTTTGTACTGTTTTGTGAAAGTATCAAAAATTTTTCTATAAAGTACTTTGTGGGGGAAAAAGACCTTGGATTTTAACTGTGTGCTTGTGCAAGACTCTGTATTCCTTATTCATGAGTTATGCAAGAGCTTCAATAATTCAGTTTGCAAATACAGTGTTAACTTATATAGGACACTGAATCTATTGTCAGAGTTACTAAATTTTCTGTGAGTCTTGATACTGAACCACTTGAGTATGTTAATCTGTAATTCTGTTTGCTTTGCGACTTGATTTTTTTGTTGTTGACACTATTGCTCATTATGTCAAAAGTTAAGAATCCTCATTGCAGGGATTCTAGATTGTTATGAAAAGCTAGAAAGTAAACCTTTTGGCCTTCTCTAAGGAATCAAACTTTCAGTATTTATTGTTGTAGATAACAGTATAAGTCCTAAAATGTTACCTGAACTCACTTTAAAATTTGAAAGGAAAAGTTTCAAATTTCTTCACCATCTGGTGTTGAAGAGTAAGTTTTAAAACATGTGATTTCCTGCATGTTCTGGGGAACTGATATGGGAAGGGGCTTTAGCAAAAAAATCTTGTAGCTGATTGATTTTTTGTAAGAGCACAATGGGCAAATGTTTTCCCCAAGTATTCTCTTTTGATTTGCTGAAGCTTAGGTTCATATTTGCATACCTTCTTTTGACTGGCTTGATTGAATTTAGAATTTGCTGAATTGTTAAAAATTTTCTAGTGAAAGTGTTGTACATATTTATAGCAGCTGATATGAAATCACAGAGTCCTTTAGGCTGCAAAAGACTGACTGAAATCCCCTAGTCCAACTCCCCTGCTCATGCAAGATCAGGCAGAGCAGGTTGCACAGGGCTCTGTCCATTTGGGTTTTGAGTATCTTCAGGGATGGAATCTTTTGCAGCCTCTCCAGGCAACCTGCTCCAGTGTTGATGATCCTCACAGTAAAAAACATTTTCTTGTATTCTTATACAATTTCATGTATTTTAACTTACTCCACTGACAGGAGCAGGTGCAGTGGGCACAAACTGAAACATAGAAGGTTCCCTCTGAACATCAAGAAACAGCTTTTACTCTGACAGTGACTGAGTGCTAAGACAATTTACTCAGAGAGACTGTGGAGTCTCTGTACTTGGAAATATTCCAGTCATGAGGATATGCTCCTGAGCAGCTGGTTGTAGGTGACCATGCTGGACCTGAGGGGTTGGACCAGAAGACCTTCAGAAATCCCTTCCAACCTCAACCATTCTGTGATTCTGTAAAAACTGTAATCCTGTGTAACTTCTGAAAGATGTGAGAAAGGAGCAGCATTTAAAATTATCACAGTGAGCACTTCATTGTGTTACAAAACGGATTAGGAGAGAGAATTCTATCATTCTGTGGAGAAAGTGAGGGCTTTTTGTTCAAACTATTTAAACTTAATAGGGAATCTCTGTATTTTGTAACTCCTGTGTTATTCATACTTATGAAAGACAGAGGTCACCAAATATTCATAACAAAAAACTAGTGTGCCTCTTTTTGTATCTCAGAAGTTAAAGGCAACATGAGTTATAAAGTATTAGATGAAGGTAGATGTATTTTTCCATTGAAATACCTGGTCACAATTGGGTAGTTAAATACAGCATCTCTGCTCTTAAGGCAGGATTACAAACAAATGCTAGAAATCTAAAAGCTCTAGAATTAGTACCTCAAAAAAATCATCAGTGTGTTTTCTCTGCCCTTCTTTACAAAGAACTGCTTCTAGAAACAATGGTTTGGTCATCTCTTCCAAGTTCTCATTTGTTACGGCAAGTTTAGTGATGATGTCCTTTGCACCCTTGCAGCTGAACTAGCTGCAGCAATTATTTTGAATGGGACACAGATTAGACATGATGGTTTGTTTCTGATGTTAGTTACCTTTTGCACAGTTTTCTTAAGTAGTCTGTTAAACTAGTAAAAAATGTGAAATCAAGATGGTTCTTGGCAACCTGTTTATTTAAAATGTTTTGTTTTCAATCTTTACTCTTTCCTGTGCTGTCTAGCAAATATAAGTTAAGTTCAAGTTACAAGATTTTATATACAAACATCTTCTTTTGTTTTGATAATGCTTTTAGTTTCTAAAAGAACACATAATATCATAGAAGTGTTAAAGTTGGAAAAGACCCATAAGATCATCAAGTCCAACTGTCAATCCAGCACCACCATGAGAATTAAATCATATCTTCAGGTGCCATGTCCAATTGTTTTTTGAACCATCACTTCAAGGGATGGTGACTCCACCACTTCCCTGAATAATTTGTTCCAATGTTTTACAGTCTTTTCTGTGAAGAAATTTTTTCCAAATAGCTAATCTGGGGCATATGTATATAGGAAAGTTGTTAATTTAATGGACACTTTCCTACCTTTTTATCAAAGTTAAAATAATTTGAAGAATTCTTACTCCCTTGGTTAGCAACAGAATTCTATTAATGGAAAACTCTCTATGGAGTTAAGATTAGAAAACTTGCTACAGCATCTCTGACTTGAAAGGTTATGTTTGCTGATAGGAGGTTAAGAGAAATGGTTCACTGTTATGCTGTGCAAATTTTGGCATGCAAGAAAAACAGTTAAAAGAGGGTTAAGAAATTCAGCTTTATGTATGACAAAATTACATCTGCCTCACTATGATATTCTTTGCTACTTCTTGGTGAGATCTGTGAGATCACCTCTTTGTGTTCTGAATTGAAATACTCAACTTGTTTTCAGTTCAAATAGTACTGTTGGGTTTTAGCATTTTTGATGAAAAAATCATTGACACATAGTCTCTGTTGTTTCACATTTTCAGTGTTGCAGAAGGTGAAACAATTTTTTTCAGTCATGTATATTGTCAGTTCTCCTGAATATCAGAAAAATCCTCACTAAAAAGGTAATTAAAGATTGGTAAAATTTGTAGGAAAGGTTAGAAACCATTATTTAGTGCATTAAATATGTTTTAGCTTTGATGCCATTGCAAATTTATCTGTTAGTCCCAAACTATAATTTCAGGTAACAAGTGAGAGAATTTTTAAAGGTTTATCTAGAAATGAAGTCAGACTTCTGTCCTGTAATTTCCTCTGGAAGGTTCAGGACAACATGGCTTTTTCATATCAGAATAGATGGATGAACTTAGATAATGCAGTCACTTCCTTCCTGACTGAGCAAACACCTGAACAGTGGTGTAAGTTATGAAATAATTCACATTGCTTTACTGTGCATACGCAAGATGGCAGAGAATCCCCTTTTGCTTGTGCTTTTGAGAAGAGTTTCAAATCTTGTGAAGACTGCAAACTGTTGCAGAATGTCTGTTCAGGTCATGTTTTAGGGCTGCTGGTTTTGAGTGTTACAGCTGTCTATCCTCCTCATCTTTCTTTCCCTTGTAAATTGTTGCTTTCTCGATTCTGTCAATATAAGAGAAATGAGTTTGTTTTTTCTGGGCTGTACTGTGTAGAAATCACAGTGCGTATTCTGAATATGAGACAACTGCTTGTATCTCAGCCCTATTTATTTAAAACTGGCAAAGGAGGGTTTTTTTTCATAATCTTTTGGGTGAGATTGTAAGCTGTTAAATAGGTGCAGCAAAAGTTTGGAGTTTTGATGCAGTGGTTTGATCTGTGATAAGTGAAGTTTGTGATGATCCTGCTGTGCCTGCTCACGTGCTTCACATTTGTGGGATAACTAGGATGCCAGGCTGAGAAACTGATGCATTTTATTGTTATTTCTGTGTAAAGGAAGCTATGTTTTTGTATAGCTAGGTAATGTGCACGTAATGCTTTCCTGTGCATTGCCTGTTCATTTATCTTTTTATTTAGGTTGAAGCCTGTAGTATTTAAACATTACAAATATAAAGGTGTTTTGATATCCTCTGACTTCACTGTTGCTTTAGTTACAAGCAGCAGTAAGCTGTGAGAGAGAGCAACATGGTAGAGCCTTCAGGGCATGTCTGTCTTGCAGTATTTGTTCTTCTGAGAAGTCAGTGATCAAGCCTTTAGCCTTTGGACAAAATAGAAAAATTTCTGGTGGACTGAGCATGTGTTGCCTTGCTGCAATAAATAGCCTTTATTTCCGCTGAAATGATGCTTGTCTAATTGAAAGTTCATGATAGACTTTGTTAGAAATAAAAGAAGTGTCCTGGCCAGGGCAGGGTTAATTTTTGCAGTAGCCAGGAGTGGGGCATGGCTAGGACCTGGAGATTATTCTGTACCGCCTCACGTCATTTTCCAGGGATGGGGAAAGGGCTCACTTCCAGGTACCATGGCATCCAGAGGGGTAAGGTATGTTCAGGCGTTTTCCACGGGGTGGGCAATACCATGTAAATTGTTTACCTCTTTTCTTGTACATGTTGTCATTAGTACTGTTGCTGTTACTATTCCTTGTCTTATTTCACTGTTGTCTCTGGTAAATTGTTCTTATCTCCATCCATAATCTTTATCTTTTGTGGCTCCAGTTCTCCTCTCCAGCCCACCTCAGGGAAAGGGAGGAGAGATGAAGTGGTTTGAAGTAGTTTCAGTGGAAACACTACATGGGAGAATTCACACCAACACAAAAGTGCAGAGAACTTCTGAAAAAAGAGATGACAAAGTCTTAACCTTGGCCAGGAGTGAAAATTAGGTTTTTCATGACAAAGATTCAAATCATTGCCTTATTGATGAAACACCTATATGTGCATGTATTACATATTTAGAATGCTGTGTCGTGTATATATTCCAATATCAAGTGCTAGTTCTGTCTGGGAAGCAAAGTAGAATAGTAAAGGAATTACAGGTAATGAAGCATAAAGAATTACAGGTAGTGTAAAGAACTTATTTTGCCAAGTTGCTGTTAAGTACTGTAGGAAAATGGGGGTTTATAGACTATATGTTTGGCACATATGTTTGTAGCACTGGTGCGGCTAGTAGTGAGAAAGTCTATGTAAAGTTTGAAATCAATTTGTAGTTTTAAAAAATAAGTCTCTACAGGATCGCTTCTTTACAGTCAATCAAGCTGCATGCACTTGGGCAGTAATTAACAATGTTTGGCGTGAATTCTGATAATAAAATGTATCTCTACTGGGAAAAAAACATGAATGCATACTTATTTTTCATTGCCAATCTACACTTGGTGTTAGGAAAATTTATCATTGTTCCTTGAGCTGTAACTTTTGGCATGTGCTCTTTTTCTAAAACTGGCCGTATCTAGTTTATTGAGAATAGTTCAACCTATGAAAAGATTAATCTGTGGTACTAAGCTTTTAATGGATTCCTTTTACAATGAATCACCCATTTGAATTGGAACACTTCACAAAACTAGAAATACCAGAATAGACTTGTTTTCCGTAAAATATTAAGCTCTGGAGTCTACCTTCTTTGCTGTGAAATCATAACCTTTTCCTGTCTGTGAACCCACTGATGTGTAAAGTATAGCCACAAGCTCATCACATTCCTCAGACTTAGAACAAATTCTCATTGATGTATAGGAAAGGGATCCTCTGGCAATAATAGTCAATTTTGAAAAACAGTTTGGATTGAAATTAAAAACTTTGAGACTTCACAATCTAACTGTTGTTTTTTGTTGCCAACTTTTAAAATTACTAATAATTCCTAGTCATGCAGTCTTTTTTTTAAATAGAATTTTTCCAATGGTATTTGTTTGCCCTTCTAGGATGCCATTTGAAAATACCTTAAAGCAGCTTTGCTTAGGAGGGTTCTTCAGCCTCTCAGTATGACAGATCAGGGATGTAAACCAACTGAAAGCTGCCTGATTAGAAAAAAGGACTTCTTTTTCCATTTGACAGTTTCAGCTGCATCCCTGCAGGGTCAGATGAACAGTAGTCTCCTTAGTGAGTGAGGTAGTAGAAATGCATGAGTGAAACTAAGAGACAGCCCATCAGCTGGAGTTTAAGTGGCTTCGAATTGTTCTGGAGCCATACCTGAAGTTACAGTATATTCCAGTGTACAAATTCAGTCTTTTGCTTTTAAAACTTGTTGACATATCCTACTTTTAGGTACACTTCAGCTGTGCAAAAAGAAAAAAAATTATTAAAACTTGAGATTTGGGTGTTTCAATGCTGAAATGGTCCCATTTACTATTTGTGTCTGATTTTCAGAAGGTTCCAAGCAAAGTAGACAAATTTACTGCTCCTGACGTTCTCGGTTTTGGTTAGTGGTGCCAGGGAATTTGTGCACTATTATTGCCAAAGATGAAGAACTTCATGAAAATATGTTCTCAATATATTTCAGTGTTTTAGCAAAGTTTTTTGTATGTGGAAGACTAGAAATATTAAGCATGGTGTTTTACATAGCTAGACTTACTGAATGGTGCTGGTGGCATGGTTACACTTCATTTTTCCAAGTAAGGTACTGTAATCTGGGTTGTTTTCTCTGTGGATAGTGAATAGAGAATGGTTAGATGAAAGCAAAATCCTGAAATGAGATCATGTCTGCTTTGTGTGGACTTCAGATTCCATGGAAGGTGGAGTCCCCAGCCAAAATTTCATTTATTCCATTGTGGTGCAGTAATCCTGCACCTGGATCAGGACAGCCCCCAGTACCAGTACAGGCTGGGGGATGACGGGATTGCAAGCAGCCCTGTGGAGAAAGATTTCAGGGTGCTGATGGATGAGAGGCTCAGCATGAGCCGGCAATGTGCTCTGGCACCCCAAAAAGCCACCGCAGTCCTGGGCTGCATCACCAGCAGTGTGGGCAGCAGGGTGAGGGAGGGGATTCTGCCCCTCCACTGTGCCCTTGTGAGACTCCACCTGCAGTGCTGCATCCAGGTCAGAGCTCCTCAGTGCAGGAAGGACATGGACCTGTTGGAGCAGATCCTGAGGAGGCCACAAAGATGATAAGAGGGATGGAACACCTCTCTGTGGGGAAAGGCTGAGAGAGTTGGAGAAGGTATGGCTCTGGGAAGAGCTTATTGCAACCTTTCAATACTTAAAGGGGACGTATAAGAAAGATGGGCAGACTTTTTAGTAGGGCCTGTTACAGTTGGACAAAGGGTAATGGTTTTAAATTAAAGAGGTTAGATTTAGACTAGATGCAAGGAAGAACTCTTACTGTAAGGGCAGTGAGACCCTGGAACTGGTTTCCCAGGGAGGTGGTAGATGCCCAATCCATGGAAACACTGAAGGTCTGGTTGGACAGGGCTCTGAGCAGTCTCATCTAGTGCAAGGTGTCTTTGCCCTCCCCCAGGGGAGCTGGACTAGATAACCTTTGAAGGTCCCTTCCAACCCAAAGTTTTCTGTGGTTCTGTGATTCTATGGCTGTGTTATGCTTGATTGTGTCTTGCTTCCACAGTGCTTGAATTCATCAGCAGTACCCAAATTATGGGGAAAAGGTGATAAGTTATTCAAACACTTTCTCTACAGGTGTAAAGTTGTGCAAGCTTTTGAAAAACTCTGTGTACTGGAGAATTAGAAATAAGAAAGATTTTGCTCTCATGCTTTAAACAATTTAAAAATTCATTTGGAAAAGGTATGAAAGCTATCACATAAAGCTGTAAAAACTGGGTTATTTTTGGACTTGACTGGTCATCCTCCAGTAGCTAAAGATAATCACATAAAATAATAAGGTAGCATCTGGTCATAAGTACTTTAACAGCGGACATGTACTTGATCCTGATCATTTCAGTAGAAAACAATTAAGTCATAACTGAAGTAGTAATATGACTTTGGAATGAAGTGAGCAGTTAATGAGCAGCTGATATGTAGTTGCTCAAACCTGATTACAGAAAGTTGTGTTTGCATCTGAAGTAAATAATGGTACACTTTAAAAAAGAAGAATGTTTCTAATATAACTGGAAACTAAAAAGTATAGCACATATTTCTGTGTTTGTGTATTAAGGCCAAAACCCTTAATTTACTTTATTTTATATGATATTTACAAGTGCATTAAAAACCCGCTATTCTTATCCATCAAGCTAAAAGGGAAAAAATACCATTGCCAAGCTAAAATCTTACTACATTTAGAAAAGCAAGATAGAGCAAAACTGCAATATATGAGGAAGCAGATCTTCAAGACAGTTTTAGAATAGACACAAACTTCATCCAAAATAAAAACCAGAATTTTTAATTTCTGTTCCAATAAATGTAAATATTAATCTTATTGGCAAGAAAAGAACACTGAGCATTTCTCAGTTTATTGGGAATTATTACTGCTTAAGTCTTTTTGATCACAGATCGCTTCTGCAGGAGCCATATTTTAAGTTCTCATTGTTGAAATGTGATCTTTACTCCTTTTCCACTCCTTTAAAAACGAAACAAAACACTTGGTTGAACATGCACCTGGAAATTTAGTATAGAAATTGTCTTAACTTCCAAAGTGATTTTTTGTGGTTCAGCACAACTGTACTTCAAAAATTAACTGGGTATTTCTGACAGGAGGAATCTCAACTATTTCTCCAATGCCTATGCTGCCGCAGTCAGTGCTGTGGACCCAGATGCTGGAAATGGAGAACTCTGCATTAAGGTTCCCTCGGAGCTGTGGAAACATGTTGATGGTAAATAGACCATACTGAAAGCTTAATTTAAGATGTCAGAGAATTGTCAGCTGCAAATTTGCTTAGGAAGATAGTAGCTTTAAATAAATAGAAGTAGTGTTACATTATTTTATGTATTTATGATTACTGTTTCCTTTTTCCCCTCCACTTGAAGTCTGAAAAATACTTCACTTTTCAGCAATATGGAGAAGTGTTGCAAGGGTTCTTGACACTGTGTACAAACATACTTTTGGGTGATCATGACCCCATAAGAATATTGGAGGAAGTGGCAATAATGGAGTATACTGGGTGCTAAATTGTGATTTTGAAGTGGCTTATAATATATATGATCCAACAAAGAAAATAATTTATGAGGATATAGTTATATACATCTTTTTACAAAGCTCTATTAATTTTATGCCATCTCTCTTTGAGGAATGGCCATTTTAAAACTGATTTGGTAGTGAAAGTAGACTACTTTATGAACTGGCATACTAGACCCTGGAATAAGTAACTATTTTAATAGATTACTCTCCAGTGTTGACTATTTTCTTACAGGGATCTTACTAGTGTCTTGTATTATTTCTTGCATGGTTTTATCAGATTTTCTCATGGATTTGTGAGACCTCTGAGAGAATAATAACAACTGTGTCATGAGGCTCACTCACGCAGTATTGTCAAATGCACCTTAATGGGAAAACACTTTCTTTTATTTTAATTTTTGTGTAAGTTCCTGTTGCCTTATGTGCAAGCCTAGAAGTGAAAACACTCAAACGTGTATAATTTCACTTTTCAAAGTTTGAGTGTCAAAATATGGTAAGACTCATGGGATAAATTTCAGCATATGCTTGAATTTCTTTTCTTGCCGATCTATTCATAGGTGAGATTTCTGTGAAACTAAACCAAAGCAAAGACACTTAAGTTACAGGAAAAGTATCAACTGAAATAAGAGATTTTAAGCGACTACAAATGGCAATAATATGTCTTTTAAGAATGTGCCTGCTGTGTGGAGTTTTTGGAGAAAATTATTTCAGGAAGGTACTAAGGAGATCATGGTTAGGGTACAGTCTGTATAAGGGTGCTTCACTGTTGGGGAATTAGAAGATGAATTGTGATTCCAGTTGTGGTTTTTATTAATCAATAGAAGTTCTTATAAGTTCAACTCCTGTAAGTTGTGCTTAGGACATCTCAGTTTTGTAAGCTTTGATCTGCACTTTGTAAGTGGATGGGGAAGCCCACGAGAATGAAGTTAACACATAGTCTTGAAAGATCTAGAGTCTGAAACTGAACTATTGTTATGCAAATAACTTTGATGTAAGTTGTATATACTTACTCCAGTTTTGGTCTTTGTGCTGCAGAGTTAAAAGTCCTGAAGGTACATATAAACTTCTCTCTGGACCAGCCAAAAGGAGGTCTTCATTTTGTGGTACCCAACATGGAGGGCAACATGGCAGAAAGAGGGGCTCATGTCTTTTCATGTGGATATCAAAATTCTACAAGGTAAGAAAACAGTCTTTGAATGTTAGACTTGTATTTCCTATTTATTCTCAAAGTGTAGGAAATACAAATAATTTTTTCAATTCTTTAAGTTAAAAAAATTCTAAACTTATTTTTTGCTTGAGAGGAGCGTACCAATGTGAAGTAGCATGTAATAACTAATAATTAGGATGTCCAGTCTTTATAGCTCAGCAGGAGATAATGACAGAAAAAAACTTGTAAAGCTTTATAAAATTAATGTATTGTAGGAGTCAGTATGTCAACATTCATATATTCTTAAAGTATTTAAGGATGTAGTTTTGAACTTGAGAGAAAAATCACCTGTGTAAAAGAGTATAATTAAGTATAATTGTTAACCATTTCCCCCCCCCCCCCAATTCTAACTTTCCTAGATTTTGGTTTCCTTGTGTGGATTCATATTCTGAGCTGTGTACCTGGAAACTTGAGTACACTGTAGATGCTGCAATGGTGGCTGTTTCAAATGGAGATTTGGTGGAAACTGTATACACCCATGATATGAGAAAGAAGACTTTCCATTACATGCTGACTATTCCAACTGCAGCTTCTAATATCTCCTTGGCAATAGGACCTTTTGAAATCCTTGTTGATCCATACATGCATGAGGTAATAATCTTCATCATAGAAGCCTTCTGTTTTTTTTCTAAAGAATTACTGATGTTGCAGTCAGTATGTATTAGTCGAAGAATGGGTATGTCTAGATCAGCCTTCAGGAGTACAGTTGTATGATAAAGTTTGTCTAGTAATGTCTGTATTTGAATTTATCTCCAAAAAAAAGGCCTTTAAATAAGCAATAATTCCATTTATGTCTGAATTTGTGGAGCAAATTTAGTTGAAATTGGGTTTCTTCCCTGTTATGTAATATAACTGATATTTATGTATTTAAATATATTTGTAGGTCATATAACAGATTTTCCTTTGTTTGTAGGTGACTCACTTTTGCTTACCACAACTTCTCCCATTGCTCAAACATACCACATCATACCTTCATGAGGTGTTTGAATTTTATGAGGAGATTCTTACCTGCCGCTATCCATACTCCTGTTTCAAGACTGTTTTCATAGATGAAGCTTATGTTGAAGTAGCTGCTTATGCATCCATGAGTATTTTCAGGTTAGTATTTGAGAAAATTACACCTTTTAAATCCACAGGCCTAGAAGCTCTAGATCCAAGACTATTGAGAGCTGTGTGAAAGTCTAGTTATTTTTGTAGCCTGAGTTTTGGGCTCTTTAGTTTGAAAAGGCTTGTTTTTATTGACATTACCGGCTTTTAACACCATTTCTATTATTATCTGTTATAAAGATGTTGGATTTACTTTAAGAAAAATCTGGCAGTAATTTTCCTTCTGAATTAGAAATGCCATGCATGAAATATTTAATCTCAAATTAAGTGCAAAAGTTTGATTATGTTTTATTTTTCTTCAGCTGGAATAGGGTATCAGGAATTTAAGAGAGTTTCACCAGTTAAACTACTTAGGCTCTACACAGAGAATTGTGTATAGATAATAATAGCAGGAGATCTGCCTGCATTAGGATAATTTATGAAAAATGGGACTATCTTACTGGAAAAACAGTGAAGGAATTATTTTATTTGTTTTGGTTTTTAAGGCAAGGTCTCTTTATGTTTCTTCAGAGCTGGTGTTCATGTTGTGTTATTTTCTTTCTGTGGGGGTCCAGCACAAATCTCTTGCACAGTGCAATGATTATAGATGAAACTCCACTGACAAGGAGGTGCTTGGCACAGGCCCTGGCCCAGCAGTTCTTTGGATGTTTCATATCCAGAATGTCCTGGTAAGTATCTAGAAAGCTCAAATTTTAATTTGCAAATTGCATTTTATCAGAAAAATAAGTGAAGCAGTAATTGTAGAAGAAAGCAAAAACGGGGAAAAAAGGTAAAAATAATAAACCCAGCTCAATAAATGAAAATCCATTAGTATTTTTTGTTGTTTTGAAACGGGAATGTGAGAAATAAAAGTTCCAAAGATTATATAGATTGAATATATCTTTCTGAATGTTGTAGTGTGCTTTGACACCTAAAAAGTTTAGAAGGGAGACTCTTTGCATCAGCGGTCAATTTCTGTTAGATATATTTAATGATGAAGTATAACCTGCATGCAAAGTACTTTTAGAGCACAGAATTAATAAATTAAGAAGTTGTTCAAGGAGGGGAATGTGGAAATCAGTGTCAAATGGGAAAATTCCTGCTAAGGTGGCTATAACACCATGTCTCAGAAAATCTCCCCAACTGGCTCCTACATCTCAGTATTTATTTTAAATCCTTTTGCATACATTTTATCTATTGGGGGCAAGTAGCCCATTACTTTTTTTCATGGCAAAAGTCTATGTCCTGGGGTATCCTTGTCTTTAAAAAAGGGGACATCAGCATGTTCTTAAATTGATATTTGTACTGTTGTAATTTCACTTGCTCTCTTCTTTATTTCTAGCCACCTTTTGTGGTGAAGGCAATTTTTTGCATCCTTCATAATAACTCCATTTTCATATGTTCTTGTTCTGTTTACTTCATTGTACCCTGTGTACAATGTCATTCTTCTGTTTAACATTCTAGTTCATGATCATGCAGTTTTTGTCCATTTTTTCTCTCTGAGGACATAGCTCACAGAAGATGTGTTTAAAACGGTGTCCACCAAATTGTGAGATAGGTATTTTGTCTACTTTCTGTTCAAATCTTCTGCGCTGCATTGAGATGTTTATCAAGAAATTAAGATCATATAGATTAGCAATTGCTTTAACTTCAGTGTCCATTTCCACCTGTTTATTATTATTGTTTCAGCTAAAATAGTTTGGTTTGATATTTTAATCTGTATTTCTGTGGTAAAAGTTCAGTTTTCACAGACTTTTCAGTTTCATTGGTTCCGTCCAGGTGCCAAGTTCCATAAATTGGTTCACAGCTCATCAGACTTCTGTTGACTTAGAGAAGTTATACAACCTCTTGAATTTTGTGGCTATTTTTGAACTGGTCAAAAATACCAACCCTTACAAAATATCTTCTGAAGTGATATAATTCATGTTTCTTTCTTATTACAGGTCAGATGAATGGGTGCTAAAGGGAATCTCTGGTTACATTTATGGCCTTTGGATGAAAAAAACCTTTGGTGTAAATGAATATCGCCACTGGATTAAACAGGTAACATCATAGCATTTTCTATACCTTTCAGATATTTTGCATCAAAGAAGATACAAAACCCAGAAAATAGAACAGCTTTGCATTGCAATCTAAAGACCTTTCTAGTAGTGACAAAACTTAGAACTGAAATATTTTTACCACTTTCTGAAAGGAAGAATATACAAACCAAAATAGATCTTTGTGACTGCCATATGAGTAATAATTGTCATTGTCTCTCTGTGCAATTAGTTTTCCTCTTTTCATTTGGACTTCTGCACCAAAGAGTCAAAAAAGATGTTACATTTGGAATACTTAGAATAGAATATAGGATTCCTAAGGATATGTATTTGTAATGGCTGTCCATATAGCTCAGAAAGGCTCCAGTATTAGCTAGGATCAGTGGCGATTCAGGTATCTTTTAGTATCGTTGAAGTACTAAATGAAGCAATGAAACGGTAAAAAAATCCCTGTTTGAAGTGATTTCTTGGAAAATAAATTTCTTAAGTGTATAGCTTACATTTCCAAATGTAATGCTCTGAGACAGGTACTTTCTAGTGACAGCAGCAGTGACTCGTCATTCTTTGCCAGTAACATTTATTCACTGAAAGACATGTGTCTTCTTTCTCTTATCATGTTCTCTTCCTATTCCAAAAAATAAATCCTAGCCCCACTTGCTCCATTTACATCCCTTACTCACATGGGGACCCAATAATGTGTCCTTCTCTGCTTAATGCTCATTCAGTTCACCAGTCGTGTGCTGTCCATGCTAAAGGTGTGGGTGTTACAGAGAACAGGAGACATGAATGAAAGTCTGTTGTGAGAGTTCACTGCTCTGTGCGGCACAAGTTGCTCATGTTGTTCCCCATGAGTTGCTGAAGGTGCCCACATGGAACTGAGAGGTGCTACTGTCACAGCCTCCAGTTCTGCCCTTCTAATGTACTACCAATATATGAAAATGTGTAAGTTTATATGTATCAATAAATATCAATACATATAAACATTTGGAAATTCTTTGACACTGGGTTGCAGACAGGCATCAGTTTACATATCCTGTGCTTAAGCTGGCACAATTTGATTCATGTTGACTTTTGAGTGACAGTAAGCCCTTACGAACATCCTGCCTTAAAGTGTGCTTGTTACCATGGGCACAGCATCACACAAATTCAGACTCAGTACAGAGTCTGATTCAGTTCAGATTCAGAGCTTGGGCTAGACATAAATATTTATTTATTTAGTTATATCTATATTTAATATATTGTATTTGTGTGTGTGTGTCTGTAGTTGTTTTCTGTTGCATGAAATGCTGATCGCATTTGTTTCTTTTACTCAAAGACAGCTTACTTAAGGAGTAATAATGCTCTTTAGTTATAATGTAGTTCAGTATTCTTGGGGGTTAACCCCCTGTCCAGCCCCAGAACAAGTATAAACTGCTAATTTCTACTGCTTTGTTATTATTTGTCATTTGAGGACCATCCCTGATTTTAAAATATTTCTCCCTTTGTAAACAAGCTTAATTAGGAGGTATGGCTTGAACAGTATTAGAAGTTTTCCTGACTTCTTTAAATAATTTCTCTGCACTTCAAAATTATCCTTACTTATGTGTGTTGTTCTTCTTAGGAGTTAGATCAAATAGTGGCATACGAACTGAAGACTGGTGGAGTTTTACTGCATCCAATATTCGGAGGAGGAAAAGAGAAAGACAAGTATGTTTATTTTAGCTGCAAGTCATTGAAGGGTATGTTTTTATGGGGCCCTTAATATATGCCTTGGGTGTGCTGTGTAGCACAAGCCAAAGGCTGAAGATCTCAAGCTGCCCAAGGCATGTATTACCAGTCTCATAAAGTACATCTTGAGTATATTGTAATACCTATTGGTTTACTTTTCTTTCAATTCAAATCTCAGAGGAAATTAAGTATAATGAATGTTTTTAATACTATTATGAAACTGCTTTTTAGTAAGGGGGTAAGAGAGAATATGGAGCCAGAATTTTGACATGAGCTATTTCTGGAGTGGTTGGTAATTTTCAGGCTTTTTTTATGGTATCACTAGCCTTCTGCTTCTTTGCTTTTTTTCTTTCTACTCTCAGACTGAGATTTCTTAAGTATACTGGTGATAAAAAAGTATTAGATCAGTCATCTGTGAAGTACTATTAGTTACCAACGTGAACTGGCTGGGTTTTTATTTTCCCTTTAACTGTAGCTTCAGTGTGTCTAATTTGGAATGATTCCCCTTCCCTCTCTTGTAATACTCAAGTACTACCCACTGAGTAGTACTAACCACTGGAGGTAGAAAAATATTGCTACATGTCAGATCAGTAAGTTGATCTAGGTTCCAGTGACAAGTTTTTGCTGGGTTTTTCTTTTGTTGCATAAATTGATCAAGTTATGACACAGCCTCACAAGGAGTTGTCTTTTGGGAACATGTGAGCAGCATGTGCAAAACTGTGAGGCTGAGCCTGTGCAGATTGACTATTATGTCAACTTCTTGTCATTATTGCAGCAGAAGCCCCTGTATTATGAAAATACAACCAAAATTGCCTGTAACAGTGGTTCTTTTGCATTTGATTGTGTGCAAATCCAGATTTTATTAATTTAAAGTTAAAACTCTGGATTTAGAGCTGAATGAATTATGAAAACCACTAAATTCACAGTAATAAGATCAGATGAAACTACAGAAAAGGGACACATGTTTAAAAAAGGAAATTCACTAAAATCAAAATCTCTTTGTAACTGTTAATTTTATTAGTTTCATTGTATTTATTCTAGAATTTGATGCAAATAATTGACAAAATCTTTTCCTAATTCTCTTAAAGCTGTGTTTCCTCTCTGTGATGTATTTTTGGAAACTGTTTCTGCAGTTATTTTACTGCTTCATTGTATTACAGCTTGTTAGTAATAACCACAGCATTGCTTAAATATAAAATACAACTTGCTGTTCTTTGTAGATTGAAGAGTCCCCTTGTATGTAAATTATGTATATGTTCCTGACTCTGGGAGATGATTTGTATTTGGGGAAAGTATTTTCATAGTGGTATCTAGAACATTTTTCTCCAGTATATTCTATGCATTTCATTTCTTTGTTCTGCTTGTTATGATACAGTTTCCTGCTAAACGTATTTGCAGCACAGCAGTTCCAATTAATAATATGAAGAAAATTTGTGTTAATTAATGAACCCATTTTTCATCTAAATTAGAAAAATTTAATTAAAATTTCATAATAAATCATCTAGGGGAAAAAAACCAAACAACTTTCCAACACATTAATTAATTTGTGAGCAAAACACAGGTCTCACAGATTCTTCCTGTTTATGTCTGGTGTAGCATAAACACTGCACTCCACAGTGCTTGTTCTAAAAGACAAAATCCCAGACCTTGGCAAATGAAGGAAAGAAAACTGCAGGTTAACTGCTGTATGGATGAAAGCTTCAGAACAAAGCTTTTTGTGTAACCTCATTTTGTGTTCTCCTCTCTCAGACTTTGGTTCTTGTCAGCCTTTGATTGTGCTGGTACCACCCTACTGTAAAAATTAGAAACTTGTAGAAATTTATATTGATATATTTTATATGGAAGAAGCTTACTCACCAGGTTTACATTGAATGGCTGGACTGTGTTCAAGAGCATGAGCATTATAAATTTCCATGGAAAAGCTGGTTCACTTTCTACTTCTACAAAGGTTCTAGGCCCATATGTTAATTTTAATTATCTTTTGGTGCCAGTTCATTAAAAGCTGTAGAATTATAATGATTGAAGAAAAATATAATCTGAAGAAATGTATTAATAGTGAATGAACTACAAAATGTAACTGTCAACTGCAAACTTGTCTCAGTTTGTTTTGCAGTTAAATAATGTAACCAGTACCAAAATCAATCAACACTTAGTAAATTTAAGAAGGCCAAGAATGTGGGTCCTGGCTCAGTTGTAATTTTCAAGAAAAGAATTTTACAGAAGTCAATCAACTGTATAATTTGAAGCTGGATAAATAGTTTTTATACTGAGACCAAATTATTATATAATGTCTGAGCCACAACCTCAGTTTCCTCCTTGAATTTCAATTCTTTCATGGTTGCTAACCCTTCCCTACCTCAGAATAGAGAAGTATCCAAAACAACAGGAGAATTGTGATAAGGAGAACTTCAGCAATTGCCTATCAACTAGAGACAGCAAGGAGTTGACCTACATACTTCTTTTTCACAGAATTACTATACTAAGAAGGGTAATACTATCTGAAATTTAGAAATGCTTTTCTTTTTGTATCATCTTAACATGTTTAAACAGATACTCCTGAGCAAAGTCAACGGAGTGTCCCAGTAAATGGAAGTATGGAAAACTTAAGGTATTGCAGCTACCTTGGTTCTTGCCATCTCCTGAAATCTTAGGAGCTGCAGATAAGGAGCTAAATGCTGGTACTGTCCTGCTAGAATACTTGCTGGCAAACCTCTTTCAACAGCATGGAAAGATTGGTTCAAGTTATAGTTGTTTAATAGGTCTTTGAAGGTTCTGGAAGAGCGTTCTCTTTGTGAGGTAGCTGGCATGAAAGATCAGGCTTATAGCACCTACCTTTGATTATTACCATTTGGAAATTATTTTTCTATATTGCAGTGTCTTCTTCTAAAGTCTTTGGACAATCTTGATGTCTAGTTTGTCTGGAAATGTTTTAGATAGCTTATTTATAAATGAAAAGCACAGGGGAAGAATCCAGCCCAGAAATTTTAAGTAGCTGGCATTTCAGTGTTGCAATGGCCAGTTTCTGATTCACCAGCAACCTGCATAAAATAAGTCTGGATTTCCACTTCTTAAGAAGCTGGCCTGACATTGGTCAACAGGCTATGGGTCCAGTTTCTTCAGATGTTTGTTATTTATTCGTGGAAAACTCAAATATCGTGTGACATAAAAGAACTAGCAAAACAACATACAGTTGCCACAAACTTGGTTCATCAATAAAATTAAGTCGGACTATTAATAACTTCTACTTCTGAAGTAAGAGGAATAGTCTCCTTAAAGGGAAGCAGAAAGTATTACCTGCCTAGTCTTCTTTGGCATGTTATCTGATTTAGAAGATACCAAGTTTGCAAAAGTATTGAAAGATCAACTTGCTAACTAAAATAAAAAGAAAGCAATTCCTTTGGCCCATCACGTGAAAGTATTCTGTGAATTGTAAAACTCCTCTTGAATTGCAATGATTATTTATTTAAATCCAAAATATTTACTATATACAGTCCCTGTTAAATGGAAGGGAAGCAGGAAGAATGCTGATTCATGGGTAATTTCCAGACTCAGTGACAGATTCCTTGCTCAGTTTGCTGGTGCTGCCACTGTCTCTACAGCACCCCTCAGCCAGTGTCATGTGCCATTTGTCTCTGTACAGAGCTTGCTGGATGCCAGGTACACACACCCTTGTCACCTCTGTACACATGAATGGTCGTTTTAAGCTCTAAGCTTGGTTGCTGGGGTACATTTTAAGTTTCATTCAATAAAATGCAAAATAAAAAGCTTTTTTTGATTTTTTAATTTTTTTTTTTTCAGCCCTGCATCACATTTACATTTTTCTATCAAACACCCTCATACACTATCCTGGGAATATTACACTATGTTCCAGTGTAAAGCACATCTTGTTATGAGACTGATTGAGAACAGAATTAGCATGGAGTTCATGTTACAGGTAGGTATTTAAATGATTATGTGGAATGTAGAAAACTCTTTGTCTTCAATTGCATTTCTGTTCATTGAATGGAGTTCAGAGAAGAACAGAACTGGTCATGATAGGATTCCATTTCTAGTTTCAGTTTTAGCAGGATTGAACAAACATTAAATGTATGTCATTTGGGTTAGGATGAGGTTAGCTATTATTCTTATGCATAACTTACAATACTTTTTATGTACTGCATATTCTCTTAAATCTTAAGGTATTTCATTGGTTTGGGTTATTTTGATTGGTTGTTTACACTGAGAGCCTGTTTTACTGTCCTTAACTGGTGCTTTGAGCTAATCTAATGAAATTATAAATAATGAAAGTAGTGAGAATCCAGCTTCAGCTTTCTCCATTATATAAAATTTTCAGTGCTAGATGAAACATAGATGCTTATATTAGAAGCAGTTGATTAGAAGACTGTAATTTTATTCTGAAATACTTCTGCAGAACTGTAGTTTCTCTTGTGACATACCTTAGAATAAGGTGCTACAAATAAACATGCAGAAACTGACTGATATTTTGATATCAGCTTCAGGTCTTTGGAGGGGGTTGGGGTTTTTTTCCTTGGTTTGGGGTTATTTTTAAGGAAAATATGTATATTATTGTTCTAGAGCTATTGTAGGTAGTTTCAGGTTGAAAATACAGGAAAAAAAATCTGATGAATGTTTAATTTCTGGGAAAGGAGATCTAGCCAGTGATCTCTTACTGTAGATAATTTTTGAAAGTTGATGATCTTTTAATGGATTTTGTATATGCTTATGTATGTGTTACTTTGAGGAAGATACATTTGGACTGCGAGTCACAATTTCTGATATGGTCAAGCAAATAATTTCCTGTAATGTCTTTTTTTTTTTTTTTTTTACTTTTTTTTAAAGCCAGTTATCAGCGAATGAGTTTATTGGCCTTTAGTTGCAATTCAACTGAAACTAAACAGAAATGCTTATTTTATATATAAGTATTTAGGGAAAGTAATAACTTTTTATCATTTTAGGTTTTCAACAAGTTATTGAGTCTGGCCAGTACTGCTTCATCTCAGAAGTTCCAGTCACACATGTGGAGTCAGATGTTGGTTTCCACATCTGGGTTTTTGAAATCGATCTCAAATGTCTCAGGCAAAGACATCCAACCTTTAATAAAGCAGTGGGTGTATCCTTTTTATTCTTGGTTTGGATTGTTAATATGGAGAATGAATTTGTTTTTTTAATTGGCACTATTAAAGGAATGTGAAGAAGTGTGTGCAATATCTTCACATAAAACAGTTAAGTACTTTATTCTGTGAATCAGATGTATATGTGAACCACAGGTTCACAATCTTTTCATCGTCCTTTGAGCTATGCTGGCTTTTTTGCGTGTTCTGTGCTAGAAAGGTTTTCATTATTTTAAGTTTTCCTTTGAAAGAAGCACAGGAACTCTCCTGGAATTTAAGGCCAAATTATACTAAAAGGATTCCAGAGGACACTGCCCATAGAAATATGCTGAAGTTGGACATGGAAAATGCTATAGTCTGGTGCATTTTAATATGTGATTTCCAGTAAATCACCATGAAATAAGTAACCTAAAGCACAGACTGTTAGATTACAATATACTTTAATAGCTTGGTAGCTTGTGTTAATAGTACAGTTTCAGGTAAAATAAACCTCTGTGTGTTGATTCTTCAAATTTCAGTTATATTAGTCAAGAAAGAGGGTTTCTTATTTTGAATTGACATGTTTGGAGAAGATTGAAATTGCTCCATTTAACAGGTTTAGTTGTTAATTTTATTTATTGTGACTCCAGGCTAGAATTGTACGTGACTACAGCAAAAACATACCTTACTGTTGTAACATGCAACAAAAGTAGGTACTTAATTTGAGCTGACTTAATGACATTCATGCATCTCAATATCTTAAATAAAAAGCATTGTATAATTTATAGAGTAATTTGAGAGGTTAGTATTTTATTTGCATCAGAAGTGTTCATAAAGTATGAATACACATTATGATAATTTCCATATTTTGCTGTGCCAAGTACTTGAGAAAAATAGTTCTATATGTGCATACATTCACACCGCAGCTACACTTAAATGTCAGCATTACTATCTGAGCTCGGTGAATCTCAACTACATCTGTACTGTAAGGAAGAAAGAATTGTAGCTCTCAAGAGTTGGAGATTTTTCACCTTCTCTGTACTGTGGCCCCAAGGCTGATCCTGTTAACTGTAACTTACATTTAATCCTATGATTGCAACCTCTCTACCATACTTCAAACACTGCTTTTTCTGTGACAGTAGATTTTCCACCTTTTAAGATCACAGCAGGTCTTTATGTTGTTTGGGAGGAGACCTTACTGCTAATAACTAGTGCTGTCTTATGCCATTAGCAAGGGCTGTGTTGATACTCAGTTTAAACCTTGTGCTGAAGAAACCACTAAAAATGTCTTAAACTGTGCCCACTGTCAAAGTCACAGAGCTACATGAAGGCAGCCTCCATGAACAGAACCAGTCTGAGGTATTTAGCCAAGTGGCCAGATTTTGGGAGAAAAGTTAATGACCTGTGTACTGTAAGAAGTGTCTTTGAATATGGAAGCTCCTCCCTTAAGTGTTGGGACATGAAAGAACAGATTTTCCTCCCTTGCTTTTGTCTCATATCATCAGAGACTTGTGAGAGTGTGCATTAGTCTAAAACGCTTCTGTTAAGTGGTTTTGTTTACTATAAGTAAAGTGTAGTAATGTCTGTGATACAGAAATGAATGATGAAATTATTCACAGGAAAAGTTGTCTTGAAGAAATCATTGCCTGGGCAAAAATTTAGAGTGAGATTGTTACTTTTTGTTGTCCATATGGTATACTCTCATGTATATGTGAACTCATATACACACGCATGTGAATGCTCACATGACCCAGTTTAACTCAATTATTTTATTGTAGTTTTTCAAATGTAGTGCAGGTAGAAAACAGAAACTAATGTCTACATTTTCCCTTTAGTTTTATTTAACTAAAATATATAGTAAAACAAACCATATTGAAATTACTGAAGTTTTAACTCAGTTACTTTTTTGAGAGCATGCCAAGGACATTGGATGTGGTGGAGTCCAGAATAGTTTTTCGTAATGAATTTCTCCATACTAGGTAGTTTTCATTGCACTTCAGTTCTTCTCCATAAGAGATATGATTGGACATTAAAGAACTGTTTAAAGAAAAAAAAAATTAAAGGAATGTAAAACCCCAGAATTTTGTGAATGAACATGAGTGTTTTCATTTTCAGATTTTCTTGGAATGGGAAATTCTAGGAATAAAGAAGCATAAAGCAAGTGTTAAGAATTGAGAATTATGTTTTTTTTGTAACTACTGCATTGTGCACTAGAATTCCTATACTACTTACTAGGGATCAGAGTGGAGTGGTAAAATTTTATGGTAGCTTTGCATTTAATAGAAAACGGAATGTATTGGAATTGGAAATAAAACAAGATTACACATCTCCTGGGACTCAGAAATATGTGGTAAGGTCCATTTTCCATATTTTACTTACACGTAAAGTATGATGTATACATTAATAAGCTTAAGTTTAATGTTATTAACACAGTCTTGTGAACTTGAAGGGTCCTCTTAAAGTGACAGTGCAAGAACTTGATGGCTCATTCAACCACACGTTGCAGATTGAAGAAAACAGTCTTAAACATGATATTCCATGTCATTCCAAAAGCAGAAGGTAAGAACTAAAATACTAACTGCAGGTATTTTTGCTATAGATATATGAAAACATATAGAGCAGTTAATGATAAATATATGCTTTTTCTTAATCTTACTGAATAAGATTTATCTGTGATATAAGTGGAGAATTTCTTACTGTTTGGGAACAGCAAGAAACCTTACACAGTTCTTAATTATAAGTAATTTTGTTAAAGTTTTATAAAGACCTAAGTTATGTAGAATGAGTTGAATGAAGACTCAAATTAATCAAATTATTCAAAATGCCTTTGAATTAGAGGGAAGAAAGATATAGGCCAGAGGAGTGCCTCAAGTGAAGAGAGTGCTGGGCCTGTTTGGTAAATCTAATGAACAAGAAAAGTGACATACTTCCCACATAGATTCTCTCAGTTTTCTAATACATTTTAATAAATACTTCGAATTCTACTTCTCAAAGTTCTATGTTTATGTGTAATTGTAAGAATGGTGGGAGTAAAAATTGTAGAAATGGATGCATAGCTCAAATTTGTGAATATTTTTTACTGGAGAGAGCATTATGTTTTTGTGTGGTGAAATACAGAGTACTTTTGCAGTCTTAAACTCCGTTTATTAAAATATGTTTGCCGGTATTGTAAGTAATACTTCTTTTTTCTTTCTATTTTCTCTTTTTTAATAGAAATAAGAAGAAAAAGATTCCACTGATGAATGGAGAAGAGGTGGATATGGACCTTTCTGCTATGGAGTAAGTTGACTTGTTGGAGTTTCTCAGTGTGAGTGTGAGCCATATTCCCGTGTCTAAAGCATGCAATTTTAAAGGATTGGATAATAATGTTGTACTTCATTATATTACTGACAACTTTCAAGACTGTCCCTTATTTGTATGTCTTCTTTGAGGCTTTTATGCTGGTGAAGTCTAAAAAGTGTGGGTTAACCAACATAATCAGATTTTATAAAAAGTCTTTGGCATGGTAAGGTGATACAATAAATTACTTGACTAACACATTTCCAGTGATACCTTTCAGCTGACTTTATAGGTAAAATATAAACAAGAATTTGTTTGAAACAAAGTGAGAGCAATTTTTGTTGGATCTAGATGAAGACCATTTAACTGCTGCTATTACAGACAATTCCTGAAATCTGTAATTACAAAAGAATTCTTCTCGATTAAAAATAATGATGAAGTGCTTCACACCGAAATCCACACTGGCATTAATTTCAGTTGGAACTGTTAAGCTCTTTGGAAGCAAATTGTTGCTCAATGTAAATACCTGCCTTACCCGCCTTGAATTGGAGCCAATAGTGCCCTCAGAAATAATGAAGGTGTTGGCACCTTGTTTTCTGGCTGGGGGAAATAAATAGTCTGCTCATGAGTTCCAGTGGTGTCTCTTTGAAGAAGGATAGATTGCTTGTCACCTTAAAAGTGTTGCAGATTCTCGTAAGTTTAACCTCATCTAATATATGATGAGAAAAAGTTTTACAAGAGGTATTTACATTGAGCAAGTTATTACTATCATTTCTATATGACAGCTGAAATACTAATAATTTTAATTGTATTGAAGGATAATTACCCTAAATATTTGTGAGTATTTTTGATCAGTTATGCTCAGGTCGCGGTTGCATTACCCTGAACTGAAACTTCAGTGATCTTGGAATCTGGTATCTTTGAACTGGTATAGGATTTTATGGAAGACACTTGCACTTTATCTGATAACCTAATATATGATATGGTCGTTCTGTTGTCCAGTTTGGACTCCTCTGCTCCAAGCATATATGATAATACACATTGTATTCTATTTTCTAAATCTTATGTATACACTCTGTCTTGATGGTTCTAGATTTTCTAGATTCTAGATTTTCTACAAACATACACAGAAATACACATAATATTTATCATGATGCTCTTCATCGTTCCAAACTCTCCTAATGCCATGTCGGTATTTTGGTGTTGTGATTTTTATGTGGAAAAATGAGTAAGAGAATGTATTGCATAATTTGTGCTTGTTGCTCCCATAAATTACTTCTGCAGTCCTGCAGTCCAGTATGTGAATACTGAAATGTAAAATGCTTGTTTGGGTGGAATGCAATTGCATCATTTTATCTGTAGAACAACTTTAATCCTGTCTGTTGATACTTTCACTTCTATCATCATTTACATGGTTACCCTTGTCAGCTTTCAGCGTCATAGCATGTGAGTGGTTTTAAAGGAGTTTCACATGTGTTGATAAAAAAATATGTGTATTTACCACCGGATTTTCTTTCTTGGATTTTTTTTTTTTTTTGTAATCTTAACCTTTTGAAGGTGATAAAGTGCTTCTCAGTTAGGAAAATTGTAGCATCTGAGGAAGTAGAATTAAATATACTGAGATAATACAGTAGATTACCATAAATAAAATCTGTAGGTTAAAAATACTAAAACATTGCATTCACTTGGATGTATTAGGGGCTTGGACAGATTGCCCTGGGAGGCTATAGAATTGCCATCCTAGAAGCAGGAGATTGGACCAGGAAACTTTCAAAAGTTCCTTCTAAACTATATTTTGTTATGGTTCTTTGAATTTAAATACTTTACAAATAACTCATAACAAGTTAGAACATCTTTAGAATTTCTAGTCTTGAAATTGTGTAAGCTATTAATATTTTTCATGTCTGTCTTAGTGCTGATTCCCCCTTGCTCTGGATAAGAATAGATCCCGACATGTCAGTACTGAGGAAGGTGGAATTTGAACAGTCTGATTTCATGTGGCAGTATCAGCTGCGATATGAGAGAGATGTGGTTGCACAAGAAGAAGCCATTCTGGCGCTGGAAAAGTTCCCTACTCCAGCATCACGGCTTGCACTGACTGATATCCTGGAACAGGAGCAATGTTTCTACCGGGTGAGAATGCTGGCCTGCTTCTGCCTTGCAAAGGTGAGCTTGTGGGGATGGGAGGAAGGGAAGAAATCCACTAGATTTGTAAATGGGTGAAAATGGGTCAAAACTCATCACAGTTCTTAAACTTCTTAAACAGGCTTGATATTTAGCCTGTTAAATGTATTTGCCAAGTATTTTTAACATGACTGATTTGAAAGGAAAGTTGTATTATTTTAGTCTTTAAATGGAGACTGCAGAAGGCTTTCATAATTGTCAAAATTGAGATGTCAGACATTAAAACCACAAGGGATTTTTCCAGATTTCATTAAGTGGCAGAAATAAAAGGCTTTTGTTCAATTTTTTTTCAGAACCAAAGTGTATTTTTTTATTATTTTACTGGGAAGTTCCTTGGCCAGTCTGTTGAGAAACCTGAAGTGCTGAAATTCATCTTTGTCTAATTGGAATTCAGATTTTTACTCTACTGTTTCAGATTGAATAGGGTCACAAAATAAACATCAAGGTTGGCTACAATTAAATAATAAAAAGCCAAATAATTACCTTGAAAAGGGAAGATCTTCTTTTTTCTTAAACATAAAATTAGCAATAAGAATAAAAATTAGTAAACCCCTGATTTTACAACTGGGTGGAAACACAGAAGAACAAGAATTTCTAAAAATGGGCATATTGGTGACATACTTTTATAGACGTGAAGACATATTGATTGACAATTTGTACAGTTCAAATTATTGACATACAGCTTGTTTTCTGCTGTGTACCTGATGGGAATAGTTCAGTTCCCATATAGGAATAAAACCTTTGGCCATATTTTGAAAATCAAAATCCAAGTGTTTTTGACCAACTATTTTAATACTGTGAAACACTGATGTAAAACTGCCAGTGTATGTGCTGCCAATATCTGACTTAAAATAATGAGTGTTTCATAACGAATTCACTTGGAATATCTAATAGTGTATATTCCGCAGGTAAATATTAAAAGAGCAGTTGTTGCAACATTTAAATGCAATAGTTTTTTCTGTCTTTAACTTCTTAGGCAATTGGGCTGCAGATAATCATTACCGGTTTTGTTCAGTTGTAATTGTATGGAAGCCCTTGGGTCTATGGATAAGGTGGTTGACTTACAGAAAAGAAGATAATAATGCAAGCAAAAAGTATGGCTGTAACATTAAATGAAGGTGAAGGAGCATGGAGAGTTGTAGATATGTTTGTGTAAGTTACCTGGAAGGAAAGTGTCATGCATTCTATTACTGATTCCAGCATCAGGACATTAATAACTTCCTATTAATTTTCTCTGCTTGTAAATATTCAGGATTTGTATTCTTTATTGAAAAAAACCAAGTCACTCGTGGTTATTCAGGAGGAGGATTCTTTTTTGTTGATTTGCAGTTTCTAGCTGGGTTGCAGTTGCTGTTGTCAAGTGTTCTTGGTGTACTCATGTTGATACAGAGAAACAATATGTGACAATGCAATTATCAAACTGAATTTACTACACTTTCTTGGTGTACTTCATTGCAAAACAGGACTTCAGTCTCTCAGCTGTGAAGTTATCCAGGTGACATATTAAATCCTCATTGATAAAGAAATTGAGAGATATGTGTCAATGTGTGTGCATTCACACTGTGCTGAGTCCTTCAGGACAAATAACAAATACAGAGAAAAGAGAAAATAATGTCACAGTCTTAATTCCTGAGTGACACAGGCTGATTTCCCAGTTTGGATCTATTGCAGTGTAGGTGATGTACTATAAATTTCAAAATAGGAACACTACCATCACAAACTTTTCCCTCCCAAAATTAAGGAGTTTCATAGATGTGCATAAGAGTTACACCTTAGTCTACTTTTTTATGCTGTAGTGAATTGAATGATACAGAAATGGATTGTACCCTCCTGCCTTTTAAAGTAGAAATAATGCAGGACAGGCCGTTTGTGTTACTGTGTGGGCAATGTGCAGATACATTTAGTTCAGAGGGTGTAATGTCTCAGTAGAATAAGTAGAAAATTCAGATTCTGTCAGTAAAGAAAAATACAAATGAGTCAGAACACATGATAAGACCCAAAAAATACTGAAAATACGGTGGTTTAACTATTATTGATTTTACTTGAAAATAGTTGTTCATCTACAGACTTTGTGAAATGAAACCCTTAAAATAAGTTAATATTTTAAAATGTACAGCCTGATATTGATGGAATAGTGAATATCTTGTCAACATTGTAAACTTTGATATTTTGGGGATTGGGTTTTTTTGGACACTGCTACATAAATTTCATATTTTTAGTTTTAACTTCTTTATCATGGTTTCTAAGCAGTCTTTGGGATTAATCTTCCTCTGCAGGAAGAGTCATTGTAGCTTTCAGAAAAAGCTGTACCTGCATATTTAGTTCAAACACTTCAGTTATTGCAAAGGGAAGATCGAGCCTGACTGCAATTTTCCCTCTCTGACTTTCCTTTGAAGCCTGGCTTTATGGGAAAATGGGTTTCAGTAATAAAGCACCAAGCTTCCACAAAAGCAATGGTGAAGTAGATTGCTGTTCATATTCAGATAGCTCTTGTTTTTCCTTCACTTACTGAATATGTAATAGCCTCTGAAACAAGCTAAATAATTTAGAAGGAAATCATCAAATTTTTTTCTTGCGAAACCAGATTTTTCCTTAGTTTGTGGTGGGTCTCTAAGAGTGGAAATTGCTGCTACATTGTAGGGTGCATTGGTCCCATTTGTGCACACACACACATAAGGCAGATTAGCCATCAGCAGGCACAGGTGTTCTTGTCTGCAGGCTTTCAGTGCTCCATACAGCAAATGTATGAAATTCAGGTTGCTGGGAAGGCACAAAAAGCGTTTTTGTCTTTGTGGAACCTTAAATGCCTTACACCAAAGCAGACTATAGGAATAAATAGTTCTTAGTTCACAGTCCTTTTAGTAGATTACAATTAAAGTTAGAGGGAACTGCCTTGCCTTTAACTTTAGGGGTGGTCTTTTATTCTTAGGGTGGCTGAGGCCTATTTTAAAGTCTAGGCTGAGGTTACTGGCAGGGTAAATTTGGGAAGTTACTATTGCAAAATCGCCTTCCATCACTGGCTTCTGTAGAGTCAGAGAACTTGGCTTAGTAAACACAGAATTTTCATCTAAAATATATCAAAGAGAAAATAATTAAGAACAGAAGTTTATCATGGAAGGATAGTTAGTTTCAGATGTCTTCCAAATGGAACCATTTTCATAAAACTTACCTTTAATGTAGAGAAGATATATTAGGAATGACAGTGAAAACTTAGCTAATCTAAGATAATACACCCTTAAAGTAAGTATCTGTATTAAGGAGAGAATGTTCTCGGCAATTATCCTTTTACATTATGGGAAATGTGTATTTTTCTACAGTCAAACTAAACTTGCAGTGGTCATGTTAATACAATCTCCCTTCCCCCCTGCTTATTCAGATTGCAAATTCCATGGTAAGTACATGGACAGGACCACCAGCCATGAAGTCACTCTTTACCCGAATGTTTTGTTGTAAGACTTGTCCAAACATTGTGAAGACCAACAACTTCATGAACTTTCAAAGCTACTTTCTTCAAAAGGTAAGATTTATTTTTCTCAATGAGTGTTTGAAGAAAATTGTCAAAATACAAAAATGTTCTTAATATTGACAATTACAAGAACATGGATAGTACAATCCTGATTTACTCTTTAATAAAAATCAAAGTAGCTAATTCTTTCTCATATGGCTTCTGTTTGTTTCTTCTTAGTAAAAATTCAATTAACAAATTTTTAGCAATTTTTTCTGAGTAGCTGAAGTTAAATTAGCAGTTTCTTCAGGAGAATGGAGGGCATATAATAATAATAATAATTGCAATTATTTGTGAGCTCATTCTTAAGTCAGTATCTTCCTACAGGAAGGAAGGTACTGATTTTATCTTTTAGGTGAATTCAGCAACTGCCTTTATTCTTTAATAGCAATAAATTTTACTGCAAGTAAAATCTTATAACTCTTAAATTGGTGGGCTTTTTAGTTCAAGACATTGCGTAATCCTTCTTGCCCTCTTCTTTCTATTGTCAACATCACATATCGCTGCTGCTTATTTTGGTGTTAGCCCAAGTTTTTTTACTGTGAACTATGGTTTTTGGTTGTTCATTGGATAACAAAACTAATTACAATGTTTTTCTCTCAAGATGCACTTTACTGAGTGATTGAGTGTTTATTTCATAGATTTCATACTACTGATTATATAAGATACTCAAATTTTGGTTTTTTACTGTTATCTAAAACTACTTCATCTTTCATTCTTGGACCTTATTTTTGTATTTTTCTGCTCTTTTTGTCATTGTTCACTCTTTACCACTAAGTCTTACATTTTTCTTTCTTTTTGATCCCATGTGGCAAGTTTGTAGATCTAGAGTAAGATTCCTAAATCTATATTGAGTGGAGCCTAGAGATCTGCTTAGTTCATTCTAAAATAAATATCTAATCAGAGTAACACCTGTCTGGCTAATAATTCTTCAGGCTTCACTGACCCTGTTGGATTTATACATCCCAGTGGAAGTGAAAGCTTAGACATTGTGTTCACATGAAAACACTCAATTTCAATGTCTATTTCAAAATTCCATCATCATTTTCTCTATTTCATTGTTTTTCATTTGATACCTTTTTAATTGTGTCTTGACTTGAGAGTCTGTTCTTGGGTATACTACTTTTTTTTCAAATGTCTGTACTGTTGCTAATTATTGAGCAGTAACTATGTAGTTTATTTGATCTGAAGATTATATAGTACATGGTTCGACTTTCAAAAAGTATCTAAATACATCTTTTCAGACATGTGCTATTGTAAATTTGTTAATTGCTGATTTTCAGGATGTACCCCTTTTCAGGGTGTAACTATCATTCCACTAATGTAAAGAATGATGTTAGTATTAATTTTTTTACACAGACTATGCCTGTTGCCATGGCCCTTCTGAGAGATGTTCATAACCTTTGTCCTAAGGAGGTTTTAATGTTTATTTTGGATTTGATCAAGTATAACGATAACAGGAAGAATAAGGTAAAGACTGTGCTTATTTTAATCTACCTTTTTTTTTGTTGAAAAATATTTTAGTTAATATACTCCATGATGTTTGATGCCACTACTGTAAATATCTGGCTTGGAATCGATGAAAAGTTGATGCATTAAGCTAAGTGGTAAATGTTAGAGGATGTTCTGTAGGTGACATTTCTGTGGTGGCACTTACTGGGTATTTCAAAGCTCTGTGTGCTTGTTGACTTACTGAGGACCAGCCTGTCTTTACTTGCACACATACTTTCCTTGCTTCACTCTTTCATTCAAAAACCCGTGTGTTTGGAGAAAATGTAGCATGCAAAGTTAAGCACTGTTTTTTTGACTGTTTTTTCACCTTGAGAAGAGTATTTGAAAGAGCAAGGAAAGCAAGTAATATTTTTTTAACAATGTACAGGACTTTGCGAATCTGTGTTATAAATATCAGTTCTAGCTCACAGAATTGGATTGTCTTCATCTAGTTAACTAACAGGTGAACCACAGGTTAATATTGTTCTATCACTAAACTGAAACATCTGAGGTGGAAATGCTGTCAACTCAAGTTCCTTCCCACACAGACCACTTCTGAAGGATAATTAGATGACCTTTAAGATCCTGAGATGATACAGATTTCCATCTCTCTAGCTAGGAGCTTAGCATGATCTTCGCAATTAAGTATCCAAAGATAAGTGGAACCAGTCTGATGTGTCTTAAACCTCCCTCATTTTTTCTTGTGTGTAGAACACGTGCTGCAACAAGAGACTTGTTGCTTATTACTGAAATAAGGATGATGGAGGGTGGAGAGGCAGAGAGTTGGACACATGAATGCAAGCATCAGTAGTCACAGAAAGTGGTTAGGTGTGACATCTTCCTGCCACCGAGGGAGAGGTCCAGCCTCACTTTTCCATGTCCCTTCCATGTGTGTTTGACATCTACTGGGTCTGACAGGTGTTGGGTTTGTTTAGATTAAAGTAACTAATATTCAAATCCAGTGCTTCTTTCCGCTTTTTGTAAAGTTTATTTTTGTGTGTTCTGCTGCTTACTAACACAACCAACAGATGCAAAAGCCAGCATAATGGAAGGGGTGAAACTATGAGCCCAGGTAAGAGGGGTGAATGAAGAAGCAAGATTTTCTTCACTAAGCAGCAGTGAGCTCATCAGTTCGCTTTAGAAGCTTGTGAAGTTGCTGGCTGGATTAATAGTATGATTGTCAGAACCAATTTTTCCTGTTTTGCTTTGTCATGCAGTTTCTCCCATGGTCGTGGTTTTAACATCTGTTGTGTAACAGGGCTTAGCCTTTCTTAGCTTTGAAAGAATATATATTGTTGTGTTAAATACTGGTTTTATCTAGTTTTCAGACAACTACTATCGTGCTGAGCTGATTGATGCCCTAGCCAACTCTGTAACTCCTGCAGTCAGTGTGAACAACGAAGTTCGAACATTGGATAACTTAAATCCTGATGTACGACTTATTCTTGAGGAAATTACCCGTTTCCTTAATATGGAGAAGCTTCTTCCCAGTTACAGACATACTATTACAGTCAGGTATGGTTTAATGACACTGCTTTTCTTGTGTTTTTGTACCTTTCTGTAGTTAGCTTTTGAGATTTTAGCTTGTATGTCTTAATCTTAAATGTCAAATTCCTTTCGAGTTTCAAAAGATGATAATGCAAGTTTGTCTTGATTGCTTTACTTTTCAGCATTAATTTCTGTCAATGTAGACTTTTAAAAACAGTCATAAGTTGATCATGACATGCCTCTTTAAGAGCATTTATGAAAGTTTTGCCTCGTAACAATAGCTGTAGAGTACACAATGTCATGTGTGTTTTCTCTAAGTTATTATGGCTCTACCAAACCTGAGCAATGGATTTGACAGGGTGGAGAATTTTGTTTGTGTTTCTCTCTAATTCAGAGGTAATAAGAGCTGTCTGTTAATGCTGTGAAAGTAATTGTAACGTGTTAATCATGTTAACGTGGATAACATAATTCAGAAAATTTGCAGTACTCAGTTTGGAAGAAAGTAATTTTATTTTTCTTGGCTGGTATTCCATAAACCTGATGTAAATTTTCTCTTTCTACCTTATCTAGCTGTTTAAAAGCTATTCGAGTGCTTCAGAAGAATGGTCATGTCCCAAGTGATCCCACTCTCTTCAAGTCATATGCAGAATACGGGCACTTCGTAGATGTCCGAATAGCAGCATTAGAGGCTGTGGTGGATTACACAAAAGGTACCTTTTTCAAGTATTTTTCAAGTATTTTGACATTTTGTAACTATTCTCATGCAAAAGTAATGCTTACCTCATTAATATTAGGTTGAAATAGTGTCCACCAGAAGAGCTTGTATGATGACAGGTGTATTGAGAAGAAGCTGAGATTTCTATTAATACTTTGTCAAGTATTTTTTCATGTATTTTGACATTTTGTAACTATTCTCATGCAAATGTAATGCTTACCTCATTAATATTAGGTTGAAATAGTGTCCACCAGAAGAGCTTGTATGACAGGTGTATTGAGAAGAAGCTGAGATTTCTATTAATACTTTGTCCTAGCTAGTTCAAGTGTTACAAAGATTTGCTGAGCATTGTTTCTCAGTTCTTTGCAGATTGAGTCAGATACCAAAGTTTTTAAATAATGAGTGGCAGTAAGGGGATTTAGTAATTTTTCTTTGACACTTCATCTTCAGTGACTTTGATTTAGTTGATTTCAGCCATAATTAGTAGTCAAAGTTCTTGGTTTTTTGCTTTACCTTCTTCCTGATATCTTTATTGCACTTTTTGCTTGCATCTTATGGTTATAAATTTTGGAAACTTAGATTATTGTAGTGATTTTTTGGGTGATTTTGTTTTGCCATTCCTTATGCATAGCTTACACTTGTGAGATGTTTACATTCTTTTAATATTGCCTTTCTCTTAGTTAACTATTGCAGGTCCATTAAAAAAAACCTGGGTATTTTCTTAAATGCTCTGGAGTTGAAACTCAATCCTGACAGATTTCTAATGGCAGTTAGAAATTACAGCTTCAATGATTTACATTTCATGAAGTTAATTTAGTATTATATTGTTCTGTTCATTTATATTGTCCTGTTCATTACATTATCCTGTTCATTTATTAGTCTGTCTTTGTTTAGCAGATTTGTAACACTTTGCGTTTGAAGGTTTATACCTTTCAAAGTGGCCAAATCCTTCAGTTTTTCCTCTGTAGCAGACTGTTGGATCTAGATTTCTAATTATTCTGTCTCAGATTTCATGGATTTGGGGGTTTTTCAGAGTAATGGATTTTTCTTTTGCTTGTTTGTTTGTTTACTGCTTTTTTTTAAGGACTGAATTACTTTGACATTACTCCTGATATTCTATCCAAAGACTTCTTTTACTAGACAAGCAGTGGGAAGTTTTAAGGCAATTGGAATCTCTGAGTGAATGCATCTGGTGGAACTCAGGCATCCACTCACAGACTGAAACCTGTGAAAACTGAAGCCTGACTCAGGCTGTCATTTCAAACAGCTGATAACTTGGAGGGAGGCTGTGCATTGAGCATCACTCAGGCTCCCTCTTGTAATCCACCAGACACTCTGTATCCATAACCCACTGTACATAAACCATTTGGTGACCAACAGCTAGAATTCTGAACTGTGCTAGTGCTGTGCATATCTCTGGTAGGCTAATTGCTTTATTCCACCCTTCATAGAATGTTAGTGGAAAGATTTGCTGGAGAATAAATAGAAAGCTTACTCATCAGCTCTTTTCCTTTAGAATAATCTCACTAATTTATCCCACCCTTTGGAAAGACAAACTGATCAAAATAATGTTTTCTTATGAAATTCTTGACCTTTTATGGATGGTATTTATAGTTAATAACTGGCTTGGAGAAGAAAGAGTTTGTACTACAGAGTAATAAAGTACATCTTTAATACTGTGCTGTTTTAAATGGGGTGCTGTATAAGCAAGGCAATAGGGTAAGTTGCTTGAAACTTCTACAGGAAGCTAAAATTTGAATGGTAAAAAACTTGAAATAAGTGGTTGAGCTGAATACAGTTTTTGACTGAGCTCACTGCGATCTGAAAATGACAGAGTAGAAGACTACTGTACCTAACTGCCTTGCCCCTTGCCATCAGCTTTTTCTCTGATGCAGAGGTAGCAGATGCAAGTATCTATCTGCTATGAAGTCACTACAGTTTGCACAGCCTAGTATCTAGCTGGTCATCGCTGTCATTTCTCAAATACAAGCTTCCAGCACTGAACACAGGAGCTTCTGCTCCTGCTGTAAGACTGGTGAGTTTTTGGTGGAGGGGTGATCCAGAAACTCTGTGCTGACTTCTTCCTCTACCCATAGAGAAGTTAGCAGTGCTTGCCTTGCCGAGCCCTAAACCTGGCTTTGGAAGGAGAAATGATGGACCATCTATTGCCAAGAGATCTGATTCTCGGTGTTCCTGGTTACCTGGTTTCCAGTTCACGCTGGATGCAGGCCAGCAGCTATCAAATGCCTGTTGCTTGTGCCAAAGCTGCCTTTTAAGAGTTCTTGTAAAGGAAGCTGACAGATTTTGTAATTTCCATAAAAAGGAAAGTCTGTGTTTTCTGGGTGGAACTTTCAGAGTAGGAATAACACTACCTTTTTTTAAAGTTACTTGAAAAGAAATAATTTCTCCATGGAACTGGCTAAGTTGTTTGCCATTAATAGCGAGGGTTTTTTGAGACATGGTAACTTTTTTAAATGCTTGAGGCAGCACATAAGGGCTTGGGCAGTTGATCTACAGTGGCTTGAAGTGAGCAGGGTTTATTAACTTTTTTAAGTTAGCTTGTGAGAGCTAAATGATCATTAACAGTTATCTGTATAGTAGAAGGCAGTTGCATATTTAGAAGAGGTAACAACAAACTAAATAAATAACCATTATCAAATTTCATGAATGTTAAAAGTTCAGTGTCTCAGAGATGCTCTCCTGCAATTGGAGACAACATCACTTGTAATTGAAAACAAAATCACAAGGGTATTTTTGTTTCAGAAAGCAATCACTTGTGTTTATGTCTACTAGAAGTATGAAAATCCACACATGTTGCTTTTCCCACAGCCTTCTCCTAGATGAACTGGCAAGCTACAGACAGGATGGGTGGTCAGTGCAATGGGCAGGAGTTCAGGTCATGGGCCACACTCAGTGGTGATCAGTGGTTTTTACTCAGGCTAGCAATCTGTCACAAATGGGTCCCTCAGGGAACATCTTCAGAAATGATGTGGAGGACAGCGTTGAAAGCAGCCTCACCAAATTTGTTGGTGACAAAGCTGGTGGTGAGGTGGACACGTCAGAAGGGAGAGACATCTTACAAAGAGACCTTGGGCAGGCTGTGAGAGCAGGTGAGCAAGAACTGGATGAAGTTTAACAAGTGCAAGGTCCTACACCTGGGACAAGATAACCAAAGAGCCCAGAACAGGCCAGGATTGGATTGGTTGGGGAGCACCATCACTGAAAGGGACCTGGGGGTCTTGGTGGATGACAAGTTGAGCATGCGTCAGCAGTGTGCTGCTGCAGCAAATCAGATCCTGGGCTGCATCTGCAGGGGCAGTACTAAGAGAGACAGAGATGTGATCATCCCACTCTACTCTGTACTCTGTCTGTACTTTGATAAATTTTTTTACAGTGAGAGCAATCAGTCAGTGGCACAACCTTCTGAGGGATGTGGTGGAGTCCCCATTGCTGGAGGTTTTGAAGATGCAGTTGGACAGAGTGCTAGATAATCTCATCTAGGCTCCCTTTCCCGTGGAAGGCTGGAGCAGATGATCTTGTGAGGTCTCCAGACCAGGCTGGTGTATGGTTCTTCTAGCTAATTGGATTTGTTCTGCCTGAGGTCAGCTTTAATTTGTCATTGCTGTCCAAATTGTTTCATAGTTCCTATATAAATTTGAAGCGCAGTTTAAATGCATTAGTAGCAAAGCTTTGGAAGCCTAGAAGGCTTAGTTTACACTATAAGGCAAATAGCAGGGAAGACTTACTTCATTTCTAGCAGAAATAAGTGTAAAATACAAAAAACCCCCAAAACTTTATCATCACAAAAGTGTGGTGTTTCCTGGTTTTGTTATCCAGTACTGTCAGCCTAAAGGATTTATCTCCCAGACATTTATTTTTCTAACTAAAAACCATTTAAAAATCTGTTTTGTTAGTCAAAATAATTATAATTTCCTAATGCCTGTGACATCATATTTGCAGTGGTGCAATTCTTTGCTGCATGGTAATACAATATTATTTTTGTTACATGCAAAACAACTTTTGTTTGCAGTGTTCTAGCTGCCTTCTGTCCCAAGCCAGGAAAAGCAGCTGGGCATTGAACTGAGCACAGGCAATCACTAATCCCTTAAAAGTATATTCTAGGCATAGTTTTTCAAAGATTTCTCTGGTTTTTAAGGCAAATCTGAGATTGTAGTTCTGATCTCTATGGATACAAATTTGCTCTGGCATCATCCAGAACTGTGTAGCATGCTCTAAACAGTGCACTGTGTGAGCTAATAAATTCTGCCTCTCAACAGGGCTTATTGGAGCCTCAGCAGTGTAACCAGTTTTGTTTAGTTTGGATTGTAGGAGCAGCAGTGCTGACTTGCAAGTGGCCTGCAAAAGACTCTTCAGCTGTCTTCTAAGCAATATTATAATGTAGTTGCCTTCTCCTAGCCCAGAAAGAGGTCTTATGTTCAAGTAGTCCAAAGTATTTTTAAAACTTGTAATAGAACTAAAGTGCTGATCCTTATAAATAAATGCCTCTTCTGTTAAAAGCAACTTACCCTAGTGAAATAACAAGAGAATAATAGGTATTAGAATGGGTTGGACTAAAGAAGTTATATTTAAAAATTGTTGATTGAAAACTAACTGAAATAAGGAAGAAGAGTTGGACTGAGGTATTTAGAACTAAAAATACAATTGGCTAGGGGAAAAAAGAAATACATTGCTAGGACCACAAAATGGAAAGCAACAGAAATGGTTTTAGACCTGTCTATCCAGTAATGATTAATACACCCTCTTCATTGTTTCGAAGAAATGAGAATACTGCTGTAAAAATCTTATAGTTTATGCACCTGACAAAAAGATCACGTAAAAATTCTTTCATTTTTTATGTAATGAGTGATGATGATATCCTGTGCAGTTTCCTATTTTGCAATATTACTCTGATAATAAAAGGAATTTTGTGATGTAAGTTACATTTTAATCTAACAAGCTGACTTTGTTTCCAGCAGTATCAAACAGAACACAAACTTCTTTCCAGAAGCATATGTTGCTTGGTTTCAAAATCCATTTTATTTGCAAAGTATACTGATTTAAAAAACTAATGAAAGCTGCTGAGGGGCGCATGATTGCAGTTTTATATAAACCCTGTAGTATTCCTCTTTCTATCCTATTTAACGATAAGAATCTTTCACAGATTCCTGTTTATGAGAATTGTATATTCTCTACAGAAGATGTTTTGTTTCTGATTCTTGAAAGGATATTTGAATGTGTTCATTTTAGGAAGCACACAATATCAAGATGATCCATTACTCTGATTTTCCTAATCAATGCCCATGCAATTATCAAATTGGTTGTTATTGAACAATTGAGGCATGGAAGAGTTTTGTAAATGTTTCTATTTCAATGTAAAATAAAGCACTTTTCGCTTTGTATTTTCTCTATAATTAGCGGAATTCTTCTTTAGTTGCAATAATTCAAGCTCTTTGTGTGCTAATTCAGGAACTCAGGATTGTCTTCATCAAAATCCTTCCAGTTTATATATATTAATAGGTATTTTGTTTTATTTTGCTTTGCAGTTGATAGGAGCTATGAAGAATTACAGTGGCTACTTAGTATGGTTCAGAGTGATCCTGTACCCTACATAAGGTAATAAAGAGCCAGGTTTTTTACTAATGCTGAAGCTACTAAGTAAATTCTTCACCTGGAATGACCAGAATAGATCAGATCCTTAACTGCCTCTTCACATAACTGTTTTTCCTGCTTGTTATTTTACATTAATTGAAACATGTTTTGATGTTTCAACAGTTCGCATTTCAAAAATTAATATATTGTGTTCTTATTCTGCATTATGTTATTTTTTGTCTTGTATGTTCTACCCTTTGGGCAGAAGTCTGAAGTTAGAGATTATTTCCTGATCATAAATAAAGCATATAAATCTGATGTTGCATATTGCAAAAAAGACTTTATGATATTTAGAAAAATCAGAGGCTGAGACATAATGCACACAATATTTGGACAGAAAGGGGTGTAAAGCAATTGTTGGACTGTAGATGGGGTGAAAGGATCATATGAAAATATGGTGAAATTTCTGGTATTGCCTGTTTCAACTTTGTTTTCACACAAGTGCTTGGATATTTTAGCACGTTCATTACAAACAAGTGAGGTTTGTAATAATTATTTTTCCTGAACACTTTAGTCTTATGATCACCATTAAAATACTGAGTTTCAAATTTAAATAATATTACTTTTACTCTCTCTCTAAAGGTGATTTCTTACAAATATCATAGCTGCAAGATTGTTCTGTTTCATTTCTGTCATTCTTGTTAATGAAAATAAATACAGGTTTAGCTTCAGTTTAAGAAGATTTAATTTAATTTGTATCCTTTTATAGAGGAGTTTAAATTTTGAATTGAGTGCAATATGTTAGCCTCTTCTAAAAGAAGTGCCAAAAAATGTATCTGCAAGAATCTTGTTCTAAATGTGTAAGACAGCAAGGTGAAAGCTGTCTATACAGAGTAAAATTGTTAAAATAAAAAATAATGGAAGAAAATTATTCTTTAATTGCTTTCAAGGCCAAGTTTGAAGAAAGAAAAATGGATCTACTTTCAGCTCAGTGTGTAAATATTGTAAGCAAACATGGTAAATGCAGGATCTTCACACACCAATGTAACTTAAGAAGTTGCAGTGTTTGTTTCTAGGAAAATGTGCAAGTCACTGTTTTTGGGCCTGCCATTTTGTATCAGTCATAAACATTTACAGTTCTTTAAAAACTCTTTGGTATCAATATGTATGGAATTTATTTGCGAGTGTTGCTTCTTGGTAAATTTCCTAGTCAGTGTGTGAAGAAAAGACCATTACTAAACTGAAGAGCATAACGTAGCCTTTACAACTGTTAACAGTTATGTCTAAACACGTCCTACTGCTTCACACCTTACTTTTTATCTCTAAGTTATATTGCTGATGGTAAATCTGTGCAGATTGTGGACAGAAGGAAGACCTAAAGGCATAAAACATTGGTTAAAAATTCGGAAGAAATACTGTAGTTTGTTGTTAAGTTTTAATGAATCTGTAAGAATATTGAAAACTGAACAGACTTTGTGTCCTTAGGGTTTTTCTTTTGGATTTAATAAAGATTATTTTTCTGTTTCTTTCAGGCATAAGATTTTGGATATGCTGACTAAGAATCCACCTTTTACCAAGAATATGGAGTCCCCTTTATGTAATGAAGCTTTGGTAGATCAGCTTTGGAAACTGATGAATTCAGGTTAGGATTTTTTAATTTGTTTGTTTGTTGTTGTTTGTTGTGAGTTTTTTGAATTAAGTGTTAAAGACTTGCTTCAGAATATGCCAAGAGCTTAGTTTCAATAGGTAGAAATTGAAAATCCAGTCTCGGAAGCTGAATGTTGTCTGTGAACTTCCAGAACATTCTTAGTAACAGGCTACCAAAGCTTGGTTTTAATTCTTTTCTCTGCTGATATAGTGTGTTTTGATGTTCTTTTACATAGAATGGTACTTTCAATGTTCAAACATGTTCAAAGCAAGTGTTTCCTCAAATAGTGCTTTACCTTAGATTGTCTCTTTTTGTCCTCTTTTGCTAAACTCTCAGAGAATGAGATAGCATTGGTATAGATAATTTAAATGAGATTTTTAGAAGTGTGTTATAGACCTAAAACTCAATTTGTCTGGTGAGATTAGGAAAGATCCTAAGAGGGAGGGCTTGCATCTTTACCATTGACCTGTTTTTCATTACTGAAGCAGTTTCACCCAGCCCTGACAAACTGCCCTTTAACATCTGGCATGTTACTACGTAGATTACATATAAACATTTATATAGCTCTTTTAGGTCATTGCAGGCTTTCTGTTCTCTGTGTGTCATTATATTTAGTGTTTAAAAGTTTACAGCTACACTCCAGGGGCTGAAGTGGAGAGACTACTAGTAGTTCAGTTTCATAGGATTTGCCAAGTGTCAGACACAGAAAATAAACAATTTTGATGTTCCCATCAGAGATTTTGTTTTCGCTTTTTCATGAGAGAAGAGTGTGTGCAGTGTTACAAGCATTACTTCTTTTTGCCAGTAACAAATAGGGTATACATTCTTATTAAGGTACATGGGGCTTTAAGTACTTAAATTTCTGTGTCTCAATGATGACGTAATATTTCAATTTATTTTCTGTAAGGGATAACTGTGGTGTTCCAGGGTGCCTTAAAAAAATTGTTGATGTATTACAAGCTAGTAGCCCGGTTTAAAGGTGCATGATTCTAGAATCATGAGTTGCTTTCATTTAACATAAACCCAGAGAACAGACTCTGGTAGGTATGTGGCATCTTTTTTTTCTCTCTGTGTTAATCTGAATTAAATTGGTAATGTTAGAATAGTTCTAAAATTAGTGGTTTTGAATGTGTCATTATCTGGGGTGTATTTTAATGTTAAAAATGTCCAGAATAATATTCATATTGCTTTCATTTGTAACTGGGTAAGTGTAACTGGTAATTTGTAACAGGTAAGGGTCAGCTAAGCTTACTCAAAACGCTATTTTGGCCCCATAAAACTACTGTTTACAGGGATAGATCTTGTAATTTTTATTTTGTGCTAAGTTTTGCACAGCCACATTAACATGGTAGTTGGCACATCTGTGTCTTGTTTACCAGATACTGTTCAATTCCTGCTGGGGAACAATATGTTCAATAAACTTGCAATCAGTCAAGAGCTGGGCTGAGTTAACACCAGAATCCCTGTATTTGCAGCATTGCACCAGATGTTAAATGTCTTTCTATTGTGATTGGTGCCAAACGTGCTTAGGCCATTTGTGTATGAAGATACAAAAGCAGTACACAGTTTGCAGTGAAAAATAATAAAAAATTAAAGCATTGCTTTGTGCAGTAAGAACACATATTTCGAGTATGAATACAAATTAAAGTATTGCATATTCAGTGAAGTCCATGACATAGTAATGATGTTAAAAAGCATGCTTGTGCATTTCTCTATCAGTGCACTTTCCAGAGGGGAAAGACCTTAGCTGTGCTTAAGGCTCTTACTACATTTTGTGGAATACATAGGCAAATGCAACCAAATCCATTGATACAGGAAGCCCGTTCGGTAACAAAATGTTCTATTTAATTGTCCAGTAGAAGAACTTAAGAGTGCAGCTTGAAAAATAATAGCATGTGGGTGTGGTTATTTTTCTTTTATTTTTCATTATGTTATTATAGTACTTAATTTTCCAGTCTTGTTCTACTAAACATGTCTAACTTAACAACCTGAGAAACTTAAAGACTTCCTTTTAAACAGGAAAGTTCAAAAAGAAAAAAAGTTTAGAAAGAAAGCAAGTGAGTTAGAGCTAATAAGAGGCAGGAATAATGAAGGCAGTGTATCTTAAGCACAAAAATTGTTATACTCTGATAGGCCTAGATCACTTAAACGATTTTATTTTTGGAAGAGGAGGAAATTTTATCTCTGTATTAACAATCTCTTTTGAATTTTAGGAACTTCACATGACTGGAGATTACGATGTGGTGCTGTGGATCTCTATTTCACACTCTTTGGCCTCAGCAGACCTTCTTGTTTACCATTACCAGAGCTTGGACTAGTTCTTAACCTGAAAGAAAAGAAGGCTGTACTTAATCCAACGATTATCCCTGAATCAGTTGCAAATAATCAGGAACCTGTGAACAGTACTAACAATCATGGACAGTCAGTAGGATTTCAGAACACCGTAAGCACAAACCATCTGCATACCTCCCGTTCAGCTGGCTCTGACTTCTTGCATGGGCTGCTGATTTAATTTTGTATTGTGTTCAAGCCTCTCATGCTTTACCTAAGCTACCTTCTTACCTTGCTGCTCTTTATTTTGTCCACTTGAAAAGCTGGCATGTACCATTACTTTTTTGACATTTTTTAACTGTTTTGCATTGCATATGCAAGCTTTTTGCTTGTTTTTTCTAGTCCCATCATTTCTGTTCTTTATGAAACTTTATATATTGCTTATGAGATATGAAGTGATTCACAGAAATGTTTGATGCTGTGGTGAAAACTTTTTTTCCTGAGACTATTTCTTACAGGCAAGTTATCCAATTTTCTGAAACAAAACCTTTTATCAGTAAATTTATTACATCTTAAAATACATAGATTTACCTCCTTTTAAACAACTTTAAGAGATGGGAAATTTGAAATTTTAACACATCTGCACTGAATATTTGAATCTGACTTTTTAGTACTGTGCTCTGAAGGATTTGTAACAACTTCTGAAGAATGGTATACATTCAGTTTGGTGTCTTTCTGGATTTGGAGGCTTCAGTGCTAACACGTATTCCATTGTGTACTTAGAAAATAAATTTTTGTGAACTATTAAGGTCATACTTTTCTCAAGAATAACTGCCACTGCTGCAAGACTAAGTATTTTTGTTGGACAAATTTAATTATGAGGGGGAAGAAATCAACAGACAGAGAAATAATGAGTGATTTTTCTTAACAGTTTCAAAACCTGCATTTGGTTGAAACTGTTTAGGAGTAAATCCTGAAAGAGAATGTGAACATGTGATTAGTGTGTTTGAAACTCTTTCCACCCTTTTGAATGGGATGGTTTACTGTTACTTTATCAATCCCATAGTTAATGTCTAAATATTTTTTATTGAAAAGTATACTGAGAGTACTAATTAACGGTACCTGGCAGGCCCTTTCCAGCAGGGGGAGAAAATGTTGGTACAGTCAGATATCATTAGACCTGTCCTGCATACTTACAGAGCATGAAGTAAGTCCTACTTTGCTGCACCTAATCATTAGAATTAAATAGCAGGAGGCATTTTGTTGGCAGATTTTTAGGCTGCAGTTCAGTGAATACCCCAGGTTTTTTTGGGAGACAGACTGTTAAAAGTTTTCCTCTTGACTCTTTTCGTAAACTTTCCTCTCCCTTGTGCTAGCGTAGTCGTTGTTGCTGCACAAGTGAGCTGGATCAGGGAGGATCTGGTTGAACAGTACCTTTTTATGAACAGATATTTCAGTTTCCTGAGCTGGTTCATCGCATAGTTGTAAAAATGCTTGTGGCATCCCAGGACAGAACTGTGTGTGGATGAGGCTTCTTCATTTAGCAGCCATACTGGCTTGCACTGGTGTGGAAATACAGCACTCACAAAAGCCTCAATTTGCACTTCATCTCCTGTATCTTCTCCTATTCCTTGTCTCCATTCTCCTACCCCTTACCTTAAGGTTACCATTTTCACTGTAACTCCCCCAAAATTCAGGGAACTGATTTTCCCATAGCATAAAATGAAGACTGCCTCTTCTATCAAACTAAGTTAATCCAAAAGTGTTTCACAATAGCAGTGCCTTGGACGAAATAATAGGAATGAAAAAAGGGAAATACATATTTAAGAGAAGAAAAGAATAAACAGTTGAAAGAATTTATCAGATTAACTAGATTATTTAAAGTAGACATACTCTGAGAGGATAAATGTGTTAAAATCTATACTGATAGACTAGTGACACTGAAGCTGCTGCTGATGGTTAAAAGTTACCCACCTCATAAAATGGAACTTGAATTGTTCAGAGCAAGAGTTTGTGAGGCTAGACTGCCCTTTGTAGGATACTGGAAGAGCAGTTCAGGGGAGCAGTATATGCCCTTGAGAGTCTATGACATATATGCCTTTTATCTAGTTTTTAGTAAGCTTTTAGCTATGTTTGCTTTTGTGGATACTTTATTTTCCCTTCTAAATTTTGTCTACTTGACTTGTTCAAACACCTGTCTCCTGTTTTCATTACTGTATGTATAACTTAGGAGACTCTAATATTTTGATACTGCTTTGACCTTGTTCTTTTTGTAATCTAAGCAGTAATTTGCAAAATGATTTTATTCTTTTTAATAAATATTGTTGTAAAAAGAAGAAGTTATAACTACTCATTATGATTTGTACTAAGTAAAGTAAGTGTTAGCTGTTAAAACTAACTAAAAGAAGATTTGGCTAAATCCCATGTGTAGATCAGAGGCTATCACAGTTTTTCAACTGAGATTTGGCCTGAGGAGAGTCTGCAAGGCACAGATTTATAGAAAGGCTATTCAGAGGCAGCAAATGTTGTTGCACACCAACAGTACCATGATTGTGAGAAGCGACAGAAAAGATGCCAATGCTAGATATGCAGAGGGAGCAGGGATAGAAGTAAAGAGAAACTATGTCTGTAGGAGTGGTTGGCACAAATCCATACAGGGTTTTAGAAAATACTTTTTTGCCAGAACTACAGAGAAAACTTTGTTCAAATCATCCACTACTCAGAAGATTTTCAGGTATCAGGTCTCTTTCTCTGAAACATGGATCTTGCTATCTTCTAATTTTGGTCTTTTAATGCCGCTTCAGGAGGATGATCATCTTATTAAGGAAACAGCATCCAGCATTTCTGGTCATCAGCAGGGGGTGAAGAGGAAGGCTGATATGCCACTCGGGTCTCCATTGGAGCCAGGGCAAATACTAGAGAAGAATGAAGACAGTAAAGTCAAACTCAAAATCAGAGTAAGAAATGGAAATTCAACTTGCACAATATGTAGGGTGTTCAGAATAACAGCAGTGGCGTCTGCTGGCTTGCCTTGAAGCTGTGTTCAAACAAAAGACATGCTGTGTATATGTGTACAGCAGTTGTTATGCTTACTTTGGCAAAATCATTTCCTATCAGATTCTTTATTGGCTGGCAAGAACTAAAGTTGACAGATAATGCTCTTGTTCACACAGCTTCACAGTAAATTAGAAAGAAGGAAAGACTCTGACCCTTTTAATTTTACTGAATTTTTATTCCTTTGCAGTGGTAGATATCACTTCCTTTCCCTCTCACCCCCAGTTTACCTCAAAAAGAAAATATTTTTATTTCTCTTTAGTGGTGTTTTTATGAGTTATTAGCATCTGCTTATTTTTTTCCTGATATCTTAGTTCTCAAATTCTCAAGAGGAAGAGGAAATTGATATGGACACAGTTCATGACAGCCAAGCCTTTATTTACCATCATTTGAATATGCTGGAGAGACCATCCACACCAGGTACGAGTAACTCTATAGGCAAAATGGTTGTATCTTTTTTAACTGCTTCACTGTGAGGTGCTTTTTGCTACTGCTTATTTCCATACATAGAATGTTGGTAAGTGTTAAATGTTACTCGAATTCCAGGAACTGTGTAAAGGGCGCATAAGAACATTTCTTTAGGTTTCAGTAGATGTACAGATAAGTGTATACATGTGTATTTTCACACATATGTAAGTATAAGACAAGTATAAATCATGCTTATAAAAGTGAAAAGCTAAGGAATGAATAAAAGAGCACAAAGTTGAAGTAGAACCCCATAAGCAATTAGGTAAAACTTGTTTTGCCATAGGTGTCATTTAAACACTAATCATTTTGAAGGTTAAAAAACATAGCAAGACTCTTCAGGTAAAAAAACCCCCTCAAATATTAATGATTTATAACTTAACATAAGCAGTTAAAAACATACAAGCCTCAAAGATATTTAGAAGGGCTTTCCAAAGTTGAAAATATTGCATCTGTGAGTAAAATTGTTTCATTTCAAGCACTTCCTTTCTTTTACAATTCTCTTAGTATCTTTTTTTATACAGCACTTGACAAAATTATTCTCAAAGCATTGTGTTTCTTAGAAACCTTAAGACAGGTTGAATTTCATTGTTGAACTTCCACCTTCTTTGCTTCTCTGTCACTAGCAAAGAAATTCAGTGGTTAGTCTCATTTTCTCAAAATATTTTAACCACATTTCTAAAGTTCAGTTCCAGAATGTGCCAGTAGGGCTAAGGTGGTGAGGTCATGTGACAATGTACCAAGCATTTTGAGGGATCTTCTGTACAGATTCAGAGCAAGATTTTAAGGTTGCAGTACTGTGTTGTGTAAAAATGAAGCTTTGGCTTTAGAAGTCAGAGTAATTATCCTCTTGCTTGTTTTTTTGTTTTCATCCGGTGACTGCCTAATGTAAAACAGAAGTAGACCTTAGCAGCAGGATCTGCAATGTTGGTTCCATCTTGAGTTGCCCTGAGCTGTGCTGACAGGTGACATCAGCTTTCTCTGTGACCAGGCAATGTAGTGGCCCCATGGAATGGAAGGGCTGGTGGATGCTGCTGCCCTGAGAATCCTGCTGAGGCTGCTGCCTTGCTGCCAGTGGTGCAGAAGCTGTAGACTCACACTCCATTAGGGCCTTGGACATAACATTTTTCCTTCCTTGGCAGATGCTCTAGCCCTTAAGGGAGTTTATTTCTTTCATTTATTTCTTTTATTTTTGTAAAAGGTAACTGCTGTCACTTCTCAGCTAAGAAATTAAGTTCATATGGGGCATTAAAACACAGGGAGGTCTAGTTCTGGATTCCAGATGGCCTTCAGTTAACAACATGTGCCTGTACAGCCAACTCCACCAGGACAGCTTTGCTGTTACATACCTAGAGTAGGAAAACCCACAATTTTTTTACTTACTTCAACAGAGTAAAGGGGCAGGCTGCATATAGGTTACCCTCATGAACTTAGGAGCCTATATCTGCAGAAGCTTTAGTTTAAACTTCTCAGCGCTGCTTTGAATTTTGTTCTCAATGTTACAGTCAATCATCCTATTTTCCGTTATGGCAGAGAATGACCCATCCAGGCCATGCAAGTGCAAAGCTAATCTTCTGAGGATTAGTATTTATAACTCTTACATCATATTTTGCAACAATTTTTTTACTAGATTTACACACTTTATGGAATATAAAGTCATAAACAAAACTTTGCCAAATACTTCACAAATAGGACTTATGGGACCCTCTGTACGCCAGCCCTGTGCTCAGGGACTGCTGTGGATTAAGTTTGTGCTAGAGGTCAGAAAGGGTGAAGTCTGACCAAGAGTGGAGCAATGGCCAGTTGACTGGGGTTTTTGTAGACCTACAGCAGACACAAGCTACTTCAAGTTTCACTTGTGTCCTGAATGACCTCCCACCTCTGTAAAGCATTATTTTGAAACACTTCAGATTATTTTGTTCTTTTTTTTGGTTTATGTGGTTAGAAACAGTTCCACCTCACATATTCTTTGCTTCTAAAATTTCACCTGTGTCTTATTCATGGCATTTTTCTTAGAAGCAGAGATATATGAATTAAAGACTGAGTAAATAAAGATGCTTCAGTCTTTATGAAATGGTGTACTGCTGAGAAGAAACAGATGAGGAAAAATAAAATACATTAAAAAAAGAAATTGTTTGCACATTGGAGTGTTCTGTTTTACAAAGGAATCCCAGGGCCTATGAGGTTTTACAGCAGTGATGGAGGATGGCTGCATTTCAGGGAGTGATTTTTGTGAAATAGATTGATAGCAGGCTCTGAAATGGTCTCAATATCTTGTTAGTAAATCTGCCTCCATTCTGACTCGTACTTGGAAGGAGTGAGCTCTTAGTCCACCCTCAGTTTTCCTCCCCCAGCTGTGGGCTATGTCCCCACATGTCACATGAAGTGTTAGGTCATCAGCCAAACACAGCATGCGAAAAGCAGCTGCCAGGAGGAAGTTCATGTTGGGTCCTGTTGTATCTGTGGTTTTTTTGCTGGATTATTGGTTAGTTTGGGTTTTTTTACATTTCCCAGACCACCCCAAATGACAATTTGGATTTGGTCAAGTTCATGTAACTCTCCTAATGCCAGGAAAACATTATTTTTGTTTAAATGTTAGAGGGGGTGGAGGTCATGTATTTGTATAGTTCTGCCCATGGATGTGAAAGGTTAAGGCTGAGACAATAAAAAAGTTTTCTAATACAATACTTGCTGGATTACAGGTTGCAGTGCTATAATTACAGCACCTGTCCTAGTTCATATGGAAAAGAAATGCTTTAAATTCTACTAAAGCACCCTGAGTATGACAGTAGCACTGTGTACTCTGGTAGTTATAAGGGAATCTAATAATTTTATCAAGAAGTTATTAAAACAAACAAGACATGAGTTGTGAAGCTGTCTGAAGAATGCTGTTGTGCTGATTACTCATCTGCCTTTAGGACTAGAAGCTTGATAGCTTCCTTTGAGCTTCCAAGGCTGTGCAAGGTTACGTTTTGAATGTGAGAACAGATTTTATTTGCTATTAACCATCAAGTATATTAGGAACGCTCCCTTCACTTAAATCTTAAGATGAAAGAATTTCAAGGTCAGATTTTGTTTGAACTTTCAGGCTGTAAGTTGATTTGTCTTGCTTTGTTGACTTCACTGAAATCAGATAAAGGTATACTTCTTTAATGTTTCACTCATCTGAAAGTACAATATGTCAGAAGTAACCTTTAAAAGGTTCTGCCATATCTGTCAGTTATTGATTGGACTGGTCTTTTCTGCTTCCAAAATAAATGCCTGGCTGTAGGCTGCGTGATCTGCCAGTGAAGTTACATGCCGTTGTAGTCCATCACTGATAAACACTTAATTGAACTTTTTCCAGTTAGTTTTGATGGTTTGAAAGTGATGAAAAGCAGTATCCAATTCTCTCTTTATTTCTGCAAAGGAAAGAAAAATAAAATAGAGTGGTGTTATCTTTATGTACTGGCAGTCCTTTCTCTGATGACATTCAGAGGCAGTGGGCTTTGAGGACACATCCTGAGCGTTCAGACTCAGATCAAACAGATTCCTTGGCCATTCTGTTAATCCTTTTGCAGTTTCCCAGGATAATCAAGTTGGAAATTGCCACTGCTAACTTTGTAGGTTGCTGTGTCTACAGTGTAGATGAAACTTTGGAGGTCTAGACCACAGTCATAGTGTTGATTGGATTGTGGTCTTGTTTATTACAGTTACTGTCTGCACTTTCAGGAAATTATGATTTATCTGGATTGACTTTTTTCTGGAACAGTTTGAAACTGGACACACTGCATATGCTGCAGTAAAGTGTAGAGGTAAACTACTGTAGTTAGTATATTTGAACAGTACATTTCCCACAGCAGATCCAAGCCTGAGGTGCAAATCACTGCACTTTGAGTTTGAATGCAGAAGTAAATAGGAATTGAGTCCAAACTGTGTGAGCAGCCCAATCCTCTGCAGCTCCACAGTTACCCAGGTTAGCTGTAAGTGCACCAGTTCCTCAAAGTCCAGCCATTAGTGCCTCTCTGCAAAAAAGTGCTGTGGAAACATCAGCACGCAGACAAATATATAAATGAACACTTCTTGGATATGAGGACACCACTGACAATGATGGCTTTTTGCTTTGCTTTCTAAGGAGGTAAAAGTTGTTACAACTGTTCTGTTAGAACGCCTTTTAATAATATCTAATATAAATATAATATCTGTTACACTTTATTACCCAAGATATAAGTGCTTCCAAACTGGTAACTCATAGGCTGTGAGGTTTGAAGATAAATTTGCCTCACTGAAATAGTATGTGGTTAATTGTACACGTCACAAGAAATGGTGTTTTCAGTGCTTTACCCTAAAGAGAGCAGCTTTAACAGAAATATGAGCCCTGCAGATAGTGATAACATAAATGAGAATTTCATCAGTGTATGGCTGCAATGTGTCAACTCCATGATTTAATAACAACAACATAATGCTGTAGCTGTGACTGTCTCTGAGGAAAGAACTAATCACTCTCAAATCTAGAGGGTGAATAAGACTAGCAAGTTTTCAAGTGAACTACCTGAAACTGATAGAGACACAAAGTATTCTGAATTGGCTTCCTGATTTAAATGTTCTTTTTTTCAAAAATAGGAATTTCACTAGTATGTTCTAGAATATTAAAATAAATATAGTAAAAATAACACCACAGTTAAGCTATTATTTTAATGTAAATATAAGGCAATATGTTGTTAAATAAAAGTCAAATGAGGAAATTAATAAACTTTTTACCAGTTAAAAGTATATTTTAGTTAAAACACCAACTTGTCTATACAATACTTCAGTTATACCTTTGGTAGAGGTATAAGGAATTGTCTATCTGGTTTTAAATCCCACTAAAGAATTGAAGTCAAATGAATGTGTAATTTGGAACTGGTTAAAATATTTATGTTGGAGCCAAATTAACTGATTCACTTAGCACATCTTCAGAAAATTTTTGGCTGGTTTTATTTTTTTTAACTAGACCTTTGCTTCTCACCCTCAAACTTTAAATTTTGTCCCATGGACTTTAAAGAGCACTCTCCTAGAGAGAAAATTTATAACCTTTTTCAGAGATACATAATTTGAAAATTCTCCTTCTCTAGACTAATTACAGGACAGTGCATTCTGGAAACTTGAAAACATTTATGCTTGGTAACTTTTTCTGTGTACTTTGTTGGTGGTTCAACAGATGCATAAACACAGCACTAAATTAAAAAATAGTGTGTCTTTGACGTTTCCAGGGTACTGCTAAAAAGAAAAGAAATAAGGAAAAATAGGATCATTTTGAATCAGTTTTTATCATGTTTTCCATTTTTGACTGTCTTCTCTTTGAAGAAAATGCTAGCCAGAGATGCAGTTCAACTGCTAGGCAAAGAGAGTGCATTATCTTTCTCACTGGTAAACTTTCTTTGCGTTCTGAGAGGGACACATTAAGTGCTTGCATGCTTGTATTGATGTCCCACTCTTCCCAGAGCTTGTCTGTGTCGGGTCCTCTCCTCAGGACCCATGGGCTTCAGCCTTTGCTATGATTTGTGAACTTGGTTTCTCCCTCTGTGATGTTTCAGTAAATTAGGGTGCAAATGGGGTAATGTCAAACAAGTGTCAGTTTGTAAAAATCTTGTGTAAGACAATTGTTTTGGCCATGCAAAGAAACAGAGGCTGTAAGTTTGTGGCATCCTACTCTCCTCCCACAAAATCAGAAGCACAGGAGGGACCATATGAAAGATCTCATGGAAGCCTGTTGGCATGTTGAAGTCTCAAGTTACATGCTTTCAAACTGTAAAAGTTCAAAAACAAAATAAGAGAAAAATAGGTAAAACGCTCCACCCAACAACACGGTTTAATGTTAATGCACTAATGAGTCTTACAAAGAAAAAACTTAAGTGAACCAGGTGTTAGAATTATCTGACAGCAATTTGTATTATGACAGAAAATGTTCCTTTAAAGCTGATCAGGATTAAAATTCCTTTAATTTTAAAACTAAGCTACAAGATCTATATTTGCATATTTTATTCTCTCCCGCAACAAATCTACAGCATTTGTATTTGTCCCTGGGACAAATGGTACACAAAGATTCTGATCTTACTCCCATGGTATCATAATCCTGTCTAATTTTAAACACCTACCCAGCTGGCTGGAACACCACAAAGCCAATAATTACATTGGAATCTCCACATCCTAAACAGGAGGAGATCCATGTGGATAGACATGTATGTGCATTTTCTTCCAAGGAATGCTACTAACCACTTCAGAAGCGAGCTCCTGGGCTCACCCTCCACTTATTGTGTGCTTCTGTGTTTTGAGAAACGTGGGTTTCAGTCCTGCTCTCCCTGCCAGGAAGAAGTGGGTTCCCTGCAGGACGAGGGAGTGCTCTGTGCCTCTTTGCATGCGTCCTGCTACCCACATTGATAAAAGGATGATGATGTTGCCCTGTAAGACAATTTCTATTTAGCCTTGCTTTCCTTAACTATGCTTGGCATGTTCCTGGCATAGGCTTTAAGTAGATATTAATTAAAAGAAAGGAAAAAAAGGTTTTGCAAGTTCAACACTGAATTTTATGCATGCAGATCTGTAACATTTTTGGTAGAGCTTTTACGGGTCTGTCCCTTTTAGCACACAACTGAGTTTGGTAGTTTGCGTTCAGTCTCTTGGATCTCATCATCCAGGATCAATGTATTTGATTCTTGATTTCAAAGCACTCTTTAACAGTAGGAGGAAATTTTCTGCATAGCTGTTATTTTTGCCTTTAAAACCCAAGCAGACTAGAGTCATTATTGACCTCTGTGAAGAAATTGTATGTGTACTCCTATTGCTGGCTCAATAGAAGCAGATTTTCATAATGACATTGTTTCATTTCTTGATGTCTTTTCCATCTTACCAATGTTGACTGTCTCCTCAAGTGTCAGTAGCCTTTGAGTTGCAGTTGGATCCCATTTCTCCCCTTCCTGAAGATCATCCTACCTTTCTAGGTGGTCACCACCACGCCTTCAGTCCTGTTGGCTTAAACTACTGTTGTATTTGCTCCCTGACTTACTCCAGTCAATGGCGTTTAACTGCTTTAACGAAGGAATTCTTTTAATAACACACCTGAAATAAGTAAGGAGGTGATAACGCAGACTGTTGTGTTAGCAGAGCTGGTAGTTCAGTAAACTTCAGGAAATTAGCACAAGTGGCAGGTTGTGTAACAGAGTCAGGAGAGTCTGTTTGGTTGCATCCTCCATCTTCACTTGACACTGCTGCTACATGGTCCCTGCCAGTGTTTTTATACCAGTTCTGGTTAAAATTTTTTTAAGTTCAGAGGCTTAGCTTTGGTTTGAGGTTGTTACAAATGTAGTGTCTAGATGTACAGGTTTAGTTTCCATATAAAAATAGCCCCACAATTTGAAATTAATGGAGCTGAGAAGTTTTTAAGAGTTTGTGTCATGTTGTGTGGGTTTTTTTCTTTTATTTGAAGTTGATTTGGGTTTGCCATGTGTATTTTAATGTATCATGTGTCTGGAGTTTGAGAACACATGAGAATGTTTTCTGTCCTTTTTTCTGTCCTTCTGTCCTTTTGTACATTTTCTATACAGCCAACCAATGGTCTTCAGGCTTTTTGCCAAGACCTTTATTTCTGTGTTTCTAGGAGCTCCGTTTGTGTCACTGCCACAGTTCACCTTTAACTACTGCAGCCTATTTTAATGGTGTCAAATACTGCTCTCTTTGGTTTTCTGAGGTACAGCCTCCCCCCTTTCCTTTTCTAATGGCCTGAGTCAGATATGCTCCTTTTTTCACCATTGTGTGTTCTGTTTAATGGCTGGGTTTGTATCCTTGCAGCTGCTAAATAAAGTAAACACTGAATGCTTTAGAGGAAGGAGTTCAAGTTACGGGCATAGGTTTAGATACAGGTAGGAATTCCATTAAAAATATAATTGTATATAATTACATTGTGAAGCAATCTTGTACCTTTTTGCATCTAAGGCAGGATTTGCATCAAATGCACACTGTCTGCATTGTTGAGAATGGCTCCAGACAACAATGTAAAAAAATGGCAGTAGGTATGCATTGAAGTCAGCAAGTGGAAGTTAGAATTGGTGTGCTTCTCTTCTACCTGCCATAAGATACATTAAAAAGTAAATTTGTGAATTCTAACAATACATTTTTACATTGATAGCATACTGCTGTTTAGTTCTGATTGAATAAAAATTAAATCTTTTAAAATTACTCTTATATTAGAGATTTCAAGTTTATAGGAAACTATTGTACTCCAGACTAGCCTCCTTCATAACCTCAGCAGAATTTTATATTGCACCACATTCCTGTCTTGTGGTTAAGACCAAACATACTTCTAGAAAGATGTCATTTTGCTGTTTAGGACTTCAAGCAGTAGAAATTCCACTATGTCCCATAGTAAGTTATTGATTATCCTCACTATAAAAATACTTAGTGTTTCTATTCTGACTTCTAAACACTTCATATTGATGTAGATTTTGTTTTCTCCAGACATATTTAAAAACAAACAAAACCCAGAACAGCTGTACCATCTAGAAATCTTCCTATGTATATGTATTATTGAATCAGTCCTTAATCTTTTGGGTAAGGCTAGAAAGATTGCATGGAAATTGTTCTCAATACTTGCTTGTCGTAGTACAGGGAGCTGTCTCTTTAGACTTCCAGGACTCATTATCATAGACAAATAATTCTTGCCTTCAGAGTTACAAAACCAACCATCCAAAAAAAAAGAGTTACTGGAAAATAAATGTGTTTTCAAATATACAGAAAAAGATAATTGCAAAGTACATAACATAATTACTTTTTATTTAGTGGGGATATTTTCACCAAAAACTGGATGGGAAAAAACCCTGTATTTAAAGTAGCTATGAAGAAAATCCATTTTAAGTAAAACTTAGAGGATTAGTTGCCTTCAAAAATCTGCTGGTGCTTTTCTACATTTATCTAATTGTTAAAGCTTTCTTACAATGGGAGTGATTTGATTCAATTTCTGCCTAAAGGAATCTGAGTCTTCCGACCTTCCAAGCATTTCCACTCTTTAACAATGGTGTCTTTAGAATAATACCCTTTAATCCTTAAATATTGAAGCTATTGCAGTCTGTCTGAAGTAGTGAAATATTAAACGAGCCAGAGAGAATGAGAAAATCATTGCTGAACTCAGATGTCATGGATCGTATTTCCTTCCTCAGGTTCAGATAGCAGGCTTGCTCAGTATATAACTAGTTCTAGTGTCCTTGTGAAATACGTACTGATAAAGATTATATAATTGTCTTTATTGTGATTTGATTTTAAGAAAAAATCTTTGTATAATCTTTCAAATGGGCTAAATTGGTTGTAAGAGGCAATTTTTAAAAAAGCAGTTTAATTCTTCTCTATCAAAAGGTTGGTATGTTCTTGCAGGGAGCTTTACCTCTTGACTAAAAAAGAGTTCACATCCCAGAAATGCATTTTAATGTATGCCAGTCCTGCACTTTGTATCAGAATTTTCACAAGCAGTTATTTTTGTATTATTCAGGGTATAGTGGCCTTCCTACTCTACTTAAAAATTCATTTCAGGAAGTTAGTATGACTTGCAGTTTCTTAGGGCTCTTTACAGTTCCTGATTGTCTGGGATACTTTTATGCTGTTGAGGAAGGAAGGACCATCTCTAAGAATTGTCAGTAGTGTGGGAGCTTTCATGGCATGTTCAGAGCCTTCTCTGAAGCTAAATGGTACAAGTATCATAACCAATTCCTTGGTTTCATGTTTAAATGATAATGTAGGTTTTATCTAATGTTTCAGAATTTCTTATGTTTGGAAACAATACAAGTTAAAACATTTACTAATCGAAATCTATCCATTATTTTAGGTAAGGAACAATCTTCGGGAGAGATAAACATGCACCCTGTCTCAGCAGCTCCACTCTCTGTGTTTAGTAAAGAGTCAAACTCCTCAAAACACAGTGATCACCACCACCATCACCACCATGAGCACAAGAAAAAGAAGAAGAAACACAAGCATAAGCATAAACATAAACATAAACATGATACTAAAGAAAAGGAGAAGGATCCCTTTGTTTTCTCTAACAGTCCAGCCAGTGCACGATCAATCCGTTCCCCATCACTTTCAGACTGATATCAATGGCTTCTCTGGAGTTCAACTGGCAATATTCTTGGAGTGCTTAGAAGGATGTACATAACTATAGCTTCTATCTTTTTTTATTGAACTATGAATATGTGAATTGCCTTAGCAATTCAGAAGCTCTGCCACCTTTGAAGCCTTCTATTTGCATATGTGGTTGTTGAAATTTGATTCAAAAAATATGGTTTATGATTCTGACTCATTTTGTATTTCACTGTTCTCCACACCTCCCACTCGTTTTTCCATTTTAAACAAAGAAAACAGCCCTTTATGTAAGGGCCCCATGTCCACTGGCAACCCCCTGCACATCACGCTTACCATGTGTATTGCCAGAATCAATTATGGTTTAATCCTTTGAAGAATGTTCGAGGCAGAGTGTGTTTTAAGCAGAAGCCAGTTGCCAGGCCTTTGGTGACAGGCTGTTTCCAGAGCAGTATTGTATAACTAAGTGTAGATCTCCTCAGAAGACAGGGATTTTCTTTAGTCTTCAGCTGACCTGTTTCTTGCTTTAACCATTGCAACGTAATGTCAGACTTTTAAAAGAACAGTGTGTAGAACATTTGCATTTTTCAGATACTAAAACTCTTGAAAAATTCCAGGCTGCTTTTAAGCTGGCGGTATTTATTATGGACATGAGCCTTTGAATATGAATAAATTCTGCAATTGTTTTTGGAGTTTTAGCAAAATGCGTAATGCATGTTTTGTCCTGTAATCAGGCTTTTAAAAATCCAATAAAGTTTGCGAATTATTTTGACAGAGGCAGAATTTTTTCTTCAAGCTTAACATTGGAATATGCTTTTGAAAGATGTTTGCTACAACTTTTTTTTAAATTCTGAAAAGCTTAAAAATTAAAATATTGAAAAATATGTATTTCTTCCTTCTGAGGGGTGGTTTGTTTGGAAGCAAGATCAGCTCATGAATCCACAGGAGAAATATATTGGTAGATTAAACTAGGTCTGGGACTTGAAATGATGGATACATTTAAATTTTTTTAGCTGTGTTTTATGCAGTGTACTATTTACACCTAGGATATGTTTTATTTAAAAACTTAATTTTTAAAGAGTTTTAATAATAGAGATAAATAATCTCTGCCACTTTTTATCTCTTTTCTTCATATGTGTGTAGAGACAGCGTTTTATTTCCATGCACTGGTTAGCTTCTGTTGCCCAGAGTTCACATAGCATTCTATAAGATGGTTGTATTTGGGTTAAATATTTTTTTTTAATTTTCACAAATTTTCATGAGAGACTGATTCTGCTTCTTGGAGCAAAGAGAGAAAGTTCAAGAGGGACCCAAGAAGACTTTTTTTTAAGCCATATTCTGTTTCATGGAAGTTAATAAATACTTTTATATTCTATACCTGCTGGTGAATCCTGTAGTTCTTGAAATAAAAAGTTATCTGTAGACTAGAAGGACGATAGACTCAGGTATTTTGTAATATGCATATGCTTACTTTGTTACTCAAACACCATATCTCTCTAATCCTGCATGGACAGTTGCGCTAATTGCTGCACTTGGAGCATGTTTGGGCTGGATTCAGACACAATGGCCCCACAACACTGCAGCCTCTCCTGGTCCACTGCTTTGCCATGCCAGGGGAAGCCCACCTTGGTTTTGTTTCCTTTTAGCAATAACTGGAATTAAGCAACAACCTTTTAGCTTAGGTGAGCTGAAGGTGCAAGAAGAGCACCTGAGTAAGGTACTGAGCATGTTTAGGGTACTAACCCTGTGTGCAGCTCAGCTCAGCACTCCTGGTGAGACAGTGAGTAATAGCTCAATGGAAATATTTTGAGGTGTTTTTCCCTTGGCTAAGGAGTGATGTAACAGTGCCAAGGGTGTTTGTGGGAGACCTGGGCTAATAAGCAATGAAAGCTGGCATTGTTTGGGAGATTGAAGGCAGATGCATTTATGTTTTAAAAATGAGGTCATGGATAATTTAAACTGGTGTAGTTTCTACTTTTGGAGATGTGGATTTACACTCCTAGGCTGAGGGAAAACGTATTGTTCCGTGATACAGGCGCAGAACTGAGGCAGAGCTGTAGCACAGGAATTCTGCCATTCGAGGTTTTGCTGTATGACTTTAAGTAAACTATTGAATATATGCTAAGAAAATACGGTGAAGATACTGCCAATAGAAAATTGGAAGATAGGAGAGGGAGGGGGCGAATTTAAAAAAAAACTTTTTCTAATACAGTTTCTGAATTACATTATGTTCCTGGTGCAGAATATCCATTAGTGTGTTTGAGGGAATACAAAGTTTGAGGTGTGCAGGTGGTGCAACATGGACAGGCAAAGTTTGCAAACTCGTAAGTGTGCTCAGAAGTCAGAATAATTTGGCAGATGGCACAGGTGATTCAAAAATAAACTGAAATTCAGAAGGAATGAATGTGAAATACTGAACTCCAGGGAAAATGAAGTGCATGAAAGCAAGTCATTCTCCCCATCTTATATGGTGCAGTGAAAAAAAAAGTATCTGGTTGCACAGAGGTGAGCAGTTTGATACTATGGCAGAAGTAACAGTCACTTAAGGATTAACAGGAATTTTTCATATAAGATGTGAAAGTGATTAGTAATAAGCTGTCAAGTTCCAGGGACTTGGGGCAACACATTTTAAGAAATAAGTGGGCAAATGGAAACAAGATAACATTGCATATATGAAAGTAAATAAAGGGAACTGAGTATTCCTGGTCTAGAATAAAAGTCTTTTATTCAAGGAAGGAACTCACCCTTCCATACCTAAAATATTGCTACAACAAAAAATGCTTATCAGTTTTCTTGATACTTCCTTTGGGAATTAGCTTTATTCACAAGAAAAAATATTTTTGTTGAACATTAAGATGAAAAGCATTCTAACAGGCACCTAATGATGATGTGAAAACTCATTTCTTGTAGGCTTTTAAGCAGCAGATTGGCAAATGTCTGGAGGGGATGTTTATGGGGGGCTTCACCCCGCTGCAGTTCAGGGACCTCATGGCTATGGGTGTTCCTGTGGTTCCTTTGACCTTCCATTTTTGTCAGTGGAGTTTTTGCAGTGGTTGTGACCTCGTTGTGACCGGCACTTGGGGAAGGTTTGGGAAACAGAGGTCTTTGCCTGCCAAAGATCTCACCGATTGTGGTTTAGCTGGAGTTTTTCTTCTGCTGAAAAACTGATGACTATTCCAAAGTTACAACCTCACATCGATTCAAGTTAAAATTTGATATTTGGACGGTGGATTAAGCTCTTTGTCCTCTCCATCTTCAAACCTCATAGGTTGCTTGTAACCTATGCAGTTGCTTTTGATCTGGGTTCTGATTTTTGGTTAAAACTGCTTTATAGTGCACTCTTCTTAAAAGGATTTTTTTTTTTTAAGTGGGGTATTACCCAAATACTGCAAGAATGCACATTACACATATAAAGTAGAAATTAATGTTATGTAGAAAATAAGCAAAGCAGTCAAAGTCTAGAGAATTTAGTTTGATATCTCAGTTTTTGACATGAATTCCTTTACTTTGTTCAATATAAACGTTAGAACACCTCTAAGTGTAGGGCAAATATGTAATGCTAAAATATCTGTATGCGTTCCTAATGTAGACTTTTCATTGGGTTTTTTTCTTTATTTCTCAGTGTGATTATAGAATAAAATGTCCACAAAGTATCTACTACATCTCTGAAATTTGTAGGCATGCTCAAGCATCTGATGAGGATAGAGCTTCTCTCCTTAGGTGGCCAAGTAAGTGAGCATTTCAGCTTTGGTCAGTCACTGCTGGGCCCTGTGCGAGTGTCGGGTGCTGTGGAGGGAGGGACAGCAGAATGCACCTCCCTTGAGTCCTGGGGTGAGCTTGTAACATCCTCTGTCAAAAAGCTCTGCTGTCCCATAAAGCACTCCAGCTGATATCATAGGAGGGCTCCTATCAGTGAAAACATGTGTCTTACACTGTCTTTTGGGGATATAAGAGCTCCTTAGTTTTAGTTGATTTTGTATTCATAGAAATAGAATTTTTGTCAATTCTAATACAAGAAGTTTTTAGTTATGTCATTGTTTTCAGTTCCCTGTGATAGTTTATTCTCAGAAACTTAAGAACCCAGTTTTTAAGGGAGCGTCGGTATTACACAGGGCCCTTAAAATCCACAAGGTAAGTAGAAATGTTTTAGATGAGATTTAATTACTTTTGTATGTTTCCATTTTTATATATCCATTAAAGTGTATATTCTTAAAATATATGTTTACTTCCTGATTTTATAATTATAAATTACAATAATATATGAGCGTTTGCATATGAATTCAGTCACAGCAGCTAATATTTAAAGTCTGCATTATTCCATAGTCATCTGATACCATAAATACAGGTTTTCTAAACACATTTCTAAGGCTTTCTTTTATTATTAGTTTTGTCCTGATAAATCTACAATGTTAGCAATCTTTGTTGATGAAGAAGAGTCAGGATTTAATTTGAAAGACTTTGTATTTTATTGAAAAATCTTTCCGTTAGTATGGTGCTTCGGTTGGGGTAACCACCATAAAGTGACAGAACAAATGAAAGCATATTTAGCTGGATTTTCTTAATTTCTGAATGAAAGTGAATCTGCGTGCGTATGCTTTGGGCTGGTTTAACAGCTTGTCCCTCCTGCAGCAAGAAGCTATTTTTTCCCCCCACAGCCCCTGACCCCACAGTCCCATGTAGGATTTTTTGGCTAACTGGGCTCTTCTGTGGCCTGATACAACTCTAACCTGCGAATAAAACTGGGGTTACACTTGCTCTGTTAGTGAGCTGAAACTTTTGGGCAGAGGCTGAGTAGGCAGCAAGGCTCTTGCCTGGCTTGTGGAGCCAAGGGTGGAGTGGGAAGAGGGAGGGAGGGAGGGAGGCGTGAGCAGGAACAAAACCCTCTTTGGCAGCAGCAGCAGCTCATTTGGCTCCACTGCTTCTTGTGACTTTGCTCCGAGAAAATAACACAATAGGGAGAATTCAAGTTTTCACATCTGCGCCTCTTTGGGAGTCTTAATTTTGTTGTGAATTGGTTGAGTGATTGTTTTGAATCGGATTCATTTTGGAAATTTTGAAAGGTTGGAGTGAGATGAGCTTCTTTTTTCTTTGCTGTGTTAAAAAGAAATGGTCCCAATGATAAAGTGGAAAAGAAACTCACTTCAAAAATTACTCCAAAAGTCATTTCAGGTCAAATAGAGTTTTATTAATTACTTTTATTCTTTGTTATTATTTTTTATTACTTTTTTTTTTAAACTTTTATCCACAGAATTGAATTTCACAAGAGAGTTAAGCTGAAGCATTTGATTCTGAAAATGCACTTTTCATTTTCTAATATTTTACAAATAGAACACACTGTGAAGTGTAAGTAAGTGATAAAACTTCTAAATTGAAATACTCCCTAAAAAGAAGGAGTTTGAAAGCACAGTAGAAATGAAAGCATATTGCAAGACCTGATTTATTCTTTCCCTTTTCAAAACCATATTTCTGGTGGGGGAAGTCTCTTTTGGAACTTATGTGTTTCATAGGTCATTTCCCACCCAGGAGCTGAATCAAAGCACATGGGGGAGGAAGGTTTCTTAGAAGTTTTGAAACTGTTTAACTACAACTTTTCAAGTTGATACAGCAGTCATGGAAGTTATTGACAATGCATTATTGTTTTGCTGGTTTTAGTCACTTAATTCCTAGTTTTTCTGTATAGTGAAAAACTTGAGATAGGAAGGAAGAGAAGGGACTGAGATGGTCTGTTAGCTTGGGAAGAGAGACTTCCAACTTGGGGAAGAGACAGATTAAAGGTCTCACATCAGCTCTGTCATTTGCCCTCCAAAGGCAGCTTCTGCTGCTTTTAGGTATTATGGAGCTGCTCCTGTCATCACTTGTTTTCCTCTATTATTTCTTTACCTTCAAATCTTCTTCCAGTTTATAGATGTAATAGATGTCAGAGGAATGTCCAAGCTTCAAGAAAGACAAATCACTCAGACATCCACTATAGCAGAGGGTTTAAGCTGCTTTGGAGCAGGTTGATATCCTGCACTTGGGGGCTTTGAGAGTCTTGTTGAGGCTTTTCATGGTCTCTTCCCGGCTCTGTGGCCAGCAGGCTGCTACAGCTTATTTCTCCTCTCTGAGAACCAGACATAGATGTTCCTTGTCCTTTGTGGACATTTTACAATTCCAGAGTCTGTGCAAGCATCTTTCTTGTGTTTGGAGCAGTATGTATAAAAAATGCTTCTCCATCTCAAATATCATTTTAAAATATTGGAATTCTTATGTTTGTTATTGAGTACTTGACTAATTTCAAAATACTGAACACTTTCTGTTGCTTTTATTTTGAGAGTCAGATTTTTACAAAGAGACATTTGTTTTTATAGCACTGAAAATCTTCCAGGTGCTCTATAAAACACTCAGCACTTAATAACAAGGACAAGACACAAAGGAGGAGAGAGAACAAAACCTTTTTGTACATCTCTTCATGTAAGAGAAATGCAGTTACACCATAGGAGAACTGATAAAGGACTTCAAGGAATTGGTTGTTAACTACTGCTGTGATGAAGAGGTATGAAAACCTCAGAGTAAAATAGTGTGGAAAGGGCAGCTGAAAACAGTACTCTTTTTGCAATAAAGGTTCAACAGTTTAATTGGAGATAAAATCATTTATAAAATGAAAACAAGACAGCGGTAATGTATATAATATACAACAGCTGCTTAATTTTTGACCATTGTCCTCGAGTGCTGTATTCCTTAATCAAGAACCTGGCAAGAGCTCCATCATCACTGAGTATCTGTCATCCAACTGCAACTAACAGCTTGGCAGTTCACTTTTAATTCTCCTTTAGTGATTTGTGCTATCAGGAATAGAGAAAGCTTCTAAATATGTGGCTTCTAGCTGTTTTACAAAATTTAAATATACTTTGAACCTGATTTAACTGTTCTGTAATAACATATGTAATGTGTACTTGGGCTGCACAGAAACACAGCTGGGAATTGTCCTTTGAGCTGTATTTTTATCAATACGTATTTCTAGTTGGGGCTGTGAGTAGAGGCAATGACTTGTACCTTTCCCTAGAGACGGAGCTGATTTTGGGTAGTCAGTGCCACCATTTGAAGCAGATACGACAAGGCTATTGAGAGTCCCTTCCAGCTTCCTCAGCTCGAGTGCCAGTTTTTCTCATTCTTTGACCTTTCTTGTACTTATGTATGAGGGAAGCTTCACCCAAGGATGATGGGAGGATTCAGTCTGGGCAGATTTTCAGGCTGAGGTGATCCTGCTCCACAAACTGTGCTTCTAAAGCAACTCCTGACAGTTACTTGTCTGCTACAAAGAAACAGGGAAGCTCTAAATCCTAGAGTGTTTTCTGGTTACTGATATTTAATGTAAAGATGAATTACTATAAGGCATCCGTAATGCTATTACCATTAAAAAAAGGTCCAGGTGGTGACTCGTTGCATAGCTAATACTTAATATTCTTGGGGCTTCGACATTCATTGGCGGGACATGACTATCCCAGCTTTTTGGATCCCGTTATAATTCAGAATTCTTTCGTTTATTTTTGTATCTGCAGAGTTTGTCTCTGTGAAGGCAGCATCTCCCTCTCCCTTCAAATTACTACTCAGGTGCTCTGTTTGCATACAAATTACTTCTCTGCCCTTTTAGGGGGCAAAAAGCACTTGCAGGCATCCGAGCTGCAGTCATAAGTGCCAGGACTTTTTCTCCACCCCACCTTCTACATTGTGACTGATATATTCATCAGCCACATAAATGAGCTGTTCTGGACATTTCATGTGCCTGCATGTGCTGTACCAGCACCTCGTCAGGCCGAGGAAGGGGATGGACTGGAAGGTGAACCACTCCCATGAGCTGAATACACTGCACAGGTAAGGGCCACCTCATGCCCCAGCAGCTCTCAAGCTCCTCTTCTCCCTGGCCCCATCCCCCTGCTCTTCCATGTCCCCTCCTCCTTCTCTCCATTTTCTTTTCCTCCACTATTGTTTTACATTTCTCCAGCTCAGGCATGGCTTCAAACCTCACTGAGATAAAGAGCAGAACCAGAGGGTGGAAGTACTTTTATGCATAGAGCATCAGTACATGCCACCAAAGAGTCTTTCATGGCCTCAAGACCGTTCCAGAGATGGTTAAAACTGCATATGCATGCGTGCAGGTGAGGACACTGCTAATTCGCCACTGTCTACTCCCAAGACTTGTTGTTTTACTTTTTCAGAGGTTTTGACTTCCCCATGTGTTTTCTACCGCCTGGATGGGTAGTGTTCTGTGCTTGGCACAGCTCTGGGGTGCTGGAGTGGAATGGGGAGAGGGAGCAGCACCACTGCCTGGCACATCTCTGCTTTCCAGACTGGGGGTCATGCTGGTGCTCCAGAAACAATCAGAGACCTGTTTGATCAAAATATAGGCAGCAATTCACCTCCACACACTGCTCACATCCAGCGCTGTGTTTACAGGCTGGCCTGGGAACAGGTGACTGAGCAGCATTTTCATCCTAGAGGAAAACAGGTAATTTTGTTTAGGATTGGATATTTTTTCCATTTTGGAAGACTATTCTGTTAGACATCTTTAGCACCTGAAATTGAGCTAATCATGTACCACGTCCTTTCCATATATATATATATATAAAAATTCATTCTGAATGATTGCAGGATTTCTATATAAGTTGACTTTATATGGCACCAATCATGTCCCTCTCAGTTAATGCTGCTTGTACTAAGGTTTGATTCTGAAATACAGCAAAACCTTAGTAAGGCATGGGGAACTGAGAGGCCCCATTGTGAGCTAATGACCTCTGTGAAGGAACCAACATGTCAGCACCGTAAAATGAGATACACTTAATAGCTTTTCACAATGGATGCTTGTATACGATACACATCAGCGTACTGTGAAGTGGCTTGTTATGATAAGACCATAATATAGAACTTTTCTGTTGAAATGGTTCTCTCTCCCTACTTCTTGGGAAATATTTGTTCAAATAAATATGTGGGTTAGTGAGGCAACAGATAGTTATTTGTCTCTCAAGTGTGAGTAATGTAATATGAACAAGCATTAATGACCTAACTCCTTAATTCAACAGGAGATCCTTATTTTTCTTACATGCTAGCTTATTTCTTAATATTTTGGAATCCATTGCTCAGTGTGTGTTGTGTGTTCCCAGGGGAGCTGAGAGCAAGTTACAAGCTTTGGATTAACTCTCAGTTTTGCTCAACTTTATCATCTCTTGGACTCTCTCTGGGGCTTCTTCAACTCAATGGCTGGCAACCATGTGTATCTGCTCCCTGAATCATCCACTAACATCTGCCTGAAATACTGAAAGACTCACATTTTTCAGTGGACGTGACAGGTAGAACTGGCCAAACCATTCACATGCTTTAGAAGTCCTTGCCCAATTTCCAGAAGAGACTCCAGCATGGCAAAACCAAAGCCCTGTGAATTTCTGTGAATTAGCACTTCAATACATGGCTGAAGCAGTTCACATAATCAGTTTCCCCAAGGCAGAGGCAGCAGAAGGGAACCTTGGGCTCAGCCATGCCAAAGTGAAGTCTATTGGCTTGGACAGACCTCTGACGAAGGTGAATCAAACATGAAACAAAAAGCTAAGCTAGCCCAGGGGGTGAGGGAGCTAAGCGAATGGATCAAGAACTGGGAAAAGGAATCAGTGACAGGGCACAAAATCAAAGGAAGATCTGAGAGGCAATAGCAACACGGAAGAAAAGCTGGGCATCAAGGGACAATGGGCAAAGACGACTAGACAAAATAATTTAGAGCCGTGATCCACTGGGTTGTAACCAGCGGTTCAGGAGTCTCACTGCTCCTGCAATAGGTTTCATATCCATTTGCTTAAAATATCAGTTTTATTCCTCGATAGGTATGATTTACCAAAAGATGACAGTCTACAGCAGCCGTAATTGCCAATCTCTTACCTCATGCAAGCCAGACGTGTTCCAGTACTGCTGTTGAACCATGAAGGAAGAAGCACATCATCAACACACCAGGAATTGCTCTTCTTCAAATTCAGTCTTTCAAAATAATTTTTAAAAATGCAAACCACAAAGTATTCTCTTTGGAGAATATGAATAAGGTCCATTTGAATGGACAAAAGACCATCTGGGCAACTTTACGCAGTACCTTAGCATTCAAGTATGATGAGACAATCTCACTGCAGTGTCTTGAGTGGGGAATGGGGCTGCAGGAGAAGTCAGGTCATGTTCAGATCAGCTCAATCTTGTTCTGGAGAGCTGGATCCTGTTTCTGTGTCTCCATAGACAGAATTATTACGAGATGCTGCCAGGTCATTTCAGCTATAATTTTTAGAAAAGGTCATTTTTTAACTTCTCTGTTCAGCACACAGCTTGAAATGCCCAGCTCTGATTAGGAGAATTGCTGAGTCTTGATGGGTTCATCTGAAGGTAAAACAGGGGTCTGTGCTGCACACATCCAGTATAGCCAGTCTCTGGTAGTGCCTGTTAAGTGCTACATAATGCTGTGCATTCTTGAAACTGGCATTCTTGAAGTCTTAAGATAGGCTCTTAAATAGTTTGCTAATAGAAATAGTTTGTTAATGTCCCTGCGTCTCATCTGCAAGTGGTGCTGCCTTTTACCTCAAAGGAGTGCTGTCAAGATATTTTGGAAACTTCTTGGACACAATGCAAGGACATTTCTTGAACATCTTGTCCACAGAGAAGCTCCATAATAAAGAAGTCAGGAACTTTTATGCAGGGACTGTGCTGAGCCACTGTGCTGCTGTTGGTATCACTGGTAGCACCTGGAAGATTCAGCTGGTCCTGCAGCCCTGATGTGCAGCTCTGCAGCATTTGAACAGCAAGGGTATGGTCCCTGCCCCTTTCTTCACAGCAGCATTTAGCATTGCAAAATGGATGTGTCTGAGAGCAAGCTGGCTCAACATTTCTGATCTGGAACAGCTCTCTGCCTTGGTTTGCTGTGTGGTGTTGATGTGGGAAGCAGATGAAGCAAGGCGTTATTGCAGGGGTTGATGCTGTTTGAAACAAAGGTCTACAGCCAAGACCTGTGCAGAAAGCACCTGAACAGGACATATATGAGCCAGAGCAACAGACATGAATCAGTGTCTGGACAGAGGACAGACTGAGTGGCAGTGGGAATCTATCATAGTCTGAGGGACTTGGAGTACATTTTGGGTGATGTATTTTGCATTTAGGTGATAATGCTGATACCCTAAGAGCATACTAAAGCTGGTTGTTGCAGAGATATGAATATACTAAAAAGTGCAGGAGAATTATTGGCCTACATTTGATGTCTTCTACAACACAGAGTTGGTTGCTATCTGGATCAGCTCCTCAGTGCAGAGAAGCACAAAACCAGCTGGGAGCTCCTTCTGCATTAGGCAGGAGGTTGTCCCTCAGCCATACTTCAAGCTCCCTTCAGCCTTGTGCTGCTTGTTGAGCACCTTGTGGCTTCTCAGTACTTGACCACTGTTTGTATTTGACAGGTGACCTTGGAGTCAAGTCAGTGGCTGCTTGCCATCCCTTGGTAAATCTGCCTGCTTTAGGGTCATTGTATAACCTTAGATGGAATTTTGGTGAATGTAATTGGTTTTCTCTTTGGACAATATTCCAAATCTAGCACATCCTCTCCTAAGCTTAGCAAAGCACTTTCCTGGAGCTGCATCAAACCCCAGCACTCAGTGTTTAAAACTCAGTGTTAATGCCTGTTGGAGATGATGTCGTAACAGTTAGAAGCCTCTGTCACACTTTGAGTGATGGTCTTGTTTTCTTGAAATCTCTTTTAGCATCTTGGAGATATCAAATTTTGGAATCAAATACTGACTTTAATGCAGGAATGCTCTCCATGGGCCCTGATGTTTTATCCAAAAGTCCCAACCTTTGTATACAATTGCTGCTGTTGATTTCCAGTCTAGGGACTGTCTCAAATTCCCCCCCAAGTTTGGTGTCACCTAAAAAGCTCACATCTCTTTGCAGCTAATCAGAAAGAAGGACTGGCCATTAGGAGATCATCTGAGTTTGCAGACATTGAAGGAACCCTTGATTAGTAGCTCTTGAGCTGAAGATTTATGAAGTGATTTTACATATTATATTCCTTTTCCTGGAGGGACTGAATCCATCTCTTGAAAAAATGAGACATCTCTTTTCTGCTTCTCTCCATTCTGCACAGTTCGTGCTCCCCAGGGATGGGAGGAGTTCCTTCAACAAAATACAAACAAAAAAATCAAGATTCAGTTGCTACATGGGGAACAGCAATTTGTATTTTCACTGTTTAAAACCTTTTACATGTTTTAACCCTCTTATTCTTGTTTTCTAGGTGAGGAAATTGTTTTGGCTTAAAACTCCCCAGAAAAGCCTGGGTAATCCTGTTGCTGAAATATAGAATTTCTTTATGTAATGGAAAGTGCATGAGCTGAGTAGCCAGAAAGTGCCAGCTCCTGGATTGTTTCCTCAAACATATGTAATGGCTATGGATTAATTCAGGGAACCTCTTGGTTTTGTCATGAAGGGTGAATTTGGCAATCATGTTGTTGCACCTCCAGCTCAGAAGTATTTTGATGGAAGTGAATTTTTGATATAAAGTTCATACCCAAGCAGCTTTGTGGCCCCATGTGGAGGGTCAGATTTAGTATCAGGTAAAGGAAGGAATGCCTGCTCTGAACGAACAGTCCAGCTGTGTGTTACTGTTGGGCCTGTTGCTAATGTTATTTCTGATGAGGCATGTTTACTTACTTTCACCATCACTGTCCGGAAATCCCATGGCAAGGAATGTAAGAACATTTGCCAAATCACTACTTCACCCACCAAGCTGATTGTTGCACGTTATTCCGTCTGGTTCACATTAAGGATTTGCTCCATCACCGCCTTTTGTCTTTTGGGATATATTGATTACTTGTGGTGGGTTTTATAACAAACAGCCCTTTTTGAGGGATTACTCCCCCCTTCTCTCCCTGAGCCTGTGGCATGTTAGTAAATACAGAACAAATCTTTTCTACTTCAGACACAGTCTAAGGCAGTTCATCCAAAGGAATCAAAAGCAAACTCCTTCCAGTGGATGATTATTATTATATCATGTCTTTTGCAAAGCAAACAAAAAAGAAACAGCCTACTTATAAAATTGAATGAATGTAATGAAATTGAAAGGGGATTAATTTCTTCTCCTGACAGGTATCTTGTTTTTCTGCATATCAAAACTTCTTTAAGAATCAGAAGTCCTGCAAGCAGAGGGAGGCCAGTGCTGCTTGAGAGCCAGCTGGCTGTGTGAAGGGAAAGTTTGGCAGCCTGGGCTCTGGCTGGCTGGGGGTGCACACAGCCGAGCCCCCTTGAACCAGAACAACCGGGGGAGCTGAATCTCTCCAGGGGTTCCTCCAGAGCACAAGGGGAGATTTGACTGATAAAGACAGGCCTGAAAGGCTGTCTCAGATCTGCTCTCTGCAGTCCCCGTGAAACTTTGCAATGGACAGAGGGGGCCTTTCACAGCCTGGGTTTGGAAGTCTGGCATCCTCCCCAGCCTCTCATTTAACAATTTCATCTTACGTCCAACCTTAGATGAATGGCAAAAACATAAGGGATCAGAGAGAGTGGACTGTTGCTTTGTAAGAGAGAGGCAACACTCTTGGAACGCTCTCGATGTTATATTATTGTTGTTATTTATTTGCACAGTTCCAATTGATCCTGCTGATTTTCTCTGTTGGTAAAGTATGAGCTGAATTAATAGAGGAATGAAATTCCACTGGAGAGTACATGCTCCAATAATTAGTTTAAAAAATAGATTACTTGTTTTATTTCTGCTATGCGTGTATTGCTTTTGTAAATAAATTGGCTTTTTGTTGTGCTTCAAGAATTCCTGAGTGTCTTGCAGGTAACTTGAGAATGAACCAAGATTGGATTGTGCTCTATAAATCCTTTAAAATGGAGGAAGACACATTAAAAAGTCATCTTTTAAAGTATATTCACACTTAATTTTACTTTTGAAATTTGTATTGGTTCCCTGGAAAATGTGGGAGGACTGACAGTTCAAACCGCAAAATTCTACTTCAGTAGTAATTATGTGTTTTCTGAAGGTGCTATGTTGTAAAAGGTAAAATGCGTTTTTTGCAGAAAGATGTTTATATGTTAAAACTTACATGTAAATTACTGTCAGTGAGGCAAGAAGAGAAAGTGGAAGAAGGATGGGTGCTGTCACCTGTTAATTTGTGCCAGTCTTCCCTAGGCTTGTTCTATTAAATGTGTCTCTCTGAGGTAATGGATTTAAGGGTGGGATGATAGCAAAAGGCACAGCAGGCTGAGTCTGGAGGTGTTTTCACCTTTTGAGCCAAAAGCAGTGGTATAGAATCAGCAGTGGTACTGAGAATATGGATCTGGAACTTTGAGATGAACCAAAAAAATCAACCCTGCAATTCAGGCTGTGATGAAGAACTTTTTGGAGTTTTCTAAGTCAGCTCAACAGTTCTTTATTAATGCAGTCTGACATATGTTTATTTCAATACTGTGATCCATAACAGCTAACTCCAAATGGAAGTGAGCAACTGAGCTGAACACAACTTGGCAAGTTGCGGCAGTGCCTGAGTTGTATATGCTCTTCTGGCTACACAGAAGAGGTTACAACAACTTGAACTGGAAATGCTCAAAGCCCTAATGAAAGGTTTCATATCTGAAATGTGGAGGAAGACTATGCTCTGGGCACATGCCAGAAAATGAGAGGGAGGAGCTGATATCACCTTAGCTGCATTTGAGCTTTTGTGGGATGAAAAAAGGCCTAAGAAAAAAGTACATCTCTGTAACAGCAAATTGTGTTTCTTAGGCCATCTACAGGGACTCCTTGCTGTGCTGTCCAATTCCTTGGCATCCATGTCAGGAAAGCAGCTGAGAGCTGTCAAGAAACACAGTGCCAGGAGATGTAAAGAAGATAGAGGTGTTCAACTCTCACCTGCGCCAGGCCTCTTCCTTGGCATCCCCTCAAAAGTCCATTGCCTCTCTCTTTTCCAGTCTCACAGACCCCTGCCCTATGCATGTGGACTGCAAAAATAAAAAAGGAAACAAAACCAAACAAAACCAATCAACCCTGGAGAAGTGGCTTTTAAATTCTTTGTTTGGTAAAAGGTGGCTAGCAAAGTGATCACCAGCTTCAATTCACTGTATGGGTCCTTGTCTCTGAGGGGATGTTTGGTAGAGTCTGGTTGAAAACAAATTGACAGAAGTAGCACTGATGGTAAGAGATCCTGCAAGAGCTAAACCAAAACCTCAGGACATGCAAATAAACACCCATTTCTTGGTGTTCCTATACACTTACTTGCTGCTGCTTGTGAGCAGCATGGTGCAGCTAAGAAATCAGATCTCATTCCTCAGGTCCTGCCTACCCTTTGCAGGGATGGGAAGGGACACAGTGCCATTGATTTGCCTCCTTCATTTAGGCTGCTGTTCTATAGTATTTAATCTCATCATACAGCTAATTAAACATGATATTATAAATTATCATAGCTATCAGTGGGAAAATTCAGCTGAAGATAAGTCTCCAAATTTTCTGCTGTAAATCTTGACTCATTGGCTTGCTGACACGTGGTCAAAACATAGCTGTAAATCTCTTTGTGAGACATGTGGTGAGGAAGGAAACACACAGGAGTTTTTCATCACAGCAGTTACAAGGAAAAGGCTCGGATCTCCTTGCTGCTGCCAATTCAACCCCACTGGTGTCTGAAGTAATTAACAAATTCCTGTTTTTGTACCAAGGCTGGAAAGTGATAAAAAGAAACAATCATGTTGCTTTTACCTTGATTCCTGTCACTGAGAAGTTCAAACACTCACAAAAGCCTTCAGATGTTTTCACTTGAGTTCAAGTCAAACATTGCAAAGTTCGTGGTTCCCACCCCCACTTTTTGATCTGGAGTATGATATAATCAAACAGTTTGCATCTTTACCTTAAAAGTAGGCGTGTAGCTAACATGCCAACTTTGAGATACGTTTAGGTGCTGCTAAAAATCTGTCCAAAAATTGCCATTGTTTCCAGGAAATCTGCACTAAAATATTTTCTTATAATTTTTGTATTGTAAAATGCAGACAAAAAGCAGAAGGTGCATGGAGATATGCAGCCGGAAGGATAGATGGAGTGTGTCTGTCCCTTCCCTACTTCGAGTATGATTCCACAGTTAGTTAATACAGGACTGCTGAACTGGTCCTGTCCTCCTCCCACTCCACTTCTGGGGATTCCTGAGCATCAGCCCAGAGGCTCAGCTTGATCTGGTGAGTCAGTTTGCTAAACAGCCAGAAACCAGACCCAACCAAATTTGGGGGGGAAAAAGTATTTTGCACCTTTTGGCAAAGTAAATTAATTCCCCTGGGAGCTAAGTGGGAGCCATAGATGGTACAAGAAGGGGGCAGTGGTGCCAGCTGGGGGCTGCCAGCCTCCAGACCTGCAGGGCTGAGAGTGAGATCCTGCTCTAGGGAACTAGGAGGGACCAAATCCCATGGGAGTTGATGCGCTCGGTGCGGAGCACTCAGAGGGTTCTTAGCAAAAGTCAATTCCATCGTGTAAAGGACACAGAGCTGCAAGCTGGAGGCAGCCATGACGCAGTGGATTTTGTGAGCAGGTTTGGAAGAGAAAGCCAGCATGTTTGGGCACTACAAGTGGGAGGCTGTTCCCTGCGTGCAGTGCGGGGACACAGCTCTATGAATGGAGGCATTAATCGGGAGCGCGGCTGCAGCACCAGCTCAGGAAAGCTGCTGGGTGCTCGCTTGTGTCCCTTCCATTCCATCAAAGCTCAAGCGCTCCGTTGAATAAAGGCATATGGGACCAATAAAGCAGATTTAAGGAGATGGAGTCCAGGTGGCAAAAGGGTATAATGGGAAGTGACTTATGGGAAAATGTTGCATTCAAAACTCCTCTGTTGGTTTAGGTGACCCTGTAAATCCAGGCCCTGCTTTTAGTCAATGGGACTACTCATGAGAGCTAAATTAGTTATGTTGCAGGATTGAACCTACTGAAAGGAAGACTTTTCAAGGAGGTCCAAATAAATGTTCTAACTCATGCTTACAGTGTTCTTGGTTTTTAGCATGAGCCCAGTTGTGAACATAGACAACCAATTTGCTGTAATTTGTATGTTTGGTTGGCATGTGTTTACAGAGGGGAGATCTAGATTTATTTTAAAGAACTACTTTGCCCCTGGTTTCCGTATCCTTCCCTTAATCCCTCTCCACAAAAGAAGCTCAAAAAAACCCCCCCATACTCTCCCTCCCCCCCACTTAATGGAAAACTTGAAAGCAAATCCTGCACAGTGTACCTTTCATATGCACATAGGAACCTTGCAGTGAAATGAGAAACAGCAGAAGAGCTCTGCAATAACCATGACAAAGTGCACAAGGAAAAAAACAAGCCTTCAGCAGAATACTGCTTCGTTAGATCTTAATAGCAGGAAAAAGTCCCCTAGAAATAAATCCTCAACATGATTCTCATATGAAAGAGAATCTTTCCACGTTGAAACCAAATGTTCAAAAGCTCTGTGCTTTGTTGTATTAATGCCCATAATTTATTCTTCTTAGAAAATATCCCTCACAGGCTGTTATAGCACTCAGTGTGGTACATCATAATAAAAACAACTTAGAAGGCAAAAGCGTTAGAATAAAAACAAAACTCTGAAAGCTTTAGTGAATAAAGACTTGCAGGGGGGTCTGGAAAAAGGACACAAACATTGTGAGAAATCAAAAACAGAAGATAAATTGTAAGCAGAAATATAAACTAAGCTTTGTGAACAAACAAGTCCTTTTAGAATTCTCAAGTAGTTTTATGTAAAATTGATCTGTGCAGTCCAAAAACCTTCACTGCACAGTCATTCCTCCCTGCAGCATCCAAAGCTGAACACACCAGTTCACTTTTGGTTTTTTTCCCCAGAATCGAGTACACTGCAGTGCAGGAGCAGCTGTCACTGTGATTGATACCTGCTCAATCTAGCACTTGTAAGGCCCTAATTCATGTTGCCATTGGGCTTGTAGCTTCCTCTCACAATGGATTTTCCATGGGCTTCACAAAAAAAGCAAGGATGAGTAGTTCAATCACTTGAAATAGCTTTTACACCCCAACTGGAGATGGTAAGAAATAAGAAATCATTATTTTTTACTTCTAAAAAATGTATCCAATTTCCCTAGCCTCAAAAAGATTGAGATGATTATGTTCTCTAGATGTTCAGCTTTTTTTTTTTGGAAGCTGAAAATCCAAGCACTACAGTAATGGTGGCCAACCCACTGATCTTGAATTCCAAACACTGCATCAACAACCCAAGTCATGTCACAGCTTGGACTAACAGCTGCTTGCTGGCACAGTAGCTGGTTGGTGGTCAAAATTCCTTACCATTCTCCAAAGGCTGGTCTTGGTGTACCATCTGCAAATCCACATGTATTTCCAGCCCCTGTGGGACCCCTTGGAAGTTATCAGTCCTTCCTCTGTAAGCCTCTTCTGGCGTTTCTTGACTTCTCTGGTCTCTAGGGTATGTTGGCTGTATTTGTGGCTATGTTTGTTGGCTACTATCACCTATGGATTGGTTTTAGCATCTGGAAGTGTGTATATTATTTTTTATTTAACCTTCATAGCCCTTATTTCTAGTGCAGTATCTCTTGTCAGGCCTTTATTGTCCGGTTTCAACACTGGATTTTCTGTAGGAGATAAGAGCAGCCTTGAAATTTATTGTGTTCCCTTCTTTAGGGATTTTATTAACTTGGTCCCTAGTTACAATTTGTGAGTTACTGTTTAATTTAAGAAATTTGTACATCTTGTTCAGGGTGTAGAATTTGTCTTCACTTGTACATACTGTACAAGACTAGGAACTTCAAAGTTAGGTGGAGCTGCAATTGTGTTAAAGAGATGTTGTTTGGGATAGGGCACAAGGGATTGGCTTTGGGACAAGAAAACCAGCAGAAGAAAGGACAGAAGGTATAGAGAGCAATGTTTTGGTGATAAGGAAGGTAATAAGGAGCCATGGTGTCAGCCCTCAAGCCAAGGAGCAGGATCTTGGCTGATGCTGGTAATGCTCTGTTCTTCCCTGTGGCTCTTTGCAGGCCTTATCCAGGACTCGGAGTGCCCTGTGTGATGGCCAAAGTGATAAAGCTATGAGCTATCTCAGGTAGTTCTAGCTCTCTCAGAGGAAAACTGCAGCCCACGCAGAGTCTTTTCATGTTGGTCAGGGTTTATGATTCTTCACATATCCAAACTTCATCTCCCCACACACGTTTACCCCTGGGTACAGATTATGGCCATTTCTCTTCCATCCCAAACTCGCCATGGCAGACACCCTCACAGAGGTGGATCCTGCTGGTGCAGGTTTGTAAAGCTGTGCTATTTTTTAACTGCTCATAGCCTGGCATACTGTGGTCAACAGAGACCAGGAAAGGAGGATTAATATTTTGACAGATGATTTTTAGAAGCTCTGGGTCTGACGACTCTTCAGACATATTTTTGCATAAACTGAGGATAAAGGATACCATAACATCCCCACTGGTGCGCAGTCTAGTGGAAATAAAAAGCATTTAATGGCAGGAAAAATGTTGTTTAATAGAAGTGGTAAACCTTTGGAGTTTGAACAAAGCTGTTATGTCGCTGTAATACTGTAAATGAAGGGTTAAGAACAAGAAAATATGCCAAGGCAAAGTCAGAGATACAAGACCACATAATCCATTCAGATTGCAGATGGAGTAACTCCAGCCATGCCTAGAAGGTAGCTGGACAAAGTATGTTTTTTCCATTAGCTCAGCTCGCGCAATTATGCTTGTACAGAATTACATATTCCTGCACAGTTCTGGCCACAGAAGCTATTTCTTCATGCTCAGACCTGTTTGCTGGAGGTGAAACTGAGCTGGGTCATTGGAGCTGCAGAGAAACTCCTAATGAACAAAACCGCATGAGGTTGTACTTTGCAGGGGGTGGATGGTTGGATTAGGCAGTACACTAAGTAGTCCCCCAGGATATTTTTCAACTGCAATGCAAGCTCAATGATCAAATATGGAACAGATTAACAGGAGGAGGGGTTGTATATTTCTTCTAAGTCACAATCTTCTTTTATTCATGACTATCTGCAATGCAATTTTTTTGAAGCGCTGTTTTTAATTGTTTATTTTAGTGCTGTATGGTATATTAAACTGACAGTATAATTTTCTGATGAATTTATTTGCATCAATACTGTTTAAAATGACTGCAGAAAGTGCAGGGATTAAAATGAGTTATGTTCAAAAGGTCTTTATTTCTAGCAGTCTGGGATATCTGTAAACACAGCTTTTAAAAATGGGATCATAATATTAGCTCCAGAAATCCATATAAAGGTGCTCAGTGTGTGGCCCGATTTCATTATATACCTACTCCCCCTGATTGCATGAGATCAAGAGATGTTCAGATTTCTGATTCTGATGAGGAGAACAGCTACTTTAAAGTTGAGCTTGTACAATCTTTTCTCCTATGTGTTCTGAAAATTGAATATTGAATATTTTTTATCATTTTCATTAACCTTAGCTATACACGAAAGCATGAGCCTATGCCCCTTACAGTGGGTATTCTCCTCAGTGCATTTGTTGTAAAATCAAATTTCTGAATACTAATTTCTGAACCTAGTGCACTTGGAAACTTACCATTTTTGTTTTCATTAGTTTGGATGTTATGTATGATCAAAATAGGACCTTGGTGTCTGAAATTTCCTGGAGCAGCTATACCTGTGCATGTGCAGCCCTGCCCTGATCTGCTGCCTAAAGCCGAGTCCAGAAAGCAGATCCAACCTCTGTGATTGCAGCTCGCTGAGGGTGTGCTGCAGGGAGAGGCTGTTTGATATTTTCACAAGAGCATGTAGTGATAGGGCAAGGAGGAATGGCTTCAGACTTGAAAAGGGCAGGTGCAGATTGGATATTAGAAAGGAATTTCTCACTAGATGAGTTTTAAAGTCCCTTTCAACCAAAACCATTCTATGATTCTGTGAAAATGCAGTGATGGTCACAGTCTGTAAATGAGTGATGGTGGCACTGCACACATTGCCTTTTAGGGATCTTAAATAACTCTTTACACATACACATTTAAAAGTTATGTGGTTTTGGGTAGAAATCCATTCCCAAAGCCCTTTCAGGACAGGCACTGGCTTCCACTTCCATCACTGTGCGCTCCTCTGCCCCAGGCCACTGCCCCTGCTTGAACTGTGGTAGTTAATTCTGATGAAGCATTACCAAAAGCAATACCCACTGCTTCCCGTGACATCTAGCGACAGCAGCAGCTGTCTTGCTAAATAGCCTGAATGTGTTTATACAGAGTGAGAGTTGCCTAAGATTTATTTTAACTGAGTATGACTCAAAAGAAGTCAGTAGCCTTATGACCAAGAACGCTGTGGTGTTAAACTGATGTAAAGATCGACCAAAATATTTTTAGATTGCAATGAATATACTGGCTAATGCTAAATCTTGCCAGTTCCTGCAAACCTTGCTGAAATGAGACTAAGCAGGGAAACTTGTCCTTGTCTCCAAATACAGGAATATATTAACTCTGTAAATGTGGAGAAATAATTTAGCTTATAATGTAGACATGTCTTTTGCAGGAGAGCACTCATAACAATAAGTTTAAGCCCCTCTGCTGTAGTACAGATGCTTTTTCATAAGGCAATAAATAATTAAAAGGGATAAGCTAAAATCAAAGAAAAAAAAAGGAAAATTATATTAAAGTGAGATGGGGCTAAAAAGGTGTCAATGGCATGGCAGGCTGCACGTCTAAGGCAAATGACATGCATCTTATTTTTCATGGAATTCAAACAAATATTAGGGAGCACAGTGTTAAGAGCAGCCTGCTATGAGGTCAATTGGCTAGTTTGTTTCTTCTTCTCTGGTACTTTTTTGTTCCCTTTGCTCAGATATTTTGCATCTAGACATTGCAGAATATTTGTACATTTTAATTTGCTTGGATTCAGTACTTGCAGTACTCAAACTGGATTTGTATCTAAAATACTTTGGCCTCACATGCAGAAATACTGATATAGTGATTTAGTATTTCTTAAACACTTGAAATGTGTCTGCTTCTGTGGTCTCTGCGCATTATCTCACATGCTCTGTGCTGTCTTTCCAACAGTAGCCCTGTTTCCTTTATGATACAGGACCTGCTACCCATGCAGCAGCTCCTCAAAGCTTTGATTTTATCCTCCTTTTCAATGTTCCCTCTTTTGAAGGACTGATGTTGAAGGAAGGGGCTGTAGGGGAAAACAGGGAGGATGGCTGGGCAAGTTTGACAGTGGGGTTTGGGGTTTTTTGGGGGGTGGGGCAGGATTTATTTCAGGACAAGAAATTTGCTTTCCCAGCATGCACAACACCACACTTTTCATGGGAGAGATGCAGGCTGTGTGTGCAGCTGTGCTGAGGGAGCGGTGTATGACAGACAGCCATGACCACACTCCTGGATCTGGCTGGAACTTGAGCAGCTTTTAAAACTCCTTTCCTTTGAAATAAACCTACAGTGTGATCCATGGTCTGTAAGGCATTCAAAGACACACAGAGAAGATGATCTTCAGAGAGCTCAGCCATTAAGCATGAGCAAGTTGCACACAGTGCTCAGCATACACAAATAGATCTTAAAGATTTATAACTTGACAAAATTTCTATGGAATTTGGTAAGGATGAATGAATGTATTCATTTGACAAAGGCCATTCTTCCCTGGTCCCCAAAATCTGGTCTGTTGCTTCAGGGTATGTAAGCCTGAGATCTGTTTATGGAAAGGACAGATAATTTTGGTTAACATTAGTACAGAAAAGAATACATTCTTTGTTTTAATCTCAAAAATGTTTGGTGTATTTTGCTGTAAACTAAAAATAGATTAAAAACTCCAACTCTTTTCAGCACAAAAATGTCAGTGCAAATGTAAGTTTGTCAGAGCAATACACAGCAAAAATCAAGGTCTTACAAGGGAAAATTCAGTGAAACCGAGAGTCACACTATTAACTTTCCCTGTAACCTAATAAAGAATCACCCTGAGGGCCCATTCTTTCACCTGCAGCATTCATTGCCATATCCCAAGGTAAAGGTGATAAATTCTGTTTCCACCCCCCAACCTCCAGCCCAGCTAGAGCGATATTTGGATTTCATGCATGCTGTGTATTGACAGCCACTATTTTATATCCGTTCAAGTACGAAGCCTTCAAAATACTTAAAAATCACAGTTAAAATAAATTAATTTATAATAAATAAGGCACTGCAATCCATTAAAAACCCAAAGGCCTGGCTGTTGTTATCCAGTTGCATAAATTTAAAATGATATGCACTCTAGCAAGGGTGGCCTGAGCTTGGAAGTGCCTGGAAGTGTCAGCCAGTGGAGGCTGGCTCAAGGCATGGGATTGGAAATGGGTTTTGTAGTTAAATTCCTAGAAACAGAAAAAGCACTCCAGATAGCAGATCCTGGTGAAAGACTTTGCAAAGTGAAGAAAAGAATCCTATCCATTACTGAATAGCTCTATTAAATGATGAGGCAAAAGCTCAGCACCACCTTGTTATCTGCACATGACCTCTCCTGAGGCATCTGTGGCAAAAAATAAAAAAGGGGAAAAAGGGACAGATTAAGCAAGCGCCTGAGAGTGCTGCATTTGAAAGCAGAGCTTCAGGACAGGGACACTTTCCATAGAGCCATTTCAGGCAAAGGTCACATGTACGCATATAAAATCATCCCTGAAAGCAGTGCCTTTGTGCCCCAGCCACCTCCCAATGGAGCCATTGTCCTGCCGGGGCAGCTGGCACCCTGACTTCAGCCCCGCTGCCTCGGGGGCCGCGGCCCAGAGGGCCACCAGCCCCCGGAGCCAGCCCGGGCCCGGGGCAGCCGCGACCTCGCCGGGACATCGCCGGGACATCGCCGGGACACCGCCGGGACATCGCCGGGACATCGCCGGGACACCGCCGGGACACCGCCGGGACATCGCCGGGACATCGCCGGGACACCGCCGGGACACCGCCGGGACATCGCCGGGACATCGCCGGGACACCGCCGGGACACCGCCGGGACACCGCCGGGACATCGCCGGGACACCCCCGGCCGAGCATCTGCCGCAGCCGCTGCCAGCGCCAGCGCCGAGCGAGTCCCACGGCGAGCTTCAGACATGGAGAAAAAAGACCCCCTGGTACGGTAGGAGCACCCGCCCTCCCCTGCTGCTCCGTGTGTTTGCCTGGCTTGCCAAAGTAACCTTAAATAAACATAATTAAAAGCAAAGTCAGGTAATGAAGGAGCATGAATGTGTTTTTGCAAAATGCAGCGCGGAGTGGGATTTGGCAAGTAGGAAGTCCTTCCAAAAGTGCATTCAGGGGTGATGTTGGAAGTCTCCTGATTCATAAATAAAAGAGAAAATTTTATTTAATGCACAGAGAGGAAAATGTATTTTAGAAACCATAGTAGTTCTTGTGTAGCTTGTTTTGCCTCCTGAAGAGATGTCCTCTCTTAACCTGCTTAATATAAACTGCTTTTCATATATATTCTTACCTTAAAGCAATATCAAAATTGGCATCCAGCACAGACGAGCAAAGTATCTTGTGTTTTGTTTATATTTACCTCCTACAGTATTAATATTATGCAAGTACATAAATACAAGTTTAGAACTCCTCCATCACTTGGCTTTTGATTTATGTTAAAATTTCCAGTGTTTGGAGCTTCACTGGTAAAGTCCTGGGCTTAAAGGCAATCTGTCTCAATTAGGTTCCTGTTACAGGTACCTCTCCCTAAGCCTTTTTCTCCAGGGGAAATATATGGATTTCTTTAATCAGGGTAACAACACCTCAAGGATCTGTATTTTTTTCCATAACTCCCTATGCCACAACTATAAAGTGCTGATTAGAGAGGCAAGTTGATAGGGAGCAATGAAACGCTGCATGCCTCATAGTTCCCCTCCTCATGGTTTTGATTGTTCTGATTTTGAAGTATTAGTCTTGGGTCCTTCTTTCAAGTTTCTTTTGCTTCTTTCTGATTTGCTTAGATTTTGATTGTGATTTGCTTCTAATTTCTGTTGATCTTCCTGTCCGCATGTGTCGGTACTGTGAAGGCTGTTCCTTATTGCCACCACATCTGTGATGGGAACTCTGAGCTCTGCAGGTGGAATCGGGATGCTGACATGTCTGATTGGAAAAAAAAAAGGGAAATAGGGCATTTCAGGGGTGTTGATGTTCTGCCTGAAGTTTACATGAGTGCTCCAGCCCTCCCACTGGATGTGTGGTGGGTGGCGAGCTAGGGCTGGCAGAGACCTGTGCCTAATGTGTAGGGAGAGACAGTGGGGAGTTACCTGGACCTAAAAGAAAGCAAAGGTGACTCTGCCCCTAACATTCCTGCCCACGGGAATGTTAGGGGCAGGACTGCTGGACTGTTCAGGGACAGATACAGACAATTTTAGATTAAGAGCTTCTCATGAAGTGCGAGGCTGTAGAAATGTTTCCTCCTAGGAGGCTGGCCTGTATAAGATGTTAAGAAAACAGAGTGCTCTGTTTGTGTAGTAGTATTTATTCTACAAAATCTTAGCTTATTTCAGAGGTTGTAATATGAAGGTTAAACTATGAGTTAATGTCAGTGCAGCAGGGAGGTTTCCAATTATTCATCAAGGATACCAGCTGAGTTTGAATGCCAGACAGCTAAAGATACATTAGCATCATTCTTGAAAGCTGGAGCTGTTCATAGCAGTGCCTGCACTGCAGCCTAAATTTACCAAAGGATGCCAAATGAATCCTTTGAGACATTAGCTGAACTGGAAGTGGGGGTAATGAATATTTGTGAGAGATGAATGAAGGGTGGTGCATGAGACTGCTCCTGGGGCCAGCACCAGCTTGTCCAAATTGCCCTGTGCTATTGGAAGTGCTCATTTTTGGCACTTCCCCAGATGAATGGACCACTTATGGAAACACATCAGAACCTGCTATTTCTGACACACCAGTAACACAAACTGGTTTTCAGGTGCTTACAAAGCTGACAGCATCCTTGACCTATGCCACACCTTGCTGGATGAGGGGTTTTGAGACCCCCCGCATGGGTCTCCCCATGCCCCCCACACCAGCCCAGCTGGGATGTGCCCTCCCTTGTGCTTGTCACCGGGTGAGATGACAACTGTGTTTGTAGGGTGCCAGACCAAATGATCTCACAGGCTTTCTTTGTCTCAAAACCCATGAAACTGTGTGCTCCACAGTTAGAATAAAAGAGCACAGGGTCACTGTCACTTTGGTACACAAAAAAGATGTAAATATAGAAATAAATACATATGGACTCTAACACTATTGGAGAACTATTTTCCTGTCATGTACTGTTGTTTAAATTGCATGAGAAAGATTCATGGTAAACGGGTCTTTTGTCCTAGAGGGCTTCATGTTTCAAAATATTGAAGAATTGCTTAGAAGTTCTAGTTGATAGTGCTGTATATGAAAAATTGGATGAAAAGAGATCAAAAATAGAAGATAATAGCAGATATACTCAGCTCCTCTCCCTGTGCCCTAAGTCAGACAGAACTTTTCTCCTATTGCAGATGGATTACACCCCTGGTTGGGATATTGTGTCCTCAGATATCTACTCTTCTAATACAATTCCTACCCAGCTACTCTCTTTTCATTCCTTTGGGGGGCTTCATGCCCTCCTTCCATGCTGTTTTTCTTGTGAAGTACCTCAGAAGTTTTATCCAAAAGCTTTCGCCTTTGTTTATCTAATTTCATCATTTCTTGTAGAGATTTCTACTAGGAAGTGTGTTGAGTTTCCCTTGACTGGCTGCCAGATGCCCACTCTCTCATTTCCCCTCCTCAGCAGGGCATGGGGAGAAAATAAGATGGAGAAGCTCATGGATTGAGATAAAAAGAGGGAGATCACTTACCCAGTTAGTGTCATGGGCAAAACAGACTCAACTTGGTAAAAATTAATTCAATTTGATGCCACTTAAAATAGATTTAGACAGTGGGAAGCAAATTAAAAAATTAAAACAGCACCTTTCTTTCCACTTTCCGCAGTTCTCCATTCCTGGTTCCTCCACGTCTCCCCACCATCCCAGGCAGCTTTAGGGGCACGAGCAGTCCCTAACAGCCTCCCTCTGCCGCTCCCTCCTGCTCACACATCTCCCTGCCCTGCTGCAGGGCCTTTCACGCGCCATGCTCCTTCAGGACAAACCTGCTTCTCTCAGGTGTTTTCCGGTGACTGCAGGGGAATCTCTGCTCCCGAGCACCTCTCCCCTCCTTCCTCGGTGACCTCGGTGTCTGCAGAGCTGTTTCTTTTACTTCCCCCCTCACTCATCACCACCTGCACAGCACTTTTTGCCATTTCTACTCGAGGCGCTGCCATCTTGGGCCTGTGAGGGGCTCGTGAGGGCCTCGGCCATGTCCTGTGCTGGGACAGGCTGTGTCGGGCCCATGGCAGCCCCGGCCTCTCCAAATAATGCACTACTGCACATGTTTCTGGATGCTCATCCTCTGTTCTTCTGTTTCCATGTGGTTTTTTGGCTAGTGAAACATTTTAACCTGAAAGCCTTCTCGTTTTGAAGGCCTCTCTGGCTTTGCTGTCACCCCTTCAACAGTTTTATCTTCCTTTTTTTTTTTTAAAGAAGTTCTAAGAAACCCATCCTTGTCCATAACCTAATTTTTCCCTCCCATGTCATCTGATGTGGAAACCTGCAGAAACTCCATAGGTGGGACACGACCAGAGTTGTTCCTGCCATTCTTCTCCTGAAGCCCTCCCTCCTGCAGCACCTCCCATCCCCATCGTGTGCCTCCCATCCCCATCACTGAAATTACTCATTTTATTCCCTTCACAGATTTCTGTTCCCTGCTGCATTGCTGTTAATGGCATGTTCAGCTGAGGTCCTGCCTCTCATACCTGTGTTGCTTAAAGAACTTGGGATATATGGATTGTCCTGGGTAATAATGCTTTGTCCATGCAGGCTTCTTGACCTAAGGCAAATTTCAAGCTTCTGGCTCTCTGTTGGCACGTGTGGCAGTGGAGATGGCTGTTGGGACATGGCAGGATGAGCTGCTGAGGCTGCCAGGCTACACCTGCATTAGCAAGCACTAGCCCACTAGTTCCCAGACATGTCCATACCCCTGTGTTTACACACAAACCATCCCCCCCGGTCATTCTTTTGCAAAAAGTGGATAATTTGAAAGGGGGAAATGATTTAATCTGAAGAAAGGATGATTGTACTGCTCCGTGCAATAGCAAAGGCTGTCAGAGCCAGCAAAGGCAGGACTTCTCAAATGGGCTCCACAGGGAATCACTCCCTATGCAAACCTGGGACAGGATTGGAACACTTCCCTCAGAATAACAATGCAGAGGGGAGGAATACAGCCCAGGGACACCCCATCACATACCCTGAATTTCCAAGTACTTGACTCCAGCAACTGGGCTCCGCAGAATTGCTCCAAACTGCCTTATTTAATTGCTAGTCCTTGGAGCAGGAGATGTTGGTGCAGCAGGATGCACCAGCACTCATGACAAATAGAAGTAAAAAGGGCAAAGACGAGGAAGTGAATTTCAAGGCAGGAATTACTATCCACAGAACATTTGTGGATTTGAACTTATTGCTGTATATTTCATCCTGCTGAAAAATCTTTTAAGTCGTATTAGCTGTATGTCCCTGGTGCTGTTGATGAACGTGACAGCTTTAAAACCTTTTCTGGCCAGTGCCAGGAGAATGGAGGGGAATGGGACAAGGGTTATTGGAGCTGGGACGGGATAGTGATGAGGAACCCATGTTACGGCAGCAGCAAAGAGGGACCAGCCCTGTACCAAATTCAATATCAGAGCTACCAGCAGGGACAGGAACACTCTGATTGCAACTGCAAGGACTGTAACAAATTGCTGCCCCTCCATTTGCACCAGCCCATGGTTTGGAGTGTCAGCATCAGCCTCAGGTGTGAGTGGGATGGTGGGAACTGGCACTCATCTGTATCAGGATCACTGAAGGATGTTCAGTGCAATACTTAAGGACTTCACAGCATGTATAAAAAGAAAATATGGCTTGGCTCAGCCATCACTAGAGAAAGAAAAGTTTGAGTTTGTGGCTGCAATCATGCAGCAGGTGACACTGGAAGAAAGGTATGACTTCCTCAGTCATTTTAGGCATTCCTCAAAGGCTCTTTGCACACCCAAAATGAATTTTGCCTGAGACAATCATAAACAACCAGTGGATGAAAATATGGTCACTATGAGGGTAGGAGAAAACGTCCTGATGAAACAATATTTTGTAAATAATTAAGCTTCTATCACCTGTGAATGCTTGTTTTTATTTCTTTCCATGCTGAGGCTGAACAGCTAAAGTGACAGTGAATACAACAGGCAAACCCCAGAAAAGGTCACCCCTCCAGCTGGGACAGAGGGAATGCTGTAAGATTGGGTGAAACTCCCTTGGAGCTGATGACCCTTCATCTGGGAGAAATGTAAGAAGCCCTTAAGTGCCTTTTGGATATCCAGAACAATAGGATTCCTTTCCCTGCTCAGGGAAACAGCATTTCTTTGTACATTCCTTGTAAATCACAGGATTGTACCAAAGAATCTAAGTCCTCTCTTACAGGAAATAACTTGAAGGGTCCCAGTCTCAGCTGGCTGCCAAGTCCAAAAGCATTAACTCAGGTCATTTGTGCTTGACCACATAAATTCAATGCACCTAAAGATGCTCTATTGTTTTGACATTCCCTAACATATAGTGGACTTGTGCAGTTAAGCACAACTGAAAGAGCATTAGCAATAGGAATCATCACAAGGATGTTTTCCTCCTTCAAACCCCACAACAGCAGGAACAAGAAGGAGACTCCCTTTTGGAATCTCCAAAGCTCTGTTATTCTAATATATTTTGTAACTTTTTGCCCTCAACACTAAGATGTCTTTTTCTGCCCTTCCACTGCTCTGCCAAGCCAGCCCAGCATTCCCCACAGATGGCAGGAGATGGCTGTGACAGTCATGGGATATTGGGTACCCGTCACCTACTGTGCTGTCCTGGCAGGTGCTGCTGGCAGTGTCAGGCCTGGTTTGTGTGCTCAACCTGCCACTTCTCCAAAAGTTTCCCATGCCTCTCCCGTGCCTTCAGTCCTGCAGTCTGACTGTACTTCCACCTGTCCTTACACAATTTGGTTTGGGGGTTGGTTTATTTGTTTTATTCATAATGCATCAGAGTAGGAAGCAACAAAAGCAGTTGTTTTCTTAGTGTTGTTTTGGTTTTTTTTTTTTAAAATTCAGTACCTTCCAAAACCATGCTGAATTATCTGCAGAATCAAGCAGATGCTTCAGCAAGCTTAGACTCCCAACAAGCAGGGGTATGAACATGAGGTTATAGTCCATACCCATTTTCAAACCAGCTGTGATGGCTTCAGCTACCCCAGAGGAACTTTGTGTTCCTGCTCTGTCTCAGTACAAAAGTTCTCCCAGGAGTAGAGGGGCAGGGGTGCTCCTCCTCTGATGACTTCAGCTGTCACCTGAAGATACTGCTGCTCCTTGCCTCTCTCCATCATCCATCCTGGCTTCTTTGCCTGAAGTGTGTTGGGATTATTTTTGTTTTATAGGTGATTTAACCATAGTGTTCCTCCTCTCCCTAAAGGCTGAAATTTTGAGCTTGCACACCTGAGCAGAGACAGCAGGCACTGGAGGCCCTCCCTGCAGCTGGTAAAGATGTCCCTGCTCTCTTTACCAGAGCAGAAGTTTACTCAAGTGCTTTTAACGTGGGTTGGATCAGATGTTGCCATCAAAGTTGTTTGGTTTCAGTGTCTTGGAGAAGAGTTAGCCATGGCCAGTGAAGGGATAATAAATTAAGTACTCCCAGCTGTTTTGCAGGCTCTCTGTGGATGCCCATGAATGTCTGCCTCAGCCATGGAAATCTTCAACAAGTATCATTTCAAGCTGATTTCAGTCTTGTCTGCTGTGAAAAGAACATTTACTCTGGGGGGGGAGCCTTCTCTGAAGGCTGAGCAAAGCAGAGCTACTTTTGGTCTACAGCAGTCAGCAATCATTAAACCAATGAATTGATTCTTTCTGAAAGTCTTGTTTTACTAAATAAAAAAACAAAATATGAGTTAAACAAAACTTAACTCAATAAGATTATTTGCTTTAAAATAATGAAGTCTATTAATATTTAAGTGACCTGAGTTTCCCTGCAGTTTACTTGCTTAATCCATTATAAAAAACACTTTATTCCTTTCCAAAGTTTTATGCTGAGAAAGTGAAAAAAGTATTTGCCTAAACCCCCCTGATAATCCTTACGCAAACCCATGCAGAGTTGCATATTTTTGATTGCTAGCATTTTTCATCATTATTTTTATATTGCATTCCTGCAGACTTTGAAATTTATTCAGTTACATATTATAATATGGATTTTTTTAAAAAATCATTCAGCAATGGATCACATTGTTTTGTTGCTGAAATGTTGCTTACACTTTTCTCACCCCTAGAAAACAGGGAGTACTGTTCCAACAGGATGTTTTTCCCTTTGTACTTACATTTGTCATCTTTGCACTCGGCTGAAATCAGAAAAAAAAAAGGTGACCTTCAACTGAACTTGTGGTGACATGTTTCAACTTAGGAAAATTTGTGATGCTTGGAAAGTGGCCCATCTGTCCAAAATGGCCTAAAAAGCAAGATGCGATTGTTTGATGCTTTTGTGCTTTGCCATTACCACAGGCAGCAGCAGATGCATGTTAAGAAATGCAGGGTGTTCAGTGAATGCTGCGGTGACACCGCTCCCCTGGGAGCAGAGGGACTGGGGGGACAGCAGAGCTTGTCCCTGCCCCCTCCCTGCTCCCCTGGCCACGGATGCTCCTCAGTTCCAATGCCCAGCTCAGGGCCCAGAAGCAGCAGCAGTTTGCAGCTCACTGTACCTCACAGACACACTGCTGCCAGGGCTGAGGACCAGAGCAGGAAACTCATCCAACTGTAAAACCTGTCAAAGGAAGGGAAGTTTTTAACCTGTTTTGATTTGCAGGGTATCTCTAGAAGTGGTGGGGGTGAGAGGATGGAAGTGAAAGCAAGGACTTGCCAGTCTGCCAGGACTGGTGGTAGACGCTTGGTATCTGGATTCTACGTGCTGGGTTTATTTCTGTTCTGAAGGAAAAGGGCAGAAGAGCCAGTTATTTCCAAGGTGATGAAATACCTCACCGCTCTCAGGTCAAGCTTAAGCTATCAAATGTAAATAATGAAGATGTGTCTTTCAACTATATGATAAATCAGTACACCCAAAAAAGGGCTGCAGATGGGATTAAGTTTGTTAACATGTTAGCTGTGTCCTCATTTTATGCATTTTTCTATGAACAAAAGCCTGGACAGTTCCTGTTGTATCCTCTGCCACATAAATGTTAATGGGGCCAGTGAATCAGATCAGGCAGTGTAGGCAGTGTTTAATAATTGTAATTTTTAAGAGGACATTTCTTCATCAGCTGTCCTAATTTCTTCAGGAATTCCTTCTCTTTGTGCTGGACTGATTGCATTTAGTGGTGTAGTCCTGCAGTCCTTATGCAAATAAAATAGACCTGCTTGAATCAGTCTCATGCTCATGTGAAATAGGTTCAAGCCCCAGAAGGCCCTCAGTTTTATTTTTTTTTGCCTTAACTGCAACACTGCCAAGGTCTGTTCTACGTTCATGCATTCATTTACCATGCAAAAAAAAAAAACCAACAAAAGCTTTCATAAGTGTAAACACACATCACTGTAACAGCAGCCAATTCTTCAGCCTTATACATAGAACCAGGAGGAAAATGTGCCCACCTGAAGGCATATCCCTATTTGTTGTATGGGTATCCTCTGTTTCCAGCCTGACCCCAGTTTGATCTTTCTGCAGAAGTATTGATGCTGCAAAGGATGTCCAAAGCCTCAGCTGCAGGCGAGTTGAGAACAATATTCCTAGTGACATATCTCTTTTAACTGAAATCAAATAGGATTTTGCTGTTTTGAAAATATCAGTGGGGTTTTTTTGGATTAAGTAGGAGAAAGATATTAATTAAAATATTTCTTTTTTGATCCAAGTGCTGAAAACATGAAAAAAAATATTTCAAACAAACAGAAACTCTTGTTTGCAAAGAAAACAAAGTAAACAAAACAGTATTAATTATATCCACATTTTGCTTGTAGGGGAGAGACTAGCACTTGGAAATTTTTTAATCATATCCAAGCCTTGACCTTGAAAATGTGCCAAAATAGAGTTTGAGCTGAGGGTAAATGTAATCAAGTCAGAGAGATATGTTACAGGGTTATTGTAGAAGTCCCCACAAGAAATTTTAGACACCCAGAAGATTTGAAGCTAATATTCTACTGAGAAAGGTTTGAACATGGTAAAGGATATGTATGCAAGTTACAAAAAGAAACTAGAAATATGAGCTGAAGTCTAGAAAACCTGCTTTTTACATCTTTAAGTAGCTTTCCCATATTTGTTGGGGTTTTTTTAGATTTTTTGGTTGTTTGGTTTAGATTGTTTGTTTTCTAGTTTTTGTTTTGGTTATGTTTTTTTCTCATTTAGCTTTAATTCATTATTTTAAAGGGGGTATGGTTTTTGTGGGATGTAATAGGTTGTATCACTCGTAAAATTAAAATAAATTAACAGTGATTGTTTGTGGCACATGCAAAGTACCATGCAAGGCGCTTGAAACCTCCAGACTGCTGTCTGGGGGAGGTAAGGTGGGTGGATTTCACACCACTGAAATCCACAGCTCTTTGAAAAAGACCAATGTAAAGCTGTTCACGGGCACCTGTGACACCCATATCAAGCAGCGCAAAACAAGGATGAGGACCTGAATACATAAGCTTTCATGGGTTGTGCTAAAAACACATACGGGCTCTGTGGTTCCACGTTTCACTCCTTCATATCCTCCCTGAAGATGCAATTTTTCATCACAGAACAGTTTTTATTCTGCGGTTGCTAGAATTTTTGTATATGACTATCTTAAGAAATATAATTCTCAATGCATTTTTAGTGAAGTACTTGTGCTGCTTCATAATAGTAATGTTGTCCAGAAACTGAATGGGGTATATGTCAGTTTCTTTGAAGGTGACAAACACATACATGTGACACTGGTGCTGGTGCTGCTGCTGTTGTGTGGGTGGTTCACAGTGAGAGGTGTAAGAGCCTGTGTAGGAGTGGGTGGTGTATCAGCTGGGGTACCGCTGGGAGACACAAGCATTCAGGCACACAAAGCTTTCTTCAGGTCACTCAAAACTCCTCTTTCCAGCTGATCTAGCTGTTCTGCTAAAAGACATAACCTCACTTATAAACCTCGTTCTGCTTGTGTGGCACCACAAATGGTGATTGTGTGTGGAGGGTGCACTTGAGCTGAGACCCCTCCATAGGCATCATAGGCAGCTTCAGGAGCTGCAGTGCTGTCACCAAATCCACAGTCCTCACTGAACCACGGAGGCTGGTGTATCTGATGTGGGGTGTGAGAAAATTTATTTCTCTAGTGCATTATGTCCTCCTTTTTTGCTCACCTGGGTTTCAGTCATTATCTCTGTGAGCATACAAATGTTTTACATAAGTAAAGCAGAGCCAGGGCCTCGGATCCTCCCCAGGCCAGTGGTTCCTCTTCTGTCTCTGGGGAGGCTGAACTGAGTTTCAGACAACCATGAACCCAGTCCCCCTGTGTTTTGAGCAGGACACGTACAGGAGGGTGAGGTGAGGAGGGGTGCAGCATGCTCTGCTGGTCGACGTGCTTTGCTGGTTGTACTCAGGGAGTTTTGGGCTGTATCTGGGTGCTCACGCCCCAGCCCTGTGAACCCTGCAGGCACTATATAGGATGCTCAGAAATGTTGATGGGCCTATATATGCTTAAGGCACTTGGTGCTTCTGCAGCTGGGCTGCAGCAAACTGCAATTTTGAAGACTTTAATTTGTCCATGACTGTCCCTGAGGGTTTGGCACTGCTTTATGGATCTTTCTGGTCAAGAAATTCATCCTCAGCACAGTTCTCCAGTGCACCAGGCACTATGATTTGCATACCATTCCCCTCGGGGCAGTGATGAGCAGACAGATAATTGGAGACTCCTGGTGTTTTGAGAAACTGCGGTGAGGAGGGTGTACTTTCATGTGAGCACAGCCTGGTTTGTGGGTCTTCCCAGGCTCATGGGGTAGCAGAGGGTATGGTGGTGCAGCTCCTCAGCAATCAGTCCTGTGCCTTCTGCCTCCTTGACAAAATGCAGCTTTTGTGTGTGTAAGAACAAAAGACACTTGCAGACGTTTCTGCAACTCTCAAACATGAATGAATAGTATGACCCTTGCCCATGCTGAGAGTTCCATTTCCTCTCTGCCCTGCCTCTACCCCCTTAATGCCTCCACATGAAAATCTGGGTTCTCTCCTAACAGTTATAATCATATTGTAACTTTTTGTTTCCAAGCCATCTGCCAGCCATTTGAAGTCCATCACTTGCTGAAGTGTTCTACCTCCCACAGGTAAAAAGAGGAGTTCTCAGTGACCCTATTTTGGGGTCTTCAGCGGTGCTCTTGCAAGTTGAGCAGATACAGGTCCATCATCCTGGAGCAACTCTTGTATATTTTTTCCTGCACACCCAGGCTGTGCAATCACCATTCTGCATTTCTGTATCAGGTAACTGCTCCTGGGCTGATCTCTGCTGAAGGACCATTTGTCATTGTGGAGTCACCTTCCTGCACTGACTCTTACTCATCCTGCCCCTCTTTTGGTCATCAGCCTGCTCACCATGGCTGGCTTTGCTGTCCTTTCGCTGTCCTTCCCTTCATGTACATCTTTCCTTCCTTCTCTGTCTTATTTATCAGTCATTGTGCGGGCTGAATGCCAAAGATATTTGGTTTTCACCTCTAAAGATCTCAAAAGTCTACCACTACATCAAGCTGTAGGACCAGAGACAACAGGCAGAATCTGGAACACAGGAAGTTCCACCTGAATTTGAGGAAGAACTTATTTACTGTGAGAATGACTGAACACTGAATAAGCTGTCCAGAGAGGCTGTGGAGTCTCCATCTCTGGATATATTCACCATCCTTCGTAATGTACTCTAGGGAACCCTGTTTGATCAGGGAGGTTGGACTAGATGACCTACGGCAGTCCCTTCCGACTTCAACCATTCTCTGATTCTGTAATAAAAACATGGTTTAAAGTCCTTTATACACAGGAATCAGCTCTGCTTGGTATGTTGTGCCTCTTCGTTTTTGTTAAAAAGACTCAGGGTATCTTCAGCAAGGTACTCAGCTTCCCATGCTCACTCTGGTTGTGGGAAGTTCATTTGGTTTCACAGTGCTTGTAGCTGACTAGTCTCAATGTGGATACTGCTTGAATTTCTGTGGTTTGTCAAAAGGTTTTGTTCCTTGAAATTGCTATTTTGTGCACTCAACTGACTGTTTTTCTCAGCCACAAGTATACGTGGATACTGTGTTTGGGAGGGTGAGAGCTCTGTGACACTTTAGAGAAGTGTCTAAGTGTCTTTAGAGAAGTGTCTTCATCTTTCTGTCTTTCATGCTGCTGTCAAGCCTACTGGAGGCTTTCACCCTGGTCTCCCGCTCACCCGATGCATCCAGCATCCAGTGCAAAGTGTACAGAAGTAGCTAAAAAGGCTCATTTTATTAGAGTCCTCTCTGTCCTCAACCTCTGACTCAGCCAGTGTACTTGATTTCTCTGCATTCCTTTTCTCATTAGAAAAACTGCTCAAGAAAAATGAGTTTTATGTAAGACTAAATACTGCCTTGCTTATACTAACTCTATGCAATAGCATTTGATACCATTTCCCATAGCATTGTTCTGGAGAAATTGGCTGTCATGAGCTGGATGGGTGCCCTCTTCACTGGATAAAAAACTGGCTGGATGGCTGGGCCCAGAGGGTGGTGACAGAGTTAAATCCAATCGGTATGCAGTCTCCAAGGCTGAAGTACTCCAAGTACTGGGGTCAGTTCTGTGTAATATCTTTAATGATGATCTGGACAAGGGGATTGAGGGCACCCTCAGGTAGTTTGCTGCCCAGCAGAAAAGGACCTGGGAGTGCTGATTGACAGTGGCTGAACATGAGCCAGTGTGCGCCCAGGTGGCCAAGAAGGCCAATGGTGTCCTGGCGCGGATCAGAAACAGTGTGGCCAGCAAGAGCAGTGACCACGCGCTGATGAGGCTGCACCTCAAATCCTGGGTACAGTTTTGGGTCTGTCACTGCAAGAAGGACATTGAGGGCCTGGAGCACGTCCAGAGGAGGGCAACAGAGATGGAGAAGGGTCTGGAGCACAAGTCTGATGAGGAGCAGCTGAAGGAGCTGGGGGTGTTTAATGTGGAGAAAAGGAGGCTCAGGGGTGACCTTATCTCTCTCTACAGCTGCCTGAGAGGAGGCTGTAGCCAGGTGGAGTTTGTTCTCTTCTTCCATGTAACATGTAACAGGATGAGAGAAAACGGCCTCAGGTTGTACCAAGGGAGGTTTAGATTGGATATTAGGAAAAATTTCTTCACAGAAGGGGTTGTCAAACTGCCCAGGGAAGTTGGTGGAGACACCATCCTTGGAGGTATTTAAAAGACGTTTAGGTGTGGCACTTAAGGACATGGTTTAGTGGTGGACATGGGGTTGGACTCAGTGATCTTAATGTTTTTTACCAATCTATACGATTCTGTAACTGTATGAATGTTTGTAACTGGAAACATTACAGCACGAACGTCTCATATAAAGCGCCATCTGGTGCCTCGCTGTAAGCTTTGCATCCCGTGTTAAATAATCGGTGTAATCATACAAGCCTGAAAAGCCAAAGGCCAATTTTATGCACAAAAACTGAGGAAGAGGCATTTCATATTCTGATAATCTTGTTAAAATTCCTTTTTCATGTGTTTCATTTAAGCCTTAAAACATCCACTGAATCGCTGAATTCTTGGGCAGGGAATACATTATTTCAGCTTTAGTCCTTTCTTTTCTGGTTAGTAAAATGGCAATTAGTTGCTGAAAAAACTAGTTGCCACTGATCCCAGCAGTGAAATTTTTCCTGAACAAAACCATTAGACCTTGTTTATGCTAATAAGTTCCTTGTGAATCTGTGGGATGGCTTCAGGCACAATCCTTGGGACAAAAAGAACATTGTGAATCTGACTGCGTTCAGTTCAGAGCTACTGGAAAATGTGTCTTATATAACACAGATGAAAAAGATTAGCAGTTTCAGAGTCATCATCTATAGTTCTAAAGGACATTACAAAGGAAGTTAATTAATTTAATACACCCGTAACATGGACTAGGAAACATAAAATAAGCTCTTCCATTTATGTAAAATTGTGATGTTTACAAGGTCCAGAGAGGTTCCATGAATGGAAAAATATGTATAAATCAGTAGAAGTCATTCATAATGCTGTATTTTTTGCTTTTGTTTGTTGTTGGGTTTTTTTCAGAATGGAATTTTTAACATATGTAGGAACTTTCAAAACAACTGAGGACATCTGTGTTACAAAGATATGCAGGAACAGCAAAGGCTCTGAAATTGGGAGCATCTCTGAAATTAAGACTTCATGTATTGGTTTGGGCACTCAAAATTGGCCACCTGATTTGAAAATTCATTTGTGTTTTGCCTGAGTCCCTTGGTGATCTGAAGGTCCTCACCTGGAGGAGAGCTTGGGGCTGCTGATTCCCATATTTTCCACTGAAATCATGAACTTCATTAGTTAAGATACATAGGCAACACCACTGAGCAGTTTTATTTGTGACACTTTAGGTTTCCCTTCTGCTGCGGTCACACACTGCTGTACTTACCTAGTGCTTGGGGATAAAGTTGTTTAACCACAGGATATACCAGAGGCTAAGGGCGAAGAATTTTATAGGAACAGCTAGTAAAACTTTTGATGATTACTCTTCTCTAGACCTCTATGCACAGCTTTTTGCTAGAAAAGTAGTGCCTATTGCAAGCTATTTTTTTTTTCAGCCCACATAGTGATTAAAGGGAACATTAGAAGATGGGTCTTGAATTCACAGTCTCAGTTTGTGCAAGGAAAAGGAATACACTGTCCTGGTGCAGGAATTTTCAAGCTAATTACATTGCCTTGAGCCTTGCAATGCAAAGTTGCAGCTGCACAATGGAACTACTTTCAGTTAAGAAACTGCATTAAAAAAGCATCAGGTCCCAGCAAAGGCTGGCAGGCTGAGATTTGGGCAGCAAAGGGTTTTTTAGACTCTGTCCTGTAAAGCTACACGGTGCAGAAAGGGAGTTATTTCAGCAGGTAAAAGTTACCTCTAAACAAAGTTCAAAATTGTATGTGTTTAATACTGCAAGATATTTTAAAGAAAACTGTACTGTGTCTCTTAATGCCAGTATAGAAAATGGGACAGGTCCCAAGGGAAGCTGAGTCCCTCCGAAGGCTTACAAACCTTGACTCTGTCCCTTTAAATGTAATTGTTAGTAAACACTTTCATGAAAGAAGCTTTCATCAGAAAAAAAAAAGTGGCAAACTACAGTGGTAAATAATTTGCCTTGGCAAATAATATTTAAGCCACTGATTTGAACCGTAATTCTGTTCAGCATTATCATTTGCTTAGTAAATAAAAGTGCTTATCCAAACAGGCAAGCTTTCTGTTGTTGATGAAAATGGGGAAATGTGGGGCAGAGGGAACGTGTCACTTCCCTTCCTTTCTGGAAATCTGGGGTTTCCAGCTATTCAGATCAAACTGCTTGTGTTTCCATCGATACGAGCCTTGCCCTGCCACAGCAGCACGGAGAACGGCGTTGAAAAATACCCACCACCCCCGCCCCCCGCTCTGGAGGTGTCTCCAGCTTGGAGAGGCCCCTGCCCTGCAGCCCAGTGCCAAACTTGGGGAGCACGGCGCCGAGCGAGGCGGGCGCTCCCCGCAGCCGCCCGGCCGTGCGGGGTCAGCGCGGGGCTGCGGCCGAGCCGAGCCGAGCCGAGCCGGGCCGGGCCGAGCCGAGCCCAGCCGAGCCGAGCCCAGCCGAGCCGGGCCGGGCCGAGCCGAGCCGGGCCGGGCCGAGCCGAGCCCAGCCGAGCCGGGCCGGACCGAGCCGAGCCGGGCCGGGCCGAGCCGAGCCCAGCCGAGCCGGGCCGGGCCGAGCCGAGCCGAGCCGGGCCGAGCCGAGCCGGGCCGAGCCGAGCCGGGCCGAGCCGAGCCGGGCCGGGCCGAGCCGGGCCGAGCCGAGCCGAGCCGGGCCGGGCCGGGCCGAGCCGGGCCGAGCCGAGCCGGGCCGAGCCGAGCCGGGCCGAGCCCAGCCCAGTCGAGCCCAGCCCCCCGGGCGGCCACACCTGACACCCACCACTTTGGGGGTGGCATCGGGAGATCTGCAGTTCGCAGCCCCCAGCGAGCTTTCCCCCGCTTCTTCTCGGAGCCAGATGGAGACGCATTTGGTTTCTCTTTTAAGCATGTTACTTCAGTGAAGAGAATAAAACGAGCAGGAACAGCTATTGGCCGCAGCGGCACAGGCGAGCCCTGCTCTGCCAGAGGAAACCACATAAAAGCGCGCGGGTGTGCGTTTGGGGGGAGGGCGTAGCGAGGGATGATGCCTGAAGCTTCTTGCACTCGGAGCTGCGATTTGTGAGTGAAACATGATGAAATCACCCCCTGGACAAATCACACGAGCCTGTCAACCTCACCAGGTGGGATTACTCGTAGCTAATAGCCCGAACTCCCCGAGCAAACAGAGCTCTGCGCTCACTATAAAAAAAGGCGACGGTGCGGCGCAGGCTTTTCAAGAATTCCCTGGTATGGCTAAGCAGGGCTGCGTCCACTCGCACCAGGTAGGGGAGGAGAGGAGCATGTTTGCTTTTAGAGGAGGAGTAGCCCGTCTCTCCTGAATAAGTTCCTGCAAAAAGGAGCGTTTCAGCTTCAGAAAGAGATGTTTTATTCATAAACCCCTTCTGGTTTGTGTTACTCTCCAACGGTGACGCTGTCAGCTGCTGCTCCAGTGATGGGAACTGCCGTGCTGGGGAGCTCCAATGTACTGAGGACCATCTCTGCCCTTTATGCATAATGCTCTTAGTGCAAAAGTCCTCCTTCTTGCACAATTTGCTTACTTTGCTGTTTTACTTTTGCAGGTTATATCCTTGTTTGCTTTTGCCTTTGGAGTAAATGTCTGCATGGGATTTACAGCAAATCGATTTAGGAGATCTGAAGAATGGGATGAGGGCCCGGTCTCAGGTACAGTAACAGACATAAATTGTACATCACCATATTCCCTTATGTTATAGACTGTGGTTAGAAACCATTCCTACTCTGTAACAGTAGTTTGCTTGTTCCTTTTCCCTCTAGGATATAGAGAAGAATAAATAACTCGCTGAGCCCGAGTCAGTTGACCTTTGGGACTCACCTATAGGTCTCCTATTTACTTAAACTTTTGCTCTGTGTGCATGTGACTATGGAAAATTTAGCTTATTTTAGGACTGAGCACTGTCAGTCTCACACAGACTGGTCTCATCAGCTCCTCTGAAGTGTTTGCAGTGTTTTGTACTCTGCACGGTTTCCTTCTAGCGCTAAGAGAAACTCCCTGATGGCTTTAAGGGTGTTGGGTTTATTTTGGTAGCTACTGAAGCGGTTTCTAGAAACTTGATTAATGCTTTCAAGAGGCACTGGTGAGAAAAGCTTTTGGGATTTCTGTGGCTCCTGAGGTCATGCTGGTTTGTGAACAGTAGACGGCAGACATCTGACGGCGGAGAGGGCCAGGAGAGGAGAGCAGGTGTTCGTGCAGATGTGCTGTCACCGAGTCCTGTATTTTTCTTACGCCTTCTTACTTTTTTCTTCGGAAGACAGTAAGAGCAGGAGGAACTTTTATTTGTGTTGTGGGGCAGAATACGGTTCTCTGAGATCAAGCATAGTCCAAGTGGAAAAATGTATAAACCAGAAAACTAGTGTTTTTTAAATTAAAAAAAAAAAGCAGGCTTGACTTGTGCCTCTGTTCCTTTGGCAGGAGAAGGGAAACTTGCGGTCATTGACTTAGAGCTGGTTAACGTAACTGACGTGAAAGGGTTTCATTTGCAATGCCCGTCTGTAATGATAGCTTGTGAATTTTAATTATAAAATTGTTTACTGTGGCCAGAGTTTGTTGTGTTCCTGGTAATGTATCTGTGTCCTCCTGTCCTTGTCTCTGAAGAATTGGTGTCTAATCCCAGCCACAGTCAGGGCTCGTAGTCATTGAGTAGGGGCATTTTAGGTAATTGAAAAGATAGTGGCTGTTGCTTTCGATCTTTATTTTTCAAGCAATTTTTTTTTACTGATATAATTTTTTAAGACTCTTCTAGGCTGTTAATTGTAGAACAAATGTGTAGTGTGTGTAATAGTGATGGGAAGGGCTTGCATTTCAAGTGTTCCCACACCTGAGTGCCAGTTGCTTTGCTTTCCATGGTGACTGTCTAGGGCAGGGCTCACGGGGGTTTTACTCAAGTCCCAAAGGTCTGATGTTGGGGTCCCATTGCAGCTGATCGGTGCCAGCTCTGCTGAGCCAGTCAGCACTGTTCAACACCGCCAGGGCTGGGTACAGTAGCTGTGTGCTCCTTCCAATAGCAGGAGGATTAGCTCAGCATTCCAGAAAAGCAGGAAGAAACACAGGATCTCTTGCAAAACAGATGGGGTCACTTTTGGAAGTCTATGGAAAATTTGCTTACAGGTGGGATTGGCCCAGCACCTGGCATTGAAGTAGTCCGGTCAAGGGTGCAATAATGAGAGACTAAACCAATGAAGGATTTTTGTCTATTCCGTGTTTATGTAGCTTGGTAACTGTTATTGCAGGGGGGGGAAAAAAACCCCACCATGTGATAGCAAAGGATAAAAGAGTATAGTCACAGTAAAGTATAGATGCTAAAAAGTTACACTGGAGATGTGCTTTTTTTTTTTTTTTTTTTTTTGCAAACTAAAAGAACTGTGGTCAAAGAACCTATTTAGTCGCTCTTAATTGCATGACTTCTGATTATACCTCATTAGAAGAGCAGTCCAATGAAATATACAGAAAAAAAGATTTGTATAAATTCTTTTTCAACTTCACTCATCTTTAGCTTATCTGCTGCAAAGTGTCTTGGTGTTGAGAATTAATTATTTTATATTGACAAAACACTTTCTTTACCAAGCATCATTGTAGAGACCAATTTGTTATTTCTCCAGAGGTATACCATGATTGTAAGCAAATTAGTTCTCATCTAGCATAGAACTCTGCTATGAGCCAAAAACAACATGTTTTTTTCCTAGTCCCTTGTAAATGCGTGCCAAAGTACCACCATAATGCCTAAAACACCCCTTCTTGTTCTCTTTTTACAGTGTACAGATTTATGTCTTTATACACCTGAGTCATTTAATATTTGTACCCAAGAAATTATTTAATTGAAATATTTTTTTTTTACTTAAAATTTTTAACAGACCTTAGAGAACCAAATCTCACATTTCTTCATAACTTTGCCTCTGTAACTTATTTGCTTTATGAATTTTCTAGCTGTCTTTTAAAGCACTTTCAGGGAAAATAGCCTTAGTAATCTTACACTTTGGAAGAAGAAACACTGAAGTTTTTCTATCCCTTCTCACTGGAGTTTTAAGCATGCCATTAAAAATGGAGTTGCACCTTTCTTCTGCTGGAACACTTAAAATGTATTTTTTCCCTTATTTGACTTTTCATTTGGATGTAATTCATTGCAAAAATGAAATGCAAGTTCACAATATGAATATTATCTAACAGAACTAGAGCTCCAGATGTTTTGTGTAAGTATTTGGTTGTTTCATATTGGTTCCATATGGGATCCATAGCATCCAAAATGGCAAATTGTTACCAGGTAGTCTCCTTCCTATAACGACTCTGTAAGCATGTCTATATTGTGTAGTCCTGTTTTAAACACTACTGCAAATAAATTGATTTCATTATTTTTAAACCTTGTAATCAGAGAATCAAAGGAAGTAGTTTGATATGGCGCTTTCTAAGATAAATATAACACCTTTAAAATGGAAGTGTAACAACTGCCATGAACTGAATCCCAAAGGCCTTACTTAACTTTGCTTTCCAACCTATGACATAGAAGAAAATTAGATGGCTGTTTTGACCTCAGTGGCAATAAAAGGAATGTATGGAAAGCAATGTGAAAAGGTTGAACTATGAAATAAGGAAGGAAAGATCTTCATGCTGAGGTCCCTGTGCCTGCTGCACAAACTGACTGCAGCAGCTGTGGAGGGATGCAGGAATTTTGAAAAGGACTTTAAACTGCCTTAGTCTGTTTTGTACAAGGGGTTCTGTTAATCTGAAAATGCTCACCAGGGACAGAGCTCCTGATGATGTATTTTCAAACTATTTTGCATGCACCAGTACCTGTGCCATGGCATTGTGCACGACCTGAAAATCATGGTCTAGCTGCAAAGGCAAGGTCAAGCATGAGAAACAAAGGAGTGATCTTGATGTATTCAGAAAAATTAACTAAGTCCTCTTTTGTGCTGCGATATGGAAAGTGTCCTACGTTGACTCAGGAGGTGTGACTTGAATTTGCTAAGTGATTTGGGATTATTTGCTACATCAGTAATGAGGTGGTTGTCCAGATGTGAAGAAAGTAAGGCAAGGAAGGTAGGTGGGTTAAACCTTTGTCATGTGAAATGGAAACCCTACCTGCAGTTCCAGAAGATCTGTGCTAGAAGGACCTTGAACAGCTGTGTAGAGCTCCATATCCCAAGATCTGGTCAGTTGTTACAGAAGTGCTGCTGACAGCCTATCCCCTTTTCAAAATCTCCAAGCTCAGAGATTGCCCAGCTTCTGTGGGCAGTTTGTTCCGATGGTTTCCTGATATAGATGAGCTGCTCTTTACAACAAGTAGACTCTCCTTGAGCTGCAGTTAACTGTCTCTTATGTAATCTGCAGTCAGATTTATGCCTTCTCTTTCCTAAAGACATATTGGTATGTTGGGTTTTTTTTAACCTTCTGAGAAGATCTCCGCCTCAACCCTTTGAAATGGAAAGGGTAATGTCCACTGGAAGGGTTATATGCTGGTATGTAACACCTTTGAGTTCTTAATACCTTTGATTTGCAGCTTAGTGGATCTGTGATTATATATTACCTAGCTTCCAAAAGAGAAATTAGTGGAAGAGGTTAAATAATGTGAATATATTTTTCAGTAATAGATTTTTAGAAGCATTTGACAGGAAGCAACTGTCATTAAAGACCAAGGCTTCATAGCTCTGAAAATGTGAGTATTAACATGATTTGAAATGATTCTCATGTGATTAATTTCTAGCATGGATTTGTGACCTCCTTATGTGAGCAAAGAAAATACTGATCTGTGTATTACCAGCATAGTTGCACAATCTTTAGCTCCTTGGAATTTCAGATGGCCAAAATACTGATGGCTCGCTAAGAGTGTGTTTGCAGGGTATGTACCTATAGAGTGAAACTTCACTGTATGTATGATGTTACTTGCCCTGAGCGTTGCTGACCTGATCAAAAATAAAAAACCACATTAAAACAGAGAGAGAGAGTTGTCTGCCACTAACTTCCAGCAGTCATACGAGCATGCCTTGACACTGTCATGATCCATGACTACAACCACGGTGTGTTTGGGTTTGTAACCTATGATCTTGCTGTGGCACTGATTTTCTGACAGGTTTACTCCCTGAAGTGGTTTGTGCTGGTGTCCAGTGCCAGCGCCACTCCAAGGGAAGTGGTGGAGCTGTAGTGCTTGGGATGGGAGCTGGTGAGACATCAACTGCTGCAATATCACCTCCAAAGTCCCCTTCATCATCTTTTCCATCCATTCTCAGTGTTCAGTTAATGCCATCTTATTTGGGAAGAGATTTCCCTTCAGTTTATGTGGAAACTAAACTTTCAGCTATGTAAAAGTGCAGGGGGAAAAATACATAAGAAAATATCAGAGCACGTATTTCCCAAAAGTGCCATTGCGTCAGTCCTCTAAAAGTCATACTGCTAATCATGGTGAGGTTTGCCAAACCCAAAACCAAACCATGGCCTAAAAGAAAACAGCACACAGACAGTTTCAAATACTTAATTTTAATAGGTCACTCAAGGAACAAAAGGAATTGTGACATTTTCCTTGGAGCACCTCTGTATTTAAACGATAACATACATTCCTTACTTCATTTCATAAAATACAATTAACCTTAGAGAACAGCACACAATTTTCCTGCTTCACATAAGCTACTATGCAGAAGTATAAGAAAAGCTTTAAAAATAAATAAAGTGTATAAAATAGTAAGTTTTGAGAAAAGAGCAGATGGTGTATCAGCTTTGACATTAAGGGCCCTTACTAATAAATTGATTATTGAAGTCTAATACATTATTCATGGTTTTCAGACTGGCAGTCTTCCATTTACTTATAATAATTATTAATTTCTTAAATACTTCTCTATTTTTTAAGTTTTTGTAACTTGGTGCTCTGCAGAAGCCCACCAAAAAGCCTTGCTTTGTTTCTCCGTTAATTTATAGAGCATTTTAAAGTTTTCTTTCGTGCTTCACATTGATTTGACACCTTCCAGTGTAGCAAACCAAGTCCTGCTGTCTACATGTAGATTAATTGGAGTCCTTTCCTATGTAAACTGCCCAGCCAGCCATGAAAATGTCACTTAGTTTCTGAAAACAAAGGCCTGCTTCTGTGGAATAGCTACGGCTCCTGGAATGGGGCCTTGGAGACTTCAATATGTTTCTGCTAATGATCTCTTGATTGTTACAGAGGTAAAGCCAGAGCTGTTTCTTTGCAGGATGTTATCACAGCATGCTGCTTCCTTTTTTTTTTTCCTTCACCAAAAGAACAACTTTTTTGGAATTTGTTCTTTTTTTATTTCGTTTCTTCAAGCAATTCTTCTCCCTGCTCCCTTCCCTTTCCCAGAGCAAGCATCCAGGGTCTTGCTCATTCGAGTGACTTAGGGCTGGGCTGCCTGTCCCATCGCTGCCAGCCTGACAGATATTGCCCTGTTTCTTGTTCCACACAGTCCTGTCAGATTCCCCCTGGATCAATACCTCTGGCTCCTGCAAAAACAGATGCTTTGAACTTCAAGAGGCAGAGCCTCCTGGCTGCCGCTGTGACAACCTGTGCAAGAGCTACAACAGCTGCTGCTTCGACTTTGATGAGCTGTGCTTAAAGACAGGTATGATGTGTCTCCTGTCCTGCACTGCCAGGCGCTCTGACCCCTGCGTTGTGCCAGTGCTCAGGACCTGCTTGATAAGCCAGCGCTCCTTGCCATAACCTGCATCTCCTCCTCGCCTTGCCTTGGCTGGGCAGGCTCAGCTCAGCCCAAAACACAGCCCATGTTTCCTTGCAAGGAGCAGTAGGGTTGTGCGCCTCTCGCTCCTTGCTGCAGGGGCAGAAAAAGTAGGGTACTGCTCATACCACGTAGAAAAGCAGATCTTCCGACACTAAATGAAAAGCAATTATCAGTGATCAGGCACCAGTCTGACCTCGAGTTTACAATCAAAAGCCATGGTAAAAACTGGACATTGGTCATTTTGTGTCAGCCATCCTTTTTATCCCAGCTGATGACTTAACATTGGAGCAGTTTAGGCTCACTTTTGAGGGTGCCTAGGAAGCTGGCAGCATTGAAGGGGTACGGGTCCTCTTGGAGCAGGGGACAGCCTGGACTTGCTACCTAAGCCCCAGACCCTGTTTTCCGGATGTAAGGATGCATATATCACACTGGTAGAAACATTTGACTTCAATTCGTTGGACCTTGGGGGATGGAAATATAGCAATGGGTTCAATTTCTTTTTTTGGTTAGTGGGTTTTTGTTTGTTTTTTTTCCCATGAGTCATAGGCAAGGAAAACTTCAAAGAGAGACATGAATTATATTTTACTTCTTAGAAAAGTGCATTTAAATTATTAGTTGTATCCATCTCCTTCCGTGTTTGCACAGTGGTCAGAGTTGACACAGGTGCCTTTTATTTTTGCCATTTAAGTTATCCTTGCTTTATTGAAGTATTACACTTACTAAGCAGCCAGAAGACAAGTCTAATGCTTAAAAATATCATTGCCCATGGATGTGCCATGCTTGACAGTCCCGACTTCTTCAGTTCTGTTTATGATTATATAATTTTCATAGATTGGTACCAAAAAAGGGTGAGCTAATCTGGTATGAAAAACAACTTTGGTTCCAGGCAAAAAATTTGTGAATTTTAGGCTGACACTGCTCCACCCCTGGTGTAAATGGCTGCAGAATGAGAAGCTCTTTTTGAAGACTTTCAGCACGATGTTTGCTACCAAAGGGCAGGATTTCAGTTCCTCAGCCTCCTGCCCATAGCAGACAGCTATATTCACATATGCGTATGGATATCACTATGGCCCCTGGGACTGTTGTGCTAATGGTCATATACTCCCACAGGCATTTATTCAGGCAATTATCCCATGTGTAATCTGTAAATATCATATGCTTAGAGAAAAAAACGCCAAATGATGGAGAAAAGGGGATAAGACATTGCTCTGATGTGTGGTTTTGTACTGGGTTCATGTTGTCTAAAGTGGTCTTTAAAGTTTCTTGATTGGGTCTGAATATGGAAAATCATATATTTAAAACCGTAGGCCCTGCTCCAGAGCAATGTACTATCCTTGAGAGGGCACCCAATTTAGACAGGCCAGGTCTTAACTTCATTTGCAAGATGAGAAAAGCTGGAGTTTTCACAGCAGCTGTGCCATTCTTTTTCTTGAAGAACAGCTCTTGTTTTTTCCTATCTTTTCAGCTGGTGCTGCATGTGCTCTATGGGTGAGGAACTGATGGGAGTAAGGCATCACTTTGCATCAACATAGTCTCTACTTTCTTATTTTCTACAGATTGGACTGGGGACTGTAGTAGTTGTGAGGACAAGCAAAGATTACCCAAGAAACAGCAGTATTCTTAGCTTGTGCTTCAGGTCCCAGCCTTTATCTGTCAAGATCCTTTTTTGTCTTTTGCTTTCCACACTTTTTTTGGCATTCAGATTGTACAAAGCCTGGAATACAGCACCTGAGGGTAGCAGAAATACTCACAAGTGTGGTGGTGGAGGAGCCCTCCTGCACTTGCAAGTGACAAGGGTCCTTTTTGTTTCTGGCTGACATACCTACTTTAACGACTAGAGTGTTGTCATTATGGCGTGAATGAATACTTTTTGTTTTGATTACAATCTCTCATTCCTGCTGTCATTGTGAATATTTTAGCTCGGGGCTGGGAGTGTACCAAAGACCGCTGTGGAGAAACCAGGAATGATGATAATGCTTGTCACTGCTCTGAAGACTGCTTAAGTAGGGGAGATTGTTGTACTAACTACCAAGTCGTTTGCAAAGGTACGTCTTTGGTCTTCCTACCTCTTATCTTTCCAAACCCAGCAGAAGGCAGCCCTGTGGGTAAAGAGTTTTCATCCAAAGGAGGAACACTCCTTGTTTTGTTGTGGTTTTTTTTTTTTTTTTTTAAAGGAGGTAGGGGAAATGGGGAATACCATAAATGTATACAGTAAATGCATATAATTTGTAGAAGGACGTTATCTTTGCCTGGAGAGATGATGGTAGAAAGAGAAGAGGTGGGGGTGGATGAAGAAGAGTTTAAAGCAAAGCTCCAGAGTGTTCAGATGCATTTGTCTGCATCGCAGGGAGCACAGGGATATCTGATGGTCTCAGAAGGAACGAAACATTCCTAGATATGTTATCTCTGTCCCAAAGACCTTTCTCCACCCCCACCACAAAAGCGCCTGCTCAAACTCCTTGGCTCTGTTTCTCATGGAAGAGGAGTTGCAAGAATCCCAAGGGCTGTTATTCGCAGATGGGTGGTGTGGGCTTCAGATGCCACAACACACCATGGCTGCAGAGCAGCCCGCCCTGCCTGGCAGCTGGATGGGCTGGGAAGACTTAGTTCTCATCCACTGCTCTGCTCTTTTAGAGTGTATCCTGCCTGTCTAGTGTGGCTGCCATTCACGGCAGGTCTTCTGATCATTGGTAATGAGCTCTACAGGTTTTTGCTTTTGTATCTTAGCTAGTTCTTAGGTTTTTTTCATTCATTAGCTTTATTGGGGCAAGGGTTACAGTTTAAAATTGTTTCACCATTTTGGACAAATTCATATGTTCATAAAATTGTAACAGTCCAGATCCATCCATACACTGAAAACGGGCTTTTTTGTTTACTTGAGTTTTGCTGTTGGGAATCCAAACGAAGTATGTACTTTTCAGCAAATCTCTGTAGACTGTCCTTCCCCTTCCCAGAGAAACCTGAAGCTGAGACCACTTCAATACTGGTATAGTTTTCAGTTCCTGCCTTTTTTGTGGGCTTCCTCTCACAAGGGTAAAGACAGAGGAATTTATATGTCTCCAGCTTTAATGTACATAATCTTTGTTTAATTGGCTAATAACAAACTATGTCAACGTCCCTGGAGCTCTGACAGGACTAAGCCTTATGTGAGAACAGTGTTTCCTCTTTATTCAAGCCTTTGCCTATCTGAGGATAGTGTGGTGTTTGTTTTTTTTTCTTGGAAATTGTCCCTCCACCTCCTGTCATGGTCAGTTGGAATTGCGGCAGCACACATTTCCTGCAGATCTTTTCTATGGTGTTTTTTGTTTTGTTCTTTTAATTGAACTGCAGTTCCTTTAATAGTGCCAGGTTCAGGAAACAGGCTTGTTAGTTAATAATTTGGTTTTTTCAATTGACCGGTAAAAGTGCAAGTCATGAGCCACTCTATAGACAGCATTCAGCAGGGAAAACCTTAAGAAAATAGTTGATTACATGAAGTAATTTTAACTAATCTAGCTCTGAAAGAGTATTTAATGCTTTTTTTAGCTTGAGTCTCACCTGATCCATGAGCCGATCATCTCTCTAAACCAGCTGGAAACTATTTAGAGTTGTTTTTCTTCCCCAGAATGAATTTTATTGTGTGCCTTTAGCCAGCTGAATCAGCTCATGGAGACATCAGAACTGATGGGAGGAGGGTGGGAATTCACAGCCAGAAGCAGCACTACCTGTTTTTGACGGATCAAAAATAAAAAAAATTAAAATAGATGACCACTGTCTCCTGCGGGCAAGAGGACACTTTTAACTCCAGTTTTAAGAGCTACTTGTAGAAATGCTAGTTTGGGTATTTTTGTTGAATAGAATATAACCAGATCACTTGTTCAGCTTTGTGAAAAGATGTTCTCATTATTCATGGCAAGTATGACGAGTCAGTCCATTAACTGGAGCTTTATTTTTTTTTATATATATTTTCTGTGAAACCTCTAGCTGTATCCACAGATTTTTGTATTTTTTTATATTTTGAAACTCCAATGTGACTTTTCTGGTAGGAGAAACACACTGGGTGGATGATGACTGTGAAGAGATAAAGGCTCCTGAATGTCCAGCAGGGTAAGTGTTTTTCTTGCACCTGCAAAGCCAGATGCAGCAAAGCCAGTGGTCCCCAGCTCTGCCCTGGACCTCTGCTCACCACATTTCTACACTGGCCCTGTCATGGAGGGTGAATGACTGTGGGTTGGATGCTTTCCTGGGCTTCACTGTTTGTACAGTTAAGCTCATAATATTGTAATGCATTGCCTTTATTTAGGCTCATAATATTGTAGTGCATTTGCCTTTGAGCTGCTGGGTGAATAGTGGTGTATGGTACATGGGTTTGAACTCTTGGCCTTCAATCACCTGCTGCTGGGTTTGCCTGCTTCACTTACACGCATAGGGAAGGTAGCCAGACTCCTCTGAAGTCAGTGGAAAGGCTTAGATTGTTCTGCTTTCAGTAAAATTCAGGTTAAGTCATGTGTGAACACAGTTCAAGCCATTTTTTTAAAATGGAATTTTGTACTTTTAGCACTATATTCTTAAATAAAATGATTTCTAAATTGCAATGGGGTACAGGCTCGACTTAGTGAGCAATTTGAGCACATGAGTAACATGGAGAAAGCACTTTTGAAACCAGATGTCTCACTGTTATCCCTAAAGGTAAACAGCTTCTTGAGTACTATGTTGGGATTCACCTCAGCCTGTGCTGTTAGGAGAATAATTTGGAGAAGCTTCTCCTGGTGACAGTGACAGCTGCTAATCCCTGCAGCAGGTGACAAACATTAAAAACTCAGGTGTGTCCATCCATGACACATATCTGCCTGCTTGGGCTTGACTCTCAGTAGCAACAGTAAATTAAAAAAGTAATAAAGTAACATGAAATACTGTCATCTTTAGTATTTTAGAATGAACTGTGCCTCACAGAGCTCACTCAAAATGCCACATAGACTTCTGTTTGAGGAAGAAGACCAGCTCTCATGAGACATGGTTTTTATCTAGGGATTGTGTACTAGGGTGGGTACTTGTGCATACTAATTTTCCTTCTCTGTCTCCTTCTGTACGCACTTGCCTTTATGGGTTATATGTTTTTAGCTGCTCAGGGAAGATGTCTTTTACGTTGGGTATCAGCCCTTCCACTGACTGTGAGTGAAAAATGACTGTTACTGAGTGTGAGGATTATCCGTTTCTGTTGGTCTGTTAAGTATGTAAAAGACTTTAGATACATGGTTTATATGGTACCTGAAGTTTTAGATTTCCTGGAGGCTCAGTGAGTAGGCAGAAATTAAAAAAACGGAAGTTTTGAAATGTTGCCTTATATTCCTGCTACTTTTGCCTTCAGCTTTGTTCGTCCTCCTTTGATCATCTTTTCTGTTGATGGTTTCCGTGCATCATACATGAAGAAAGGGAACAAGGTCATGCCCAATATTGAAAAACTGAGTGAGTACATCTATTTTCCCTCAATAAATGAAAGACAGTCTCTTGCAGCCCAATTTCTTTCATTCTTTGTTGAGCAACAGAAGGGTCAGCATGGAGATGAAATGGCAGAAGTCGCCTTTACGTTAGATGGTATTAACTGGTGGCTTGAAAGCACCCTGATTAATGCAGCTCACAGCCGCTGCTTTGGGAAATGCAGATCAGAATCAGTGACCTTCAAGTGGTTTTGTCAGCAAAGAAAGGCATCTTTAGTACATGATACGCTTACAGGCTGGTTGGGAGGTGCCCACGAAACTTTCCACTTGATTCAGAAATGTCAGAGGTATGGATAAGTGGCTCCACAAGCTATAGCTGGATGCCTCTTCACGGGCTGGGGACATGCCCTGCACTCACCTCCCTGGGAATGAGCATCCGCCTGGGCTTGTGGAGAACTGGATGCGCTGTGTATTTTGAGCATCTCTGCTTTGTGTGAGTCATGAGTGTGTGCCCATACCCTTGAAAGGTGTGGGGTTTTTTTTCCCATATGTGTGCTGGCCCTTGTATTTGTGTAGCCAGCTATGGTTGGGTTCAATGATCTTGAAAGTATTTTCCAGCCTAAATGCTTCTGTGATGTGGGGGCTGAGGCCACAAAGCCCAGTGTGAAACTGCAGCTTTGGTGTATTTATCACTTCAAATAAGCCTGTGTTTTCTCATGTTGTTTTACTCAACAAGATACTTCCAGTGACTCTGGATGGAGACTCGCTCAGGAAAAAGCCCAGTTTATGGAAATGTAGCTGGTTCTGTAGCATCTGGCTGCATTACTTCAGTTCTTTATTGTGAATTATAGAGTGCGTGAGCAGATTTACTGCTGCCCTTACTGATGACTGCTGTTCAGCAGCAGAAAGTTCATTTAAATTAGTTACAGTTTAACTAGTTTCTGCATCATTTTGAGTCAAAGAAATTACTTTCTCTGGTTTTGTTTTCCATGTCTAAGAGCTTTGCTTACTCATGTTTGCATTTATATTGATTTTTCAGGATCTTGTGGAACACATTCTCCTTACATGCGACCTGTCTACCCTACAAAAACATTCCCCAACTTGTACACCCTTGCTACTGTAAGTCCCTGGAAAGGGTTTTTTTGTGATAAAGTGGTGAAGTGGAGTAGAAATGTGGGTTATGGGAAGCAAGATTTTAAAAAAATACGTGTGAAACTGCTTTACTGTCCATCCTTTTCAGCATTTATTTATGTTAAGTGTTTTCTTCATTTTGAAGAAAAAGTTTTTAAGTATTCTATTTTGAAGTGCTGAAATGGAGTATATCTCACCATTATACACTGTCACAGCTTTCCTGTGCTTTCTTATGCCTGCTTTTTTAGTTATTTGTACTGCTGCGTAATTGCAGGTCAAAGTTTTCCTAGGGGAAAAAAAAAACCACCCCTGAAATCCTGCCCGGAATACAACTAGCAGTTGTTCTTCGTTGGAGCAGCTGAAGTCGGTGGGGCTGACTTAGGAGTCAGTTTGCAGTGTGCAGCTGCTGAGTGTGTCTGGATGCTGTGCTGGCCCTGTAGTGGCAGTGAGAGGAGCCATCGCTGTGCTGCGGTGGCTGGCACCTGTGTGACCCTGACGGTGCTCCCGGAGCTGCCATAATCTCCACCTGCAGCTGCAATTTTTCCCCTTCTTTTTTTGTGCAGCCACTGCACAAATTTTTAAATGGATGAGACAGGAGGGTATGGAGAAAAAATAGATTGGGGTGGGAGAGGGCCCAGAGAAAGGAATTTTCTGCTCTTCTCCCTAAATTGCTTTTACTGCAGGACAAATTGTGATATAAAGCCATGGCTTTGGGTGACTTGCCTCACTTTTTTTTCTTGGAAATAACTTATCTCACAGAAGTGCTCATGAAGATAAATATTGTAAAATGGAAATGCTAAGTGTTACTCTTGCAATCAGAGAATGAATTACTCTGTCCAGAAATGGCATTCATGAAGAGGAACTGAAAGTACAAATTGATCTTGTTTTCATACACTTTTGCTTTTTCTTTGACCTCAAACTAACTTTTAAACAGTGTGAAATACTTGAAAGTATTGAATAACAGGAGCTTTTGTGCTTTTTAGCATAATCCAATAATCTCTTACTGCCTTCATGACTACAGCCAAGCTTAAATGTGCTTATATGAAAGTAAAAAACTTTTCTGGTATGTAGTTACAAAAATACTTATTTTAAAATAATTTAGTGGTATTTGCAGATAGCTACAAAGCACTGTACTTGTGTGCATTAGGGTTTTACTAATTAATCTACTTCTGCACAAAGGGACTCTATCCTGAATCACATGGGATTGTTGGCAATTCGATGTATGACCCAGTGTTTGATGCCAGCTTCAGTCTTCGAGGGCGAGAGAAATTCAATCACAGATGGTGGGGAGGTCAACCAGTAAGTTTCAAATTCCCTCCTCCTCCTTTCTTTCTCCCTCTTCTCCCCTCCCCCTGTGCTGTGGAACATAGCCAGTAATAATAATTAAAAAAAAACATATGCGAACAATTTGTACCTAATCCCTACCCCCCCACCCTGGCTGGCCCTCTGTCTATCAGTTTAATGTAATGTTTTTAGTTGGCTTTTGCTTTTCAGAATAATAAATCCATTGACTATGGAAAGGTGCTTGCGCTGATAAGTATAAATTAGATGCAGCTAGGAAAAAACCCTCACTTGAGGCAGCAGTGTAACACTATAACTTTGTTACTATGGCATTATGTTTCCTTTTCATTATGGGTTTCTCAGGTTTTTGTCCTAGTAATGTTCTTGAGCAGTTTTAGTATAAATATTTTGTCAGCATAGCATGGCACAATTTCGTAACTATTAGTTAAGTCCACAAGTAATCACTGTTGCCTGACTTACTGCAGAGGCTGTGGAAACTTCAGAATTAATTTCTGCCTTGAGCACAGCAGTAGAGGCTAAACTAGGTCCAGTCTCTTAGATTAGTGTTGGATTTGGTTTGTCTAGCTCGGAATCCTTATTCTGGACAAGGAAATGGAGTCCTTCAAAGTATTCTGTGTTACTACAGCTAAGACAGTCGCCTTGTTTCTGCTGCACTTTCCCCTATTAGTGCATGCTGTGGTGGCTTGCTTTGACAACAAAAGTCAACCCAGTAAGTTTTAAGTGTAAGAAGCTAAGGTGCATGCACATTTCATTGCACTGATTGCTTAGGAACTATAGTTTAAATCCTCTCTGACCAGTTAACCTCACAAAAAAATGAGATATTAAAGGTGAGGAAATTGGAAGGGGTTTGGGAACACCATAATCTGTCATTTCTGTTTGCTGAATCAATCAGTATCACCGCCCAAATCTCTTAAGACAGAAATATCTCAAGAGAGTAAAGGAAGTTACTCGGATAGTTACAGACTTAGCACGTGTGTGTGTTGGCTGCATGTTATTTAGTCCGCAACAAATGGGAGACAGGGCAATTTCGAGCTGCAGGCAGATGTGTCTGGCTGTAGCTGAGCCAGAATGAGGTATTTGTGCTGTGGCAAAATATCTCAAGTGAGTGTAGGCACTGCCTTGTGTAGCTATGACCTGGGTTGGCTTTTGGCAAGGGTGGTGAGGAGAGGGTAAGGAACATACCTGTTATCTTTCCAGATGTGAGCAAAGAATCTGGATCAAAACTAGGAGCAGTGAAAGAGCAGCAATGTGTAGCCTCTTTATCTCAGCTACAGCCGGAGCCACACAGTTAAAACCTGCTGCAGTCTGGAGTCGAGGTCACAGACAATCCTGTGGGTTAGCAGCTGTGTGGCAACTCATTAAGCAGCTGGAATTTAATTATGCATTGCGAGTTTAATTCTGCATCTTACCTTAATCATGGTTAGGTAGGTGTTAGTGGAGAACTAACTGTTGGGGCTTGTACAAATGTCTCTACTTTCAGACTGATATTTTAGAAGTACAATATAAGTCTATGAATACTTCATTACCTGCTATGTTGTGTGGGGAACATTGTTAATTCCCACACCTATGCTACTCCAGGGAATAAAAAACTTTCTGGATGAAAAATGTCATCTGAGAAGAGTTCAAGAAAGTTCCACAACAGTGGGTGACCTTATGCTGGATGAAATCCTCAGAGGATGGGGTATGTGTGAGGGGGGTGTTGCATCCCCAAGTAGGGATGATAAAATAAACCAGTTGTTCTGAAGAATTGTTAAAAACGAAACACACAAATAATGTAATAAACTAGAAGTGTCTTTGGGAAATTGGAAACAAATGCACAGAGAAAGGGCTATAATTCAATCCCCATACACATAATATAAGGAAAACCCATAGGTTTGGCAAATCTGTGGCAGTAGCCACAATGGCTGGGTGAGGAGGTGATAGATCTCTTGCCAAAATGTGGTAGAAATTATGCTCTCTCTGTATGTGCAAGAATTGCACATTCGATAGGAGAACTGCAGATTTTTATAAGAAAAGTTATTGCTGTCTGTGTATTGGTTAGATACAGTCAGTTTCTAACTCCTTTTTACAACTTCATTCAAATATGACATTGAAATAGAGTGTCCAGAATAGCTGAGTGTTGAAAGATAAGACAGCACAATGCAGGGGGTAGGAAGAGATACCTGTTCAGTGTACCACAGGAATGCTGTCTGTCACATCACATATTCAGCTGGCTCTTTTTATGTCCTGGGTCTCAAACTGAAGTACTCAAAAGCTGCAGAGTGGGATATGGTTTGCACAGGATTGGGAATTACTATTTTTCTGTGCAGGAAGGCAGGAAAAGTGTCTGAGACTCCCAGCCTTGTACTGTGGTTAAAACTGCCTGGAAGAGAGTGTCATTTAACGCTGATAATCTCCGAAATACTTCCCTGCATCTGGAAACTGTCCTGCTGCATTTGGCTTTATAAAAATGTGGGGGGTCTGGTGGTCTCTCTTTCTTCAGTTGTTCTAATACTTGATCTTTTGCTGGAAAACAGCCAGGTTACCACAGACATCAGTGGGATTTGGCAGATGAGCATCTGAATGGTTTTACTCCAGGAATTATGAGAAATTAATAGCATTAGGTAAGGGATAAGGGGGGAGAAAGTAGCCTGGAAGTGTTTCAGAGTGCTGTAGCTGGTTATGGGATTTCCTGATTTAGTATACAACTTTCATTTATTACATAAGCTTGAAACCACCTTGTTTTCAAAACAAAAGTGTTTCATAGGAAACAGCCACAAAACCGCTCCTCATTCTGCAGAAGCATCTCACAGAAATGGTGAGCAGCAGGGCCCATGGGGGAAACTAAGTTTACTGCTCATTTTTCATGACACTGACATTCTGTTTTCATCCCAAGTAACTTCAGGCATTAAATTTAGGCCCCAGCTGTCTTTGGCTTCTGTTAAGCAGTAGTTTTCCATGTCTTGGTTTGTGGTAGTGAGTTTAAGCTTACAGTACAGGCAATACATTGCTTTTTTGTGATCTTTCATGACCTTTAGAAATAACCCATTGGCCTCTCCAGGGTCATAAGATGAAAGGTATAAAACTGCCCATCTAATGGGGACAGAGAAGCTCCTTCAGAAGGTAACCTGGCTTGGATCTGAGTTTGGGTCCAAAAGATGTCTTTGTCTTCAGAGATATCATAATTAGAAAAGTATTCATGGATATTTAGGGTGCCTTGTATGTAGCTTTAATTGCACTGTCAACCTTTTAAAAACTACAACCCTCAAAAAGGGACGAGCTTGAGATGTTGAGTTAATCCTTAAACATGGCTGTGACATTCCAAGCTAACAGACAGCTTGTTGTGAAGCTGTCTTTACAGTCTTCAGGTATGCTGTGGACGTTAGCTATCATCACCCTGCACCTGAAATTGATATTCCTGATTTATCCAAATTAATATATCAGTATTTAGAATAAAAAAAAATTAGAAAAAAAATTCCATTATTGGAATTTTGTTGTTTTTGCCTGTCTAATGATTACAGAAGGAGCTTAAGAAAACTCTCATCTGCCTTTCCATCCTGACCAGGTTTTGTAATCACTTTGTTGATTGGTAGGGGAAGCAGAAGGAGAGATGTCTGTAATTCTGTTTAATAAGTATTTCTTTTTATCCAGCTTGAGCCATGAACAAGCAACAGGACTCTGAGTCTGTCTATTTATTTAATATACTTCTGGTACCAAAAATCTTCGGTCTGGGCAAGAAGGCAGTGCTTACTTGCCCAGTCTCTGAGAACATTCATGTCCTGTAAGAAGTGTGGAAGGGGCTACTCCATTTTACCAAGTTGGCAGAACAAATTACAAACGGTGCAGGAGTGGTATTAATTCTACACGCTTGCAGCAGTTTGTACGCATTTCTTACTAGGAAATGCTGCGATTTCCTCCTTCCCACCTTTGCCTGGATGTGGAAGGGTTTTCCCACTCTTGCATTACCAACTCCCCACTGCGGTGGGTGTATGTGCTTCCTCTGCTCCTGACAGGAATCTCCTTCCCTCCTTGGTTGGTGGGAGTGAGCTTGCCCAATTTGGTCCAAGGGTTGGACTTCGGAGCTGTCCCTCCCATCAGCCCTGACCCAAGATGTGCTGCTGCTGCTGCCAGCCCTTTAATAGTACTACAAACAGCAGGGCAGCCTTTGCGAAGTTGTGGGCTCTTGTTTATTCATGTAAGATTAAAACTAGGGAGGTGTCCTGCTTTCTGAGCAGGTTTTCAAAGAAAATTCCACAGCTATCTTGAATAACTGTGTGAAGTACCTGTGTGCAAATGTGTCCAGCATAAGAAGGGAGAACCTGGGACTTCATGTTCCATAGGGCATTGACACCTAACCTATTGCTTAGCCTTATCTGCTTTCATACATAAATAAAGGAGGAGAATTGTAGTCATTCAACACAGAGAATATAAAAATAATTCAACTTACAGGATATATTTAATATACATCTAGGAAAGCACATATGTTATTTCTTGGGACACTTGCCAGTGTACTGGGTTTGAATCTGTGGTTGCATAATCTAGCAGGTCTTTCTGTACTGGAAAAGCTAGATATTGTTGATTTCCTGTGGCATGGCATGAAGGCAAGAGTGGTTGATCTCTTACTATTTCTCAAATATTTATTTCCATTCTCTCTGCTTAAGTGAATTAATTCGGAAATATGGCCTTTCTATAGTTTGCTGTACAATTAGGCTTGTCCCCTATGCAAGCCAAGAGTGGACATTTGACATGGTTAAACATCTGACTATAAAATTCTAACATATTAACAGTTAAACCCAATGTATTTATGTAAGGCAAATAAATTACATAAGCTCACAAAGGGTACTGACCTTGCAGAACAATAACCCTTATTCGCTTCTTAATTGTTGTGAATGGACAGGGTTGAGAGGGCATCTGGTAACTTTTTTTTTCCATCCTGCCCTGCTGCACGACTTGTCGTCTGCCTTGAAAGACAATGAATTAAACTTAAAGACAGTGAGAGGTGTTCACTGGTGGTGATCAGGCTGCAGTAAGAGTTTGCTGCCACCATTTCTGCCGGAGTTATTATCCTAGAGCCAAAGTAGTAAATAAACTTGTGTGCTCCCATCAGTTGCTCGTCTGTTGTCTGATTTTACCTCTCTGCTAAGGGGTCTGGGTAACAAAGGGTATTTCTAGTAGAAATAGCTACCACTAGATTCATCAGCACTGTCATAACTCTAAAACATGCTGGTTATTTTATTTAGAGCTTGGTCAATGCAAACAGAAATTCTTCCACCTCGATGACAGCTGCTTCTCTGCATGCTGAAAGACACCTCTACAAATGTATTGCTGAGTAGCAGTTTTAGGTGTGATGGGGGACAGTGCTGAATTCTTAGTTTGGGTTTAAATAAATCAAAGGGCTGATTGTTTTTTTTTCTCCTTCCCCTTAAAAAGCAAGGGAGACCAAAGGTCCAGTAGTGGTTTGTTGTAAACTTGAGTTGAATCAGGCTCTGCCTGCCAAAGTCAGGATGGAGTCATTCAGACTTCATTCAGATGTTGCAGACAGATATGGGCCTTTTGATTTGCTGATTTTTGACTTCAACAGATCCTTGTCTAAGCTATTGATCTTACTTCAAGTGCAGCAGACACATGTACTCATCTAAACAGGTAATGCCAATGTAAATGGCTGCATTCCTGAGGTGAAATACTTGGGAGCAGGGCAGGTGCAGTTTTTTCCTCTCTGGAGCCAATCTGGGTGCCTTTAGGCTGCCCTTACGACTGCACAGCTGGGAGTGATCTCCACTTAGAGCCATTACCCCTGATGCAGAAAGGTGTGCCTGCTGTTTTCAGGGGACATTCATGAAGCATACTTCGTGCTCAACAAGAATAAAAAATAGTTATCACTTTCTCACAGACGTGTTGGCTACCTTGGCAATGTTGGGATGACAAGTATTTTACTTGCCTGGCTGGAGGGAGAGTGTCTTTTGTCACGTGTTTAAAATATTGCCTAAAGTCCACAGGGTCAGGGGTGAATTCAGCTGTGCTAAGACAGGAGCAGTAGGTGACATCTTCAGCTGCTGAGGGTAGAACTTGGCTGGTCTCATTTAGACAACCAGACAGACTGGACAGCTTGGGCCTGTGTGGGCCAAAGCACTAGAAAGTCAAACTAGAGTTTGCAGATGGTAAAATCCAAACACAGAATTCCCTGCACTTAGTTTGTTGGTTCCTTCCCAAAGATATCTGCAAAATTACTTAGACTTTGCAGGAAGACAGACTTTTTCAAAGGAAAATAAATCTGCTGTGCAGACAATGGTTTTCCGAGTAGAGCAAGACAGAGCATAGCAGCAGTGGGCGCTGACACACACTTCATGCTGAATGTGTATTGGACCTCCTTTCTGTGCCATGGCTGGGTTTTTCTCTACGAATAAATCTGCAATGCAAAGGAAAATGTAATTGCTTTAAGTGTGGGCCCTTTTTCACCTGGGAATACCATGATGCACTAATGAGTATATAATGAATAACTACCTTAACTAGATACAGTGTCCAGGCTGGTTGTATACCCTGTGCTGACTTGTGTGGCACAAACAAGCATCCTTGCATTGCAATCGCAGCTCTGAGTGCAGTGTGTGGGCTCAGTGACTTGATCACTGGGTTGTAGGCACAGTTCCTCATCTTTCCTGTTCACTTGCATCCTTCTGTCCTATCCTGTCAGAGCTAGTATCCTGTGATACTCAAATTTCAATATCCTGAGATACTGAAAACAATATCCCTGTTATTCAACCACAACCTCTAAATTCTTACATAAATTCAACCCCCTTTTTTTTTTTTGGCAGTTACTGTGCAGCCACATCATCTTGTTATGATTGTCACCATGCAAACCATAGTGCTGGTGGAAGGCTGGGGCTGTAGAGGCAGGGGGAAATGTCTGGGAGACTCCCAGTTTGAGTGTATGTAAATATGAGCCTGAGCCTGAACTCAGATTCTTGAACAGAAGCACCTGAACATGAAGAGTGGGCTGCAAACCTGTGGCCATTCTGCTTCTGATCTTGCTGCACATATTTAGTAAAACACCGTTTCTATAGTGTTACTCTGGATGCATTCTTCACTGGAAAAGGGGATACATTGTCAGAAAGTTAGAATAAAATGAAAACAAATTGCTTTTTATAGCTGTGATTTTAATTTAATTGGACTGAGTGCAGTCAGATTTGATGGAATAGGAGATGAGAGGTGAGGGGTGTGTCAAGGGCAGTGGAAAGGCAAACATGACCAATTTTCCCATAAATAACACTACAATGTCCGAATTTAATTGCTGTTAACTGCAGCCTTATTCAAATGATCTTTTATGAGACTGTGCTAAATCAATTTAAATTGAGACTGATGTGTGAATAATTCAAGTATGATATTTGAATGGTGCATGTCCAGATGACAGTTTATAAAGTGCCTGAGCAAGGTACAGGGACTTGGAATGTATTTTCAAAGAGTTGATTTCAAATAAACCAAAGGCTGCAATTGTTATCTAAGGGAGCAACATTTTGTTTTAATTCTTCAGGAAGTGTATACATTGCACTATGCATAAATAATGGGAGGAAATAATCTAGCTCTATACACAATGCTGGCCTTTAAGCCGTGGCCAGTGTTGAAATGAGTTTTGAGATAGTTTGGATAGTTGCTTGCAAGAGAAACAGTTCTGTAGAGCTACAAACTCATTGTTTTGCTTTCCTTGATTGTGGACCTTTCTGATGTTTGGACATTCGCATTCCCGTGCCATGTGTAGTGTCCTAGGATAGAAGAGAGAAAGAGGATGATGAGGATAACCAGGAGTATGGTATGGCTTTCGTTAGACAAAGGTCAAGCAAACTCGTGTTTGAAAAGGAATAAATAGAGAGGAATGTAATGAATGTTGTATAGAAGTGAGAAAGGATTAATAATCTGTTTCAAAGTATGAGAACAGTACCCTAACCCCAGTGAAACCAGCAGGTTTTAAACCGAGCAAAATTAAAAATACACTCAAGCAATGTGTGACTACATCGTGGAACTTTCTGCTACAAATAGATTTATAGCTAGAAAATTACAAGGGACTTGAAGGGTTGAAAAAAGAGTTTGAAAATTTCATGGAGATTTTTTCCTCATTTCCTCATTTCCATCACCACCTTGGGTGAGCTCAAGAAGTTCCTAAACATCTGTGTAGGAAGGTGGCCCTCCCTGCAGTCTTAACACCTCATCACTCTCTGCACCCTTTTTTGTGCTCTCTTCTAACACATTTTCTGTTGATGGCTACTGATTGTAGGATACTGGGGAAGAGGGACATTTATGCAGACACTGATTAGTGTTAAGGTATGTTCCTTTCTAACTGAGTATTCTCCAGAACCTGAACACTGAAAGTGTCAGGTGAGTAATGACTGGGTTTTGAAAATTAAATTAAATACTGGAGAAATTCCTGGCCACGAATCTTAATGCCTTTAATTAAAAGCAACATAGAGATTTAGGGGTGAAAGATTGCAGCACAGCAGCTGACCCACTGCTGCAGAGTTTGTATAGGTTTGTCTCTCCACGTTTTCAAATTAGGGCCGAGGCTGAAAACTGCGATTTTCACTTTTAGGCTTGGGGTAGAAGAATGTGTCTTGAAAACATTTCCTTTTGATTTCAGAGAGTCATTAGAGATCTGAACACATTCTAATCCTCTTATATTTTCCTCATTAGATTTGGATTACTGCAGCCAAGCAAGGGGTGAAAGCTGGCACGTTCTTCTGGTCTATGTAAGTACCTTTTGTTTTCCGGAGATTTTAAATTAATAATGCAGAATTAATTAAATGTAAGTGTTTATTAAGTTGTTTTCCTTTCTCTGAGCATACAGGTTGGAGACTCTACCTGTAACCCTCCATTGTTTCATTTGTGCTATGTTTCTGTTAACTAATGCTGATGCTACAGTTTGCTGCTTTAGATTCATCTACTGACTTCTAACAATTGTCTGAAGAAAAGATGTGCAACTATGTGAAAAATTACTGTCTGTCATTTCACAGTGTGGATTTTTTTTCCTCCTTAGTAGTGCTAGCTATGTTTCTTAGCCCTCTGAGTATGGAAGACTCTTATTGTTCTATTATGTTAGTTGACAGCACCAGTCTAATTGACTTAAAGGTCTAATTCATTCATTTAACAATATAGTTTGTCCTTTGAACAAGATATCCCATTTCCCTTTCCTGAGAGACAGCTTGAGGATCTTTGCTGTTTGCTCTCCTGTTTAATGGTTCCAACTTATTTTCCCTTGTCCCGACTAAAATGTATCTTTACAACCAAAAATAAATGAATATTGATAAATTTTGAGTTCTGAGGAATTCATGTGGATCGGTCTTTCTGTTACAGCTTGTGGCAGGATTGCAGGAGCAAAGAAAATGTTTAAGCTGCAAGAGTGAAGTAATAAGGGGATTTGACTATTTAAAAAAAAAATTCCATTAAAAAGAATACATTCTACAGTTCTAAATATCATAAAGCACGTGGAGGGAATAATAAAACACACCACAAGCTGATGATAGGTTTAGGCTTGCAAGATGAAGATCTGGCAGAGCTCCACTCTGGTGCTCTACAAACCAAAGAAATTTCTTAAGCTCTACAGCTACATCGTCTCCATAAACACCCTGGCCAATGCATGTTTGGGGATATAGAATGTAAGGAAGGTAGCCAAGGATAGGTTGTATGAATGGCATTAGTAAGGGAGTGAGGTAGCCCCTTTATGTATGAATGAAATATACATGCCTTAAACTGTTTTGTTTGGGACACAGAATGTTTTTGGGAGAATTTTCAGGCAGACTCTTTCAGGAAAACAGAATTGTTCAGAAGATTTTGGTTGGAAATGAGTTAATAATGTGGGGTTTTTTTAATATTGCACAATTAATAAAAATGTAAAAATTGGGCAATACCCATTATTATTATGCTGGTTTAAAATTTTGCCTTATTTACAAATTTTAATATAAATTCTCATTTTTATGGTTTTTTTACAATCAAAAGTTCTCTGTGTAGTTAGAGACTGAGGACCACTGTTTGTCTACAAGGCATTAAAAACTAAGGTTTTCCAAATGGCTGTTGCCATCTCTCTCTGCTAGAGGTTTCCAAAGAATGCTGAATTCAGTTCACTGTGGTGACTGACGGTGGTGTCTGATTCCTGCCTTGGGATTCTGCTATTGATCTAATGGAATCTGGACTGACTGTGCTATTGTATTAAAATAACTGTGTGGTCAGTGACCTACGGAGCTTTCCTAAGATGAGATATTTGCAACTTTGACAACTGTTTCTAAGGTTATTCATTCTCATAGCATGAACTTGGCCTCAGCGGCCAAGTGAGAATGGCAATCACTGTACAGACAGTAAAGTAGGATGGGTCTGTTGTGCAGAGTGAGAAGCTGTCAGTGGTGTTCAAGTCCCTGTGCTGCTGCCCTGGTGTTTCAGATGGCTCTGTTCTGACTCACATGCCCTCTCTTAAGGCAATGGAAACTTTTCCAGCGTCTGCAGGACTATCAGAGCAGGGTGGTTATTTAAACCTGTATTTCTGTGAGCAATGTAGTGGATTTTACTTGGGCCAGGTATCCAACGACAGCATGATTTTGCATACAAAATGTTCATCTGGGTTAAAGCTAGCAGAATGGATCTTTTATTCACTCCTGCTTAGAAGAGTTGGATTTACTGCTTTGAGTTTTGACTACACTTGAAAACTTTTAATCAGCTTTCTTTGGGAGCATGTAAACATTCAGAGGTCTGATGCGATTCCGTTTGCAAATTAAGAATTAGTATTAAGCAACAAAGAAGATACAGCCTGCTAAAAGCAAATTATGCTATTATGATACATTATATTCATGTTAGAATCAGTTCATAGCTAGGTTTTGTTGATGCTTTTTGCATCCTGTGTTAATGAGGTATATTTTTGTATTTTGTGGTCCAGTGTCATCCCCCATGAGCGCAGAATATTAACAATACTTCAGTGGCTAACCCTTCCAGACAATGAAAGGTAAGTTACTTATTGTCATCTGCTGTTGGATAACTGCTAGTTTATCTTCTCTTTATAGGTAGCTGGAAGAGCAAGGGGAAATTTAATTCTAAAATTTATACTTGTCTGTTGCAAGCTATCACTGTTTTAAGGATTTGTTTGGGGTTTGTGTTTAGTGTGAGTTCTATGGGATTTGGGGTTTTCTTGGTTGTTTTGGGTTTTTTGTTTTTTGGGGTTTTTTTAATATCAGCTTTTAACCATCAGCAGTTTGATTCTTCCAAATAGATACATATGGTATGAACTGATTTCTTATTAAAAAAAAGTGTAGTTATGTGAATTAGCTTGGATTGTTCTTATCCTACTGAGCCTAATATAGTTTAACAACCTTACAGACAATGGCAGTTGTAGAACTGGACACTAAGCACTATGAAAATGTTAAGATTTTAATTATGAGTGTGTTTTAGTACACAAGTTCCCACATTCTGCTGGCTGCAAGGCTCAGGAGAGCTGCTCTTGGGACTTCTGCAAGACTTAGAATGAGCATGTAGCCCATGTGCCTCCTTATGTATTCTTGCGTTTAATAAAGCTGCAAAACAATGAATTATATCATGGAAACAAAGGACTGCTAAATGATTCTAGGATTCTACGACTGAGGAGCAGTTATTTTTCCATAGAGCTAAGTCTCATTGGAAAGTTGACTTGATTTGACTTGACCTGGCAGGCCTGTGTTTTTGTGATGTTGTCAGAAGAAAGCCAACCTGAAAAAGCCCTTTCTTTCTTTCAGGCCTTATGTTTATGCCTTCTACTCTGAGCAACCAGATGCTGCTGGCCACAGATATGGTCCTTTCAATTCAGAGGTTAGTTCAGATTATTTTTTCTGCAGAAAAAGCAGGTGTCTCTAATACTTTTCCCCAAATAATTGATGCTGCAGAGGAGTAACATTTTTAGCAACCGTTTCTCACCTGTTTCTGCAGTATGCTTCCCCTCTGCTAGAGGAAAAAAGGTTTTCTTCTAAAGGATTTGTCATGTAAAATTCACTTCTGGGAGAAGGAACTGCTCATGTCTTTCAGGAGGCTGTTTCTTTGTGTGATATGATAATGCAAATGGAAAGATATATTTGGCAAAGACGGAAGTATATTTGTGTGCAACAACATAATTTAATTTCCCTCTGACAATTTATCCTTCTTAAAAGTAATTAAAATATAATACAGAAAATACTGAGATAAAATGCGGAGAAGAAAAAAGCTTTCTTTAAAGCTGACAGCTGGCAGTAGCCAAAGTAATAATTCCAGTCTGTCAGGAAATGTAAAAAGCTGCTATTTCCAGTTTCATATAGGCCCTCCAGGGGTTCAGAAAGCTTTTCCAGTACTGTTCCCTTAGGACCATACTGTTGAGTTTGGAAAAAGTTTTAAAGCTCCATAAGGCATTTAAATGAAAAATTATGTGCCACGTGCTGCAGTAGTTTAACCCCTTGTTCGACTTTGTGTAGCTGGCTGGGACTGATGGGTATTGTTTCCCCTGCCAACACTGTCCAGGTAACAAGGGCTTAAAGATAATGCACTTTTCTGGGATTTGTGGGGAGGGGAAGGAAATTCTATACCCAAATAGCTTACTTCAAGAGTCTGGGGTCTGGCATTTCTGATGATCTCTGACATCTTGCAAAGGTTCCCTAGTTTCAGTGCAAATGCATGCCTGCAGGTTCCCATCGCAAGACTTCAGGAGTTTTTATGTAAGATTTTCAAAGTGTAAACAAATGTTTGCAAATCTTCAAAAAGCTAGAAGTGTATCAGATGCCTGCCCTCTGGAAGGCAATGAAAACCTCCTTGAGCAGCCAGGTACCCAGCAGTAGTTTCTTACTTGTTTGGTTTACGTCTCGTAACATCTTGACTGGGGAAGAGAGCAAAGAGAAGCAGCATTAATTTTATTAGTATGGTTGAGTTATTTGGGCTGTTTAAGTAGTTTGCAGCGGTTATGAAGTTGCTGTGGGTTGCAGCCCTGTTGGAGCAGTTTGAGCCATGGTACCAGAGCAATTGGGTGTGAGGAATTATTCCAAGTCGGTGCTGAAGCAGCATATTGGATGGAGAGAAGCAGTCCTTTTTCTGGATAAGCAGGGGTTAAGATCTGCCACCACTTGCTAGATTGACAGACATGGATATGTGTCCATGTTATCATTTGGCTCAGAGCAGGAGTCATGTCTGATTCAGTCAGGCAAGGTATTGGTAATGAGAACTCTCTGATTTAATTATATATTTCTCAATAATGCTTTGTACTTCCTCTTAGTGAAATGTTACAATTACTGTGTGTGTCTTATGACTGAAAACTCTAATTTTATTTATTTGGATATAACCACTTTCTTCTGCACAGAGTTGTGGAGCTTTTTCCATGGACTTAAAAGGGGCTATTAAGATGATGACATTGAAAATGTTCTTTAAATTGTGGCATTTAACAAATCCGTTTAGCATCCAATGGGGCAATCTACTTTCTAGGTTAATTATAAGAGTCTAAAAGGTAAAGTGTAGTAAAGTGTTTATCATAGGAAAAGTCATTATAAAAGCAAAAAGCCCCCAAAGGCTCTTCCTGTGTGGGGGTTCTTATGGATGGTTATCTGAAGGTTGATCTTCAAGGCAAAGCTTAGTCTCTTAATAAGTGTGAATTAATAGCTTATGAAAGTTTTGCAAATAGTTCTATGTAATTTGTGTTAAACACAAGAAGACCATGACACAGATTTTTAGCAAATTGAGAACAGATGAGTGAGCAGAAGAGCATGTAGAGGTCTGCAGTTCAAACAGTGGACCAAACTTTGTGAATGGAAATTTAAGTAAATGAATACAGCTGTGGAAGTACACAGATGCTGAGGTTTGCTAGGGGCCTGGTTTTGGGATAGAAAAGCTAGGAAGTATTTTATATTGTTTCTCTTGACACTGCTTTCAATATAATCTTTAGGAGCTATGAAATTTACATGCATCATCTGGAAGAAAATCCTCAGAAGGATCCCTTTCAGCTAATTGTTTGATACCAAGAACATGACTTTCCTGTGAAATAACTTTTTTCTTGTATACTGCTGGCAGCAGTTAGACATTTGGAGTATTAATGACCATTTTTCTTCATGCAAAGGGAAATCACCCAAACAATAACGTTTGAAAACAACCTCATAACAACTCTGTGTTACATTTACAATCGACTTCTTATTTCTTCTTTTGAAGAGTGAATATTTCATGCTGAATTTTTCTTGCTGCAGTTAATAGTTTGGGGAATAGTTTTATTCTTTGAAAAACTCCAAATCTTAAAAATCTTCAATAGAATAAAGTGAGTTTTTATTTGAGCTTATTATAACAAAAATGTTCCAAATTTATTTTAAATGTATAATCTTAGAGGTCTAATGGCATCCAGATGGTACTTAGCATATCCTCTAACATGAATTTCAGTGTAAATGAGTTGGTTGTCTACGTTTTGGGGTTTGGTGGGGTTTTTTGTTTTATTTTGGTTTTTTGTTTTTGTGCTTTGTGGTGGAGGTGTTTTGTTTTGTTTTGCTTTTTCCTTTGAAAACATTTTAGGAAGTATTTCAGTGAGTGCTATTATGTTTCCAGGAGCAATTATAGGAGTTATAAAATATATGCTTGCTTTTGATTTACTTCTGCTTTTTTTTTTTCTTTCCCTCTGTGCTTCTGCAGTTGAACTCTGGTAGGTTGGTCCATCCGGGTCAAGAAGCAGAGCTTTGGCTGGCTAGTTACCCTTGTGATGTTACAGTTTCCTTCTGTAAGAGAGGAGGGATTCATTTCCCTGCTCCATAACTCTGTTCTGACTCTTCTCAAGCAAGACTAAGAATTGGCTGGTTAATAAGAACTTGGCTTTTTTTTTTTTCTCCTAGCTAACTTTTTTTTTTACATAAAGTATTCTAGACATATGCTACCATAAGAGCTCTAAAATACATCAAAATCTGGCAGTGCTAAGCCGTTTCTGCTGCTCCTCTAACATGCTGTCTCGAGACAGTCACTTCAGTGTTCAGACCTGGGTCTCCTGCGCTCGCGTGTTTCTGGCATTGTGGAGCTCTGTCTGAGCTGATTCAGAGACAGTAAAATGAGAATCCTTCCTTTCCCTGCCGCTCCTCTCATCAGGACTGCACAAAGCTTGAAGCCTTTTATAAACAGAAAACTCTGGTGCTGCTTTATTAAAATGCCTTTCTGGAGAAAGACGAATGAGACTGGACTAGAATCTCCTTTCCAGCTGCTTGCGTTGGAAGCAATGAAACAGCATGGCAGATGGTAACATCCCCTTCCTCCCCTTCGCTGGTCATGGAGCTCTGTAACTGAACCACTGGGAGAAGCTGCCTAAGTACACAGAACTTAAATGGCATCATAAATCTGCAATTCTTCCCCAGCCCACTCAGCGTGCTCCATTACACACAGCAAACTGTAGTTTATCTCCTGGTAGGTGTCACCTGTCAGCTCTTCACATGCCATCTCGAGCACTGCCAGGAGCCTGAGACTTGTGTTAGTCAGTGAGAGTGGGACAGTTTTAAAATTATGAGCAAGTTGATTGGTGGGATAGTAGTTTATTCTAGTTAGATCTTATTTTTTTTCCTTCTATTTTTTTTTTTCCTTCCATAAGTCTATCCTAGGTAATTGTGCATTTAGGAGCAATAACATCACCCAATGAGATGCCACACTGAAAGTGCTAGGAAGTTAAATTCTCAAAATGCCCATGAAACTGGTAATAAGGCAGGCGGCAGCACAGATTTCTCATGCACTGCCACTGATGTGCCCCACCCAGCTGATTTGAAGGATGGGAGCTCTGTTAACTGAGTCTCACCTTCATAGCTCTGCGGACCCCAAATAGTGGCAAATGGGGCTCTGTTGATTTCAGTGAGGTGCAGGGTCTGGCGCACAATAGTGGTACCTGCTAGTGCTATGGATGAGGGTACTTGGTCTCACTAGCTTAGCCAGAAAGTTAATGTGGGAAACCTTGCAGAAGTCATTTAGACTGGATGGTCTCTAAGACTCGAACCATCGTTCAGGTGAAATGTTGCATTTCCACCGGTGCTCTACACTGGACACTCATTAAATTGCGTGCAATGAATTTTGCTGTAATTTAAATGAACTTAAATCTTGATAATATTAATGGATTAATATTTGATAACTAATACCCCCTATATAACTATGTGTTTTCAAACACAGAAGCCCCACCTATCTTCCGAAACACCAATTTAATTTGCTTTTATGCTGTCTGCTCTTGTAACTGCTGTTCCGCTTTCAGTACAATTTGGTGAATTCCTCCTTAAAAAGGGGTAGAACCTAAATTGTCCAAAAGCCTAAATATTTGATAAGGCCATAACATTTATGCTTCAGGATTATCTGACACAGGTAGCTTTACTATCTGATGTGAGCTGAGACAGGCTTTTTTTCTGAGTCCAGACATCTCTCCCTGCCAGTACAGGAGAGTAGTTATGGCTCCCCTCTTACTCCGCCTAAGAGACCTAAGAGAAAGCTTCCTCCTAAGAGGAGACAGGAAAGACCAGTTGCAGCTCCAAAGAAAAGAAGAAAAGTACATAGAGTGGATCAGTATTCTACGGAAACTCGTCGGAAGAAAGTAAGTTCCAAAAATTTATGATGGAAGTGCCACATTTTAGGCACTACGCTGTCTTTATTTTTTCAACTTGGGAGTTCACTCCATGCTTCAGGTTGGGATTTTGCAGCCAAAACTTTTATAAATGTACTGAAGGACCCAAAGGAGAGCAGCCAAACCAGACCAAGCCTTCTGGGAGCTGTGTTTTTCTTGTTTCAGACTGTTTGCATTAGGGAAGGTTATCTTTATAATCTCTTTATATTTTTAAATCCAGCCATCAGCTGGAGTCAATGTCAGAAAAATCTCTGGGAAGACGCTACCACTGCTGCTAACCCTTCTGAACTGTTACAAATTCTGCAATATGTTGCAGCCTCTCTAAGTCCCGGCTCATGGAAGCATGGTGATTATTTGAAATTTTGTGTCTGGTCTTCATGGCTGTGGAAAAGTCCTGAAAATGTGACTCATAAAATCTAAAAGGAGAAGAACATTTGTTTTAAAAAGATACATTTTAAAGTCATTTTGTGACTTTGGAAGGTTGGGAATTCTAATTACAGGATTTCTGAATGCAGTATTTGCAAGAGGTAGTGCATAAGTCTGTTTTCACAAGGAAAACATCAAATAGAAATTGCTTTATTAGGAAGAAGTACAAGTGGTTGAAAAGGGTATTCCTTAGTACACTGTCTTTCTCCACCTGGCCCTAATAATCTACGTATTTCTCCTTTAAGCTTGAAAGAAAAGCCTTTACACTCCACAGGATCCTAGAAAAGGCTATAAACTTTCTTCTCAATAGATTTTTTCTTTGTTGGGATGTTTTTTGACTTGTTGCACAATTCAGCTTTAAAGAGTTCTTTTGAGACACATTATTTAAGTGTAAAATCTTGGCAGAGAGGGACATGCAAAAAAAAATCACATATAAAACCCCAGGAATTTTCTGGAGAACTTTTAACACAGATTTACCTGAGAGGAGAACTAATAACTACTGGTAATGATACTGTTATTACTCACTAATTTGCCATTCCAAGCTATATCCTTCTGACATGAAATAGAGTAGAAATAACATTCCTAGTGATGTGAACATACATTGCTCTTTTTTTTACCTTTCTTTCTCTGAATGAAGAGGTCATCCAAACTTATCCCTAAAGAACTCTTCCTGAGAAGTCAGCTGTGAAAATTTGTCCCCATTATTTCAGAAGAAAAACCCTAGTGTTAAGCAATTGTTGCCATCATATCTGCAAGTTAATCTTTTGATGCTGTTTGAGAGCAATGAAATGCAATACTGGATGGATCCTACCAATTATTAAAAAAAAGAGAGGTTCTTTCTTTATTCTAGTCAGACTTCTATGAGAAAACTTGTGAGAGAATACAGCTGTTTTTTGTGTGTCTCAGATGCCATACCCAGCACTTTCATAATGCTACAAAACTCTTTATTTTAACACCTTCACAGAGATCTGTGTGTCTTGAAAGATAAAATGTTTCTGTACAGTCTTCCAAAGTCCTAATAACAACAATTAGGTGAGGAAAGGTATATGCAAGAATTTTGTTTGTCAGTAAATCTTTGAAAGTTGCATCTGGGAAGGAGCTGTAAGAGGAGGTCAGATTGCTGAAGAGGGTAGCTAAATGAAGTTACCATCACTTGAAATCCTTGAATTATTGTTGCTCTACCTCTTTATCATCTTTTTTTTTTTTTAAGACTCATGCTTGCTGACAAAAGTAAACATTAATGGGAAATCTGTCTGGATTTCCAGCTTCCTTGAATAAGCTTTGGATTCTGAGTAAAAGTTGTATTTCTTTGTATGATTGATATAATATAAACAGACTTTCATAAAAATGGAATTCCCATTTGTAGAAGAAATTCTTTGTATTGGAGAGTGAGAGAATGCTGAAGCAGACAATTTTCTTTTTTCCCCAAACTTGAAGGTTTCAAACTTTTAGCTTAAGTGACTACTTAGGCTTTCCTGAATTAAAATATTTCAAAATTTCACCCTTTGTCTGAACCATTTCCATATGTTGCAGAAACTGTTCCTCCTGTTCCCCACTGTGATTCCTTCTCCTGTAAGTCCCTTCTCTGTGTATTTATAGTGCCACATGGGAGTTGACGTTTCCTGTCTTATAACCTAGCAGATTCGTTTAACATCTATCCCTTAATGACTCAGGCAGAGGGAGAATTTCTGAACCATCTCTTTCTGGGTCACACAAACACAGTGTTTATTTTAGAAAATTCTGCCAATATGTAGTTTTTTCTCATCCAGAATTTATCATCATTGTGTTTGCCATTGGGAGGATTTTTTTGTGGATACTTAAACCAGCCAAATCAAACAGACAAGTGAGGAAGAAGTTGCCGTATAGTGACAACAAATGTTTTCTTCTCAAAATCAAAACAATATCTGAGTCCTCTGCCTAAAATCTTGCTTTTTCCTTCTCTGTGCCATCTGGTAAAAAATGTTTTATTTTCTTAAGGCCAAAAACACAGTCTTGTGTCTTCCTTTTTCTGTTGTTTTTTTTTTTTGGTAATGAAAACAAACTTAAATGAAGAAGTCACAGTACAGTGTCTGTGTCCTCTGGGGCCTGCTGACAGTTTTGCCAGAACTGTCATTTGAGCTGTTGGAAACTCTTGGCTTTGAAGCTGAAGAACACTCCCTCTGAGCCCCATGTGCTCCTCAAGTGATGCGTGTGTTGTCATCCTAGTATCAGATGTCCTTTGAAGTGAATTTCATTAAGTGACTTGGCATGTGAATCCCAAGTCCAAAGCTTCATTTCATGTTCATTTTTTGACTAAACCATTCACATGAAATAGCCTTTTAAAAGTACTGCTCTCTATCTATAAGAAACCAACTGAACCCCAAAGTCACATGTGTTTTTCTGCTATCTGCACGTTGTTTTACCAACTGTACACATTCATGGGAGGCCTAGGGTCAGCCATAAAGATATTTTGCTGTCTTGTGTCAGCATCTCAGCAGGGCTTTCTCATGATGAAACCATGGTGTGGATATACAAAAGGAAATGGTACAACAATTGTAGGAGTAACAGCTCAGCCAAGGCTTTGCCTCTTGACCTGGATGGTTTTCCCATCAGAGTTTTGCCAAAGGACCACCATTTGTAGAAGTAGGAACATTGCAGTGAAAGAATTAACTTCTTTTCCTTCTGAATATTTATACAGATGATGGTGAATCCCCTGAGAGAGATTGACAAGACAGTAGGACAACTAATGGATGGCCTGAAACAGTTGAAACTACATCGATGTGTCAATGTTATATTTGTTGGTGATCATGGTAAATTTTAAACCATAATGTTTATCAGAAAATAAATGCTTAAGCAATGTAACTGTACATATAACAGGTGAACTAAATCAAAGTTCCATTTAACATATTTTTGTGCTGATCTTTTTTCTGGCAGTTTAACTCTCCCAAACAAGCCAGTTGATGTGGACTGGCCACTCAGCTCACTAGTTAATTGTCATGGAGGGACACTACTCTTTCCTAAGAGTGATCTGGATCACTTCTTCACTCAGAGCTCTTCAAATCTTGGCATTTCTGATATTGTATCCAAGTGTAGCTCTTCTTGCGTGTATTGAAAGTCTATAATTTGCCTACAGTAATCTTCTTGACAGTTCTTAGGGAATGAAAAATTTAATAACCCTGTTCTCCTGTACACGAGAAGAAAAGTAGGAATTTAAATTGAGACATTTCCATGGCAATTAGTGGGTCACCTTATCCTGCTAGAAGAAAGAGTGGAATATCTGTAAGAGACTTTGCCCAGGTTAGATGGAAAAGCTATCAAAATAATGGAGGAAGGAGATACAAAGATATTTCACGGTCAGATGTAGAGTCAGCTAACAGCAGAGATATTATTTGGTAGGTCTTATTTCTTCAAACATTAACATAAACTTTGCAATAGGAGAAATAGTCACAGACGGTTCCTGACAGTCTCACAAGAACTGCTACATCAGTAATAAAATGGCATATGCCTCCTTTCTGTCTGTGGGTAGAGAAGGGTAAGGGTCAGGAATTATTTCCAGGGGTGGCAGTTTTATGCTGAGAACCTCCTGTGGCTGGCAGTACATTCCTCCCCACCACAAATGTCTGCAAGAGAAAATTGTTTATCTGCGGCTGCCTTAGAACCGACCACCAACAGACAATACCTTTTGTGTGCTATTCCTCTTAAAATCATTTGTTTAAAAAGAAATAATCCCCAAAGTAGTACATTAAACTAGAAACAGACTTTGATTTTTCCATGAGCTTAATTTGGAGTTGAGTCAGTGCACACATGTTATATGTGGTGATTGTTCCTGCAGTGCTGAGACTGGTATTTCTCTTGTGTAGGCACTCATAGTTTGAGTCCTACCAGTGTATTATATTGGAATTAGATGGCTGTAAAGAACAAGATTAGTCATCCAAAAGGAAATAATACGTAGGGTGTTTGGGGTCTCCTTTTTTTTTTTTTTTTTTTGCTGTTCTGGAAAATATGTTTATTTTCAGGGTAGATTAATTTTGCATTTTCCTTCTGCAGGGATGGAAGACACAACTTGTGAAAGAACTGAATTTTTAAGCAACTATCTGACTAATGTGGACGATATAATTTTGCTGCCTGGATCTTTAGGGCGAATTCGCCCTAGGTCTAGCAATAATCTAAAGTGTAAGTTAATTTAATTGTACCTCTTATATCCTGAGAACTAGACTTTAATCCTTCCTTGAAATGATGCTGTCCAAAGGGTGTAAATTTGCAGTGTGTTGGCAGGAATTTCAGAGGGAATCCCACTGAAGACCAGCTGCTTGCTCCCTTTCCAGTCTGTAGTTCACAGACCCCACAGTGGTAGAACTGTCAAGGGGGAGGGCTTAAATGTTCTGGGTCAAATGCCAGTCTTTTATATCAAGGAGGAATGGGAACTCCAAGCCAGTTTCACAAGCCAGTTTACGTGTCATTGTGAGTTTATTCATGCATTTTTCTCCTCTGTCAACAAAAACTGTATTTGGGGGATCTCAGCATGGCACAGCTTGGATATTAAAAAAAAAAGCATCTGGTACATTTTATGAATTAATAGGAAAAAAAGTGACTTTTTAATTCTGAATTGAATTGTTTTATCATACTTTTGGCATAGATGAGAAGTAGTGTGAGTTGCTAAACAGCAACAGACTGGAGATGTTGTAGCATATAAGGAAGATTTAGCGCATGCATTCAGGGCCAATGTTGTCAGTAAAAGTTGTTGCAATTTTGAACCATTCTTTTAGAAGTTTACTCTGACTTAGTGTTTGAGGTTAACTGATCTTTGACAGTGGCTCTCAGGGATCAGGCAGGAATCCTCTGGTGAAACCAACTCTGTGATTTCAGGCATTACAGACCACCTATTGCCTGCAGGGCAGCAGTACCAGGACAGGGCTCGTGCCAGCACCCTGGCTGCTTTGGTTCAGTGTATGAGGGCAAACCTGGCTTTGCCAGCAGTTCAAGCTACCATGCAAACATAACTCATAAATAAATCATAAGTACTCGTGTTTTTTGCACCATATGCTTCCAAGAGAGCCAACTTCTGATGGAGGGAAGGATCAGATAGCTGGGATAACCAAGTATTCCCTCACAACACTTCAGGTGTGCTTTGACTAAGGACAAATTTCATAGAAAGATCCATCTTTGAAGATTAAATACTTCCGAATAGTAGCAGAAATCATAAGAATATGGTAAAAAATTCTTAGATACTGATTTGTGTATGCATTTATTTTACTACAAGCTTTTTTTACATACGTATTTGTACTGGAGGAGTATATGATGAGTTTGTAAAGATCTGTTGAAAATAGTGCACATGCTGTTCAAACTTCGTAGACTAACATGAGACTGAATTGCTACCTTTACAGTCTGCTGAAAACAAATTTTAGTTCTGAGAAGTCTTTTTTTTTAAAGATCTTTCAATCCTTGACTTCTCCAATTGCTGAGAAAAGTAAGTTTTCTTTGGAGGATGAATGGCAATGTCTTTCAAAAAGATCAGCTTGTCTGACTGGCCTCTGAGTCATACCACTGGTTTTCCCGCACTACCATTTTACTCTTTTAGCCTCTCTCTGCAGCTTCCTAGTTTGAATATCTGCAATTGTTTATAAATCAGCTGTTTGAACATAGAACAAAGAAGCATGTTTCTTACATGAAGAACTGGTGTTTACTCCCTTAAATGGCAAGTTACCAACTTCTTTATTGTGCCATAATACTATCTTAATACTGCAAACACGCCTTTGCAATGCAAAAGCTTGCAGCTTGTGTTTTGAGATTCAGTAGAGCCCATTTCAGCTCTGAAAGATCGTGCCTTAAGCAACCAAAACAACAGTATTTAAACAACGGATTTTTACTTCCTAAGATTTTCTTTCAGCCTGTTTTTTCTCTCATGACTGGAAAATGCTTTCCCCATCCCTCAGAAGAAAACAGTTATTATGGACTGTTACTGGGTTTGGGCTTTCTGCATCTTGCATGTCCCTTTAATTGCCCAAAGACGTATCCAGAATATTTTACAGTGGCTTTTCACTTACTCATCTGTAACCTGTGACATTGTTCAAATGTTAAAAGTGATCAGAAATGCTACATATTTATCTTGCTGCTTTTAACAGGGTGCATTGTTGTGTTCAAATGTGCTTTCAAAATTTTTCAAGGAAAGTCATTGTTTTGGCATAATTTTTTATTTTAAACAGCCAAAAGTCTTGAAAGCATGTGTTTTCAGAAAACAAAGTAAATATTAAGTTAAGGCCCAGATCACAAAACAGTGAGAACACTACCTAAGCGACTATATATCACTAAACCTTCACATGATATACAGGACAACCAGGGAATCAGGCCCATCCAGCACGGGTTTAGGAATGGTCCTGCTTGACCAACCTGATCTATAACAAGGTGACTTTCTTCTGTGGGTAGTGTCCACCTGGACTTTTGGAAAGTCTTTGATACTGTCTCCAACACCATTCTCTTGGAGAAACTGGATGCCTATGGCTTGGACAGATGCACCTTTCCCTGGGTAAAAAACTATCTGGGTGGCCGGGCCCAGAGTGTTCCACAGGGCTCAGTATCAGGGCCAGTTCTGTTTAATATCTTTATTGATGATCTGAACAAGAGGATCAAGGGCACCCTGAAGCAGTTTGCAGACAACACCAAGGTGGGCATGAGTGCTGATCTGCTGGAGGGTGGCAGAGCTCTGCAGAGGGATCTGGATGGGCTGGATCAACGGTCCAAGGCCAATGGTGTGAGGTTCAGCAAAGCCAAGGGCTGGGTCCTGCACTTGGGTCACAATCCCCTGCAGTGCTACAGGCTGGGGAGCAGTGGCTGGAAAGCTGCCCTTGGAAAAGGACCTGGGGGTGCTGATCAACAGCAGCTGAACATGGGCCAGTGTGTGCCCAGGAGGCCAAGAAGGCCAATGGTGGCCTGGCCTGGATCAGAAATGGTGGCCAGCAGGACCAGGACAGGGATTGTCCCCCTGTACTCGGCCCTGGTGAGGCCACACCTCAAATCTTGGGTTCAGTTTTGGGCCCCTCACTCGAAAAAGGACATTGAGGGGGTGGGGTTTGTCCAGGGAAGGGCAACAGAGCTGGGGAAGAGTCTGGAGCACGAGTCAGATGAGGAGCAGCTGAGGGAGCTGGGGATGTTCAGCCTGGAGAAAAGGAGGCTCAGGAGAGACCTTATCACTCTCTACAGCTCCCTGAAAGGAGGCTGCAGCCAGGTGGGGGTCAGTCTCTTCTCCCAGGTAACAAGTGGCAGGACAAGAGGAAATGGCCTCAAGTTGCACCAGGGGAGATTCAGATTGGATGTTAGCAAAAATTGCTTCATGAAAAGGGAGATCAAGTACTGGAACAGGCCACCCAGGGAAGTGGTGGAGTTACCATCCCTGGAGGAGTTTAAAAGATGTGGCATTTGTGGACATGGTTTAGTGATGGACTTGGCAGTGCTGGATTAAGGGTTGGACTTGATGATCTTAAAGGTCTTTTCCAACCCAAATGATTCTGTGATTCTATGATATATACAGAGCACTTTTAGTAAAGGTCAGGGGAGTATTAGGAAGTATGCTTATGTAAACCTAGTGGTTTTTTTGCAAATTTTTAATTTTGTGTATTTTTTTTTTCCTTTGCTTAACAGATGACCCTAAAACGATTGTTGCCAACCTTACAGTAAGTATTTAGGACTTGAAGGTATCTGTCTATACTTCACTGTTCACTGTGATTTGTGGCATAATTCAGCTTTCTTTGCTCACTCTTCTTGCAGGAAAATCAACCAACCATTATTATGAATCAAGAATGTTAAATGGTGCCTTTCATGAGCACAGATTAATGTTTATCATGTTTTCCACTGTTTGCTGCTCTAGTAGCTTTTATAACCTTTTTGGGCAGTGCAGAGACAAAATCTCCTGGACTGTCTTTACTCCCTGAATTGAGTCTATTTATTCAGTATTTCAGAACTGGAAAGTAATCTTTTAGGGTAAATATTTTACTAGCACTTTGAAGATGCTGAAAAAGTGCATTTGATAGCCTTCAACTCTAATGTTACCTTTAATGGAAGAAAAGTGTTTAAAATTAGAATTAAAAAAACAAAACACCCCCCCTCGAATTTTGTAACCAGATGGCTTTAAATATATCTGCAGATGAGGTGTATTTCTGAGCATTCAGGTTTCCTCTGGAACTTAAGCTTTGGTTCAGTTAGAATAAAATTCTTCATCCATGAGTTAAGTACGTGTAATGTTTTGGTTGATGGTTTCATAAAGGCTGTCACGAGAATGAATCTTTCCAAATATATCTTTGAATGGCTCCCTGGGCCCTGGCTGCATGTCACTAATGCACAGAAATGACTGCTCTACCTATTCTAGATGTACACTTTGTTTTCCAAACACCATCAGTGATGACCTTAACAGCTTGATTTCTGTAGTCAGAGGTTTTATGTGCATCTCAAGCTAACTGACAATGTGCAATTTGTAACCATTTATTTTTCAGTGTAGAAAGCCTGACCAGCACTTCAAGCCTTACCTGAAACAGCACCTGCCTAAACGCTTGCACTATGCGTACAACCGAAGAATTGAGGATGTCCATTTACTGGTGGATCGCAAATGGCATGTGGCAAGGTAAACCCCTGCTTTTGCTTCCATCCTGATTTTCAGTCTTTTCTTCTGAGGAAATGGGACACTTAGGATTGCCGTGTCTGTTAGCATCCTGCTCCTGTACCCTGTGAGCAAGAGGAGTTTTGAGCTCCTCTGAGGTTCAGTCACATTTCGTGCATGAGAATGTGGTGTAGAACACAAAATATTTTAAAGTGTGGGAAAACCAGTTGCTGGATAGAAGGTAGAAACTCAGAGTGATTTGCTCAAGCAGCTTTGTGGGTTTTGACTGATCAGCTCAAATGTAGGAGCTGATAAGGTTTTTTAATGAGGTGCAAGCTTACTCCTACTGGGGAGCAGGGAATATGGGAGGAAGGGGTTGGCTTATGTGATGAGAGGATGTTAGGGAATAAGAGTCTGAGTGGATGCAGTGGGTGAATGGAAAGAAAACAGATATTGTTAGAGTGGGTGAAGGCTTGAGAACATGTGGAAGGATATGACAGGGTGGCCATCAAAGTGCTGTGCTGGCAGTGTATTGTGTTTCAAATCAATTCCACAGAAAGCCAGGATGCTTTAGCTCAGGCAAAACTCTGGTTTGGGTTGCTCTTACCCATATGACTCTGAATTTTTGGTTATAGAATATAGGCAGTGTTTATTAGTCAGCTACAAACTGAATGAGGAAAAACAAGTTGGCACATACATGTACAGAGTGAACAGGAGAGGAGTAGCCTTTGTTCATGAATTGTGCACGGCTTTCCATTTGAATATACTTTGACATGTGTTGTGTGTTACAGTATGAGAGTGGTAGGGTCTTTATGCATAAAGCTGACTCAGTGGTTCTTGGAAGATGACACAGCTTTTGGCTCATGGTAGTCTGTTACGAGCTTTAAATTATGGTAGGGTTTTTTGCCCATATAGCAAACACACAGTGTGTTGTAAGTGCCTTTTGACATCTGTGCTTATCTTTCCATGAATTATGCAATGATCACTGCCGAAGCAGTGAATGAGAAACCCCATTTGCTTTCTTGCATAACTCCACTGGCTGCTGGCAGGCTGCCCTGTGGCTGGGGTTACGTATATTTCAAAGAATCATTCCCTGAATTTTAGGCCTTTAAAAGCTTTAATTTTAAGAATTTTACTGGAATGGATGGGATTGCCCAGGTTGATTTACGTTTAGTAATTTCTTGTTAATTACATCAGTCTTTCTTTGGCTTATTTATTAATTTTCAGAGAACTCATTCACCAGTAATTTATTCGTTAATATAATTGTAATTGGTAGTTACAGGAAGATGATAGTTACAGCCCTGATTGCTGTAACTCTAGTATTTTATAAGGCCAAAATCAAACTTTGAGCATTATTTTATTGCAGATGAAGAAATTAATTTGTGCGATTACATGGTCCTCTGCGTGTATTTCCTGCACGTGGCCCTATAAAACTGTACTCTGAAACAAGATGGTGATTATAATTCCTATGACACAATACATATTTTTCCACATATTTTTTAAAAATCCCATCTCAAGAACAAGATGATAATTAGCATTCATATGGTATGGCACTTACTATCCCAGCTGTTTCTCTTTCTGAAGATCTTCTTCTTTTCAGCTTTGTTTCTGCTCCCCATTTTTGTTTATTGGGCTGAAGGTAAACAGGGAAAAGCATTTCATAGCATTGTATGATATTTGCAGCATTGTAACATCACAAAATTGCTTTCGGAGCAGCCTCTGTTGGCCTTTTGAGGATTGAAAGAGTATCGTCCTACACCTCCAGTCTGCAGGAGATTATGTGATATGAGAAAGTCTGAAAAAATAATAGATGCTAAGGTTTTTATCAATAATAAGAGTTGTTTCTTAGAGCAGGAATAAAAAGAGAAACCCTGGGGATGCTGTTCAAGCCTACAGTCCCTACTACTTCTATTCAAGAAAGATAAACAATGCATTGCCCTGTAATCTTATCCTTCCTTCCCCCAAAGGATATTGTCAGGTCAGCCACCTTTGTGGAAATTTTTCTAATACTTTTTCAATTTAGGAAAGCTGTGGATGTTTACAAGAAACCAACAGGAAAATGTTTCTTTCATGGAGACCATGGCTATGACAACAAGATAAACAGCATGCAGGTATGAGCAATGTCTGGGAGGGTCATTGAAGGCAGAAGAAATTGAAGGTCTCTGAAATGTAAATATTCGGTGAAACCCCGTTACATTTTAACGCTCTTCTTTTGTATTCTTTCTTTTTCTTTTTTTTAAGACTGTCTTTATAGGTTATGGCCCTACCTTCAAGTACAAGACCAAAGTGCCTCCTTTTGAAAACATTGAACTTTACAACGTCATGTGTGGTAAGCTGCCTGCTTGAGAAATTGCAAAAGCAGCAAGTTATTTTAACAGGGCTTCATTTAGGCACCCTTAAGCTCATGCCCTCACTTCTTCCCAGTGGTTTTTTCCCAGTCCCCTTTTCCCCAGCACTTGCCAGGTGGGCTGAAGGCACTTCTCAGGGGTGTTGGTTTGCTCTGGAGCTGGCCAATAAAGGGAGTTGCTATAGTTTTGATGTGTACAGCTTGACAGAGATCAAGTGGACACCCCTACAATGTGTGGTGTCCACACCTCAGCTGTCTGGGAAGGAGGTTTCTGTTCAGAGACTGCTCCTGCACCTGCATGTCTCGTGCAGCAGCTAAGGTTGATGACTTAGCTTTCTACGGTTTTTTCTGGTACGGTTATGTTTCCCGAATTTGTGCTGAAGTAATGAAGAAGAATCTGATGATGTATATAGAGATTCAATAAGATCTTTTCCTTAGTACTGATTTTCCAGAACAATAAAACTTTCAATGTGTAATTCACAATAAAACTTCAAAGTGTTTCAGACGTAATTCACTTTTTTTTTTCCAAATATGTAATACCTAAGGGGTAGTTAGCCTGTATTTATAAATCACCGTGTTGCAGATGTTCAGTGTAAGGTCAGCCCATTGACTGTAGGTTTGCACTGCAAGCTGAAGGAGTAGTTTTAATAAAACTTTGTCCAGTTTTAAACTTCTCCAGTGACTTGATGCAAATTAACGTTTTGTCATAAAGGCAAAGATACTGTTCATTTGGCATTTTGTAGTGTTATGATTTGGACAAAAGATCTGTGTTTTTATTAGAATTAAAAGCTTTCATTAATTGCTGTGGGTGTAAACAGTATTACTAGTAAATGTCTTGTCTCAATAGAGTTGCTGCTGAATACATGTTTGGAGTCTAACCACCATAATTTTTCCTTGGCGGTTTCATAGATCTGCTTGGATTAAAGCCTGCTCCCAATAATGGCACCCACGGAAGTTTAAATCACCTGTTGAGAGCCAATGTGTATAAACCAACTGTGCCAGATGAAGTTGCTAAACCACTGTATCCTGTAGCTCTACCTTCTGCATCAGATTTTGATATAGGATGTACGTGTGATGATAAGGTAGGTGTTTAGGATCTGTAGAAGCCACTACTGCTCCACTATTAGCAGTAGTTTTTGGTAAAGTTGTAACCATTTTATTTATTTGAGAGGGTTTGATCTGTAAGAATTCCCCAGATCTCTCCTGTGAAGTCTTTGTGCCCTCTTGGAACAATTACGGAACAATTTTTGTAAAAGAGGAGATAAGAAAATCATCCCTGTCTTATAGCACTAGTTTTGTTTTGTTAGATGCCTAGTAAAACGAGATGTCAGAGTGCTCCAGTGGTCCTAATCTTGTTCCTTTTGTTCTATTCTTGAGAAGAACAAGTTGGATGAACTCAACAAGCGTTTTCATGTCAAGGGAACAGAAGGTAAGAGCCTGGTGCCTCAGTTAATAAAAGCTGATTCCATTTCCTTTTGTAAATTACTTTGTGTTACTAATACCAGAGCAACTCTTGGTGTGGTTTAGTTAGTGTGTAGTAAACTCTCCTTTTGAGTAGCTGTCAAAGTAGCACACAGGCACACATGAGATATGTGGGCAGGAGGAAGAGCTCCTCACGTGAGGGAGCACTACCTTTTGCTGTAAACAGGACTAAAGTATTACTCAAAGTGATGCAAGTTTTAACTCTTTCACTCCATCACCTTTAGAAGTTTTAAGCTCAGATACGAAGGCAGACACATGAGGAAAGGAGAGGGTGAATGAGGCTGTACTCTGTTCAACCACAGGGTGTAAATGGGGAAAAAAAGAGACTGTTTTTGCATGCTGTGTTTTACCATAGTTTTCCAGGCTTAGGTTTCACCTAGAAAGGATGCTACGGCTCTTTGACAGTCCCTGACTATGTCTTAATGCTTGGCTCTTAGGGTGCAGGTTACAGAGTAAAGTAAGTGCTCTGCTAGGTCAGGCTGCTCAGCTCAATTCTGTTCGTCTTCGGTGTTCAAGTCAATGTAGCTCCCAGGAGAAAGCATTCCCAGCTCTCCTGGACACGAACTCCTGCACCCTCTGTGCTGTGAGGCAGCGCTGCCTTCTGTGTGGCTGTGCTCTCAGCTGCATCAGGGCCGTGGTCCAGGTGAAAGTGGAGCAATAGGAGCAGAGGGGAGGGGATGGGAACTGCTTTTTCTGAGCAGCACTACTGAAAGGTTCGAATGAAAGGCAAACCAAAGCAGAGTTTTCCTTCTCACAGTGGTGATCGAGTTCAGCATAACAATTCACAGCATTTCCCTTTCCATAGCAACTGTCCATATTAGCAAGGTCTGAAGGTTTTAGACATGGATTTTTGAGGTACCTCAAAATGCATGGTTCAGATGATTAAGGAGATTTGTTTTAATTCCCTAATGAAGGTATTTTCAGTTTCTCTGTTGTGAACAGGCAATGCAGCCCATCCTTTAGTTTCTAAAGGTGACATTTTTCCTCTTCTTTGTGAGTTAAATTGCCTTCCTGCAGCTTTCATCTTGTTAAACTGATTCTCCCAATTAATGAAGAGCTACTCCTCATTGTGGCAGTTTCTGCCATCAGGAAAAAAACACCCACACTGTTGCACTTCAAATCTCAACATCTTTACTTTGGTTTATGGTTTTCATTCTTCTTCACTGTAGTAATATAAAAATAGTATTTTTGATGTATTTTAAGATGTAAGCATTTAAACCAATTGTACTTGCTCATTTGTCAGTTCTCTGTTAAATGGCATGAAGTGTCCTTATTTAAACAAGCAGTTCTGCTGCATGCAAGTTTTGTTCTGCAGCTTCATGACAAGCTGTAGCACCTGTTCACAGATCTTCCTGCATTTATTTAATTCTCTTTTCCCACATGGTGCACCGTGTTGTTATTCACAGGCAGAAGAAAAAGATGACTTCAGCTTCTCTTGGATAAAGTTTATCACCTTTGTCCTTATACTAGGCTTTTCCTACTTCTTTTCTTGTGCCCTATAAAAACATCCTCTGTTTGTACTCAAACTCTTGATAAAACATGCCCTTTTCTTTCAGGTTAAATGCCTGTCTGGGAACTGTGTTAGGCTGCTTTCCTTGTGTCTATGTTTTAATTTCCAAAAGCAAGCCAAGTGTGTTTGCCAGAAGGTTATCAAATTCAATGAACTGTACAGGGTAATGCAAGATTATCCAGGAAATTTATTTTTCTTCTATCTCTTTCAGTGTTTTTGTCTGTTTATAAGCAAGCTTGTCAGAGTTATCTAAGGACATTTAACCATAACATATCACCAAGACAGAAGAAGGGCAGTTTTTACAGAGCTGGAGGTGTCTTTTTGTAGCCAAAGTTAGGAAAAGGTTTTTTTCTTAGTTTGTTTCTTTCATACTGATGACAAAGAATAGCACATCAGTCTTCAGAACAAATTGGTATCAGCTGAGTAGGAAAAAACTACTCTTTTAGTGAGTGACTGCCTTAGCCTCCCTTTGGAGAGGGACTTTACAGAAAACCTAGGAAGGAGAGAAAGCCCAGAGAAGTGTGGCAGGACTGATAGAATAGGGACTGATTTAAAGGTGTGAAAAGAAAGAAGTACTTATCACTCATGTGTGACTGAGTTGTGGACACAAAGATTGTTGAAGAGTCTCCTGGGTTTGGAAGAACACCTTCTCTCCATGCTGTGACACCAACAAGTTTTCAAGTATAGAAGGGTCTTTTAATCCCAAAGGGTGTTGAGAGCCTGGAATGGGGATCCCAACAGCTGTTGCTCTCTGTCAAAAGATTTCCTTAGTAGTTATTCAGGGTCAGTATCCTATTAATTATCACTGAAAAATCAGCATGTGATGGAAAGCCAACCCTTTTTTTTTTTTCCTATCTTTAGGATTTTCAGTAGTAAATGTAAATGTCTTTTGATCTTTAGAGAAACATCTTTTATATGGACGCCCTGCAGTACTCTACCGCACAAAATACAATATCTTGCATCACCACGACTTTGAAAGTGGCTACAGTGAAACATTCCTGATGCCTCTCTGGACATCCTACACTGTTTCCAAACAAGTTAGTGCTGTCTCTGCTCTTGAAATGTGCTTTAAAAATCCTGGGGAAATTTCTTTGGTATCTGTATTCTTGAAGTCCTGAAATTTCCCTTCCCCACAGAGATTTTCCCACCAGAAATTATGTCAAGTACCACTGTAAACAATGCCCAAATTATTTTATTTCCTTTATGAGAGAAGAATTGTAAAGCAGAAGGGTTGTATATTTCTTGTCCCTGTTTTAACTTTAAAAAATAAATGTGGGTTTGTTTTATTATGAGCAACTTTATTTGAATTATCTCCCATGGGGATTTCTGCTCCCTGAAGAAGGGGCTGTGCAGCAATGCAGGAGCAGGATATGGTTGTACGGCAAAGTGGTTTATTTTACTGCACACAAGGCCTTCTGTGTAGTCTGTCAACTGCATGAAATAGTTTCCTTTCATCTGTAAAAGCTGAAATTACATTTTTTTGTTGTCTCCATGTTCCTCAATGCAGGCAGAGGTGTCAGGTGTCCCGGAGCACCTGGCCAGCTGTGTGAGGCCTGACCTCCGCATTTCTCCAGGAAACAGCCAGAGCTGCGCTGCCTACAGAGGCGACAAACAGCTCTCCTATGGATTCCTCTTCCCTCCTCGTAAGTTTAGATAGCTTTTTACTACCTAGGGATTTTGTATTTTTCTTACTTTGTTAGAGAATACCTTTGGTATGAACATACTCCAGGCAAAGCTCATCAGATATAAACAGACTAATTTTGAATTCAAACACCAGTAAGATAAATATATTTTTAATTTATAAATCCAAATTAGACTCTTGCATATTCTAAAAGTTTCTGCCGTCCTATAGAAATAGTGATAGTAGAAAACCTGTGTAAACAAATGTCCTTGATCCTCCTCATGCAGTTGCTTTGCTTCAGTATTGGAGCAGTGATCTTCTGGGATTAGTAATTGTTGAAGTGGCACAACTTCCTCACAGTTGTGAACTTCATTGCTCTGCCTTCCTCACTCAGTGGCTGAAATATTCTATGGTGCATTCCTGAAATGGAATTACTGGTGCAGAGGCTTGCTCAGGACTAGAAGATAATCCCACACTCACCTCCCAGGAAATTGTTGGCCTCTTTTGTAAAAGCCTGCAGAGCAGCTCTCCATCTTTTGAGACGGCAAAAATAGATGAGCTATATGAAAATATTTTGAACTGATTGACAGTTGAAGTTCCTTACCATGTTCAGCTGTCACATTAAAGACAAATTTTGTGTATGTAGTGTGCAGTTCTGAATATAGCATTCAGATGGCTGTTTAGATTACAGTATTCCCTTTGGTTAATCTCTGAAGACATTTTCAAAACATTGTTATATTCTTTGAAATTCTTATATTTTGGCTTATTAATATTTTTCTGTTTCACTGTTTTCAGAATTAAGTTCCTCTGCTGAAGCAAAATATGATGCTTTTCTAATAACAAATATCATTCCAATGTATCCTGCCTTCAAAAGTAAGTGCTTTTTCCACGATTGTACTTCTCTTTCCCAACAAGCTTTTTTTTGGACTGTCTGTTGGATTATGAAATGAATTCATGGGAGAAGTTTAGAACAGAAAATTCAGTTACCTGTAGCCAGCAGGTAATACATGTGGGCACCTGTATAGTGCTAGGTGTGGGCAGGCAAAATACCACAGGAAAGGATTAAGTTTTAAGAAAGGTTTATTTTCCCTGGTGCTGAGCTAAGGTAAGAGCACAAACATGCTGTAGGTCAGCACAGTTTTGCTTTATGCCACAGTAATTCACTTTCTGTAAGACCATGCAGCTTCTCTTGTCTATAGCCCAAGATTTTACAGAACATACTCAGACAACAGCTGGAGCCTGAGAGCGTGTGCAAGCCTGGGAGTGTGCCCTTGGCATGTTCTAGTTCAGGGACAAGTGATTCACTTTGATTTTTCCCTCCATGCCCTTAGAGGGAGACTGAACAAATTTATTACCTATAAACAAAAAAGAAGAGGAAACCAATTTATGAAAAATGAGGGATTATTTAAACCTGTCTGAAACTTTCAGTGCTGCAGGGTTATATTATTAACATTTCTTTTGTCTGCACATCCCATTTCTCTCTAGTCTTGCCAAGAGGTAGGAAAACCATCAGGCTATTCTGGTGGCATTTTTGGCTTGGCAGGGATTGAGAAGCCTTGGAAGAATCTCAAGAGCCTGTTCTTGTGAGATTTCCAATTCAGATTTTAGGCCAGAGAGGTTTGGATAAACATCAAAGCCTATGGGAGCCTTTTTCTTTTTAACCAGAAAAGAGTGTTTTTAACTGAGAAACCTCTGTGTAGAACCAAGTGGTGATGTTTGCTGGAATTTTGAGCAAAAGCACTTAACTGATTACAGAGTGAAAAATTATCGGGGATTTCCCACTCTTAAATCACTTCATAAAAATTCTCTTTATGCTAATGTTAATCTAAGTATTTGGCTGAAATGCTAATCACAGAAGAACAACCCACCTCTAGCAGCTCATTTTATCTAGTGGCCTTCCTCTTCATCACAAGTGGGTGAAGGATTCCTTGCAAAAAAATGCTGGTACTAATGTCATTTCTGGGAAATTACAAACCACTCCATGTGTGCAGGTTGCAGTGCTGAGAGCCAAGTATAAGCTCATTATATGGATCTTTTTCCACAACAGGTTAAAATAGGAGGTAGCAGTTTTATGCTATGCTAGCTTTGGTGTCAGTGCTGGCTGCAGAGGACCCCTCCTCTGCTTTGCTTTTGTAATTCACTGTCCCATCCCATCCCCACAGGCAATAATTCTGTGTCCATCTTTTCCATGGTGAGACTGGCTTAAGCAGCTCCTGCTTTGCTGGAGCTACAAAAATGATGCCCCTGCGCTGGCATCGCATTGCCCTGGTGTTGCTCCATATGTGGTTGCACATACAGAGTATGTGGGAAGTGGAGCAGGGATCTGATTTAGATCCAAAACTCGAGGCAGTGGGGGGAGGGGGAAATCTTTCCTTTTTGGGCTGTTTTTAATGTTAAGGCATATGCACTGAAGGAACCAGCAGCTGGAGGAGTGGTATTGCCATGTGGTTACCACAGCTGAGGTTCTTGTTAGACCATTGCTGGTGGGGCCCTGCGCGTCACCCCAGCTGGGACTGTGTGTGGCACTGGGCAGGGTTAGGACAAGGTGTACAAGGGAGCTTTCTGAGCTGGTGGCATTGCCACCAGTTCCAGGGAACCATGGTCTTAAGGGTCTGTGCTGGCGAGACGAGAGTTAAACTCTTACAAGATGGAGAAGTTCTGTTTACACACACTTATGTTAGTTAAAATAAAAAGGAAAAAAGTACTAAAAGAATGGTGTAACTGGAGATTCCAGTGTGTTTCCCATCTCAGCAAAAATCTTGTTACAGTTGAGGAGAACATGGTGGGACAAAGTGCGTCATACTCTTCCCAAAGGTTGCTGTAAGGACATGACTTTGGTCATCCTTGATGGCACCTAGTTTAAAAGTTAAACGTTTTGTATCAAAGGAGAATTTAACTGAATGAATATGACCTTTCTATTTCCCTTTCTTTTAAAGTGTTTGGTTTTAGCTTTTGATCACAGTGCTGTATCCTTTTAAAAATTGATAAAAAACTCCAAAAAACAGCACCACCCCAGCACAGTTCCCTGTAAGCAGATAACAAAGGCAAAGGCAGTGTTTACAGGGGTATCAAAAACGTGTGAATAGCTGTTTCTACAGCTTGGTGAAGGAACAGCAGAATCTCTGTGCAAGGCCTGTGGCAATGCCAGTCTGGGAATGGTACCATGCATTTCCTTCATCACTGGTTGGGGAAAAAAAACAACAGAGAACAAAGAAGTCTGAATAGACTTTATTGACAAAACTGAATGAAGCTGCAGTAACTCTGTAATGCTTAGTCTTTGATTTTCCCTACTGTTATATGAATATTATCCACTGGATTTTTATCTTCAGGAAGGAACAACTGTTTATAATCTTGACATGTTTTGACTTAACCTAAACCTTGGTCTATTGTGGGGTTTTCATTTGGTTGGGCTTTTTCTGTTTGTTTGGGGTTTTGGTTTTTTTTATTACTTTTGCTTTATTGGTTGATTTGGTTTGGTTTTTTTTCCCTACAGAGGTATGGAACTATTTCCAAAGGGTTTTGGTGAAGAGATATGCCACTGAACGAAATGGAGTCAATGTTATAAGTGGACCAATCTTTGACTATGACTATGATGGTTTACATGACACACCTGACAAAATAAAACAGTAAGAGTTTATCTTTAAATTGGTTTGCTGTTTCTTCTCTTAATGATGACTTTATCTTAAACAATTAATTATCTGTATATTATTTGATTTTTTGGGAGTAGGTATAATTTTCTAGCTCTTTCTAAAGTTATTGGGACTGAATGCCTATGTAGGTAGGACAGTGGTAAAAATAAGGAATTGAAAATTCAGCAGTTAACTGTTCACCTTGACTTTTACATTGTGTTCTTTTAGTTTTTTTTTAATTCTTTTTAATTCTTGTGTTCTTTTAGTTCTTTTAATTTGTGTCCTTGAGACAAAGCTGAATTAGGTTCACATAGTCTATTGTCTCTAAAATTCTCCAGAATTTAAGAGCGGTGCTATTGAGTTACATGCTCAAGTCTTTTGTTAATTCAGTGATGCATTCTCTCTGTGTCTTTGAACTGAAGAAGCCTTTCAGCACTGCATGAGGTCTTTCTGTAGCACACTCTGTGCTAATTGGATGCTCACTTTCAATAGTGTTCAGGAATCAAACACATCTCAACAATGTATGTGTGCCCTCACACGTAGGAGAGGAGAGACCATGTTGTTTGTGTAACCTTCCAAACAAGTTCATCCTTTGTGGATAAATATTTGCTTTATTCCCCCCAGGTTTGTGGAAGGCAGTGCAATCCCTGTTCCAACTCATTACTATGCCATCATAACCAGCTGCTTGGATTTCACTCAGCCAGCCGACAAGTGTGACGGACCGCTCTCTGTTCTCTCGTACATCCTTCCCCACCGGCCTGACAATGATGAGAGCTGCAATGTAAGTTCTGTGGTACTACTGCAGCCCTGTGGTAAACATGTCCCTGGGACGTGTGAAAACCCCTTACTCTTAGAAGCAAGGGCTCACTGATGTCTTGAATGGAAACACAGGGTAGTGCTTTTGTTAACTGTCATTAGCTCATTAGACAGAAGCATTCCTCCATGATATCAACAAAAATATGGAACTATTACTGCACCTGAAATCATCTGGAAGAACTGGCATATGCAGTAGGTGGGCAGTATTCCTTATGGCCTGTAGGATTCTACATTTTGTCTGTGTAACTTCAGAGCAGGTTGGCGGGTGGTTATATGCACAGACATACTGTGCTGGCAGCCAGCCTGATATTTTTATGGAGGTCAGTTTCCATATGCAGGAACAATGCAATCTGTCTGCTGCGGCAGTCTGGTGCATCAGTTAGCATGTTTACATCCAACCCACACAGTATTTATTAAAATTATATGCTATAACCTGACAAGGGTAGAATATCAATTCGTGCTGTTTCCAGAACACCTTGATTCAAGGGAAAATTTGGGTTCTTGCTACAGAGATGCCCAAACACCCTCCTGGTTTCTTTCCTATCTTCCATTGGGATGCAAGATCCTCTACTGTAAGAATCTTGATGAAAGCTTTGGTTTGGTCAGCACTGCAGAAAGTGACATGCACACTTGGCAGGTGATCGTGTGGCAGGAGGGCGCTGGGTCCCCATGGGCTCCGGCGCTCTGCGAGGACAGCAGAGCTCCCAGGCAGCTGTATTTAGACTTGTCCTTCCGCCTGAACTTGTTCTCCCATTACACAGCTGTGTGGATTCCTGCACACAGACGCTTCACTATAAGCTGCCAGGAGACTGTTTCCTGAATGAACACATTAATGTTATGAATTTTGTGTTGGCAAAAAAGTTAAGACTCCTGTTCCAGCAACAGGCAGAAATAGTCATTCCAACTCTGTACACAATTCACCTGGAACACTGTTTCTTTCTCACTCATCAAACAACTGTTTCCTGAATGAACACATTAATGTTATAAATCTTGTATTGGCAGAAAAAGTTAAGACTCCTATTCCAGCTACAGGCAGAAATAGTCATTCCAACTCTGAACACAATTGACCTGGCACACTGTTTCTTTTTCATTCATCAAACGTTGCCTGCTTTCAGGGCCAATTTTTAAACCCATGCTTTTGGAGCAGTATCTGTCTCTCTTGAGCAGTTCTGGCTTTCCCTTATTTAGACTCTCAACTGCTTTGGGCAGAGGTGTCTTCCACCAGAAGTCTTGGAAAGTCCTACATATATTTCATCGTGGTTTTTGTCTGGACTGCTTTTCTCTGAATCAAGATCCAGTTAGTGATCTGGAAATTACTATTTTGGCAGTTATTAGTGTCTCTGCCCTTGTAACTCTGCCCATATGTTTTTTTGTGACAAAGTAATTTATTTTTTCCTCCCTATTATTGTGTGTCGTAGTCCTCTTAAACTGCTGAAATCTTTTTTATGAGCTCTTTACAGTAATGGCCTCTTTTAGTCTTTGGTTTCTTATATTTCAAAGCAGGCTTCTTTTCTCTGTAGGTCACATAGGTCATGCTACTTATGGTGTATGTGTTTACAGTTTTGAGAGGAATTTCAGTGCTACCACAAGGTCATTAGCAGATATTGGTCCATGCTTTTTATGTAGCAAAGAACCACTCCAAAATATTTAAATGTTGCCCTTGAGTGAAAATACAGTTAGGCAAATTTTTGCCATTGAAACCCAGCATCATTCTTACTTTTGTACATGGTGTTCCCATCTTATTTGTTCAAAGAAGTGATTGCATGAAACCTCCCCATACTTCATGGATGAAATGCATGGGATATGTAGGAATTTTACTTTAACCTCACCAAGGTTTTCTTTCAAGATTTGAAGAAATATTAGCTTTCCCTCTGCTTTGCTCTAGGTGTGCACACGTTCTCCCTCTTCACACAGCTGTTGAAGAGCACCACTACTCTTCTCATCTGAATTTGTTCCTTTTCTAAACTGTGTTTATTCATGGTCAGGTTATGCCCATTTATTCTTGTGTCAACATTTTTGTATGGCTTAAATAGCCGTTCTTTGGGATTTGCCCTACAGATGATTTATGACAATTCTCAAGGCATATACTTTTCTCTATTCATGGATGACCTGGGATCTTGTTTGCTCTTGTAAGAGAGGATGAGCCTGTTGGTAGACTTCTATGCATCCCATCCAGTCCGATCTTTTTTTTTTTTTTCCCCTGGATCATGAATGAGATTAAGTACTGCAGCTGAGATCTCAACATGAAAATGGTTTTCTTTCCAGTGGACACAACTCCTCTGATACTACCAATAATTTGCTTTTTCCATAGCTGTGTTATAATGGTGGCTCACGTTCATGCACAACTGGTACACTCATATCCTTCTCTTCTGTGTGTCAATTTGGATAACCCAATTTCATGCTATACTGGGGACTCCTGCATCTGCATCCTCTGCCATGCTATTCCAGTCTTCCTCTGCATTGACAGGAGTTCCTGATTGTTGGTGCTTTTTGCTAGCACAATAATGACCTTGGCACAAGAAGCATGTGTGAAAACATTACACAAAATCCTTTCCAAGACCAAAGCTAAAGGAACCCTAGAAACTACTAGAAACTTCATTCAGGCCTCTGTTTTCCCTTTCAGCAAAACCTTTAAATTTCTTTTCATAAGTGAGTTCCTCACCCATGATGTCTACATGCATCATGTTCAGCTTTCCATTCAGCATTCCGTTTGATATTCAGAGAGATGATTGTCCACAATATCCGCTATTTTTTCCACTGGATTTTGGATTAGCCTTCTAACTGATTGCCTATTTCTATTTATCTCCATGTTTTCAATTGCTATTTTTTCCTTCTAAAACTCTCCATATTATTGAGGTAAGACTAAGCACTGCAGTTGGAGAAAACTACCATTTAAAATGTATACAATTCATTCATTGTTATGTGGTAGTACAATACTGTGTTAGTTGATCACTGTCTTTAAAATCTGTGCTGCTGGACCTGTGGCTTCATGGGCCAGTTGAGGACTGGAAAAAATAAAATGTAGATCAGTTGATTGATTTTCTGGAGTCGTGCAAATGGTCTCTTACTGGACGAGGTTTAAACAAGCCTCACAGTCCTGTGATTTATTCATGTTGCAGATCTTTTGCAAACTGCTTGTATTCAAAAAAAGTGAGCTTTGTAGCTCACTCATAACTTCCTTTTGAGCTCTGCAGATTTCCTGCTCAGAAGAAAAAGGCTTGAAGAAAACAAAAATGTCACAGTGACTGCATTTGCCCTGACAGCCCTGTTGAGACCTGTTTGCAGACTCCTGTGCCAGGCTGAAGGCTGAGCAGGGGCTTCCTGCAGCCGCATGCTGCCAGGTGGCATTCCTGGAGCATGGCACTGCGGGCTCTTCCCTCTTAATTTGCATCTTTCCTTTCCTGTTCCAGCCCTGGTTTTGGGCCTCAGGTTGTTAGTGATATGGAGAGGAAAGCCGGTTTGGGGCTGAGAGCTTTGAAGCAAACAAGCGCGGAGTGGGTCACGGCTGTTTGCTTTAGAGCAGCCAGCGGTGATCTGTCTGGGACTTGGTGTCCTCTCTGTGCAAACGATCACGCTCAGCCCCGGCTGCTGTTGGGTGACCCACTTCCTGTGGCACAAGTACTGCGCTGCACAGGCTCTGGCAGTGCTGGAGCTTAGTCTTGATCCGTGAGAGGATCACTTGGTAGCAGGACCTTGCTGAGACAGTCAGAAAAGGGTTCATTTCCAGGAAGAGGCACAGGAATGGAATTTTATCAGCAAGATTTCCAAGTCAGACACAAGAAGTCTAAATACCGGAGATCCATTCCTAACTTGCTTCCCTAGCAGCGATACAGATGTACCAGCCAGAGAGGCCAAAGAGGGAAAGTCCTGTTTGCTTTGTCCTTTTCCCACATCTGCTCCCCATGGAGCAGTCCCCAGGCCTGGGTGCAATGCTCGTGGCACATGTTGCTGGGCTGCTTACAGCATACAAACAGCCAGTCCCTTCAGTGTTTTGCAGGGCTGATTTTCGGATGTGTTCGCAAGTTACCTGAGTTTGTGGATAGCTCCAACATGTGCTGGTGCTGGCACAAGGCATGAGGCAGAAGCTATCCCCTAAGAAAATACAACTTGACCCAAATCACTCTGGCAGCATAACCTTCCTGATTTTTTTTTTTGGTATCGGGAAACATGTGGTGAAATTCTTTCTTCTGTCAATGCGTTATATGTATGTTCCAATTACAGGAGCTTTTAGGTATCAACATAAAACATTGTCCCAACTGTGTAATGAATTGTAAAGGTCTCCTAAAAGTAAAGGGGAAAGATTAAAATAATACTGTGTTAGATGATGTGGTCAGTTGAGAATAATGTGTAGGCATAGGATTCAAAGCCAAACAGCCCAGAGTTTGGGCTTTGGTAATACCAAAATGATTAATGTGGAGTTCTTCCTGTGAGCTAAAAAGTCATGGAGTGACCAGTGGATTGTCTAAAAACATACAGCTGTTCTGAGACACCTGCAACTTGAGGCTAGCTTTTTCTAGATGATTGTGGTCATTGTCTCAACCTTATCCTAAGATGGTTACTGAAATAAAACTGTAGGATTCATCTTGCCTGTTAAATGTCTAAGCTATTTTCTTGGAGCTCATTTACCTTATTCATTCTTGAATAAGGCACAGAGATTCTTCAAATGGAGCAAATGTGTGAAAAAGTTGCATTTGCTTTTGGAAATTATTTTTGACAGGACTTGTTATAAAATCTTTTTTTTTTTTTCCCCAGAGCTCAGAGGATGAGTCAAAGTGGGTTGAAGATCTTCTTAAGATGCACACTGCGCGTGTGCGTGACATCGAACAGCTCACGAGCTTGGACTTCTTCCGAAAGACCAGTCGCAGCTACACAGAAATCCTCTCCCTAAAGACATACCTGCATACGTTTGAAAGTGAAATTTAGCTTTCTAACCTTACTCAGTGCATCCTTTTATCAACTGGTGTATATTTTTATATTGTTTTTATATTTATTAATTTGAAGCCAGGACATTAAAAATATTAGTATTTTAATCCTGTATCAAATCTTAAGCATTAAACCTTTGTGTCATTTGTTTTGTTTCTCTTATGTTTAATATAGGTATGTCTCTTGGTTGATTTAGTAGTGCTTGTAATACTGCAGTTTGAGTCCTTACTCTGAGCTTTTTAGTGGTGCTGCAAGGTTTGATGCGTGCATCAAGGAAATATTAATTTCTCATGTTCCTTTACCACACTTGTAGTCCTGTACTGTGTATCAAAATACTGAACATGTAAAATTACATTCATTTACTGATGACTGTGTGACAGACATATTTAAACACTATAGACAAATAGCATCTTAAATATAATAAACCACACATTCAGTTTTTTTAATGTGTTTTGATTTCCTTTCACAGGGATGTTCAGAGGGGCTTGCTGAGTGCTGACAGATCTCTTACTGGGCAGAGCCCTTCTCAAGAGCTTAGGTTTGCTGGTAAGAGGACTGCCGGGGCCCAGGTGCCCTGCCCTGGTACGCAGCAGTGAGACCCTAAAATAGACACCCACAGCAGTCGTTAGGGGTTAGGTTTTGCTGTAGGGGCAGAGCAGGGAGGGGAGAATGCTTGCTGTCATGAGCCAGCGGGAGTACCCCATGCCTCAGGCCACTTGGCCCTGCTCGGAAACTGCGGAGAGGATTCAAGGTGATGACATCTGTTGTCACTGGTAGGGCTGTGTCATACTCCTTCTCTACCACACTGCTCTGGGCTGGTTCCTGGGAATACCTGCTCCATCATCCTCTGCTTTGACTTTGGGGGAAATTGAAATAAGACAGATGTTGAAGGAGGTGACATTGCTAAACATGCAGCAGTGGGCTTTTAGCTGGGAAGAGAAAATCTGATTTTTATCATCTTGTTCTAATGGACGGAGTCTGAGATGTGTTCTAGTCTGAGTCTGAGGCTTAATGCCAGCCCTCATTCTCAAAGGAAGTCCCTTGGGCTGATTGCACAAGTGCAGCTTCTGGTACAGTGAAGTCCATACAGGGCACATGATTTGGAGCCATCACCTACCGGGTCAAGTGAGTCAAGATTCTCCTGGCTGTTTCAGTAACAATCTCATAATCCTGGCAAGCCCCTACAAGTGTCACTGAGGGCAGAGTCCCAGGAGAATGGAATAGATGCTGTTGTGTGCTGGTGTCTGGATAATGGTCTGATACCACTTGGACAGCTTTTATAGAAGACATGTGCTATGGAACATTAGTGTTAGCGTAGCTAGATGATGTAAAAGAGAAATTGTTTAGAATGCCTTTGAGTCTGAACCCACTAATGGCACTGTTGTAAAGCCTTAATTTGGGGTTTTAGATTTCTTTCTCTCTACAAAAGTTATGTCTATTTTCTCATTGAGGGTTGCAACTGCTGGAGGGAAGAGGGAGGGGCTGGAAAGTATCTCAACCATGTACACAGACAAGTAGCCAGGTCTCTAAGTAAAATTAACCTGGTACAATTTCAGCATCCCTGTGGCATCCATCTGAGAGAAAGTAGTAAAATAGAATTAATTATGTTAACATAGATAATAAAGTTCTTGTGACCAGTAGACAAAGATTTATTATTCTAGGTGCCAAATTCTGTTTAATTTTTAAAAAGCACAAAACTCGAATGCTTTAAAATACCTCCAGAATGTTAGGATGGAAGTTCTAATAACTGCACAATGCTACGGGAAGCATCCTATTCTTGCAACTTAAAAATTGTCTCTTGTGGTTGTCTGGTAGCACAGAAATATTTTCCTGTAAGCTTTCAGCAGGGCTTCTTGCCATGATAAACTTTATGTTCTTACATGTGCTACAAAGGGTATTTCCTTTGGATTTAAAAGAGCTTTCTCTTAAGGCCTAATTCCTTCAACATGAACTTTAGCGATGATTTAATGTGGTGGTTCATAAACTAAACTAAAGACCACCATTGCTGTTTTGCTTTGACAATAATCTGTTGCTCTGTCTGTTTGGGTTTCTTATTAAATTGAACAAAATTTTCTCTGAAAATAACATGAAATTTATACCAAAGGAACAATTAAGCTCTGAAAAAATAATCTGTTCAGAGAAGTTTGCTTCTGAAATACAGTTCGGGATTGAAAATTGTTGGGAGTGACAGTTTAACTCTTAGTTTCACTAAAGGATGATGATTAGTGTGTAGGGAAATGTCATTTTTTGGACTGAATTTCTTACAGTAAATGCTAGTAATTTACTTCTGTCCTACCTACCTCTCTTCAGCCTTTGGCTCCGTGCTCTTGCATGGCGTTGCTGTTTTATTTTACTGTGTTAGCAGAAATAAGTGTGCTGAGAAGTGTTTCTGGTGACTCCTGCACGTGGCATGGGGTACTTTTCCCGTTAAAAGATGCGTTATCAACACAAAAGCTCTGATGCAAAGCTAAAGCCTTGTCAAGCCCTCTAAGCAACATGAGCTCTGCAGGAACAACACCTATTTTAAAGAAAGCTTGTAATTTGCCTTTGGTATTCTTCAGGGTGAATGTTAGCTTAGGGCAGAGGGAAGGAACCCCTCTGCTTTCCAGTCCTGTTTGACTATTTTGAAAAGATGAAATACCACTTGTTTGTGTTATGTGTTGCGTTCTTTTGGTATTACTCTGGCTTCAGCAAGAGGTCTGTTGAGGAGAACAAGCTTTGAATTTTTCTGTTGAGCAAACACTATTTTTGAGGGTTTGGGTAATTAGTGTTTGCACTTGGTGATATAAATTTGAGGCATGTTCAATGGGTTAGAGGCAGTTCAATTGAGCAATTGCCACAACAAAAGCCATAGGTGTCCTGCAGGACACACCTAGCAAAGTCCTTTTGCTCTGGGAGAAATCCTTCAGAGGTAGTTATGCAACTGGAATAACCCTGCTACAGGAAACTTACTTTTTTTAACCCCTTTTCCACAGTCACACATCCTTAATAGATAAAGCACTGAAAGCAGGTCAAGTAACCTGACCAACAGAATGGTCATGATGGTGAAATTGTAACAAAAGTCACCATCCTGTGCTGGCAGTATCAGAGTACTTAATGACTAATGATTGTGTTCTGTCCTGGTCAGCTAACAGCTTGATCAGATTGATACTTCCTACTTGGTGTTTCCCTGTGATCCGTGTCCAGCCTTTGGCCTCTTTATGGGGTTAGGTACCACATTCAACAGTTTCTGCTCTTGTTCGAACATTGGTTCTGTTTTGGTAATAATGGATGAGTTTGTGTTGCATAATAAGGCAATTTCAGCTCCATATGAACAAGAAAATGATAGTTGTTAGGTCTGTGCCATCTGGGGAAAGTTTTCTAGAGTTCACAGGTATATAGTGTGAGTAATAACCATGTTTAATTAGGCCAATCTTGCTGTGTCCCTGGAGGTTGCTCTAAAGCAATGCTACCATGGTCCCTTGCTTCTCAGTGCTTTATATGCAGTCAGAATGTGTGAAGATTTTAAAACTTTAATAAATGAAAACACATGTGCAGTTCTTGTAAGACAGTCCAGAAAACAAAACCAATGATGAAGAGATAGAAGAGGAAGTCATGCTTCAGGAGACAGAAGAAGTTAAACAGTCCAGGAGATGCTGCCAGAAGGGAACCAGGGCTTGAGAAGGTTTATTTGGTAGGTTTATGAAGTCCCTGCTTTCCTTGCATTTGGCTTCTTCCTATAGACCAGTCTGTCAGGCACAACAGGTGAAATAGCTCTCTAATTCCTGCACACAGCCAGGAAGCAAAAACTTTTCAAAAAGGAAAGCTGAAGGAATTCCCCTCTGAAGGTGTTTCTAGTTGCAGGAGCAGAACAGGAACTTAGGGAGTGTCCAGCCAGGACGGTGAGGACAGAGTGCAGGACCTGACCTGAAAGAAAAAAATTTGTAGCAGCAGGAGCTGATTAGCCAACAATCCTTCCCTTTAGTCTCATATCCACATCAAACATCTTTAATTACTTTTAAATTTGTATTACATTTCTGTGCAGATTACCTCAGCTCCTCTCTGCAGGAGACAGAGGAGATACTGCTTGCAGTGCAATTGAGAAAATTCCGCCTTTAAATATTTTTTTTAAAAATCTGCAAGCCGTACAGAGGGGCAAATCCACTTGCTCTGCCCTGCGAGAGAGAGGGATAAACGAGGCTTTCCCAGAGCACGGCAGGGTGTGGGTGCTGCAGAGCTGCCACCTCCTCTCTGCTCCACTACAGTGCTCTTCCAAGGAATTTGGCACTTATGACAGCAGGGTTTATTCTGCTGGTTTGGCACAGAAAGAGACAAATGAAACTTCACAAGCTTCCTGGGAGGCTGCTGTTACCACAGGCGTGGATGAAACGGTGGCAGGGAGTGGTTGGATAGTCTGTTTAAGGGCATGCATAGAGGAGTAAAGCTGTAAAGTAAAGCTGGTCACAGTGCTCCTGTGTGGGGCTTAAAAGGTGATATTTTGAAGTATTTTTGATAGTGCTATCACTGATAGGAGAGCACAGGTTAAGTTTCATAAAGCAAAAGCTTCAGAATTATGGCTGAAATAAAATGTGAATACAGGGCAATAGAAGCAAAACTCCCTTTGGGGGCAAGAAATAATGCTGAGTTGGTTTTCTATCAATCCTGTGCATCAAAATGCTTTTGGTAGGCCTGGTTCCTTACCAGAGTCCTTCTGTATCCCAGAGGGATGCCACAGTATTTGTCTGTCCATCCTGTCTGCAGTCCTAGTCCAGGTCGGTTTTTGACTCCTTTCAATTTCCCTCACTGCAGTCTCAGACCACTGTTGCACTTGACCTGAGAGACATGGTATAGTCATGAAAATACAAGTATGCTCTGACCAGGACAGACCTGCCAGCAAATGATTAATACCACGTTAACTGTAGATCTTCCAAATGGGGGAAGTGTGTTTGAAATGTTTAAAGTTCAGCCCTTGTTCAAGAGAAGAGAAAAAAAGGCATTTTTAAACATTGTGGAAAAATACCTAATCTCGTTTCTTTGCACTTGTTGTGTAAATACAAGATAAGAGCAGTATTCCCAAGGTTACTGCAAACAGCCTGTCACTACAGAGTACAAACTAACATTTACTAAAATGTATGTTGACATAAAAAGCAGCATTGCTGCAGTTAGCTGCGGTAAAAAAAAAACCACCCAGGTTTCTTTCCCTGTACAAGTCAAAAGTTTGGGATGTAACCTATTTGGTCCTGCCCTGCTTCCAGCATCCATGGTATGTGCACAGTTGTTCTGGAGCCGTACCTTCCTGCGTTACCTTATCTGCTGTTTTGAAACACGGTGGGGAAAGGCAGATGGAGGTCACCCAGGTTTCATGGGCGAGTTTCACCATGGAGACAGCAGCAGGCAAAGTCAGGAACTGTGGATTAGCACAGCTGTAACTGATTGACCCTAAAACTGGAATTTACTAGAAAAGAGGTGGCATTATTTGACATCATAAACCCTCAACAGAAAAGGATTAAATCCTTTTCAGGGGGTGTTTTCCTGAGTTTTCTTTTTCCTGGCTGTGCACAGCAAATACACAAATTTTTTCTGTGTGGAGGACTGATAGATCAGAAGAGGCTGGATGCAGAGGGAACAGGAACTTTGTAAACCTGCCAAATAAATCTCCAGCCCCAGTCCCCTTCTGGCAGCATCTCCTGGACCTTCAACCTGTTCAACCTCTTCTGTCTCCTGAAGTGGGAGACTTCTCTTATCTCCTTTCACAGTTTTTTTGTTTTTTTTTTTTTTTTTGCTGACCTTCCTGTTTTATTTCAGCTTTGATCTGTTAATCATCTGCAAATAGCTTTAGTTCGAGCCTACCAGCTCTTACCTCTGTCAGGTCTTACACATTTCTTCTGCAGAGAAGAGGATGTGGAAGATCCTGATATATCCCCATTTTCTTTTCCAGTGCAGTTCTAACCCAGGGCCAGCTTTTGCAGATAAAAACCCTCTTCAGAGTATTTAAGCCAGTGGCCTTTACCCAGTGCATGTCTTTGTTTGAAGGCATTTAATGTCACTGAAGGTAGAATGTCAAAGCTCTGATGAATAAGCCAGAACTTCACACAGGCCATGACCGGCTAGACCATTACTAACTGAGAAAACTAGCTATTAATAATGTCATTATTTTCTCTTCTGGAACTAGAAAGTTCAGACCCAATCCAGACGAGTCAGGGTTCAGGTTCTATCTCAGCACTGACTGTGACAGATCACCTTCTCTGCTCATTGGCCCATTTTCAGCTAACAAAGTCTCTAGGACATTGCTGATGGCTGTAGTTTCACCTGCTCTCTGCTGGATGCACGTTGCCATTTGTTCTTGTGGTCTTTCCCATGTTTCTAGCTGGCTTCTGGGATGTATTTTGGGGGGCATGGACATGGTGTTCTGGGTCAACAGTAGCGACATCCTCCTCTTCCTCTTCCATTGTACTGTCGTATGAAGAGTTGTTCCTGCGTCCCCATGGCCACGAGCCCTTCGCTGCACTCAGGACTGTCGTACACTTACTGTACACCTCTGCAGAGTCCAGAGAAAAAGACAGGTGACAGATGATGAGCTACCTTCTCCTGGGCTGTATCTAACCTGTGTGGGCTGCAGCCTGGGCAGATGTGAGCAGTCTTTTCCCATCTGATAAACATTGGATCCCCAAACAATATTTTTTAGCAAAAAAAGAATTAATTTCTATGATTCTCCTTACTGGTAACACCAGAACCCCTGCTGTTTGAGGGATCTAACAACTGACATTTCTATAATGATTCTTTAAGAAAGAGAAGTTTGCAGAAAAATAGTTCTTTTTGTTTCTCTTCTTTGTTGAAGAAAAAAGCCATTTTTGCAGTGTGCTCAGCTGGGCCAGCAGATGTCCAGATTAAACTTAGTGCACCTCCATGGCTTTCACCTTCTGTGCCTCATGATCTGATTCTAACCTTTCTCAAAAGGTTTCCATAGGCATTCATGAAACCTGGGAGCCCTCCTGTGGTCAAAATCATGAGCTATTCTTCTGGTTGTTACCCCAAATCCGATGTAGTCAATTCCATTTTAGACTTTATCCTTGGAGTATTCATTGAGAAAAGTTCAGTCAGTTAAGGAAACAAAAAGTTTAGATGGTTTCCTGGCATTTTGGTGGGTCAATCTCATTACATCTCACTCCCCTTGGCCATTATCTGATGCTGTCCACATCTCTTTTCCAAGGTTGGGTACTGCCTGACAATCTGCCTGTTACTTAATCTTTTTCCCTCCATACTCCTGCTCCCTGTTTGCTGTCCTTTATAGGCTTCTACCTGCTCTGATCTAATCGGGTTCTCATCATCAGTCTGCCTCAGAATCTTCCAGTTGTGCAGTAAATAACGTAATCCACACAAATTCTGAGTTTACTGTCTTGCAGGTTGGAGAAGTATGTGATTCCAAGGGCTTTGGTGTGCTCAGTTCTAATGTTGTGCTAAAGTTGTAGAAAAGGTGCTCCATTTCCTCAGGGGCTTCATTTTGTGGCCTTTGTAGAGCCCCTCAGGAAAATTCTGCTTCCACATGGGGAATTGCTTCCTTTTTAACAGCATTTCACTGTACATGAGAAGCAAAACTGTTAGGAATCCTGAGCAGGTCTATGAGGGAGTAGGAAAGGGTGAGGTAAAAATGAGGAAGGGCAAGAGGAGAAATGGCTCCTTTGCTTTTGCCTGTAGTGGGGCTGACTCTGAGTGGTTTTTCCTGCTGTAAATTAAAGGGGAGAGCACCCACAGGGCTGGGCTGTCTCACACCCTTTCACCTGGGGGCTGTGGCACAGATCCCAGCGCAGTCCATTGCAGATATTGGATATTCACTGCACGGAGGGACTGCAGAGAAACTCTGAGATCCTCAGCCCTTCCCTCTCTGCCCTGGAATTTGTAAAGGCACTTGGGTATTCATGAGGGTAAATACTTCAAGGCTTGCCATTTGTAAGATAATATAGCACATACCACAAGGCCTTGAAAAGGATTTGAAGCTTCTAGGTGGTGCTACTGTTACAACATTTGAAGATACAGAGGGTCATGGAAAATCCCACCCAAAATTTCAGCATCAAGTATGCACTGAGTAAGCCTCACAAAGGCTAGTTTAGGATGGGGCAGAGTTTGGAGCTTTGTTTTTACCATAAGCTTTACCTGACAGAAAAAGAAGTATGCCAAACTCCACAGCCTTAAAGGCTGCATTTCTGAATTTCATTCAAAAGAGTGTACAAATACTTTCAGCAGTGAGTTTCTGAGATCACTGCATCCCAACTGGATGCTGAAGGCAGCTGGTGTAGGAAACCTCGAGTAAGAGCTGCAGCAGGCAGCTGGGTTTAAGCTCTTGGCCTCACTGCTCTAAGTGAAAGCTAAATCCAGAACTGTAATGATAAAAAATGGCAAGTCTTAATGTGTTCATGGTCAGATTTTATCTTCTTATCCTTTTTGTCAACATCATTCTTATCCTAACAAGCTCGCCTTCCTCACTGGTATTTAAATAATCCACCCACTCCTTTCCAAAATATTTTTTTAGTTGGTTGTTTTTTTGATTTTTGGGTTGTTTCATCTGTTTTTTTAACCTGCAAGCACATTTCTTCTGAATAAGAAGCTGTTGCAACTGATTCCTGGCAAAGAGGCTAATTTAACATTTGTATTTATTTTGTGAATTTAGATTCATGTGAGCACATGGCTACATTTATGCCCTGGGTACCCTTGCTTAATTCTAGTTCCATGATATAGATGTCATAGAGAGGACTCTATTTTCCATTCTCATAATTAAATGTACACTAGCAAATAAAGCTTGCACAAAGACAATAATTCTTCAGCAGCCACTCAGTCCATCCCACATAATTTAGTGTGAGTTTTTGCCTAGGGATATATTCTTGTGTGACTTCCCAGAGTGGTTTAACAAGCCACCACCTCCAGCACAAGGTTAAATTTCTTGGTGTGGCAGATGTTGTGATATTCCTGGGCTTTGGACACAGACCTTCAGCTGCGCTGAACTGGCTGAAGAAGTTACTGCCTCCTCTTCTGGCAAGGGTTCTTGTTTCCTCAGTGCCTGCAGAATTGCTTCCCTCTAACCCACTCCAGAAGAAGGAATAGTTTATTTCACTAAAGAGTTTAAAAGCTAGAGTTCTACTCACATGGCTCATTTTACTTGAAATGGCTTAGGAAGCAACACAGGATATGCCTAATTAGAAAACAAAAACATGGTAATTAGTGATGGAATGACTGAGATGATCTAGTGGGGACTAAAGATATTTTCATTTGAGACAGCTGGAATTAGGTGACATGATACTTCACAGCCCTTATCTGCTTAAGTCACAAAGCAGCCTGATTATTTTTATATCACCTTTACTAATGCTTCAAATAAATTCAGTTACCCATATTGGTGCAGACTCGTGGCAGCTGTCCTGTATGAGGCAGCTGAGTCTGTTAGACAATGCATTGCCACCCAAAAATACCTCTTTACCACTTAGCACCTGTGTCTCCTCTGCTCAGCACATCCCCTGGCACTTCACCCTGGGGCTGCTCCCAAAAGCAGTAATGAGGGCTCAGCTGAGGAGCTGCCAGGTGAACAAAGTGAACCTCTGTTGCTGTTCGTGAAAAGTAGAAATGAGGCTGTCTGTAGAATATTTCTCTACAGATCTGTATTATCAGCTGCAGTGGGACAAAGCTAAGGAACCTTCTGTTTCGTTGTGCTTCCTTCTAACTAGCTGTGTCCGTGCTCAGTGCAGGGAGGATGACTCTAAAGCTCCCTTCCAACCCAAACCATTCTGTGATTCTATGACTCTATGATTCTATGATTCTACGATTCTGTGATTTTAAGCATCTCTTGCTTAAGTGAGCTTCAGTCCAAAGCAAGAGGACTTCGCATGTTTTGAAATTATCATTTTAAGGCAGTTGCCTGAATACCTAATTGCTCAATTAGCCACATGACTTGATTTTTAATGGTGCTGTTTCTGTGGACTCCGATAGGATTCCTTACTTGCTCATAGGCCTGAAAATAAGGTTCTGACACTGCACAGCTCTATTCAGCACAGCATTTCAGGAGCTCCCTAAGTCCAGGTATTTGTTTAATGCAGCTGCTGGGAATGCTCTGTGTGTGAAAAATATACTCTTCTCGGGAATGACAAGTATTTCTGACCCAGTGATATGATTGCATCATTTGTGTGATCTACCTTCAACAACCTTTGTCTCCATGGACTTATTTCAACTCATATAATCAGTAGGTAAAAATCTGGGCCCAACAGGTGCAGTAAATAGCAGTGATGTTCTACCCAGCATTCCCTTTGGAGGGAACCTTCACAGACGCATCAACAGAGCTGCTAGGAGGAAGCAGAAGATGCAAATTCTGGGTGTATATTTTGGCATCTATACAGGTTTTTCAAGTCCTGTATATGGCACTTTTCCGAAAGGAAACAACCAACCTTGAGGAGATACGGGTTGATAGAAATGAGAAATGAAATTTCCACATCTTCTACCACACCAGACACCAGTGATGGAAAATCCTTGTTAGATGATCTTACTCTTGCCTTTGCAAATGTCCCCTGTCCTCATTTAACTTTAAATGAGCCAGGAGCTGGTTTAACCACTTCACTGGCAGCTTGTTCCCCTTTCCCAATCTTCCTTCTTCGAACTTTTGTTTCTGCATCAAACATTTTCTTTGGTGCTTCACACCTTGCTTCCAGCTGAAGATCCTCTCACTGGACCCTCACAAGCCCATTTTAGGCAATGCCTTTTTTTCTGTTCACTTTTTTTTGCTTTTTCAGTGGGAATACTTTCAAGGCTGAAAGAACAGAAGAAGCCATTTTTGCAGTACTTCACTGCAAGTGTCAGTGTATGCGGAATCTCTCTTTCAAAATGTTTTTAGCATTTGAATGAAAAAGCTGCTGCTATTATCTGATTCATCTGTGTTTTCTTTGATACCCTGTATTTGCAATGTAAAACGCAGTATTTCCCTCTGAAAGGTGCTTAATCTCTTCCTGCCTTTCATCCTGGTCTTATGCTGAATCATTGTTAGATCATGACTCTCCACTGTGGATTATTTTTTGTCCTCCCTATCTAGGTAGAACATTGTCAAGCCATTTATGAGCAAATTTATTGAGGGAAAAAGATTAGTTTTACGCTGGGTCCTGCATGTGGTTTAAACTTGGCATTGTCCTGGTTACCCAAGCTGTACAAATTAGTAAATTTATAAGTATAAAACCGTCCCAAGAAGTTCCTTTCAAACCAAAAGGAATTTTAGCGCTCCAGTCCTTTCTAGGAAAGATGAGTATTTAATGTCAGCATAATTTTTTTGCAATGATCTCTGACTGGAACAGCAAAACAGATAGAATCATATTAAATAACTGTTGATTCTTTCTGGCCTGGCCAGTTACTCAAACCTCTGGAGTCTCAAAGCTGATTGAATTAAGAGGAAGAACCAGTAATGTCATTCTTCTGATACTGCTCATTTCCAGGAAAGTCTCCTGGAATTTAGCCTGGCATTTGAGAAGATGGGTGCAGTGAGAGACAGGATGGCTGTGGCACACCCAGTGACTCTGAGATGCTCTGAAAATGCCAAAGCCATCGACACAGCACCCCAGGGCACCCCAGGGCATCCCAGGGCACAGGATGAGCACAGCACATCTACCATCTGCTGGGACCAGAGCTGCCTCCAGAGCCTCTGAAAGCCACAGCTGAGGGACAGCAGTGAACAAGTCTGTAGTATGGAAGCTGCTTAGACAAATTTCCCATCTGAAAATAGAAGAGGAAACATGATCTTGAAGTGAAATTAAAAAGTGTTTTTCGAGGTAATGCTGGATTCTAGAAAAGGAAAAAAACCCTTCTCATCATCTATTCTCTTTCTTAACACTTTTTTATAGACACTTAACCCTTCGCAGAACTTCTCCTTGGCAAAATACTGGGGTATTGCACAATGGATGTGTTGTACCAACAGCCTTGGCTTTAAACATATTCCAGTGATTGGAATGTGGGATCAATCAGTTGTATCAAATCTCTGTGTGTGTGTAATCCAGTAGGATACTTAAATGTGTGTTTAGCTCACATCTCTGTACTTAAATCCCTCTGATTTTTGAGGGCACTTGATCATGTGTTTAAAGCTGCAAAGCATTTTTCAACATTGGGTTTTCTTTTGGGGGAGAAGTACATTGGGGTGTAGAAAAAAGTATTTATAAACAGTGAATCCTTTCACGTCTTTTGGCTTGCCTGCTGTGTCCTACTGCAGCCTCAGAGTAGGTCCCAGACCTGACTGAGGTCTGTTCTAAGAGAATTCCTGTTACCCTGGTAATAGGAGGCTTTGTATTAAAATCTGTTTGATCTCTTACACCATGAATTATAAGGCTGAACTCTTCTACATAGTGATACCTGCTGTGGCTATGATACATGTTCCCTTTGGAAAGAAATCACAGTTTCCAGTTTTCCAAGTCTGTCTAAACATGTCCTTGGCAAATCACTTAATCATTACTGCAGTTCCTAACCTGTGCTAAAAATAATGCAGATTGATTTTCCAGGATGGTAATGTATTGTTGTAAACAACCTTGATCTTTATAAGTATGTACTATGTCTGCCATCTACAAATTATATGTATAAAGGTACTTGCTCAATGCATTTCTGTGTAACCTCTGCTTGCTGGAATATAATTGTTTCCTCCATTGAAGTTTATTCCAAAATGCATGACTTTAGGAGGCTTCTTGGTTGTTTTTTTTTGTTCTCTAAGTGTGCTCATGTGCAATCAATTTTCATATTCTCTGATTATCCAAAATAGTTTATAAAAGGAAATGAGAAAACAATGGTGGATCTCAAGAGTGCCTGCAAAGTAGTAGTGATTAGTTTTCAGTGAGCTTAGCAGTTCATGATCTACCAGTGAGCTTTCAGTAAGAAACAAAGCCAGCAATCTTTGTCTCTTGATGGGATGTTTGGTATTATAAATTATTGAAAAATATAAAAATTTACTTTTATTTTGGTTAGATGAAGTGCCTCGGTCTGAGGTACTGGAAGTTGAGAAAAATGTTTCTGCAAAATAAGGAGGGAGGGGGGGAAAGGGCAAAATAGACTTTTGCATTTTAATTCCTGTCTTGATATGGGCTGCCTTGTAGTGTTTGTACTGGTGCTGGTTTAACTCACAAGTTTCAAAGCTTATTAAAGAACCTCTTTATCTCTTCTAAGCCCAGACACTTAACTTGCAAGCGCTTTACAAAATATGGTTTTACCCTGTATTTTAAGTGGTACATTCATCTCAACTGACTTCTCTTTGTATAAATGAAACTTTACGTGTTGAACCTTGGAAGATTTTTAGGCACTTAATACTTAAAATTGTTCTTAAAGAATCTTTAAATGTTGAATTAAAATCTCTCTTTTCAATGTGGTAAAAGTTAAAATACATGCATAAGAGGTATTAAGTTGTAAAATGTTAAGTAGCATCTAGGCCAAAGATATAAATACTAAGATGACATATTTTCATATACCTGTTAATCTGTTTCATATATACCTCTCAGTCTATTTTTTACCTGTTTTGTTCAAATGTACAAGCAAAGCTAATGTGTTAGGAAAACAAGATGACCGCAGAACATGAGAATTCAGGCAGCAGCTCATGGGCTTTTCTTCTTAGCGGAGAGGCTCAAATCAAATCCCTTTTGTTTCCCACCTTACAGGATTAATTCAGGACATTAAAATAATTTTTTTCTGAACTTTTTAGTAGAGAAAGTCTCGCAGCTAAAATTTTATTAAGCAATGCAAGGCATATCTTAGAGTAGCAAGTTTTCATTAGTAATGTTCCTTGAAATAATTCTTAGAGTGAGAAACAGCTATATGCTCAGACAGGATTTACACCCGGAAACATGTCTGAACAGTTTCCAAAGAGATCCCAACTACTTTGCTCCCACATACCTTTGTCTTTCTCTGGGAAATGCTGTTGCAGCCACCTTGGCAGGCTACAAGGTTCAGGTGAGAGAGCTCACCGAAGAGACCAGTCATAAGAAGGGAAGAAAATCCCAATACACAAGGGAAGGCCCTGCAGTGGACCCCACCAAAAGCATCACTCCTTGAGCAACACAAGGGTGGCAAATAAAAGCTCATTGAGCTTTCTCTCCAGTCTTTATTTCTGTGTAGAAATTTATAGAAATGGGGCTATATATCCATATCCCTTTCTTTCCAGGGCTTGCACGCCCCTCTGAGAAGTTTGCCCCACTGCCTCCCAAGGGTCCCCATGGGAGCTGCGGTGGCAGCGGCAGGAGTGGCTCCTGGACCAGCTGGGCAGGGAGGCAGGGAGGAGGCGGAGCAAGCCATGCTTGAGTACAATATTTGTAAATTATCTCTACAGATGCTTGTACCACAATTTGGAAATCCCATCTTGTAAACAAAAGGAAAAAAGGACCTCGCATCCAACCTGTATGAAATTCATGGCTCCAGGTCACTATTGGCTGAGGGCAGTCAAGAACCAGAGCAAGGGCTTTAGCCAGCTACAGCCTCAACCACAGCCTCAGCTTTGCTTTGTGGGGTCACAAAATCATAGAATTACTTAGGTTGGAAAAGACCTTTAAGATCACCGTGTTCAACATAATGGTCATTTCTCACTATTTCCCCTCTGGGCTGTCGCTTAAGTGTAGCAAAAACAGGCAGCAAAGCTCTGTTTTCCAGAAATGTGTCTATGGTTGCATTTCTTTATTTTCTAGCTGCAACTATCTTAATATTTTTTGGTTGTGTGTGGTTTGGTTTTTTTGTTTGCTTTTTTTTTTTTTTTTTGTTTGTTTGGTTTGGGTTTGTTGTTTTCTTTTCTTTTCTTTTTTTTTTTTTTTTGATCCTGAGGAGGATGTTCGATGAAAATACTATTTTAAGGCTTCTCATAGGTGGAACTTCCTTTTTTTCTTCATCTATGAGTAATATTCAATGAAAAAAAACTTGTCTGGAGAGGGTGGAATTGCAGCAATGGGTGAAAAGCCCTTGGTCTGGTTTTGAGCCTTGTCTTGAGGTGATGTTAGCTCTTAGAAAAGTAGGTGGTACCCAATGATCTTGGAGGATGTGTGCCTTTTTCTGAAAATGAGTGCATCCAGATGCCAGAGCAGCTTCTGAACTCCATGGCCAGGCTTTACTGGAAGAGCAATCATGACAAGAAAGCTCCAAGGAAATTTGGGATTAAATTTAAAAAGACTGTAAACAAATTTCACTCCTGCTCATTGAGACCTTATGGCTAGGTCCTTTCCATCAAGCCTAGGCTTAGTCCTGCCATGTCGTGCCAGCTTCTTAAGTTGCATCCAGCCTTCCCAGTCCCCTCTTGGCACCTGAGAGAAGCATCTTGCTGCATGTCGCAACTTCTGCTCTCTTGAAGGGCTCCTGCTTTGCCAGGCGAGGATATTCCCTCTACTCACCACATACTCTGCCTACAGTTTTCTCCCCTTCTCAGGATTTTTGGAGAAAATCTCACCTGCCCATCTGCCCTCCCCACAAATGACTCTACCTGACCCACAGCACACGAGGGATGTTTGCCAGGACGAGGCAAACTGGTAGCATTTTTCTCTGTCATTCAGCCAAATCGTTTCAAAAGAACGTAACAAATTCACATTGGACAAGCTGTGAGCCAAACACATACCATCGCTCACAGCAATTTAAAACCACTGTTCTCATGCCTGACTTCTTGGAAATCATCATAAATGCCATGGTTTAAGTTAGCACAGGAGGCTGGACTTTGGGGTCACTTTAAGGATTCCTCTTGGGGGCACCTGCACTGATATCAAGAGTTTTTCAAGGGTGGGTATCAGGCTGCATTAAAGGCTAAATGAACTGGCAGAAAGCCTACAAAACACAAGGGTGTCTGTGCAAGGTCCCAGGTCCTGCCAAGTTGGAGCCTGGGGGGATGGACATGAAGGCTGAGAGCACTTTGTGCTGGCCCCACTTATGGTGTCCATCTCTGCCTGATCCGCTGCTGCCCAGGCACTGTCATGCAGTCCAGAGGCCTGGGGTCAGCGCTCAACACATTTGGCCTTGGGTAGGTCATGCCTGTGTTGCTTTTGGGGCTCCTGAGGTGCCCAGAGAGCAGCTTTGCAACTGAGTCTGTGCTGCTGTGGCGTTTGCATAGGGCTTGGCAAATCTGCCACAGGGGAGGGGATCTCCTGATGAGCATCTGTCTCCATCACCCTGCACAGCTGATGATGTGGCCTTCTCACAGGCATCCTCTGAGACCCCAGGAGCACTGTTTGCCTGACCTGGGGTCTGTGGTGGGACAGGGCTCTGCACGCAGCCAGGAAAGGTCCATCTTCACACCTTCCCTGATGTGCACTGGCCCCTGGATCTTGCTGCCTGCCTCAGAGACACCGCAGTGTTCCTTTGGGTCAGCATTTCTAAACACATTTAACATGTAACAAATTGAATTTCTACTGTTGCATTACTTCCCCCCCATTCTTCAGTTCTACATCAAAATCTCCTTATGGAGATTTAAGTGTACAGTGAAAATATTATGACCTTTATCAACAACAAAAACTCATAGAACTATGATTCTGTGATTCTTCCACTTATACTATCTAACAGTAAATAATTACAACACTTAGGAGGCCTTTTTCCTCTGATATGTTTAGGAAAAAAAAGACCCTCCCTGCTATCATTTCAATGGCCAACTCTCCTCTTTTGTATTCCACTGTTTCCCATCATCTACTTTTGCTGGTATCTGATACACAGTTGGTATCAGCAGTTCCTTCCTTTTTAATAATGATATATGTGGGTTTTGTTTGTTTAATATTTTGTTGCTGGGTGAATTGTGGAGGGGGATTGTTTGTGGAGTTTTTTGCAAAAGCTGATTTAATTTCCTCTCTAAGCCAGCTTGTGCTTTTGTTTTGTTTTGCTTTTGTTTTTAACTCCACTTGACCTCTTTTGTGCAATGTGAGAATGTGCCTTTTGGGGCACTTTGTAAATTGTGTTTAAATAGTTCCCAATTATCACTCACATTTTTCCTGTTTAAATTCTTTCTCTGAAATAATTTGGCTCATAATTGCTTTCAGCTTTGTGTAATTTGACTTCTTGAAAGCCCTAAGTACATAGAATTGCTGGTGTGGATTTCATTCTGTCTGCATTCAATTAAAGCAAAACGGCTTCTCCAATTATTTCCTTTGTCAAGACAACCCAGTGCTGGGACTGTCTCCAGTAGGGGCTGTATTTCTTATATAAGTTTCTGTAGGTGTTGTTACACGTCTGTTCCTGTAAGAATTGTGTATTTGCACAGGAACAGATGTTCCTGTTGTATTTTCCTCCTTGTCTCTGGGGATTCCCTCTCTTGCTTCTCAAGCTGAAGGTGTTCCTTGATGCTCTCTGCCATGATCATGTGTGGCCTGCCTGTTTTCCATCACTAGTAAGGAGCACTGAGAGAAGAGTGGAAGATTTGTGATAAATGTCAAATTAATGTTTCTCCTTGCCTTATTGTGGACAAAGTAAAAGAGAAGTTGTGAAATTGTGAAATTTTGCTTCTCAGAGCCCCAGCTTTTCACAGCCGTTTGGTGCAGGAGAGCAGGGCCTGCCATGAGACTCACCAAAGAGATTATTACCATTATGCTTTAATGCGTTAACCTGGTTTGATTTTGGGGCTGAACCTTCTTCCTAACCCCCTTTTGATTATCTATCACGAAGAAGAACCGCAGGAAGAGTGGTGTGGAAGGACACACCCCCCAGGAGGCAGGAAAGGGGTCAGTGTGGGAGCCTGTCCATGTGAATTGGTGGTGGAGACAACTGTAGAGGTCGAGAAGAGCCACGTTCAGCTCACTGTTCCATTTGAGGAGCTCTGTTTCTCCCCTGTGCCACTGCCTCTCTGCAGGCACATACCACAGCTCTCATGGTATGGGCTGACCAGCCTGGGATGTTTCCTGGGCTCCTGATGGTGCTGATTCCCTGTAAACGAACAATGAGCATTCCCCAGCTTTGTAGCTGTGGCTCCTTGTCTTGGGTTCCAGATGTAGTGAATGTTTCGGTAAAATAAATTGACATGTTTTTAAAGAAAAGATGAGACCCCCACATGGCAGCCTCTGAGTTAGAAGAGAATTTAAATTAGCTCTCCTGTGTCTATTGTGAGCTTCTGTCCCTGATGTTCTGAAAGCTAACACAACATAACATTTATTCAGCCACAAAGTATTTATTTGGTTATTCTTTTTGCCAAGGAACTTGATTGTTTCTTGTGTGCGTTCAAACTTCTCAGCCATATTTCATTGCCAAGCATCCAAGATTTTAATTTAATAATCTTAATTTGGTCCATAAAATCTGCATGTTTCATAGGAGAAAAATTTTATGCCAAAAGAGCCACTAATGAAAGTTGATAACAGCCTTGCACAATGAAAGGAGGCATGGCATGGGGTGAACTAAAAGCCCCTTTAAAACCTTATATGGTTGTTTCCTTCTGCTTAGCTTAAGGCTCTATTCATTTTAGACTGAATGGTGTCTCTAGTTCTAAATTCTAATTTTTCCCCCTCCAGGAAAGCATTGATCAGTATCGTTACCTGGGTCACCACGTTGGATCTCAAGCACTGCTGCTGTTTACTCCTTCCCCAGAATGCTAACTTTGGTTTATGTACACATCATTAGTAATCCCTGAGGCCTGACTATTTTTTCCAAACAGTATGATGAAAGTAATTTTCAGTGTTCTTGCAGTAAAAGTCCACAGTATCTTCAAAAGCACAGCTGCTGAAGCAATGTATCCTATATTCACAAAGATTAATCTGTATGGTTTAAACATCATTGCACAGCAAGGGCAATTGTTGTAATAGTTGCAAGTTGATCAGTCTCAGAGTTTGTTCTTGGTTCCAAATTTCTGGACAAATTTTTCTATGACAAATTTAAAAAAATCCTTTGTGCATATGATAGAGAAACCTTCAGTGCTTGCTAAACACAGGTATCAGTGGCTGTAGCTTCTTGGAGAGTGGGGTAAAAAAGCAACAACTAATATGAACCATAACAAACTGTGAAAAAAATCTGTGTGGTTTAAGAAATGTCTTGGTTATGACTGTCTCTGTTTCAGAACAAGCCTTTGTTTCCTAGTCACCATATGTCCCCACATCCTGATAAGGCTGGTGCAGATAAGCAAAACTGGCTCTGAACTGTGATTTCCTTTTGCCCAGTTTGCTCTGGTTTCAGGCAGGGTGAACTGAACCAATGAAAATGATGATTTCAAGCACATTTTCCTGTGTAATTAAGAAGATGGTTTAACCACAGCAGCTGCAGGGGTTGAATTGTGGCTCTCGAGTCCCTGACTGCTGACCAAGCCACCCTGGCAGTATCAGGAGCTGCTGAACTTTTCTGCCTGGCATGGGGAGGCAGGACACCATCGCTGTTTGTGGGAAAGAAGTGGAGTGCTGGGTCCTTGGTCAAGGTCCCCCCTGCCTTGGTGAGGACAAGCACAGGGTAATGGGGCAGCCTGGGGGCAGTGCCCTGGGGCTGCTGGCCACAGCTTTGTTTGGTGGGCTCAGTCCGAGAGATATTAGCTCTCTGAGGTGGTCCTTCAGCTGCAGCACCCCTTTGACACATGGGTTCAAGGATATTTATGCAATTTAAGACACAGGAGAAGGTCAGTAAGCAAGGCAGTACATCAGTGAAGTGTTTTAACCTCCTGGAGTTAGGGACAGGAGATGTATCTGAAGACCCTGTCTACACTGATGTGGACAGTCCCACAGAGGGACTTTAAAATAAGAGTTCCTTTTAAGGTCTCTGGGAAAGTGAAAACTAAGTGGAGCTTGGGAGTTCAATCCATTGCTTCTTCTGAAATGGATTTTTTTTTTAGGTCTGGATTAAAACAAATTCAAGGAGAAACTACTGTGAAAATTTGTGGCAGGCCTCAGAGGAACTGTTTGTGGGGGAGAAAGTGTGGGGAGATCCCACCGTATGCCAGATCAGCTGCTGAGGCAAGTTGGAAGAAAGAAATTTGCATCCAAAACCTGCCCCAAAACAGTACAAAAAATAGTTTGTAAGTCTCCTTGTCTGAGAGGTCACAATGGGCATAGTCAAGAGATGGAAGGAAGTTGGGAAGAGTAAATAAGGAGAAGAATGCAGGGGGATAGAGGTGAACTAAATATGCACCACTTAGTGCCCTAGAGACTCACAAACAGTTTATGTAGCTCAACGAGTCTTGAGATACCTAAGGAAATATCATCTCAGTGAGCAGTGCTGTGCAGTTGACAAACATTTTTAGGGGGGACCCAAATAAAGCTGGATTTCTTTTTTTGTGGGTTTTTCTCTTTTCTTTCTCTGTTTTTGGATTTTCACAGGCATTCTGAATTCCTCAAGGAGCTTCCAGGACGAAATGAGATGAGATTAGGTCTGGTCTTCATTCTGTACTTCCTCCAAGCAGGACCTGAGGTATCATGAGTAAAACAGACTTTGTGTTATTTGACCCATAAGCTCCCAGATTCCAAAAACAATCTGTGAAAAAGATGAAAAAAGAAAATGTACAAAGGTTTGTTCACATGTATACCCCTGTCAAGAAGATAAGAGCTGTCTCTCTGCTCTCGGAGAGCTGCAAGGCTGCAGAAGGACACACACAGAGCCATCAGCTCCCTGGAAGCTGAGCTGCCTTGCCTTCAGCGCCCCGTGGAGCTGTGCCAGCCCTGTTTGGGAGCTGGGCTGTGGTGAGGAACACACTCCTGTGCTGTCCCTGTGTGTGACAAAGCTCACGATCTGCACTAGCAGCTTTCTGCAGCTGGCTCTGACACGGAGCAGGGCTGGGAGTGCCTCTGAGCATCACTGGGTTCAAGTCATATGCTTGGAAGCACTGGAAGCAAAAGTAGAGAATTTTTTTTTCTTTTGCCCTGGAGGGACTTAGGATTGTTTCATTAGATGTCACATTCATTTCTCAGGCACCGAGGCTGAGCAGTGCTGGAACAGCACATTGTGTGGAGTGCCATGGGCAAGCATTAGCATCAGCACAGTGTTTGTGTAAACCAAATATACATGATCTTCTTGAATAAATAACATCCATGGCTCTTCTATGTCATGAAGCCATGTGCTACTGACATTTTTTTCCCCAGGAGTACCACTTTACTCAGCTCTATTCTTTTTTCTCAATAGAAGGTCAAAGATACAGAAGAATAAGAAAAATTTCTGCTACAACACAGCAAAATTGCGTTGGTTTATTGGCTCAAATCCATTCTTGAAATAACTTCGTCTCTTTCCTTCACTAATGTTGCACAAGAGATAAATTTGTCTCCACAGGCTTGGCCCGGGAGTACTGCTGCTGTTTCCATGTGTCAAACAGTTTTTTAGGGGTGGTATGCAACATCTTCCTCTCTGCAATCTCTTTTCCAGAGTTTTTAATCTTACTTTTCCTTGCTCCCTCCCTCTCTGTGTTTGCCTAAGTGAGATGCCTGTTGCAGCACTGGGATGGAGGCGTAGGGTCAAGAGAACAGAACATGTAATCATCACTCCTTGCCCTGGTTTTTGGCCCTGCCACTGATTTTCTGTGCAATTTAGAGCAACTGACCCAACCTTTCTGTATTCAAACAGGAACGTGCCATTTGCTTCCCAAGCAGCCACAAAAGCTGTCCAAAGAGCCTCACCTAGTCCAAACTGGAAAGTGCCAAAGATGAGTTTCACATACAATTTCTTCTGAGCTTTTCAATGCATTTGCAAGGGTTCACCTTAGGGATGGTCAAGGAGCTCCAAAGAGGCCCACGCACTCCTTCTGGCAGCTTGAAATCCTCCTTTCTTTCCTCTGTGATCTTTGCATAATCTAAGCCTGTTGCTGCCTTGGGGACTTTCCTGGTGTTTATCTACCTCTCCATGAGAGTGTAAGGACAGGATTAAAGTTTCCTTTCCAAAGGCACCATGGAAGCCTCAAGTGTGTTAGTATTAAAGAATATGTCCCTTACAGAATGCCTACCCTGCTTCATGGGGTCACGGCTACCCTATTTGTACTGAGTAAACTTGTTTAGACACAGTTTGGGCTTTTCTACCTTGTGGTATCCACCTACACCCTGAACGAAAAGGTTGGCTTTCAAGGTGCACTGGGCTTCTGAGCACGGCTCTGAGCAGTGCTGTGCAGTCCTCAGCAAGGTCATCTATAGATAGTTAAGGCATTTCTGCACAGCACCTCACTGTGTCCTGCAGATAAACCCTCTGTGTGTGTGAGTACGTGTGTGTGCATGTGTCACAGCAGGTTAAACAAGCGTCTGCTATTCACAGATCACTGTGTAATTAGAGTTTGGATGAACCTGAAAACATAAACCAAGAATTCAAGGATGCCCAAAGCATATAAGAAAACTGTATTTGGGCAAGACTCTAAGTAATCATTTGTGGCTGGAGATCTCTGGTTTGCACTGCTCCACCTCCTCTAAGTGAGGAGGAGAACCAGGCCTTAAAATACAGACTCACAAGACTCAGAGACTTGAAAGGCAGCCTGGCCCATAACTAGTTAAACAATGAAGCAAATAAGAAGGCGAGCAATTAAACTTTTTTATGAGTAGCAGGAGAACCATTGATTGTGAAATTTATTGGTAGCCAAGTTTTCCTCCCTTCCCTACCACTTATAATTATGCCTTAATTGTAGCTACTGCCTGTGGCACAAAGCTCATACATACAAACAAGTCCCAGGATATGCTTCAAAAAATACACTGTATGGGAGACATTAGCAGGAAGACAATCAGGAGCTGGAATAGCGTTCCCACGTGGAAAGCTGCGGGTGGTATAAAGAGCTCTGTATCCATATGGTTAGTTATGCATAATGTCTTTGTAATGGCATTAGTACCCCTCCATTGCTTTTTCTGGCACATGCTTAGTCTTGAGTCGGTTGGACTGATAATTACCAAATTGTGGTTTGCAGACCACTGGTGGTCCCCAATCTTACGGTAAGTGGTCCACAGCTGGGCTGCAGAACCAAGCTGAGCAGCTTTCAGTTGTGTTTTCAATTAAAAGTTTGATGATACAGGGTACATGGTGGTCCATAAGAGGGTCTTAGCATTAATGGTGGTCCCCATTACTCTAAAAGTTTGGAAACACTGGCTTAAGCAATTATGCAGATTAACAGTCTATTTGTTTTATGTTTTTGAAGTTAAATGTTACAGCATGTCCTCTCATATGTTGGGAGCGGTGTTGCCTGCTCTGCTTGTCAGTTTTAAAAATAAAAGTATCATGAAGCATGACAAATGTTTCTTCGTGTTTTTGCCTTCCCAGATTTATTTAGCTCATCATTTCATATGTACTACTGTATTCACCTATCAGAAGTATTTGTTCAAAAACCCATAGTATTTTGGGAAGAAAACAAGAGGGATGTTTTTCCCATTTTGTTCAGTTAAGTGGGAGTTGGGCAGATTCAGGGTATAGAGCTGAGAAGCAGAAAGACTTTAAAGACAGTCATTGCAGTCTATTCCCAGAGGTTAAGCTGGGTTAAAAAAGGAGATTAATCTTACTTTATTGGGGAAGTTTTGTTGGATCTTTTATTACTTCCTTAGGTTAAATACTGGAAAATTTTCTAAAAGGGAAAGTACCTCAGTTTAAACTGGATATTTAAGATTAGGCAAAGGCAAAATTTGTTTGATCATTATAAGCTCTGGGCTAGAGGCTTACAACTCCTAAGAAATTACAGCTTTGTCATCCAGCAAATGTGAGTAGCCTAAGGCTGTACCTTCAGCTAGGGGTGGCTCTCCTCCCACACCTTGCTGATTACCACAGTGTCCATCTTTCAAAACCATGGCTCCCCTCAAAGAGCAACTTTTTGGTGACCAACTCTAGACTGTTCTGGACTGTGCAAGCTGCATTTTTCTTGTGAAAACTGCAGGAAAAAAGTTCAGAATTCCTTGCAGGAGAGGAAGAGCACAAACATGACCTTTTAGTTCAGGGCAGAGGGCATTTATCTGGGAAGGAAGTGGCCTGGCTTCTCCTCTCTACCTCCAGAGCTGTTCTCATATTTTATCCAATGCCTGGTAACATTACAGAGCAGAGACAGGAGCAGGGGACAGCAGGGACGGTTCCATCTGCCCAGAGACTTCTGACCTCCTCTTGCTTTACTTATCCCCCACTGAACATGGAGCAGGGCGAGTTCCCGCCAGGTCCTGAGACTGTGCTTCCCAGACAAATGTTTTCGTTGCTAAGATATAACTCATGAGACAGCAGTGTCCCTGCCCTTGTCACCTGAAGGAAAGCAGAATTGTTATTGTGTGTGTAGAGGTGGCTGAATCTGCTGTCTGGTGGTCCCACAGCAAAGCTGGCACATCAGTCTGAACCTCTGAAATGGTTTAGGAGGTTCAAAGCTCAGTTTTGGCATCCCAGTTAATTTCAGGTATCAGTGAACTGTTCAGCTGCTTCCTTTGATAAGACTGTACACAGCCAAGACTGTCTAAAATCTATGTCTGTAAAGTAATCCAACTTCAAACTGAAATCCTTTGCCACTGCCGTAAAACAGAAGGTTCAGAGGTCTTTAGCAAGCACCGTCCTAGAAATAAGTTTTGTTTGGTGCTTTTTCCTTTCTTACTGGAATATGCTGCTGACATTCTCCATTAGGAGCCCTTTTGTTAACTTCCAGCCTAAACTTCATTGCCAGCCTGTGCCCATGTGCTCTTGAATGAGGTTTTCTACTTCTCTGTGTTTATAGAGTGTAATCATAGTGTTTCTCCATGAGTGTTTGCTCCAGGCTAAGCCAGATGCTTCTAATATTGTCTTGTAAGGCAGGCATTCCTGCTGCCTGTTTCCTTCATAGCCCCTCTAGCTCAAAATCAACTTTTATGAAAATGGATATTTAAGGAAAAAAATGCATATCAAGTACTGTTCCTCCAAACAAAAATCTTTTACCTGTTCTGATTGAAACCTGGAATATTGGTTGTATTCTGTACTCACAGAAATACTTCTTCTTCTGTATGCTGTGTGTATGCCTGGCTGCCTCACTGTAGCAGCTGGAATACATGTCAGTCATTCTTCCCTTCTGTTGGTCTCAAATCACAATCCCATGCTCTCTGTCAAATATTCTCAATCCCCAAGATGTACAGCTTTGCATTATATACCATAAGGTTTCAACCTGTTTCTGCTCCTCCAGTTCCCAGGCAATCCAAGTCTCCCTTGGTACTGCTTGGCTCTCTCTGTGGCTGACCAGGACTGGCAAGTCTGAGGCTCTCCCTGAGCTGTGTAAGCCAGGGCCAGGCTCACTGAGCATCTGCACCTTGCTGCAATAAAAGCAGGGGCAGGTCCCAGCATTTTGGGACAGTAAAGCAAAGCAGTATGAAGCCACTTTGTATGGACTCCCCATGTAGATCAATATCTTGTTTTAATTTCCCCCAAACCAGAATGCTCTTTGGTTGGCCAAAACACCGTGGTTTTCTTGCTGGATCTGAATGGCTTTGCAACTTTCAAATCCCAGAGGCTGGACAGTCTCAGCTGCTGTTTGTTAGGCACAAGTGCTATCACATTTCCAAGAGCGCTAGGTGTTTGTGTGAAGACTAATTCTGCATTGTGTCTATCATATTATATTATATTTCATCATGATCTATATTGCACCAGAACTGTAAGTACAAGCACCATCATGCTAGGCACATGTGATTAGGTTTTTTTCCAAGAGGTGATATAAATATTTCATAAATACCTGGAGAAAGTTTATGCTGAGCTTTTAACCTTTCTCTTAGGAACCATTTGCTGTAAGTTTTACAATTTCTGATTCAGGTAAGCACCTGCTTTGTGTGAGCCATCTGATACTTCTTGACTATCTGAAACAGTAAAAATTCAGAACTGAAACAGAAGAACTCAGAGCCAAAATTGTTCAAAGTTTAGAAGTGTCTGCAACCTGGTCATGTTAGGGACAATTTTTTTTTCTGGTGGCAGTTTCATTGCAGTCTGTGAGATGCTTTGGAACTTTTTTTGGCTATGTATTGTAGGTATAATTTAAGAGAACACAGATTTTTTTTTTCATGCTGTTGTCTTTATCTTTACTACAATTTACTGACCTTTTTCCATGAAAAAAAATAGTCTTGGTAAAATTGGCTTTTATTCAGAGCTCTCAGGACCTACAGGAAGCAGATCAAAAGCAGTACCACTCTGCAGAGAGATTGTAAGATGCAGTGAGAGGGCTGTGCACAGCCTGGCTCACTGCCCACAGCACAGTGAGGGCATCAGGAATCAGGTTTTACATTTCCTTCTGATGTAGGTCAGACTGAACAACACAGCCTTTTGAGCCTTGGCCTGGGCTGCATCACATTGGAGGTGATTTCACAACCCTGTTTCTTATTTGTGTATTCAGTACAATTCTGGGACTTGGGAGGTGGATAGAAGGACTGCCTGGAAAAATAAAATCTACTAAAACACATCTTGATACAATTCTCTTGTAATGATTTTCTGGATGCAAATTTCCAACAACTTCAAAAACATGAAATCAAACAGCAGAAAACAGACCTGCAAATGGCACACAACAGAGAAAGCCCTGAAGGCAGGAGGATTGGTCCTCACTGCCCGAATCTCAGCTGCCAAAGTCATTTATGGGAATTGTCCTCTGTGCAGAGCTCCATTATGCATACAGAACAATTTATGAAGATTCCCATGGGTTTTGGGATCTTTTCTGCTGGGTCATGACCCAGATATCTTACTAACAAATTTCTGTCACATCTGGCTTCCCAGCCTCCTTATCTTGTATTAATGTATTCTATTGTCTTATTGTATTGTCTTGTCTTATTGTATTCCTATACTTGTCCTGTTGTATTCCTAGAAGTGAAATGTAAAAGACATTTTCATCTGAAATACAGAAACAGCTAAAAACAACCTTGTGAAAGCAAAGGCCCCAGGCAGCTTCTATGACAGCTCATGTAAAAAACACATGAGGGGAAAAAGAGGGTCTGAGTGATCATAGAAGCTAAGATGAGGCTGATGTTATAAGTAAAAAGAAAGCAGTTCCTGTGACACAAGTTGTTGGATCACAGTCCATATAACCACTGCCAATTTAATGATTATTATTGTATTATAGTTATTTTGGCTATTTAAATGCAAGGAAACTGTCTGAAGTTACTTCACTCATTCATTTTTTTCCAAAGGGACAAATTCAAGCCTTAATTTATACTCCCATGAGAGAACATAAGTCTCAAAGCTGTAGAAACTAGAAGTGCTTTGAACCAGGTAAGGTCTGTGTACAAGTCCTGTGCTGAGGATGATGAGGAGAACATTGTAAATGAGTTACTCACTGGCTTCCTTTAACCTTTCCTCTGAGGGTTAGTAGGAAATGAAGACCTTGGATGTACAAACTGTGTGTCTGACACAGAGAAATGCCTAGAGGAACCAGGATGGTGTTCCTATGATGACCCAAACTGGCTGTAGCACCCACTGACCTTTCCGTATTTGCTCTGTAATCAAGAAACACATCTCCACCACAGCCATTCCACCTCCTGCCTGGCTGATTTCACCTTATTTCAGAGTAAGCATAGATTATTTGGCTCATACATTTTAGTTCCCTGTCTGTCTACAAGGGGAAATCAGCTCCTACTGCCTTGGCCCCTGTCATTTTGGTTTGTCATCACGGAGCCTCCTCCAGCTGCTATAACCAGTTCTATTCACCAGCCTCTTCAGAGGTGGGCTCTTGGGCTTCAGAGTACTTGTTTTGGCCACAGATGCCAGGCAAGATGTGATGTCCTGGTTACTTTCTTCTGTGGGGTTTGTAACAACAGGATTAATAATATAATTCATAATTCATGACATCAAGACACCTTCTAAAGGAAGGTTGTTGGAACTAGATGATCTTTAAGGCCTCTTCTAGCGCAAAACTTTTTATTATGGTAATGATTTAAAGCAAATAGAGAGTGAGACTGATAAGGGAACCTGTTTGAATCACACCTCACACAGGCAACTTTATCAGTGACATTTCTAGGCTGGGAAGGATTGAATTTGCAATAATGCTAATTATTCCCTTTTAAAATTGATTTCATTTTTAATTCAGATATTTCCTTTTGTGGCAGTCATTTTTGCAGGCTGATCACCTGATCTCCTGGCATTGGAGAGGCTCTGTTGACTTTCTTCCATGAGTAGTGAATATGAATTGGGCAAATCCCAGTGTTGTGCCAGGTCTAGCTCACTGTTATCCCATGTTCCTACAGGCCAAGGGCATTTCCATTGCCTTTGGCTGCAGCCCTCTTTCCCCAAAGGTTTCCTGCAAATTCCTCTCTCTGTGGTTAGGTACACCTCCATCAGAAACCAGGGCTGATGCAGGATTCTCATTTCATGGTAATATGGGAAACAACTGCCATGATGGGATGAGACCTTGCTAAGTGGCCTTACAGATCTGCACCAGGGGCTCAGAGTTTCTTCCCAGATTTCTTTTCTTTGGAACTGAGTTTTCCCCAGGCCATGAGACACCATCTGAAACTGCAGGGCTCACAGGAGGTCAAAAATGTGCATTGTCTGGCGTTGGCTCTGCTGCAGATGGTGTCAGGTAACCGTGGGGATGAGGACACTTTTCAGTGCTGACATGATCCAAAGGCTGCCCAGCTGTTCCCTGTCGTCACTGCCATATGTGACATGGTCCCAGTTCTCTGTGGCTCAGCAGACTGCTCCTACAGCTACAGCCTGAGCAACTCATGGTCACTAATATCTGGAAAAGCAGAGTCCAGCAGCTCAGCAGGCTTCTGAGGGACCACAGCCCCTCTCCAGCCTTCCCAGTGCTGTGCTGTGCAACGTGGCCTGGGGCTCCTGGGACATGGAACTGCTGTGTGGTCTCCCCTCACCATACTGCTCGACATCTGGGCACACTAACCTCCTGCAGTTAAGAAATGCCACATCTTCCAGCAATCACTTAATCCACTGTCCATAGAGTGAGGCTGGTCTGAAAGTCATCCTTCCTCGCCAGGAATCCTAGCAGCTCAAAAATCTGCCATGTCAAACCTCTAGAAACTTGCATTTTGACAGCGGTTGCCCCCCTGGACATGGTGGGTGTGTGAGCAGCCCTGCTCTGGGTTTGCAGCAGTGTCCTGTGCTGCAGCACTGTTGCAATCCCTGGCTCCTCATGCCATGGAAACTGAGGCAAACAAAGGCTGAGTAAGAGCAGTGCTGCACAGCAAGCCTGTGGCAGAGCTGGGAACCAAACGCAGACTTTCTGACTCCCGCTCCTGGACTTCAGCTACCCACTGAGCCCTGACGTGGGACGAAGTGAATCTCACTAGAGACATCAGATAACCACAGTTTAATTTGGTTTCTGTGTGCTCTGTACCCTGGGGAGATAGCAGACCTCTGGCCACAAAAGGCAAGTTATTGAGAGATTTGCTGTTAATTCCTCCTTATGAGGTCCATCTTGTTATGTTTGGAGTTGCCATAGGTTTCTGTTTGTTTTGCCTGTTTTTTTGCATGTGGGGCTTGTGTATTTTATTAAGCCCTTGGCTAGTATCTTGTGCATGTTTAAGGTTTTATAAGGGCTTCTTTCGAGGTTATTCATTATAGCTTTCAAAGGTGGCCTATTCTGAAGCCTTGCTATTGAATGCCAATCTTTGATAGATCCATGTCTCACACAGGGGAAAAGACCATTTCTCAGGCTCATAATTAGTGTTCCCAAAGGGTTCCCCAGCTCTATGCTCACATTGACCTTGGACTTCAAATTCTCCATGGCTCTTGAAGTACAGTCATCAGAGAAACTGAGAGAGAAACCTCCTTTTATTTTCACCACTTCAACAAGAAAAGTCATCCAAGAGACAAGTTACTAGGCCCTTGTATTTTGAATCTGCCACTGTTCTGCTGGAGAGATGACCTTTCTCTGCCTCATCTGGCTTTCTTCTCTGCCTTGTCTGGTCATGCTGGGGGCAGTGGAAGGTTTTCGATGACCTTAGTTATCTTTTTAAGACTTTTCATGTTTTTAGGTTTTGATAGTTATGTCCTTAAAAATTCTGTTTCAGACACACAAGAAATTAATTAGTTTGAGGAACAGATTTGGAGTGTGTAGAATGTTATATCAGAAAGAAAAAAGAGCTGCTTTTTCAGCACAAGTATGAATTTTATAATTCAATGTGAAGGATAAGACACATGAAATTTAGAAAGATTTTTAAATCTACTTCATATGGATCATGCAGCATGTGTTTGTGGGTTGATTTGAGTTCTGAAGAAGCAACTTCTATTATTTCACTCTATACATAAAAGCAAGAGCATCGTTTCTGTTAACACGTATCCTTCCTCTGGGAAGTGCTGAATTTTATTCTAACTGCAGTTAATAAGGTCTAAAAATCCCCCCTTTACTTTAAAGGATATGAATTGATAATAGACATAAAAAGGTCAATATTTTCCTTAAGGCTGAAAGCAGATTTACTTGCACTCTTTTTACGGATGTCCCAGTGTTTTTTCATTAAAAAAACGAGTACTAAGAACAGATGTCTTATAATTTTTCAGCTGCCTCCCCCTTGTGGTAAATCTGAAAAACCTCTGGAAAACCTCTTTTCATGGAAATGGTGAAAAGCTGAGTAAAGCTCAGCACTTGCATTTCAAGGTTTTTTTTTGTTTGTTTGGGGATTTTTTAGTTGGGAAGAAAAAGGCTTTAAAATGCTGAACAAATGTGAATTAAAGCAAGAACATACCAATTCTTTCCAGGAATCAAAAGCCCAAATAAGCTTAAATTGAAGAACACAGATATCTCAAAGAATTTTGTGTAACAGCTGCAGCTGCCTTGAGGCTTTTCCTATTTCTCAAAACAATGCTCTTGCCCTTCCCTCTCCCCTCCCACTTCTGACAGGCCTGAAGGTTGCAGCAGAAACTTGTCCTCTCTCTTTTTTTTTTTTTTTTTTTTGTGTGCCAAGTGCCCGGAGGCAGGGCATGGACTCACTGCGGAGCCCCAGGGCTCCAGATCTTGTCTCTCCATGGAGCTGGAGTCCTGTCACTGTGCGTGAGCTGCAGACACTGATCCCTTTGTGCCCTTTTTTCACTCTGATATGGAAGCTAAAATGTTCACTGCAGCTTGGAAGAGGACAGATTTGGCAACCACATTGAATAATGGTTAGTGCAAGCGAGGGATGGTTATTTCCTTCACAAGCATCCCGAGGAAGAGTTGCAAAGCCATATTCCACCAGGCACTGTGTAACCCAGGCAAGGTGCTTTGCAGTCAGATGAAGTATGAAGATGATGTCTCGAGTACATCTGCATCACACACAGAGAGCAACCCTTTCTTAGAGCGAATTATCGCCATTCCCGAGACCTTCATTTTCCCTGGGCTCGTTGTCCTTCTCCAAAGGCCTTTTGTAGTGCCTGAGACCCCTCCTGTTCTCTGAAAAGAAAGCATATTGCTCCATTTCCTCTGCAAGATGATCCTCTGAAGTGCACAGTGGACTTGAAAGGGTAAAGCTAAGAGGAGCAGGAGCAGGAGCAGGAGGAGAGCCTTTGTGGTTAAGGCTGTAGATGGTGACTTAAGAGAAATGGCTCATTTCCTGAGTTTACCACAAATTGTGTGTGGTGGGGAGGAAGCTGCTCATAAATTCTGAGCTTTTAGTGCCTTGTGTGCTAACCAGAAAAAAGGGCCTCTCCTTCCCTTCATCCTTTGTGTCTTTCCCACTGAACTGGAAAGTCTGGGATGGGAAACTTTCTTCGGCATTGTATATCTACACAAAGCAAACAAGGTCCTGGAGGAGCCCGGGGCCTGCCATAATAACAATAATTTGGACACATTAAAAAATTTGGTTTGTGTCCTCCCCTGCTGTTGTTGTCTCCCTAACCAGTGGCAGTTCTCATAAGCAACTTCAGTTGGCCTCACCCTTTCTGGATGCATCCCTGCCTTCAGCAGCAGACCCGAAGGTTATCCTTGACAAGTCCAAGTGGTCCATAGCCACCAGATGTCCCCCTTCTCCATGGTTTGCAGGAGAACTGAGCCATGCCGCTGAAACCCATTTTTATTGTAAATTTGAAGCGAAATTATGTTTGTCGTTCTGGCCCCAAGTGATGGGCTCTTCTGTCTTTCCTCTAAGCAATGCAGCGGTGGCAAAGGCAGCCCTTAGCATGGTCCTGTTATGAGAATGACAGAATTTCATGTACTATTGCAAACTCACAGCCCACAGAGTGAGAATACAAGCTGCAGAATGCTAAAGGTGTATATACTTTCATGATGTTAAAATTCTGATTCTTTTCCCCAAGGAGGTGCAGTTTGTTTCTGAGGCAGGCAGCCTAACACATTACAGTCTGAAAATACATTTTTTGCAAAGTGGTGAGGGTGCCACTTTTCAAGAATTTCAAGGATTATACTTGTATATACTTGTATATGAAGTCAGTTCAAAGAATTTAATTCTGCCACAATCTATGTAAGGATTTCTGAATTTTGCCTCTTTGCACAAACTCCCAACTTTATATTAAAGTGCAATTCTTTAACTGAAAACAGAAAGGAAAAAAACCCCCAAACAACTCAAACTAGCAATCCACCCACAGGGTCTAATATGCTCATTTTTCTTTCCTGATGATCAGAGCACAATCCTGGGTATGTGCAGCCTCAAGTCTCAGTTTGTCCTAATGGATATTTTCTTCCTTAATTTCCATGAATCAACGTGAGGTGCTGATCCTGTGTCTTTAATGAGCCCGGAGGTGTAGGAAAGCAAATCTCTATCTTCTCTTTACAATCTAATTTATTATATACTTCTAAATATCCTTTATCTTTTACCTACATAAAAATTAAATTTAATATGCTTCAAAAAAACACTAACTAGCTCCAAGCAAATGGACTGCAATGAACACATGTGTCCCGAAGGCTGCAAGTCTCATGGAGAAAGGGAGAAGGCAGAAGGTGCATGGGGTGCTCAGGGAAGGCCTCTGGCAATGGGATATGCATGTGCATCCATAATTTACCACCCGAGGGCACAGTGGAAGGGAGTAATAGGGAGCAGGATAAGGAAAGCATGGAAAAATACAGAAGAGGGTGAAAAACAGTCTCAGCACATGGTGATAGCATGAGAGGCTAAAGAAGAGGAGAGACAAACTATGAGAGCAGAGATCCAGCTCTCCCTGCATGAACTGAAGTGCAGAATTTTGGGGGAAATGCTTTATGCTAACATTAAGTCTAACAACAACCAGATTAACATCCATGAACATGGAAGAGTTTTAGGTCAGTGGGGCACCTCTCTTCATTGTTTCAGTGTGACCATTTGCAAATCCAAGGCAGAAAAAAATCTACTTTGCGGGATACAAATAGGGTTTTTTTTGCCTGTTTGCAAATCTACAAATCAGTCCATTAAGTCAATTGACCAGCAACGGCTATTCAGTACTGTGTCTCTGAGTGGAGAGGCTTAGTGTGAGATTAATTACATGTTCTCCAGCAAGCTCATTGGCACGAAATCTGCTGGGCTCCCACTACAGTCCATGGACAACATGAGATTTTAAACACGTGTTTAGTGATAAAGAAACAGACTTAGCTCTAACTTCACACATTTATAGAAACAAAAATTTTGGCATCTGAGATTTAAACAAATATTAGAATTATTCACTAGATGTTTGCAACTTAACTCTTCCTGTTGTAGTTGCATGGTAGGCCTCTTGACTGATTTCAGTGTAGTACCTCTGGTGATAGAACAGGTGTACATACCTGTGTAATGCATAAACTGGGACTGATAATGGGAAAACCAGAGCACCATTTTCCCTCAGGTCACACTAAAGTTCGTGCCTGCAATAGCTCGCATTACAAAATTTAGCATGGTAGACATAACTAGAATGATTTTTTGAAATGAGTCAATACAGAAGGCTTTGGTACAAAGGAATTATTTTGTTATTGCTTAAAAAAAAAAGAAGAAATATAAATTTCAGTGTAGTGAATTCTCAGAGGAGAAAAATAAAATGTTATTTCATGAAGTTCACATTTGTCATAATACTTAAATAACAGGACTAGAAAGAGTAAATAATTTTTTTCCATCCATCTTCCCACACACCTAGAAAATATTGAAAATAGAGTGCAGGAAAATTATAGCTTGGACTAGAAATAAAAAAAAAATAGCAACATTCTATTTTTCCTGAAGATTTTTTTATACATTATACTACTCCCAGAATTATACTAGCAAACAGAAAGGGGGAGACCATGATCTTAGTGAAATCAGTTGTAGAATTCTACTCATTTTGAGGTTTTCACTCTGGTGTCAGGCTTCAGTTGAGGAGGCTGTCAGCTGGTCTCCTCACATAGTCAGTGAAGGCAAAAAAAAAGACATTTTCAACGTCTTTGCTGCCCTAGAGAAATTCAAAGCAGATTAAATGCAAGAAGTATGCTGCTTTGATGAAGTCCTAGAGATGAAAGAGTCCTGGCAGTAGCTATAAACACCTCTCAGGCTACATGTGCTGTAGGCTGTAAAACTGGATGTCAACATCAGTTATTTTAGGTGTACTTAGTCTACCAGCTGTTAACAACAAAAACCATTAAGTGACTTATTTTTGGGTCAATCCTTCACTGGTATTAGCAAAGGAAAGGTGCACTTATTCCGAGAGCATGGGATGAACAAGTCAACCAGCATATTTTGTGCTTCTTTCATCAACACACACTCAGTACATATTGCTGTATGGACTCGTACATAGAATGTTGAGTGATGCTCCCTGAAATGCTCAGATATGAATCCTTGAAGATATGAAAATGAATTGCTGACATTTGAATAATTTATTTTTTCTCAATCTGAGTAATTTAACTTTGCTTTTTTAGGAAAATTACAGCTCTACACCAGAAACGTTCAGGATTTTATAATTGGATTTTACTTGTATAAATGTCACAAGTTTGACATACCACTGTTGTGTTTTAATTAAATCAATGTCAAGATCTTTTTCAGGAACAGGCTGAAATTAGCCCAAAGATTAAGGTAGTAACTGTCCATATTAAAGTAAAATGAATCTAAATGCATATAACCAAACCGATAGAAGGTGAAAAACTGTATCAACTAAACTGAGGTAAAAATAGCCACTGAATTGATATTATGTATATAGTCTAAAAGACAGTAAAACTGGATCAGAACTTTAGCTCTTTTTGTCCAGAGGAAACATTTGTGATCCCTTCCAAAAGATATTCTTCCCTGCTGAAACGCTATAGTAATGTAAGAAGACACAGAGTGCGGTAGTTCTGGTGTTTGTAGAGATGGCTACTCAGGATTTGAACTGTAGCACTTCTCTTTTGTGGAGGTTACAGTGCTCATAACAATGCAATTACCTTTCACAAAATGGGTTAAAGATGTAGAAATCAGGTAGAGCAGTACTAGGAAAGGTTATGGGGGCACTTTGGCACTGGTTTACTGAAGTGCAGACTGTAGTTTAAAGTGCTGGGGAAATTGTATAGGCAAAAGGAGTTACTTAAGTTGCACTTGAATTCCTATGCCATAGTGCACATATGCTGCTTTTCAAAGGAAGTGATGGGCAATCCACAAGAAGACTACCAGCAGGAAGCTGCATTTATGTCTCTTCAAAAATATCAGAAATAAAACTCCTGCCTTTGGAGGGGGAAAAAACCCATAAACTTAACACTAGTGGTTGATCTTAATGTACAAAGGGTGGTGGGTTCATATCCCAGATGAGCTTTTTTACTTGCCTGCAAAGCAAAAGCGACTTATTGAACTGCTTCTCCCTGGTGTCTGTGCTTTGCTTGTATGACCCAATAAAAGGAAAACTAAAGGAATGACATGAAAATCCAGATAACATTAAGAGAAAGCAGAGGAATAGAGGAGAAGTAATGCAATGATAAGCTGATGCACAAGTATAAATTACTTTGTGTGTGAACAGAATAGAGGAACTGTCAAAATAAAGTGAATGAATCATTTTACTTCATAGGAAATCAGTGGTTGACTGCATTCCTCTTTAATTATATCTGGCTCAGGGTTAGCTGGGTTTTATCATTCCAAAAACTGTTTAAATTTGTCCAGACATTATTGCTGCATTTCTCAGTAGCTGATGCATCTATTGCAAATCAAGATGACTGTAATTTGCAAGATGATTCTGAGAAATAATTGATAGCTTGCATCGTATTAGAGAAGCACTGCACAAACCAGCCTGATCTTTGGGGCGGAGGGGGGAAGCAGGAGTAGATGTGCATTGAAAGTGGTTTTAAAAAAACCTTCCTTCCTTCTTTCCTGGATTCTGATCTGCTCCTTAATCACTTCTCAGCCACTTCGAGGGGTCCTGGCTGTGTCCTGTCTAGCTCTTGGCATTTCCTGGCACAGGAGGTGTTGTATTAGAAAGACATGGGCCTTTTGAACCAGGTCTATAAGAGAGCCACAAAACTGGTCAGAAGGATGGAGTACCTCTCTTCTGAGGAAAGGCTGAGAGAGAAGAGTTTTAAACTAAAAGTGGTAGATTCAAACTAGATATAAGGAAGAAATTTTGTATAATGAGGGTAGTGAGACACTGGAACAGGTTCCCCAGGGAGGTGGCAGATTCCCATCCCTGGAAACATTCAAGGACAGCTTACAGAACTCTGAGCACCTGAAGCAGTGGAAGATGTCTTTGCTCATTTCAGAGGGGTTGGACAAGATGACCCTTAAAAATCCCTTCCAACCCAAACTATTCCATGATCCTGTGATTAGGAATTAAACAGTGCAAGGGCAGGGAGTGTTGACTGTATGCACAAACATGCTCCTGATAAGGGGCAAGACTATTCTTGTTCCAGCTGTTTGAAAAGCATAAGGCAGGCAGGAATGCATTGATAACAATAGCAATGACCCCAGAGAAATTTATCAGTGGTGCAGTTAGTGGAGAAAGACATGCAAGAGTCCAGGTGAGGACCCCGTGTAAATCAGCGTGAATCTGAATCAGCATGGGTTTCATGACCAGGGCCTCATAATTTCAGGGATAACCTAAAAGTTACTAAAAACCTATCAGCTGTTGATGCTTGCTCATAGTTATCTTTACCTTAGGCTTCATTGGCGAAAATGAGGAGTCTTAACCCCAAGCTGAACTCCACCCTGTGTCTCAGGAACTGCCAAATCAGAGTTTGATAGCTCCTTCAGAGGAGAAGAACACTAGGCCATATATGTTAAGATTTGGCTTTCTGCCTTTTTTTCTCAAGACAGAGCTGTTTCCTACCACATGGTTACAGAACAGTTGTGGCGTAAGTACAACTCTGCTGTCATTAAGAGAGACAGACACTGAGCTAAACTTGGTCTCACAGTCAAAGAAGCTGAATATCTCCACAATTGTACTTACAACCTATTGGGACAATCCTGCTACATACATAATTTAACATACATGAAACTGCCACCCTCAGGCTCTATATTCCTTGAGGGTATTCCCACACAGTATCTAACACAGACATGGTCACAGGCTGCTTTTGTGAGGCTGAAGTGTTGCACAACCCAATGAAATACTTTGTTAGTTGTTCAGACCCAAATGGGAACTCTGAATTGTGTAATTATTCTTCACCACCACCACCACCACCACAACTATATTTCAGGCCACACTAATTTTATTTACATCATCTCCCATGCTAACTTGCTCTGAAAGAAACCTCCTTTCTAATGTGTGCCCCACAAATAATTAATCCTTCCCTGTAGCAAGACACTGCAGGACTTTTAAGGCAGCAGTTAGTACATTAAGAATAACACAAGATAGCATCTTTTGGTTTTGGGAGTCTGGAGACCCTTTTTCTTCCCATTGCTTTTAGCTGTTACAAGCTGGTAGTTTACAAAAACAACTATAGGAAAAAATATTTTGAACCACATAAAGTTTATTTACTTAGTAAAGTTATATTACAATATGTACAGTTTCTATTTACATATACACCTTTCTAAGAAATGAAGCACCATATGATACAGTTAGTACTTTAGAGGAATTTACAGATATATTATTTTTGCATCCAAATAGTTATATCTACAGACACACATTGATTAGAACCAAATTCTTATACAACACTGACTTCAGTCAGTTTTGGATTAGACTGCTAGTGAAGTAACCAAAGAGAAATTAAATTGCTGTCAGCTATCAACCTGCTGTGCTTCAGGATAAGAGATCTTACCTATGTCATTTCAGGGGTTATGTGCAAACTTAATCCTCAGAGTCAGAGGTATTGACAGAAGGTATTTTATAAGCCACAAGAATGCAACACTTTCATCAGTAAGATTTTTACTGTCATCAAAAAACAGAGTTTCATTAAAAAGAAAATAGAACACTGCTGAAGTGTTTATATGCAGTACAGAAAGAGAAGTTAAGAGCCTGGAAGCTTATGTGATACAGTACCATGCATTCCACAAGGAACACATTTAGTCTCAAAGAGCCCAGCCTTACACCTACTGAAACTTGCATCATGATCCCCTTAACTCAAGGGGAAAGTCTAGCTGGCTTTGTGATCTTTATGCCACCATCAAGATAAAAAGAAAGCTCTGTCCAAGGTACAAAATTTCCTTCAAGTGAATAAAAGACATTCAGAGGGGGCAAATGTAAAATGAGGTATTTAACAAACTATGGGGGATAAAAAAGCACCTAGTTTGGAAGAGCACTCTGAAAAACTTTCTAGCTGTTTCATATATGCAAGTGTTACATTCACCTGATTGTGGGTCAAGTTTTGTATAAACTGCTTATACTTTTTATGCTATCTAATTCATGCTTTTCAAATTTTTGCTTCGCTAGACGTGGGATCTAATGGCTGGAAGAAAACAATGTTACTCTGAGGACAGTTGTTATGACAGACACAGGTGTTGATCAACATCATTGGCTTTTTCAGGACTTTGCCCTGGGGGCAGCGGAACTCCACTTGGATGGTTTTGGTGCTGTGTGGGGTGCAGCAGCGGCCGTCGCTGCAGAGGCTGCAGTAACGGGGTCTGTACGTCTGCACGCTCGTGCAGTTCCTGTACTCATAGCGAACAGCTCTCACCGACTTCTTGGTGCGGACACATTTCTTCCCTTTCTAAGAGACATGTGAAGAGACAGTATCATTGCACAAGACAGACAGCATTTAACAACTGACATGCAAAGATGTAGGTCTACTCTGAAAAATTACATTTGTTGTCTTTATTCATTCAACAGCAAGAAGACTCTGAAACTGCTTCAGTAGTTACAGGTAACACCAGCAAGATCTGCCCTTCAGCACCAATATGTTACTGGACCAGTAATGAAAGACAAATAATTAAAGTCCATTCTTGTAATCTGAGACAAGCCTATTCATTAAGTATAGTCTAATGAAAAACTTCTCAGGCTAGTGTAGCTCTATTAGAGAATCAGGAAGTCAAATGAGCAAGTTACAGGGCTATATTCAGGGGGGAAAACCAGGGTGAAATGAACTACAAAAGTCATCACCCATTCCTGTGACTCAAGGCAGAACCAGCTTTAGCCATGTTACTTTTAACAAACGATTGGCTAAATTGTCCTTGGAAATCTTCAGTGACAGAGACTTCACATCTGCCCCAGACAACCCTAAGAGCTCACTATTCTTACTGCTTGGAACGGTTTCACTGTCTTAATTTTTATGCAGTCTAAACTCACCATTACTTATCATACTTTCCACGGACTCAAAACTGGCTGCAATACCTGAACAGAGTTACAAGAATACCTTTCTCTTCCCCTGCATTCAGAAGAAGTTCAGTTCTATCTGCTTTTCCCTAGATGAACAATGTTTTCTAGATCTCTGATTAATTTTTGTTAACCTCCCTATCTCCTCCCACATTTCATCTCCTTTACAAAACACTGTATTTAAAATTGCAGAGACTGTTCAGCAAAGGCCTTAGAAATGCTTTGCAACACTCAGAACATTACACAAGTTGATGGGCCTCTTACCTAGCTACATGTTATTCTTCCTGACAGAAACACTTGTATCATGTGGAGAAGCAACTAAAAAGTTGTCTCCCTTACATACAATATTTCTTTACATCAGAAATGTCAGTATTGGGTTTGCTTTCGGAAAAAAAGTGTCATAAGGATCACGGTTAGCTTTAATTTACCAAGCAGACATTTCACATATATACTGCTGAACAGACTAAAAATCAGATATATCCATTCTGTATTACTGAAACAACTCTGATGTATATGTACAGGTAGTACAGTTGCATTTGTGGGAAAAGTTAGAGTGTGTGAACTTTCAAAATAACCTGCACATGAAATCCATGTGATCTCTTTGGGATGACTTAAATTATCATAGAATCATAGACCAGTTTGGGTTGAAAAGGACCATTAAAGGTCATCCAGTCCAACCCCCCTATAATGAGCAGGGACATCTTCCACTAGATCAAGTTGTTCAGAGCACTGTCCAGTCTGACCTTGAATGTTTCCGGGAATGGGGCATCCACCACCTCCCTGGGCAGCCTGTTCCAGTGTCTCACCACCCTCATGGTACAAAATTTATTCCTTATGTCTGGCCTGAATCTACCTCTTTTAGTTTAAAGCCATTATCCCTTGTCCTATCACAACAGGCCCTACTAAGTCTGTTCCCACCTTTTTTGTAGGCCCCCTTTATGTAGTGGAAGATGCTGTAGGGTCTCCCCAAAGCCTCCTCTCCTCCAAGCTGAACAACCCCAACTCCCTCAGCTTTACCTCACAGAGGAGGTACTGCAGTCCTCTGACCACCTTGGTGGCCCTTCTCTGGACTAATTCCAGTAACTCCATGTTTTCCTGAGGGCCCCAGAGCTGGACACAGTGCTCCAGGTGGGGTCTCACCAGAGTGGAGCAGAGGGGCAGAATCACCTCCCTTGACCTGCTGGAGGTGGAGTTCAAGCTACTGAGCAAACACGGTAAGTCTAATGCTTTACCAAAAACACTCAGCTTGCTGCACGTGTGCTAAAAGGTGTATTTATGTACAGTTGCATCTGGAGCATTGTAGACCATAATATTGCAACCTTGGAATTAGGTCTGGAGAGATTTTGCTGCCCTGTCTCACTCTCTGCAGCATACCTTATCAGATGACTCTTCATTTTCACAAGGTCTTATCATACAAAGTCGTGTCTGCTTCACCATTTCACACTGTTGATTCCTGTTGGTAACACGGGTGGAAAATCCCATTCCACAGCTTTTGGAACAAGCACTCCATTCTGTTGTCTGCTCAATACAATTGGCACTTGAATCTGACACATCAATCCCCAGTGTGGCCTCTTGTCTGTAGGCTGAAGAGAAAACCCCACAGAACTTTATTACAAGAAAAACCTCACATGAAACCTCAGTATCTAATAGAGCTCCATCTAGGAAGGAACGTGTGAGACAAAACAAGGTTCAAAATCCATGCTTTTGACAGGATTTAGAAATTTTAAAAGCTGTCTTTTGAGGAATCCTGAATAGCAACTTCCTACATCTAAAAAAAAAAACCCCAAACCAGAAAGATGTGTATCAGTGTAATCAGCAAAGCATTTAGATTCACTCAAGTTCCTCAGCTGGACAGTTCATGCAAGTCCACAGCTGGAAGAATTACTGCCAACTTTTTAACCAGTTTAAGTTTAGAACCCTAATAGATTTTTATTCATCACTCTTTCTAATGGAAATGTCACAAATCAGTTCTAAAGCTATGTCATAAAAATAGTTATATTAGGTATAAATTGAGAGAGGCTGAACGATTTATCTAAACTAACAGCATGGAAATAAAGTCCTTTTACTCCTGAGTGTCATAAAGTCACCCCATCTTGTCAATTATTGACAGACTACAGCCAGAGTGATGGTGGGGAGGGAGGAGGGAAGCCATTTCCAGGAGCTATCACAGGTACTTAAAGCCATAGTCAAGTTTGACCACCGTCCTGCCCTCCTGGCAGTGTTAAGCTGCACTATGCAAATATTGCTAAGGCACGGTTTGGTTCATTGATTAGCACAGGAGCGAACACAAGGAGACAACACAACTGAGCTGTCAGTCACAGCTCTTGCTGTTAAGCTCCTCTGCAATGGCCTCTGCCTTTGGAATAGCAAAGATCCAAAAAAGGTGGTCTCCCAAGAGGGATGGCCATTGCTAGAAAGAATGCACACAATTTGTCTGTAGGCATTTTATGGATTAGCCTGCCACTGTCAGACAAATCAAAGAAAAGGAAAGGTAATAGAAAGACATCAAACTTTTTGTTTATACCTTATGTGCTTTACAACTGACACTTCATAGCACACTAAACAGCTATTAGAGCTTTTCTTCCTAGATCCTTCCTCACTTGTTTTTTAAATGGATTAGCAGAGTTTTGGCATAACTAACTCCCTAAGATTACAAAAAGCAGTGACCAGAAAAAAATGCAGTGCCCTCTACTCTCAGTAGAAAGTTATGAAAATTCATGTTGAACGTACAGTATAATTTAAAGGGGATGGAGACATAATTAAGTAAAAAAATGGAGAAAATATTATCTATTTTTTTAAAGCCTGAGTTCTGCATTTTGGAATGGGCTGAGTTTTCTTACAAATCCATTCACTGTGTTTATAACCACTGCCTCTTCAAGTACTCTGTAATGTTTTTAATGCCAACAATAAACATGAGTGCTCTAGCACAGACAGGCAGTATATATGTTGCAACATTTTCTTGCAGAACAACTAGGAAGACTGCAGCTTTGATTTTTTTTTTTCTTTTTTTGGTGTGGAAACGTTTGGAGGATTAAGATCTTGTCTCTGTTCTATTCTGGTCACAAAACTAATGTGTACCAGATAAACAGAAATTTAAAAATTTGGAACTAACTTAATTAATTTTTAAAACTGCTATGCTATTCACTGCTATGAATCTCTTTCCTTTTACCTGTTGAGCTCTGCTTTTATACATAACCACTGATATACCTACTAGTCACTTTAGGTGAGAAAAAAATCAGAAAAAAGACTCAACCGTGCAAGCAATGTGCCTTAAATCTGGCAACCCCATGGATATTTCCAGTATTTTATCACCTCCTCCTCACAATAACTGCGACAATTAATTTTAGTTTCCTCACCAGCCATAGCAAAACCTCCCAAAATCATTTCACCGTCGGGGTCGCAGACCCACTTCTCACAGCACTCTCCAGGGACTTCCACTTTCCTGGGGTAGGGGCAGTCGGGGCCGGGGAGCAGCAGGTCCAGGTTGCAGCGGGGCAGGCAGCCGATCTGGCCGTCGCGGCAGGTGCACTGGTACTTGCAGCTGGGCTGGAACGTCTCCCCGTTGCGATAAATCATCCCATCGAACACGCAGTTGTCTCCCTCCAGCACTAGTGGGAAAAGGGGAGGCATTTCGCTGAGGCAGGGGGTGCTCGGACGCTCCCCGGCCCTCCCTGCCCCGCGGCGGCCGCAGCGGCACCTGCCGCAGCACCGGGGCAGCCCCGGTGCCCGTGGTGCTGTGGGCGCTGAGGATCGGCCGCTCCGCCCGAGGGCAGGCGGGAGAACCGCGGGGCAGCGACAGCCGCAGCGGGCCCGGCCCGGGTCTCCCGCCGCCCCCGAGGGCTGCCGCAGGCGGGGGCCGTCCCACCGCCGCCACCTACCCATGCAGATGCCGGCGGCAGCGCCGTCCTCGGGGCCGCGGTCGCAGTAGAGGCCGCTGCTCTCGTCGCAGGGCAGCAGCGCGGAGCAGCGCTCGCCGCGCTGCCGGGCGCACACCAGGCAGCAGGAGCAGCCGTCCAGCACGGCGGGCACGCCCGGGGCGCAGCGCGGCGGCTCGGCCGGGCAGCGCCCGCCGCACGAGCGGGGACACGCCGGCTCCCGGCCGCTCCCCTGCGGGGACACAGCCGCGCCGGGGGCCGGGTCACGGGGCCGGGCCGGCTGCCGGCTCTCCCCGGCCGCCGGGCGCCCCGCGCTTGCCTCGCACGGCCGGAGGAGGAGCAGCAGCAGCATCGGCAGGGCGGGCAGGTGCTGCCCGCCGCCCATCGCCATCGTCCCGGCCGCCGCTGCCCGCCGCCCGCTCGGCTGTGCCGGCAGAGCCATTGCAGCCGCTTTTATAGAGGCGCTCGGGGACCCCCCTCCGCCACCACCCCCGCACGGCGGGCAGCGCGGGCCGGGGGCGGGGAGCTGGAGCGGGGGAGCTGGGGCCGGGCCGGGCCGGGCGCTCCCCCTGCTCCCCCCGCCACCTGCCCCGGCGGCGCCGAGCTGCTGCCCTGCCCTGCGCTGCCCTGCCCTGCCCGGCGCGACCCCTCTGCCCGGGGCGATACACGGAGCGGGGACCGGAGCCCCGAGGGCAGAGGCGGCTCCTGCCGGGGGTCGGGCTGGCCCAGTGCCTGAAGTAGAGAAGCGACCCCCGAGGGGCTGCCGCCCTCAGCCCGGCCCCACGGCCCCTGTCCCGCCCCGTGCGCCCGCGGTGTCCATGCCCGCCCGGGCCGTGCTGCGGCCACACGCCCCAGGGAGGGACGCTGCTGCCTCGCGGCTCTGTGCGGCTCCTCCGCGGTCTCTGGCACCGCCAGGATGGCTGGCAGTGCTTGGCGCTGGAGACCAGCCGCCCCAAAGCCAAACACCTCTCAGGGCTACACTGCTTCTGGCCCTGGCGTTGACGCGTTTTGGGCTTGCTGGGCACTGATCTCTTCAGCTTCAAGTCACGGGCACTGATCCTTACAGAGAGGTGCAGGTGTATCAGCTGATGGCAAACAGGAGCTGCATAGGCAGTGCTCCCCGCTCTGTGCAGCACAGTGTGTTGGAGTGGTCACAGCCTTTTCAGAGCCTACATGGTCTGTGCAACCGCAGGGGTACGGAGCCAGCAGGCCAGGCCTCAGGAATGCTTTGTACAAGTAATTCCTGTGCTCTGTGCTGTTATTTTAGCATGTGCAGGACAGAGTTAGGCCAAATGTAAGGGAGACTAAATCTGTTCACGGGTTTTACTCATCAGGCATTGCCCTCTGCCTAAGGCAGGCCTCCTTCGGTCCTGCTAGGATACAGATATTCTCTATCCTCAGTTGTCTGAGGCAGATAATATGCACTGGATTCTGTTATGGCTTGTTAAAGAGAAAATATTTGAAAAATAAACAAAACTTGTCGACAGACTAGTGAAAACAAGATGTATTTCAAGTTTAAGACATGACACAAGTGGTACTCGTGAATTTACGAGGTTACTGTAGCTCTATGCCAAAGCAAAAGTCAACACAAAATCAGAAATGGCAAGATAGAAGTTTTGGTTTGGATGAAAGTGACCATTCCTTTCTTGATGCTGAGTGACAGCAGCAGGGTTTCTGGAAAAGCCTGGCATTCTGGGGAAAGCAGACTTCACTGGTGCAGGAACATGTAATCTCTGGACATGTAGTGGCCCTTCATTTTCTCAGTCACAAACAGCATGACCAGCCAAGGGGAACATTGGGTTGTTCAAACATTATTAGCAGCTTGGGAATGAGTTTGAGGTTATTTAAGTCGTCCACAGCCTGAGAGGTCATTTTGCCTTCCTTGTCTCCTTTCTTTTTTTGCCTTACTTCTTTCCTTCATCTCTGATTTAGGCAGTGAGTGCAGCCACTTTTTACAGCACCTTGCTTGTGAAGAGAGTAACCAATGCTCTTGGCCAGGCATGAAGACTTGCTAAAAAGAAGCAAGGCCGTTCCTGCAGTTTTTCCAGAAGAAAGGCTGTAAGCCAGAGAGCACATACAAGACTTGTTTTTGCCCATCCCACTGTATGAGAATCTGGTGAGATTTTCTGTGCCAATAATCACTCACAGTCACTGAAAGTTTCCTTACCTTTCAATTAGATTACTTCATGCCACTCTTAAATGCCTTCAGGTGTCTAAGAAAGGTTTCACCACATAAAACTGCAGAAAAAAATCAAAGAATGAAAAAAAAAAAGCCAGCATACTTAATTTTGGGAAAAAACCCTATTTTACATGCATTTAATAGATTTTTTAAAGCTCTATTTGTTTATGAAATACCAGTTATGAAAATGAGATTATGCTACATTCTAGTACAATAGCCCCAAATATCCTTTCCTGGACATTTCGGGTCCTCCATGCATAATTTGGAGTCCATTGAACTATTCGGATGCTGGTTTATTTTCCTAACTATGAATCTTTTTGTTTGTACTGGTCTTACAACTTTTTTAAGTGTGCCGTACAGTTCTTATCATATGAAAGTAGCCTTTGTTGCTTCTCATAGAGTAAAATAACGATCAGTGGAGGGGTTTCATGCTGGCTCAGCTGGCAATGAATAGAATTTATTCATGATACAAAATTAGTAAGTACAAATAAATATTTTAGTTTCTCTCTGTTTGCTTTTTTAAAAGAACTGCACTTAAGTGAGTTAATATTTGGTTTGCCACCTTGGCTGTAGCTGTTGCAAAGAGTAATCCCTCCTAAGATGTAAAGAAATTAACCTCTGTTCCTCGCTCTGCAGGGAAACACAGTTGGCGAACAGTGTTGAGAGGTGTAAGTTCAGGAACAGAGCCCAGCAGGGAATCCCAGGATTAAGAATATACTTAAAGGTTTTTCTGCACCATGAAAATGCTGAAGAAAGCTGTATCTAAAAGACTGGAAACAGAGGTTACAAATAAAACTGGCTCAACTATTAGAGGGTTTCTGGTTGTTGATCCTATACCTATCCAGAGGTGTCAGGGTATGTACCAAGCATTACAAAACATTAAGCATTCATAGTAATATCCTTCTGTTTAAAGCTAGCTGCCTGTGAAAGTCAGAGTTTCACAATTTGTAGCCCCACAAAATTATCTTTCATTCTTCATGTATGGCAAGTGATGCTATTTTTAGAGAGCAAAATGGTCATAAACACCATATCCTTCCCTTTCTCTTTCTGCTTTTTTGTCCTACAAGTTTTTACTGGTACAAATATAAGGTGGATGATTCAGCACTTGTCCTGCACTGTCATAAATAATACCCTCTCTGGTAGTTTACCTTGTAAATGGCAGTATTTTTCTAGAAAATATTGCAGGTTTTGATTTTTAGCTATTGCTTCCCAGCCTAGGTGACAGCTGCAAATTCCTAACATCTTTTGGCATTATTAATATTGTGCATGAGCTACGTGTGGAACTGTCCTGGTTACAGAAACAGGGGGTTGAGTTTTTTCGCTGTGTGGGTGCGACTAAGTTGTTTATTCCATACCACCCCCATCATTGCTGGGGTTGGTTTTGGCAGGAAAGGCCAGGGACAAGAAGGGGAAGAGCTCCATCCCTGCAGTGGGAAGGTGTTGGGATCAGCCCCTGTGGACCTGGCCCCTCTCCCACCACCACCACCAGTCCTTGTTCCGCTCCTTGGGGCTGTGGCTGCAGGACCTGGTGCTGAAGGACAGCAGCGATGAGCCTGAGACGTGGCTCTGAGAAGAACAGAGACAAGTGACAACAATCCTGTTGTGTGTACGGTGACAGGGACAATAAGGTTACTGCTGGTCACTGGGGATCAATGTGGGCATGGCTGTTCTTGATGAATAAACCAGGCCACTAAAGTTTCCCCACAGTGCATGTGCTGAACCCAGTGTCTTCCCTCTTCAAAATTCATTCTGCTTCAGCCGAGAGATGGATATTCCAGGAAAGCAACTGGTTTATTCAATGCTTTACTCTGTTAACTCTTCCATTATTTTAAGTAGGATTTAAGTTGTAATTATTTTTAATATCATTATCAGAGTTAATGCCACAGATTTAATCATGGTCGTGCTTTTGAGATGAGATTAAAAATTAACTATCCTTTTGCTGATGGAAGAATTCTACTGCCTTTTATTTTCTACTGTATTTTTTGTCGTGTTCTACAATTCCACTGAACTTATGCTATGTTACTGTCAGTTTTGCAATACCTAAGAGTTGTGCAAATGACAGTGATTTTGATTTTTTTTTTCAACTATGCTTCCCGTGTCATCCATAAAAGAAAGAACAGCTTTAGCAAATAAGAAATTTGGAAAAACAATGTTGAAACTAGAATGCTTTGTAGTGTTATTTTTTAATATTTTACATACAATCGAAGAAAACTTTGGAATGAAACAACATTGCATTTAAAATCAAAACATTATTTTAAAAATGTCATTTATGTGGGGATGGGGAGTTGCATCACTACTTATGAGTCAGAGAATTCTATGTGCTCAAAAGAAATTCACAAGTTCCAGTTTATTCTAATCTGCAAGCTTCACCAAAAAAATTTCTTTACTTCACACCTATTTCAACTATAAAGCCTTCTGGAAATACTTATAGTATAGTCAGCAGGTGAAGTTACTACATATGTCTTTGTTATGACTATGTTATTTTGGGGGAAATATGAGGAAATGCAGATTTTTAAAGAAAGTTATTATTTTTTGCTCATTTATCATTGATTCTAATGTCAAAATGCTATGGTGCATGCCAAGAAATTTTTCCCTTTTTAGTCAGAAGATGGCAGGTGGAAGTGTTTGCTGTGACTTTGTGCAGGCTGACATTTTTAGAAGAAAGACAAGAAGCAGAAACATGGTGTCCATCCTGTTAGACATAGTGCAAGTAGTAGGGTAGGAATGGCTCATGTCCACAATGCTTAGAGCTGGTGTTCTTTAGAGCAGATACTCTGGACACACTAATTAACTTTTGATTTTTATGCCCCTGGAATTCTCTGTACCCTTATGGCCATAAGCCATTATTACTTGGTAAGGGTGGGATGACTGAACAAAGTGCTTGAAGTCACATAAGAGCTATGCTACAGCCCTCCAAAATGATGTTTTCATACAAGGAACCTGAGGGTAGGTGTTGCTTTGGTATGAATGCCTGCTTCTGTTCAGGATGGCAGTAGGTGTTTATATTCAGGAACATGTACTCACTTTCCGTAGTGACAGTTTCTACTCTGTTGGGAACCAAAGGGCTGGCACTTGTGCCAGACAAAGGTCCTTAAAATTTGCTTTCAAAATAAATGAGATAGTCTTTATTTGTTTGTTTAGTTTGATTTTTTTATTATCCCTGAATATATAATTATGATTTTTGTCTGAAATTACCAGATTAACATTACTGAGAATCTTAAATGGGCCCATTTTCCTGCCTGAGATCATAGTGGATAAACAGAGTTGGGGAGTTTTTCCTTTCTTTATTCACCGAGAGAAACTAACTTGGTGCAGAGGGTCAACAAGGTCCTTGAGGAAAGTGTCGCCTAATTTCTCTTTCAAGAGCTTCAGTAAGACATACATGCAGACCATGCAGGGTTTCCTGGATGAAACAGCTGTTGAATGGTTGCCTCACAGATTGATTTTGAGAATAAGACTTACCCATGTAAGCACAGGCAGGAAGAAAATGCTGACAAACTTAAGAACCTAATGGTACTAAAACAGGTGTTCTGCAAGCCGAAAGTTCAGCTGACTGGGATTTCCCTATTTTTTGTCCTTCCCTAAGGAATAACCATTTTTCAGAGCATGTGTGACAGAAAGGGGTATGGCTAATGAGATCCTAATACAGCTAATTGAGAATTCCAAACATTTCCAACTAAGTATTGTTACCAAATTTAGGGCTGTTCTTTGTGCCTGTTTCCCATATCCGCATTGGTCTCTGCCAAGTGCTGAATAATCTGGCCATAAGTACTGAGAACATATTTTATAGTTTTCATTTCATTTTCCAATATGCTTTTGTCATATTTTTTTTTTTTCATAACTGAATAAGAAAGAACTTGTCCTGGAAATGAGCAGGTCCAGAGCTTTTGAATTAGGAGAGCTCTGAAATTAGAAACTATAAACTTCTGAGAATGTGAGGTGAGGAAAACAAATGAAGTACAAATAAACTGGATCCTCTTAGATTGAGCAGTCTTTATAGTCTCTGTTGTTCTTTGCACTGTGGGTATGGAGGCAGTCTCAGAAGTAATTCCCATAATTTAAGTTTTTAAGGGTAAAACTAGCTTTTGCTCATAGAACAAATGAGTAGCCATAAAAGACAGAAAACTGTAAGAGCAATACATTCCTGGCAGAGGCAGCTGCACACTGCAAGGCATCTCGAGAGTGCGATGGCCATCCTGTCTCAGACTGAGAAGGGCAGGGACACTGAGTACACACAAAGAGGGGTGCATCAGGGACATGTCTGGCAGAAGGTGTTCCTTCTTCTGGCTGGAATAACTTTGAAGACCATACGTTTCAGTTCAGATATATGATTTTGAGGGTCTATCATTTTTCTCAGTCAGTAACACATCTGCATTTTCTCCATCATCTGTTCTGAGTTCCTGCATTGCTGTGAGTAACTCATTTTGGGCTGGCAGGCTAGATGCCCTTCCAGGGAACTACTCCCATCCGTAGTTCCTGGGCCAGTTGTCTGATCTTCCCAAAATCTCCTTGAGGTTTCTGCAAGTTAGGGCTTAAAAATACTCCTAGGGAAATAGTGCAATTTTGGCCCTCTGATAGCCAAGCCTTTATTGCTGGCACTCCAAAGAGGTTTTTTCTCCTTCAGACAGCCATGTGATACCAGCACAGCACACAATCTAACTGCACAGAGTCTTGCCAAAGGAAACACTGCATTGGGCTTCACCCAGAGGAGGCACAGAGTCCGAGCACTTTATCAGCCATCCAGCAAAGAAATCGAAGACATGAGAGATGGAAGGAATGATTGGTCATTTAATCTCTTTTTCTGTTTTTGCTGCTCTGGTTGCCAGGGAGATTCTGTATTAAAAGGAGTGGTCCACATATTAGCTTCATTTTGTCGTAAAAACAGCATTTAAAAATAAAGTTTTAAAATACTTGTGAACTGAAAATATTATTGTGTCGTTGTTTAACCAAGCTCAAATAATTTAATACTTTCAATATTCCTTGTAAATGATCTGTTCAGGCTTTTTTCTATGTTTCTCTAAATTCTATCCAAGTTTTCCTACTGATATCCCTATAGGAAAAGAAGTCTATTTAGATCAGCATACGTTTTTTTCTAAATCAAATTCAGGGGCTTGTTTATGGAGAGTGCTTTAACACAGTTCATGCCCTCTTCCCATGTTCCTTTTTTCTTCCTTCTAAAAGGTGACCATGGCAGACTCCCTCTGTTTTCTTTTTTGTGGAAATGGAAGATGGATATGAATTCTACTAACTTCCCCCCCCCCCCCCTTCATAATTTTTCCTTGGTAATGTATGGTATATGCACTTTTAAGTTGAAAATGAGCTCAGTGCAAATATTCACTGAATCTAGCATGACACTCATTTGCCCTGTGGAAATTACCAGGAATTGCCAGAAGGTATAGAAATCTGTGGGTATAATTTGAGATGAATTTTTAGTCTTCTTTCAAAGAAGAGATTTAGGAGGGATGCAGGATGTCCTGGAATACAAGTGATCCTGCCCCATTGGAAAGGGAAGCTCCATTCCTGACAGTATGTACCATACACCACTGCAGCTTGTTCAGCTGGGGAGCAGATGCAAAGAGGATGGCATTGCTACCAGGGAAAAAATTCAACCAGCTGGTTGTTTTATTGGTTCAGCTGTAGAGGTGGTGTGACAAGAAGCTCTGGGGCTGTGTTTCTAACCTCAAATTGCTGCTTCTGCCAGAGCTGGAGACAGCACTGGAGGGAATTGACTGAGGTGAAAGGACTGGAGAGGTGGTAGCCACCTAATCTGGTGCATAATACTGGGTCTGTAAAATTTAACTACTTCATCTAGCCTTGGGAAAAGCTGATATCTTAACAGACTAACCGTCTAGTATGGAGCACTACAACCTCAATTTTTTTTGCAGAGAAACATACAGTAAGATAAAACACTTCTGAAATCAAGCATCATCTCATTTGTTTAATGAGTTTGTTAGCAAAAGGCCATAAATTAAAGCAAATACTAAACAAATGTGAATGTTAAGTTTTCTAGATTATTAGTGCATATAGAGGTAAATTTTGTTATGTGCTGGAAGTGTTATCAGCCATTATCTTCTGAGAATCCAGATAGCTGAGGAAGTATTCCTCAGAAAAGCATTCCTGATTGTGTAGTAAATGACTTCATTAGTGACATTCACATTACCTCTTGCTTCTGGAGCACCTGCATTAGTGTTCATAAACATCTGTACTCATGGGCATTTGGGCATTTGCAATATAATAGTATCCTTCTGCCACCTTGTAGAGATCTCTTGACTAGTCCTGCAAAATACAAAAATCTAAAACTTCTATGGTGATATGTGAACAATGCTTCAAAAACTGCAGAACAGGGGTCTCACTGTGAATTTCAGTGACTGGTTGTTTAGTGCTTAGATTATCATGAAATCTAAAATGAAAGCCAAAAACAAAGGAGGAAATGTCCAAATAAATATTAGCAAGACAGTAGTTTGATGACTTCATACATCTCTAATAGACAAGATTGGGTTGGAGATTTTAGATCCATGACAAGTACTGTACTGGATATCCTGTGGGAGTTTTGTTGGAAGAAATTAGGAATTCTAAAGTGTAGATGGGGGTCACAAGATCTAACAAAGGAAAATCATACCCTATATATCAAATCACATTGTCAGGGACTGCTTTCTTTACCACAGCACTGCCACAATGAAATAGCAATGCATTTCTCAATCCGTGGGGATGCATCCATCCACCTGAATGTAGATTTCTTTTAGAGAAGTGTGGAACTCCAGCTCCACAAATGGGTGATACTCTGGGGAGCAAGTCCAGCTGCTGGGTGCTCTGTAGTGTGGCACCAGTGTGTTGGGAAGGCTCCTGACCTGGAGTTAGGGAAGCTCTGCCTGGTGGGGAAGACAAACATTTGGCCAACTAATGGCCATTTGCTTGTTTGTTTAATGAGAGGGGAAGCACCATCTTTCTGGCTGCTTTCCCTCTGTTTGACAGTGTAAAAAAAAAGGGATGGGGGATAGTGAAGCAAAGCAGAGCTGTGTTTTGCTCTGTTTCTTTTCTGCAGTGGCTCATGCAGGTGTTAACAAGACTGGCAAAGGCTTGTTGGTGTGTCCTGCCTACTGACACCCATTCATCCTTCAGTACCAGTGCCAGGCAATTAGAAATGGCTGTAAAGTTCTTTCAGTTCATAAAAGTTTCCAGAAATATTTCCTTCAGTATAGTTTTTCAGATGAAATGCGGTGCAGACAGCAGGCTAGGTATGTGAAATCCATGGCTACCGGAGTATGTTTTAAAGTCTCCAGGCCACAAGTTTGTTCCTCTTGCCAAGAAGAGAGGAAAAATTTATAAACTGGAAAAAGAAATGAAAGGAGGTCAGGAACAAACCAGAAAAGAAGAAAAGATAGAGAAATACAAGCAGAAAAAGAGACGTGTATTGTATTAATAATGCAACTTTTTAATCAGTTGCCATGGAATTCAAGCCTTATCTCCAAAAACAGTAATGACAAAACTGGAGGTTAATGCAGGGATCTTAATAAGTTCAATAAAGCCAATTTTAAACCTTAGTCCTTGTCAGAAGTAATTCAGTGCTATGGTATATATTATAATTATTAACTAATAATTATATTTTTTGTAATAGATAATATTGTGGATTCCTAGAATACTATGTGGTATGCACAATACAGACATAGAAAAAAACCACAAACCCTGATCCTGACAGTTTTGACCTAAATAAAATTAAGAAGCTTATTTCATCATATTAGTGGGAGCTGGAACTAGAAGTTGATCATGCTAAATACTTTTGGCAAAGCATTCCTAAACTGTTCTGTTCATCACTCTTTCACAGTATAAGATTAAAAAATGTGTTTCAAATACTGTTCATCCAAACATTGTCTCAGCAATATCACCTTCTTTTAAACAAATGTGAGTTCTTTGTTGAGTAGATGATCTATTTTCTTTTCCTCTTTTTGAAAAAATATGCCCTCTTCCTTGCATAATGTTTTCCTCCTTTTCTACTCTGATTCAGTTTTTATGCATTAAAATGATTTAATTTGAGTAATTTAATTACATCTCCTGTTAGCATAATTCAGGACATTTAATATACATGTAAGAGTGACAGTTTTAAATGCAAAGTCTAGTTAAATCTTTAAAACCTTTCTTGTGAACAGAAGAAACTGGTAGAATTATCAGACAATTCTTTTTCTTAAAAACATCAAACTTGGTCAAAAACAGTCAACTAAACTCTAAAACATTTACTGCAGAGATAGCACTACTTCCAGTAAATAAGTGGAAAGGTGCTAGGTTGTATAAAAATTAGTAGCCTAGATTATGTAAATATTATATTTAAAAATTAACAAGCAAATTAATAAGTAAAATGTCTTCTTTAGTAAATAAGGATTATATCGGCAATTAAACATTGCAACTTGTAACTTGTAAAAAGGCTTAATGGAGCTGCAATTTGTCAGGAAAATGTGTAGCCATTTTAATGCTCTTAATGATAAAAATATAGGCACTTACTTTTTTATGCATGAGTATCAGATGTAATTCAAAATTAAGTTTTGGTGATGTTTGATGGTCTATCTTAGTTGATAATGATAATTACAAGGAAATATATTATTTTATGAAATAGACAAATCTCTAGTTCAACATCCACGGAACAAGTAAGGATTTCACAGCTACTGTTACAAGAAATGGTATTGTGACCATCAGGGGCAGAACAGGGATCTGCAGTGGATCTGACAGGGATCTGACAGAATGAAGTACACAGGCTGAGCAGCAGTGAAAATTCTGTGCTCCTCTGATACAGTGATTTTTCAGGAACATTCAAATTATGACTTATAATTATGGAAGGTGGAAAAGCTTGTCCCATGGGTTCTCTGTTTTTATGAAAGTCTTTGGAAACAAGGTATGAAAACATCTATGAACATGTAAAATATGAATAGAGAAGCATATCATCAAGCAATAAGCAGTTTGTCTTGCAGAAGGAGTGAAAAACAGCTTCCCAGGGAGGTTAAACATCAATGGCTTGCTTAATCTGTTTTGCACTTCAGCTCAACTTCCAGCCATGGACATGAGGAAGAAGGTATGTGAGTGTTCAGCTGTGTATTTTCGTAATGAGTAAGCTCAATGCCGTTTCATCCAGATGTTGCTGTGCTGTGGTCTGGGTGAAAAGTTGGCAAGGTTCACAAGGCTTCAAAGATCCACAGCTTAAATGAGCAACCCACTAGTAGAAGTGTTAATCTGCTCTAACACCTCTTGATCAACTTGGGGAGATTTTTCTTACTGTCAGATTTTGCCTGTTATAGTCATTCTTGGTTCATCTTGGTCTTTAGACCAAGAAAGGAAGCTTTGAATTTGTCAAAGAAACAAGTAGAGGAGACAAAACAATCAAGGAAGAAAGCAGTGCAGGCAAAACCTGAAACACCTGTCTAGATTTCAACAGTTCACTACACTGGATAGATGCTTTTTGTTTAGTAAACACACTGAGTGCCATCACTGGAACAAGACAAACTCACATTTGGAGACAGAGGGCAGTGAAGAATATGCATTTCTAGTCCTAGTACATGTACTCAATGTAATATAAGGTTTGTATGTAAGGTTCAATTAGTTTATTGAGTAAGAGCCCTCCCTACATTGAGATAAATGTCACAATTTACTTCAAAGTGTGCTCATATCTCTTGTACTTTAGATAATTTTTCTGCTTTTAAATGTCAAATAAAAGAAACACATCTTAGTTTTCTTGGCTGTGTTATAATACAATGAAAGATGAGGCCTGGGGTGGTAAATCTGGGTTAGGTTTTAGGCCAGAAGCATTGGTAACCTGTCTCCATCTCCCCAGTCTAGCAGAATGGGTTAAGACACCAGTGTTATGTGGCTTTGTTTAGACATACACAGTGATCCAAAACGAGATTCACCTGAGCATTTTCATTGCCCCAGAGGACATAGTGCCCTGGCTGCCCAGCTGCCAAGGAATCCCAGGAACAAGAGAAAAGATTTCCCATAAATATTCTTTTATTTGAGGAATTTTTTTTATTATAATGTTATGCAGTTATATGATCAGTGTCTTGGTTCTGTTCTCTCAGCTCTGTTTTGATTCTGCATTGAGTAGAGCCCAAAACCATTGTGGTTTCTTTTTGTCCAAGCAAAAATATTCTTTTCTCTCACACAAAATGTGATGGCTTAAATATTTGGTAGCTTTTAAAAAATGCTGGCACTTGATTTCATACAAGAGAAAATCTTTCTGTGAAATTAAAGAACCTGAATTTCAAGTAGCACGACCTTGATGAAGCTGTTGTAGTAGGGTTGGAGACAGATGATCTTTAAGGTCCCTTCCAACCCAAACCATTCTATGATTCTACTATATTATTCTACAAGTTAAAATTGAATTAGCTTTAAACTATCCCATTTTATAACAGTTACAATAGCAAAAATAGAAATAACCATGATTGACATTGTTTCAGTAACATGCAGTGATTGAGGAAAATATTTTATTTTTAATAATATTAATTTCTACTTTTTCCCATATGATTTCCAGAGCCCAGAACAGTCTGCTTTAAAGACCAGTAGTTTTAAGGTGCTCAGGTTGCAAGGTTCTCAAGCAAAATTTTTCACAATCTATTTTATTCTTTGTTCTTTTCAGATTTTAACTTCACTCAAGTAGACATTTTTCTCAGAGTACTTCTACTCAAGTAATTGGGGGGGGGGGGGCGGGAGGGAATGGATAAAGCATTATTATATCTTACTGTGAATGTTTTGGTTATCCAAACCTCATTGTAAGTTTCAAAGTCACCGGAAAATTTTAGATATGGAAATCCTCTATAGCTGTCCCCAGGATTTAATGCTTCTCCCAATGAAGTCAGTACTGGTCCCGTTCCCAGTTTCAGTGTGAGTGCGTCAGCCAATACATCCAGAATTACCCTGACCTTGGAGGTTGACATCTTGGTCACCCATATTAACAAGGAGATCCCTGCACCCGGGGGAGAGAAAAGCCTTTTTGAAAACAAAAGAATGAAATACTTGAGCCTAGAGGAAGGAGAAGGAGGAAAGTAAGGAGGTTAAAAATAAGGGAGGACAGAAAGAAGGGCAGTGAGGGGAATTAACCTTGTTCATCAGTTGTTTTACTTGTGGGTGCAGTTGGGAAATCCTTTCCTAGAGTCTGCATGAAAACTCACTCCAGCTCAGGGCTCCATTGAGCATGTCCTTGGCTGACTTGCTTCGGTGTGAGCCAAACCGAAGTGTAGAGGAGGGAAAGAGATGGAAATGCCAAATATTGGGATGCAGCTGTCTGAGTTTTCCATACAAAAGTCAGCAAAATAGAGATCTACATATTTTGTAAAACTCAATCCATTTTCCAAAGGAAGGTCATAGAATTAAAACAAAAACATCCCAAAACATTTATAAATAATGACTGGGTTGGGCTTTGATGCTCGTTCTTACCTGACAGATGGCAAGCCCAGTTCATCTACTCATCTGGGGAAAATCAGCCTCTCCTCCCAGCAACCATGGAGAGTATAGTTCATAGTCTGTAGCCACATTTCTTAATTAAGTAATTTAAGGTAATTAGGACTATAAATCTCTTCATTAGTTTTTTACATCTCAGAATTCAGTAATTTTGTAATTCTTTGATTAACTTCAGGACATCTCTTTATGTTTTCTTCTCTCTTTCCTAACTGACATTTCAGCCATTTCATATTTCATTCAAAATTAATACATTCCCAAATTCTTTAACTTTCTGCCTTTTCTGCTTCATAGCAGTCCTGTCTCCACACCCACTTGAAGTCTTATCCAATACCCAGTGATGTTAGTAGAGAAAAATTCCACCAAAAGCAGCAGATTTGGGGCAGGCTTGTTCTCTAGGGTATTTAATAACAGCAGGTAGGAGGCACATGTATGAAGCACACCTATTAGACCAAGGGGGAAATCCTGAATTTTCCAGACTTCTTTTTAGGCAAATCACTTAAAAACTTAGCATCCTGATGTCCTACAACTCTCACACTAATGATGATACTCACCAAAATAAAACAATTAAGATCTTAAAGATAAAAAGGTATAAAACTTGTGGACAATATTGTTCTTCCTGAGGACAGTCCCATAGCATGGTGCAGGAAACTGGAATTTTGCTGCTCCCTATTGCTTTTCAGATTACTCATTATACAATACTTAGTCCAAGTTGGTGGCATTCCAAAGAGTGTTATCAGTGAGGGGAAGGGAGTGATGGCAAATGTCCCAGGGTATTATGAAATACCAAATTAGGCAGAACATGAAGACAGTGGTTGCTCGTGGTTTGGAGAGAAGTTATTCAGTAACTTCAGGTAAGAAATCAAGGAGTTACTCTTCCCCTACAGAGGGGAGGGTGGTACAGAGGTGTGTCACACCACAGTTCACAGGGCTGCACAGACCTCTCCAACACAGCTCTGGAGCTTCAAGGATTTGAGCTCTGGATCATTCTAGATTTCAATCTCTTGGGGCTTCCATGTTAACCTAGCACCGGTTCCATGTTTTCCCTAGTGGAATGAGATCAATTAAATGAGAAAGGCCCTCACAGACCTTTGGGTGTCTGACTGAGCAAAGGACCATTCTATTGTGATATTATCAGAAGGTGGCAAAAGAAAAAAAGACTGACAAGAAATGTCAAAATCAATTTTCTGCTTGAGATGACACTGGAGTCCAGGTATCCATTGCAATGCTTTTCCAATAGGAGGCCTGGTCAGGGGAAAAATAGGTAAAGTGACTCTCAGCAGGACAGTAAAGTTCCTTTTTCTTTTCCTTTTTTTCTTTCTGAATGATTTCTTTCTGTAAGAATGCAAAGTGAAGCCAGAAGTCTCTAAGGTATCTTTTCAACAGACTTCCAATCTGTACTGATGGTTCCAATTGCCAAAATATTTAAAAGGCCTCTGAAAGTCAAACACTTTAGAAATAAAACCCTTTCTCATGACTGAAGAACTAGATTACGCTATTTTTATGGAAACCTTTAAAATAGGACCGTAACAAAGGTCTGACATTTTAGTACATAATGTGGATAACCAGACTAGACATTCCCTCTAACAGTGCAACAGGAAAGAGTGGAACTTCGACATTATGATATCCAGAGTTAACAACTGTTTAAAAAAATAAGTTCTCATGACAGAAGGCATTTAAGTATTTGCTTGAATACTTACATAAATAAATAAATAAAATAAGAGATGCTTTCTGATTTTGATTCTAATCAAAAGGGGAGGAGCTGGTTATGGATGTGAAGGAGAAAGGCAACAAGTGTGGCAAGGAGCTGGTGACTTCCCTGTGCTTAGGAAGAGGAGACGTGTCCCGAGAACAGGAAACAATAAACTCAGGACTTTTAGTTAAGATTTCATAAATATGTAATCCAAGGTAAAGAGACTTAAGGACATAAAGAAAGTCTTGAAAGAAAATACTCTAAAGGAACAAGCATAAACTGCCCAAGAATGGTGAAAGGGTAAGAAGTTTAAAGACATTCTGGTCACATGTTCTGCTTTACACTGGCATTTAGAAAGAAGCACCTAGGAAATCAGATAGAAATTGGGTTGGCTATAAATTAATTGTAAACCAATAGCACTAGCCAAAGTACCTGGCTAAGGACAGCAGAGTAACTAGCTGATATTCTATTTCTTCTAAGTTAATATTATTAATATTTTATTATTACTTTATTATTTATTATTAATGTTTTTGTTAACTCATTGATATTAATTTAGATATATATGCACTAAGAGAAAGCACAATGGCATTTCCAGTTCGCTGTTCCTTGGGGAGGAGAGGCAGCAGAAGATGTTACCCAGAAGACATCAAGTGTTTTCTGCATCCATAATAATTTAAAAGTAACTAATTGCTAACTAATTCAATTCTGGGTAAGACCTCAGTCTAGAACAAAGGTAAAACAAGTTAGAGAACCCTTAGGTGAGCTGGGCATTTTTAATCATGTGAACTTGACAATAGTCATCCATAGGTGCCTAAAGAACTTGATGAAGGAAGCGTAGAAAAAATTTAGTTATTTTGAGAATTTGTGAGATCAAGTTTAATGCTGGGTATATGAAAATGGCCAATACAGCACTTACCTTGGAAAGTAAAAAGCTGGGAAATTCTAGTTAAGGTGACGTGTTCTAGAACAAATAGATAAAGAAACCATCTGTAGGCATTTGGAAGATAACATGAGTATGAGCAATGTGTTTTTTCAAGGAAGGCTCATATCAGCTCATCAGATTTCCTTGTACAATGAAAAAGTCATTCTAGATGAGTGAAGCAAAAGATAACATAGGTTAACTCTGAGAGAATTTGAATTGTATTAATGATAAGCAAGCTGGGAAGATGTAATCTTGCTGAAACTGTTATGCTCATATATAGAACAGAGTTGGAAGCCAAAGAGAAGTTATCAATATGTTGAGTGAAATCTTCAATACTGGATTAAATCAACAGTGATGAAGCAGAGAACTGTAGTGTTAAGCTTCCCAAGGATAAGCAGCTGGAAGAGACTTCAGGAAAAAAAGACTTCAGGTAAGAAGTTGTGAAAGATTGGAGAAATCATCCAAATGATGATTCAAAATTCAGTGGAAACAGTGCAGATTAGCACCAGGAATGACTAATTGTCTGAATCCAGGATAGGAAGCACTGGATAGGTGGCTGATCTCTAAAAAAAAAAAAAAATAGAGATTCAGAATGAACACGACCCAAAGGGGTTACAATGTTGGGAGAAGACAAACCTTGACTGAGATGTAGAAATAAGAGTGTGGCCTCCAAAATACAATGATCCAGGTACTCTGTTTACAAGGGGCAGACAGTGTCTGGTGTTGGGCATTGCCTTTGGAGCAATGTACAGGCAACTGGAGGAAGTTCACAACAGCAAGGATTTATCAGAAAGCTACAAAGAAAGACGTATTGGGATAGGATGACTTATTTGTGATTTGTTGACTGGAGACAGACAAGGCTGAGCATGGAGGTAGGTTAACAGTTTTCCAACTATGTAAGAGTTAGTTCCATAGTGTAAGGTAGAATCTGTAGTGAATAGGGCAAGAAATGATCAGTCTAAATCAGCACGAAAGGTTCTGGCTTAGCATTGGTATAAACTTTTTAACAGGGATGATTGTGAAGTATTTGGGCAGATTGCCTGAGTAAACTGTGAAATTGCAGTCAGTGATGGTGTTTAGAAACAAGTCATAATAGGTATTTGTCTCCTCAGCCTTTTCATTCTTGTGCCCAGACAGACACTGCCTTACAGCTTGATCATATTTTTTTAAGTTGTAACCATCGAAAGAAATTCTCTGCAATAAATTCTTTAACAGTTGTGGCGGGTTAGGTACAGAAATACAATAGAAAGCAAAGTGGGGAAATACAGGGAAACAAAATGAGAATAAATACTAGGTAGTTGCATATTTTTCTAACACTTCTAATGCCCAAAGACTAAAGTAGAGCAGATCTGTAACATCACTGAAGTGAGAGTCCAAGAAAAGAAAAAAAGTTGGGAGAGAGATTATTTTTTCTTGGGACTGAGGTGTAAGCAACTGATATTTGTCCACAAATATGCTCTGTGGCAGATATTTGGAAACATAAGATGAAATTATTAAATATTGTACTTGCTGATTTTTCTCAAGAGGACGTGACACTGCCTCCAAGGAGTAAGCCTGCAGCTGTCACACCTGCAGTCACCATGACTGCCTCTCCCTCTGGGCTCAGATCTGTGCTCTCAACTTTTGCAGTCTTTGCTTCTTTCCCCAATTTTGGCCAAAATGCTGCCTGTTGAATAACTTCATCCTCAGTGCTCTAAATGCTGTGGATCTTACTCAGCATTGGATGAAAGCAAAGATCAAAATCCAAATTCTTTTGAAGGATTTCATGCTAGGCTTGTCTGTATTGTGATAGATGACAGAGCCAATGCCCATTTGAGGGCATATTTATGAGAACTTTTATCACATCAATAGGCTAATTGAATTCAAGTGATGTTTCTGCTCACTGCTTCCTGTGATCCATCCACAAGCAGGAATGATCAGGGCAGGGACAATTTTGTCTGTGTTTGTGCGACTCTGAGAGTGCATAGATTATATATTATACATTACTAAGAACTTGAAAAGCCTAATACCTCAAATTGATCTCTAAGCTAGGATTTTCTCCCTTGTTTTATATACAACGTATTAAAACCTATCTTGTGATACTACTGACAGATAAATCTTGTGCCCATTTCTGTCCTCTCTGTCAGACACCTCTCTAGTAACAGCTGTACTTATAGGTGTGCATGAATATTATGGGTAACAGATGTTGTTTTCCTGAAAAACCTATTTCTAGAAAGGCACTACCTCCAGTGCACAATAACTTCTCCAAAAGTGTTTCATTCCACTTTGGTTATAGAACAATGACAACAGAAATCATGGCAGTGAAATAAGCATCTTAGTGTTGTAGATAAGTGTAATTAAAGATGCTAAGGATGCATATTTGTAGCTGCTTCTGTATCACTACTTATTAATATCAGACATAATCTTGTTCCTGGGGTTAGCTTTGTATTTATTACAATTTACCATTTTTAGCCAATTCTATTGGAAAACCCAATGCTAAACAACATTATATCAGTAATTTGATCAAAATCACTCCCTGCTATATGTTTATATTTTAGTTCTGAGTATTTAATATCTAGATATGTGTAATCTGTAAGGAGAGTGGGACACAAGGTACATGCAATTTAAGGCCAATGCATGTGAGGTGCTTCTGGTGGGGCCTGGAAACAGCAGCAGGTAATGCACAGGATGCAAACTCAGTTGCAAAGTACTGAAACCAAACTTTGCTTTACCAACTTTCTCATGACAAGCTGAACAAGACATAGAAATAAAAACTACAGATATTTTCTTTTATCTGTGTGATTAATCTTGGTTGGTTTAGACTTGACATCCCTGCTTTTTATCTCAAAGAAGGTTTAGAAGATTGAAAGAAAAAAGGAGTAAGTCTTGAATGAATATAAAACAATAGTGATTTATACTGTCTTGTGAATCTTTTTTTCCCCTGGCTCTGATTTTAACATTTTTTCCTGATGTTCTGACTAGCAAAATGCCACTACCAGTTTGAAGAGAGACAAACTCATTCCGTTATGACACAGCAGCTATGACAACCTCTTTTATTGTTGCTTAATGGTATGTTCAAGAATGTCAAAACAGCTTCCAAATATTTCTGGTTTTGCTGTTTCAGGGACATGAAAACAGCAGCTTCAATTGTATTGAAATATTATTCAGAGCAGCTTAGTACTTTGGGAGCATTTCTTGGCATCAGAGTGCTTGCCCATATTTCTAGTCATAAATTGTTCACTAGTCTTTAAAAAGTTAGACTAAAACTCTTTAAGACAGACAAGCAAGATATTCTCAATAAAACAGAAAAACAGAAGTGCTTATTAATTATGTGTGGAGACTAAATTCTTGGTGGTGACTATTTAAATCTTCAGTTCTCATTCACAAAAATCAGTGAATAGTCCAGTTCACCATGACCTGTGGTTTCCATTTGAAATGACTGTGTATTATTGCCTGCTTTGATATAAAATGACTTTTGAACGGCTTTTGTGAAAGTGGTGCCAAATCATAAAAATCACCATGATAAATTACACACTTATCAGCAAATTTCAGCAGTCAGAGGAAGGAATTTTCTGGACACATTAGATGAAATAGAGTTTAAAAAGATTAGGCAAAACTATTATCTGCTTTCTTTTATGTATAGTTTGGGAAAAATTGAATCATAGGAAAACTCACATTGGAAGGGAATTTAGGATGTTTTCATAAGGCAAATCAGGTCCCAGGTGGGATACCACAGGTCTTGATTCTTGGTCTAATGACTTCCTCTTATTCCCGTACTGATGTTTCTTTTCCAGTTCTTAGCCTCACACTCTTTCCCCCCACCTCAGACTTGTATGATAAAATCAGTTCAGATTGCTCTCTACCAGTGGTACTGCAAATGTGCGTTTTCATTTTTCTTTTCTTAACCTGCACCTCTCTTTACTGATCCAAATATAACTCTTGCTCTGCATCAACTAACCTTGAGAATGGCAAATACAGCAATGGCCAAACAACACTGCTTTGCTTCCAGGACCTTTATCCTGCTGCCAGAACTCAGTGTTCAATATCCTAATGCTGGCCTGACTTTTGCTGCCTTTACAGGTGGTGGAAGGTAGAAGGAAAGAAAATTGATTTCAGTAAGATTTATTTAACCAGAACTACTTGAGGATGTCAAGAAAAAGTCAGTAGAAGTAACACTATCATGACAGTTTCAACGTAAGAGCAATTCAAGTTTTTTCACTTAGGTGCAGTGCCTCCAAAATGTACTTACTTCAGAGCACAGTCTTTATTTCTTGGTTTTTCAAAGTCAGAAAAAAAACCCCAAAAGAAGAGTAGAGCTTCCATTCACACAGAGGTTTTCAGAGGATCCTGAGCTTGGGCTCCCACACAATTCCCATTTCCATCTGCCACTGCACTGGAGAAAGCCTGGGATGAAGAGTGTGCTGTGAAGAGCAGATTCAGGTCTTCCATCTCCTGCATTTAAATTATAAATAATCATGATCCATGCACCACCAACTATGTAAGTGGATTTTGTATTCTCACTAGAAAATATGTTTATTCTGTGCCTTCTTATACTTGTGTCTTTTATATTCACGTTTTCAGTTGACCATGCCACTTAGTAAATGATCCATGAACGCAGCTGTCCCCAAAGCTGCAGCTTGAAGGAAAGAAGCAAGAAAAAAACCTGTGTTTGCCTGCAGCTCTGGAGTGAGGCTGTCCTTCGTGTGGCCCTGGACTCCTGGTGCAGAGGGAGAGAGGACACTTTGCTTTTCACATCCCAGAGTGAGGTAGAGGTGAGGATGTGTACCCAGGCCTCATCCTGGCACAAAACAGTCATGGCCAGGTTGAACATAAGGCCTCAGAAGTGAGTGGGAGTCCTGAGAAAGATATATAATCTAAGAGCAGGAACCCTTGCCAGCTGAGCTGAGGTGATGTCTAGAATTAGGAAATAAAGGGGAAGTGATGGTCTGCAATAAAATGATTTTCAGGTTCTGTTTTGGCTGCATGCTCATCTCAGCTCTCAGTGAGGTATTGGAACAGTAAGAGCATATCCTGAGCCTAGGAGATGGACCTTTGCCTAAAACTAATGCAGAGTCAGGTCAGAGCACCACACCCTTGACTCTGCTTCATGCACCTGCCTTTGGTGAGTACGGTTCTCAAGTGAGAAATTAAAGAACTATGGAACAGAAATGTCAGCCTTCCTTGGGAAATGCCTAACACTATATAAGAGGTTAGTGTTATTTTAATTTCAACAGTCCTTAATAGATTTTCCTTTGTTAGGTTAAGAAGTCAATATAGGTATTTCCCAATTCCCTTTAACTGATTCACGTCAGGAGTAATATGTTCCAGGTCAATAGTTAAATACTGCTCTAGTTCTAGTTATATTCTTCCATATTCTATCAGCAGGAAAATTTATCTCAGAAGAGAACAAACAGAAACATGACAGAAAGAACTTGCTTACTGTCTGGTATGTACCTTGCTTATCTCTTTTTTTTTTTTTTTTTTTAATTATAGGAGAATGATATGCTATAGAGTGACACCACTTTGAACATGTTTTTCCATCACTGTTCCACCAGTTCTAAAAACTGCTTTTGTTTGGATATTGTTAGTATTTGCTAGACACTGATAGGAATGCGGAGTCCCTCACTGAGAAAGGGAAACATGGTTCTCATTCAGAAGGAATGCAACTTCATCCATGCAGTTTGCAGCACAGTTGTATTTGAAGTGGAGCTGTGGGATCTTGTGGCAGTAAAAATCATTGTGATTTACAGGAAAATGTCACTCTGGCTGTCTCCTCTATAAAATCTTTTTACTACTCTTGTTGAATATAAATCAGAATTATGTGTCCAACAATATCATAGTTTTGGCAAAACGTTGTGAAGACAAAAAATAATTGTGTTTGAATTGTCTTGGCTTTATTCTACAGAGAGATATTACTGGAATTTATTGCCTTGCCAAGATCAATATCCTTGTCCTTCAAAATAGGTGTGTGTAACCATATGTCTAAATTGATATCCAGATTAATTCAAGGATGTTCACCTTAAAGTTTACCTTCCAATTGCAATCACAGTACATGTTAACTGCTTGAAATGAAGGTGACAGAATTTCAAAATCCCTCTCTGACCATATTTGTAGCACCAGACTTCAAAATCTTTGGGGTTTTTCCCTCTTTCCAGGGGGAAATGTGATGTGTCTCAGCATATTTGACTCTTACCAAACTTCACCCAGGAATTTTAGTAGGAGATGAACCTCTCTTCCCATACTTTATATTAGTTCCATTTCTAAGGAAAAATATGTGTGTGACAAGAAATAAATGATCAATTAATTGTTTGTCATAGTTCTGTTTCTGCCTCTGCAGTGAAGCCAGCAGGGGAATGGATGAGAGTTAAAGGAAGGTGAAGGAGGCCAGGATACAATAAGAGAGGTGATGAGAATTTAAGGCTAGACCTGTGCCACCTCTTTCAAAGCCAGTGCCAGCCAGCAGCATTTTGGCCATGTGTGGTTCGTGGGTGTGTAACTGGTGTGGTTTCCTAAATTTGGCTGAGGACACACTCAGGGACTGCAGGGACAGCATCTCCAGTTTGCCCTAAGACCCAAGCAAAGTCCCAGCTCTAGCTCATTCCTGAGTGGAGCTGAAAAATTCATGGAGGCCCAGGGACACCTCTCACTGTTAGATGTTTGTGGAGTCTTCTGGGGATGGTGGATCTTGGCCAAAGGAAGATAGTGGGGAAAAGGATTAACTTCACTTGCACCATACAGGAGCCTGGGTTAGATAGGGATTGTAACCCTCTCTTCCAGCCTTTATGAATTTGTGAGTGCATAAATCCTTCCCTGCTGGTAGCTGAGCATCTGTGCATGTCTGCTGCTCGAAATGAGCTGTACAGCAGCTGGACAGGCAGCACTCTCCTGACCCATGAATTATTCAGCATAGCCAGCTCAGGGGGGTGCCCTGCTCAGAGGTGCCAGCAGAGATGCACAAACAAACAAAAAAAGAAGAGCTCGGGCACACAGTGAAGGGCAGAAGAGACTCACCTGGCCTGCACAGCCAACTCCTTGTTTCTTAGAAGTCCACATCTCAAATAATATTGAACAGTATTGCACATGGGTACAGAGGGCAAAAGAATCCACCCCTTGCTTCTGTATCAATGTCAATAATTTTCTAAAAAGTGAGATATGAGTAGCCCAAGGCTGGGCATAACCTCATTCTAAGGCTTTGTTCTTTGGTGGAAAAAGTATCATCTGGGCCAAACTAGCTGAAATAGTGATCCACAGGTAGCTCAGAAAGAATATTTCTATGTCAAGTCATAAATAAAAATGGTCTTCAGGATGATTAAATCAGAAATGGGTACTGGCTGTATAAACCAGAGTTGACATGGACTTCAGAAGCAGGATATATTTAATGTTCAGAAATGTGAATATATACGTTGGTAATAAGCCCTGATGGACTTTTATTCCATTCTATTTTCTGTGTGTGAAAAATGCAGATATATCTCTGTGAAGAGTCATCAGGGCATTCCTGAATTATACTGGTCCGTTTTGACCACTCTGCTGAGTATTCAGGATTAAGTGATACAGATTTCTGACTTCTGAATTAGAGGTAATAAGTTATGTTTCTGCCTCAGTATTCCCATTTGTGCAGTGGAGGTAAAGCTATCTACTTTCTTTGTTCAAAGAAGCCCTGGTAAGATTAAAATATTTATTTAGGATTTTAAAAATGGAAAATATGAGACAGGCACAGATTTAATTTATTATAAATGTGCATGTCTTGCCTTACATGCACAGTGAAAGGTGTTTCCTTTTTGCCTCTATTAGGAGAAGATTGCAACAGCCCAGAACATTCAGGAAAACAATCACAGATGCTGACTACACCCACATATTTCTGAAGGTTTTGGTGATAAGTACTCAGTCTGCAAACTTACAGGAATGAGCATGTACTGGTTCACACAGAAAATGAAGATGCAGCAATTTAAATCAAGTGCTGATGAATTGTGTCTAGCCCCCTCTAGCTATTTTCTGAAAAGAAATATTAAAAAAAACCAGTATTTTTACTTCTTCCTACACAAGACAATAGGCTTTCATTCCTCTTTTTTCTATTATTCCAATGAATCAAAAATGTCAATGTCACTTCAGTAGGATTAGATATCAAAGATCAAAGTGAGAAAGAAACTGGAATAAAACTCATATTGAAATTTGAATGATACAGAGAAGTTCAAGTGTTAAAACTGTTAAAAACCTGGAGGTTTATAGCTAGCTACTGTATTTTTCTGTATACACAGTTTGTTAGCCAATACTTCTGGCAGAAGGGGAAGCAGGAATATGGAAAACTATTATAACATGGAGAAATATTATAAGAATTCACTCAGTCTTTCAGAGACAGATTCATGCTCAGATTTGCAGTGTGATTCACATGATAGATTAATATGATCACACAAAAATTTGCAAGTTTTGGCCTGTAAAGTCCAGCTTTTCAAATAGAGAGTTTTAACTCTCCAGGCAAGCAGATTTCACTGTAGTATTTCTAAGACTCTGACATTAGGAATGTATATTTATTTAGCAATTAATTCCAGGATTTGGGAAGAAAATATTACTCACCAAAATACAAAAAAAACTTGACCATAGCTTAAAATCCATCTTGTTTTCTCCATAGCTGTCTTAGCTTTCAAGCCTTGTCACTGAAAAAGCCATGTGAACCCAGTAACTCAATAATCTTTCTAAACCAGAGGTTTTGCAATTAGCCAGCCCATATTCTGCCAGTGCATGAGCAGGTCCAAGGTTCCTGCAGTCAGCCACAGCCCTAGCTGAGCCCCCTTTGTTTCTGTCTTTACCTTGGGCATTGGTTAGTCTGTGTTTGGCACAGTTACACTCCTTATGTTTTAGACTCCTCCAAGTAGCACAGCCAGGCACTGGCTCTAGCTTGTGCTTGCTGGTGCAATGCAGAACTTCTCTTTCTTCCTCCTGAGGATGGAGAGCCCATGAATGAACCATTTGCAGAAGCAGTGTCTAACTTTGCAGAGGAACGTGATAGCAGAAACAAATGAATTTAGCAAAATGACTGCTTTGACTAGCGAAAGAAATGTACATATTCGGATAAAATAATAAATGCACAGGTGCCATCACCAGTCTTGTTTCTTTGCTTTTGGAGAGTTTTCTGGGATTTTGAACTAACAGAAATTACAGAGCTTAGAGTCCCTCCCCCTCCTGATGTCTGTTATAAATGGATTTTCTGGTAACATCTAGCTAGGTCCAAAAGGTCAGATGAAGGTTATTTTGGAATAGTTCCTCTCATGCCTGTGTTAACATTATACCTAAGTTATCCTGTCTTGAAACAGGCTTGTGCTTCCAGGAGCTACAAATGCTTACATATTTATGTACATGTGTAGATACATAAATATGTAAATATTTACATTTACAGAAATATTTACACTTATATCTATTTACACTGCTTTTGATTTAGTCTGCATTAATAAGACATAGGAAACCTGAATAGAGGCTTCAGCTTTCTATGCACTTTAGCTCTGGGTGTCAGGGAGTTTTCCTAAGAAAGATTTCCCCACTTCCTCTCTTCCATGGGCAGCTTTTCTGTCTGCTGTCAGCCCTGTGCTGTCACTGCAGGAGGAAATGCATAGAGGAAGAGTGCACCAAAGCCTGATGCACCAAAGGCTGAAAGCAGAGCAAACAGGGACTGTCCCACTTTACCAAATCCAGTGAATTATCTCAGAAAGTGAAATACTCTTGAGGCAATTAATGTGGATGAGTGTTGAGTTTGACCTAAAGCCCAGCCTTTAAGGCCTCTTTTGCACAACAGAACAGATATAACCAATGGTTCTGTGGCTACTCGCAACCTTAAGTGCTTCATATTCAAGGAAATGGTAGGAGAAACCGTGAGTATGTAGACTGACAAGATACATGGTGTCTAACAATTGTAGAGTTTTAACAGAATTTGGTTTACTAGCAGACGACCCCAGGATCTTCCAGCTAACATTGAGTCAGATATGAAGACACAGACTGAAGGGGAAACAAGGATTTCTGCCCAAAGAGCTGAGAAAGAAGAGAAACCAATGGTAATCCCCTGGCTCTGTCCAGGTTTAGAAATGGCTAATAAATACTGGTGAGCACCATAGACTTTTTTGCTTGACCTTTTGGTGGGCCACATAATTGCAGTGCTTTTAGCTGTCCTGGCATTCCTTACAGGGCTGGGTAGGGTACACGTAGGCTCTGCCATTAAAAATAGCCTTATGAGAAAGAAAATAGAATTTTGGAATCTGAACTGAAAGAAAAATACATGGGTTTTGCCATAAGTTGACATAATTTGTCTGTCTTATTAATCTTCATTAATCAAGTTCTACAAATAGATTCCCAACATGATTCTGCTGGTAGGGGCAGTCTGACGTGTAGCTGATAAGCATCCAATCTAGAGAGCTGTGCTTTCAGTGCTTTCTTAATTACAGACTCAGTTTTTCGTGCCTCCAATTAGATGAGTTGCAGCTGGGAGGAGTTCTCCCAGCGCTGAGGTCACATCAGAGGGGAGAGCATGACTTGAGCTGTAGCTGCAGAAACCCCCATGCACAGCCACACCTACATCTGCTTCCCACTGCACACGAGATGGAATTGCAAAACACATAACCTGCTGTGTTTGCAGGCCAGACACAAAAACAAGAGGCAGATTCTGCAAAGACGAAGACAGAAAATTCTGCAAAGCCAGGTTCTGTTTTAGGCAGGCTATGAGATGGCCCACAACTTCACATTCCCTGAGGATCCCACAACAGAAGCCATTCCCTCAAGTTCTTATGGGTACGTAGCAAGTTTATTTTGCTGTTGTGCTCATCTTCTTTCATGGCCCAAACCCTGGAAAGAGGATCGAGACCATACCTACTGTCACAGATCTTTTATCATCAAACCAGGAGCTGAGAGGACTGAGAGGACTGAGAGGACTTGTTGTAGCCCCCTGCCCTCTCATTCATTGTGTACTGCTAGAATCTGGAGACATGGCACAGGCAAGTGTCTGTGTAATTGATGCTCCTTTATGTCCCTGCAGACTCTCAAAAGGAGCAGTCATGATACAATCCCATGTTAAAATGCCATCTTAGAGATATTTGGTGAGAGTTCTCATGTGCTGCTGCGCCACTTGATTTAATTCTACCACCAATTCAAGTGGAGTGCTGGGCTGCTTTCCTGTCTCTGTTTGGATTTTAAATCCTCTCTGGATCCTGCTGAAATAATCTCTGCCAGAGACAACTTATCACTAGGTATTACTGAAATGCTCCCAAGGAACACATTTATTTCTTTCTTATTCTTGGCCTAGACCAGGTCACAAGAAATGAGAGGAATTTTAAGGAAAATTCACAGAAGTGAATGCCAAAATACTCCTCCATTTTCCCCCAAATCCCATCTCCCCCAGGTTTAGGGGGTGCAAGCCAAGCCATGGCTTGGCTTCACCTGTATTCGTGGTCTATTATCCAGGAATAAAACATGAAGTGATGTGCTTTGTGCAGGTAAGATCACCTCCCTGTTTGGGAGCAGAAGTGAGAGAGCTTTCAGGTGATGTGGAAGGCTGAATAGACTCTCCAGTCTCCCAGACATCCTGGGTAAAAGCAGGTGGTTGCTACTGGAAATATGCTTGTTTAAGATGTTGGTACTAGGCATCTGCAGACTTGAGGTTTTATATAGATACAGACAGATATAAAATGAGTATAACACCTGCTGCATTTCTAAAGCCCTTCTAGTAACTACTTCCATTTTCCTGTCTCCTCCACAAGTTTATGTTCAGGGCATCTGTGCAATACCTGAATTAAAGCCCTTTTTAAAGGGCAGCTCTCCCAGTGGCTTTTAGCCAGCTCTGACCATTCAGCAGTTCCTTCCTCTAGGGCAGGACCCCAGGGACAGCTGGCAATGGCTCCACCACAACTTATTTCCTCTTCCAGCCTCATCAAACACCTGGCTCATGGTTTGGAGTTTGTGTACTGAGTGCTTAACCAGGGTCCAGGAAAAAGTGTTAAATATTTGTGATACATAGAGAATTAATATAAAAGTAGGCAAGAAAGGACTGTTAACAAACCGTCCTCTAGACTAGTAGAAAGAAAATGGTAAGAGCAATTGGAAGATTTTCCTAGAGCTGGTACCACAAAGCCAGGAACTGTTTGATGTAAATTAGTAATAAAGGACTCATTATAGATACTGGAGAAATTTCAATAAAATGAACATGGTAGATTCCAGTGCTTTATTTTTTTAGAGTTAATTCCTGCAGGAATGCTTGGGGTTTTATCTCCTTCAGCATTTTAGCAGGATATACTGTATGTGCAATGAACGGAGGTTTGTATTCCTTGTAAAGTAGGAGGTTTTTAATTTTTTGAGAAAATTTGTTCTCAGAAAAATAACGATGTGATTTTATTAAAAAGATGTTTTTCTTTACATGTAGTAAACCAGATTCACGAGAAGCAGTTGACAGGTCCTATTTTTCCCACCATATTTTTCAATTCTTGAGACTCCAGGTTTTGACTATCAAAGGGCAGGAAAATGTGCCAAACTTCCACTATTCAGGACACCAGCTGGTAAAATCCCCCTGCCTGGAGCAGTTGAGATGCTCCAGCCCAAGGGTCTGATCCTTGCACAGGGACTTGATGCTCCTTCCAGGGCTCCATGGAAAGCAGTGGGAAACTCTGTGCTTGTAAAGGTTTGTCATCACTTCTGATCTTAGACTTGCATTTCAGATAGTCTAAACCTGTGTCAGGCTGTTGTTTAGGAAATTAGCTTTATCTCCACAAGAAACTGACAACAGTGATGAACATACCCTACTCAAAATAGCAGGGGAAAAGGAGTTGCTAACTATTTTAAAGAAATGTAACCTTAAAAATATCATAGTCTTGACTTTTCTGTGGTGTGCCTGTTCTTCCCCAATAAATAAACTAAGCCTTAATGCATATATAGTAGATTTTACTAGAATGCAAGTATGCTTGGAAAAGTAGAAACCATTTACTGAAGGAAATTTGAACTTCCCGTGAAATGGAAACAATTTGAGAGCAAAATAGTAAGATCATTCTTTTATTATATTCATTGGCCTTAAACTACTTATTTATGGACAGTCAGAAAAGATGGGAGAGGTGTTAGACATATCCCAGCCACAGTGTATGTATTTCCATTATTGATGCTAAACCCCAAGTTATTTTAAAGAGGATTGCTGCCTTAATCTCACCTTCTGCTTTTAATAAAAATACTATTTCACAGAAAAATTAATAACGGCTTCCCATCATTCCTCCAGGTTTGGATTTTTGCTGTAGACTTCAGTATTAGAGTAGGCACAAGGTAAGACTTCCTAATGATTACTTTTATGCCTAGCCATGGCAATAAAATCATACTTCTTTTATATATGTGTGTGTGTGTGTGTATATAAATATACACATGCACACACACACATACACATAAAATGTACCGTATCCTCTTTAAAGGTTAGGAGAACATTCCATGAGTTATTGATGTGGTGGAGATACACTACATGCACTGTGCCTACGCTCCAGGCATATGAAAGTCAGTGGAAAGACTGTGGTGTTCCTTGGGGAGAACTGGTTCAGGCTCTATATGATTAAAGATATAGATTAAACATTTCTGTTGCCCTAATTCACTGGATGTCAGCAATACAGAAAATGTCATTCAGTGATTTTCTTTGGTTAAATTCCATTTATTGGACGTCTAACACAAAGCCTCTGCTTTGTAGTTACTGCAAGAGATTAAATGCTTATACCTGGAAAAAAGCCATCTGACCAAAAATCAGGAGAAATAAATATTATCATCAGTGATACAATCTGCAAAAAAAAAGGGAGGAAAATCCCTCAATGGTATAGATTTGGAAAAACTAAGAGAAAGACCCCTTAAAAAATACTCAAAGGAGGATTAATAAGTGGAAATCAATGCAAGTTGCAAATCACTCTAAGGGAGACAGTAGAACTCAGGGGTGGGCGATTTCCATTACCATCTACACCCAAAGGTGCATCCAACAGTCCCTGGACTCTGCAGAGAGGAACTTATTGTGACAATGTTGTATTTTTGAGGCAGTAGAAATGTAACTGGTGTGTTGGAGACAGGCAGCCAGTCACTGGGACACTGAAAATAAAGGGAAGGAGAGGAGGAAGTGGTGCAGGCTTTTGAGCCCAGAGCATGCTGGAGGGCAGATTTTGATGGGGGGTATTTGGCTGCTGCTCTTTATTTCAGTTGTGAGTTTACTGAAAAGAAGCTTTTTTAAAAAAACCTATTTAAAATAAATACAACTTTGTTTTCTGAGTGCACACTTGAACCTTATTAACTGTTTCTCTTTCTGAGGGAAATGACCCTTGGTGGGTTCAAATACTGGCTGAGCACTCAGATTAAAAAAAAAGTGTAAACTGCCTAGGAACCTGAATGGGATGGAGGATGAAACCTTACTGAAAAATAAACTGTAAATTATACCCTCTCATCAGAAACTTACTTTCCTGGCTGATTCACTTCACAGTATTCTCTTAAGGCATTAGCAAATGCCAAGGACTTCATTTGAGGTTACTGGACACCGTGTCCTGCTGTCACTCGTCTTGGAAGTGAAAAGACACACCACACTTGGTGTGGCTTCTCTGCCACACTGTAACACCTCTGGCACCTTTCTCACCATCCCCCTGGAATATTGCTCTTGACCAAATAGCAAACCCTGGCCCTCCTCCAGTCCCAGGTCAGACTCAGCCAGCAAGGGAGACACCATGTGTGCTGTGATGATGCACTGGGAGAAGCACTGCTCCTCTGCAGAATGGGCTCAGTTTGTGTAAAACTGCTCTGGTGTGGGAGCATATGGTCTCTATAAGTCCTAAGTCTTGTCAGCCAAACTAAGGAGCCATGAAATACAAGGTGATTTCAGAAAAAGCCAAATGGGGATGGAATAACATTGGAACTGAGAGTTGGTTTTGTTCTGACTTTTGTGCAGAGCTGTTGGTGTAAGCCCCAGCATGAGCACTTGGCAAGGAAATTGTACAAAAATTACTTGCCAGAGACTTGCAGTATACATTTCTGTGGTGAAATTTCACACCTGCCGGCCAAGCCAACTTGTACTTGGCACTTCCTTGGAAGACTCCTCACAAAGGCGTGCCTGTAGCCTTCCTGAGACGCCAGTGCTGGAGCTTTTTCCATTGGCATCCCAGTTCTACTTTTCATTCTGGGACACTCAGTGCCTTGGAGTATCCCAGAGACAAATTCATAATCAAAAATGTCTTTTTGGTATTCCACAGCAATGTGATTTTGCATGAGCTTGCATCATATAAAATGTTGTGGCTTAACCCCAGCCAGGAGCCAAGCTCCAGGCAGGCACTCACCAGCAGGATTGGGGGAGCGCTGGAAGAGTAAAAGCCAGAAAACTTGTGGGTTGACATAAATATAATATAATAGGGAGAGCAAAAACCGTGTACACAAGCAAAGCAAAAGAAGGAATTCATTCACCCTTCCCACAGACTGGCAGGTGTTCAGCCATCCCCAAGAAAGCAGGTTTCCATCACAGGTAACAGTGACTTGAGAGGACAAATGCCATCACTCTGAATATCCCCCCTTCCTTCTTCTTGGCATACTTCCATAATGCCCTAAAGTATGGAACATCCCTTGGGTCGGTTGGGATAAGCTGTCCCAGCTTTGTCCCCTCCCAGCAGTGCCTGTGCACCCCCAGCCTCCTCTGCTGGGGTGAGGAGCACAAAAGGCCTTGGCTCTGTCTAAGCACTGCTCAGCAATAACAAAAACATCTCTGCATTATCAGCCCAGTGCTCAGCACAAATCCAAAACACAGGCCCATAGCAGTCACTGTGAAGAAAACTAACTCTACCCCAGCCAAAACCGGCACGGAAGTGCTGAGCCTTATGAAAAATCACTAAGAAACTCCAGGTGCAAATATATTTTTTTAATCCTCTTTTCTTCCCATGGCTTCTGGTTAACCTAGATGAGGAGATGATTTGGAAAAGTCAGAAAGTATTAATTATTTGCATGCCTACTTTCTGTCCCTAATAATGAAAAATTTCCCCTGAAATTTCTAAAGGCTCTCTGTACAATGGGAATTTTGCTCAAATAAAAATCACAAAAGGACTGCTGCTGGGGTCTCCAAAAGAGCAATGAGGTTTCAGGGGATAGAGCACAGCATTCTATAGAGAGAGCTTCTTCTCATCCCCATGAGCTCCTGCAGCTGTCAGGGAATATGCAGACATCCTCCAAGATAGTTCTTTGGGATTTCATGGTCTGACTCCTAGTGAGACAACGAATAGAGACCTTCTGCAGGGCAACAAGGCAGGCGTGAGCTCAGTATGCAGAGCAGTGTCTTTACTAATGCAGTAAGGTGAATAAATAGCTTGTGCCTTGCTTAATAGTGCAGGACGTCTCACAGCAAGTCTTACGACTCCCTGCAGGCAGCTTCCCAGTTGTGGACTTGTTTGCCTGAGAAGAATTGTTCCCAATAATGGCTGTCTGCAGACACATCCCACAGATTGTCCCACGTGGTGATGTAATTCTCTGACAGTGAGTTCTGCAACAGCTTGAGGGAATAATTCACCTCATTTAGCACTGGTCTCCGCTCCAGGTCTTCCAGTGTAGCACAAACCACATGAAATTCAAAAGCTAGACCAGACGCCAACAGGAAGAATGAAGTAGGATATTTCCTACTAAGCTGCACCTCAGCATCTCTGCTGGGTGTGGGTGAGGGTGAGAGTGAGGGGACCAGTGCCCTGACAGAGCAATCTACGCTCAGTCCTTGCCTGCAGGCACAGGGTGATGAGGGTGAAACGCTGCGGTGAGTGCAGGACCCTGTGCTCTGGGAGCTCCCCTTGAGATTAAACAAATACTGCACAGGACTGTTCAAATTAGCAACAGCAAGGAAAGCACAAGTAGCAGGTATTGCCTTTTAGACATTTGATGGGTGCTTGCACCCCTTTCCAGTGTATTTTGTCACATGGTACCTTTAAAATGAAGTGAAAATTAGCTATGGGCACCACAGTGTCTCCTGGCCATGAACTTGGACACCTTACCTGTCTCCTCATTCAGAATCTGGTTAGAAGACTCCAGTTTAGGCACTGACCACCCATATTTATATGTGGCAACAGTGGTCATAATTTTGGCCTCCGAGAAGTTGGCCCTTCATGACTTAAACAGACAATGGGATTTTTAGCCTTTCACATCCTATACATGGTTTTAAAAATTAGCTCATGTGGCATGTTGCTACAGCTGATGCACTACATTTTCTTGTCAAAGTTTTCTGTTCCTCTGTGGATAAAGTTGTGAAGAACTACTTGAAAGCTGAACTACAGTCTGCTCACCAAGTGGCAGCACAGCTTTCTTCCAGCATCCTAGAAAAAAGCAGCAGTAAATCTCAGGCCAAGTGTCATATGAGGTAAGAGAGTCTGTCTGACATAATTTCTTTCTTAGAAACTTTCAGTGTTGAAAGTCTTTAGACTTTGGCGTTTCACCAAAATCCACAATCCCTACCACAAAATTAGAAGATATCTAAAAAAGAGGTCCCTTTCCAGGAATGACACAAACAGAAATGAATACAGTGAGAGGAAAAAATCTCCCACTTTTCAGGATAGATTAGACAGAATATTTCCCTTTTAAACTTATGGAGCGCTAGGGATTTGATCTTAGAGAAATTACTATTTTCCAATTGCAAATCTCAGACCTGAGTTCTGCTCTTCCCACAACTGCTTATTTCCCAGAAGTCACATTTTTCATATTTTTGCTTGCTTTCTTTGACACAGAACAAGATGAAACCAGAAGTCTGAAGAGGAGAAAAAATTAATACACTTAGCTCTGAAGAAGGTCCTTTTCCCTTTTCTGCACTTACCAAAATTTAGTAATTTACCACTACTGCTGTAAACACAACATCTTCTACCCAGACAAATTCTAGCAATGTTGACCATTGCTCTGTTCGGTTGAATTTTACAGTATCCTTTTAGGCCACTTAATATAAAAGAATCTCCTCCTGCAAAAAAACCATGGTGCAGCTTCAGTTCACATTTCCAGTTCATTTTCTTGTGGCTTTCACAGAGATGAGCTGTTTTTCTATTCTTTGGTGAAGTTTATTATACTGTGGGCAGAACATCAAAGGGGAGTGCTGGAGTGAGCTGCAGAGTGAGCCACAAGGGACACACTAGTACACTGGAACAGTCTAGATTTTTCAAATGTTAAAGATAGGAAATATTTTAAATCCTTTTTTACCCTTTCTGCTGGATGTGCTGCTCAATACACCCTGCCCATATCTGTGGAGAGAGTGAGAGAGAGAGAGCTGCCAGCTCCATTCGGGACAGGTACCCTCCATGGGGCCAGCAGCCCAGGGTGGCACATGCCGCAGAAGCAACCAGGGTGGGGATGTCCAAAATTGCTGTCAGAAGCAGCCTCACCTGAGACTACATTTGGGGACAGATGCCAGCACACAGTGTGCTGGCAGGAGTGGAAAATCCATCCAGTCTGATAGTGGCTATGGGTACCAGAAATGACAAAATTGTCCAAGGATTTGCCCATCTTTTACAGCTATTAAAATTTTAACCTGTAGCCTGTCAGGGATATTCTATAGCCCTTTGGTAATGGATGACAAGGATTTGATGGGAAAATGATTCTCACCTGAATTTCACTGATGGCTGTCACCGTGTGAGCACAACACCCCTTTATTCACTATGATACAAATTCAGCATGTGTGTATATGTTTGTGAGCTATTCCAGCCTTGAGGAGATCCAGCCTTGGTGTTTAAGGATCTCTTTGACAGTGGGAGAGGTGAGTTTAAACCCCTTAGGGGAATGGAGGATGAAAACACCACTCACTGAGGAGAGCTTTCATCACAGGACGGTTATATGAAAACATGCAAAGGAGAGGACTTCTCCTTCGACCTTGTTTTTGGTGAAATTCTTCCCCCTCTAGCTACAGGCTTTGTTTATGTGTGTTGCCAGCACAATAGCATGAGCTAGAAGGTCACTTGTCTCCCTGTGGACTTACATGACATTACTGCTAAAGCCAGCAGGCTGGAAAATGGAAAGCTTTCCAGGTCTGCCTCGCCTCCTGTTAAAGACAATCCAGGAAGTTGTGCAGCCTCTCTGCTGAGAGTTATAACCCAGAGTTACACGGCATCCTGTGGTTACTTGCTACCCTTTAATGGATATTCAAATAAAGAATACTTTCTGAGGGAAGCCTGTTATTGTGAACATCTGAAATGCTGGTGCTGGAAGTTTGACCTCTCCACCTGCCCCTATATGCTCATATCCCTCTCCAAGAGCCACTGGTCTTATTGCCAATTGTCCCTCACCATCCTGCTGATTGCTAGGTAAAGAAAAAGCATAAGGGTTCAAAAAGAACCTTATTAAAGACCAGGCTGGATGCTCAGCTGATGTGAGCTGGCACAGCTGAACAAGCCAAGACAGCTGCCCCACAGCAGTAGAGGAAGAGGTCATCAGCTTCAGATCTCCAGGAAAGTGGTACATACATATGGACAGGGAAGAGGGTGACTTTAAAAGTGGCAAATACTTCTCTCAGAATGAAAAGCAAACCTCAGTCTCATTTACTTCAGAAAAATGGCATTTAGATTATAATTGAGAAAATTTAGTCATAACAATACAAGCATTTTCCAGTGATGATCATACAGCTGAAATGTTGTCAAGAAAAGGCAGTGTTGCTTCAGTGTCAAGGGGGCTTGTTGGTTCGAAGTTTTTAAAGATGCTATGGCCAGAACCGGAAGCATTGACTATCATTAAAGAAATGTAACACTTTGCTTTGAAAGGCTTTTTAAATTGCTTATAAGTTCCCATATTTTAAACCAATTCTCCACGCTGGTTGCTTATTTTCTGCTGAACTGTCTGGGAAAGGTTTCATCACAAATCATTCAATCCTTTCAAGAGTAACTGGGAAAAAATGCTTATAGTGAAAAAATAATCCTGTATCCATACTACTGAGCAGCTTCATGTTTTAGAAGGGAAAGGCAGGTACCTGACCACCTTCAGGTCCCTCACTCAACACACAAAACTCGTGGCATGTCCAGTCCAGCAGCAGAGTGTAATTCCTGGGTTTCCTGAAGTCCCAGAGCCCTGCTCAAGTCACTTGGAGGATGACATCCCTGCCTTGTGTCTGACACAAGTGATGAGTCAGTTAAGCCTGACAACAAGGAGGATTAAAACATGCCACAAGGACTGTGAGAAGAGGCAGGGATGAAATGCCAGCAAGGCATACGGGGTCTGAAAACACTACACAGAGGAAACTGGGACTGTGCTAAAAGAAAAAAAAAAATGGAGCAGAGGGAATGGTTTGAACCAAGTGGGATGAGGAAGTGTGAGCGTGTGTTGGTGTCTGTGTGTGTGTTTGCATGCATGAGCATGTGTGTACAGGCAGCCCAGCCCTCGCAGAATCACAGGAGAAAAGGTGATGAACTGGGGAGGAAAAAGCAGGCCAGGAAGTATCTCAGTGATAACATGGAAATTTCATTAATCTTTTTTCAATTACTTTGTACATATAATTAGTTTTGACAATTAGCTTTCAGCTTGTCACTGCTGAGAAATGTTTTTGGAGAGAATCTGAGGAACAGTACTGAAGGGTAAGATAGAACCTCCTCAGTTGGGCATCTTGTATTGTACCTATTTACTGCTCCCAAAACTGTGTAAGAGCATGACCTGATTTTAACTCTTGCTCTCCCATCGTCTTGTGAAGGACCAGGAGCCAACACTGTCACTCATTTGTACCAAATCAAGCAGCTCTGTTTATGCTAGGATATAAAAGTTGCACCTTTTCCTAAAAATCTTAATTTAGCTGGCTTGATTTTAAACTATCAGCTGGCCTCAGGCTGAGGATGAACTCAGCATTTTGGTGATGGAGCAAGGACCGAGTGTGCCGGTGAGGCTGTGTCCCACAGGGGAACCTTGCTGAGGGGAAGAAGTCCAAAGCTGCATATAAGAGACAGCCTGTTGGTCACATAATGAGCTGTCTCAGCCACTGCTCTTTCCAGTGGTGGCAAGAAGAGATGCTGTTTAGGAAGGCCACATGAGGCTGGTTGTTATGTGCAGTCCTTTCCCCTAAAATGCAGCATTCATTACTGTTGGATTAGGGATACTGAGGGTATGCTCCTGCCTTATCCTTTTAGCATAAAGACACATTAATTTGTCTAATCCCTTTTTGAACATGCTAATACTGTCTGCCTCCACAAGCTCCTGTGTTGGCAAGCTCCAGAGGTTCACTGTGTCAGCAAATACTTTCTTTTATCTCTTTTAAACCGATCTTTTGGTAGTTGCCTCAAGTGTCCCCTAGATCCCATACAAGGTCCTTGTAAACAACACTTACATGTTTGGTTTAACCAGCTTGTTCAGCATTTGGTAAATCATCATTCCATTGTCCTCACTCCATTGTCTCCTTCACTCCTGAGTGGAGTCCCAGGATTTTCAGTCTTCATAAAGCAACAGCTTCAACACCTCAACCATTTTTGCTGCCCTTTACAAGAACACACCATAGGGATTTTTAAGTTTTGTTTGTTTGTTTTTTATGTAGCACTAACATTACACCCTCTGTCCTGTTCCTAATAACTTTCTTACGAGTTCCAACATTTTATTGGATTTTGTTTGCCATTGCATACTGAGCTGATGATTTCAGAGAACCATCAGTGATGGCTCAGAGGTCTCTTTCCTAAGAAATAACTCTCAGTTCCAGGTCTAATGTGGATAATTTTTTCCTAGATGCACTGCCCTGGATTTATCTATATTAAAGTTCATCTGCCACCTTTGAGCCAACTCCGTTTGGTGATGTCTTCATGGCCTGCACAGAACTTGACTGTCTAAAAGAACTTCGTATCACCCCCAAACTATGCAATGACAGCGACTCCATGGTATGAGCTGGTTCAGTTGTCATTTTATATTAGTTGACCCGGTTAACTTTTATAACTCCCTAGCAAAAAGAGAACCCTCCAAAACCTCAAGGTTTGAAGGCTAGTTTCTACTTCTCTAACCTAATGGAGCTATATGATTTCAATCACAAATGATTTATACAAGTCAATAAAGCCAATTTTGTCCTGCAGGCAGAACAGTAAAGGATGCTGTCTCCACCTACCTCTTAGCTTCACAAAAAGGGACTTTGTATTGTGCATGTGTCCTGGGATTGTTCTTGATAAATATGAAATCTGTAACACAACCATAGTGACAGAAGTACGAAGACACGTACAGAGCTAAGTTGTTGCTATGTCTTCTTATAATAAAAAGTTGAAAAGCCGGCCTGTTTCTTTGAGAAGAATCACCCGCGTTCCAGCGGGCAGCGCTGACCGCGGCCCGGGAGCTCAGCTCGCTCGGCTCCGCAGCGACCCCGGGAGCTGCCCGCGCCCCCGAGCGGCTCCGGCGCTGCAGCGCCATCTGCCGGCGGCTCCGCCCTGGCACCGCGCCCGGCTGCTCTTCTCCTCGGGCTCTTCTCTGACCGAAAGTGTTAGAGTATATGGGATGGAAGCAAGCTCAGATCGGATCTCTGCTCCGGCTATCCCTTCAGCCAGCAGACGTGCTCATATCTCTGACAGAGCCCTGTAACTTGGTAATAAAGTAGAAGTTTTTCATCTTAGGAGCTTTATGAGACATTGCATCTCATCTACCCTGCCCAACATTGCTGACCCTAAACCATCCACAAGCTGTACATCAGGTCCTCAAAAAAACCCGAGATTCTACAAGTGCTGCATTTTTCTCTTGGAGTCTTCACACTTTCTAAGTCTGCCATGGCCACAAAGCCTATTTGTCCCTTAAGAGCACCAGCAACACATCCCGGCAGCAACTCACCCTAGCAGCAGGATGCCTAAGAGAAATAGCAAATGACACAAGGCCAAAGAATTTGTAATTCCATTTGTTTCAAAGGTCAGCTCTACTTAGTGCCGAGGGGAAATTCTGCTCTTACTTCCATCAGTGAAATTCCTCACTGGCAACTAGACCTGAAAAGAAGTTGCATTTATATAACTAAAAAACCAGTTTGGTTTCTTGTTCACCATTAAATTTCTCTCTGAGGTAACTGTCTTTTGCTAAGAACATTTGCTCCAGCTAACACTCAGGCTTGTTGTTTGAAAATTTCATCATTGAATACATTTAATTTTTATTTTAGGTCAGGGGATGGATCTTGGACTTGGCCCAGGAACAGCTGTCACTGCTGTGGGTAGGTCAGGTGTACCTTAGACCTCGGATTATTCTGTACAAGTCCTCATCCTTTCTGTCCTGCAGCTCATTCTGGGTCCACAGTGATTTCAGCTAAGGGATGCAGGCAGAAGAGAACTAGTCCTGCCCTTCTCTCAACTCTTAGAGCTGGTAACAAGTTGGAAAAGGGACCTGAAAACCATTTTCTTTCTCCTCTGCTCCTGAATTTTGGGTTAAAGTATCTGGTGATGATTCACCTTGCCTCCTATTCCAACAGCCCAAAGCTCTAAGCTGGCCCTACAGGTTCCCCAGGGCTTTAGATCACAGGCCAAGGTAGTTACAGTTTGAAAAACAGGTATATTAAGCAGCTAAGTGCTGGATTCGATGCCAGATTTTATACAGGAAGCAATCATAGCCAAGTACTGAGGTCTTATGCTCCTTTTCTATCTGGTCGGCCTCCCACCCCATTTGCCAAGACTTTGTGTCTTGGTGGAACCACCTCAAGACCATCTATGCCCACGAGTACTACTGAAGAGTCAATCATATTCAAATACATCACATTAGTTTTTTGAGCTGTCCAGCCTGTCTAGATCATCCTGCAGCTCCCTTTTTGCTTTCCAAAAATGGAGACAAAGCAGGAAAAAGGGAAGATGTCGCTTTAGGTCTTTAGAGTGGCATACAGATGCCACCTAGCTGGGGTGTTCACCTGGAGCCAGGAGTCTGGAAATACTTCCAGGCCATGCGTTTCTGAGGAGTAAGACCTGTGATAACATTAATTACATTATTATGTTAAAGTATGATTTCCACTTTCAAAATAAACATGAAGAAAAACAGCTGTGATTCTTGTGTGGGACAAAACATGAGTCAGAAAATCTTCCACACTTCTATTTTATATGGAAATAAAACACTTCTTGCCTCATTAGTTTGTTTGGTGAAACTTACTGAACCCAAGCCACTTACAACAAAGCGATGTTAAAAGCCAATCAGCAGTGGGCACTGCAAGCAGAACTGCTCAAGCAGGTAATCAGATCATTTGGAAATCCCAGCACCTTTGTACAGGGCAACACAACTGTGGGAGGTCCCAGCACTGCAGTAGGAGGAGCACAGAACCTTTAAGGTCCCTTCCAAACCTGAACTATTCTATGATGCTTTTCTCTTCAAGGTGTGCAGAGCTTTTCTCGGGTTTGTTCTGACATACAGTTTCCTGTGTCACAGCACTGGGCCAATGACAGAGACCACACCTTGCTGAGATGACCAGGAAAAGGTATTCAGATGAGATTAAAGGCTAGTGATTCTTTCAAGATAACCAATAATGCTGCAACCATCATCAAACCCTGTAGAAATCCATAGTGTTCAGTTCTTGCTAAAGAGCCTCTCTGCAGCCAGGCACAGTAACTCTGAACATAAGCATATGAATATTTAGCCCACAATCTCCGGAATCTTTACCGACATTTGCAATAATCCCATGGCAAGAAAGATGTTAAAACCACACCTAGACATCATCTAGTTTGATCATTGTGTTCCCTTGAAAGGTAACCTGACAGGTTAGTTGCCAAAACTTAGCTCAGGTTTCTGAACTGAAAGGCGCTGTGTCCTGGCAGGCTCAAGGCAGGTAGTGTTTTGCTAGCACCAAGATTTTAGGGCTCAAACATGTTGTATGGCAGGCAGCATGTGAAACCTACAGCTTCCTGAGGACCTTTATCCTCTCTTAAGATGCAGATGGTAGATCAACACCTCAAAGAGGAACTCCATGTAGTCTATTTACAATTGGATAACCAAAATTTGTTAGAACACCCGGAAACTATGATGTTTGATCTAGGAATGTTGATTTGGCACGTTAAACCTCCCTTTGACTCATAACCCTCCACAAACAGTCATTCTGCCTTTTAACCCCATGTAACTAATTGCCAGAGAAATAACCACCATGACAGAGACAGGAGTGGGGTCAGCTCACATAGAACCCACACTACAGTGCTTCCGTCCAGCCCACAGTGGGCAGCAGTGGCTGCTGCACAAGGCACCAAGAAACTCTCACTTGAGAAGTCAGGTTTCCTCTTCCTACTCCACCACAGATCTCCTGTGAGAGGCCTTTGGCAAGCAAGTTGTCGTTCAGTGTCTCTGTGCCCGAGTTTCCCACCTGTGAAATGGGAATTGCACTTATCTTCTTTACAGGAGCACCTTGAGGATAAGTACAGTAAATTCTGAGGGGGTCAGGTTATAAGGGTGTTTAGATAAATACCACAACTGAGCAAAAGAAAGTGGGAGAAAAGAGAACAGTCATGCTGAATTCAGCTTCTTAAAGAAAAATTAAATACTTTCCATTGCTGTTTACTTGCTTTAGCACATAAGATTTGCTCTTTTTTTTTCTTTCTGTTTTTCTTTATGTCTCAACAAAGATTATTACTATGTTATGGTCAATTGTACAAATACAGCTAAGAAAGAAAGACAACATGCTCTCACTTTCAAGTTTTTGTAAGATTGAAAAGAGCAATGTTCTTTTTGCATCTCAGTCTGAGAACTAATGGTTGACTGTTATCTTTAGACAAAACCCTGGGAAGCTTTTCTGCATGACTTGGGCAGCCTGACAGAGGAGCATGAAATGCATCAGGACACTTCTGTTCAGAGACCAATTTCATGGTGTCTAGATAAAAATGGAGCAAACAAGTTTTAAGAGTTTTAAGCTCTCAATATTTTGAAATTCAGATGGAGAAATTATGAATGTCAAAATTCTTCAGAGCTATAAAGCAAATGAAAAAACACAACAATTAGAGAAAGTGCAACAGGAGTTAGCACTGTCATCTGGTATTGGAAGCAAAAGAGGTAGAAGACACAGGTCTAGTAATTATCCAGTGCTTTTTCTTTTATTTTTATGAAGGGCACAGATTTGTGTGGTCACTGGTTCTGCCCCTCTCTTTTAAAAGCTGTGGTTTACACCTGTATTTTAAGGCAGCATTTTACAGCAGTACAATGCTACTCACGTCAGGAGTTATAACCAATGTACACAGCCAGAGAAATCATGAGAATCTGAACAGATGATCCCATGCAGATCAATAATCCTGCAGGACCTGTGGCACTTTGGATTATTTCCAGACATTCAGCAGAGTCAGGAGTTCTGTGAAGCACTTGCTGTGCACATTTTCTACCAAAAGTCTAACAAAAGTTTAGCTTTCTAACATGTGCACTTTCAATTCTCTTTAGAAGGAGCGTAACTGCAGTAACTGTTGCTTATCTCTGCACCCTTCAAAGGAGTCTCCTTTGAGGCACCTTCACTTTATTTACCTGCAGCTACCACACAGTGGTATCCAAAGCACCATGAAATGTTTTCTCACAGTAGGGACCTGCATGGTACCTTAGATACTGCTGCACTGCAGCTTCACACCAAATAGAGATATTTGATGAAAACACTATTTGGCATCTGTGGTCTTGTTCCTTTCACCTTAAATTAATTGAGATAAATTATCTCCCTATGTGCCCCCCACCCCATGCCTTCCATTCTTTGGAGAGGTCTAAACTTGTGTCCTTCAAGGTCATAGTCTTGGAGGAATTTTCTTACAAGGAAGAATGAGATTTTTTAGAACCAGCTTGCACATTTTCCCTGGGAAACCTGTCTCAAGGATTACATATTATTCCTATATCAGTATTTGCATATAGACATATAGCATGCACATACCATTTCTGAGTCACACCTACCATTTTAGCTCCCAGTATAAAGTAATACTAAATGAACTACTGACATTTTTCTTCTTTTTTTTTTTAAACGTAACTGCATGTTCCAGTTTGAGACTGTCCACAGATCTTCTGCCAGGTACAGCGAAACTGTCCATACTAACAACAAAAATTCCATTCTTGCATGCCATTTTAGCTGTGAAACTTGTTCTTCATTACTGTAGTTTTTACCTTTATCTCTTCTGTCCTTTGTTTGTCTTTGCTACTTAAGAGGGAAAGTTCAGTCTTTCCTCACTATGCAAACAGTTTCCATGCTACGCTAACCACACTCTGCTATCTGGACTTCCACAAGCAGATTAAGAGACTTGGATAGCACTCACCAATCATGGGTTTTACACCTCAGGTTTGAATTTGGAGGTTAGATACAAATGCCAACTAAGCTCGGACAGCTCTTTAATTGACTCCATGTGTGGGATTCATACTCTGTAGGTTTAAATAGGCAAAACATTAAGATCTGCCCTCCATGGTCTCAGCTGGCTGCAGAGACTGCAGCTGTGGCATGCACAGTCTGTGATGTGCAGGGCACAGCCAGGTTGCAGGACACAGGAGAAACCAAAGATCAGCATCTGTTTGAAATGTTGTAACTGACTTAACTCTTCTCACCAATATTCACATAGTGTCACATGGCAAACTAGCTGTGAAACTAATTAAACACATATAAAACTAGCCCCAATGCAACTGGGCCTTCTCATGAAATCTCAATCTCAATTTGGTATGTCTAGCACCAGATGAGTCAGTTGGAAGGTAGTCTTTTTGGTAGTTTCCAAAGACAAAATTAATAACCAGACTACTGCCATAAATATATTAAGTAACTTTAATGCTGCTTAGCATAAGTCTTTGTTATATACTTTCATCCATATACTCCAGTATAAATGTATTTTATACAATATGAAGTATTTTTAAAAGTATATGGCTCTAGATAAAATGATCACAAAAATGCAATTAGAGAATTAGGGGAAAAAAAAAAATCAGCCAGAGTACAGAATCTCTGGAAGAAAAAAACCTTCAGAAAACAGATAGATGACAACATCCCATTGTAGTAATTCAGGACGACCAAGTGGTTCCATAGTCAGAAGGGTGCCACTCACTGCTATGACACCCACAAGAACCTGCCCTGGGTCAGCAGGGCACTGCTGAGGGTGGGTGCCCCTCAGAGATCCTTGTACCTGACAAGTTTGATAAAGTAACCTCCACGGCAGACACCCTTGTTGGCTCAAGGAGAATGAGTAGGCCTGGGAATGCAGGAAATCCCGTCTTCCCTTACGCAACCACTGCTGGTCTGTGCAGATTAATCAGGTGTGCACTGGCAAGATGTAGTGAACAAGTTGTTTTACAAATGACAGGGAGCCTTTATTGTCCCAGCTTATCTTTTTGGCACTATTCACAAAAGCAAAAATTATTTACTAGCAAAATAAACAAAAGCTTCACCATGTGCAAAACAACATGAGTGCTGGGGAGCAGAGCACAATGCTATCATTCAGTTTTGCTAAATCAATTTTCTATATCTTATATTGCATGTCATCATACACCAGGATATTCAAGAGAGGCTCAATTAAACGTCATTTGTGTGAAAAGCAAACTCCATAGTGGGTGGACTGCTTTGCATTCCACTGCTTTCAGTAAGATGTTGCATAGGCATCTGTCCAAATAAAAACACCTTTACAACACTGCAGGTTTAGCATGCAACAAATAACACACTGCAAGAATTGAGGTCAGACATTATTCACTATTTGGTAACATTCCATTCAAATTACATTGACTCACGTAATACCGAACGAATGCAGCACTTGAAGTAGCAAGAACAAAGCTGTACTCCAACAAAGTTAAACAGTGCAAAAAATTCCTCTTAAAAAAAATATACCATGTATATACACACACAACACAAATGCACTGTTTTGTTTTGTAGTATAAATAGATCTGATTAAGCTAAATTCCTAAAACTAATGAACTACTGATTGACAGTCCCAGTTTTCATCTAGTATGGAACACAGTAAGCTTTAAGGATCAGGTGACCACAGCAAGACATAGCAATAAGAGAATATAAAAAGATTTCACTGGATGGTTTTTTAAAATATTTTCTCTGTACAAAGTTAGTAACATATATATACCAAGTTGGTATTTCAAAGTCAGCTTGGGCTCTGATCATGCAAAGGGCAGCACACAGAACACCTGTGACTCTACCAAGAGCCTCAAAGCTCTACCTGTGTGGAGTGCACTGTAATGCTGCAGAACACTTAATCCCAAGATTTAAAAGGGGGGAGCTTTTTAGCTGCCTGTACAGTTAACATCTTGGCTTAGTTTCCATTTTCTTCCTCTTCTGGTGTATCACTGGAGTTCTGTTGTCTACTAATGACGTATCTGTTTATCCCTAAACTCTTTAATACCCTACAATGAGTACACTTACAATGAGTACACAGTGAAAGTAAATATTAGAAAGGGAAGAGATGGAAACTTGTTTTCTGTTGAGGAAATCCTGATTAGGGGTTATTTGCATTTAAAACAGATTTTAAGCAGGAAAAAAAAAGTCTTTTTTGGAATTAAATTACAGTAAAACAGACAAGTAGCACTTAATTTGATCTGAAGTGGAACACGTGGGCATTAACCTCTCTTCAGCTGTTATTTAGCCTCCATCTCCTTAATGCCAGGGCTGTGCTGCAACCATAACAAACAGCTGTTGCAAAGGCAAAAATCTAGAGGAGGAGCAGAGAAGAAAAATAAGACAAAAGTGAATCACACATATTGTTCTATAATATTTTTCTATTCTAAATGAATATAGGAACAAAAGTGATTCCAAATTACCTCCCCCAACCAAAATGCTTAATAAGGCAAAGATAGGTTTGGGATCCTCTGAAGTGTTCTCAGGAACTTCTCTGTAATAACCCCATTTTACTACTGCCTCATGTTACTACTTTTCACTTGCTTGTTTCCGCAGACATTTAAAAATAGAATATGAAACAGAATTTCTGCATAAGTTACGGTACAAAGTAAACATGTGTATGTAGACTGTGTATTTGAGTTCTCTTATCTAGACTGATCAAACATCAATCTCAGATGTTTCCAACTGAATGTCTTTACCTGCAAACATCAAAGAAGACATCCCTCTAAGCAGCAGAACTCTTTTCCTTGCAGAAATATAGAAACAACTCCACATCTGGCCTCCTTGACCAGATATCTGGCCATTAGAACAACTTGCCAAGCAATGCCAGGGAAGTTGCTCCTGCTCAAGAACTGAACTGGACAGTTTTGAACTGAAGGTCATGCCCCAGTGAAAGTGAATATGTAATGTACACAGGACAGAAGAAATGAGAAACTGTATTTCTGAAAAAACGTTTCGCATATTGTCCTCTGCTAACAATGGATTCTGTCTCTTCTAATATGCAAATTCATTCTCTACATGCAAGTGTTAATTTGACTAATTAGAAGTTTTGAATAAATGCTACACCATAGAACCAACCATCACCTGTAAAAAATGAACATATATAAATTTCTAATCATGGTACACAAAAGTCATTTAAAAAGACAGAATTTTAGCAACCTTTTTTCTTTTTGTCATATAGTTCACAGGACTGTTTCAAGGAAATACTTAAAAGGATTAAAAAAATTTTTTTATAACCAAATATGAATTCTTTTTCTGTATGTTTTGACTTCCTAAATATATACTTTTGCAAAAAATGCAAAGACACTAAAGACTACATTTATCTCATTCACCATTTTCCAGCATCTCTTGATTAAGATACTGAGGCAAGTTACAAAAGTGTCTTCTCCTCTATCTTGACAGGAATTTGAGGGGCTTGAAGAACTGAATTCTCCCTTAAAAAAGGTAGTATGGAAGCGAGAACTGTTTCTTGGAGTGTCCAGTATTCTGTTGTCAGACAAAATGACTGAAGTGACCATATATTCAAAGGTATCTGAACACACTAAACTAGGACTGAAGAGGTACACTTCAGCGTAAAACCTGAAATATTTGCTTAGTATAAAGATCCTCCCTTAGTTCAGGCCCATCTGGGACACCACCTCTGTCCTTGTGCCAATGGCCACCCAGGGATCAGATGTGCTCCAGTGTGTTACTGGCAGGTGGGTGATGGTGAGGAACTCTGGCCTTGGGACACTGACACGCCCACTCCACCTCTTCAGGGACTGCCTTGCCAAAGCAAAAGGCTTCTCCTTTCTATTCTGCTCTTGCCGACAGAATGTGAACCTTACACCTTTTGTTCATCTGGTTTCATCTTAAGATGAACTGAAAGTGCTTACTGTGCAAAATTTATGGTGCACAAAGTTTTAAGGATAACAGATAACCACAGAGGGTTTTAGAAGCTTGATAAACATATACAGTTCCCTGGTATGCAATACCCTCTGGATGGAACAAAAAAATTAATGGCAGTAGTTTCAGTTCTTTAAGTTAAGCCTACCTGGCACACCTCTACCCACCCCTGAAGAGTCCAGCCAGGGAGAAAACTAAAGCCTGGTCTATTTTCTGATTCAGCTATGCACACCCACATCACCAAATACATTGATTCAGTGATGATGCAACTACAGTGAGAAAAATGCATTCTGAGCTTAGGCTATCACGAAAAGCACTCTAATAATTGCAATAAGAGATAGCAGGGTCCTGACAGACAATTTTTATGTCTGATGTAGTAAGTATGTATGTGGAGCTTCACAAAGACCTAGTCCAAATTTTTTTATCTCCATGGCATGTTCAGGACTATCTAAATGGTATAAAAAAAGCAACTGAAATTTTAAGCACAGGTGTGTATTTCATACCTCATCCTCTGATAACGGCTCAGTTGTTCTTTTTCTTCTAATAACCAAAATTGTTTTTACAAAATACTTGTCTAAAAATTATAAGCTGTAGTGATCAAATATTTAAATCACTACAGTGAAAAGTAGCAACTCTATACTGAAGAGTAGCTATCACATTAGCACTAGCTTATACCAATATTTTTGCATGTTGCTGTTAGGTATTATTTGCTGCTCTCAAAGGCAATTCTTTCTCTCACAGCTCCTCTTTCTATTCCAGTTTGCTGTTAAATTCCCAAATTGAACAGTTAGCTACAGGGGCTTGCTACAGACTTCTGTTCCCCTGATACAAATACATGAAACACATACCGAGGCTGCTATGCTTATGTTATATTCACGACCACTTAGAAGCCTCTCTTGCGTGGTGGAGTTGAATTTGCGGGGAAAGTGATGCAGAGATGTAGTTGCTGCTTGCAGTAGAAATGCTCCAAAATAAAAGACAAAAGTAGCCCCATGGAAAATAAAATCCTAAAAGGCAAACAACAGAATCAGTCTGGGCTCCAACACATACCTAATTCTTCTCATCTCAGTACAAATGAAATCCAACACTGAAACATGAAACAAGAACTGATAATACTAACTTTAGATAAGCCGTGTTAAATCCATCTGAGAGCTTAACCTGGACATGTTTTCACAGCTTCTTGCAACTATAAGCAACTCACTAACATTATTAGTGATAAAGGGCAGTTCTCCCTCTCCCCAAACCTTATATTCTTTCAAATTAAGAGGCACATGCTCATCTTTAAGTATACATGGTGACATTTTAGACTACCTTAAAGTTATTGGAGTTTACAGAACTCTCCCTTCAGACAGATAAAAAAAAAGACATATACAGGCCAGCTTTATCACAATTCAAGCAGTATAATACAATCTTGCAATCCCATAAGTCCCTTCTCAGCTATAACCACAGCTTCAAAAATCTTCCCTCCATGCTTAAGTTTTGTTTCTCTAAATGCCCAGAAACACCTCAGCTTTTACACAGCTGAAATGTCCAACTTCCCTATACAATGAGATCCAAGAACTGAGGTATTTCCACAACTCTCTCTGACTTGGCTCTATTCAGTAGTCAGTAATCTGACAGCTCTTCATGATACTGTGGAATAAAATGTCCAAGACTTGAGAGGGCAGGTTTTAGGATTTACTTCAAATATGCTTCTCTCCTAGCCCTCTCTAGGCAATTCCTTTCTCTATGATGAATGCTAGCTCAATGTAAGTTTTAAACACCTAACTCTCATTTCTGGCATTCCATTACTGACACACATAAAAAAGGTCTGCTGCTTTGCAGGTCCTATTTCAGAGTCCAGCGTTCCAGCAGCAAGATCTAAGGTATGTTCCAGTACAGTTTTAAAATGTCTGAAGTATTCTTCCAACATCCCCTTCCGTTGTTCAGTCTGGAAAGCTGACATTTGCACTGCACTCAATTATTGATCTATACAACATATACTTTGTGCCTATACATGTGCAGGTCTGCAAGAGCCACAGACACAATTTAAAAAATATACACAAGTATATGGATGCTTTTTGATGGTATTTATGATATGCAGTCTATCTCCAGCACTAACGAATTCTTTATGAACTTCAACTTCACTTGAGTACAATGGACTATGAGTATGCCTAGAGTGAGAACCCAGGATACTTTTATGTGTGTCCAGCAGACAGCACTTGCCTGCACTGGAAATTACTGTGTGGCATCTGTACCTGCTGCCTGCCAAAGAGAGGGAATGTGCTGCATCTCCCTGGTCAGAGAAATGCAGTTTCTTCATAGATGTGAGATTTTCTTTTTATTGAAAGAATTTTCTTTGTAAAGTCATTGCTTGGTCCATATTTGATTGCAGCTAAAGCTACTTAAATCACACCCTAGTCAGTTTTGATAAGTTATGATATAACCTGCTACTACAGTTCCCCATTCCACTTAGAACAGGACTAACTACATACAGGAGAGATATTTTTCAGGAAACACTCATTCATTTCCTTCATTCTCCTGCCAAACCCTCTAATTTCCTTCTCCTGGCTGCAATTACAGTGAAGCTATGTAGCATCAGTAAGGTTTCACATTTACATGGTTATGGTTGGTGTGACCAAAAACCCCAAGATCTTATGAGGGACCTTTTTAGGGTTTTAGTAATTCTTATCATGGTGCCTAACTCTCCCTTGCCTCCACACTTGTATAATCATTGAAACCTCATACAAAGTGTATGCAAAACACTATCAGAGCAGCGTGATAAATTAGTTCACATCTAATTTTGTAAATGAGTGTATTGTGAGTCAGGCTGTAAAGGGCAGTACTTGTCATACCATCTGGTTTAATGCACTGATGTACTTACTTAGTGATGGAGCTCCATAAGGTCAATCTTTTCCACTGTGTACCATCTTATTTTTAAAATATCTCTATTAGTATGAGCAGATATACTTACAACGTAAGGTATAACTAAATGCAGGACTGCATTTATAGTAACAAAAATAGTTAAGTGTTTCCAGTAATTAATTATTTATTTCCAACAGAAGGTAAAAAAACCTCCACTTGTGATGTGCTCCTAAAGAGTTTAGAGCAAACAAGTTACAAAACATTTGGGTACCTGAAAATAGTGGTCAAGTGTCTTCTTTTATTTTTGTTGACAGCTGGAAGGGGCTGTGTTTCAGCTACCAAGGTAGAGATCAAATGATTCCCTCTGCATTTATTTAAGATGTTGACTGAGTTAATATAGCTTTTTAGATGAAGTTACAGATGCAGTTTTTATACAAGGCATGTATCAATTTCCTGACATAGAAAGTTTTCCAGCAATTTATTATATACAAGGGGACAAAATTAACAGTACAACAAATCACTGCCAGTATCAAGTAGCAAATGTGCAACATGCACACAATTGTTATAAAATGGAATTTGTATAGCATTTTCAATCTATAAAAGGCTTTGTCCTTATCCAGCAACTCTTAAATAGATGCATGATTGTAAACTGGCAAACAGTTTCAATGAAACCCAGGACACTATTAATTTACTTCAGTTAAGCACATGCTCAAGGGCTTTGTTGCATCATAATTTGTGAGGATGTTGCAGCATAAATCCCTCTGAATCCTCCCTGGTAAAGGTCTCTGTGATTGTAACTGATTATTAGCCTAATTACTGCTTGTATTGTGCTGGAAAGCTGATGCTGTATGTATGTTTATTCAATATTAAAGTGCTAAAGTTTGTTTTCAATAGAAGCCAGTCTGTTACCACTGGTGGGCTTTGAAGTTATCAGAGCTCCAAAATCATGAAGCTTTATGATTTGCTTTAAAGAACTTTTGTTTCAAGGGCCTCTCTATGAATTACTTGAACAGATAAACCTCCACAGATGTTAATACGGAAGCATGCAAGTCCAGCTATGACCAAGGAAAGTGTGAATAGGAAAACTAAGTTGTGTAGGAGGAAGATGAAGGTGATCAGCAGTTACAGACAGACATACTTGAGTATTTTAGAAGTTGTAGTCCTTTTGGAAGACTTTAAAAAAAATAATTAAATATTCTGATCACAGTTTTGCCACCTCTTATTATTCACTTCCAGTAGTATAAGAGTGTGATATAATCTCATGCTCAACTACTTGAGTACTAAAAACTCAAAGTAAAAAACATTTAATGACAACAAAGCATGTAAATTACCAGTCAATAACCTGAGGTATCCATGTGGTTGGCAAAAACTAATGTAAACAACCTCCCTTTTTTAACAGGAAGCTCCAGTCTTTGAGAACTACTGGCACAAGCCATAACAATCCATTAGAGCAAAGTTCAGGCTTTGTCTTCACAATAAAAAGCTGAGCAAAGAATATTTTCAATCTGTAGTCTCACCAAGCTTCCTCTAGGAAGGATGAAGACATTAAGTCTCCTAATAAGATGCTAAGCTATATCATACTGCAGGTTATTCTGTCTGTTACCACCTAAGGTCTAACAGCAACTCACCATTGCTGCCCTAGCTTTGAGGAATTGACCCAAAAGTCAACAGTAGATTTTCTTAGGAACTGCAGGGGACCTTCTGGGTGCTAAAGCCCAGTCTGTGCTATCTCAGACAACTACATCACACAGTGTGCTCATAAATGCATCCTTTCCTTTACAATATTAGATGTATCTTTCTACATCCCATTATTCACAAGGTGTTACTACCACTTTTCTAATAGTCAGAAAGCATTTTCTGATTTCCAGTCCATAATAATTTCTGGCCATTTAAACTAATTTGTTGTCACATCTTGTTAAACTAGTCCTCCTTCTGCTGCTCATGCATTTTATGTGCTCAGAGAGGACAAGTGTACTCCTTCAAACAGCTTCAAAGGTTCCTCAGCCTCCATCATAAAACAGGCCCTGTATTTCCTCTGTCACCTCTGTAACCCTATTCTTTCTTTCTCCAGTTTTGAATTCCCCTGTTTGAAAAACTTCGTGCTAAAAGAGAAGGCCGGGTGTTAAGACTTGGGATCAACACTCCTCATTAAACAATTTTCAGTTTATAAAACAGAGGCAATCCTTAAATAAAGAAAAAATCTTACCGCCTGGTTCCAGTTGACAGCAATTCTATTTGCATAACCAAAGAGGAACACAGAGAGGAACACAATGGAGAGGAACCATGCAGTCACTGCCACAAACATCACCCATCCCTGCAGAAGTGGCAGTGGAACTCTGGTAGAGGCAACCAAAATCCAGACTATTGTTCCAAACAGCTGCAAGAAAAGAAATACAGAGAATAAACTGAGAGACAACTTTCACTCAGTTCTTTCTGCCTCAAGAACTGATATCACACATTATACATCAACAGATGACTCTTAGGAACCAAGAGGAAACACTTCAGAAGCCCTCAGAGAACCCAAGTCCTCCTCTCAGAAACGATAGGCACTAAGTGGCAAAAAGACAAAGCCACTCTGAAATTCCTATAAGCTCTTAAAATAGTCTTGAAAATGGGATTTACAAACCCAGGTGACTTTTGTGCTGCTGCTGCAAATTCTACCCTTACTTTAATTTTGAAGAAAATATAAGAAATGTGAAAACACAGTTCACACATACACATATCTCTCTATATATACACAAATTAGCATGGAAAGGATGTACTTCAGATTTGGATTCAATCTCGTACTGTTTAGTTTTGTAGCGCTAATCAGATGAGATACAGAAAGGAGACGAAACTACACCCATTTCATCAATGTTTTTGTAATAAGCTTGACGAGGACACATAAAGTAACAAAGTGAAAGAGAAAACTAGAATACAGAATAAGGTGAGTTGTAAACTATGCTGCAAAGACTAGAAAAATATGCAGCTTTCCAGAATCATCATAACTTGGAGAATAATTCAGCAGTGGCAATTTTCATTTCAGCAGACTGCTCACAGCAAATGAGTGGTAGGGACACCGTGCTGTGTTGGGCTGATGGAGAATTTATGTACTCTAGAGCTGCCCTGATTTAATCAACTCTTGGCCTAAGGAATGGTACTATTTCCTCCTGCAAATCCTGCCTCTTAATAAAAAAGGATATATAGAGTGAATCACAACTGTCATCTAAGTATATTTGTTTATTACAGAAAGATTTAACTTCATTATCCAACCTGCTGAATAGTGACAACTAAAAAAAATTTCCAAGCAAGTTATTTCTTTCCTGTTTAAATTCTACAGATTTACAACTGGGAACTCAAGAGGTTACATTTTCAGATTCAGAGAGCTTTCTTTTGTATCAAGTTTGGGTAAGAGATACCTTTGAAAAGATGCTTGCTATAAAATTAGTTGTCTTCTCTCTGGCATTACACTGCAGCAGCATCTATGTAAAGACAGATTGCTAGTCTCAGTTCAAAGCTCCCATGGGTTTATGTATTAGTGTTCAAGTTGTTCTCTAGGGTTCCTTTTTTAGCTGCTGTGAAGAACCAAACTTTCTCTAGCTTCACAAGACTGCAGGTGCAAGTCTGTTACTTGGTGACCAGAGAGGGATGGGCAATGAGGGAGCAGAAGGGATAGCAGAAAGTGTCTGTTAAACAAAAGACAGAGACACATAAAATGTTTTCAGTATTTTGAAAGTGCAAACTTGCAGGGTTCCTTAAAAATAAATTTAGAACTGTACTGTAGAGACTGCTAATCTTAGCACCCACTGTTGTGCTATTTCCCTCACACCACACCTGTCCACTTCAGCTTGGCTGTCAGATGTATAATTGGTTGGCCAACCAAATTAACCTTTTGTCCCTACTGACTGTGGGCCTGATTTAGAGCCCAGACTTGTGTTTCAAACTCCTTGTTCAGGTGCAGTTTTACAGCTTGGGGAGGGGGCGGGGGATCCAGCTCAGAGGCTGGGACTCAAGCAGTAATCTGCTCTGACCATAAGGGGGGAAAAAAAAAAAAATCAGATGAGTTCTACCAAGTCTTTTTCGTTTTTATCTCCCACTAATCAGTGGCACTGCAGAGCCTCATACCCAACCTCAGCTCAAAGGTCCTCAGCCCTGTGTACACCAGTGAGGTCTAACACACACGACACTGAATATACTTATAGGAGTTTGCAGAGGACGCGTAACACACTCGCAGAGACAAACCCGGGTGTAACTCTCCATGGTGCGGTTTTGGGTCTGGGGACAGCGTGGTTCAAAGCCCTCGACAGCTCAAACAGCCCCGCGAAAGCCATCTGTGTGCGGGGCGCCCGAGGGGAGCGACCGCGCCGGGGCGGCCAGAGGGCACGGGGCCGCTCCCACAGAGCCCCGGCGGAGCCCCGGCAGAGCCCCGGCGGAGCCCCGGCACGGCCCCGGCACGGCCCCGGCACAGCCCCGGCACAGCCCCGCCGCCCCACACCTGCCCCGTCACAAAATGGCAGGGGAGCGGCCCGGGCCGGGCCGGGCTCGGCCGCCGCGAGGGGCGCGGGAAGGCCCGCGGCCGCTCCCCACCCGGCCCCCCTCGCACTCACGATCTCCAGGAAGATGACGGCTCCCGAGAAGGTGCGCAGGATCTCCAGGCCGGAGGGCAGCGTGACCCGCGGAGGCGGGAAGTAGGGAGCGGGGTTGGGAGGCGGCGGCATGGACGAGGCTCCCCTGGGCAACATGTTGCTGCGGCGGCGGCGGCTGTGCCGAGCGCGGCCAGGTGGGCGCGGAGGCGGCGGCGGCGGCGAGGGCGGGCGCAGGTGCGGGCGAGCAGTCCGCGCCTCCCCCGGCCCGGCCCGGCGCCGGCACCGCCCCGCAGCCGCCGCGCCTCGCCCGGGGCTGGGCGGGGGCCCCGCCGCGCCGGGCACCGCACCTGGAGCTGCAGCCGGGCCGGCTCCGGCCGCTGCCTCTCGGCTGCCCCGGCAGCGCGGCGCTCCGCATTCGCGAGTCCTGAATCAGGCCAGCAGACTCGGGGCGTGATTTCCTAATGCCGCTTTGCAAAAGGTTGTTATTTACCTTCTGGTTACAGATATTTGGGGCTTCGGAATTACGTGGCTGCACTTTTTGTTTTTTTTAAACGAGCCTACTAGGTTGTCCATTCAGAATATTGAAAACATTTCATGTGTGTCTTCTTTTTGTTCTGTCTGGCTCAACTGTGTACAACTGCTTAAAAGTGAAAATGTTTGTTCGTAAAAGTTTGGGGTAGAGAAAGGTACACATTCACCAGACCACTTACATTCAATTTTTTTCTTACTCTTCTTTGTATAAACATCTTCTCCAGATGAAGGATATGCCATCATGCATCTTATGTCTCCCGTTGTGATTTAGGACGGCATGTCCTGTCTCTGAGATGACCAAGGATTTCACCCACTTTTATCCCATGCAGTGATTCTGGGTGTTTATCCTCCCTACATACACCTGCCACTTTAGAGATCACATTTGAAGAAGGTTTCATGCAAGTGTGTGCAGCTGCTCTGGAAGTTGAACTAGCTTGGGCATTAAAACTATATTGCTTTATTTTTTGATGCATGATGTTTCTCGAATATGCTTTTGTGATGACAAGAAAGGCCACAGCCTGCAATGCCTGCCTTCCCCACCCCAATCCAAGCCCTAAGTGGAGAGCAGTTGGCTCCATTAAACAGGACTCATCTGTGTTTCTGCCATACCTAGTACATAAATAGGTTTGTGATGCTTTCAAAATGCAGTAATAGCTGCTTGGCTTTGAAATTGTGGCTTCTAAAGGAGGAAGAAACAACAGTTTGCGTTCTTTCTTTTGCTCTATCTTCATCCCCATGCCTCTTGTAGCTGGATTCCTCTGGAACTCTTAAGTAGGAGATGATTGAATCCCCATTAAGCTGAAGAAGGCATTAAGCCCACCCTCCCCTCTTTTCTGAGTGCTTTACCCCATCAGTTATCCAAAGAGATATTTTTCTTTCTAAACCTATTTTAAAAGTGGACCTTGTGTCCCATCCTTTTGTCTTCAGGGAAAGGCTCCAGGATCTGGAAGTGCATGCCAACAGGACCTGGTTTGGGTATGTTTTGGAAAGGAATGGGGTTCAGACTTGCACCTAAGTGATTAGGTGTAGGGGGTTTATTCTTGGGGTTGCATCCTGGAGACCATATGTCCAATTAATTTCACAGTTTGGCCCTAAATCTGTTAAAACTGCCCTGCAGAGGGAGAAATCTGAGTGGGTGGAAAACAGGGTTGATTAGTTTATGATTCAGAACAAGAAATGTGATTGTCCTTATCTTACACAAAGGAAGTACAAATAGCACTTGGTCATAAACATTTCCAGTGTTATTATCCAGCTGCACAGTTAATCTATGTGAACTCCAGCAGTGCTGGATTTTACTAATGATTATGTACCATGTGCAGTCAGTTTTTTTGCTTGTAAATACCATTTGTTTTTACCTGCACATTTCTTATAACACTTACTTTCTTGAATTTTAGTGGGTTTTCAAAAAAAAAGTCCAAATTTCACTTTTACAACTAGGTATCGATGTAATGAGTAGCTTGTGCTTTTTCCTAAATCCTAATCATTTAAATTAAAAGGGCTATTTAAATTATTTTTACTGGGTTCAGGCAAGATGCACTACAGCGCCATGTAGGATTGCTTTTATACTGATTCATGTACTGTTTGAAACTTTAAAGAACTGGATTCTTTAAGAGATTAGTGTCAGGATTGCATTTTTAAGTTTCCATGCAAAAGCACATGTTTGTTTTGGACTGCTTTTTAATAGCATTCTTATGTGACTAATTGCATCTTGGCATGTTACAAGGTAAGCTAATGATGCAGCTTCCAGGCCACCAGAGCCAACAAGGAGACAGAAGTATATTGATTCACTGTGTGTAGGAAGGTGTGTCTATACCTTGTGGTTACAAGGACTAAAAACTGCTCTTAAATGGCCGTAACAAGCTCTTTCCCCTTCGTGTTCTTATGCTTATGGCAGCCTAATGTTAAGGTGGCATTGTCACAGATCTATTAAACAAGTTGATATCAATTTTAGTTTATAAAAAATAATTATTTAATTCCAAGTACATTGGTGCATATATTATATATAGAAATTAAAATATCTTTCTTGGAATGCTGTAACTCTCCTCCCCCAGGTGACCAGAAAAATGCAGTAAGTGATGAAAATCTAGTCAGGTATAATAAAAGATAAATCAGTATTTTGAAAAAACATAGGCATACGTCATACTGGATTGAAAGTTACTTACACAGCGTTCCTATGCAGCAAGATTCAGTCTACCTGCTGTGATGTATGGCATGATACTTCTGGGAGAGCTGAATGTTAGTAAGGATACTAGAGTAATAGGTGAGAGTAATGTCAGTGTAAGAATTCATGGTCCTTAACACCTTATCTGAGTATGTTATCAAAAGCACTTCAGGAAGAGATGTAATCTCATGTCCTGTGTTACAGTGTGCACGAGGGTGGTCTGCCAAAATGGCCAAAGAGGTGTAAAATACAAAACCAATAACTGACAGTGTCCCGGGGTGATGTTATGATAATCCTGTATTCCCTATTATTTGCATGCATGCCTAGAAATGTGGTCCTGTAACTTTAACTGTGTTCAGCAGCCAGGAGAAGCTCTGTCGGCGCGGGGTGTTTTGAAACTCTCCCCCAGGTTTTTCCACGGAGGAGTTGGGGAGAGTTAGTCGGGCTGCTGCTACTGCTGTGGCTGCTGCTTGCTTTTCCCTGGGATTGCTTCTTCCTGGTTTTTTTGGACTTTTTTCTTCGACTTGCTTTCTCATCCGAGAACCTGAGGAGCCCCGGAGGACGGTGGACGAGAATCCTCCAGGGAGCCACGGGAGCAACTCCACCCGGCCCTCCCCCTGGGACCCTGGAAAGGGGAAGCTACGCCTGAGGAAAAGGACACTAAAGTTCATCAACCGTTTACTCAGGTTTAATAATTCCTTTTCCCCTTTTCCTTTTCCCTATGCCTTGCAGGGCACTCCACATGTTCTGTTTTTACTAAACAGTACTAAACAATGCTTTACTAAAATACTAAACAGTATTTTTCACTTTCATCTGAGACATTCTGTTGTTGTGGGGGAGGGGGTGCCAGAAACCTTTGCTGTGAGGAAGGTGTTTATTCAGAGTGCTTTCCACCTAAAAAAATTGTCTCTAATCCAAGACAGACAGTAACCCCATTCTCTTGTGGCTCTGTTTATGCACAGCAGATTTCCTCAAGCCAGAGTGGAGCTAAGCAAGGCTTTCCTGACAGTATTAGGATCTGCTTCATTCTTCCAGTTACTTTCTTGTTCTGGAGGATGTTGCCCCAAAAGTCATCTGTGCTTCTTTAGATTTGCAAAGCTGCTCTTTCTTAAGAAGGAGCACAGACTCTTCTAATCCTATAGTTAGTTACATATCAAACATAGAAAGCCCGGAGCTGATCACGTAAAACAGGCTTTTTGTTTATGGATGAATTAATTTAACATGCTCCTGGAAATTGCATGCAGGATTCTGATCTCATACTGGTACAAACTCTGGAGTCATTCCCCTTTAGCCAGTGAAATTAAATAGGCATAAAACTGACTTGCATAAGATGAGTGATAAGGAAAGCCTTTAGCTTCATTTGTGTAGTGTATTTACTCAGTGGTAACAGAACTTCAGGGTCATGGTTGGACCTATGCATACTTTGAATCAGTGTGCAAATACCACCACATTGTTGAGGTTTCTTGAGAGGCAGTGCAACAGTTTTAATTTTTAACAGGCAGGGTCAGGCTTGTGAATGCATGCTGCCCCTTTTTGCATCATTACACTAAGGGAAAAATAACTGTTGAAATCTCTCACTTCATCCAGGTAACTGAGCTTGGGATGTGTGCTGAGGAGGTGAAGATAAATGTGCCACCTGTTTGCTCCACCAGTCCCAGGGATAGCTGCTTAATAAAGCAGTCCCTGGAGTTACTTAAAGCAGTCTCAGAGCAGTGGTTTCTGGCTGGCTCATAAGGCTGCAGTGGTACTCTGGACATTGCCTCTTCCCACAGAAGTGTCTTCTGTGCCCAGAGCTGTGGGGTGAAAGGCATTGACCTGGCTACTTTGGCTCTTGGGGTACCCTTTAAAGCAGGGAATCCTTAGCTGGCTGGTTAAGGGTGTTTGAGGGTCCCTTCACAAGGCATCACACTGCTGGGAGGCTGGCCTTGAGCCAGGGACGCTCCTTGGTGCAGTGAAGTTGTGTTGCAGAGGTCAGACTGAGCTTTCTGACCTGTCCTCATAACATTGTTTCCATGTTCCTAAGGTTACCAGCACTTTATTTGTTTGACTTGGTGGCACTGCTCTTCTCTCGCAATATAGTATAAGGCGCAAAGGGCTGATTTTCCTTTCATTTACTTTGGGAAATTCCTTTTAGATGTGTGAGGGTGCAGCAAAGGTAAAAATGCAGAATCCCATCATAGCATAGAGGAGGATCCTGACCTGTGGTGGTGTAGGAGGCAAGGTGGGTAGAAAGGGACATGGCAGAGCAGAGCGAAGTTACCTAATGGGAAAATGTCTCCAGAAGTCAATGTGTTGCTCTTGGCATAGATAGGCCAGGAGGAAAAATGGTTTGGATGGATTATCCTGAGAGGAGAATGTGAAAGTCTCAGAAGTTCGAACTGGGAGCATAACATTGTTGTAGATGAGGGATGAGTAAATAGCACTGGTTGCTTATGACAGAATTGCCCAGGGAAACCAGTAAACAGACTGGACAGCTGTGGGAACTGCCAGCTTTGGGAACTGCTAGCTTACAGTGAGAACTGTTAGCTTGCCTCAGTTCACAGACATCGAGCTGCGACAATTCTGGCTCAAAACAAGCAAGAATCATAAAGACAATAAGAAATTTGCAGCTGTTGTTATTGCAAGATGTTGTGCTAACTATAGGTAACCAATGATATTGTGGGTTGGTGAATTGGGAGCCAACAGATATGTGGCACAAATGTTAGAAATAGTATAAAAGAGGCCTTGTAGTGATGAATAAAACTTTCTTCTTTCCTTTGACCAGAAGCTGTTGCTATGTGAGTCTTTATGTGTCGTGTCCATCTCAACAACGGCATCTGGTGACCCCAGCGTGATACAATGGCTTCAGGTGGTGATCGTGAATCGTTGAGGGTGAGGAACCACAGGGACAGAGCCCAGTGAAGCGTGAGAGCAGAGGATTCTGGTTTTGGTCCGGACCAGACTTTTGACACCTGGATTGAGGTGAGCTGCTGGGGACACCCCGGATATGGAGAATCATTTGACTATCCAGGAAAAGACTGTGCTGTCCACATGGAAATCTTTGTTGAAGTGCACTGGTGTTAGCACGACAAATCATGTGCTGTGAAGTATATAATTGTGGGCAAAATCACATGATTTTCCACCAGATGCGAGTGTTGCTTTTAGTGTAAGGTCCTGGAAGGCAGTTGGGGTTAAGCTGCGGGATGCCATCTCCCATGGGGACAAAGAGGCACAGGAGTTAGTAACAACCTGGAGGTTGCTTTTTGAAGCTTTGAAGCAATGGAAAAAAGAGCAGAAGGAGGCAGAGAAAGAGCAGCCTGGAAAAAAGACAGAAACAGACCCTATGGGAGATGGCCTGATGGAACCAGGGGAAGGAGATGGGTGCTCTTCAGAAGGGATGGCCCCCAATCTGCCTGGGACTCAAAAGGTTCCTGTTAAGGAGAATGTCATTGCTAAAAAGTCGTATCTCTCCCCAAGAGACTATGTGCAACCTCCCCTAGAGATTTTGTGCAGCCGGTTTATCCTTCACCTGCTGACCAGCTGGCAGAGCTGACTTTGAAGGAGCGGAGAGCACACCCTACTGTGCCACTCGTCCCTGTGGCCTCCCCGCCTCCATCTCCCCCACCTACACAGCCACTTACGAGACAACTCTCGCAACCATCATCCTGGCTGCTATCTAGGGATACTGATAGTGACAGTGAGGATGTGCAGGGAAATAGACAAGGAGGCTTGGCAGTCAGGCCAAGGTGGGAGTGTTCGTTGGAAAAGGGGTACTGCCACCATCGCCCCAATAAAGCCTGGAGAGGCAGGTCCTGGACACCACCCCCTTGTCAGGTGACTGTACGACAGAGGCAGCCTAATCTGAATTGGGAGCAAACCAGACAAAAGGCTCTTGAGTGTGGGGAGTGGGAGCTGGTTGAGAAATTGGGCCTGCCTAATGCCAGTATGATCAGGGAGGCAGAGGCTGAGGGGAGTGTTGATGCAGAAGGGGGTGCTCAGAAGTGCCCAGTATATAAGACCGTGCCAGGATCCAACCAACAGGCTATCCATAGTCTGATTGTGTGTAAGGCAGCTCAGGATTTGCAGAAGAGAGCTGCCAAATATGGCCTGGGGTCCCTGAAGGTTATGCAGATAATCCGTGTGATAAACACTGGCCTGCTTGCTCCCTATGATATTAAGCGTCTTGCTCAAGTATTGTTTCAACCTGTGCTATTTGGTATTTTTGAAAGTAAATGGAGAGAGATGGCAGACAGGGCTGCGATTGAGAATATGCAGCGGCTGCAGGATGATCCTAGGTGTGCAGTTGGAACTGGCGCCCTAATGGGAGGAAACGCGTTTGCTAGCCCAGACTTGCAGGCAAATGGCATCCCCTAGTTCTTGAGCAAATTCATAAGATAGGTATGGGAGCATTGATAAAAACCGTAAAGATGGCATCCCCAAAACCCCGAAATGTGAAGATAGTGCAGGGGCTGAAGGAACCGTTTCTGCAATTCGTAGAGAAAGTTGTGGTGGCCCTGAAGGAACAGGTTGAGGATGATAGTTTGCAAGAGATATTGTGTAAACAGCTGGCCCGAGATAATGCAAATGTGCATTGTAGAAAGGTGATAGACACCCTCCCAGGAGACGCTACATTAGTAGAAATGATTATAGCGTGTTCTGAGGTTGAGTCTGTGGAGCGTGAAATGCCTGCATTAGCTGCTGTCCTGCGGCCACCCCGGAAATGTTTTGTATGTGGACAGCGAGGGCACTTGAAAGCTGGCTGCAAACACAGACAAGCAGGGCAGAAGCGGAAGGGGACTGGGAATGCAGAAGCCCCTTCTTGTAATTGATGTGGGAAGCCTGGCTATTATGCAAAACAATGCAAATCCAAATATCATGTTAATGACCAACCTTTCGAGAATTCGGGAAACGGGAAGAAGAGTGTGAAGGGGAAGAGCGCACAGACACAATCACTTCCCCAGGGCATGCTGCCAATGCAGGCTTATTCAGCCAGCTTCGTGGGGGCACCAAAGGAGGAGCCGGTGTGGATGTTTCCACCGCCACAACAGTGACTCTGGATTCGTGTCAAGTACACAAGGGTCCCTTGAACGCATATGGACCTTTGGGCCAGGGACTGAGTGCATTGCTTCTACAAAGATCAAGTGCTACCGTCCAGGGGATATTTGTACATCCTGGAGTTATTGATGCTGATAACACAGGACAGATTTGTGCCGTGGTTTCTACTCCTACATCCCCAGTTACCATTCCAGGAAAGACTCGTGTTGCTCAACTTGTACCTTTTAAGTCATGTGTTCCCAGGACAGAACTATGGATTCGCGGAGATGGCGGTTTTGGATCCACTGGATCACCACAGGTTTTCTGGGCTAAAGACATCTCCAACCAACACCCGCATATGATGTGTACCCCGACTCTGCCTGGCGCCAGCCCGTTACACATTCAGCTTCGAGGTTTGATTGATACAGACGCTGACGTGTCCATTATCTCTTTTTCTGCATGGCCCTCCACGTGGCCATTGACTCCTGTGGGGTCAGCCATTGTGGGGCTGGGAGGAGCAACACAGAATTCTTTGAGCAGACAACCTATACTAGTTAAAAATGAGGAAGGGCAGGTGGCCACAGTTCGGCCTTATGTTGCCACAGCACCATTGAACCTCTGGGGGTGGGATGTGCTGGCAACCTGTGGGGTGAGGGTTGGAACAGATTTTTCATAGGGGTCACTATGTGCAAGGGCGCAAACCCTACATTGCCATTGCGATGGCTCACTAGCCAGCCTGTCTGGGTTGGTCAGTGGCCCCTAAACAGAGAGAAGTTAGCCGCCCTTCAGGATTTAGTCCAAGAACAGCTGGCACAGGGACATATTGAGCATTCCACAAGCCCTTGGAATACCCCCATTTTTGTGATTAAGAAAAGATCAGCAAAGTGGAGGTTGCTACACAACCTCTGAAAGATTAATGCAGTGATGGAAAGCATGAGGGCATTGCAATCTGTGATCCATGATACCTACAGGGTGGGACATTTTAATTGTTGATCTGAAAGATTGTTTTTTCATAATTCCTTTGCACCCTGAGGATATGCCAAAATTTGCCTTTACTGGGCCTTCAATTAACAATGCTGAGCCTGTAAAGTGGTATCAATGGAAGTTCCTGCCCCAGAGCATGAAAAATTGCCCCATCATTTGTCAATGGTATGTAGCACAGGCTCTATCCAGAATTAATGAACAATTTCATGGTGCATATTGCCATCACTATATGGATGATATGCTGGTGGCAACACCAACTCAGGAGTAATTGCTGAGGGTACAACCTCAGCTACTTGCCGCCTTGCGTTTGCATGGCCTACAGGTGGTTCTGGAGAAGTTGCAACAGCACCCTCCTTGGAAATACTTGGGAGTCAAAATTTTAGAACAGACAATACAGCATCAAAATGTACAGTTTCAAGATTCCATTAAAACTTTAAATGATGCCCAGAAATGGCTAGGCACCATCAATTGGTTGCATCCCTACCTCGACTAACTATAGCACAGCAGTCTCCACTGTTCTATACCCTGAAAAGAGACCCAGATTTGAATTCGCCTTGCATCTTGACTCCCAAAGCACAGACGGCACTGGATGAGGTCCAGCAGGCTGTTTTCACATGGCTAGTTTACAGAATAGATCCCTCCATTGATACCACTGTTTTTGTTACCATTCCAGATCTTCACCCCATGGGCATCATTGGCCAGTGAAATGACCAATGGCCTGACCCTCTGCACATTTTAGAGTGGGTTCTTTTACCTCACCAACCAAAAAAGATGGCCCCCACATTGTTTGAATTAATTGCTCAGTTAATAATCAAGTGTTGTCAACAGTGCTTGCAGCTTATGGCCAAGAACCCTGCAAGAATTGTACTTCCTATATATACAACAGGAGTACTTTGAGTGGAGTTTTGCTAAGAGCACTCCCCTACAGGCAACATTGCAAAATTTATTGGGACAAATTGCCTATCACTTGCCTAGTCACAAACTATTACAGCTCACAAAATTGACTCCTTTGTCTTTGTGTCCCAAAAAATAGTCGCATACCACTGCCAGGACCCACGGTTTTCACAGACGGGTCAGGGAGGATTGGGAAGGCCATTGTCACCTGGCGGGATGAATCTGGATGGCAGGTGCTGGAAGGGCATGAGTCAGGCTTTGCCCAACTTGTCAAACTAAGGGCCGTAACCATGGCATTCCAGCGTTTTTCTCATGTACCACTCAACCTGGTCGCTGATTCCGCTTCTGTTGCAGATATTGCACAGCGTTTGGACTGCTCGCTTTCAAGGGAAGTTAACAATGTTGCTTTGTTTTTATTGTTAAAGGCCTTGTGGTCTGCGATTCAAGATCGGGATTATCCTTACTACATTTTGCATGTCGGAAGCCACACCATCTTTGGCACGCACCATCCGACACACCATCCGACACACCATGTTGGATTTATAGCGGAGGGTAACTTCAGAGCTGATAAATTACCTAATCCGGCATGGGTGGCACCTCAGCCAGACACAGTGGCTCAGGCTAAGGCATCACATGATTTTTTTCCACCAGAGTGCACATACTTTGCAGAGGCAATTTTCACTCACGCCTACTCAGGCTCGTGACATTGTCAACTCATGTTCCGACTGCCAAGGATTTGCAGCACCTCTGCCTGCAGGTGTCAACCCCAGAGGCCTGCAAGCCTTGCAACTCTGGCAGATGGATGTCACTCACACTGCCGAATTTGGTCGCCTCAAGTACGTGCATGTTTCCATTGACACCTTTTCCTCTGCTATGCGAGTATCTGTGCACACGGGGAAGAAGGGTCGTGATGCTGTTGCATATTGGCGAATGGCCTTTGCTCTTTTGGGGGTACCTTTGTCCATAAAAACTGACAATGGTCCTGCCTATACCTCTGCGAGGACTAGGCAGTTTTTGCAGCTATGGGATGTAACCCACAAATTCGACATCCCCCACTCACCCACTGGTCAAGCTATCATTGAATGTGCTCATGGTACCTTGAAGCGTGTTTTGGTAAAACAAAAAGGGGGAATGGTAGGGGAGCCTCCACAGCGCAGATTACAAAAAGCCTTGTATACAATTAAGCGTCTTACAGTACCTTCTGATTCTAATATGCATGTTTTTTTGAAGCATTTGCTTTCTTTGCAGTCAGATGGAGTAGCAACTCTTCCTTGGGGAAAGGTGTGGGTAAGAGATCTGATTGCCAACAAATGGGAGGGTCCATGGGACCTCATCACTTGGGGGACGCGGGTATACTTGTGTCCCCACAGATACTGGAGCCCGCTGGGTGCTGGCATGGTGTGTGAGGCCAGACTTACAGCGAACTCGCCCTTGGACAGCAATGGATCGACCTGAAGCTCGCATGCTAGCAATTGCTGCCATTTGGCTTTCCGTAGGGGAAGGACAGGCCATATTTCCCTCTATGCCTCGGGATAATGTGTGGATAATTTTGGCTAATGCTTTAAACCAATCTTCTACATGTGTTTCGCTTTCAACCCCGCAATCTCCCTTTCAAACACATTTGGTGGGTAGATAATAGATAATAGATAATAGAACGTGGACTAATGCACTTTTTAATGGGACATATGGGAATAATAAGAGACTCTCACCTACACTCAAAGTGCTTGAGCCACAAGAGCTTGGTATTTTAGGATTTCTTAGGGCTACAACTTGTGTATATTTTAACATTTCGAGAGCATGGTTTGGTGGGCTTTATATTGGCGATACGAATCAGGTGTCGCCTATCCAGCCATGGTACTCTAATGCCGCGCTTTGGTGTAATGACAGCTCAGGTGTTGCTTTTGCTAATAATCACGTGCCAAGACAATTACCACCAGGACTGTTTTTAATTTGTGGAGATCACACATGGGCTGGCAATGGCCATCATCTGATATGATGGGTGGACCACGCACAATCGGGTGCTTGACAGTGCTTGCTCCAAACCTTACCATGACTCACTTTTTGCACCATGGACAAAGAGCAACTCGCTCTTTGCACCATAAGTGAGGGGGTATTCACTCCTTTGCCCCAGGATGCAGAGATGACATGGAGTTTTGGGGGAAGGGGTCGAGAATCCTTGCTTTGCTGCTTGCTGCTGGTGTAGCTGCAGCACAAGCACTGGCCATGCTTGATAAGCTGGGATGCTGGCTTGTTAAACACACAAATGCGACTTCAGAAGCTCTAGCAGGATTATTAACAGACGTGCGATCCATACGTCGTGCTACCTTGCAAAATCGTGCGGCTATTGATTTTTTTGCTTTTAGCGCATGGGCATGGTTGTGAGGATTTTGAAGGCATGTGCTGTATGAATTTATCAGAACACTTGAAATCAGTCTTTGTGAGCATCCAAGAACTGCGAGAAGGAGTGCAGAACCTGAGAGAAAGTGATAGCTGATTTGATATGTTGTTTAGTAACTGGGGTATCACAGGATAGCTCAAGGACTTGCTGAAGATGGGAGCCATGATCTTGCTTGTTGTGTATTTGTTACTGTTGTTCATGCCATGTCTGTTATCCTTTCTGCAAAGGGCCCTGCAGAGGATCACAAACACCACATTTTTGGTTGAAAAACAAAGGGGGGGACCTGTGAGACCTGACAGCTGTGAGTCAGGACTCAATCTTGAGCCGATTATCCTGTATCCTTGAGAACAAGATGGAAGCTTACAAAGAGGAACGCGCCAGAAAACCAGAGATATCGAAACTGCGGGCAGAATGTTGAAACTTCGTTTGCTGCACTTTTATCTTTCCAGTTAATCCTGCAGAGATTCAACCCTCTAGAATTCCATGTTGCTGTTATTTCCTATATTAATTAGTTGCTAAATAGTTTATCTGTTAAGTGCCTTATCTGTAAGAAGTGTATTATTTTAAAGAATTTTCCTAATTGATATTAATCTTCTTTGTAGAATATTTTAGGGAAGCCCTCCCAGTTAAAGCCTAGGCTCTGGCCTGGCCCTGACCCTAGCTGGTTGGGTACTATACCTTCAATCTCAGATATTTCTGCGCCAAAAATATAATTGAGTCACTTAGACTTACTAATTCGGCTTCATGACAGCTGGACCCCCTTTGAGGTAAACTTGGGAACCTTGCCTGGGAAAGGTTCTCCAAATCTTGCCTGTGAAATGGGGCTTTCCAGCAGCTGCAGACTCTGGGTGATAGCCAATAGTTAAATAATTGCTGATGTGTAAAGTATTGTTCTTTCTCTTATGTGTCAATGATTACATCTATTACCTTGATCATTTTTGCTCCTAATGCAATACCCACAATTGGGTGTACAGTAGCACGCAATAACAAAGCTCAGATAATTTATTAACCTGGAGAAGAGAGTATGCATGTGTTCCATCACCAACAGGTCTAAAGCAGTTACCTGTTTGTCTGGTCAAAACCGAGAGCCAGTGTTCAGAGGAATCGATCTAGCAACTCAACACCCCAGCAGAAGACTACAAGTGCTGCATCTTCGGATGAGAAACAAAAAGGGGAATTGTGGGAAGTGTTAGCTTGCAGTGAGAACTGTTAGCTTGCCTTGGTTCACAGACGTCGAACCGGGAGGATTCTGGTTCAAAACAAGCAAGAATCATAAAGATAATAAGAAATGTGCAGCTATTGTTATTGCAAGATGTTGCGCTAACTGTAGGTAACCAATGATATTGTGGGGTGGTGAACTGGGAGCCAACAGATATGTGGCACGAATGTTAGAAATAGTGTAAAAGAGGCCTTGTAGTGATGAATAAAACTTTCTTCTTTCCTTTGACCAGAAGCTGTTGCTGTGTGAGTCTTTATGTGTTGTGTCCATCTCAACAACGACACACAGCAGCAATAATGTTTTTTTCCCTGTCCCCCTCCAGCTTCATGGTATAAAAGAGGACCAGTTCAGCCTGCTGCAGAGGAACTCAAGGAGGCTGTGCTAAGTGCTGCCATTGCAGGATGCAGCACAGCACTGTGCCATTGGTACTGCTGGTAGCTTGGGCCTCTTCTCACTCTGTTATCACTCAAGACTTGATGTAGTAATCTTTACTCATAACGTGTTGGCCTCCGAGCTTATCTCTCATTCGGCAGCAGTAGGTATCTATTGTTTTGATGAATTATCAATGCTTTCAGGAAGTCACCTTTTTCCTCAGTTGCAGTTTGTTTGCCTTTTGGGGACTGTTTGTTTTATTGAACAAAATCCTGGCTAAAAATCCAATACAAGGCAAAGGATAATTAAGCAAAAGACAATGCTGGCTTTATTTTGTGACAAATGAATTAAGAAAGGAGAAGCAGGGAGACATTAAAATATGATTGTATAAAAAAAGCACTCTAATGGTTTGAAATAGCATAAAAATGCTGCTGCAAAGGCAGTGAGTCCATAGCTTTCAAAGCACTCTGAGTTTTAGTTGTAATAAAAAGGATTTATCAGTGTTACAATGTATAGACATAATTAGGACTTATCTGATGACTTTTAGTAGGTTGGTAAAGAGCTCTTTGTATGTAAGTATGGGCATCTTTAAGGGAATCATAAGTAACTTCTGTGTTTTTAGTTAGTTTCAGTTTGCTTACAACAGCAGGGTCTTATTCCACTGACGTCTGCTGTTTCTTACAGTAACTATTAGAGTCATAAGGCTGAGAGGGAGCTCTTCAGCTACCAAATCACTGGCAGACCTGTAATCCTTTTACTGACTATGCATCCAGTGCCTCTGGTGTTCACAAAATTAATTAATTAATTCATTTAATAGAACAGTTTAAAAATAAACACAAAACTTATGGGTCAGATACACTGCCATGTTCTATCTTCTTTATGGGATGTACAGTACATGGACTTTTTTCTTTTTTAAGTGATAGATGGAAAGTCATTATTGGGATTTTTCTTTTAGATATGAAATGCTGAAATGCATCTTCTAGAAGCCTTCGGGTGGTCTGAGCCATGCTTCTGCATCTTTAGACACTCTATTGCTGTTTCCAAATTAATTAAAGGGAAAAATTAAGTGATCACAGTTATTCGTTTGTACTGAAAGACTATTGATTTCATTATGAAATTCAAATTGTTCATTAAGAGCTGTTTGAATGTTCATATGTATAGGCAATTTTAAGGATATGGTACCCAGAGTGTAATTTTCTTGAGTGAAGTTTACCGCATTTTACATCCTGGAGGACTCCAAGGGTCTCAGCTGAGATGAATGATTCCTGATATATCAGCATTTGCCTTTTTTTTTTTTTTCTTTTTTTAAAAAATACTTAGAATGAGCACAAATACGTGTTCTCTATCCCTGAACTTTAGATTATGAGCTTGCCTGTCCTCTGCAATGATAAAAACTCCCATAGGACCCTCAGTGTTTTTAGTAACTGGATGCCCCTTACAAAACATGAACCTTCCTTTAATGCTTGATTTTCTTATGTCAGATTGAGAAATGCTGCCTGCTTATGTGCTTAGATCCTCTGAAAGCCATTCCTGATACTGATGGCAAGTTCCAAATAGTAACAGTTTCTGAGTCATCAAGTGCTGAAGCTACATCAGAAACTAACGTAACACATGAGAACAAGATCTTTGTTTCAGGGAATTACTGAGTGTATTTCTGCAGGCCTAACTCAACTATTTAGTTCCTACTGAACCCAGCCTCAGATTCTTTCACAATGTTTTGGTAAGTTTAAGCATTTGATCAAGTAGGTTTTGATTCACAGGAAAGCAAACAGGTTTGGGGTTTTTTTTCTTTCTTTCATAAATCCTAAACCAGTTAAACTGCATTCCTGTTGGCCTGACGTCCTTCATGAAGAAATAAGTGTTACACACAGTATGTATGCAATTTCTGGATAGAAAACAATCTGTGGTTCTACTGGCAGGGTTAGCTTACAGATCATTAAGGAGGGTGAGGTGATTTGTGCTATCCTCATGTTGAGACACACTCTGCTAAGATGTGGCTTAGACTATGAAAAATAAGTTAAAGACCAACTATCTCACTTTCCCTTCATGATTTTTAATGTGACAACCACAGAATCTACTCACAAAAATAATGAATATTTTATTTCAGTTACAGTTGCTGATGGTTTTCTGTATTTATTAGTGTCTGGCTTTGTGCTTTGTTTCCTGACATCTTTCCACTCTTCCACATGCTTCTCTGATGTAGTGAGTATTTTCATTTAATACAGTGAATAACTCCTGACAGTGGACTTGCACATTGTTCTCAGAGGTGCTGGATGAGGAGAGAGAAAGGGATGGTGAACTGGCTACCAGGAAAGTTCTGTAATTTATTTACAAGGCAGTAATTAAAAAATAAAGCCAAACAACCTTTAAAGAGCAGACTGCCTGTATCTTTAAACAAAATTATTTTTCTACCCCAGAATCTGATTTGGAATGGAATCTTATGTTCACATGTCATTCAGAGTGTTTACAGTCTGTAGCAGTGCATTTCTAATACTTGAATAGCCTTGGCTTTTTCTGCCTACTGGTAGTTCTGTGGAGCTATTTAAGTATCTTAAATTTTAATCCACAGGTATTTGGAAGAGGGATGAATCAGTGTTCAAAAAACACAGCTCATTAATTTTAAATAATAGCAAAAGAATAAATAGGTCAGTATTCTGTGCATTATTTTACTATTAGTATAGTTTAATTGCTGTGTAGTTAGTGTTTATGGGGTACTTTGAAGATTTAATTTGTTGTATGCAATTTGTTGTACAGGACTAATGTATTCACTCATTTCTACATCTAGCTATACTCAAAAAGAAATACTTGACCTCACATGAAGTCCTTTTGGGTTTCTGGTGCATGATGAAAGAAACGAGGCTGGGAGTCAGCAGATCAAGGGCCTATGTGTATCTCCAGTTACCTGGCTAGACCCCCACTACAAACAGGAAAGAAATAGCCACATTTGAGGAACCATTTGGTTTGTACTAAAGTAGATACCTGGATATTGATCATAGGAATCACTTGTGTCTGTTTTGTCCTTGGTTTTGCAGAAAATGTATTTCTGCTTCTTCACATCCTGAGAAAGTTCTCTCTCTCCCGCAAATTCGGTATTCCTGAGCTATTGAATTGAAATTTCTTGTTGGACCTACTGATAACATTTTAGATTTTCTCTGACAAACTTTTAAGGCATTTTCAAGACCTAGAAATTAGCTCACAGTGGGAAATAAATGCATCAGCTCACATGTTAAGCATCCACCAACTCCATATTCACATTTTTCTGCACAGTTTTACTTAACCTTCTGCTGACTGACTGGTCATCATTGTTACTCCTTCCACCTTCCACACAGAGTGTTCCATGCACTCAGGGAATGTTGTGGGAAACTGATACAAAGACTTCTATTGCATGAAGATGGGAAAATTAGCATCTCTTGCTAGACAGCTTACTGCTGAGGGGTTAACAAGATAGCAAAACTTGCAGCATCAGGTAAGAGAAAAAAATGAACATCACTGAAATCTACTTTCAAAAGGATATTATTTACACTTTCTAGAACTCTTTAGGATTGAACTATGTCCACATCAATAGAACCAAAGTAATGATTGACGTCTGGCTACTTTTATAAAGTTATGTTTGTTTTGCAAAACACATAAGTAAAGACAAATGTGACAAACGAGAGGATATATAATGAAATTGCATTGTTTGAGGTTATGGCTCTGCAGATAAACCCATGATGTATTGCCTCATAGCAATGAGAAGCTGCAGACTCACCCAGCATCTGCACTTGGTTAGGCACAGGACCTCCATGGCATTTAGGCATAGATGCAGCACTGAGGATGCTGAGGTACGGCACAAAGGGCCTTAGGGATTCAGAACTCAAAATTCACATGTTCACACGGTCTCCCCAGACACAGACAGCTCTGTGGCCAGCTACTGTGCCTCAGTAGGCTGCTGCTGCTGCTGTCTGCAAAAACAGCGATGTGAGTTCCTGGTCCCACCCACCTGAAAATCAATTGAAACTTTTCTTCGCTGTGTCGAAAGATCCACATGGAGAAACCTTTCCAGGCCAGGAGTGGGTGGGGCCCAGGGCTTTAGTTGGGCACACTGCACTCAGCAGGTAGGCAGAAATTCTTTTACAATTTGCTGTTCTCCCTTGCTACACAAGCATAAAAGAAACACGGATTAAGCTACTGCTTTGATCTTGCTCATTCTTTTTCCCCTGTTTTGAGTAGGTTACGTGTGACTTTATTTCTTTTCTTCCTCCCTCTTTTCTTATTTATTAGCAATTCATGGCTTCTGTACCTGTGCAAACCTATTAAATCAAGACAATCTAGAGCAATGCTTTCCAAATAACCATGTTAATCCCTCTCTCCGTGACACATTTACTATTTTTGTCATCACACATGGTGTCAAATTGCATCTCAGTAAACATTTCAGCCAGCTGAACTACAATTGCAATGTACTATTTTAGATTGTATATAAAACTACATAGAGATGCCTATATATTCTTGTGGCTGTGGTCAAGAATGTGGCAATCGATTGCTCTAGGTGCTAAATTGTTTTTTAAAAAAGTTATTGAAAGCACTGAAAGAAGAAAGAAAGAGAAAGAAAGAAAGATCAACTGAATGTCCATGTGAGGATTGTTCGAAGTGCTTGAGGAAAATATATTCTTAATGGGATGCATTGATTCTGTGGTCATTTTTATTACAATTAGTTTTTAAACATTATATTTACCATAGATAGCTGTGCCTTACATGTGTTATGAGCCTGGGGAGAGCAGGATGATAATGCCTGTACTGAATGACAGTCTTCAGAATACAGAAGATCATAAATTCCTGGTTTTCCAAGAGCAGAAAGCATGCTGAAGTATTCCTGCTATCTTAGGCAGCATTCTTGTTTTCACTGTACCTCTATGAAGAGATGTATCAGGAGGTTGGTGTGGATAACAGGGAGCTTGGTGAAGCTCCAATGCAAAATGGTAGTATAGAGGAGATGGAAGCAGGGGCAGGCTACAATGGAATAATTTAGAAACATGGCCTGAGTTTGTAGGAGTAGCCTTGGGAGATCCAAAGCCTAAATGCAGTTGCAACTTACATGGGAGGCACAACAAGAAGAGCTTCCAATTCATTGTTAGCATAAAAAGGCTGAGCAAGGAGTATGTGGAACCACTGCTGAATGGAGGAGGTGATGCAGTGACAGCAGACAATGATAAAATGGAGGCATTCTAAGGTTTATTTGCCATCTCTACCACCAAACTATCCCATGCATTATGCTTCGGGAAAGGGTCCAAAGAGAACTACCAGCAGTAGGTGAGTGTTTAGCCAGGAATTACTTGAGGGAGTTTGACCAGAAAACACCATGGGAGTGGACAGACTACTTCCAAGGTACCAAAAAATAGACTAGATGTCTCTGCAGGGCCACTCTATCACATCATAAGGGTTATGGAGATCATGGAAGGTTCCTAATAGCTGGAAATAGGTAAATGTTGCACCCTTTCTTCAGAAAGGCCAAAGACAATCTGGGAGACTATAAACTGATCAGCATTGCTTTGGTCCCCGTGGAACTTAAAGGAGTGGGTCCTGTTGAAGCACATTTCTGGGCATATGAAGAAGAAGGTGATTAGAAACAATCATCATGAATCTACCAAAGGTAAATAATGTCTGACTGCCTGATTGTATTTATGATTATATGACTGGATTTGTGGATGAGGGGAGAGAAGTGGATATGATTTACCTCAAATTTAGCAAGGCTTTTGCAATTGTCTCCAACAACATTCTAGTATCCCAGTTGGGATGGATGTTATGGTCTGCATGGCTAAAAATTAATTGATTTGGCTCAGAGAAGAATGGCTAAAGGAGTTGTTCTCTACCCAGAGAACATTTTTGTGTTTACCTTGTAGAGTGCCACAGGGATCTAGAGACTGGAAAAGTCCTGTTTAACATCTTTAACAATTATTTCGAGGAGGTGATAAAATGCACTTTCCTCAGGTTTGCAGATGACACCAAATTGGAGGGAGCAGTGAATGTGCTATGGGGGGGCAGTGCTACCATACAGAAGAACCTAGACAGGCTGGAAGGATGGGCCAAGAGGAAGCTTATGAAATTCAGCAAGGACAAATGCAAAGTTCCTGTCACCTGGGAGTGCTGAGCCCTTGCATCAATGCATGCTGGGGCTGACTGGCTTTGCTGCAAAGGCTCTGGAGAGTCCTGGCAGGCAGCACACGGCCTGGGTGTCAGGAGTGTGCCCTGGCAGCAAAGAAGGTAACAGCATCCTGGCTAGAGGGAGCACAGCCAGGAGCTTGTAGGAAGAGACTGTGCTCCTGCTCAGCACCTGTTAGACCACAGCTAGGCCCTGTGTCCTGAGCCCTTCCAGGAGAGGCAATGAAGAATTTGAGCCAAGTTTAGCTGAGGGCCCCCAGGATGGTTGGAGCCAGAGCCATTTGAGGAGGAGTTAAAGGAACTGGATTTATTCAGCCTGCAGAAGAGGTGGCTTCAGGTGAACCTGATAACAGCCTACCAGGACCTACGAGGGTGTCTTCAGGAAGACAAAGCCAGGCTCTTCACAGTGGTAAGTTAAGTGACGGGAGGACAAGAAACAGCAGGCATAAATTGAAACAAGAAATATTCAGCCTGGGAATAATGGAAAGAAAAACGTGAAAAAATTATACTGGGATTGAGTAAAATGGTTTAGGTGTCACGCATCAACAGACCATAAATTGTGAATAGTCAGACATCATTTCCTGTGTTCTTGGCATCCACCTAATGTATAAAGCTAAGATACTTTACCCACCACAGCGAGTTTCCATTGGCTAGCAGCGAAACCTTTGATGTAGCCCAAATGCTTAATTATAGCAAGCGTATTTTTACTGCAAAACATGGCTATAATATTTCAGTTAGTGAAGGCTTGAGCCTGTGTCCACATGGTGTGTTTCCTCTGTGGGATGGGCATTTTTATTTGGCCTGGCCTATGAGTTGAGCTTCTTGGCAGAATTTGTTAACTGGGACTAGTGCAGCAGGAAAGAGCTGCACAAGCACCTGCTCACACTTAGCCTGGCTGGCCTGAGCTTTGGCCATCTGCTGTGCTCCTCTGCTGTCCCTCTTCTCGGGTTAGCAAAGGACCTGCCATCCCAAGTCTGCTTGTTTCAGCCAGCATAGCTCTGCCCAATGTTCCAATAATACATAGTGGGTAAAAGGGTTGGTTTTGTTTATTTTTTTTCTGTTTAAGTAAGGGTGAAGCTGGTGTGCTAGGAGAGGATGAGGTTGGAAGAACTGGGCAGTCCCAGTCTTTCAATTGTAGAAATCCAGCACAAGTTCCTCATTCACTTCCTCACTCAGCCATGCAGCCAGACGCTGTGACAGTCGTTCCTTCCTGCACATGGAGCATGGTCCAGGATTACTCACAACTCATGGCCACCTAAAAAAACCCCTAAAGTTTCAATTTAGACACATATTTCCTGATTTGGAATGTGTTGGACAGCAGCTGGTCTAATCTGAGGCCGAGCTTGATCCTGCATCGAAGTATTGCTCCTCTTTCACCTTCTCCCAGCTCTGAGTTTCCTCCTAAAGAGCAGGAAAACGGCCTGTCCGTGATGGTTGTAGCATTAAGGACACCTCTAAATTTTGTAAGCCAGTGGTTTTAGAATGGCCAGAAGGTTCAGAATAAGGGCCTCCAATCTGGTAAGCATGTTTTGGTGGCTTTTTGGGTCAGAAGATGAAGTGTGGAGAAGTGATTGTGTCTACCCACAGGGATATTGCTATGCCACTTCTGCATGACTGGTAGGACCTGACCTGCTGTGAATGAGGCCAGCAGCCTTGGGCTTGAAATTCTAAAAGGCATTATTTTTACTCAAGAAACTGATTATTGAATTAGTTATGAATTCTTTATCATTACCGATTAATGCTTCTAAAATCAAAGTGTTTAGCTTAATGAGTTTATTACAATATATCCTAAAAAGTGTAATTCTGCCTAATTTTGAGCAATCCCAATTCCCAGAGAGGGAACAATTCAGGCTGAGTTATGTAATGCAAAGTGAACCTGTTTGCCCAAATACTCTCACAGCATAGAAGGGGAGCAATGAAAAGAAATGTGGTCCCACCCCTTTATTCGCAGGTCTGAATAGTTTCCTGGAGGGTGTGTAGCAACACAGATAATTTACTGCTGGTAGCAACAGGAGGTTTTCTGGAGGAGCAAGTGCCAGAGAAACCGCATTACAAGAGTGGTTCTGAGTCAGTGAGTCTCCTGGGATGCTCCTGGGTTTGTCAGAGGTGACCTTTGAGTCAAACTAACAACCAGGTAAATTGTTTGGAGAATTTTCCTGTTTAGGGTGAGGCTGAGGACATAGGATTGTTTGGTTGCCTTTGCAGGGCTGTACTCAGCAGTAGAAGGGAGGCTTGGAGCTGACCCTCTGCATCACCAGCTGATGGCATGTCCAGCTTTCTGTATACCCAGAGGAAGACCATGTGCAGCTGATGCTCAGAGTGACCTGCAGGGAATGTTGCTGTCTGGTGTCTAGTGTCTAGCATTCTCAGCTTCCAGATATCATTCCTTAATTTTTAGTGTCAAGTGGGAAAGAAAACCTACAGACTTGCATTGCAATGGCCCTGGGGCTTCTCTTGACATCTCCTGCTGTGAGGAAAGGCAAGCCATGACTAAGCCGTTGCTGTGTCTGAAGAAAAAAATTCTGTCACTATTCTCCAAGATATGAAAATGTGATTCTTTGTGGGCATTCTGACATGGAGATCTACGTAGCCAGGCAGTAGAGCCTTCATATTCAGTACTCATCTTTTTTAGCGAGTCCCTCTGAACTGCATGACTAAGGTGTTCAACCACACCTGAATCTGGGTTCTTGGGGGATAAAACCTGTTCTATAGCTTTTTCCTGTGTTGCAAAGGCACAGGTGATTTTAGCATTAGACATCAAATGTCAATGGCTTCTGAGTTAGGGAGTTAATGTGTTCCTAGAATCACTTGTTAAACCGGCAATACACATGGTATAGCTTATATTACACGTGCCTGTTTACAGCCTACAGGAATGGTGTTGCTTCCTTTACACTGTTCTCTTTGTTCTAGACTTTTGTATGTTTATCACAGATTTTGGGCACTTCAGACACTAGAACTACTCCAGCTATTTTCAGGTTGCCCATAAGCTTGTGCAGGCTTTCATACATATGTACCATTAATTCCTCACACTTCAGACCAGCCTGATAGATGATAGAACTGAAAACAGAGATTAGTGAGACGTCTTCTGCAAAGAATCATGGTACCATAGAATGCTTTGTGGTGGAAGGAACCTTAAAGATCATCTAGTTCAAACCCCCATGCTGTGGGCAGCACCTCTTTCCACTAGACCAGGTTGCTCAGTGCTCCATCCAACCTGGCCTTGAACACTTCCAGAGATGGCACATCCACAACCTCTCTGGGCAGCCTGTTCCAGTGCCTCACCATCCTCACAGTACAGAATTTCTTCCTACATAGAAGATATCTTAGGTTAGATATCTAACCTACACCTACCCTCTTCCCATTTAAACTCAGTCCCCCTTATCCTGTCACTACATGTCCTTGCAAAAAATCTCTCTCCATCTTTCTTGTAGGCTCCCTCTATGTGCTGGAAGGCTACAGTTAGGTAACCCCAAAGCCTTTTTTTTTCCAGGCTGAATGAACTCAAATCTTTCAGCCTTTCCTCATTGGAGAGGTGCTCCATCCCTCCAGTCATCTCAGTAGCCTCCTCTGGACTCGCTGCAACAGTTCCATGGCCTTCCTGTGCTGGGGACCCCAGAGCTGATGCAGCACTGCAGGTGGGGTCTCACCAGGGTGGGGTGGAGGGACAGAGTCACAGGGCTTTGGATGCAGCCCAGGACATGTCTGGCTTCCTGGGCTGCAAGTGTACATTGCCAGCTCTTGTCCTGTCTCCCATCCAGCACCCCCAAATCCTTCTCGGCAGGGCTGCTCTCGATCTGCTCATCCCCCACCTGGACGGAACACAGAGGTTGCCCTGACTCCAGTGCAGCACCTTGCGCTTGGTCTTGTTCTACCTCATGAGGTTCCCATGGGCCACTTCTCGAGCCTGGACCCTCTGGATGGCATCCTGTCCTTCAGGTGTGTCAACTGCACCACCCAGCTTGGTGCCATCTGCAAATGTGCTGAGGGTGCACTTGATACCTTTGTCTATGTCATTAATGAAGACATGAAATAGCACTGCTCCCAGTACGGTTCCCTGAGGGACATCCCTTGCCACTGATGTCCATCAGGATTCTGAACCACTGATCAACACCCTCTGAATGCGACTACCGAATCAATTTCTTATCCACCTAACAGTCCATCCATTGAATCCATCTCTCCAATTTAAAGGGAATGTTACTGTAGGGGACCATGTCAAAGGTATTACAGAACATCAGATAAAGGCCTATCAGGCAATAAAATTGCACAACCAGGTTAAGGAGAGTATAGCAACTTCTAAGTTTGAAGTTAGCCCTACTTTGCATGCAAGATTTAACCAAATCACCTCCAGAGATCCCTTCCACCTCAAATTATGATTCTAACAAAACAAGGATTTTTTAAAGAGATACGAAAATCTTTCCTCCTACCTCTGAAGTCATTAGGGAAATTACTGAGACTCCCTGTGCAGGTCAGAGATTAATGAAGGTCACGCTCTTTCCATCTGTGGACTTCGCAAATCACATCAGTACTTCATATACCAAAAAGTTTACTTATTTCTGGAATTGGTGAAATTATATTCACCTCTGTGTGTTTTAAATTTACCCCTAAATTACACATAGAAATGCCCACCCTAAACTGCATGTAGAAATGAAGTAAACATTCACAACTGGCTGGATGCTCCCTGCAGACTTGTGCTAACTTTATGGTCACGGTTGACTAAACAGTAGTTACTCTTGTTTAGCCCAGTGGTGTGAAGGCAGGATTGAGCCCTATCCCTGCTTTCCTATCCCTACTGTAAATGAATGAGGGTGGGTTATTGTATGTACAGCAGGTGCCAGGCACATTCTCTGGCACTTTTATTTCCTCTTCTTGGGGAATTCACAAACAAAGTAGATGGTGACTTGGCACTCGGAGTCATTCCACTCTCCTGTGCTGAGCATTTCCACACAGTCCTCGTGGCCAGCTGGGTCGTGAGGCTCCCCTTGCTTCCAGTTGCTGTAGTTCTGCAGTGGGCTGTTGTCCGCATACACAAACTGTCCTTCTCTTTCCATGTCGTTGAGCCCAATGAAGGCTCGGAACAGGCCGCTGTTGGAGATGTAGTCAGCAATCAGGGCATTGGTTGCCTCGTCTTTAGGCATGGCCAGTGATCCTCCTCTGTCCCTGCAGTGCCTCAAGGCTTCTCTGTAATTCTTCTCTTCTTTCACAATGTAATAGAATTTCTCATCTGTCTCCCTGATACCTGCTATAACTTTAAAGGAGAAGAAAAATTGCTTAATGGCATGTCAACAGATGCTGAAGGTTATCCTATTCCAATATGACAATTAGATGATTTTTACTTTAGACTTAATAAAAGGGAAGGAGGAAAAGTACTCCCACCACTGCATTTATGATGAATAAGGAGGACATCATCAGAGACTGATGTGACTGATGGGACTGTCAAGCACCTTGCACATGTTAGGACAAGAACTATTCAGTCCTGATTGGCATTTCTCCTGTGACACTTTTTATTTCCTGGATATCTAGTACTAATCAACTTAAATGGTCAAATGGTCAAATAGCAATGTCTAACTCTGGATCACCCCCAATACTTTGTATGTTTTTGAATATAGATTGTGAAAGAGTGCCCAGGGATAGAAACACAGGGGTATAGATAGCTTTTCAGGCCCTTTCCATGTTGAGGAAAATGAATGTGACTACTAAGATAAGACATTTTAAATTCAGTCTGATATTCAGAACTGCTGTAGTCAGTCACTATGTGATATTGACTAGGAAGAAAATTGTGGTTACTCAGCAGCTTTAAAAGGCAGACCTCTCAACCAGTGTATAGCCTAGTGAATTAAGCAGTGCCAATCAGCATGCCTGGGTTGCTGGAAGTTAATTGTCTCTATTGATGGATTACTAGAATGGTCCTAAGTAGAGTTTGGCCTGGGCCGATTAACACTCTCCCAGACAATTCAGGACTTACCCCAGGCACAGCTTAGAATTTAGTAGAGAGGCACTCTCTGATAACACATCATTTAGTTTTGTAGTATTTTTAATATGGGTGGGTGTTTTTCTGTGCTGGATGCCCACAGTGACAAAGAAGAGTCTCAAACGCATTTAATTTACTGATACAGCCCTAGCCCTGGAAGCAGTGGTAGAGCTGTCTCAAAGTCACTTTTATGCCAGGAAATTCTCTTGCTTCCTTTCAGTGGGGTGGTTTTCACTGTCCACCTGACAGTGCTGCCTGCAAATGTGACTTCTTATGACCCATGTCCTTGAGTGTCGATCTCTTGTTACAGGAAAATGGTGCATGCGCTGAGGGAGTACTAAGAGTACTGTGCCTGCAGCCTTCCGGGGCAGCAGAAAGATTGAAAAGTTCTTATTGCTCTTTTGCCTCTCTGGAACAGATTGGCACAAACTTTTGCCTTATATTGCCTGACTGGCCACTGAACCTGAGCAGAATGACAATGTAGAGGTGGTTAGCAAATCATTCCTCATGCTTTTCATGATCCATTCTCTTGTGCTGTTGATAATTTCTATATTGTTTTTGCTTTTAGTAATCTGGTCCTTTTATTCTTACAGATGGATGACTGTCTCTGCTTTGTAGGTTTTCAGAGTGCCTGGAACAGAGGACTTTCTCTCTGGGTCATCTGTGGACGCTGCCATAGAGCAACAATGGTAGAAGAATAGCGATGGTATCTGTTATTGGGGTCAAACAAATCCCATCAAATACATAAGGATCCTTACCATTCTTTACAAACTTGATGGACGTGTTGAGACGAGCAACGTTGATATTCAGTTGTCCAACAAATCTGCGGTATCTTCCACAGTCACAGACCGTGCCTGAGGCAACACAAAGGAGAGAGGATTTATCTCTTTAGAAGCATTTGTGTGTGTGTGCATGAAGAGTCACCTGTAGCCCACTCCCCAAGCTTCTGAAGATCTGGACTCCACTTATGGAGAGCCAGTCTCACCTCACCCCACTGGCTATACTTGTGTTGATCAAAGTGTTTAATGTTTTGGCTCTGTACACTCTGTACACTCCCTTGCTGACTGGCTCAAGCAAGTTAATACCAACCCAAATAGTCAATAGCTTTCAAGCACTGAAGTCTCAGTTTTTTGGGTTTTGGTTTTTTTTTTTTTTTTGTAAATTGGAATTTGGTTTGGTAGAGGTTTTGTTTGTTCTTCTGTTCTTCTCAGAAAGAGAGTAAGTTGCTGACGGTTTCCCATTAAGAACCAAATGACCAAATGGTCATTTTATATGAAATCTCTTAAAAATAAACACAAGTATAAGTTCAAAGTGGGTAACCATTCAAGGTTATTAGGACTGAGAAGAACTTTCTAGTTCATCAGAGTCAAATTCTCCTCCTGTAAGCAAATGCATTGTATCATTTTGACAACAGATTGTTGTCACTTACTTTTTCATTCCCACGCTCTTATTAGGAAACTGTTAAAGGGCTTAATTCCTTTGATATTAAGAAACTTCCTTCTAGTATCCAGTATAAATGCAAACTGCTGGTCTTTGTCTTAGGTTTTATTATATCAAACATTGGCTGTGAATTTGGGTGACTTCATGTTTTGTGTATGCTGGTATATTCATAAGGATCGGTCATGTCCCTACACTATCCTTCATTTTGTTCAACAAAACATTTTCAGTCTCTTCCTTATGTTTCATGTACTCTCACATTTTTCCATGGGCCTCAAAATTTTGTGAAACTGCAGAGAAACCAACCCTGAAATCAAAGATCCAGCAGACTCGACCATTTTGCACAGAAGGATGCATAGCATACCTGCTTTTCCTTTTTTTCCAGAAACCCCTGGTAAGCCTTTGGCTCCTTTGTCACCTGAATAAAGAGGAAAATATATTCTCAGATCTCAGACAGTGCACATGTCAGGGAAGCGTATTCAAAAACCTGTTTAATAATATATTAACAGTGTGCTTCTGATAGGAAGCCCTGATGGACTGTACTGGAAGGTGTGCCAAGTTAAACAAACCAGGATTAATTCTGGTGCATGGAAATGAGAACCCTTTAATAGCTAACTCACTGATAACACAGGCATCTCGTGTGCTGCTGGTTCCTGGTACCATTTACTTTAAATATAAACAGAAAAATGATCCTGAGAGGCTGAAAGCACCCAAGAAATCTTGAAAAGGTGAGATCTGGATTCTCTCATGGCCTGCAGGACAGAGCCCTTCCCCAGGGTCAGCAGCTCCATGGTGGGATGAGGCACCAGATGTGCTCTGAGCCACTGAACTCATGTGTGCAAGAGATTGTGTGTGCAGCAGCAGCTGGCACCTGCATGGAGGGAGGTCATTAAGGAGCAACATTTAATTTCTATTGATGGAAATGTGATTTATTTTCATCCAACTGCTTTCCTCTTCTTTTGTAAATTATAAACATTACAGGAATACTTCTTCAAATGCTCTGCTAATATAAAAGTGGAGGTGACTAGCTCTTTAAGAAATCTCATCTGTAATTTGGGTCAGGAACAGCTGGACCTTATCTGAAATTCATTTCAGCTCTTCTTTAATGAATTAAACCTTCAGAGGTCAAAAAATACTAATATTTGCTCTGCCTTATTGATGGCTATGTTTTGATGTACTTTTTACTTTATATGGTTGTGGTTTTCTAAAGAATTTAGATGTTGGCTGTCATTTTAATTAGAAGTGCTTGACACTGCACACTTGCAAGCTGGAATTTTAGGGTTGCTTCATTAAGAACTTGAATGTTTAATCATAGATTTAAACAGTGACTTAGTGACCTTTGCTTCTGCAAATAAAGAAAATGAGAAAAAACTGTAAGGGGACAATAAATTGTGCATTCAGATTAAAAGAGAGCTTGATTTAAAGGCTCAGAACATTGGTTTACTTTCAGATAAAGAAAAGCAACTTGTGAGTTTCTTAATTTTTGTCTCTTTTGGGGATTGAAGACATCTTAAGAGATAACTCTCTGAGTTTTCAGTTGTCTAGGTACTTCTGAAAATTAATCTCTCAGGTCAAATTCTTTTCTTCTTGCCTGATACTGAGGCTGGCTAGAGGCCATGAAAGGTTTATTAAAAACACTGGTTTGAGAAGGTCCCTGGAGACTGTTCCCCCCACTCACACCATGCCCAGGTCGATGTGCTGGTTAGGGAGCACAGAGTTCCCCTGGAATGGTGGTGCTCCTGATCACCTTTCAAGGCAACTCTCCTTGCAGCAGAAGTGATATTCCTTCCTAAGTAGCTCTTTAGGAATATCAGGAAGGAATGCCTGAGCTTCTTCTCCAGATAAATAGAGCACAATTTCATCAAATTATTGTCCGGGAAGGTTTGGAGTCTACCTTGATTTGCAAGTAGTTGCCATCCCTGCTTATCTGAATGCCTTCTTTAAACTCCTAAATTCCTTCTTTACGGTGATGTCCTGTGCATTGCTTGCTCATGTGACCCACAGCAGTGCAGGTGACAAGGTGTGGTGTCCTCAGCAGCAGCAGGACATTGGCTTAGGCCTTCAGCATCCGAATCAGAGGCACGATTTTGTCTTAAATGTTCAGAGGATTTACTTCACAGGAACTGGATTTCTCTCTTCCTCTTTTACCACAGAATTATAGAATAGTTTGGGGTGGGAGGGACCTTTAAAGGTCATCTAGTCCAACCCCTGCAATGAGCAGAAACACCTTCAGCTAGATCCATCAAAGAGGATTGATGTCTTAACTCATGAAAGAAACTATTTCAGGCAAATAAGTTGGATATATTGCATGTGGAAAATAAAACTAGGATACCTCTGTTAGCTCTCATCACCAATCTTTTTGCATAATTTTATTTGGAGAGCATTGGTCATACCATTATCTAATATTCCATATCTGGAACTCTCACAAAGCACGTATTTACCTTGAGGGAAAAAAAACCAAGAAAATTCCCAGACCTGAGCTTACCCTTTCCGCCAATTGGACCAATTTTACCAAGCATTCCTTGGTCACCAACATCGCCCACCGGTCCTTTGTTTCCTAAGAGAAGAAATGAAGAGGAAATGAGTATGGGTGGCTGCTGTAATTTCTTTTCTGAGGCACTGCTTAGGTCTCTGCTGCTGCTGTTTTTCCTGAGTGTGATCAGTCTGCATGTGTGGCAAAGTGAAGTGAGCACAGCCCTGAGGATATTTGGAGGAGTACAGCACAGATCTCTGCTACCGTAGGGTACGGGAGCAGGACATTGCAAGGGACCTTAATAGAACTGTCTGTGGAAATGCCCAGAAACATCATATTTTCTTACAGAAAACAGAAGCTAAAACTGCTGGTGATTTACTTCACAGTCAAACCAGGCTGACAGTTTTTATTTTTCTCTGTCCCAAGCAAAATGCTTTCCTTCTTCCTTGGAGGTAAAATCCTTGTGGCTTTGCTGGGAGTCCTTCTCAAAGCAGGACTGCAAGTAGGGAGCTACTAATTTTGCTGTGTATGTTTTCCCAGTCTTCAGAGCACCAAAATAACAGATGTCCTTTTAATTGATTAATAAATAGTTTAAGTTCTAAAATAGATGTCTAATGATGACAGGCCAGTCTAGGCAATCTCAGTTTGCAAAATGAATTTAACATCAATAAGATGCTTTGTAAATGGTGGATTCCCTAAATTCCTTGTACCTTACATGATGTTCATTTTAAGGTAAGAAGCAAAATCATAAGAATGCATTTAAAAATGGAAAATGTTTTTTATTATAACAATAGTAACAGAATGATTTTAAAGTTTCTATAAAAGTAAAAACTTTCCTGATTAGTCTTAAATCACAGCCAAGGAAGAAAGACCTTGGATATGCATTATCATTAAACTCTAAAGAAAAATGAAGCTTTTGAATTATAGTATGCAAACAATGCTGGCACCGTCACATCTGGTGCTTCAAATGGTCTGCCCAGGTCACACTGTGCATATAGGATACGTTTAATTGAGCCAAGTCCTGGAACATCTGTGGCTCCTTGTTCTCAGCTTGGATGCTGTTTGATCAAAGGAACTTTTTTTCTGTGTATGACTTTGTTTGATTTTCTGCAGAATACAGACAACTGAACCCAAATTTTATTGAGCATCCTGATGTATTACTAGGCAATAACTCTCAAAATTCAGTTTCAACTAAAGGCTAATTTCAGTAAGAGTAATCTTTCCGATTATATATATGATCTGGTTCTTCTGAATCACACTCAGCCATATATGTTTGCCTTAAGTATCAGCGGGAGTTGCAACAAGCTCTCTAAGTATTGTTATGTTCACCAATTAATGTTTGACAGGATTGTGAAATCCACTGTGCAACAGGAATGGAAAACATTAAACATCACTGATCATATGCATCAGTACAGACCTGTATAGCAATATTCATATACCAGTAATGGCCAACAAACCATCATAAATACCTTTTGGTCCTTTTGGTCCAACCTTTCCTTGTCTGCCTACTTCTCCTCTGTCTCCCCTTTCACCTTCATCCCCTTCCAAAAAACAGAAAATAAAACATCATGGTACATTTCTCTCAGTGCAGTAAGTACAACTATACACAGTCAGAAAGTAAAGTTCACAGGGTTTTTTTTCTACTGATTTCTTTTCATTTCACACTGAAGGCACAGTAGCCATGGGATAAACTTCCAGAGAAGAGATGAGCAATCTGATCATCATTAGGAAAAACTAAAAACTTTCCCTTTTCAGAGAGGCTGTTACAACATGAGAATTATACAACAGCAATTTCTACTCCTACACTTCAAGCATTATAAGCTATAAAGCAGATAAATAAGCCAATCTTTCAGTACTGGGAAACTTGTGTACCCAGGGGCAAAGTGCCAGGGGAGGTTACAGGTGTTTATTAATTGTTCCTAGTGATTCCATTTCTAGTGGCTCTGTGTTCAGGGCATGCAGATGTGTTTGGAATGAGAGGAATGTAAATATGTTGAAATAGATCTTGACATAGACCTTGGCACTTAATATGACACAATTCTTGCCTTCAGTTTTTGACAGATGGCATTTGTATGTTTATACAAGAAACTTGTTTTGCAATTACTCCAATGCTTTATTTCGAAAAGGTCGTACACAGTGTAAGAGGCAAAGTCATTGCATTTGTTATAGTGCAGAGATTTCTCTAAATGAGATCAAGACCCTATTACACAGGTTTCTGGAGAGTTGTGTATAAGCACTTTTCTGATGTAAGAGAGTACTCTCACTGTACAGCTTATAGTCTAAAGGTGCAAGGCAGCAATTAGACAGAGATGTTATCTCCTTCTCTAAGCAGCATACAATGTTGCTTTGCATTATGCAGGAAATTGGAGGCACAACTAAAGTTGATTTCCTCATCTTCTTGGATTGGAGCCAAATCCCAAGAAGATTTTTTTTCTTTTTGCCTGGCAGAGGTGAGGAGGGGACACAACTGGCCTGCCCCAAAAGGCCATCACTGAGCGCAGGCAGCATTCCAAAGCCCCTCCCTCCAAAGCTGCTCCCTGCCCAGGCTGGCACTGAGCCGTGCCGTGGGAAGCGGTGCCACGGTCCCTTGGCTCAGCCAGGATTTCCTGCGGTGGTGGCAGCCAGGTGTGCCTGTGCCTGCTGCCCAGAAGGGGAGAAGAGGCTGTGGTTCAGCACATGGAGAGCTAAGGGAGGGAGGTCTGGATGTCAGCCAGAGAGGTGAGGACAGGACAGCAGTGTGTGACGAGACCAATGACCTGTGTCACCAGGGATGGTGGCTCCAGCCCCAGCAGAAGGTGTTCAGGGTGCTGGGGGCACTGAGGGTGACTGTGACCCAGGCAGCTGCTCCCAGCCTCTCACAGCAATGGTTTAAGGGCTTACCTGAGCCAAGTACTGCATCCCCTCCCCTCATGAGCAGCCACTAGTGATTCTTTCCTCCACCAATTAGCCTTGTGCCTTTTAAACACATTTATATTTTTGGCCCTTACAATAAATATCCTGTGAAAAAGAGCTCAATGATTTTTTTAATGTGCTGGGGAGAAAGTACCTCCCTGTGGTTGCTTTAAGGCTTATCATTACACTGGACTCATCTTTTTTCTGGAAAATACTGCCCACTCAGTCCTGATTTATCGTCTACTTCTGTAGTTAGAGGTAACATGTCATGGGCTGTTCTGTGGAGTGATAGCAGACGAGAAGCGCTGCATATAAATTGCGGCATATAAAATACAGTTTTCCTTTCCATTCCAGTTACATGGACTGAGCTGGGTCTGTCCTTTTATGTTGAAAAAACCCTTCCATGCTGGGACTCCTGTGAAGGACAGACTTACTGTGTTGGCCAGGAGGCCCTTCTGGAGGAATGTCAGTGGCCCAGACTGAGGATGATAAAAGGCTGAACTTCAGTTCACATTAAAAGGAGGAAGCTGTTACTAAAGGGATGGACAAGGACGAAATGATATGGTATGTGCTGCCTCACTCAGGCACTTTGCTTTTAATGCCAGCTTCCACAGGTAAAGTAGGAAGAGAAAAGTCTGTAAGCAGTCAGCAATAGAAATTTTAAACATCTCTATTTTCCCTGGGCCTTAAAAATACTGTAAAAGTTTGTGTATATTTCCGAAAGCCAAACTCCTTAACTACTCAGCTGAAGCTGTGGCTCTGAACCTGGAGCTGATGAAAGGATGTCTGCTTGGACTGGGTTCCAGGCATGCTGAGAAGGACCTGGGGGTGCTGTGAGTGAGGGGCTGGGCATGGCCCAGCAATGTGCACTCACAGGCCAGAAAGCCAAACGTGTCCCGGACTGTATCAAAAGCAGTGTGGGCAGCAGGTCGAGGAGGTGATTCTGCCCCTTCACTCAGCTCTGATGAGATCCCACCTGCAGTGCTGCATCCAGTTCTGGAGGCCACAACAAAGAAAGAACATGGACCTACTGGAGTAAATCCAGAGGAGGCCACCAAGATGATTAGAGGGATGGAATACCTCTCCTATGAGGAAAAGCTGAGAGATTTGGGGCTGCTCAGTCTGGAAGAGAGAAGGCTTTGGGGTGACCTAACTGTGACCTTCCAGCACCTGAAGGGAGCCTACAAGAAGGATAGAGAGAGACTTTTTGCAAGGACCTGTAGTGGCAGGACAAGGGGGACTGGGTCTAAACTGAATGAGAGTAGGTGTAGGTTAGATATCAAGAAGAAATTCTGTCCTGTGAGGGTGGTGAGCCCAGAGAAGCTGTGGCTGCCCCATCCCTGAAATTGTTCAAGGCCAGGTTGGATGGGGCTCTGAGCAATCTGATCTAGTGGAAGGTGTCCCTGTTCGCGGCAGGGGGATTTGAAGTAGATGATCTTTAAGGTTCCTTCCAACCCAAACCATTCTATGATTCCAAGATTTCACTGACCATCAAACAGCAGACCTAAAGTATGTGTGGTTTAATTTTGCTGTTGACCTTGGTGCTAACAAGATGAAATTGGTCTTTCCAAACCCATGTGTGAAGCCCCTGAGAAAAGTGCAAAAGTCACTTCTCAGTAGTTCAGAAATTCAGTAAAGATTCCCAGAGGCTGATAAAGGGCTTGTGAAATGAAATTCTGGGAGCAGGTTAAGAGCTGATCTCGTCATGGTTCACAAACCCACACAAGGGGAAAAATATGTGACAATAGAAAGGAAGCAAGGCATGATTCAAAGACTGGAAAATTTGGGTGAATCTTCACTAGAAACGCCACATGGGGATATTTCACAAATAGACCATATACTCTGACAAGGAAGGGAGACAAGGAGGCTTTACATGTTCAGCCTTTCCCTGTGCAATGAATTCCTTTGTGTAAGATATGCTGTAATTTTGGGTCTGGAATAGAAGTTGCTGAGGGAGGTTCTTTGGCCTGTGGAAAACAAACCAGATTCCTGCTGACCTTCCAAACCAGGTCTTGTCATCCTGGCAGTCCTCAGTCCTCCTCACCTCTCTCAGACCAGCTTTTCTCTTTTCTTTTCTTTTCTTTTCTTTTCTTTTCTTTTCTTTTCTTTTCTTTTCTTTTCTTTTCTTTTCTTTTCTTTTCTTTTCTTTTCTTTTCTTTTCTTTTCTTTTCTTTTCTTTTCTTTTCTTTTCTTTTCTTTTCTTTTCTTTTCTTTTCTTTTCTTTTCTTTTCTTTTCTTTTCTTTTCTTTTCTTTTCTTTTCTTTTCTTTTCTTTTCTTTTCTTTTCTTTTCTCTCTCTCTCTTCCTCTCTTCCTCTCTTCCTCTCTTCCTCTCTTCCTTTCTTTCTTTTCCTTCCTTCCTTCCTTCCTTCCTTCCTTCCTTCCTTCCTTCCTTCCTTCCTTCCTTCCTTCCTTCCTTCCTTCCTTCCTTCCTTCCTTCCTTCCTTCCTTCCTTCCTTCCTTCCTTCCTTCCTTCCTTCCTTCTCTCTTTCCTTTTCTCTTTCTCTCTCTCTTTCTCATTTCTGAAGCAGTTAATCTTTAAAACAGAGCCCAGGAAACAAAGTCAATATACAAGTGGAGAAGCTGTGATTACTTTCCAAAGATGTTTTTTTCCTGTCTCAGTTTCAACATTTTGAGCCTCTGAAAGATCCAGTAGCTTTTTCTGAGGCACTTTGGAACAAGCTTTTCTCACCTGGGGCTGCTGAAGATGAAGCTATGTTGTCCTGGATGGACCATCAGCCTCAGAGCTGACAGGTGAAAGGAGTGAAAGATGTGGGAAAGTTTGTTCTGGAGATTTCCGGAGACCAGGGAGTGCCTCTACTTTTATTAACACCTTGTGTGATCCAAATTTTGCTTAAGCCCTCTAAAAAGCCCAAGGGAGAGGGAAATAAATTCTATCACCTCTTTCACCTTGGTGTAAAGCAGCCTGCCACTCTCTGTTCTACTTTTCATATCCAGGAAAATGGGAAGAACAATAATTTGTCTCTGTGTAAGACAGGGTAATCCTGCTCTTCTCCCCATGTCATCTGACAATAGGCCATTACAAAAAAAGGGTAGAAACAAACAGTATTAGTAAGTCATAGCATTTCATTGTTAATTTAAGACTAGATTAATTCCAGTGCCTCCTGATATGGTGTATGCTGTGTCCTCTTTTAGCTGCTGTGTGCTGTGATCTCAAATTTTGGCACAAAATGTGAACTCTTGGGTTCTGCTCCCCTCTTGTGGTCTCGCCATGATTTGCAGCCAGGTAGGAGAGATTGTGAGAGGTTGGCTGACTGTTTTGGGCAGGGGTGGAGTTGTCTTCATTTGTAGTTTAAAATAAGTATCCTTCCCTTTCCTCTAGGACTTCAAGTGGATGAGCCATCCCACTGCATTAGTCACCTTTTTTTTATTCTTCAGAAAAAGGTGTGTCCTGCTAGTACGCTGGACTGGGTTTTTGAATTTTGTAGTACTACGCTTTGTGCAACATGAATTTATGCTTGTTATCTATACCTCCTTTGTGAGGTTAACCTCTCCTTTGTGCTGCTTTTCACTTGAGGCAGTGCCAGGTTAAATTTAAACCTAATTAGCAAATTGTCACCTTAAAACTGCAAGGATGTCAGATAATGTGCAGCACTGCTGTTTGAAGCATGGGTGAAGAAGCCCTTGGAGTCATTAAATGAAGTAGACCTTTTCTCAGCCTTGTTAGTATTTCCTCAAGCTGTTTTGTTTCTTCTGTGCCACAGATATGAAATACCACATTGCTAAAAGGAACACCTGAAGCAGTAAATTACTAGACCCTTCCAGCTTGGGACTGTGTGAAGCAGAAGAGAGGAAGCCATAAGTAAGTGACTTTTCCAGGCATTAGAAAATTTTAATTGTAATTGAGAGGGAATTGTAATTGAGAGGGAACCACAGACCTTCTATAAACAAGTTCAGGAAAATACTGAATGTCTAATCACCGGCAGGATTTTTATGCAGTTGGCAGGGGCTCTCTCCTTTTTGGAGTTTCATTAAATAAAAATGCTGAGAGGTTACCTTTGGTAAGAATTTAATTAGTAAGAATGTACTGACCTTCAAGTGACTTAGATTTCCCTGCTGAATCTTTTGTAGGCAATTTACCTGGTTTGTATTAATGAACTGAGGACGTTTTCAGGTTCATAGATATTGTTCACGTATATTTAGTGACCCTCCCAGTCTTGTAATCAAGGGCTGACCATGGTTCTTGGAGAACCAGAGTGTGATTCCTGGGGGATACAGAGCCCACATTTATCTACAGAGACAGCCCTGCCTCAGGGTGAGAGCATGTCTGCAGCTGCCTGAAGGCTAAAGCTGGGAGGAGACTCCGAGCTGGGCTTATGCATGAGTACCTCTCAGCACACTTGGAGCTATGGAAGAGACTGCCTGGGACCTCTTTGTCAGGTATGCCGGCAAGCCATGGCCTCAGGTCAGCTCCAGCTCCTGTCTCCTGGGCAAAAATACCACAGAAATGTCAATGCTCCCTCATCCTCTCTTTTGCAGGTATATCTTCCTCTAGAATCCAGGGCATGCCCACCCTTTCAAATGACAGAAACCTCATTTATGCTGGGCTACAGCGCAGCTGTCCTCCTACATCAGATACTCTGCATTGAAAAAATCCCACTACCAGCCAAAAGAAGAGCCCTGGGCCCAATGACTAATTTGCTGTGAGGGGGGAAGGATGTTTAATCTTGATGAGAATGCCCCATGGGTGGTAGTTTCAAACTTTGCACTGCTTGCCTCGGATGTATTTATCATTGCTAGGCATAGCCAATGTCCCGCCACAAAGGTTGGTATGGAATTTGTTACATGTGTGGCACAGTTCTGCTGAGCTCCATGTTTCATGCTTAGTCCCACCTGAGGTGACAGAGGGATCCTCCCCACCGCCAGAGACTGAGTGTGAAGAGTACAGGTGATTTTTGCCTCTCCTGGCCATTAAACTAAAAGGAGATGAGCGTAATTCCGAAGCCTTGAGAACCCTCGGGAACAGCTGAATGCCTTGCCCTCCTGGAAGAACCTTACAGGATCAGCTCTGCAGCCTGGGGCACTGAGTGGCCCTGAGCACTTGTGCACTTTGCAGCACTTGTGCATGCACAGCATCTACAGAGAGGGTTTGTCACCAGAGGGAGTCGCAGACTTTAAGAAATAAGCAAACACAGCGCAGTTTGTATTTCCAACGTACGAGTGCGTCACAGTTACGTCTATGGAAAGACTGAAAATTTCCTCTAATTTCACTTTCAGTGACTTTTAGATCCTTAGCAAATTTCCCGTAACAGTGTGCATTCTTGCTTTCCTGCTGTATATGGCAAGGATTTCTTGACGTCAGCTGCCTATCTGACACGATGCTGCCCCTTCCCTGTCCTTTCTCCTCCCTGCAGTTCCCAGCACTGTCCTGCACACCTCCCTCCCCTCTGCCTGGTGCTGAGCACTCTTTTGACCCTGTTTTGGGGAAATTCAACTCCCTAAACAGAGAAATATCAATAAGGCAAATACACATTTTTAGTGAGTAAGCTGAAACAGCTCAGTGAAAAGCCTGGTTTGGTCAGAGCCTGGTGCTGACAGAGCCGAGGTCATGGATTCGATCTCCAGATTGGCCATTCATGTAAGAGTTGGATTCAATGATCCTGTGGGTCCCATTCCAACCCAGAATATTCTGTCATTCTGGGAAATAGCTGAGCCAAGGTGAAGGTGGGACCTGGTCAGAGTGGAAGAAGAAGGTGTTTGGCCTCCTTTTTTGTCAGAAAACCTGAGAGTTGAGTAGTATGTACAGCTGTAGTGTGAAACTGCATCCATGGTCACCCTCCCAGGTGTCCTGCAGGAACAGGCAGGGCTCCCACATATTCCACTGTTCTTACACAGGTTATCTTCCTTCACCCAGGTTCAAACTGGACAATACAAGCCCTTCCCTTGTGAAATAGAAAGAATCTTCAAGAAAAAACAGAATTCTCTGATTGCTTTTCTACTTATAAATATCTACTGAGTTCATTAGAAATGCCCTTCTCTCCTCTTGCATTGCATGAGGCATACCCAAGCCTTCAGCAGGTTCTGTGAACCTCTGCTGACTTGTATTATTTGAAAGCATGGGTCTTTGTGCATGAATGGAACATGCTTTATTTCTTTAATAACAGAAACTATTTCAATCATTCTTGATTCTCCTTTTACTTGGTTTGCCTGATTTGGTTTTCCCAGCCTCTTGCCCTGCCGTTCTGGCATGATCTCACAGACCCATGAATTACGGAGACTTCAGTGAGGAATCAGACAGCCATTAGTGAGAAATACAAACTCACTGTCTTTTGAATTTATGTATTTAAGTCCCCATATACCTGCTTTATAGCTCAGGCTGATAATCTTCAGAAACTTAGGAAATACTTCAGAAACTTTGTATTCTAAAATGAGGAATTCTAAAAGCCATGAAAAATAGAATTACGTGCTGAAATTAAAGGACTCTTCAGATCAAACGTGAGGCACTAAGAGGGAAGTTTAGTTATAAATTTGAACAGCTATAGGATGTGGTAAGGCATTTTATATTTTTGGAAGGCAACGTGGATAACAGCATATCTGGTTTCTGAGGGAGTTTGAGATTTTCCAGGAGTGGAACTGCGTAAGCGCAATTAAAGCTGAGAGATGGACAGCTATACTGGTGACCACAGCAAATGCTATTTTGAGGTACCAGCCAATGTCACAGAGTTTATAAGTGTAATTTGTCAGAAATAATGATAAGGAAACATTTTGCATCTAAACTGCTATGGGAAACTCCCGGTACTCTTTAGATTTTATCTCATTGCAGTTTCTCAACCTGGATCTGATTCGAGACTTTTGAAGTTCTTGTGTCTGGATTTCGGAGGAAGTGAGCTGGGACCTGGAACAGATAGCAAGATCTAAAGCCAGTCTTCTGAAGTGCTGAGCTCCCATGAAATCCATGCATAATCAGCTTCTGCAGTGCCAGCCCCTGCTCCAGTCTTCTCCCCCTGCTCACCTTTTTAATGGGAGCTCAGGAGTCAAAGTTTTGGGCCTTCTGCTTATTTCTACCCTCATGTTGTTACTTATTGATTTACTCAGAGCAGGTCAACTCCTGTCTCATCTATGTCAACAGCCCACTTATAACTTCCTTAGCAGATCAGACAAAACTGAGCTTGCAGTCTCCAGGGGAGAGCAGGCAGGAAGGAAGGACAGAGCTGGGACACCCCTCAAAGGCAGAGCCTGATCCCCCTGACACTGCCAGGGCAATGAGCAAGTGGTGCCTCTGCTGCCACTGTGTCAGCTGCTGCCTCCCCACAGCCCCAGACCCTTTCTCAGCAGCAGCAGCAGCCAGCTGCTTCCAGGCTTGGAAGGGTAGGAAATAAGCAATAGGGCCATGGCTACTTTTGCTAGGCCAAGCACCTGGCTGCCCTGGAAAATTCATTTATGCTTGATCTCGTGGTTCTCTTTGGACCCATGAAGCTGATGAAGTACAGAACTTGGTCTTTATTGCCCCAGTTACTCAGCTGTGGATCAGCTTACCTACTTTAAGATTTCAGAGTTCCTGTGCCACAGCAGCCCAGCTAGGACCAAGTTGTTCCTAACATCTCAGGTCAAAAATCACTAGTTACGAACCCTGAAATTCTGTACCTTTTTTGGGGGGGTGGGGGGGTGGGGTGTGCTCCTAGGGTATTTCAATAAGAACCCTAGAAAATACGTCACACATTTCTATTTTTAACTGCCGTATAAGCCAGCTGGCTGTGTACCTCAAATCGTTTTTCAGGAAGGCAGTACAAGACAGTCATTGCAGTGGGCTATTTTCATTGAAAATAATCCCCTCTTTTTGAGAAGAGACCTGAGTGTTGCCTAGAAAAGGAAATAGAGAAGAGCGCCAATTTTTGCCTTTCTCTTTTTTTTTTTTTTTTTAAATTTTCCATTTTTCTGGAGTGCCCATTCGGCGAGTTTCTTTGCCTCGTTCTTTGCAGACAGAGTTCAGGTTTCATTTGCTGGGACCAGCGCTGCCCAAGCCAGCAGAGGTCAGGCTGGACCGCCGCAGGGCTCATCACACCGAGCCTGGAGCTCGGAAACGCTGCTGTCCTTGCAGCACGGCGTGCAGAGCCTGGCAGCACATTCACTGCATTCCTTCTGTTCCTGGGAGACTGCAATCTTCCTGAGTATTTTCCAGCTCTTACATCTTATACACGATGGCCTCTGGTTGTGCCTCGTGCTTTCTGGGAGCTGGCGGGACTGTCACAAGCAGTTTGAAGACTTTTCTGTTAATGAGCCTGGAATTACCCGTTTTTTTCATCCCACTGCTCATGTCATACTTCTCTTGTGACATCTCAAGTATGAGCATAACAAAGAGATGTTTTTGAAGGGGAAGAATATGGCTTGTACAAAGTAACTTGGATGAGTTACATGTGGCTTGTTGAAGTGGCTTCACAACCCTTCTTGAGCAGGTGATTTGCGGGGTGAGCCTGTGGAGGGGTTGGGAGCTTTCTCCTGTAGCAACTGGGAATGCCTAGAGGATTGACTCATGCAGCCTTCAATAGTGCAGGCAATAAAGGGTTATAAATTCTGAGCTCTCCAAACATCCCCACTTCTCCCTCAGCACTCGCCGTTCTGCTGTGTGATGGAAGCAGCAGAATCTCTGCTCCACGGGGCCGCGGTCCATCCCACTTGAAGCACATGGACTGGATCCAGACCACAGGACAATTTATGCCTTGGGCTGGGATAGGTGAGGTGGGACAGTGTAGGAAGTCTTATAGCTACTGAATACCTTTTAGTTCCTTGCGTTTCTGGTTGCTTTGGCCCATTAGACACTTCCATGTTCTCATGGAAGGAGGAAGTTGCCATAACAGGACTCTATCCTGTAGTGGTGGAAAAAGCTAGTCAATGTACTGTGAGATCAGCACCTCTGTCTTGTGGGAGCACCACTGTATTTTACCATCGCTGAGAGGCTGAGCAGATGGAGGTGAGGGGGTGAAACTTGTGCAGGGTGGGCCAAATCCCATTTCTGTGAGAACAATGGACAAAGGGACACAACAGATGTAGCACAGGGAGTAAAAACTACAGCGGCAAAAGTCAGAGGCGTGTCCATTATTAAGGTTAGAGTTTAAGCAGCAAAGTGCTGCCTGTAGCTGTGGTCATAAGCTTGGTATCGTATGCTCTGAGTCCATAGACATAAGATGGATAAAAGAAAACTGACAGCAGGACAGACTTTCTTCTGGTGTATTAGGTAAGCATGTTCCATCCTTGACTACAATGGATGCCCGAGTAGTGCCAGGGTAGTTCATACAGTCAGCCTGCTCAGTCTTTAATTGCCCAGATGACTGGCAGGTAAAACAACCAGTGCCACTGAAGGCTGTTTGCCACTGTCCTGGATGCGCTCAGCTCTGGCAGGAACTGAAATTAATCTACAGGATCATATCACATAGTGTCCAAAATGTATTTGATGACCTGCAGTGGATGTGAGCCAGTAGTTTGGAGGTGATTTACTCAATACTCCTACCAATCATGGATCCTGGGGATGGTGATCTAAAGGGGTAGTTTGAGCTGTGCCAATAAACTGCTGGTCTCATCTTGGGTCTTGATGTCAGCCAGAAAGGACTGGTAATGACTAAATCCTGACTTTCTCAGTACCACACTTACAAAGAACCGTAATATCTGACCTTCCAATGCTCGCTATACAAGCTAGATCACAGAGGGCAGCTGGAGCCCCAGCTACTCTGCTATCACGAGACCCCCTCATTAGCCTTGTGACTTGTTAAACACAATTCTGTCACACTTTGCTCTCCAGCCTGCCATTACTTAGATACTAACTAAACCAACACCCTCTAGCTCCTTTGGGGATCATTACATCTCTCTGCATTTATGCTGTGGCAGCAAAAGTTTAAACTTGGATTGTAATCATAAAGAAATTAATTTCCTGATTAAAAATGGTCCTTTAAGCAACACGCATTTGAATAATCCATCATAAAAACAAATGAGTCTCTAGCAGTGCTCTTGACTTGATGATCTTTTTTCTGCTTTAAATTTAAATCAGCTGCATTTTTTTCTCTCAGTCTGTAGCCTATAGAAAAGTACTAATGAATGGATGAATTACTAAGAAGAAAGCAATAGTTTGAAACTGCAATAGCCATGGTGTGGAATATATATTTTAGATCTGTCCCTGCAAGATAGATTTGTATGTCAGGCATCTAATTAGATACCCTTCAGGCAATTCCATTGACGTTAGTTGTGTTACAGAAAAAGTAAGTTAGTGCAGAAAATTTGGTTTCAGATATTTGCAAAGTGTTTTGAAGACCTGTACATGCCAGAGTTGATCTAGTCCTTGTTGAAACCTATAGCAAAGGTCCTGTTTAATTCAACGAGAGCTACTGGGTCAGATCTGATGAATGTAGCAGAGATGTGTTTGCAAGTAAACATATGGAAATAATGGCAGCTCGGTCATTTTAAATATTGCGTATCTCTCCCTCTCTGTAGATGCAAAGCAGACCATTAACAGTTCACAATAGGTGCTTACTCTTAGACATGCCCCTCAGTTTGTATCTGAGCAGTTTTCATTGTGTAAGGAACACAAGGAATAAGAGAAGATTTATGTGGCTGGAGAAGGATGCAAAAAAGACAACTCTAACTCATATGAAAATATGTGACACGGTTCCTGAAACTAAACAAAAGCAAATTTAAATTTCCTTGCTTATGCATTTTCTCCCATTACAATTACAGTTTACTAGATGTCTGTACAGTCTACAATATTTCACATCTTTCATGCCCAGCCCATGCCACAATCCCTCCATGTCTCTATTTTTAAAAAAATCAGCCTTTATCAATACTGGTCTCAGCATTAGCAACCTGATAATTCCTCACCTTTTGGTCCAGGTAAAATTGTGTGTGTTGAGCAGACATCTGTTGTAGGTCGATTATCAACATCGAAACAAAAAATCTGAACTTGCAAGATAAAAAACACTACAAGGATCCCGTATTTCCTTAGCTGTTGCTCTTTCTTGCTGCTCATCCTTGCAGTTTCTCAGGAAATGCCTTTCGTTGTTACAGTCTTAAGAAATGCAGCTGACTCAAAAATAAATGCTTCACTAACTGGAGCAGTGGAAAGATTGGGAGCTACATGCAAGAACAGCTAAATAAAGTGAAGAAAGGAGCTTGACGATGCTGCAGTTATTTCTGTCCTGCACATTATCCAGGATATTTATTTAACACTGACAGCTGTTTATTCCAATTTATCTCTTATCTGTGAGACATTTAGCTGCTTTTGCCATGGAAAATTTCTCTAACATATGGGAATATCTCCCTTCTAATTCTTTTCCTTTCGGCACTGATTCTTCATGCCTAGCTTTTCACTCACTCAAGGGACAAAAGACTTTGGTATGGTATCCAAGGGTGTACTAATTAGCTGTAGCATACATTTGGCTGGTTGCGTGCTGGAAGAGTAATGCAGACTGCATATAACATGTAGAGAAACTTTTCCATAAATGCCTTCCTCCAAGGAGACTGTTAGTGACAACAGACAAGCTGCCAGTCTGCTGGCGGTGGAAATCACTGGTGCTATTTCACACCTTTTGGGCGCCAGGTACCCGCAGTCGCCAGAGTAGCAAATGAAAAGTTGATGTTACCCATGGGTGTTTTAGCCTGAAACGCACAAATGGTGAGTTTGTGCTCACAGACAGCTCCACAACGCTAGCCCCAAGCCCAGATCATGTTGGTAGACACAGTACAGAAGGGACACACTTTGGGACTGAAGACACAGAACAAGATGAGCCTGAATGACTGCAGCACCTTCTCCCATATGCCTTTTTCTGTGCACTGGGAGAAGCCATGTATTGGGACAGTGGTGTAGCATAGATCCCAACAGAACATCATCTCTGGGTTGTCCAGGAAGCTACAGCTAATTCAAATCTTGAGGTAGTCTTCAGGTTTTCAGCATGGTGCTGGGACCCTGAAACCAGAGTAGGAGGGCTCTCGGATGGAGGGACAGGTTCCATGCATCCTTCCTTTTGGAAGGAGCTATGAGAGAGACCTATCTGTGTGCAATGCCTTCCTAGAAAAAAGCTCTGGCTTTCTCTTTTGGAGAGCACAGTGACCAGGGATAGGAGGATGTTCAAGGTAGTCTGGCAGAAAAGAAAGGGGAAACGACTATTGGTAATGTTTCCGGGAATTTTGTTAACTTCTGGTTTCTCACACAATGAGACTACTCAAAAAGCTGAACTAGGCTTTTGAACTATGTAGTGTGTGAGAGTGTGTTTGCTTTCCATTCTAGGAAAAAATGTATTTAAGAGAGTTTTATTTCCCTAGTCCTACATTTCAGCCTTTGGGCATACAGAATAAGTAGCAGTACTGATGTAAAAGTGAGTATCTTTTCTTAAAGGCTGAAGGAAGGCTCTGACTTCAGCCTTTCATCTGTGATAAAATGTTGGCCGAAGTCCCAAGAAGGGTCAAGATATTGCTCTCCCTTTTTCTTTCTAGCCTGCTCACATACTGTCCCCCTTTTCAAAACACTTTTTTTTGGTTAAACTGTATACAGTGCTTTTCAGAAATAAACAGTGGTCTCTGTCCTAAAGAATGTCATCTAACTTACCCTCTCAAATGTAGCCTTGATAACGGGTACACACAGCTAGAGGGGAAGGAAAGACAAATCCACGATTATAGTTGAGTAGAGTCATACCAGAAATAAACTTGTTCCTCTGTGATTTGCATTGGGCACTGTGCCTCTGACTTGTACACTGTAAATCTGTTTTATTTAACTTTTTCTTGTCTTCACTTTCCATTTTGTGAGCAGAAGGTCAATGTAAGAGCAAGAATAGAGAGCGTAGGAGTGGGAAGCTAGTGTACTTAGGTTTGGAGGAGGCATTTTGGGAAATGTTGCCAGACTGACATGAATGATGCTATCTGTTCCACAGTACTGAGAGACTTACAGTGACTTGTTTGTTATTTATCAGGAATAAAGAGGGGTAAGTGTAAGTGAGAGAGGAAACCATTTGTTTAACTGCTTCAGTCACTATCCAGGACTAAACAGGGAACATTTTTCTGATGGTGGCATGTTAATTTACAAATGTTTTCATTCCACATTAGAAAATAAATCAAGACCCTACTCTTTCCCCCCCGCCCCGGCTTCTATGACAGTCACAAACCCCCTGAAAATACTATCAGAAATTAGATTTAATGGATCTAAAAACTTGGTAAATGAAAACATTTACTTAAAATGTAAGAGATACAGATTTGAATTATTTCTCTGCCTAGTTCAAACCAGTGCTTGCAATAGAGCCTTAAGGTTATACTGCCTTATTACAAGGGTGTGTGCTAATCAGTTATGTCTTCCCATGTGTTGGACCAGGAATGCTGTCCTGGAGCTAGAAAACCTGCCTTAGCAGGCAATCCATCAAAACTGATATACTACCACAAAAAGCTTGGGTTTTGTCACATCGGTATTTATCAAACCAGTTTCACTGCAAAATCTTCAAGCAGCTTCATTGCTGATGGAGATTTAATGAAGCAGAGTGCCTATTGTGCATGTTAATTCTCATTGAATCAGGGTTAAAGAAATGACTGTAGGCAAGAGAGAAAAACAAACTAGGCCACATTGTCCAGACACAAAAGTCACAAAACAAACACTTCCAAGGGCATGAATGTTTTGCAAGGAAACCCTGAAAAGACACAAACAAATATCCAGAAAGATTCTGTTACTTGAGATGAGCACTAGTCAGGTAACCTTTGTGTCGTGCGTTGTCTTTTTGGAGTCCAAAGTAACTTCCTTGGAAATTTGTACAACCTTCATTTGCTTACTCTTCAGGTGTTAGTAGTTAAATGTCAACAGACTGTAGGAAGTACAGACAACATGCTGAAATACTGTTCATCAAAGGGTGGCCAGAACTACAGCCAATTTTCATCATCTGTAGAGTTACAGATCCTATGGTTGGACTCCAGGTTGATACATCCTGCTTGTAACCATGGACTGATTCAGCCATAAGTGTTGAGAGTCTGCTGATAGCCTTTCTGACCCAAATTCAGTATAAAGGAGAATTTTCCCCTTCTGTACCTTGCGGTATTAAATAAACTTGGGAGCACCTGAAAAAAAAAAAAAAAAAGAAAGAAAAAAAAGAAAGTTAGAATATTTATTTGCTTTGGGATCTTAGATGGTTTCTGTTCTGGTGTCAGGGGTCATGATGATTTGGGATGTTTCATTCTGTCATGTTGGACACATCAATCATGGTGGAAAGCTTAGAGGAAATGGTAGAGGAAGAGCGGAGTATTGTGGTTTGCAATGTGTAGGGAGGAAAGTAATCCCAGGGCTATTTTGTAAAATGCCATTTTTGGTTTTGACACCATGCAATGGCTGCTCAAGCCTGTAAACACAGCCTCCTCCAGCTGTTGTTCCTCTGATTAAGATATAAAGAATGACTAGATCTTGACATGCCTGCAAAAAACTGACAAAAACAACCAACCTAACGACAAAATTCTCCAAAATCTTCTGGCTTATCTGTTTAGTAAACTGAGCTTGTAGGACTCTAGTGATTATAGATAATCCTTGTTGGATGTTTGAGAGGCTTCATCAACTTCAGCTGCATAGAAATATATGCTCCACTCTCAGCCATGACCTCCCTGGTTTCCTGCTGATGATTTCGGCTCTCTCTTGGGTAGGGTAGCTTGAGGGATGGGTGTGAGATTTTTCTGGTCTGACACAGAGATGGCACTCTGGGAGAGCATTAGGTCTGCATTAGGGCTTACAACCCCTTCTTGGGATGCTCCTACCTCTCCTTTCCCACTCCTGCTCTCCTCAGCTTTTAGCCTTTGAACAGAAAAGCTGACATGGATTCCAGCTGTGAGGCAGGGCGGATTTGGGGACAGCTGTGCCCAGGGAACAGAACAGCTGGTCAGCCCTGAAATCTCATCAGGAGCTTGGATGGCAGAGCACAGATTCAGAGAGCTGCTGGATGCTTTATGAGGTGCAGTACTGAACACTGTACCCTGTTCTGCGAACAGACCTCAGCTGTGTGTAACTTCTGCTCACTCCGGTGGCACTGCATTGCAACTTTTTGTTTCTAACTTTTGCACTTAGCAAGAATGTCCTGGCTCACAGCGAATGTGTTATAAGCACTTTTATTGTGAACACATGGATTGAGAATCCTTCTCTGTTAGCCTGCAGCCTTTCAGTTCTACTGAAGACACCTTTGACTTAATGGCACCAGCCTTCCAGGGAGGCCTAAGACGGATACTTACTGCTATTGTTCTCCATGCAATCACCCAGAGAATCTATCAAAAAATGTAAGGCATTCACATATGCATTCAGAGATGTGATAGAAATTAAATACTCAATGTGGTTTGCAATTGTGTTTATCTAAGTGCAGCCTCTTCCTGTGTCAGAACAGATTTTTGCAAACAAGAGGGCAGTGATTCAGTTCCAGGGGAAGACTGACAAAATAAACTCCAGCTTATACTGACCTGATGCAGTGCTGAACAGTGTCCTACCCTGGGAAAATATTTCCTGCTTCATTTTCATAAATATTTATGTAATTCCTTCTGGGAAACATGTCTTCTTCAGAAAACTAAACACGCTGCTCCCTGACATAAATTTAACTGTTTGTTTACACATGAGAGATTATGGGCATGTACCCAGCCTCAGATTTTTACATTCTTATCTCAGGCATTTCTCTCTTTTAGAGTTCTTCACTCGCCTCCTAGAGATCACATCATGTCTTGAGCTGTGGAGCTAATTTCTGGCTCTGGAATTTCAACATCTCTGATGCTCTTTGGAGAGTTGTTATTTTGGGCTGCAGAAATAGGACCCAAATATAATGTTCTGCCTGGAATCACACTTCTGTCCTGCCTAGTTATACACTTCCCATTCTGGTTTGAGGCTCCTTTAAAATAAAAAAAAATCATGTAAGCAATTAAACAGAGGATTGTATAGCTAATGAAAGTATTTATATTTAGAAACAGATGTGGACATATAGTTGTGAGCTGAAATAGCACTGGTGTGTAGTCTTTTGTGTTTGCTTTCTGAGTTTATAGTATGGATTAGTGGCAAGTGATGCACAAGTTGCCCTGAGAGCACAGGTACACTCCAGACCATGACAAACTGAAAAAGGTTGATTCTGCTCTCTGTAACATTTTTCAAGAGAACAGAAAAGTCACTGACATTGAAACACAAGCTGGCAGAACCTTGTACAAAGCTTTGGATTAGAGCGAAGCTGAGACTTTGCTTTCCAGCATGCTCACAAACCCTTCCATGAAGTGGTGAACTGTGTGGGGTGCTCTGGTAAAAGCCATGTGATGGTGGCAGACATAATCACAAGAGATGACAGACGTTAGGCTTGTGCCCAGGAGAAAACCCTAAAATGATTAAGTGGGACATAGGTGATGTGCCAACCTGTGGATTTTATATGAAACCTGTTTATCATGCAGAGCAATGACAAAACTTCAAACCTCAAGCTCTACAGTCCTACTTGATCTTAGTTTCCTGGTCCTAGAATTCAGCTGATATGTCTTGCATTACCCATCTTATAGGTTAACCTTATAGGTTATTATTATACAGATAATCTAGATTTATAAATATTTAGTTTCTCTTTTTTTCTTTCTTTTCAGTTCAAACTCTGCTGCATACTTTCCAAAGAGAAAGAGCTGAACAGCTTTTAGCACTTCCTTCAGCCCTTTGCAAAAGAAACACCAACAAAGCAGGAGGCAGCTACCTGCCCCGCAAAATCCAGCAAAAAGGAAAGGCAAGGATGTGAGGAAAATAAGAGAGAAGGAAACCAGAGAAAGCTTGAAAATCTCCCTCCAGAGGCTCCTGGCCTTGGTCACTGCCTGAACCCTGTTACCAAATGTGTCTCAAGACCTCTGTCCTGCCCAGTGAACTCTATCTTACGTCCTAAGTTGTTTCTCTGCTGTTTGGGGCACACATTGTTGTGTGATGTGTTGTAACATTGGTTTCATGTCTGTGTGGGTGTCTTTCTGGCAAGAAAAAGAAAGTTTTGAACCTCATTCTCCCATCTTTCTAGTTATTGTCTGCCAGACTGTTTGCTAGTGTAAGGGAGGCAGGGTGATGGTGGTGGTTTATTTTCCACTTGACAGCATAACAAAACTAAAGGGAAAAACCTCCTTCACTCAGTTCATACTCAGAAAGCTGTTTGTTTTGTTGTGTTTGTTTGGATTTTTTTTTAACCTGCTAATCAATTAAGTCTTTTTACAAGTTCAAATTTTGTGTCATGAAGCAAGGGGGTTTCCTACTCAGTGCTGATTATTGCTGGTACCTGGAGCTTTTGACATGCGATTTGGAAACTGGAAAGCTGGGTTCCATTCCTCAGTTCATATGCATGCCTCTGAATTGCAGCATGCTTAGGTGTACAATGTGATGTCATCATGGCTGGTTGTTAGTTTAACAGTGGTTTAACACATACAGTACAGCACTAGCACAGACTGGATAAAAGGACTGCTGTGATTTCTACCAATTTGGAGTAATTCTCGTTGCTTGGAATAACTGCTGAGCCACCTCTGGCAAGGAAAAAAATGAGCTACAGAGCTTATAAAAAGATTTCTGAATAGTAATTGCTTTGTCATTGATGGAAACTGTTGGGAACCACAGAGCTTTCAGCACTTTTCCCTGAGGCAGGATTCTCCTAGACTTCAAGTTCTTGTTTGTCTCATCCCCACACAGGAAGTGACGCCTACTTGGATGCTTTGCTTTTTAATCTACCTGCTCTCTGGCTGCAGCAATATAAGCATAGATATAGAAGAAAGGTTCATAAATCAGCACAATAATTCTCATCACCAAAAACTGGGGCATGGTTTTGTTTAATGCATGGAATTTTATGACACCATCCAAAAGAATTTATGAGTTTACAAGTGAGATTAAATCAGTTCCAAAGACAGTGTTGGACTGTCTCCAACAATATCAGTAAAACATTATGTAGCACTGTCACTTCTCCAAGTGTTTTGGAGATTACATCTTTATTCTTTTGGGTTTCAGTGTCACTTTCAGTCTAAGGGACAAGAAATTGCCACAATCTGCTAATTGCTTGCAATTTGGTCAGAGCAGCACGTGCTGGGAGGAAAGAGTAGATCCTGGCAGGTTCTTGTGGCAAAGAGGTCTTACCCCCTGGGCAGCTGAAAGCACATCCATAAGTTCTTACCAGCCAGAAGAAATGAAGAATAAACCTGAACTTGTGAGCAGTTGGGTTCATGGTAAGAGATCACCTCTTGTCTCAACTGGTCCTTGGTTTTACAGCACAGAAGAGCTTTGCCATGCAGAGCACCTAGTGCCACACCACAGATCAGGTGTTCCCTTTCCGAAGACCAACAACCTAACCAAAAGAGAAAAGGCTATGCAAAGAGCAGGCAGAGGATGAATGTACAACCCATCATCAAGATCTGACTGCTCTTCTCCTTCTCCACCTCTTTTCTTTTCTGGTGCAGCATATGTCTTGGTTCTTTGGCAATGAAAATTACTTCACGCAGTGACGGAGGCTGTTTGGCTGATATCAGAGGCAATTCCAGCTTCATGCTGCCGACACGGTCCATTTACTGTTGAATCTGTGCTTACACTCCAGCCATGCTGTTGCATCCACATTCCTGGGCTTGGATTTGTGCCCTTCCTGCCCACAGCCAGTGTGTGCACATGATGGCTTGGCTGCCCACCCTCATACCTGTGCAGAAGGATGGCGCAGCGCCTGCTCACGGAGGTGGGAAGCCAATTTCACAAGGGTAATGATGAGCACTGGAAATAGATTTTGACTAGCATCCTGCTCAGTGCTGCCTATGCCAGCTCCCCAGCTGGAACTGGCTTATTTTCAATGATGACTTTAAAAAAAATTAAATTTCTAGGCTTAATCAATCTGAAAGTGAATTACTGCCAATTAGTACTAGGAAGATACTCACATGTTTTGCTTTAAGAAGGATTTGTGGTGGGGAATGAGTCAGTAACTGAATGCTCAGTGACAACTTCCTCAGACGTGATGACTGTACCTGTGTCATGCTGTGCCACACTGACAGGCGCTTGTCCAGTGAGTGCTGCTCCATGGGGGGCAGGCAATGGAGTCAGAAACTGAATGCTGAGCTGCCCTTTTTTGAGGAAGCAAAGGACAAGAGATGAGATTTATTGATAAGAGCCCCTAAACATCAGCGCAAACATTATGGCTTTATACCTCCGAAGATTTGTGTTGATCAGCACTTAATAAACAGTAAGTAACAGGGAGCCACAGTAACAGAACAAGGAAAGAAGGGAATTAAGCAATCCTGAAAAGAAAGCAGAGATGAGAAAATGAGAAGTTATGATTTATCTGTTTTTCTTATTACATGAGATTAGAACCAGACTAGAAACATCTGCTGCTTTGATTTTGCTGCTCCTGGGATTCCTCAGTCCTTTCCTCCTAAGTGGAAGATTTTAAGTGAGCAGGATCTGGCCTAAAGAAATCCATAAAGCTGTATTCATTACTTAGGTTTTCTGTTTGTGCTGATTTAAAGATTTGGCTGTTTTGATTTTCTTTGGATTAGATGAGCTCAAGGCTGTTCTCCAAAGGAATGTGCCATTGGTTCTCTGTTTGTGGTTTTTTATGTGATGCAATTCAATAGAACTTCCATGCAGGCAGTCATTAATTGTCCAAACCAAAAATACCCCTAAACTCCTGTCTGCAATTATCCATATGCTATATTTGGGACACATTACGGTTTCTATCATTAAGAAGGCCTCCTTGTAATACCCCATCATGGATAAAACATAGCCACAAAAATGATGCATATGGACAAAATATAAAGTGAAATTATGGGTTTCTATACTGAAATGGAACTAGCGATGATGCATATGCCAGACACGAATGACACACAGAACAGAACTGTTGGTAAACAGAAGGAAAACTATAAATATGCTTAAGACGAGACATCACACATTGTTTCAAGTGACAAACTTTGTACTAAAAGAAAGAAAAAGATCACAAATCTAGACAGACAGCACTGCTAAAAGTTATATAGCTGCATGATTCATTCCCCAAAGAAATCAATGTCAGGATGACATTTTTCTTCAGGCAATACTGGCAACTGCTCGTAATTTGGGTAAACTTTCTCTGCCCTATAAAAACAAACCATCAAACCAAAAGGTAACCACTGAAACAGCTACCACTCAACCAAAAAAAAAGTGTTTTGAACTGAGCACAACGTAAAACTGCATGAGTCAATCTACCGTAAACTTTCGGCAAATAGGATGTGTCATCAAGATCAACTTCGGTGTTTCCAATGAGCATAGGCTTATACAGCAGGCTTTTTAGAAACAGACTTTGCTCCAAATAGTAATTCCCTGCTTTCAATAAACCCTGACTGGCTGCAAGTAGTTATTTCTTCTGATACATACAGCCAAAATAACTGACTTGTAAACAGGAGCCTATGGAGCTAGATTAATTACAGGGATTATGTATAGTATCTAGGCCTTTTAAAACCAGAAGGGATCATTACGGTGATCCAGGCTGCCTTCCTACTCTTGTGGTGGGGGTGATGTGAGTGGCAGAGAAGGCCTTGACACTGTGTAAGCACTGCCTAGCAGTAACTAAAACATCCCTGTGTTATCAACATTGTTCCCAGCAAAAATCCAAAACACAGCCTCATACCAGCTACTGTGAAGAAAATTACCTCTATCTCAGTCAAAACCAGTGCAGCTATTATTGTGGTTTAACCCCAGCCAGCAACCAAGCCCCAGGCAGCCGCTCACTCACTCTCCCACCAGCAGGACTGGGGAGAGAATTGGAAGGGTAAAAGTCAGAACACTCATGGGTTGATATAAAGACAGTTTAATAGTGGAAGCAAAAGCTGAGCACACAAGCAAAGCAAAACAAGGAATCAATTCACTGACTCCCATGCACAGGCAGGAGCTCAGCCATCTCCAGGAGAGCGGAGCCCCATCACATGTAATAGTGACTTGGGAAGACAAACATCATCGCTCAAACATCCGCCTCTTCCTTCTTCCTCACAGCTTTATATCCTGAGCACGATGTCATATGATCTGGAATATCCCTTAGGTCAGTTTGGGTCACCTGTCCTGGCTGTGTCTCCCCCCAGCCTCCCAGGTACCCCCAATTTCCTTGCCAGCCTGGCAGTACAGAAAGCAGAAAAGGCCTTGGTTCTGTGAGAACCCTGCTCAACAATAACAAAAACAGTGCTATATTATATGCCCTGTGTTCAGCACAAATCCAGAACACAGCCCTACACCAGCCACTGTTAAGAAAATTATCTCTACCCCAGCCAAAACCAGCACATGTACATAACATAAGCCTGGGAATTTCACTGAATGATTCCTGCTCAGAGCTGCTAATGGTGATCAGAAGATGTGTCATCTCTATATTACTATTTCAAGTGAGTCAAAATACAACTACCCTGTTCTAGTGACTAGTTACCATTGTTTTGTAACCTGCTGGATCTTCTGCAATGCATATATAGCAAACCATATTTAATATGTTTACCTGTTTAAATAAACAATTGTATTTGAAGTATTTATAACTTTCTATCAATTTTAGGCCCAGATGCCAACTAGTTCTACATCCTTTATCCTAAAAGCTGATTTATCTCATGATGTATCACAATTAGAGAGCAGCTTTCTTCCTGAAGTGTTACACTTCTTACCAGTGATGTTTTTCAGCCCACAGCAATGCACATTTCCCGGTCTGCTTCCATTAGATAACAGCCCCAAGGCCCGCTGATTTTACTTGGTGCAGCATATAGTGTTCTTGCCAAACTCCACAGCTATTTAAGTTTGAGCCTTTAGTTTTACCTCTGTCTTTCATTTAGAGAGGTGGCTGAGACGTTGGCTCACTTTCCTAGTGACCTTGGTTGTTCTCACATGATGCTCCATTGTGTCTCTCTTGAAAAAAAAAGGAGTTAAGGTATTTGCAAATATTTTCATCTGAGGTTAAAACCTCAACATTTTGCCTCAATAACCTTTTAGATGAGAGAGCCAATTTGATTGATAAAGGGAAGAGTCATCCCCCCATTATGCAGGGGAAGACAATTTGGTTTGCAGATCAGTGCAGTGGTTTCGGAGAGAGCTAAGATGATCCTGTGAGTCAGCCTCCATCCAGCAAAGCTCAGGAGTTTAGGCACAGTGCCACAGTATTGCTTATGCAGTTGTTCCCAAGAACAGTTCAGGTCCAGAAGCTGTGCCTGCATTTTTCCTTTGGCTGTATCCCATAACTCCAGAGCTCAGAGTTGATTCTGTTAAATTTCCATAAAGCATTTGACTTTGTACCTGTATGTGGGAGAAACAAATCCCACCAGGAATGAGAATAAGGAGGCCAGGCAGCTCTTTCAGACCCACCTTGTTACACCTGATAGGCATGCGACAAGGACTGGGAAGGATGCATGGTGCAAATGGAAAAGACACGGGAGCCACAGAGAACATCCCATTTTTTTGTGGAAAGAAGATGTAGGGTAAAGAGAAAAAATAAAGGGAAGCTACAAAACTGGAATGGGATTCTCCAGCATGTCTCCAAATGCAAATGAATGAAAAACTCCCATTGACTTCCCTGAGTTTTGTACCAAATCCTTGAATATAGAATGGAAAAAGGAGTGTTTAAGCATGAAAAGCCCAGATCACCTCTTCACCAGGTTCATTTCAACAGAATGACATAAATTCACAGTGGGAACAGGTGTATGTAGAACATAAGAATGGACATATCAAAGGTCCTTCCATTCCAAGTGACTGTTTTTCACTTACTTGGGAAAGTAGAAAAAATATAGGGTGAAATCACATGACAATTAATACTGTAAAGATAGTGAGACTTGTGCAGAAAGGTGTCTCTGAAGGCACTTCTGTGTTTTTGCCCAACAATACAACGTTTTGTCCATGACGGCTTTTGTTTTGGCATGGCTCAGCAGTCTGTATTGTTTTCTTCAGAAATTTCAGATGTTTCCAAAAAGGAGAAAGCACAAAGAAGAGTTGTTAAATTTAATGTAGATGAACAACTTATCCATCATCAACATCCACATGAGGAAGCAAAGTAAAATTTATCTCACCTCTACTGGAGAATGGCAACATATTAGATTATTCAGAGTATCACACTGGACAGCAGTAAAATGGGCCAACATTCTCAGTATTTAGTATTTAGTCAAGTTCACAGAATTTTTCTAATTTGTCTTTTTTTTCCTTGTAAGACAGAAAATCTAATAAAAAATAAAACAGTCTAAATGTCATCTTAATCAAAAATATTTCTGAATATCAGAAGACCAGAAATTTGGCACTGTTTCTTCAACTGAAAGATTTTTTCTGTAAGTCATAGATGTATTTTCTGATCATCAGGGCTTTTCAGCTCTGATGGAAAATTCCTGACTACCTCACTACAACTGTTACAGTTGGTACCTGTCAGAGAATGTGACAAATGCTACCAATAATTCAAAGAATCACCTAAAAATCAATTGTTGGTATGACCTTACAGATACAAATTTTACAAATTATTAGCTTCCATGCAACTTCACAAAGCTGGGCTGTGTCTTCCCTTAGCTTCCTGAGAAAATCTGCTGTCATCTGCATCAGAGACTGAAACTGCATTCTCTTGATAGTCACTTGGGAATTATTACCATAACCTCTGTTTTTCTGTCCTTTATTTTTGTAATACTTACTGACTGGAAAAATGAATAAACATGTAACTGTAAACGGCCCTTTGGAAAATCCAGAACTTTCACAGAAGAGTCATGTGAATGATCACTTGTTCCCCATGTCTCAACTTTGTGGTGGTCTGGGAGGCAAAAAAGACCTTCCTCTGGCAACCCCCAAGATGAATAAGTTAGAAAAATAGTTGTACTTGCATATTTTGTTTCCTGACATCAAAGCTTCTCAAGAGAGAGGCATGAGCTATTATGTGACAATATTCTCTTTTTTCTTGCTGTAATATCTGTGGCAGACACTCGGCCTTTACTTTGCACTTTTAAAATTCAGATTCATTCAGGAAGACCAGACAAGAAACCTGCTGAGGATTCCTCTCAGCCTGTTGTCACTGACAGCACTTTTATTGGGATAATCTAGACCAGCAACTTGCAACTCATATATGAGTATGGAGGAAAGAAGGAAATTTTTCTCCAGCCTGTGGTAGGCTGTAGCTTATATTGCTTTAACCATCGGGGTGGCAGTCGTTCTACCTGCATGCCTGGGAGCCCTGACCATTTCAGCATAAAGTGTTCTTGTTACTTCGTCCTGAGAAGTTTTAACATTTTTGGCATTTCCAGCAGGGCTTTGAAATGTGATTGAGAAGTGTGCACACGTGGATATGGCAGGACAAAAAGGAGGAGCTCTTAGTGTAAAAAATATATAACTTTTGTCTCGCAAAATTGTTTTTCCAGAGATGTTTCTGCCTCTCCCTGCCAGAATTCAGTGAAGCTATGGCAGCTTGTCAGCACCACAAGCTGATGCTGGTGTAGCTCCACTGCAGCCAGCACTGCAGGAGAGGCTACAGGGATGCTGCAGCTGCTGTCTGGGGCAATGGGGGCGAGGAGAGGCTCCCTCCTTTGCCCCACTTTAGGAGCCCTCTCCAGCCGGATTTCCATCAGTTCTCTCCACTGGCAATAAGGTGTGTGTGGCTTGTAGCTGAGTGTGTAAATGATTGCTCAGCGAGCTGGCTAATGTGGAGCTAGCACAAGCAGTCAGCATCAATGTGCCATTGGTGATAAAGAGGCAGTTGCATGTGAATGGAGTAGACTTTAAAAAAAAATTAGCAACATATGCTTGAAATTCACACTTTTTTAAAGTGGAAAATCAAGTCCTCTGGAGTGAAGAATTTCCAGGTGTTTGCCTATCTGGCCAATCCAAATTCAGCCTGGTAGTTTTGTGCCCTGCTACAATCTCCAGATGCCTTTTTCATGGGCTCTTTCTTCCCTTGGGTCTGATTCAGATGAAGTCAGATCTGGTTACAAAATCAACACTTCAGAATAAGGAAGTACCAAACCTGGGGCTTCCCAAGAATCCTTTATTCTGCAGTGTTGGATGCCTGCCATTCCCCATTTAGTCATGCCCAGACTGAACATGAAGTGTCACAGTGTATAAAAACTCCTATTGAATCAAATAACCTGAAAGGATCATCCATGTGCATGCACTGTGAGTACCAACACAGCATTACTGCACTTAATGGATCAACCATCCATTCATATGTACCTGTCACTTTTTCAGAACCTAAACCAAAGGCAAGTATAAGCTCCAAGGCACGGGAAGGAGAAAAGCAAATAATGTGCGGGCTGTTATCAGAAATTCAGCCTTTGTACGTGACAGTAGAGCAGAATCGTAAGAGAACTGGCAGATACTTTAAAATCAGTAGGAAGATAACCCATCCAGCCCCCAAACCAAATTATGAAGAAGCTTTAAAAAACAGCTTCAGCCATAAAGAGTACTAAATATTACAGACACTTCTTTATTTTGAGTCTTGCACCAGGCTCCTGAGCTGAGGCTTGGCAAACCTATTCCTTGATTTTGGATTTCATAGGAAGTCAAGTTGGAAGAGACCTTGAAGATCACACAGTCCAACTGTCAGATTTTACAGCCTGTAAACCTAAAATCACATCACCCAGCCCCAGATCCAGACACCTCTTTAACGCCTCCAGGGTGTCGTGTGTCACTGACTTGCTGCCTAACACAAGCTGACGCAGACATTTAGTGTTTTACTTAGTTACCAAGTTGGCATTTATGGCAAATTGTCTCTTTCCTATGATCTTTTCTTCATGTGGATATCTACCCCAAGATTATTTGATAATAACATTATATTACGATTTTCAGCCCTAATTAATTTTCCTTTTTCAAAAATAATCTTTTTCTGATGTTTTGCATATTGTGGTGCAAGTGGAGGTGAACAGACGCAGTTGAACTGTTAAGACAGAGTCCTTCCACAAAATTTGGTTGAGTTACTAAGACAGAGCCCTTCCCAGATGGCTTTTCTTCATTTTAACATGCTGACTAAAGATGACAAAGTTTTCTGTATCAGCAGTGCTTTGTTGGGTCTGAGTGTGTTGACCCCTTCTCAGTAAAAGCTTTTTGATGCAAGTGCCCAAAGGCATGTGAGTTCCAGCTGTTTGTAACTATAAACTAATGGTTAAAAGTGAGCTGAGTTTTGAAAAGATTTTACTATAAAATATTTTCTTGTCTGAAGCAGAATGGCACTTGACCAAGTTTTCAGGACAAAGCACCATTTAGATATATTTGAATATTAAAGAAACAGTTCAGTACCTTCCATGGGAAAAATTGTTAGGAGGGTTGTTTTGGTTTGGTTTGTTTGATTTTTTGGATGTTGGCCTTTTTTGTTTTTGTTCACCAGATTATCCTCACCTGATTTACTTGTTGTTTCAGCAAAAGGAGTGTACCACTGTGTTATTTTGAGAATACATTTACTCGTGGGATTTGGTGCAGAATGTGTGAAAAAAAGGTGACTTTATCCAGATCATTCTCTTATCCTCAAAGCAACTCTTACAAATTGTGTCTTCAGTCCCTTCAGCAGGCACCTGTGGTACGAGATGAAAGAAGTGAGGAGTAATGGTTTTGACCCCTGAAATGCTGGACTAGAGTTCTAGCCTCAGTAGAATAATCAGTTACCTATAGAAACATCATTCAGTTTCTCTCCATCACATGGTAATCTCCCTTCAATACTGTAATATATAGTAATTTTTCCCATTGTATCTATGTAAGATAGATATCATGAACGGGTAGAAGGAAGATGCGTAAGACTCTGCATTATCAAACCTTCAGAAGGTAGGAGACAAACCTCTTTTCACAGCTTGAGTTTCTTATAGTTAAATTAAACAAGAGCAGAGGTAAAAAGCACACCTGAAATTCATTACATGTTTGAGATGTCACGATTTTCTGTATTGATATTTTGATCTCTGTCCTTCTACATACTTTCTTCTATGTCCTTTCTTCTAGGCAAATGTGGCTTTTCCTTGAAGGAATACAAGGCATATTTATGGTGTCTATTTATTTAATTTGTTTATTAATTATTTTTAACAACTGTAAATTACCCCAGTCCCTGTGCTTGCTTATTAACAATGTAAACAAAGCTCTGGAACTCAATGGAATTCCTCAGGAACTTAAACCCAAGTATTTTGCATTCATTTCAGAATCAAGTTCTTTGTCCTTTTCCTTGTACCCTGCTCTAATATAGCAATTTTTGATACTTGAACTTAGCTTCCTTTATCAGAGAATTTGTGTGAGTATATATGTGCCACGGGCATATGTTATCATTGCAATGATAAATCCCCGAAAGAGGAGTTTGTAATGAAAACTCTGACTAATTTTTAAATTACTACAGAACCAGAAGGTTGGACAACACTTAAAAAAACAAGGGCATATTTTAAAATTAGACCTACCATTCTTACCTTTATAAGGACTAGAAGAAATTAAATGAAAGCTTCAGTCTGGAGGCAAAGCAAGCAACACCAACTGTATTGCAGTGGGCACAAACTCAGTCCAAACCTTAGATATCTTCAGTTTTCCAAAGATCTTACAGTCTACTTAGTATCACACAGCCAGGGGAATCCTGGAAATAAAACAAAGTGCCACAGGAAGTGGCATCATGATTCAGAAGATGACATTCTTCACCCTGAGTCACTCGTGCTCTCCTGCAGGTGAATCCCAGCACTCAGGCTCTGAGTCCTGACCACTTCAGGGTGTAAAATATTGGATGACACTTGTCACAAGAATAGCAGCATCTATCCTGGCTTTTGACTATATTACAGACTGGGTAATTACCTTAAAGTTCTGGTTACTTTAATTGCCTGTGGTTCCTTCTCCTGTATTTCTTTCCCTTTGGTCTGGGCCAATTTGCTGGCACTGCTGTAAGAGTTGCTGTATTTCCAGGGGTGACTGGCTTTGCTTGATGCCCAAGGGGACCTAGCTGGATTTCATTAATTGCTGAGTTGCTGCTTCATTCATGCCTTTTTAGCTTGTGACACCATTGATACAAAAGCTGAGCTGCCTTTCCTATTTGGAAAGTGCCCAGCCTACTGGGGTTCACGTGCAAGAAAGAATAATGTTAGCCTGAGGAAGACTGGAAATTTGTGCTATGCCAGTAAATAAAAATAATCTTGACACAGTACCACAGACACCAAAAAGCATGAAGTACAATAGGCAGGAGACACCATTCCCACACAGGAGATGTACTGGGCTGAAGTTAGTTCTTATATTTTAATCCTAATGCATATTTTAACACTGAGAAGAAATTTTCAGCCACACATATCTACATCAGGAACACTTACCACAAAGTCATAAAGAATAAGCAATTGCTCTACTCTTGCAAGTTATTTTTAAAATAAGAAAGCTCTTTCTTACAGTTATGGAATAATAAGCATTGCAATTAACATTAAGGACCAAAGTTTGCTCGGTAATAGAAATACAAAAAATTTAATTCTCCTAAACTTCAGTTGAATTGTTATCTGGAATGCCAAAATAATAACTGATTTGATTTCTTTTTGGTGGAAACTACTTAATCAAATGCAAACATTCGAATGAGTCTGAGGCTCAGAAAGCACACACCAAATATCTGGTTTCAGTAGGTTTCTATGGTGGCTTATAATAGAAATGCTGATAGAACTTTAGCCATTGCCTTGCTATCAAATGCTTCTGTAATTCCAAATTAACATGCTTCATGTTATCTGCTGGCTCAGCTGCTTGCTTTGCATTCATTACCATATGAGAAATGCTGGATCCCTGATAATTCTAGTAATTTTGATGTCTGCAAGTGGATGTTTTTGGGTTTGTTCTTCTATTCAAAGAATATAGCAGAAAACAGTTGTTTACTGATGTGTAAGAAACCTGATCTCAGTAAGTCTTGGGTGTCTTTTGACTTGGTTGTGTTGATTTCAAAGAGCTGAGAGTACACAATGACTCACAAGACACGTCAGCACCTGGCAAAATCATGTCCTAATATATCTGTGTGGTACTTGGTGGTTTCAGTTGGCAAAGAGTCACGCAGATATTGCCTTTTATTGTATTATACATTCCCACCTAAGTGGTTTTGAAAGCCTTGAAGTTTGCTTTGAGCTCCAGATTCAGGTGTTTCTGAAGCATTAACGTAAAAGTCCTTCAAGATACCACACTTCTTGACTTTCATAATGAAAACATGCTAACTGTAAATTTAATAACATTTTGGTGAAAGAAAATAAGCAGTGTTATTAAGACTGCAACTCAGAGCAGGTTCAAAAGCTCTGTGAGCCTTAATGGACCTTTTAATACACGTGTTGTGAGTTAGGGGTCTATTTCTAAGCCCTAAACACAATGCATTTAATGTAGAAATTAAAGAAACACAGCAGATACTGCCATAATAACCAATTATTTCATTCAGCCATTTAGGAAGGGGCCAGCCTGGCTTTAGCTTTTGCCAAAACTCCCACTAAAGTCAACAGACTGTTTAAACACTCAGCAAGCATATCTCTTTGCTTTATTTCCTTGGTTATTTTTGAATATTTACATCCTTCTAGTGCATGTACCTATGCACTTATATGTGTCCTTTTAATATCTTAATCTGAACTGGTTTTATAGTGTCCTTTGGCAACTAGAGAACACCTGGTCTAGTTGCTGGTTTTGTGCAATTACAAAGGAAGCAGATTAAAGATTTTAACAGAAGAACTTAGGAAGGTCTTAAGAATGGCCAAATTTTAAATTGAAACCTGAATTTCAGGTATAGTTCAGGTATATCTATTCTGGAGATGGGGCTTGCCATCATTGCAGAGCTGATATCAGTTATCCTTTTACAGTTGATGTTAAACCCAAATCTATATATCTCTACATTATGCATGACGCATGATGATCCTTTTAACTTGAGATACTGATCTGCCAGAGAGGTTAATCTAAACTTCAACTGAAACAACTTATCAGTTATTAAAACTATACAAGCTGCCTCCTCTTCTTTGCTGTTAGTCTTTTACTTTCTGTCCAAAACTTCTCTCTTGCACCAAAAAGGCCTCTCAATGCATACAGGAACATTTCAGACGCATAGCTCAGCTGTTCAAAAACCAAGAGCAAGCGCTCTCCAGACAAGGGCAATGTGTCCAGAGAAGAGCACAGAAACTGAGGAAGGCTCTGGAGCATAAATCTGAAGAGGAGCCGCTGAGGGAGCTGGGGCTGTTCAGCCTGGAAGAAAGGAGGCTCAGGGGAGACCTTACTGTTCTCGACAACTCTCTAAAAGGAGGCTGTAGCCAGGTGGAGATCGATCGCTTCTCCCAAGTAATAAGCAACAGAACAAGAGAAAATGACCTCAAGTGGCACTTAGGAAAGTTTAGATTGGATATTAGGGAAAATTTCTTCACTGAAAGGGTAGTCAGGCACTTGAATAGACTGCCCAGGGAAGAGGTGAAATCATCCTCCCTGGAAGTGTTCAAAAGGTGTGTGGATGTGGCACTTTGGCACAGGGTTTAGCAATGGACACAGTGGGGTTGGGTTAACAGTTGGGCTCCCTGATGTTAGAGGTAATTTCCAACCTTAACAATCCTTTGATTTTGTTGCAGCCCCAAAGAGCTTCACACTACACACAAGTGACTTCAGTCCAAACAAAGAAGTTTAGATGCACTTCACCGTGTGGCCACCTCTATCAGCATGAGGCTAAATTGAGCTTAGATAACAGAACACTGAAATTGTTCTCCTGTATTCTTCAAAGTGTTACAGAATGTCAGATTTACATCCTTTCATGTGTTTCAGCACCAATGAAAAACAGACCTAGGCTCATTTTCTGCATTCATTTGTGCTAGGTAAAAATTCAGTGTTTTCCAAAAGCGACGTCAAAGTGAGGAAGAGAAACAGGAAGATACGTATGCCAGGGCCTCATCTACGGGTTCCGTATTAAACAGTGGCTAAATGAAAAGGTTGTTTGCTGTGCTATAAAATAAAGTCATCTTTCTGCAGACTTACAGCCCACCGGAACAAGAGGACAGGATGGAGTGTGCCTTTTCCAGTATTCCCCACCCACTGACCCAGAGCATGAAACCCACAGAGTTCTTGGAACTGCAAACAGTGTTTGAATTCAGACTAAAACTGGAAAACAGAAACTGGCCTTTTTTTTTTCTTTCTCTTTTTTTTTTTTTTTTTTGAGTCACATCAGTCAAGGCTATTTACAAAATTGGTTTATGGAGACCACAGGTGGACACTCTGACTCATTACACATGAATACTAAATATATCCAAGACAATCTTGGAAAATCCCATAAAGAAAGAGGGAATAGCCGTCTGATTTTTATATTTATAACACTGGGGTTTGGATGCCAGTAATGGAAATTACATTGTTTTCACAAAAAGCAGGTGAGGGACAGTAAGGGACTGAATGATTGCCAGGATGCATGTGGCTGGAAGGAGAAGGCAGCTCGAAGCTGGACTCGGAGGTAGGTTTGTCACGCTGCCGTAGGTTGCTGTTTGCACTTGTGGCAGGCTGTGGTGAGGTTAGCAACGCATTCCACAATTGTTGGGAGTTAAGAAAATGTTATGTCCCTTAGCCAGGGTGAAAAGCACACCTGCCCACGAAGCCAGCGTAAAATTCGGTACTGTCTCAGCCCTACTTCATTGCTACATGGAGAGTTTGAGTAGTACTTACAGCCTCATATCCTGCCCCACATTTTAGTCTCTCTGATCTTGAAAACCAGGGATGTCCAAGGTCTGTAATATATACAGGAAAGCAGATAATGGATCCCTTTGTATTTGTCATCACTGAATTCTGTTTTGATGGATGTTTCAGTGTCAAGCCTTCTCTTACTCTCACTGCTGAAGAAGAGCTATTGCTGAACTCCCTGGAGTCCCCAGCTTAGCCCTGGGAAATGTAAGAGTGTGAAACTGAAATAAGCCCTATCAGTTCCTGCATGAAATCTTGCTTTATATGTAAACTGACAAACAGCAGCCTCTGTTAAGAGGAACTAACTGAGGAAGGAGTTAGTGATTCTAATCTTTACCCTTTCCTGAATGACCAGTGAGGTGAATAAACTTGATGCAAAAAAGCAAATTTTTTACTTGCAGGTCACCCAAACCTGTATCCTATTTCTCATTGCCAAGATCCCAAGTCACATTCTGCCTTGGTAGTGCAAAACAGTTCCTCACTTCTCCCCACTTCGAAACATCACCAAGAGCTAGAAAGAGCTCTGTCACTGCTGTCTTGCTGGAAATAGCAATGTGATACTGTGAACATAGGTACAATGAGGAGCTATTGATGCAAAGTCAAATGAAGCAGTTACAGTTGTTCTGGTCAAAGCTGTAGAGCAGAAGTGGTATCACGTTTTTGTGAAGGCCGTTTGTATCAAGTGGTTTGTTAGCTGAGCAGATATAATGGGGACTTGTCTTTGCTCCTACTAAAATCTGCTAATTGAGCTTGGCTTGCTGATACTTTAGCAAAATAGATACAACTTCAAAAAAGTCACTCTTCGGGTAACCTGAATGACTAAAGTTCTGGAGCTGGATATGGAAATACCCAATCAGTCTATCTGCTTGGCTGCTGCAGTCAGTCTCTAATGAGCTCTCCATTTGTTCTGTGTGTCTCTCTAATGCTCCTTTCAGCCTGCTGCTAAAGTGCTTCTAATGGCAATTTCTGTTTTTTCACTGCTTTCAAAGGAGTTGATTCTTCAGCATATTACACCCATTTCCATCCATTCACCTTTACTATCTGCTTCAGCAGACTTCAACCAAAATAAAATATTGCTTTAAATTTCAGGATGTTGTTGTTGTTGTCTGTTGAATTTAACTCATCACCAGTGCAGAAGACACAAACAGCACAGCACAAATGGAAAAGTTTATTGCAAAAACAGAGGGATGGCAAAGGAATATCCTTTTTTTTTCCTGTGGAAGAACGAGTATCTTTGTTTCAGCCTCAGGTTCAGCAATTTCTACCAACTCACTGTCTGCAAATCTTGGTTCTGTGTTGCTCATCATAGTCATATGAAATTATTTAACTGGTATATTGTTGCCAAGGTCACATGAAATCATTTAATAAAAACTTAAAAGTGAATATGCCAGCTCATCTCTCATTGAAACACACTTTTGGCTTAAAAGAACCTGCTGAGTTGTAAGAATGAGCAGGACTGGGCATATTCCCAATAATAAGATGGTAATAACAGGAAGGAATGCTTGGCTATGTTATATGGTAACTGAACAATGCTTCCATGAATTTTAGATGTTTATATTCGTAGACACTTCATGGTGACTTAGTTCTGTGGCTTTTTTGAAATTACCCAATGCAGGAAAGTCACATAGGTGGTCTGCAGCCATCACTAAATACCCCCAACAAAAGTAAAGGGAAATGTAGGTCTTTCTGTGGGGAGGAGATGGAAAGGAAACTTTTTGAGGGTAAAGAATAATTTTATGAGCCTAACTACGTTTCATTTAAAGCTTTGCAGTGGCTCTTCACTTCAATCAAGTTTCACTCAGTGCGCACTTTGGTCTCTGTTACAAAGGAGCAGCACTACTGAAGATTCCCTCTCTTTCATGAGGTAAAAGGTCAAAAGACAACAAAAGTTTGAGTCTGTTGATACTGAACACCTGAAATCTAAGCCCTGCCTCAGAAGCAGAGCTCCCACACTGCTGAGCTACCAACTCTAGGTCTGTTCATTGCTGTCTCTCTGAACTCATGGACCTCAAACTCAAGTTACAGAGTCCTGATTTCAATGAGGAGGAGTGTACTCCTTACTCCTGACTTGATGGTTAGGCTCTGTCCTGTGAAGCAAAAGCCATGGACTTGGGCTCTGTCATCCTAGAAGGTCCATTCCTGCTTGAGCAAGTACCATAACCCTGGCATTACTCTGCAGCTCCCCTCTTCCCACCAGCTTTAAATGAAGGTGCTTGTGGCTCAGGTCTCAGTGCACTCTGCTTGTGTTGTGAGCACACTCAATTTATCAAACCATTCATGGCTGCAGTTTCCTTTTGTATGAATCCCAAACAGCCCTAGGCAGGAGAATGGCCTCTGAATGCTCAGCTCACACAAAGTACTGGTTCTTGTGAGTAGAAATAATAACTGAAGGTGCTGATCCAGGCACAGATGCATATTTGGGATAGATGCAGGTTTCCGGCATCATTTGGAGTCAAAACCATCAATTTAATTGCATTTTAGGCGTCTTTTTTCATTGAAAAGGAGGTTTGTCACTGAATGTGCGAATTGTTGTATCATAGGATCACAGAATATGCTTGGTTTGAAGGGACCCATCAGGATCAAGTCCAGCTCCTGGCCCTGCACAAGATACTCCAAGAGTCACACCATGTGCCTGAGAGCGTTGTCCAAACACTTCTTGAACTCTGCCAGGCTTGGTGCTGTGACCACTGCCCTGGGGAGCTGTTCCAGTGCCCAACCACCCTCTGGGGAAAGAACCTTTTCCTGATACTCCCCCTAAACCTCCCTGACTCAGCTTCAGGCCATTTCCTCAGGTCCAGTCACTGCTCATGAGAGTCAAGAGAGCTGTACCTGCCCCTCCACTTCCCATCCTGAGATATCCATTCCCTTTGTTTAGCTATTAAAACACAAAACTATTTACAGGACTTCTAAGGCCCAGAGTTCATCTGAGTGAGTAAGAATATTCTGATTTCAATGAAAATGGGATGAGGCCTTTCAAGAAAAAATCAAACCTGTTCTTGTCTTAAAGGAAATTGCTCTTTAACTGCTCTGGCTGCTCTGCATCCTTCAAAGGAGACCACACTCTGTCAACTAAATGATTGAAAAAATAGATTTTTTACGAGACTGTGTAGAGTTGGACTCTCAAAATTGTTTTAAACAAAGTTGAGACACCACAAAACTTCAATCCAGTATGACTTTTTCTTTGTGCTGCTTCCACTAAGGAAAAACGCATGAAGTATTTCCTGTGCTGAACACAAAAATTCTTCTCAGTTTTGCTGCAAGGGATTTGTGTTTAGTTCAAAGGATTTGCTTTTTAAACCATAAAATTTTCCTGCTAGACACTGTGTATTTGTTTGCTGTGTTTGTACGAGGCAGCAGCTCCTGCTGAGACTGGAATGACATTCTCCTTTTTTTTCTTGTCTTAGACCATGAATCTCTCAATCCATGAATCAGGGAAAAGACATACTACCAAAAATCAAAGAGAGTGTGTATGTAACTCATGAGCACTGAATTTCCCCCAGTTCAAATCCTAGGTCCACTGGTAATGACAAGAAACTAGTACAGCCTAAACTGGCACCCAAGGACCAGGAAATGAGCTGATCAGATCTCTTGTCCCCTGGTGACCCCATTAGGCAGCTATTAAATACTGTCAGGTGGAAATTCCCACAGAGAGGGCCTGATTCACTTTTTCCCAGAGTATACTGGTATCTCATAAGTGGAATATAATAGCATAATGCTGTTTGTTCTCACAGAACTTACTGAGCACAAGCTTCTTGAGTATACTGTACAGTGAGTTATTTACTCAATTTTATCAATTACACTGGAAAAATGCAGCACCTTTATTTTAACCTAATGCAAAGCAGTGGGTTTATGTTTGCATGCGCTGCAGTCAGCCATGATTAGCAGATTACGTTTCTCAGCAGTTCCTTTTCTTTTCCTTAAATTTTAAATAAAATGCAGTGGAAATGTAACACTCTGATCTGTATTCTTCCTTTTACCCACATCAATTCTCAGAGCTGTCAGATCTCATTTGCAAGCATCCCTTCTTCTGTCACCAGAAAATTACATCAACATTCCACACCACCTGATGCATCCTCTTGACACTTTATCCAAAGATCAGAGAAAACATGGATAAAGCATCAACCAAAGTGTGAACAGTTATAACTGTTGGTCCTGGAAACAATGCATTTTGCAAAACGCATTGTCTTTATTGTAACTTAGAAGAATTGTCTCAAAGTGAAAAGCTTGGGTGTGTGCAGTGATCTCACACACCAGGTATTGCCTCTAAGATATAAACACTGAAGGAGCTTTGGCATTTGTTGCTTCCCCTGAGTACTGGAAAGAGCACAAGCATAACACAGTCTGAAGCTAAGACCTCATTAGGGTTTTCCTGTAAGGGATGTGTTATGGAGAACACCGGGAAAGCTGAGAATGTGCATCTGAGATAATATCTGCACTAATTAAAAAATAAATTTTAAAAAAGGAAAAAATTCCAATCTCTTAAAATAGAGTGGAATGAATCGTGTTTATTTTTTCTCTCCAGTTCCATAGTTCCATGGAATGTAGTTCCAAGTCGTTGATTCACAATTAAGAGAGTCTTCAACGGGAATGACTTCAATGTCCATTGAGTTTCTTTACTGGAAAACCCTGTCATCAGTCAAAACTTTGCCCAGGAAAGGAAAATGCTGTTCCTATTCAAGTGTGAATTCCGCCGTTAAATGAATTTAAATCCACACCAGTTACTAGCAAAGTTTAACCTTGGGACACTTTCTTCAGTACTTTTCTTGTAGATAATGAATGCCTGAAGAGAAACTTTTGATATTATGCACTGTCAATATCTTTAATACCAAATTCACTGTGGTGTGAGATACCTGTGGTCAATATAGGAAACCAGAAAAAAGGGGTCACAATTACCCATCCAATTCTTAGTCGTGGCCATTGGCAAGATCTTGCAATGGCTATGGAGATAGTGCCAACCATTCTTGGAAGAAACACCACCACAGAGGGCAATTAATACAGCTTGTTTATTTTCTGGCAGCCTGCAATACTTATTGGGCCACTGACGGAGAGCCAGAGGCTGCTTTAATCTTCAAGAATTACCAATAACACACTGTGGCAGAATTTTAGAGATCAGACTAGATCCATGTTAGCTTTATTGCTCTTGCAATACACTGAGACCACAGAGAGGCTAGTTTTTTCCTTTATACCCATAAATGCCACCCAGATTCTGACACTGAACATTATTTTATTTTATTTTATTTTATTTTATTTTATTTCATTTTATTTCATTTTATTTCATTTCATTTCATTTCATTTTATTTTATTAATAATTTCATTTCATTTCATTATTTTATATTTTATTGTTTCTCTCCCGCAGCTACTTCCCCTTTGCTCAAGCCTGTCCCCTGAATTTCCTGTGACTGAAGAACACATTTCCTTCTATCTTCTGCCTCTGACTAGAAGAAACAGCCTCAAAAGATCCAGAAACAGATGAATGGACTGTTCTTGGTGTTTCTCTCAGGAATGAAGGTTTGATTGCCAGTGGCTTTAGTTTCATTGGAAGAGGCAGCTACAGCCAAGTGGGAAGATTAAATTATTTGGGGACAGTGAGTTCACCCAAGAGAGAAGGGGTGGAGAAGACAGTGTCTTGGCAGACTGAGTCACTTTTGTGTTGGGAGAGCAAGTGCCTGGACAAGGCTGTGCTGGGAGGTACAGACTAACCCAGAAATGACTAAAACAAATGGTCCTTGAAACATGATTTGGAGCAGAGCCTACAGCATGTCTGAAGCACACCAGATAAATCCTAGAAATGGTTGGAAGGGACGGCAGGCTGCAACAAAAGGCTGAGTCTTTCTCTAAAGTGCTTGGAAAAGGATCACTAGAAAAATTGACTGGGTACTGAGAATGACTGACACTACATGACTTACAGGAAACTTGGTACCTGATAGTGCCCATGGGATGTGCAGAGGATGTGCCTTGCTTAGATAAAAGTACTGTGGTGTATTTAAAAGCCTCTGCCATCCTTGAACTTGCTTTCTGTCTCCCCGGAAGGGAATGGGGTAGCCAGGGGAAAGATTGTTGTTCCAGATGTGCATCTGGATTTTTCTCAAGGCCTCCCCTGATTAAAGGGTCTTCCTAGAAGATTCTCCCCTGCCATTGCAAAGCTGCTCAGAGGATTTAAGCACATTCAATTGATGGTGATAAGAGTCCACAGGTGTATTTCCCAGTGTTTCCTCAGCTGGTTGGCTTGAATACCTCCCCTGCTTTCTTGTGCAGAATAGATCCCAAACTCAGCCCTGCACTTTAAGCTCCTTGAAAATCTGAGAATCTGAGCTTTGCTACTTCCCCCATACCTAATCAAACATTTCAGACCCATTCTGTACCTTCTTGCTTCTTCTTAGACCTGGTAGGTAAAGACAATCAGGGAGGCAGGAAAGGTGGCTATACTAGGAGATATTTTTATAATCTGTTTCCTGAAAAAAGACCTCTGACCAGCATTAGGAGAAAGTGATTTTCTGTCTGTAAGCCTTCTTCTTGGGATTACTGGCAAAAAAAAGGCGCAGGTTTAAATAGGTCCTGGACAGGTCTTTTGAAACCAACACCCCCACCTCAAGCTCTCTTGCAATCTGTGTGGCCTCCTGATGTGCCCCAAATACACAACATTTGCCATCAGGTCCAATAATTTATAGGAGACTCTGGAACTGCATTCAGAGGCTCAGTGGTAGAAAATAGCAATACCTCCTTATGAATGATAAATAAAAAGCTCTTGCCCCCTAACTCTGCCAGGAGTTTGTTAATTTGGTTTCCTGTCTGCTGGTGTAAACACCCAATAGAAAATGTCTTCTAAGCACATGGCTTCATCCCTTCACCTCTGCTAATGCTCTCACTCAGTGGTGACAGTGGGTATAATAGGCTTGAAGTCTTCAGGGGTACTTGGAAAGCCTCTCCCTAAACCTTTCAGAAATTTTGCCTGGTTCTTTCCTGAGCCTTTCATAGCTGTTGCAGCCCTCGTGATTTCAGTGCCAGTAAAAGGGAAGCAGAGGTTGAAGAGTTTATTCAGGACGGTCGCTGTTCCCTACAAAGGACTCTGAGAAGCCGATGAAGACCTTCTGCCATCTCCAGATAAAATCACCTGTAGCTGACAAACATTTTTGTAACCTCTACTTACACAATCCTAGTGACACTGAAGCCATAGCTTTTTCACACAACCTCTCCCAGTATTCAACAGTCTTCCAACCAGAAAGTATTTCCAGGGTGCAGCCTACAGATCGCTTTCTGTCTTTTAACTTCATTTCTTTCTCTTCTGTGCTCAGTATGGGTAGAGAATGGCTAATTTTGCTGTTACTTTTTTAGAAGACTGGTCCCTTTCTTCAGACTAACTCACCCCAGTTATTTTAGTTTTTTCTTTGCATAATGCTTCATTCCTCTCTCTTTCATTTGTCCATTTGCTTTCTGTTTTGGATTGATAAATAGCTACAAAAATGCTCAAAATGGCCCTTGGGGGATTCTGAATAAAAACATTGTAATCTCTGTGGTCATCAGCTCCTTTATCCATACTAATAAGGCAGGATGAGGTATGGGTAAAAAAATAACCCCAAGGCACAGCTAATGTAAAACGCATATAAAGCAGAAGGTGAGTCTCTGTTTTGTAGCTCTGGAGCTGTTTTTGCTGTACACTTACTTCAGTAAGCAGATTTCCACAGAGGAAAGCAGCAATTCTGAAACACAGTGAGACCGCCTCGACCAAGAAGAACTTCTTTGCAGAAAGGGTTCTTAAACAGTGGAATGGGCTGCCCAGGGAGGTAATGGAGTCACTATCCCTGGAGGTGTTCAAGAAATGACTGGATGTGGCACTCAGTGCCATGGTCTAGTTAACAAGGCAGTGATCAGTCAAAGCTTGAACTCAATAACCTTGGAGGTCTTTTCCAACCTGAATGATTCTGTGATTCTCTAATTCTCTCTGGCACTTGACCATGCTCAACAGTGAGGGAAAATTTGGGCTCAGTGGACCCAAAGACAACTATGAGCAAATGCCATTTCCCATTCTTCATTCCTTTTATCTCAGATCTTTCATTCATGTGCAGTGGTGGATGGTTCTATGGCATGTACCCTTCAACCCCTTCAGGCGGAGCTGTTTCCTCTGAAGCAACAGACCCAAAACTTTATTGGTCTGTGACAATACAAACTGAAAATACCTTCTGGAGCAAGGTCGTTTATTCTCCTTATCAGTCTGCATTATGGTAATAGCTGTCATGCCTGGCTACACCTAATCCTGGAAGGTGGAGAGTCTGTAGTGCTGTCCATAAGCCACTTCTCTAAAGCTTCAGGCTACAGAGCTTGCATATCATTTGCTAGGATTGCACAGCCCTCTGAAGCTGTTTCCTGTAACATTCAGTTTAGCCACTGGCTAAATATACATATTTGGCAAGGTATATTTCTGGTTAAGATTCTGAAGATGTATGATGTAATGAATTAAATACTTTCCAATCCTGAATATATAAAATATGCCATGCTGTATTTAGCATAGCTGCGGAGAGGAAGAAAGAGCACTTACCAGCAGACTGGGTGAATCAAAATGCCAGGGTAGTTTTTGACAAACATTATTTAACTCCCATCATTGCTTATACGCATTTTCAATGTAGTATGATAAATGCAAAGTGGTCATATTTCTGTGTAACCCTCTGTTAGAGAAACATTTATAATTTCAGCCCAGAGTACATGGGTAACAGGATAGTCTTGTTAGCAAGATGTGTATGTGAATAAGACACAAGCCTCTAACACCATCATACGGATCAGAGAGGAGGCAAATCTCTGAGAATTTCACTTTGGATCAGTGGATTTGCTACAGGTGCATCTCTTTCTGTTTACCACCATCAGATCTCTTAGTGGAATGGAAATCTGAGGTTTGTGATAGTCTCCAAAGGGGACCTTATCAGATAACTTTGCCAGACACTTATTGCACTTGAGTCTTTTGAGAGGAAATGAAGAGGTAAGCTTGCTTAGCTGTCTGAATTGTCGTCTTGTGTAGGCATGTACCAAGCAAATATTTAGCCTTCTATTTAGTCCATATGGCAATATTACTTGTCATAAGCTTTTCTTCTCCTGTGTTTTGTCTGATGCAATTACTTTGGTAAGGGACAGAGGGATATGTTCAAGCGATTTTTTGAATATGATTCTATCTGTGAGCTGACTATTGAAGCTCAGAAATCTGCTAGAGAGAAATGGAGGAGTAAAAAAATATTTACAGCATAATTTTATCCTACCTCTATTGCGATATTTTAAAATTGCTTACCATGACATGCACCACTGGCACCATGGAGAAACAGAGATGAGTAACTGGGGAAGACTGGACTTTGACTTTCTCTAGGACACTCAAGAGAAGTCAAATCCAGTCTGTGCTCAGAAGGATATATCTGTGATATATGACTGTGATAGATATGACAGGTTTTCTTCCCTGAGACCAACTGGAAACCAGAATTACTCTGTTGCCGTTCACCCTATTACAGTATTATAACCTGACCCAAAACAAAGTAATTTGAAATGTGTTGAATATTCACATTTGGTATCCAAGTAATTTTTTAGCCTTAGTATGGCCAGACCAAAACATCCCCGTCCAATTTTGAAAAAATGGGTAAGCCATATTATTAACAGAGTGAATTTCCCCTTTCAGTGCAATAACTTCTGGGGTTTACCACCCCATGTAGGAACAAAAGTCTATTTTACATTGTATTGTCATGGCTACATCCAAAACTATTAAAAATACCATTGTGGAGACAAAGCCATTCTTTTTTTAAGAACGTTTCCATTTAAAAAAATGAGCAACAACTTGAGTAACAACTTGTTACTTGAGTAACAACTGTCTGGAAGATCCATCTATTAAATTAAGATGTACTTTATCAATGAGGCTATAAAATGATGACTGAAAGACAGACAGATATCTTTCAGTGAGAACTGAAGGAGAAATACTCAAACTCTTAAGAATGACAGAGATTTAACCTTCACAAACTGACAAAGGAAGAAAGGAATTATCTATCTTGACATTTTCACACCAGTGCTTTCCTGGTGTATTTTGTTGCAGTTGAACATAACGTACTGGCAGTAATTAGGGGAAATTCTTGTTATGCAAGACTACATGACCTAACGGTCTATTCTGGCCTATGATTTGTTTAAATACAACTAGTGATTTTATGCAATTTTTTTCCAATTCAACATAGTTTAACAGTTAGTCAAGATGAAATTTGATTATTCCTAGTATGGAAGTGATCGATAAATGCGGGTAATGTTTATTTGAAGATTTCAGTGGTCTGCACATCTTGATGTGGTTTCTTTCATGGTTTTGCACATGAAAGATTCCACAGCATGTGAGACGTGATTGAGCTCATGGTCTGAGGTTATACAGTATGACATCCAGTCCTCACAAAAAAAAAAACAAAGCTGCTTTCAACAGCCTGCAAGAGTCCTTTTCCAGGGAAATCACCACACAGGCTCTTCTTGTTTAATGCCATATTTTTCATTGTGAATTTCCAACTGGTCAGGAAGACAATAAAGGTCATTATCAAGTGGGCAGAGAATGTGCATGGAGGGCACAGAAGACCAACACCAGCTCTGATCTTGCATTTTGTTCAGTAGCTGCCCTGGGTCCTGCATGCCCTGGGTATGTTGGGTGTGCTGGATGTGTTCAACAGCTACCAAGGGTGTGTAGGAAGCCTAATTTGCTCTCAGTCATTTTGCACCTGTTTCTATTCCTTTACGCATTCTCAGGCGATTACTCACTTGGAGAGGAAAAGGATCCCAGTAATTTGGAATTGACTTGCTCTTAGACTAGAAAAATACTTTTTGTACCTCTTGCTCAGTGGTACCCAGGACTTCTCCAGCAGCGAAAACATGGTGTGTGGAACAGTTCATCTGGGGAATGGATGAGCTTGAAAAACTGACTGAAAGAAAATGATACTAAACTTGCATCTTGCATCACCCTTTCTCCTTGTGCTCCGTTACTTCCACGTCTGCAATTAATGGGCTGTGTTTTCAGTGCTTTCATAGCACATTTTGTGTCAGGAGTGATACCTGTCGCAAGTATGCCTTTCAGGGCAATAGATAAAAGAGAATAGATCATCACGTAGTGGCCTAAAATACTATTTCTGTATTTTTTATATATTATGAGATCATATTTATCCATAAAACCATGAGAGGGCAGCATTCTCTCTATCACCCATACTCTCTTTCTGCTAGAAAATTAAGAGAGACTTTCTTTAACATTCCTCTCATAAACCACAGAATAGTGTTATATATAATTCAGGCCTTGGTTCAATATTCTTTGTAATCAATAGGAATGTTTCCCTTGATTTAAATAGGTGCTGGACTGAGGCTTCAGTTGTTCAAAATGACATCAGAAAGATCTGTCTACATAATTTAAATCAGAAGATACCAAAAATAAGCAGTAGGGATATTATTGTGGTGGTGGTTAACCATGGGAATAAAATAGCAAGAATATTGCTGTATTCCCCATTTCTTTGTGTCTTTGAATACAGACAAAGGTGTCTCTTAGGAAAAAATGGATGAAAGCTGCCGGACTCAATACTGAGGCAGCAGAGTGATATTCTGTGAAGTGCATGGCATAAAAGAGAAGCTGATGCTCTGTGTACACAGATAAGATAAGCCACACTTTTTTTTTTTTTTGGCGCTGTTTGTAATTAATGAGCGGACCAGCAACTAAGGGTTGCAGGGAGTGATCTTACGATCAAAATGGAATGTATTCAAAATGGACAAGGAGCTATGGCCATAAACTAAAACACAAGAAGTTGCAACTCAATATGAGGAAGAACTTCTTTAAACTGAGGATGGCAGAGCAGTGAACAGGCTGCCCTGGGAGGTCATGGAGTTTCCCTCTCTAGAGACAATCAAAACCACCTGGAAGAGTTCCTGTGTCACCTGCTCTAAGTGACCCTGCCTTGGCAGGTTGGACGAGATGATCTCCAGAGCTCCCTTCCAACCTTAAGTGTTCTGTGATTTCCACATGTGGGGGTAGGACTAGATGACCTTTAATGGTTCCTTCCAAACCAAACTGTTTTAGGATTCTGGGATCTTCTGTAATGAGCACAAAGCATTTGCGTCATCTGTGCTGTACAAGCAATCAGGTTTGCTAAACAAAATGATCTCTCCAGCTCTGAGTTCATTAATGTGGCCAATACAATTATCTAGCCAAGAGTTTCAGTGCAAAATGTTACAGCTGCCATGTGATCCTTTGAGTAAAATTAATACAATATTATAGCAATAAGTGATTAGGGGTTTTGGAAGAATTAATTGTGCATTTTTTGCAAAATTAGAACACCTTAAGATGGAGAGAGAGGTTTGAAAAGGGGAAGCAGAATTGTTTACTTCTAAATAATAACTTCAGAAAAGAGTTAGGTCACAAGAAGCTGCAGTTTTTTGGTCAGATGAATATTTAGACATCTCACAGTGTCGGTCCAATGGAGAGTGGCAGCACTAATTAGCATTCTTTCTTGCAGTTTCAGCAGAGAGGAATACTATTTAATGAACATGGAAACCAAGCTATTCTTTCTATATGGTTTGACATGGTGACCCAACCCCAACCCCCAATGGTTTTATGATGAAATTGAATTTTCTGACTTGTTTACTTCATCTCCTGCTGGTGCGGGAAATTCCTGTATGTCTATTACTCACAGCATTTCAGTAATTTCAACACCCCTAAAATGATGCACAAAGTTTTCACTGTGAATACCCTTAGGAGGTACCACAAACTGTGGTTTCACAGAAAAGTCATTGGGACAAATGCAATGGTGGGCAAATGCACACGATTCCCAAAGTTTGTCCCAAGCAACTATTCAACATGTGAGAAAGCAAAGGACCTCCACAAGGGTTGGCAGTAAAACAAAAATGCTGTTTGATCTATATCTACATGCATTTTCTTTCCTTGATATGCGCTACTTAAAAAGGTTTCCCATTTTTTCAGAGGAAAGAAGTTGTGTCTCCGTGATTTTTAAATAAGACCATCATAAAGAAAAAGGTTAATTTTCTAGTTATGTTTGAAGACTACTAAAGGTTGTTAGCATTTAACTCCAAATATTTTCACATAGTTTCCATAAAAAAGAAAAATATGAGGTATTATTAAATTTCCAGTAACTTGTCATATAAAAATGAATTCAATAACATTTGAGTTCTGCCAAGATGGCTGTATATTTTTTTTGAGAAATAATGAAGTTGTTCAGACTAGCCTACATTTTACATGGGGTTTGAATTAGCCCTTTTTCAATGGATTGCAAAAGCATTTTTCTCTGCTATTCAACTCAGTGCTGAAGCTCCAGTTCAGGAAGGTACTTCATAGGGTGATTAATCCTATTCAAAGCAGTGGGTCACTGACACACTTAGAGTTGGACATGTACTTATAAATCCCAGGAATGAGGCCTTGTCATACAATGAAACCAGCTGGAGTATGGGGGACCCTCCCACGACTTGAGTCTCAGCTTGTTGCAGATGGAGTCATGCACTTCACTCCCATGAGACAAGCAACAATACATTTTATTGGTACAAGACAGTGAGTTACCAAAGTTCAGTGGTAAATGTGACAGTGGCTTAACAAGGTTCAGTGGCAAGGTATGTGCTGCATTAGAGGACAGTATCAGAAAAAACCGTCAGGAGACCCTCCCCTGAGCCATGAGGTTCAGTAAGGACCCCTTGCAGTCTAAACTCCTTCTCAGCAGGGATTTTCATGTGTGGCTGGATCCAGGCTCAGGCCCAGACTTGGTCAGTGGTTTATGTCTAAATGATCATAGACACACAATAAAGACTTTATATCACTTCGCTAAGATTCCAAAGTTTCAGTGGTCCTATTCCAAATTCACCTACCAGGTATCTGATGTGATAAGGATTCTCTCAGTCTTGAGGAGTAACCTTTTGAGGCATTCCCACTCAAGGGGAGATCCTGGCAAGCAACTCTGCTGCTGTGCAGGAGAGCTCAACAAGTCCTGGGCTGCCCACTAGTTATGGGATAACTTGACTGACTTATAAAGATAGCTGCATACCAACTGTATTTTGGCTGGCATATGCTCAATTAGCCCTCAGCTGCTGAGCAAGATTTATAGCCCTTAGCTGTTTTGTTGTTATCTGTCTCTCCAGAGTCCAGCTTAATACAGATGCAGCCATTCTGACCACTACTGATGGCTATTGCTTAAGGAGGAAAAGGGTGAGGGAGTAGCACAGCACTGTACACTGGAGTTTTGATTTGATGTTTAAAGTAGTGCCTGACACTCTGCTCTTCATGGGTGGGGTGCCACTGCCTCACTCTTGACCTTACCTATTTATTCGGAAAACATTCAAGAGATCACAGTCCCATTGTGATGAATGTAAAACAGGGAAGTATGAAATGCAAAAAGTCAAGACAGGCCCCAAAAGAGATGTCACAACTTGCATGGAAAGTGAATATGATAGTTGCAGCAAACAACATCATAGCTTTAGGCCTCTTCCTTTTTGGATAGAAGACGGAGTAAGGCGAGGGAGGGAGAGGTGAAATAAGGGAAAGATGGAGAGGCTGCCTGAACATAAATGGAGATGAGGGGACAGAAAAAAACAGCTCTTCACTGTGGGACCATCAGATTCCATTAAAGAGACCATTAATTTGGGTTCTGCTCTCTCCCATTGCTGAATCAACTCCAAGCACCAGGAGGCAGGAAGAAGGGAGATGGAGAGATAACCATCACTGTCTGGCTTTTGCTGTTGCCAGAGTGGCTGATGAATCTCCTTTGCTGTTCTCACCAGCATGTCTGGATTTAATTTGCTTTTCTCTTTTCTGTGCAGTGCTGCTGTGGGAGGCCATGGATTTTCACTCATTTTAACAGTCAGCTGATATATTCAACAGGGAGCTTATTTTGCTAACTAAGCTGCAAAGCAAAACACCAAGAAGCATATTGCAGTGAAATAAAATACGGAGTCTAATTGATACAGTAGTTTTGAATAAATCTTTCCATTGTTACAGTCAGCATGCTAAATGCCAAGACCTGTCAGCACCAGTTCTTAGTTACCTACCCAAGGTAATCATATAGCCCTTCTCATTGCAGAATCCAACTGTTAACATTTACCAGTTTATGGGGTTTTACCCAAAAAAATAATTTAAAAAGGCAAAAAAAAAAATGACAGGCTCCATTTTGCAAGATTGTCAGATCCCATCTCTTCTTGCAGAGCCAAAATAACTTGGAGACCAGTGCGGATGTTTTGCTGGGAGTGTATGGGTGGGGTGATGCCCCAACAGAGAACAGAAGTCAGCTCGTTCAAAGCCTTACACTGGGTCACTCCGCCTTTTTGTGGAGACATGGCCTCGGTGAAGCACACATTTGCAAACAGCCCATGCCACGCAAGCCTTATAAATAGTAAATTTGCTGTCTTTAGTTATGGAATTGTGATGCTTTTTGTCTCTTTGCAACTTCAAGCTCTGCATATAAGCAGGAACAGTAGCCACTTTGTCCTTGGAGTTCCTTGAGTCTACAGGGAAGAGGGGGCACCCAATGAACACTTAGATTGAAATTTCACATTTGTCCTTCTGGGTGGTTAAGTATATTTACGCTTTGAACAGGTAACGTCATTATATAAGGCAGAACGGGAGGAAAAATGAACCCCCAATTTATAAGAATGTCACTGATTGCAGTTTTCTGTATTGCAGGCCAGACATCACATGGGCCCTTTCACAGAATTAATGGTTTAGTGAAAAAAAGTGTTCTGATACCAGTCTGGCTCCAAACTCTGTGCTGTGCACCTCGCTGACTTCAGCTGGCATCTCAAAGTGGTATGTCAAATGGTAATTAGACCTCTGAAATTAGAAGATAAAGAAAGGCCTTTTGTGGCATTTTGTGCCAAAAAGGTTTAAATAATTTAGGTATTTATCCTTCCAGAAGTGATAATATATTTTTTAGGAAAGAAGGTAAATTTTTTATTTTTTCAATTTTCTTCTGTTTTTGACAGGTGGCCCTTTTCTGTTCTCCTTTTACACTGAAGAGTCAAAATTTTTCCTGGTAAATTGACCTGTAAAATCTATTTAGTTCAAGATTCTGCTGTTGTGAAAAAATCACATTTTATTTATCAAAGGGTATTCAGCCAGGTCCTATAAAAAAGTGCTATTGGCCTGAAAAATCTTCCCTAAAAGTATTTTAGAATTTATTCATGATCGTCTGTAAAGGTTTTTTTTTCCAAGCTACTATATGGAAAGGATGCAATTTTGTATTAAATTCTAACAGCTCAAAAATGTATGAAAAGATAATAATTTTCTATTAAATACTAAAGGACTTTCCTCCATGAGGATATAAGCAAGCTCCACAGGAACTAGTAGTTATGCTGCAGAAGGATTTTTCAGGCTTAGAGAGCTTGGGGGAGGGTGTTTGAGTGCATTAGTATTCATTCCACATTCTTGCCTGCTGTTCCACATGCACTGTTTTGTGCCTCCATAAACTGCTCTGGATGCAGATCAAAATTATTTAAAAGAATTCAGAGGGAAAAAAAAAAAGACCAGAGAAGCAGTTTCTATGTATTTCCACATGGCCTTCATTTTCATTGACATTTACTGTTAGCCTTTTTATAGCAATGTGAAAAAAGATGGCAGAAGCAGAGAAGGGAAAGGCTTTGTCTGATAAGAAAGGTTTTTACATTTTAGAGAGAAGTTCTCACAACAAATCAGAATGCTGTTAGCTTTCCTTGTGCAGTCAGCATCAACAATTTAAAGCAGCAGCACTGAATTCTTTAACTGAAACGGCACTTTAAATTTGTTGTTATTACTATTACTATTCTTTCTTGTTTGCAATACCTGTTTTATATAGGAAAAAGTATATTGATCTCTTCTGTGTTAATACTTTTTAAGAGGGTGAACACTCACTTTGTCATTTCATTTTCCACGTCTCAAGATTCTTGGGTCCTAAGCCAGGCCAAGAGCAGACCTAGCCAAGGAGCCATGCTTCTGTTTCCTGGAGTTGAACTCAGCTGCAGGAACACCTACTGAAAAATTTCACTAAAGAACAAGTGGGCACCATGACTTGCAATGCATGGATTTTTCAAGCAAGTTCTGCTTTACTCCTGCTAAAAAAAAGAAATAAGTTTCTTACTAAAAGCTTGGGAGGAACCTTTAGTTTCTTGTTCACTGAAAGGAGCCTGGTTCATGGCCTATCACCACTGACTCTAGGCTCCTTCTTCAATATTTGTCCTAGAAGTGATACTCTTGAATCCTGATAGAAAAGGAGCATGGTAATGTGCAACCCCTTGTCTTACAGTACAAAGTTGTATTGCCTACTCTGAGAGCAGGCCAGAAGAATCCCTGTACCTCTAGAAATATAGAAGTGTATGGAGATTTCCATTAAAAAAAAAAAAAAAAAAGCAGAAGCTAGAAAGTTAAGGGCAAGCTTCAAAAGAAAATCCCACTGGGAGAGGACAAGCTTAGAAGAAAGCTGAGAGGGAACTTCATACATTTTTGGAGGGATGAATAAAGGTGGATTCAGCGCATCTTGCACACACATATACACAAAGAGAAGTCAAATGCCCAATGTTTAAAATTCACATTGCATGAAATACAACAAACTCTCAGTGCTAAACAAGGCACAGTATGGTAGATGCAAAATCTTTAAATCAGTGCATCCCCTTGTGGACAATAATTGCTGACTCTGGGCAATCTGTTTAAAAGTCCTGGTCCCTGCTGGGTGAAGCACTGGAATCTGTGTTGTTGCTCTCTGGGTGTCACCCTGCTGCGTTTATGGTGATGAAGAATAAATATGCATGAAGTTGATAGTTAGTTTGGCTTCCACCAAAGCTTAATTTAGCTCACTTCTCAGTGCTGAATAAGAAAAATTAAAAACAATAATTAATAGTTCTTTTAACACAGTGACTAAAGAGCAGCAAGAGCAGCATGTGATAAAAACGCAAAATCTAGGGAAACTTCAGAGCTGGAAGATAAAGACTGTGCAATGCATTCCACATTGCCGAGGAGGTACAACATACTTTGCAGGGCACTGATGGACTAAACAAAAGAAAATGTCTGGTCAGAGGAAACAAAGGAATGCGCTGCAGCATCCAGGAAGGATATAGCACAGTCCACACCAGCTGGAATGCCTCTCCTGAGGAGTCTGAAATTCCTTCCATCTCCTCCCCCCTCCTGTTTTTGGTTTTCAACCTTCTCTGCCAAGAAAAGGACAAAGCTTTATTATGCCTGAAGTCTGGCCACAAACAAAATTACCTAAAAGGTGTTTCAGAGCATTTAGTACATGAGCATGTGCTATTTCTGCAGGGACATGGCAAGCTTTCCCAGTGACTTTTGCCATCATCCACAAATTGCATATTCCTTCTGTGTTACTTTATGAAGGTCCCTCCTTTTTTTTTCTTGGCTTGCACCACTGCACTCAATTCCTTTGAAGGCAGAAGCTGCAGAGCTGACATTGTACAAGGAATTTCAAATAAATTCTGATAGCCATTTTGGGGAGGAAATATTATGTGTGCATTATTGATTTTGTTACTTTATTGTGATTGTTTCTGTGTATAGTTGTAAATGGTTTTGGGGTTTTTTACCTGAGGAAGGCAGCATACTTAAGAAATTTTGGAATGTTTTTAAAAGTACAGCAAGTAGAAGGCAGAGAAGTACATTGATTTTTTATAATACGTATACACACATATATTACAAATATATTACATACACTTATGACCTGCCCATCAAGCAAACTCACTGCTCCCAGAGAGGGTGGGTAGAGTAGTAAGTAGTCTTCTAACTTCATTCAAAAGGGTGATCTATGAATGATGAAGACAGAGGTGGTTGGGGGAAAATGGGCAAGCTGAGGCTGGCCTCAGTGGCATAGAAAGGGAAACAGAAGCCACATGAAAAGAGACATGAAGATAACTAGTAAGGAAAAGGACCATGTCACTCTCAAAGGTGTGGACAAAATGCTTTAACTCAGTTCAGTGGGAAAAGGCTGTTGGAGAAATTCAAAGCAGCATGGCATTGATATGACAGACAGCAAAGCCAGGAATTTTTTATAAATCAGAAGAAAAGCAGTGCTCTGTGGCTGAAATTACCGTATTTGTAGTGTTATCTATGCTCCTACATAACTCACAGAGTTCTCATGCAGATTGCTTGATATTTGCAGCTGAAAGATATTGCTTTTTTACCAAATATTCTTTGTTTGTTTGATTTCTTTAAAAAACTGTACTCTCTCATAGTGGCTTTTCTGTCCAACCTCAGCAAAGTCTACATTTGAGGTTCCAGCCTCTTACCTCACCTGTATTTCAGATTCTTCAGCATTGAAAGCCCCTGCTGTACTGTAGATGTCTACTGTCACACAAATCAGCCAAGGTCCTGTGTCCAGGAGCAGCCAGCTTCTTCTCACAGATGACAACTGCCTTTAACTACTTTCCTGGTTGAAAGGGGAGAGCCTAGCAATCCACAGGTGGTGAAACCATTTGGATGTAAATTATACAGGCTGTCCATCAAGCTGCACAAGCCAATAGCTGGTTCACAGCTGAATGAACCCCGTGTCTGAGAGATTAGAATTCAGAACATGGAGCAAAAATACCTCAGATCTCCATGTAAAATTCACTGAAGGCCGAAAGTGGCATCGTTTCTGGCCTGACAACCCTGTGTATACAGAAAACCAGAAGGAGGGAAAATTGGTGCCATGTTAATAATGCCCAAATATACACAATGAAGTCAGACTGAAAGCAACGAAATTGCAGACGCTCCTCATGAGCTAAGAGGACCATTTTCCTTAACCAGTGACCTTCAATTACAGAGTAGCAAGCAAATTAGTAGAGACAAAAAAGAAAAACCTGTTAGCCAGAAAATCTTACTGGCTAAAGCTTGTCTTGTTTCAGTTCCAGTTTCCATAGCTTTCGGTAAAATATGTGCTGTCTCTTTCTCTTTTGGAGTACTGGTATTAACTGGAAATGTTGATTCTGGGAACAATGAATTCCTTCTTATCAAATTGTGGGGTTTATGACTGAGTTTTTCAGAAAACTTTAAAGGTTTCTGAGTGCTTGAAGAATCTGAATCATTGCCTCAAGCCTCCTGATGTCACCGAGACCAAGTTAGGAAGAAATTCAAGGCCCAGTATGGCAAGGGCAGGATTGGCTAAATGAAGCTGCCATTTCCCAGCTGGCAGCTCTTCAGCATTCCTTATGGTCATGCTGGTTTGCCTGTTGGTTGGAGTGACTGTGAAGCAGGCTGGGATGTAAATTTACAACGCAGTGGTTTGGTGGTCCCTATACAGAGAGAGGGGCTTACACTGAACTGCAGTCATCTGAAAGGTAGGAATCTGATCTTACCCAGTTCAAATTGTTTATACAGTCTGAAAAATTCAGAAATCCAGATGATTTACATGGTGTCAATCCACTTTGAAAGGGGACTAGAGAAGACAACATTATCTGCTAGCAAAGGGTGTCCACACAGGGAACCAGCACTCTTCAGATTCACAATCTAACTTAATTCCCTAGGTAGAAAAGCCAAAACAGCAAAGAATATGTGGCCTTCTTCACTTTGAAGTTGGAGAAGATGTTTCTATTTTTTTTTTTTTATGGCTGTAATGCTATACACCCTTTGTGACTCTTAATTTTCCAAGTTGTCCATTGCAACCTTCTAATTCTATAATACAAATCAAGTTCTGTTTTGATGGATAAGCTCCATATTTCCTTCTCTGGACACAGTTTGACAAGTGGGATTTTCCTTTTTGTATATTAGCTGCATGTATCTGCCTCAGATTTACAAAACAAGCCAAAGCCTCAATTAAAAAAAAAATGCAAACCCACTTACAAGATAAAACAAGCCACACAGTTAAAACAAAGTTAATCACATAGGTTAATCACGTAGGTATAAGCTTTCTTTTGACATCATTATTAGCTAAATACCTTTTCATTCAGTATATATTGGCATGAAATCTTTTCCCTGCAGTTTCTGAGTTACAGGAGAGAAAAAGGATGGGGATATAGCTGCAGAAGCTTTCCTCCTACCATGGCCAAATCTGACCCACATTTTTCTGCTACCTGCACTACCACACTGCCTGCAGATTAACAGTTTTCTTTAAGCCTCCATTTTCAAAGTGTTCTCAGGGTAGTTCAGATCATCAGCTCTTACAATTAAAAAAAAAAAAAAGATTAATTTCTAAGGGACAGCCATAATAGCATGGTAGAATACCAGATTGTTTCCTTCTTGCAGCTACTAATATGTTTACTTTCAGAGCCAATCTATCCTTTTGAGATTCCTCTTCACCTTAGTTTGACAGAAATCTCTTAATGATGAGTCTCTGAGTGCTCTCTAAATGCATCATGTGGTGAACTCTTAAGTCCCAAGCCTGAAGCCACAGTCTTCCCACTGTTTGTTGCTTGGGCTCAATAAACATCACATTGATACACTGCGATGACTCAGCGAGACTGTTCACCTGCCAGCACCAACTCACTGGTTGGGACTTGTGAATTTTTCCAGATATCAGACAGGCTGGAAGAGCAAAGTCATTTATAGACCTGGTGATTATAATGATGCATGGGAACAAAAATAGATTTACAACAATAATAACATCCAGGACAGCAATACAAATAGTGAGGATTAAAACCAGGGAAAGACAAATACCTGTCTGGAAATATGACTGCTAGTGAATCAATAAGTTGATGTCCTACCAAAAGCACGTCACTGCAGATTGAAACCAACGTAGCGTTGGTAACCTTCAGATTGCCCAAGGCAAGTTGTCCTTTTCCTCCAATCTTATGTACTGTTAGAAGCTGCAGTGAACCATTTCTGTTAAAGAGAGGGCTGTTTCTGCACCACTTCTGGCTAATGACTATTAAAATAAGCTAGTTGTATTCCTGTAACATGGAATGGAGTACTTAATGCCTGTAATACTAAACACTTGAGGTTTGTTAGTGAAAGAAGAAAACCTGCTTTTTTAGTTTCTTTTCCTATGACACTTTGTAAACTATGCTATGAATAATGAATAGTTTAAGACACTTAACTTTTAAAAAATAATTTCAGGCTGTGTCCCTTCTCTGTTATGGCATGTCGTCACAAACGTGGTTCTTTTAAACACTGCTGAGAACAGCTTGCTTGTAGCATGGACAAGTGTTTATTACAGGGTTTACTGCCTTGTCCTATGATTCTATGCTCTGCAAAAGCACATCTTAACTAATTCCCAAAGGCAAAGTGGGAACATTGTAAAACACTTGTGAAAACATTCAAACTGCAGTTTAAACCTTGTTAAAGTGCAGTTCTTCCTTGGAAAGTGACACTGAAAATGGCAGTGTGGGATCCTGTATTTATTGTTTATGTGTGATTTCAGGATCAAACATGCTAAGTACAAGCATATAGTTCTCTCCTAACATCCACAGCCCGCTCTACAGACTCCAATGAGATTAGATAGTTGAAACTTTCATTGTCATGTATGGTTAAGACGATGGTCTCCTTAGCAGCTGTCCAAACCTGCTGTCACCATTGAGACAGATACACCTTGGCCCCCTTCCATTTAGCTGAATGAGCTTGAGGAGGATCTGTTTTCTTCTCATTTACCTGTGTCAGTTTTTTCATTGCTTAGGGAAGAAAAATGTCTTTTCAAAGAAGTCCGCATACCTACCTGAACAAAAATATACAAAAAATACTTGTGTTGAAGAAGATGCCACTTCTTAACAATGGCCACATTTTCAGCTAAAGAATTTTAAAGGCTTTTAAATTTGTTTTCCAGTCTGGTTCATTGCATAAAACACTTCCATCTCTAAAAAATTCTGATATGAACAATATTGTCTATACACATGAACCTGCTTAAATACAAGCTTATGAGCTATAGTTTCATTTCTCTACAGAGCCAGGTGCTAGGCATTTATGGCTAGTACCAGCAATGAGAAGACACAGCCCCATCCAAAGCCCATTAAAATTGAGTTAAACAGTGTTAATTGACCACAGGGAGCTTCCTATGGGTTTGGTGCTTTTCTTTCTGCTGTATCTGAAATGGATATCAACCTCACCTACTTCCCGGGAGCCCCTGACTTGGCAGGCTTCCGCTTCCAATCAGAAGAGACACATTGCCATGTCCAGCTCTTGGCCTCTGAGAGGGTAAAGGTGGTTTAGCTTAAACTTTTGCTTAAGAACTTTTAACTTCTGCTGATGGAATTGCTGTAGCATTATGGCTGACACTTGAAGTTGGTCCCTATATGGAGAATACCATACTCACACACAGCTACCCTGACATGCTCAAAGATGTCCACATCAGGAACAGTCCCTACACCTGCCCCACAACGAAAATGTGGGAACATTAAGGTAGAACGTGTTTATTGGCACTACTGTGCTTTTCTATGGGCAGTATGTTCATAAATATATTTAAGAATAAATGCTAAAGTACCAAAAAGTTCTGAAAAGATTACAGGAACAGTTACATCATCCATTCCAGGTACAACACCAATTAAGAGGTGACTATTGCCCAACAGATATCAGCAATACTCCCTCAGGTGGCAGGGTTTCTATGCCCGTTTTCACATCCCTTCTTAGGGAGAACTTGCTGATTCAAGTGTCCGGATTATCACCCTTACAAGTGTAACCAGCATCTTTTTCAATCTTAGGTTATGCTTGATGCATGCTCAAATGCTTATGGATTTGTAAGGAGGCATGTGTAAGGCTGTCCTCGAAGACTATGGTTTCCTGACAGCGCAGCTGAATTTTTATGAAAAAATATGCAGGCTTTTCCCACCTCACTCTTTTGCCAATCCTGCTCAGCCTTGTGACTCAAAGGGGCAAAACTGCACAGCCCAGTGCCAAGGGGCCCTGGTTTCAAATGCTTGAGAGCTGGTATATCCAGGGCTGAGGTTTTGGTCTGGCCTGTGAAAAGGGAGAGAAAACCATCTGTGAAATCTGGAGGCACATCTAGGTTTGGCTTCTACCCCAGGATCCCACAGGCTCCCATAATCCTTTATGGCTATCTGCAGGTTGGGGGAAGAAATCCTTTCTCTGCACCTTTGCTCTGCTCCACACCTGGCACACACAAGTTCCCCGGGGCTTCCACGGAGCCCTCGGAGCAACCCCGGGAGGCACGAACAGCAGGGTTTGATCCTTACGGATTTAGAAAAATGCCCTTTTCTAACTAAGTCTATGAGGAAGGAAGAACAAGCCCCGGAATGGGGCTTCCCCTGTGGGCAGGAGCATGTTGAAAACACGACTCTCGCTGGAAAATCACAGCAAAAGCCCCGTGTCGCCTCTGCCCCGGGCCCAGCCCCTCGGGCCGGCGCAGGCCCGCGGCGCCCGGGCAGCCTCGCCTCGGCGGGCGCCGGCCCTCGCATTCCTGCCTCGGCAGGGAAGGGGAGCGGGGGGACCCTCCTTCTCCTCAGCTTCCCCCGCCCTGCCCTTCGCCTGCCGCCAGCCCCGCTGCTGGGGAGAGCCGAGCCGACGGAGCGGAGCTGCCCCTCCGGCCCCGCTGCTGAGGGGAGCGCAGGGCGGCACAGCCAGACAGCCAGACAGAGAGCAATTAAACCCTCCCCGGGCCAGCCCCTGACACTCCCTCCTGCATTTTCCAGTCTGTGGTTACGGCGCTCAAAGGGTTCCATTAAGTCACCAAGTTTTACAGGTTCCTTAAAAAAAGAGGGGGGGGGGGGTAAGGGGAGGAGGTGAGGGGGAGTGCGCGAGAGAAAAGTTTGGTCATGGCAGGGAATGTGTGATCAAAGCTGAGCCCAAGCTTCCTGTTACACCGGGACTATATATATATCGTGTCTTTAATGTTGGGAATGTAAGCAGCTGCTGGAGCCTGGCGCTGACTCTCTGCCTCATTCCCAGCGCGCTGAGGTTTCTTCCACCGACCACAATGAACAAGTTCCTGTGCTGCACGCTTGTGGTGAGTCCCTTCGGAGAGGTAGATGGGCTCTAGGATGCATTGCAGCTTCAGACATCAGGCTGGAGAGACACATGGCTTTTCTTCTGGGGTTTTTGTTTGGGGTTTGGGGTTTTTGGGGGGTTTCTTTGTTTGTTTTGTCTTCTCTCCGTTTTCTTGGTAAACGCTTTTTGTTTCATCTCTCCAAACTTTGCTGGTGAGTTTGGAATGTGATGGACACGTCCAGCTCCAAGGAGGCAGCAGGGATTTTCATCCCATTCTCGAGGTAGTGGCATGATTTGCTTTTCTTTTTCTTTTTTTCCCTGTCTTCCTCCCTTCTTTAGTAAGGCCTCATCATATTGGTCTGAAGCAAAACCCTGTATAAAGTATTGAATGTAGAAACTGTAGGCTGGGATGCTTGTTTCTGATTTACGAAAGCTCCATCCCTGCCTGCCTGTAATCTCAGCTGCAGTGGCACTCTTGGTATCTCAGATACTGGGCTGGCTTTCTTACCCGGGAAAACCACTGTGAACTCCACAAAAAACCTCACAAGTGTGTGATGATTGTGTTGGCTGAGAAAATTCAGCTTCACGTGCAAGAAAGTGATGAATTAGTAGCTGTGTCAGTAGCTATTACAGGAAAAGTTGTGTTATTAAGTCTGGTATAAGCCCCTGCTTTATTAAGTTTTTGTTTACTTGGTAATTTAGTAAGATACTTCCAGATGCAAATTTAGAGATGTTGGCATTGCAGTAAATCTTTCAAAATGTTATTTAATCCATTTAGTCATATGGAATTGTATATGAGTTCAGTTTGATTGAAACCTGCTTACAGACAGATCCTGTGTAACATCTCTTTGGAGGCTATTCATCTTTTGCATAAGGAAACTTTCAAAGAAAAACATTAAAAAATAATATGCAGAGCAGGCTCTTGCTCATGCCAGCACAGTGACTTGCTTCTGGGTTGTTTTGGCGAGTACAATGGCATTAATGTTGTGGCAGAGCATTAGAACTGAGATCCATTTATTCTGAAAGCTTTTTATAAATGCAACGAGATTTCCAGGATCTGATGAGTAATGCATGTTTATTACTCTCTGTACAACTTTCTGAAAGAGCTTTTTGAGAAACAAACCCAAAGTAATTAATGGTGCAAGGGAAGCAAAATTTGTCAGGCTTGTGGTTGGCAGATTGAAACACAGGACAACTTTTTCATCTTGTGTCTGATGTTGTGCCTGTTTTGTCAATATGAAAGCACAGGAAGTTAATCTGGGAATTTCAGCAATAACTGGCTATCAACTTGGCTTCTTATCTTTGGCTGTCATAAAATAATCACATCAGGATTTTGATTTTGATTAAATGCACTGTGCCTGTTCATGTTTCCCCATAAAGTAATAGCATTTGGTGAAGTTCAACATAATCCTCTGGCAGATGAGTTTTGGAGCTGAAATACATCAGTGGTAGTACATACCAAAGAGCATCATCATTCAACTGTTGTATTATTATTATTATTAATAATAATAATAAGCAATTTATTTAAAATTATTATGAAATTTAAGTCAAATTAGTGAAATTTAAGTGCTGTCAGATGTGCTAGAGCTCAGAAAAGTAGCTTTAATAGCTTTAGCTTTAGTATTTAGGTTCTTTTATAAGAACCCTTTTAGGAGGCACAACTATAGTTCAAAGTTCTGCATGTTTGGCTCACATACCTCCAAACCTAGTTTGGAGACATCATCGCTAAAAAGACTTTTGGGGCATGATGTACTTTCAGCCTTGGCCTCTTTGCTAAGGTTTCAGAAGGGTTACCTGCTGTGGTGGTGCACTCATGTTTACGTTGTTTGCTTGGAACACTAAAGCTGCTTACAAACATTATGAAATTGGACTGAACGGAAAGAAATTCCCCAGAGCTGAATCTCATTACTTGTCACGTAACTATCTTGACCCTTATACTTGACCTTTCTCTATTTTGGATCTCTGGGCACATGTGACATTCTTTTTCTGGCCTGCCTGCTGGGTTTGCTGTGTGTAGGCAGCAGTGGCTTTGCAGCCCGTGAGGGTAGGAGTTATCTTTCTGTCTGACTTTCTTTCTGTCTGTCTGCATGTGTCTTGGTTAAAAATAAAAAACTAAGGTTACCAGAAGAATTTTTAAAAGGTTTTGTCACAGTTGAAGCAACACCCACCATTCAAATCTCATGGAAAACTTAATTTTGTTCCTTCTGTAAAAACACCTGTTTGCACATAGTACTGGATGTACATTCTCTAGTCAGCAGACAGCTGTTAGTAATTCTGTCAGTGCAAAGGCACACTGTAGTCACAGTGGGAACACCCCAGGTTTGGGTTAGCTCTAAAACTTGCTGTCACTCTGGTGGATAATGTTCCAAAATGTAAGACATATTTTGGAGAGTATCTGGTTAGTTTTTCTTGCTTTCTCCCTCTACAAGCTTCAAGGCAAATGTAACTCATATAAATGAAGAGTTTCAATTTAGCACTTTGATAAGATGTAAAACTGCTCTTCAGCTGAATTTCATTTTCCTGCCACTGAAAATGAAACAGTAGTTTAGACCCCTAAATTGCTTTGTGAATGACAACTAACGGTGCCTCAAAAAGTCCCTACAAGACTTGACTTTTTGACATGTTGCTTTACTGGCAGAGAAATGGAGACAGTGTTTCATAGTCTCAGTTTTGAATACAGGTCACTCAGGAGAGTAACCAGTTGAATTCGTTATGTAAAAGAGCAGCGTCCACTTTATAAAGCATCGTCCAAACGAAAGTAGGTCCTGTTAAGTCCAAAGTGAGTGGACTACAATGAAGCAGTTGGCAGAATGGTGGAACAGCTTTATAAGCGGAGCCCAAACCAGTGAAAATGACCCCGTGTTAGCTTGCATTGTGCACCTGGCACTCAGCTGCGGTCTGCAGAAAGGTCCTTTGTCTGGGCAGTGCTCTTGTGAGCCTGCAGCAACCCACAGGTCAGCAGTGCTGCAGAGCTGCTGGCCCAGAGAGGTTAAATCTGGTGATTGCATGGGCCTCCAGAACAGCAAGATGAGAAGGATGAGTCTCTCACAGATGGATGGGAGTAATTTCTCCCAGGATGACAAGTATTTTACAATGGTTATTTTCAATAGGTGGATGCGGATCTGATTCAGCATGGCATTGTCACATACTGGATCTGAGAGACAAGCTGTTGATGAGGAGGACCTTGATTATATCATCCAGTGCTATATTTTGCCAGTGGGATTTCTCTGGGCCTGTGCATGATTTCAGTGAGGAATTCTGCCTAAGGGTTGAGGATATGTGAAGGCCTCCTGCCTTAGCTTTGTCCAAATACTTTGTGTAGAAGGCAAAGTAGGAGAGTTATGAGGTTTTACTTTGAACCCAATGCAAACACTGGGAGCAATCTGACAGATGTCTTGAATGATTATTTATCACACAAGAAAATATGCTTTGGAATACTTGTGGAATGCAAAACAGAAACAGATTTATCTTTCCCAGCAAATTAAACATTCTCCTTTGGTCTACAACCCAAAACCACAAAGCCAAGCTATATAATAATATTTTCATATGCTGAAAAGCCACTTTCTTTTCTGCCACAAAGCAGTGATTTAAAGGGATGATGCTTGAAGGATTTTTACTTCATGTGCTTTGTCTTCTAGTTCAATTTAACTCAACAAGAGAAATCAAGCGGCTCTTTGCCTTACATTTAAAGATGAAAGAAAAGGGCATGAATTTTTTTTTATGCCCAAGATCTGAAATGAAATTTTACAATCACATTATTTCTCTTTCAAAAGCATCTTCTAAGGACTCAAATAAATGGACTGCACAGGCCTTTTATGTTGGCATTGTGCATGCTGACATAAGGATGGTATGGAGAAATATAGCTTCAGGCCTAATGTGCTGAGTGACACAATGAAAGAACTGCTCACTAACCTTGGGTAATTCATGCTGAATAAGTTCTCAGTATTTACTTGCATCACACTGACTTACACTAGACTTATATTTCAGTATTTACAGTTCATCCCAATTCCTTACACTGAGACAGCCATCCTGAGAGGTGCCCAGAATTTTCCCAGGGGAGATAAATGGAGATTGAGCTCTTCAGTCCTTTCAGAACCAAGCCCATGACACCAGAACTCAGTTTCACCCAATAGATAGTTAGATGTAGTTAATGATAATAGGTTTTGTTCTCATTTTCATTTGCTGTAACCATTTTGTTACTGATAGTATTTCATACTCATAGAACAAAAAACCCCTAACCTTTGGTAATTTTTTTAAATTGACCCCTAGAAAAACTGTGTACAAATGAATCAGACTAACAGTTAATTTGTTGAGATTAAAAAGATTCTGAGCATTATTGGCTTCCCTCAGTGTTGTGATGTAAAGGATTGGCTGATGGATTAAAACTGAAAAAAACTGCCTAGATCTTTTCAGTCCATTTGCGAGCTCTTCCAGGAAACCAAATGTCATATTTACTGTCAGAAAGGCATTGAGAACTATATTTAAGATACATGGGTTTCTTACACCTGCTTCTCAGTGAACAGCTGTTCCCAATCTTCCTGTGAGGACAGAATCCCCTTTTCATTTGCTAGCATTATCCTTTAATGGAGACAGTTCTCTCTGAGTTCACTGCTAACTACTGAATCTATAGCTTCTGTTGTGACTTGCCAAGCTATTGAACAAGTCCAAGTCCTCTCCAAGAAGAAGCTCTCCATTTCCTTCTAAACTTTCTCTGTTCTGCTTCCCAGTGAAGTAACCTTTCCTAAACAAGGATGAACAGAATTTTACACAACCTTCTGAATGACAAATCCATTAATTTGGCCTTGTGCAGCACTGATGGATGCCAGCTTTGGTTTCTTAAGGCTTATAGGATGAACATATTCATTGTCCCTACTTCTGATTCCAGTAGACTGAAGCTGGACTTGTAGTTTCTTTTTCTTTCAAACTAGCATGTGATGCTTTTTCCAGCAAGAGCAAAACATGCCAGTGGCAGCATGATTATGGAAGAAATCTTGTTTTCTATGAGGCTTTTGGGGAGACCACTGTTCAGAATGAGTAAGTTCTGATCATGGCATTTTCCTGTGTTCACACAGTGCTGTTTCTTACGGAAGAGATTCAGATGCTTAGTATATAGACCTTTAAATATGGGCATTCAGATCAATCAGAGGTTTTGTGTAGCTGAGAATCTGCTACCAAGCTGGTTGTAGCAAAGTTTAGGAGAGGAAATGTCAGGAATGGCATAAAATGCATTTAAATACCATTTTAATTTGTCTTAGGAACATGCTTTTGAAGAGTTTCTCCTGATCATCCTTATTTACTGTGTTTTAGTTTCCACATCAGAGCAGCCCTAGAGTGTACAAAGTGGATTTACCAAAGTAAACTGGACTGATGAAAGTAATTCCGGAGATGGACCCCAGAGACACAGCAGATGCACTGTAACCACTAATGCATGCTTGCCCATGAGAGCAGATTGAAGTTAGTCCAAAATATCGCCTCAGAATAATACATAATGTCGATGTCAGGTGCTCTGCACCATCTGTTTTGCTCTGGAAATCTGCTGTAACAGGTGATGCAAATTCCTAATGTAAGCACAAACTCAGTGTGTGTTAGGCCAGGAGAAAGGACAATTTAGTGATGTTCCCCTCCAGCTTATTCTGTGAATTGGGGGACAAAAAGAATACTTTCTTTCTGTTTGTGCCAAGCTGTGTGACAGTAAAACTAGTGAAAATTGTATTTCATTATCTTCCACCATTACTACTGAATTTTTGCAAAACATCTGAAAAATAGATAGCCTTTACTTTGGCACTTGATGTAGGTTTAAAGATAACTTCTTATTTGTAGGTTGCATATCAATATTCAGAATACTCAGTTTTGCTATGTGTTTTCAGCCTGCATAGAAGAGAATTTTGCAGATCTTTTTTCTTATCAAATAACCATTGGGGATGAGGTCTAGAAATGTACTTAACAACATACTAATGGCTGTATTGGATCTAAAAAAAAAAAAAAAAAAAAAAACCAGAAAAAATTGCCCTAAACGGACTCATATGCTGTCTACAGCAGTGGTTGGTACCTGATGCATAGAACAGATGGAAGAAAAAGACAGAAAAATATTCCTGTTTTTTCAAAACAGTCCTCAAGACTCAAGCAATTTTTTGTTTGGGATTTGTTGATCAAAAGGTGATGTTTATGTTTAATAGTCCTTTAATATTTTCATCCATTACTATGTCAGGAAACATCTTGAACTCGACTGTTTGCAGTGTCCTATGGCAGTGAGTTGCACAGCTTGCTGTGCTAATAGGATCATAGCAGTCAAACAGTAGTAGTAGCTCTATGTTGAAAATTATATATCAAATACTCTGGTACAATACTGAGATATTGATTGCATTTATATCTTTAGTTTGACTGAAGAATCTTTTTGTCATAATTGTTTACTAAATAAATAGTTGGCTCCTGCATACATATGGCTCAGCCACTGATCAATGGATTACTGCAGCTACATAATGGATGTTTCAGGGGAAAAAAGGGAAGACAAATGTGATGCGCTTTTCTTTTAAAAGTACAAGGAAAATCAAATGGGAAAACTGATTGTTCTTTAAGTGATGCTGATTTATTAATCTTGTTATTATGGGGTTTGGTTATACTCATTTAGATTAATAATATTCTGGTTGCCATTATTAGTTCATAGTTATTGCTTCTTCCAAAGACGAAATTCTGCACATCTCACACATGTATTGTTCAAGTTTTGTTTTGCTCAATTTTTAAAATCAGTTCCTCTCAAATCGTGTTGAAATGTTTTCAATTTTTATTGGCTTGTTTCCCGCAGCTGTAGGTTCTCCAGGAAGCAAGTGCCTTCCATTTTTCCCCACAAATCCCTATGCTTTCATACCCTGATTGTTGAATTCTAATTAATTTTAATGCTGAACCATCCCCTGCAGCAAAACTCTTTACTTGCCTTATACGTGGTTTCCAATGTAAATAGCTGAGTAAAGAAAATAGATAAAATCTTGTTATTCTTGCTCCTACATGTTGCAGAGTAGAGGTAACAGTCATGAAATGATTCACCTACCTGTTCGTGACCTGAAAATGTGTCACCAAGGGCAGAGGCACAACCCAGAGCCGCAGATTGTACTGCAGTGACAGCTTTGGATTTGCTGGGAGCTGTGCATTGCAGAGCACGAACGCTAGTGTTTCTGTATGAGGATATGCTGCCCATATGACTAGTTGCTGTCCCTAATAATTGTCAGTGGCTCAGATTTTCACCTCTGTGGGTATTGTCTTAGGTTTCCACAGACTCTGGCATGAAGTGCAGGTTGACACTTGTCTTTGTAGCACCTGTGCCATATGTTGTAGGCTGATATGTTCTGTGAAGGGAATGCATGTGTCCATGCAAGTCTTGGATTCTAGGATGCCATTTCATCTATTACTGAATTAAAATCAGAAGAAAACCTTATTGCTCATATCAACAATTAATGAGATTACCAGGACTTCCTTATTACTACAGTCATAGCTGCAGATTTACCAAGGGTGGGGGCATTTTTCCTCAATGTAAAGCCACTCACTATTAAAAAATGTGCTGCACCCTCTTTGTTAAATAGATTGTATGAAAGGAAAATGGAGTTGTTCATCAAACTTCAAAGATTAATAAGGAATTTCTCACAATGAAAGGTATTGTGCATTGAGACCACAAGAAAAGTGGGATCTCCATCTATAGAAATCACAGATCGGATAAGTTAGCAGACTTAGTCAAGGGTAGTTACGAAAGGCTGTAGGGAATATCCATCTATCTGCATTTCATTCCTCAGTCTAAGTATAGCTGTATAAGAAGTGGATTCATAGACAGGCAACAGGAGAATGCATTTAAGAGTACTTGCTTAAGCAGTAAGAGTTCCTTAGCTAGGCACCTAATATCACTTGATATTTAGTGTGACCTGTGTTAGTGCAGGTGAAGTTTTAAATTATCCCTTCCAAACTTAATAAAACTATGGCTTTAGAAGTGCCACAATATGGCAGAAGTGAGGCCCTTAAATGAAGCATATCAAGGAAATAAAGAGTCAAAAAAGGAAAAAAAAAAAGAGTTAATTTCACTTACCTTTGGCAGCATTTGGAGAAGAGGGAATACATTTTTGAAATTGAATTGGCAACTCTGTATTAGCTGACAGGGATTAAAATAGCAACAAAGACAAGTCAGTTAGATCTATAATTTGATTGGATACATAGAAAATACCTTAATTCAGAGCGGGTTTACTTCATCTTTATAAAATGTACAAGCTTTGGAAGAGAAGTGGCACATGCAGCTGTGCATGCCGTGCTGGGACAGAGCTGTGTTATCGCTGAGGAGAGTGAGCTGTTGGCAGACCCCCTGGGGCTCAGGGTAGTTCCCGCGAGTTATTTTTGTGGTAGACTGGTGGAATCACAGAACCAAATTTTCAATTATAAGGCCAAAACGAAGTGATATAGAGGCTGTCCCTGCCACAGGGCAGGGTGTCTCAGAGCAAGAGGCCCAAAGCACACCAGCAAAGCAGACTGTTGTAGGAAGCGGGAGGACTGTAGCTGTCAGGATGTGTGCCAGTACTGAACCAGCTGCTCACAATAGCTGTAAGCCTGGGGTCTTAGGTAGGAAATGAAAGCCTTGGCTTGGTCTCTTCCTGCTCATACAATTAAGTCCTTAATGTGCTCTTCATAACCTGCATCATTCTTTACCTCTCTCTCAAGCTGTGTCTTCACCTTTGATGTAGCTGCCACATTACATCCCAAGAGCTGCTGCATATCACTGCAAAATTAAATGGAAGGCATCAAAAAGTAACTTCTATTGTTCTAGCCATTAATTTCTGGTAAAAAGAAATAGTGTAAGAGAAATAGTGTAAGGAGTCACCTTCAAAGGTATCTGTGGTGATGGTGCAATACAATGGTCAGATTCATATGCTCAGGCACAATTTCTTTTGCATCTGAAGTACTCAATACTTAAGAACACTAGGATGCATAATCCCCACCTTGGCTGTGCATTGGACAAATTCTCTGGTGCCAGGCAGTGAAAGGTCATTGCCCAGTGATATTAAAAGGGTGTAAATCAGAGAAGAATAGGATCTACATCTCTGGAAGAACAGGGGATCATTTAGGTTGGGAAGATTTGCTAGATAAGATCCTAAAATTTTCCCATTCTAAGTTAGACACGGGAGAGCCTGGAAGCTGGCCAATATCTTGGAAATTTCTACTGCAAATATTTATTTGAAGATAGTGGCATGAGTAGACTCATAAACTCATTAAAATGCAGGTTTCTTTGTGACCATGGTGCTCCCCAGAACTAAAAGGAAGTGATGTTTTATTTTCCTGCTGCTAGCTCTTGGACATTTCTGTTAAGTGGACCATCCAGGATGACTCTCCCCCCAAGTACCTCCACTACGACGCGGGGACATCCCGCCAGCTGCTGTGTGACCAGTGTCCTCCTGGGAGCTACGTGAAGCAGCACTGCAGCGCCAGCAGCCCCACGCAGTGCGCGCCGTGCCCGGCTGAGTACTATGCTGCCGAGTGGAACAGCAACGAGGAGTGCCAGTACTGCAGCGCCGTCTGCAAGGAGCTGCAGTTCGTCCGGCAGGAGTGCTCCAGCACGCAGAACCGCGTCTGCGAGTGCGTCAAGGGCAGGTACCTGGAGCTCGAGTTCTGTCTGAGGCACACGGAGTGTCCGCCCGGCTTCGGTGTGGCGCAGCCAGGTGGGTCCCGCTCCTCCATATGCACAGACCTAATTAGAGCTCTGCTGCTCGGCCGTGACTCGTGGCACTTACAAGATTAGGAGAGAGGTTTGTCCAGATGAAGCTGCAGGACAGTAAATTGTAAAGCCAATTGAACCTGCTCTAGTCTGCATCATTTGGACTGCAGCCAGAAGAAGGTTTTTCAGTGGAATACCCTGCTCCTGCTGTAATATATAACTTAACGGCAGTAGCAAATGTAGCAAATTGCACTCTAATGAGAAGCATGATGGATTGCCTCTTTTAAAGGAACATTATCTGGAATGTAGTATTTGTGTCTGTGATAAATAATAATGTTTTTCATTTTGAAATCTGCTGTTTCAAGCAACTGTATATCTTGACAAACACCAGGAGCACTACATGTTTGACACCAAGAGTATAATTAAAACAACATTAATATAGCTCTAGCATCACTGCAATATGTGGTAATAATTAATTATCAGCATCCTAAGTGGAATTCTTAGGGAAACTGTTACTATTATCAAACAAACAACCATTTCTTTGTCAAGCAGGCTGGCATAGTGCTGAATGTGTGGCGGGGATGTAGAGCAAAGCAGCGCTTTTCAGTGGAGTGTATTCTTCATTTAAGTCAACATAAATTGTTAAACCAATAATATGTTCTTCCCTCAAAACAAAATACATTATTTATTGTTTGGCAAATGCCATGGCCCAGTTTAGCTCCAATATTTAACACAGCCTGAAAGAATTGTAAACTGTCATTGTACCAGAGCTTGATAACTGCCTGGAGAAGAGCCCCGAGGAAGGAAAGACAGAAAATCAAAGTGTCTCAGACAAGCAGTCTCCAGACTCCAGAGTGGTCTCCCTAGGAATGACGCACCTGCAGCGAGAAACACTAGGGCTGGCCTGTACATTTTAGAGCTGAGCTGGATGACAGGCTGGGAGTCCTTTTCTGGGTTATGAACCTCTCATTGGAGAGCAGCTTTGACGTAAGGAGAAATGTCACTGCTGTAGCTGCTCACTAGTCCTTGAGTAATTGCTTGATGAAGCATTACCCTGATGCCCTTCTAGTGTTAAGCATTTCCACTGGCAGCTACCACATTTACATATTGTAAACTTTCATTAACCTAAACTATTATACCCAGGGGCTTGGGTTAATGAGGTTCCACTGTATCTCAGCAGCAAGTCAAAAGGGGCCAGAAACAAAGTTCTCAGACTGTTTGGGAGGTGAACAAAGTATAAATTCTCTGAGCAACCAGCCTGCTGCATCCCTGCGAGCATGGTGAAATGTGGCAGACAAATTTCAATCCCTCAGTTCAGAATGAAGCAAACTTTTAAAGGAGAAAAAATGTTGAATTTTGTAATTATTGGAAAGTTGGTTTCCAAAAGACCATCAGAATGAACGAGCTAAACCCAAGCAGACCTCAAGCAAGTAATGAAAATATTGTAAAAATAATTGCATCCCCCTGTGTCAATAGTCAGTTTTTGAGGTGAGGCAACAACGAAGAATTTAATAAGAATGTACCACACTGTGTTACTGCCTTGTGCCATATGGTAGCCTTGAACTTTGTAACGATGCAAATTCAGTTGAAATAAAACCTAACAGTAGAAAAATATTATTCCATTCCCGCACAGGGAGATGATGTGGTCCAGTGTCTCATTTAAGGCTTAAAGCATTAGAAATCTGTTTCCCTGGTGCCAGTTGCCCATGATTACACTGGGGTATCACCTTGCTTTTGTAGTCCCCTTTTGTGAGTGCAGATTAAGGCTTTGTTCCTTTGTGCCACGGCCAGCCCTGTACAAGGCAGGGTTTATAGCAGCAGCGTACTGAGGAAGCAGCGCTGCTGCGAGGCGGCTCTGTCTCCCTGGTGGTGGCTGCCGTTTCCCCGGGAAGGATGGGGGATTCCAGGCGAATGCAGGGAGTGGCAGAAGGGCAGACAGACAGCGGCAATTTGTGCCCTGAACAAGAGCGGCAAGATAAACAGGGAAGAAGCTGGCAGAGCTGGAGGGTGACTTTATTCTCAGTCCTGAGAGCACTGATGGATTACCCAGTTTATTCCTCTCTTGTGCTGCGAAGATTATGCAGGAAGCTCTGAGCAGAACAATGCAGCATTTGCAGCAACTCCTTTCTTCCACTTCCTTGCTGCCAGACCACAGCAGCAGCCTGTCTGTAGCAGGGAAAGTTGCTAAAATTCGGCTGTCTCAGGACAGCTGATTGCTGCCTGCACGGTGCAGGTGTTGGCTGGAGCTTTGTCTAGCCCAGAGCTGCAGGCACTGCACATTGCACAAGGGCAATGCTGTGCCTGCAGAAATCACAGGATTTGGGACGGGGTTTGCAACATACAGGGGCTCTGGCAGCTATATACTCCTTTGTTTTCACTTGTTCTCTGATGAAGTGCTAGGTCAGGTTGTATGCAAGCACTGTATTTTCCAGCTGATTGAAAACTAGAGATTCATATGCTTTTTCTCTAAGGATTTCCCAAAATAAATAAAAGATTACTAAAAAGCTAACATTAAAATAAATATCCACCTGTAAATACTTTTAAAATACACTAGATGGAGGTATTTTCTTATTCAAATATAGTTTCCAATTATTTCAAATAAATTTTAAGCATGTGCTTAAGTTCATGTTCAATAATGCAGTATTGCATACCAGACTTCAGGCACTTGTTAAATGTTGGATGAATAGGGATGAATTAAGAGTGAATATACAGCAGTTATTGGTGCTGTTACTTTCCTGCCACTGGTGGTTAGACTGCATCGTTTCAGGTTTCATGCATTAGTTTTCTTCCTCTTTGTAAATGTGCTAGAACCATATGTTGTCATTCTGTTGTTGCATCATATATTTAATTCTGAAGTAAAACTGTGCATTATAAATCACCAAGCAAAACATCTATGTCTATTAAGTATTTTTGTTATATTGGACACTCTGCCTTCTTTGGTGTTAATAATGTTTTATTCAAGCCCCAAAAAGAATTTCAAAATTGTTGTCTTCAGCTGATATTTAGTTGGGTTGTATTTTTATTTAGAACTGAAGCAACCCATTCAAATAAGGCTCTGGGCAGTTATTGCAGAGTGAAATTCAAAACACTTTTTTGCCAGTTAATTACTTTACAGAATATTTGTACAGTTGAATGATGAAGATCAGACATAGTGTAATGTCTGAATATACTCAATTAATTGATATTTCAAAGAGACTAATTTACTAAATTACTGATTTAATCTGTAATCACAGATTTTAAACTTGATAACAAACATATTTAAGAGTACTGTTTACTGTATTACACCAGCAGGAACATCGTTCTCTTAAGGCATCTTCTGTCTATTTTTCTTTTTCCTAAGCAATTTCTTAGTAGATGACAAACATGAAAAGCAAAAGCATGACAGTTTAGAGAGGAATGTTTTCCTTGCTTTCTGTATTCTTTTTTTCTTTTTTTCCCCCATAGTCAGGGTTATATGTAATTGGATGCATTGTTTTCCTGTTTCCACAGGTACCCCTGAGAGTGACACTGTATGTGAGAGATGTCCAGAAGGATTTTTCTCAAATGAAACCTCATCCAAAGCAGCCTGTCTTAAGCACACAAACTGTACTGCCCTCGGTTTCAAAATAGCTTTGAAGGGAAATGAGTTTCATGACAACATCTGCCAGGAAAATACAGATATGACACCTCAGAAATGTGGAATAGGTGTGTATCATATTAAGGGAGAATGCTCTGAAAATATACCTTTAGTTATCATAAAATTAATTTATCAAAATTAATGATAAAAATACCTAGCTTGTTAGCTGTTTGCTGGCTATGGTGATGGGCATAGTAGAATTTTAATTATTGTAGCTTGGACCAAACAGAACTTAAGCACAAAGAGAACCAGCACTATAAAGACCACTCTTTAGTCTTTTTTAAGCACTTTATCATACCATTCTTGCTGCTTGATCTTTTTTTCTGAGACAGGCAGGGTAAGAGATCAGAACAATTGACATCTCCTCTTTCTCATTTCAGATGTAACCCTGTGTGAGGAAGCTATGTTCAGATTTGCTGTTCCTACTCATCCCACACCTAACTGGCTGAACATACTAGCAGACAGCTTGCCTGGGACCAAGGTTAGCACAGAAAATATCGAAAGGATTAAACAAAGGCACAGCCCTCAAGAGCAGACCTTCCAGCTTTTGAAACTATGGAAGCAGCAAAACAAAGAACAGGATATGGTCAAGAAGATTATCCAAGGTATCTTACTGTGATAGCATATGCATTATAAACAACCTTCTAAATAGCATTTTAAAAATTGCTTGGGATCAAATACCCCCTGGGGATGTGTTGTGCTCGGAGAAAGGCCTGCAGGGTTAGACTGAGATACATTGATGCAGTAAGCATAGTGAAGTCAGGGGAACCAGGAACAGAATTCCACTTCTCCAGATCAGTCAAGGACTGCATTCTTCCCAGTAGTCTGCTTTGGACTGTGTGTTGTGCCATAACCAAGGTCCCCTTTTGAAACTACACAACGTACAAAGATTTTTGATCTAGTGAGGAAAGTATTTCCCACTGTTATAAGTGAGCAGCTGAGGTTAGAAGGAGCTGGTTGCCTGCAACTGAGAGTACAATTTGTGTTCTATAAAGTGGAGGTTGATATTTGGGACTGGGACATCTATCCACAGGGTGGGGGCACATGAGGAATACACAGATAGGTTTTCCCTTCTGGTACCTGTTTGTCATGCTGATTCACTGCTTTGTTTGTGCTGAATCTACCAAGACAGGTTTCAAAGATGAAATAGTGCTGCAGTGTTAGTATTAAGGTTTTTTGACAACAGCCAGGCCAACTTTTTTTCATGTAAGCAACCATCAACAACTGCCACGTTTGAATGACATTTTGTCCAATCAGAATAAATTTGAAAAATGCTGCAGAAATGGTTTTTTACCCCTCTGCTACTTAGTATGTATGCTTATGTCAGACTGTGAAGTGTCTAGAGTACTTCAAAATGCAAAATGACTATTTTAACAAAGCTTGGCTAGGCATTTCTAAAGAGAAAGAGCTAAATTTTCATTCCCTGGAACCAAATAGTAGGAATCCTATCACATACACACATTTTACAGGATAGATGAGCCTAAAAAAGCAAAGCTGAGAGAATTATTTGAAGCAAAAAAATTCGGAAAACAAATTCACCTTAAAATTTTGCAAAGTTTTTTGCAGGCTACAGTAAAGTTGTAATGTGCTGTACTTACCTCTCTTCTCTTTTTGCTTCCTATAGATATCGATCTTTGTGAAAACAGTGTCTTAAAGCATGTTGGCCACCTGAACCTCACCTTTGAACATCTCAACATGCTGATGGCAAGCTTACCAGGCAAGAAAGTGGGAAAAGAAGATGTTGAGCGCACAATGAAATTGTGTCAACCCACAGAGCAAGTTCTGAAGCTTCTCAATCTATGGAGAATAAAGAATGGTGACCAAGACACCATTAAAGGTTTAATGTATGGACTGAAGCACTTGAAAATGTACCACTTTCCAAAACGAACCATCCAAAGTCTGAAGAAGGTGATTAAGTTTCTTCACAGATTTACAATGTATAGATTATACCAGAAACTCTTTTTAGAAATGGTGGGGAACCAACTTAAATCTGTGAAAGTAAGATGTGTCTAACTCAAGATATGTTTCTTTCTCCACTGACTATTTTTGCCTAATTACTGCCAGCAGTAATTAAACTGGAACATTATTTCGCCACATTATGATTTACTATTTATAGAAATGCCTGACTGGAATAGTTCTAAGTCTCCTGAAGTGGTTTTGAAGGCTTTTTTTCTTTAATAAAAATCACTTTTGTAAAAGCTATTAACCTTATCAATGATGATAACACTAAGAGCCTGATTCTGCATTTTTGCACATTCAGAGTTGAAAAGTCCCACTATAGTCACTAGATGAGAAAGGAATGCCAGACCAGGCTCTACTCCAGTATTTGCTATTTATATTCTTCAAGGAATAAACATTTTTGTTGTACATATTTATTAAGTTAAATGGAAATTGTATGAGACTGAATTTTAGGAAGAGAAATGAAAAGCACGCTGTATATTTTCTAGTTAAACAAAAATGATTCCATATATTTTTCTGGCAAAATTTTGTAGCATGCCCTAAGAGTTATTAATTTCTTTACATTTTGTATTTAAAAAAAGTATTATTGCTTAGTATTATTTGTATAAGTTGTGGTATCTTTTGGTAAGGATGTTTTAATTTATCCAATGATTTAACTCAAATACGGTGAAAATATAGTGCAAGTGACCTGAATATTTAAATATTCTGTGAGGAAGTGAATGTACCATATTTAAGAAGCTGGATTTTTATATAGAATTTCATAATCTTATTTTATAAAACAATTAAATTTTTCAATTTACGTTTTGACTGGTGTTTTGACTCTTAAGTAGGAACAAATTATAAAGACAGACTATGTGGATTTTGCACCTTATTTTGGGCTTGGGTCTCTGCTACTCCCTGTCTGGTCTAGTAGTTAATATGTGAACCAAGTAAATATTGACCAGCACTGAATTTTCATGGTCACTGCAAAGTTGTAGAAGAAGCTAAAAAGTATTAATGGTTCCACTCTAGAAGGCCCAGGTGGTTGTGATACGACCGATTCCAGCTCCATAGACACATTTGGCCCCACACCACCCTTGGCCCGGTGTCGTTCTTGGAGAGCTCACAACCTTTGCCCTAACCACAGCTTGTAATTTCATGGAGGAAAGATGATGCATGGCCCTGACAGGCTTGGAAAGCTTCACATATTGCCACTGTGTTTAAAGGAAGGGAGCACAGAGAGGTCACATAAGAAAAATAGTCATTTGCCATTTCCCTCAGCTACAGATTGAGGCACCTACAAAGCCCTGAGCCCCATAGAAACAGAATTGAGAGTGTATGAGTGTTATCAAAAGCTCACAATTTTAAGGACCAGTGGTCATTCACAATGCAAGCCAAAGTGTTTGGTGGCTTCAAAGAGAGACTGTACTCTTGGGATTTTTTCTTTAAACCATGTGAACAGAGCTTGAATATTCAATATATTCTTTTCCATTGTGTAAGGAAAGGAAACCCATAAGCATTTAGCCTTGTATGACAAATATTCTTCTATTACAGATGAGAGGATCTTAAGCAAAGAATGAAAAAGAGATTCCTGGTTGATAGGTGCTCATCAGAATTGCTCTCCTTACAGAGAATACAAATGGGACATACTGATTTAAAATACTTGGGATTCATTTTTCACTGAATTCTCACATCACTTTTTTATCAAAAGGAATGAACTCCCTTTCAAATTTCACATTCTATTAGCATCTCATTTATCGGTGTAGCTGAGAAATGATGCTGAACACAAAAATTTCCTAGTTTTGTGTTGATTCATTTGGGATAATTTACATATTTCTACAACAGAAAGTGGGTTTATATTTAATTAAAAGATTATAACAACAGAGTCTCAAATTTGCAAAATAGATAGCAGATGTTTCCATGACTCTGACAGGTGTGGAGGTTTGGGGTGTTCTAGGTGTTAAAGTGAGAATAATGATCTTACTGGCAACAAAATGAAGATCACACACACCTTGTAAACAATATCATCTTAATCCTTTCCACATATGCAACAATTTTGTAATTGATAGTAGAGTTATAGTATCAAGTAGTAATATAATTTTTAAAAGTATCACAGAGATAGAGCACTCTAGAGAAAAGCACAGTTGCTTCTTAGTATATGGGTTTTAATTTATACATTATACTTCCATATTTCAAGTAGGTCTATGCAACTCTCATTGTAAATAGTACAGTATTTGTGGTCATTCAGCAATGACCATAGTGAAGAGGGTGCTTGGAGCCAGACCCTGCAGTTTATGCTATAACTACTATATGAACATGCTGCCCTTCACTACAGTAGAGTATGGACTGGACTGGATTTCCTGGGAAACTTTAGAATTAAACTATTTCCTGTGCCTTTCAAAATAGGATTTTTCCCCCTAAATTTTAAGTTACACCTATTTAATGAATTATACCTCTTGAAGCTGATTCAGTTAATCAGTTGCCCATGCTCAGACACTTCTCAGCCAGTTTGTGCCTCATTTATCAATTCAGCTTCACTCAGCTGGAATGACTTGAACACATCCTGAGCAGGCGACATTTAAACTCTATTCCCTTTCCCAAAGAGCCTCCAGCCCAAAATAGCCAAGACAAACAAAAGCAAGACCCAGGATAATGAGGGAGAGGGTGAGGCAAACAGAAAGTGGGAGGAATGCTTGGAAAAAATGTGGGTTTGGGGGTGGTAGCTTGTTTTATAAGAAAGGCTGCAGGAGGAAGAAGATGTGCAGTGGGCAGCAGGTGGGAGAGGGGTCCCTGTGTCCATGGCATGGAGGAAATGCTGCTGTGGGGAGGAAGATGTGAGGGGAAAGGGGGAGGTGTGAGGGCTGGGGACAGCCAACCAGAACTGCACCTTGGGGGTGACTTGAAGAGGGATTCTGTGCTCAGGGTGCCCTTACCTGCCAGGGTAACCGTGCCTGCTCTCCTTCCAGCCTGCCTGATGACCAGACTCAGGAAGCAAATACTTTGCCAGTCTCTGGCTAGAGCTGAGGCCAGCCTTGCCTTGGGGTGCAAAGGACGAGAGGAACAGGGAAGCAGGAGGAGTGTGCTGCCTCTGCTGCCCCAGCCAGGGGCATGGTTTGTCCTGCCCTGTCAGCTTCCCCTTCACTGAGAGAAAGGAAAAGCAGTTTGGGGAATATTTGAGGGAGACAATGAGATGGGCTTTAAGGCAGGTTCTTCAGCTGTCATCTGTCCAGCTCTGCTCTCGAAGCGTGGAAACAACCCTCAGCTATCAAAAAAACCTCCATGGGTTTAAAGCAAAACCTTATGATTCCAAAATCTTTTACAACCTTGCTTTTCAAACTTTTTTTTATATGCACTTGCCCTCCATCAATGCAGTCTCTTGAGTCCCAGAAATTGTTTTGGAGTATGGGGGAAATTAATGAAGAAACTAGATACTAAGCTCTGTAATATTTTTTTATGCTGCGCACATCACCAAGCACAAGAGACCCTGACCTGGTCCCTGACCGTGGCCCATGAATGCTCTCATAGTAAAAATCAATAATATAGTCTGCTATATACTGAATGTTTTAAAAATAAAGCCAGGTATTAGATAGTTTTAAAAAGTTTAGAGAAGCGAATAATGACGTTTTAAAGTGATGGTTAGGAATGCGCACAAAACTGTAACCGAACACCACACGCACACCCTCGCACACACCCTGTGCTCACACACACACACCATACACCATGAACACAATTCAGACTGGGGCTTCAACAGGCTCCGGTGGGGATTGCAACTCAACCAAGCCCTTCATCACCCTCAGACACCCACCCTGCCCATCCTGATACGCCACATCCAAGGCAGAGGTGCCTGGTTTGCTCATGAATCACCTTGAAATTGCCCAGATTTTCAGCTTTAAAGTAATTCAAAACCATGGCTCAGAAATAAGCAAATATTTACAGAAAAAAGTACAAGTAATTTCTGCAGACTATCAGGAACTATTCAATTTTGGACAAATGTCAAATATGGGAAAGGCCCACCCTTCAAAATAGTTCTTTGTTGAAATAACATGGAGAAGAAAAAATTGGACAAAAATAACTGAACAAAAACAGGTTTGCATTTTTCTTCCTTTACCTTAGATGAAAAAGCAATATTGGCAACATGCTCAGTAGTGAGGAGAGATAAAAATAAATACAAAGCTAAGGCTGTGGTCATTATGTGACTATTCCCAGTGGAGTTCAGGGATGAATCTATGGGACAGGATGATAAGAATGGGCTCAGAATTGCAATGAATTGAATAATTCTATTTTTATATTAGACTTTTGAACTGAACAAAACCTGAGACGAAGTTAAGCAGATGAACACAATGTGAACGTAGTTTATTCCACTCATCATCATCTTCATTCCTTGTATTTATGGCAAGTTTGCGTAGGATTCCTGTTTGTCTTTTTGCATTTAAAAAAAGTTCTTTCATACTACCAGGCTATTTTTTTAAAATCATCCTGACCTTTAGTACCTAGGAGGTTGTTTAAAAGGAACCACATGATGAAAGACTGTGGCTTTGGCAATATTTCTTATATGAAGAAGACAGGGTGTGGTTCAATAATGGTGAAGACAGAACTTTCCGGAGAATATTTTTCTCCTTTATTTCTTTATCTGAGAAGGAAAGCCTTCATTCTCTTTTAAATAAAGAAATAAACTTTCTGGCAAGTAGGATGTACATCGTTCTGGATATGCAGAACTTTTTCAGCAGACAAAACAAGATTTCTGTCTATTGATAGTATCAGTGGGTTGGTATTAGTGTTGTGCTGCAGCCTTGCCTATGGCACTTTAGATGAGTGAAACGGTACATCCTAAAGGATGATTAATCACATTTAACGCAATGGAAACTCAGTGTCAGTAAGAGACAGATCAAGTTTTGTATTCTTTGAAGTGGATAGACTGAGACATCAAAGACCAAGGTGCTTAAACACCAGCAGGTTTGCAGAAGCCTCCTTCTCCTGGCCAGAGTTACGGAAGACTAACATAGGCTCACATTTTTGGGAAGGGTGTCCACATTTGGGAGATGTGTCAATGCTTGAAGTAGGGCGTGTGTTTTGGATTGCAACAAAACAAACTGAGAGTAGCTGGCAGGCTGGTGAAGCCGTTGGGAAATTGGGCTATTCCCGTCTCTTGGAGCTAGAGAGAAGCAGCTTGGTTTGACGCCGCGTGGGTTGGGACCCAACACAGGGACACAAGGAATGGGCACTTCTGCTGTTGAGAAGTGTTTTTGAAAGTCTGAGAAGATGGACAGGCTGAAACCTCAAGAAGACAGAGGAATGACGCAGAAAAATTTTGCACTTGGTGCCTCAAAACCAGACTTTGTCTCTTGAAACAATCACGAAACCCAAGTACTTAGAAGAGATTTCTTTGGCAGTTATTGACAAAGACCCCATAGCAGTATTTGGGTGATTTTGTGGTGACAGACGATGCTCAGAGGCAAGCAATGGCAGCATCAAAGCAGTTCAATGCCCAGCTGTAGACGTGGTGACCCAGTGATGCTCCCAGGCTCTCTGTACCCTCCATGGACTTGGACGCTTTAAACTCAGCACAAGGGTGTTCAGTCCCACCAAGGACATTGCTGCAAAGGTCTGTGTGCTGAAACTGGGTCCCTCCCTTCCCACCCCATCGCTGCCTTAGTGAAACATGGTCTTACAGCTCAGGTCTCCTTTGTGGTGCAATCCAACCAAGCGATTTCTTCCTCCCCAGCCTCAGGGGATCCTACCCACCGCTGCTGGGAAGGGGCCTGACACCCTGAAGACAGGGCAGGACGCACCAGCCTCCAGCCTCCAGCCTGGAATGGGGCCACACCAGTGGCTGAGTGTGTATTAAACAGTCATAAAAAGATGGGCAGGCAGGAACTGCATTTGCATTCAACAGGCATAGAAAAAATGTGCCTGCTCAGACAAAATTGATGGCCAGGAGCCACAACCAGGGAAGTATCAAAACTCCTTTGTACAGCTCTATGAATTCAAACTCTGAGTTAACCATTGTTAATGTAGTGCTCTCTTCAGTTAAACTAATTGTAGAGTGTTTCTACATGCACAAAGAAATGAAGAAGAACAGTACTGGGTGAGACACACAAGTCTGACTGTTCATGTCCTATCTTCCTCGCTCCCTTAAAACCGTTCTCATCACACAATAGCCCTATTACAGCTCTTTCTGCTTTCATGCTGCTCACAGATTGTTGATGCAATTCCTTCCCCTGCTCTGGCAGAGAGAATGGCTCTGTTCTTACATTGCATTTTACCCCTCTCCCATTCAGCCATGCTGTCATCCTCTTGTCACTGTGCAGAAAACCTGCAAGGTACATACTGAGGCTGCAAGGGGCAGCAATTAACCACAGAGCCACCACACTAAATAACCGACCCTACAAAAAATATTTTGTCACTGCAAAGGCTCCATCAGTGGTGGCCAGGATGGCAGAGCACTGTGCTATTGCTGTGTGTTACACTGTATTTACAAGCTGTCTTGGAAGTGCAGAAATTGCACCTATTCCCACAGAAATGTCCCTGCTCCCTTTGACATGATGATAAGAGGGTGGTTATTGCAACATCCCACAGTGTAATCCTGAAGGGTATAGGACAAACTCAAACACCCACAGAATACAGAATAAAAGGACTCCGACAAATAAAGAGCCTGGATTATATGTAGGGTAATGACTAGAAAAACCCTTAAGCCAGGAAAATACAGCCCTGTGAAGAGCCATCATTGCTCCCACAGTGCAGGTATTATAGGACACATGCTCCAGTTTTGCTGGAGCAACAATAAATCTGACACACAAAAAAAGCATCAGTCCTGTTGCCTGGTTAGCCTTGCTTAAGGCAAAAATACCTACAAGCCCATTCAGCACAGTAAGTGTTTAATCAGCAGTTTCCTGGGTTTGTTCTCATGCTCCAGAGATACCATTCCCACAGTAAGTGTAACTGTAGAAATAAACGTATACTTCCAGTGTAGGCTATTTATACACTAAATCAAAATCATTACAATAATAAGAATAAAAAAACTACGGTTCTTTAATAGCCACCTCTGTTCTTTGTCTGTAGAACACTGGGTTTCAAATTCAGCCCTGGAGATATTTTTCACTCTCTCTAGACTAAGTTAATGTTCAATCCTGTGATGCCTGAAGGGAACTGCTTGCCAACATTGGAGGAAGGCTTGGAGTAATTTCCCCACCTCCTGGGCAGTTTACTACCTTCTTGGTAAGGTATCCTTTGGGAAGATAATGGGCCCTTGGCCCTCATCTACATAATGCTCAACGGTTGTTTTTTATGTTCCAAATGTAAGGTGTTTTCCAAAAAAATTCCCATTGAGACATAACAAGCTGGCAGTGTTTCCCTGAAAAATCCCAAGTACTGAATCTTGTGGGAAAGGATGCTGACTCACTGGTATTGATGGCTCAATACTGAGCTCTGATATGAAGAGTTAGGACAGTTGCATTATTCAGGCAGGAAGGAGAAAGCAATAGAAATGAGAAAGCTAGAGGGAAGAAAAGACAGATTTATGTTTCCTTATGAATGAAGTCATACTGTTAGAAGAGTGAGGTTAGACATATTTGTCCTACACAGCTTTAACTGATCTGCATGAATTTGTTTCTTTCAGATTCTCTGAATTGTGCCTAGGGAACCCAAATTCAATACTGAATTTTAAATTCTGGGACATCTAGCTCTGCTTTTATCCCAAGCCATGAAGAGAGTCCTCCTCTCCTTTCGCTTGACCAGACTCTGAACACCCTGTAGTACTCCGTTCTCTGAGTAAAACCTGAAATGGATGAGAAAACACTTCTTTAAATGAGCATTTTGGAACTGCCCTTTGTGGGGGGGCATCTGAATTATGGTATGGTTTTATTTATGTGTGATTTATCATGGCTTCAGGAACACAGCTTATTCTCAAAAGTAAAAGGCAATCTTCAGCCCCATGTCAGGCATGAAGAGATGTGTCTTACTTTATACATTTCTTCTTTAATTATGATTTAAAGTTTATGGCTGAAATTCTTCACATGTCCAAGGCTTATTTGTTTCTGTGGGATTTGCAAATGTTTTAAAGGAAAGAGCTACTGAAAAATTAAATTGCCACAGGCAAGTAAAATAGAGCCAGTCTGCACCACTGCCAGCACAGTTATTGCCAGCATAGATAGTCATTGCTGCAAAAGGAAATACTTTCAGCTACAGTGTTCAGACAAAGAATTATAAGGGATAAAAATGCAATTTTGGTGTTTATTCAGAGTAAGAAAATCTCCTTGCTTCTGGAAAGATGGGCTGAGGAGAAATGGATACAACTTAGTTTCAGCTGAGCTATACCATGCGGGATTACCCAAGCAATAGCCGCAGGCTCTGGGAGTCAGCCCAACTCCGACATCCTGCCTGCCTTTTCATCCCCAGCACTGAGCACCGACCAGAGAAATTCTTGTGGAAGCTCAGATTTCAGATCCAGTGGCTTTCCACTTCTACCTCCCAAGCAAACATTTGCTGGTTGTGCCGGAGGGGAATTTTGAGTCCACACAGACAGACACCTGATTATCCAAAAACTTTCTGGGTTATGCTAATGTGTCTGGTTTCAGTCTGGTCTCTGCAAATTTTCTGCAAACCCTGTTTCAGTTCCTCTTTTCTTGTGAATTTCTCTGTGAACAGAAATTTCAGTGGATGCCTGATTCTGGTCTTGCTCAGACTGATGTTGCACAGCTGTCTCTCTTGATTTGTAGCTTTATTTTCTTTACTGATAGCATAAGTGGATGACTGGGCTCTGCAGCCTACCCCAGATCAACCTCTATCCTGCTACAGTTCCAGCAGTAGAAAAGGGCCCAGGACAGCATGGAAGAGTAGTGAATGAGCTTTCCAACTCCCGGAGATGCATTTCCAGCTAGAGGACAAATCAGGAGTTCCACTAAGGAGCAGCCTCTGGGAACTCCTGTTACCGTAGCTTAACTTGCTCTTGGAAGAAGCAGGAAGCTCAAGGAAAGGGTTAGTGCCTGGCTGCTGCTTGTTGATGGCAAGAACAGAGGAAAAAAGTAATCTCAGCTTAAGTCCATGGGGCACTTCACTGGTTTACCCCAACAGTTTGGTTTCCTTTTAAAAGCCTGAATAAATATCAATATGGTGGACAAGCAAAGTATTTCATATTGTCTCCACCAGCTGCAGTGAACACTTCACATTTCACTGCTCAGTCCAATGACCTTGTGCTCAGAAAGATTTGGCACCAAGGTCTGTTTGCAAATGGCAAGAGAGGGAGTTTTGGCTCGGGTGGTCACTGAGTGCATGTCTGTCACGATGCTCTGTTCCCCTCCACGGCCACAGAGCCACCTCGCTCACAGTGCTGCAGCCACGATGGGCAGAGCCCAGAGGAGATCAGACGTTTCATCTCAGGTGAAATTTCCCCTTCCTCTGCCACGAGGGGTTGAGGGAGCCCCAGCTGCAAAAGTCAAAGAGTTTAGATCATTCACATGGGAAAATTTGAAACCACTCTTGAATTCAAAGCAAGGGGTTAAACTAAGCTTTTCCTTCTGAGAAGATTTATTTATTTGAAGTTAAATGGGCAAGTCTGTCTCCCCCCTACCAAGTAAAACAAAAGCAAATATAATATGTTTAGCTTAAAGCATTTTAAATTAAAACAAATGAGAAAAAACATCAATTCTTTTAATAATCCTGTTTTTATTTTCTAAGCATAAAAGAGCTGAGCTGAGATAACATGGATGTCAACTCCACTTGACTGCAGAAAGTGGAATGGTTTCAGTTCACACAAAAGCTGTATATGCCTTTATTTATTTTATTCAGGTTCTCTGTGTTGTGCCTAGGGAATACAAATTCAACATTGAATTTTAGGGGAAAAATTTATTTAAACCTTCAGAAAAAATGAAATTGTGTGTTTATGGTTATACAACAAATTATTAGATCTGTTTGCTTAGAAGGCAGGAGGACCAAAAAAAAAAAAAAGTGTTATCTTACACCATGTGAGTATATTGTGGATATATTTTCTTACTTTAAATGGATGTAGTAAAGGTTTCCTTTAGCAGGTACTGTCACAAACAATTTGTGGGGCACAGACAGAACTACTTAGTTGCTCCGTGTAAAAAGGACTAAAAGTACTGGCCTAAAACTGCCTACAATGAAGAAAGACTGGAGAAAATGGGGACTAAAAGTATCCCTAGGTTCCTGACTGTAGCAAGTCTCTTCTGTCAGTTGCCCACATCTTCTGCCTGAGAGGACTGTGAGGAATAAAATGAACTCATTTACCCTTGGCTTAGATCCATTTTTTTTTCTTCTTTTTTTAGGCCCAGATTTTGTTATGCTGTGGTATGTTCAGTTTGTACAGGTCCCCTGTCCATGGCACATCCCTGTCTTTCTTTGCCTTGCAGGCTGTTCTTTATGGGATAGCTTTTACAGCCTCTTAATAAAGTCAGATTAGTGAATCAAACCCACTGACCGTCATATCCAAAACAAATAGGACCAAAAGTTGCAAAGTAAGAAGGATTTTGCCTGCACTCCTGCATCTCTTCAGAAGAGAAGCCAAACTTTTAAGAGAGTTGGCAGAAGGTATTAAAGGAGCTTTTCTTACCAAGTGAGAGCAAAAACTGGGTGTTGATTACCCTCAAAACAGCTCAAATACAGACATGCTTACATGGCTTTTTTTTACCTGGGTTATCCATTACTTTTAATTTCAGACAAAAAATTACTGTTCAACAAACAGTGAAAGTGACTTTTATTTGCTATTGTGTAAGACTGTCTCTTTCTCAGAAGTGTAGCTGGTTTTTATTACATAAATGAATAATTCTGGAAAGACCGTGCATGAAGGAAATCAGTTATTTAGCCCTTTCTGGAAGAAAGGCTGTTCATTTTTTAATAACTGCTGATGTTTCTGCTTTAGAAACCTATGTGCATTCACCCTGAATCAAAAAAGGCCTTTACACTTGTGGAGTGTAACTTGTCCTTCTTTCTGTGGCCCTGGAAGAGACGATGAGGAATGATGTAGTGATGAAATGTTTCAGAAGAGCTGACACACCAAGATGTTTGAGCCCAGACCTGCATCCTGGGTCTGAGCCACCTTTGGATTCTGGCACAACTGTGGTTAGGGTCCAGGCTTTCAGCTCTGTCCCAGAGTCTATGACCAAGTACACCAAACCCTCTCCCACCCATTTTTCTCCCATCCTCAGTGAGAGGGAAAGAAAAAATTTTGTTTCCACTCTGAAGCTTAGCTGGCTTCATGGACGTAGAGAAGCTGTCTGAAACGTGTCTTCTGCAGGCAGTTCACTGCAGGCATTCCAATTGTCCATGTGGAGCAGCAGTTCCATGGCTAAATAATCTTCCATTACAAAATGGCTGAGAAGAAAAAGAGGTCTGAGGGAACTGGAGGAGGGTGGGACTGCAAAAAGAGCAGGTAGTAGTGAAGGAGCAAGTAGGATAGGAGTCAGTATAATTAAAGGAGCAGTTTGGAATAGGATGCTGTGTCCTAGCTCTCACAAGGCACATCTCAAGCTTGTTAGACACCCTCTTGGTCATAAAAAAGCTGTTCCAGAGGGGGCTGTTGGTGACCTGTGTGCATAGAGGTGAAGACAACAACTGCTCCCTGAGAAGGAAAGCTTGGAGGAAAGTAGAAGTGAAACACATTGACGAACTGGATGAGAATCCAAGCAGAAGGAAGAAAGCAGCAAATTTCACCTTCTTTCACCAAAAATTTGCAGGCTGAATATGCATTGACTTTGCACCTACTCATTTACTATATGACTCCTAGTTTTCTGAAGGTTTTGCATCTTCTCAGGGAATAAGGAAAGCTGTTTATTGATCTACGGTGTGCCAAAAATCAGGAATCACATTCCACTAATAGCTAAGGTTACTGAAAGACTTCACAATAGCAAAATACCAGACAGACTGTCCCAATGGGCAATGGGCACAAACTGGAAAACAGGAGATGCCTTATGAACATCTGGGATATTTTTCATGTTCTTCTATGAACATGAAAAAAAAAACCTCAAACAACTTTTTTTACCCTGGGAATAACTGAACCCTGAAATAAGTTACCCAGGGAGGTTGTAGAGTCTCCATCCTTGGAAATATCTGAAACATTTCCAGATACAGTCCAGGACAATTGGCTCAAGGTGACCCTGCTTGAACAAGGGGATTAGACCAGATGACCTCCAGAGGTTCCTTCTGTCCTCAGCCATCCTGCGATTCTGTGAATGCCATGGTGTATCTCCATGCTGTGTTGGACCTTGGCCAGAAGGAGCTGAGGCCATACATGGTGTAGGCCTGTGTCCCCAAGGTCCAGGTCACCTGGCACCATCTCCAGAGGGGTTGTGGCACATTTCAGAGTCATTGTCCTGCTGGAAAAGCAACAATGCAGCAAGGTGTCAAAGGCACTGGGACTCCATTTTCCTCTGCCTCTCTGGGACTGTTTTTCCTTCCCCAGGAAAGCCATTTGCTTTTAAAGTCTGTACTTGAGGAAAAATTCATCTGTTTATTCTAACAAAGAGGACTTGAAAATACATGGTGTGCATGCATGCTTAGGTCAGAAGTGCACCTGCCTCAGATGATATTTATTCTGTATTTTTAGCATCAGGGTGGGCAAATCTTTCTATTTTCTCCATTGGACATTAAAAAAAAAAATCCTTCCTGTTACACACCCAGTACTCACAAGAATTGTTATTCTGAAGGCATCGTCTACTTCGTTAACACACGCACGAAAGTTACTTTAAAGCAGACGGATAAATACAGCCCGGCTTTATTTTAAGCTTTTCATTTCTTTACTAATGTGACACTTCAGCTTGGCTGGAGTGATTGCTAAATTTTGCACTCTATAATTCCTCAGTTCAAATGCTGAAATTTTAATGTAGATCTAATGTGTTCAGCTCAATGTTCAGAAATAGACACTAGGTATATTCAGAATTGCGCTATTGTTTATCTTGATTTTGCTATTAAATAATCCCCAAACTCTCAGTTTTGATGAGCATAATTTACAAGAAAATCCCTCATTTACTTACATAAAACAAGCTTAAGTAAATGTCTTTAAATTTCTTTCCTGTTTTCTTTTTCTGATTAAGATAAAGTAGTGATAAAAATAAATTAAGAATTACATGAATTCTCACAAAAGCCTTTTTTCCAGACAGTAGAAGCTTCCAGAGATTTAAGATGAAGGGATTCTTCCTCATTAGGCAGCTAAGTGTTGCCAATCTGTTTACACGGAAAACAAATGAAATACGAGAATTAAGATGGTTTCAGGATTCAAGTGAAACAGCTCTGCAAGATGCTACAGAAAGCAATGCAGTGGAACTTCTGTTGAAATTTCTGTTTATTCAGATATGACAAATCCATTTGCCTAACCCCAAATCTCAAGCTCTCTAATCTGGTGGTAGGGATTTTTTCCACTTAACCATCTGTGGCAAGTGTGACCTTGACTGGACCAAGGCACTCCACAATGGCTGTGAGACAGTGCTGAATGCCCACACTCTTGTGTTAGCTTTTTGCTTGGCACAGGCAGACCAGGAGTCTGGAACTCTCTACTATTCTGCCCACAAGTTTAGATATTGGAAGAGAATTATATCACTTCCCTCTTCCCCTCTGTGTACGGGCCTGTCCTCCATTTCTCACCAGCTCTCTTTATGAGTTTTGTTCGGTAACACTCCCAGATGTTTTTTTAAAACATGCTGGTTTTACATTTCTTTAAAAAAAACAACAAATTCCCATCAGACATAATTTTACAGTCTTCTTACTTATACAAATGTTGAATTCCCCTCATTATTCCTATTGACCTTGGCTTTACTTAAATCCTGTGGTTGTGCATTAGTGCTTCTGCATAATATAAGATCATTTCCCTTTGGTAAGATTTACAATACAGTGCTTTAAAAATGACTAAGTATCTCCTTGTTCTTGCCAGAAAGCAAATAAGGTGTCCTTTACCTGACTGTCCATTCTTATTTGTTTCCAGTTTAAACAGTCCTGTGACTGTTTGCTCTTTGGTGTAGTGCTTTGCATTGCCCATGAAGATATTTTGCAGATTAGAGCAGTGGACTCAGGCAAGAGAAGAGGAAAATGGACAGGAGGGAGTTGACTATGGAGGAGCTGAGTATAGGAGGGCTATGAATGTCCATTGAATCTCTTTCTCAGTGTGTTCTTTCAACATAAAATTTCTTTCTGGGTGTTAGCCATGCATGTTCCCCAACCACGGTCGCGGGCAGCCTCTGGTGAGTGAGACAAGGAAGCAGAACAAAGAAAATTGGATCAGAATTCGGAAAATTTTGAAAACACAAAGAGAGGTGAGAAAGATCTGCTGGCCTGCCTGACGCAGCATGATCTAAGGATCTGATCACCAAACAGTTGCAGAGGGACTCCAGACAAATAAAGCTGGGAACAGACCAACATTGTGATTTTGTTCATCAGAAGTGAGCATGAAGTTCAGACAGAAGTGTGACTTGTTACCTTGTCTTGCTGGTTGACCACAATGCTCTTGGCTCTGCGTGTTATGAATGCTGGGCTCACATTTCACTTTTTTCTTCTTTTTTGAGGTTTTTTTCTTCTCATTTTCTTGAGGTGCTAGGCACTACTTCATTGTCCACTCATGCAAAGTGCACATAAATCAGCATCTCTGCAACTACAGGACCAGCATGGAATTTTCCATTTTTTTAGAAAGTATTTGTCAAAACCAACCCATTTCAGTGAAAGCATGCATGCCAGCTTTCTTGGGAAGAATTTTGCAGTGTCTACCTGGAATTTCCAGTGAAAACAGACTGCTCAGTCTCCATGACAGGCTGTTTGTCAAGGCACATACTAGGGGAGTGAGATTTAAGTCTGAAGTCAAGTTCTTGGCTCCAAGAAAGACACCACTGGTGGTATAAAACAAAATAGCTCTGAAAGGAGAGGCTGAGAGAGCGTTAACAGAAGACAGACAATAACATGGCATGAACATGAACCTTACAATGGGGAAGAACAACCTTCAAGTCCATGGACTGAATACAAAATACAGACCTCACTCAAGTCTGCCACATTTCGTGTGTAATTCCTAAGATCCAAGGTGTTCAATTATTGTAATCAATTTCAGTAAAGAACGTTGAAAAACTGTCAATACCCCCTATAATTCTGGATTAACTGACCTCCATGGGCATGACTAGCATGCAAAATAATGTCTCAGCTGTGCAACATGATGATATTAACATTTCTACACTGTCTGTATAGCCTTGCCCAATATTACTTGATGGTGCCCCCATGCACTAACACTTTGGGATCTTATGTCTCCTCTATCCAAGAATAGAACCCAAGTGAGAAACCAAACAGACTACAGTTGAAATTATTCCTGCCTGAGAAGGCAAGGCTTCAGAAACAGCATATGCTGAGAGCCAAAACATTTGTGATAATAAAGCTTTCATGTCAGCCTTGGTGTTACTAACATCATCTTTTTACTTAGGAAGTCCTTAAATTGTTTCACAAAGAACTGGCTTAAACTTAATTGGGCTCAAAAGCACAGTTGCCAATTAATAGTGATGTTCATTTAGTTTTTTCGAGATAATGTAACATGGCTTAATTTATCGTACCCACCTCAATCTGAGCTGGTTGTGCCTGCATGTTTCCCATCTCCTTCCACAATAAAATCCAGTCAGCTCTTCCAACAACCAAACAATCTAGAGGCCATGATGCTGCCTTTCATGTTTTTACTGTTGGACTCAGGTCCCAGTAAGATACTGGCTACTGTTGTTAAAGAACCACAGGCCTGAAAATAGACACAATCTTGTTCCAGAATCATTTATTCCAACAGCAAATCAGAAGTCTATTAAATCTGCCTCACAAGCAAATGTTAATCCATCTACTCACCATCACAAAATTTTCTTTTAACATGAAGAGTTACGCAATCTGTTGACTGCATCATAATTTCCACTGCGTAATCTCGTTAAAATATCTATACCTGAATGCTTGGAGAAGCAAGAGGGTCCTGCAACCAGCCAGTAAGATGAAGGTAGGCATCAAGATTGATTTTCCAAGAAGATTAAAAAAAATGGCTTGGAATCTTTTGCAATTTCTTTCATTCATTTGTCTTATCTTCCATTTGCCACTTCTGTTTATCTCATCCACTTTGTCTGGCTCTTTGAAGAAAAGGAACTGCTACAGCAAGAAGGAAGACAATAAAACAATTTTCTGAGATGCTGACAGCTCTGTGACTCTTGTGCACCTGGAAAAATCAAGCTATCAGCATATTTCTTTGTCCTCTTGATAGTCAAAAGTGGTGAGTACAGTCTATACAGACTATGTCAGTTACTCTTGCACAAAGGTCTGATAACAAAGGCATGGTTTGGGCCATCCTGCAAGACAAATCTCCTTTCTGCCAGGAAGAAGGCACATATTTATGTCTCTGTCTCACATCATGCCCAAATCTTCTCTTTGAAAAGATACAGAAAGTGCATCTCTCCAGGAACACTTGGATCACACTGGAATCAAGAGATGATTCTAGCATCAGATCGCTATTTCTCCCACTCTGTGACTCCCACCAGCAATTAAACTCTAATCTGAACTTGATCAATTTAAACTGTATTTCAGAAATATAATGGAGATAAGCGTTGGTTTTCTTACTGACACATCAAACTCACCTCTTACTGAGAATCATATTGCAAGACTGAATGATATTCCTTGAAGCTGCATCGCCGAAGCATGGCTTAATGCCCTCTTTCATTGTATGTCCTGAAACACAACCCTCACATCCCCCTTAGGCAGGTGTTGGAGCATGTCCTGGCCCCATACAGACACGGTCTCTGGCAGTGGTGGCCTCTGAGCCATGTCCCCACCTCAGCTGGGTGAGTGCCAGCTGGCCCTGACTGCCCCCATGCTGAGGACACCACAGGCAGTGGGAACAGCCATGTGCTGGTGTCCAAGCCCTGTGGATTTCCAAAGCAGCCTAAGGGTGCTTTGCATTTTTGGTGCCTTGGCCAGGCTAAGGAAGGCCTTTTGCCTTCCCCTGCACATGTCCATTCACCCCTCCCACCCTCACACCACTGTGTCTCCCTCCCTGGCCTGTAACCCAGGTATGTACTGCAGTGTCAGTCCCCCAGCCCAGGTGAGCCCCCCGCATGTCCCCACTCTTGCCTCTTTCACTTCTCCCTCCCCCATATTAGCTGACAACCAAATCCTTAGGCTCAGCAATCTGAATGAGCTAATCTGAGTTTGTGGTACTAGAGGTGAATCAGGTGAACTGACACAAGTTTCCTTCGCCCAGTTCGCTCTTTCCATGACATTTCTTATCTCCCAGCTGCCTCCTCTCTCCCGCTGACCCTCCCCCTGCACCAGAGAGAAGCACCACCACTACAGACCCTGCCCACGGCTGCAGATTCTCCTGGGACCAACATGGGGATGAGCACCACCGAAGCAAAGAGCCTTTCCAACATCCATTTCTCAGTTCAGCCACAGCAGCCCCGAGGTGCTCAGTGAGCTCTGCGCTGGGTGGGGCTGCCACGGGCCAGGGCTGCTGCTTGGCCTTGCTCGTGTCAGCCCTTCCCCGGGTGCAGCAGGTCTCTGTGCCACCATGGCCATCTCAGGGATGTGCCCGTGTGTGTGACCGTGTGATTGGGGCGAGCACAGGCACAGCCCGAATGGACATTGGGGCTGGGCAGCCAAAATCACCCCTTTCTGCAGAGCAGGGGCTATGGAAGCACTGGACTCTTTGCAGAAAAGCTCACCTCTGCAAACTCTGCAGGCCAAAATTCAGATGTTGCCCCTACCTACAGCTGTGAAAGCTCTCTCTTGTTTCCTGTTTTCTACAAGGGACTGAACAATTACTATTTGAGTCAAAATTTAATCCCTGTGTTGCAATAATGGACCATAATGACCTGAAGGTGTTTTGGATTTGTTTTTTGCTGTAGCAAGACAGATGGACTGAGAATAGTGATTTTTCCTTGAGGTTCTCAAAGGAAAAATCAAATTTTATTAAAGATACCATAGAGAAAGATGACTTCTTTCTCATTTTATTGCTCTGCTCTGCAACAACAAAATACAAGAAACCCAACCACATATCTAGTCATACAAAGGCAATCTAAAGCACATTACAAATAAGATATGATTCACCACAGTGCAATATCATTTATAATACAATTTTAATAATCCCAGAAAAAAATGTTATTCCACAGCCTATGAGATTTTCCTGACTTGTGTGTAACAACCATTGGATTAGTTTTCATCCAGCATTGTTTTTATGAGGCTGAAACAAAATAATATTAAGTTAGTTCTGGGAGGAAGCAGAACTTAGAGTATGTGTAAACTGAGTACAATAAACTAAAGAAAAGTAAATTTAGAATAAAAATAATATTAAAATAATAAGGAGGCCTGACCATAAATCAGTGAGTTAGTAATTTTTGTAAATTCAAATGTCTGTCATAGCCCAGGAAAATTAAAATCTAGAAGTGGTGGAAACTGTTCCTTTTTTTGCCATCTGGCAAGTCTGGGGTCCAAAGACAATCCTAGACTTTATTAAAGTCAATGGTCTGGCTGGATCATCTTCCAGGTACAACAGAACAGCCTGGGCAAAAACCAGCAGAAATGAATCAAATGAGTTACTGATCCATAAATAAATATTAATCCATGAGTTATTGGAGAAATGCTTTAGAAACTAGAATCTCTGAAATGCTTCGTGTTTTCTTTGAACTAAGCAGTAAATTGAGACAACTCTTTACTTGACAAGTCTGTGCTGCTCATTTCCCATGCTGGGAAAAAATCATGAATAGGCACAATTTCATGGCTATGGGCCCATGAGTGCATTTCAGCAATGTCATATACGACCTGCTGGTTACAAAGGCCTGTAGAGAACTGGCTTTAAAAGTTAGGAAAGGCATGGCAGAGAACAGTGGTTCCATGAGATGGACAGACAGCATGAGCATGTTTGAGTGGATTTAGTGCCCAGCTCTATGCACTGTCAGCCCAACTATGTGCACCATTAGAAATTTTGCCAATGATAGCAAACTGGGAGGTGCTGTTGAATCTCTTGAGAGACAAGATGCCTTGCAGGGGGATCTAGATAGATTGGAGCTTTGACCTATGGTTAATGGGATCAAATTTAACAAGTCCAAGTACTGGCCTCTGCACTTAGGATGGAGTAATGCCAACCACAAGAATAAACTGGGAGAAGAGCACGTTCCTGAGGAAGGGGAGAGGGAGGTGATCGTCTTTTCTCCCTAGTATCCAGTGATAGCACATGTGGAAATTGTTCAAAGCTGCACCAGGGAAGGTTTAGACTTCACATTAGAAAACGTTTCTTTAGCGAGAGGTGTTTAAACATTGAAACAGACTTCCTAGAAAGGTGGTCTATGCCCCAAGCCTGTGAGTGTTTAAGAGGCATTTTGACAACATACTTATTAACAGGCTTTAACTTGGTCAGTGCTGAATTGGACTAAATGATTGTTGTAGGTCCCTTCCAACTGCATTATAGTATTGTATTCTTTTGTACTCTATTATATTCTAATTTACTCTTTTTCATTCCATTCTATTCTACACAGTCCAGTGAACTGGTAGGATGGATGCTCAGGGAGCCTGCTGTGTGCTCCACCAGCAGTGTGTAGTTCCTCAGCTGGGACATTTTCTGGATGCAGTGATTAAGTATTTAAATATGAAGATGCTGCAATTTTTTTCATTCTCTCCTTGCCAGCTTCTGCCACCCAGCCCTCCTGTCATCGTGCAATGACTTTGAGGGACAGCTGCTGATGGAAACTGAGACAGGCTGTCATGGCAATCAGATGAAAGCCAGGTCCTCAGTGTAAAGGGGAAAACCTGAAAGACAGACACTCCAAAACTGGAGAGACAGGGGAAAAATAACAGCAAAAGGCAAGACCTCCACAGAAAGTTGAAACAGAGCCGACCTTTGTTGAAGATGGATCAATAGTCCCTATAACCTCTAAAAACATCTCAGTGTGTTTCTTCAGGCTGCAGCTGGATCCAGCAGAGCTGTCAGTGTCTGCATGAGTGATGCAGCTGGACAAAGGCCCGCGTCCAGCTGGGACGAGCCTGCAGGGGTATGTGGGGTGACATTTGTGGCTGGCTGGCACGAAGGTGCCATTTCATTCCTTGCACCAAGGGCCATGCCAACCATGCTGCAAGGCTACCCGGAAAATTATGTTTTGAAGCAAGAACAGAGCCTGCCTAATCCTCGTTAACGCAAAGCCTCTGTTAAAAATGATGTGCACATTTTTAAGTTTGTTTCAAGCTGGCTAAACCATGAAAAGGGGACGTTCTTTATTACCACTTCTCTTGAAGTGAATTAATTTCCATTCCCCCTGAAGTGAACCTTAGAGAGTGAGGAAGAATCACTTGCTAAGAGCTAATGGGGAAGGCGTCGCCTATATAACACCACCAAAAATATTCAGTTACTCTTTCCCCACAAAGCCACTGAGTAATTTTAAAAAAATAAAACATCAGAACACAGGGCAGTTTGCTTCTCTGTAATTTAGAAGCATAAAAGGGAACTGATGCTGTAATTACAGGCTGAAAACCCAAAAGCCTCATTTTTTAAAGTTGTTTCAGTGGGTTTTTTTGTTGTTTTTTTTTTTTTTTAAATTGGTATTAGCTCCTCCAAAGCAGGGACGAAACCTCCAGTCAATGCCTTTGTTAAAATTTGAATCGACCTGAGAAAGGTGTTGGAGGGGGCTCTGGCAGACCAGAGAAGCTTAGTGTGCCACAAGGCAGAACTCCAAGCCAAGACTAGGATTTGCTGCAGGCAAAGGTAAGCGAACAAGGGGAGATTTGCCATGCCGATGGTATTTTCCATCATGCCATATAAGTATTCTCACTTAACAGATCAGACACTTAAGGCACAGAAGTAATCAGATTGATAAAAAAATGCTGCTGAAGAGACAACCTATGTTAGCACACCTTTTGTGTCTTTCTTAGACCTACTAATGCTTTGGGTTCTGATGTAGTTAGTATATATATAGTGTAGTTAATTATATATGTGTAGTATAGTTATATATGTGAGCATACATTGTATAGTTAGCTATTCTCAAAATTAGCCAATTTAAGCTCAAATGCTGCAGGACCATCACAGCCATTTGAGAGATCTGTTGTTATGTCTTCAAACAAATGAAACAAAACCTAGAGTGGAAGACACATTTGCCATGAACCTTTTCAGGGAAGCAAAGTTGGACAACATAACTTCAAGATTATTATGGCTTTTCTAATAAAGCTCCTTCTTCTGAGGTAAGAGAAAGCCACCTCCAGTACCTCTGTGTCCTTTCTGAATAATTCAAGCTGATGGTGCTGGTTATTGTCTGTTGGAAGGTCAAAGGAGATGGTCTCCTCCCTTGCCTCAGGAACACACTGTCTCTTGCTTATGCCAGAACACTTTTTTAGGCAAGGATTCTGACTTTCTCATTTCCTTTCCTGTTTTGTTTTGCAGGGATTTTAAGCTCTTGGCTTCCAAGCTGTCTTTTGCCTTTGTTTATTGCCATTTAGATTTTAGTTGTTTTTGTTAAGATGCTTCAGGCATGAATGCCCATAAATTAAAATGCATTATTATTATAATAAAGCTGCACCACTGCTGAAAGCCAGACTGGCCAACATAGACCTCTAAATAGAGGGCTAAGTGAGAAGTTAGATGGTATTGACTTCCACAACATGCAACACGGCAGAAAGTATCTGAGAGGTGGAAAATATGGAGAGGAGATGTACAAAGGGGTGTTCCTATAAGCTTCTGGTGGCCTGAAAAGTTAATCTTTGAACACTGGGATGACCATGAAAACTGAGATGAATTATATGCTTATAAAACTGTGGTTGTTCTAAACTGTTGGGATTAAATGCTAAAACAGGCAGCATACTTTGACTGCCATCTCAAATGAGCCAACCAACTTGAGAAAGCAGTGACTGTGCACTACCACAATTACAGGGAGAGGTTGCTTATTGCAGCAGCCATCTATGAAATGAAGAGTTCAATGATCAAATAAAACAGCCTGCTCTTTTTTTCAAGCTTCTCTTTGAATATTCAAATTAAAAGTTTTCACTTTGGTGCTTTGAAAAGAAAAAAAAAAATACCCCAGGTGGTAGTGTTTGTTATTTCACTGCTGTGTTTAACCCAACTTACCGACAAACATTCAAAGACTTAGCAGTTCTCTTTGTAAGCGTGAAAACACTAGGTAGGGTCCATCCTGCACAACTGGGAACACTGGAAATTGTGTTATAATTTTAGAACCTAAAAAAGCAATTCTAAGTTGTCCATGAAGTAAAGGAGATGCCTCAGAAGGCTTTCCGAAAAAAATTCTACTTTCTAATGCAGATGCAAGGAATACCTCCATCCAAGGAGTCTTCAATAATTTGCTTCTCTCCATTTATGGTACAGGGAATGTTGTCCCTTAAAATGTATTAGATTCCAAAATTTAGCCACTAGTTAGTTGTCTAAGTTAAGAGAGCTGGATTCAACTCATGAATGTTTTTCTTTCTATGTACACTTTTACTCTGAGGTGCCTCCCATATGAAGACCTAAAGGTGTTTCTATATATAAAGATGTACCACACTCCTATGTGTGTGGAAAGAAAATATTTCCATTTCCCCATAAGAATATTGACCCACAGAAAAGGGACAAAATTACCGAGGTTAGATAAGCAATGCATACTTATGAACTCAAGTACAATCTTGACCTTTATTTTCAGGAGTGAGAAGGAATAAAGTCCAAACCTGTGGTCAAATGCTGTCTGCAAAAGACTTAAAACACAACAAATAATCTCCCAAGCTCACATCAAATTTAGTGAGAAAATATCTCCTAGAGCCTAAGGTCTACAACCCACAATCTCTCATGTTAATGTGTCCTTTTAATTTGTAGTTTATTAGTCTTGTTCATGCTCCTCTAAGTAAAAATCCATGAACTGCCAGTACTTTAGTAGTTTAGTTAAGGTTGCCCTTAGGTCTGAAATGTTTTCTTACCATTTCTTGGCTGGTTTGATTTGTTAGCCTTTTCCAATTGAAAAATTATGGGTCCTAATTTTTGTTTGGTTTGGTTTTATTAGTAAAATATCTGATGATCTAACAAATAGAAAACCTTTAAAAAATATTCCCTTGAAAAGAAGTTTTAAAAGTCATGTCTGATTTGCCATGGGTTTTCCCCTTGATATAAATAACATTTCTTTTAACCAATAGGAATCAGTGCAGTAAATATTAGAGGCTGATCTAAAACCATACCATATGATAATGACATTTGAATTCCTGCTGACATTACTTTCATGGAAAGTCCTACTTTAAGTTTTGCTAACCAGGAAACAGGCAGCACTACATACTTCTTTAGATGCCATAGTTGCTAAATTTCTGTATGACATCCCCTTTCTGTTTTTAGCTGTGAAAAGGTACTCTGGCCTTTATGCATACATGGATGCCTTGCATCACTGTCCAGAGTGTATGACAGTAAACATCCTTTTCTGCTGAGATGGGAAAAGCTGGAGCATCAGCAGTCCCTCATTTCAGCTTTTAAATATAATAACAACCTTGTGGTATTATTAAAAAAGATATTAAAACCAACTGAAAAATAGCAGTAGCTTCTTCAAGAGAAGTGAGCATCATGGCTGATTTTACTGCCTCTCATTCTGTTAAGTACAACTCTCAGCTGTTCCCCTCTAGGCTTCTGTCAGAACCTGGCTGTAAGTCCAACTCAAAGGGTCTGTTCTGGTTACTATAAACACTGATGCAAGACTGGTCAGTTTGCTATCTTGCTCCCTCCCTCACTGCAAAGGGATCTGACAACTCCCCCTGTCTGGACCACTGCTCTGAGTCCTACTAGAAGCCAGAAGTCTCAGATCTCTCTGGTCCTCGCTCTGATCTGGTTAAATGCACACAAAATTCATCAAGGTTCAGCTTTTTATAAATATTTTGGAGCAAGATAGTTTGGGCCACATTAACTGAATCATTTGCCACAGTATTTTCCCCTTCTACAGAACTACAATTCAGTTATTCATACGTGTTAATTAATAATCCTTCAAGAGCCAAAGCATTAGTACATCATTTATTCCTTGCTGCCAGGAAAATTATACAAGGGATTTTGTATTCATTGCTCTGTTGCCAGTAGAACTGTACTCAAAAAACAGAAAATCATGGAAAGACAGACTGCCCATTCTGTAAAAGCATTGAAGGCATACATCAGGCTTTGCTTATCGTGTCCTTGAACAAAAACACACAGCCTTGATGGTCAAATGGGAGACTTCAACAAACAAATCTCGCATAGACTGCCAATTCATTTGGGAAAAAAAGAAGTCCTTCCCAGGGCACTTTTCTTTCTTATCTGATATTGGAGCTTTATAACTGCTCTGTTCCTTTGACCACAAGCCTCATTAATGAGCACTACTCAGCAATGGCTACATCACAGCTTTGAGATAATGTCTCCAGCTGTGATTTAAGGAGGGCAAATACATCCCTCCCGCAAAGATAAACAAAGTGAAGCTTTCCCAGCAGTTTCTGTTCCAATCTGGTGGAGAGGACATAATTCAGTGCCTATGACACTGCTCCTCTGCTGCAATCACTTCTCTGACGCAGCAGCTGAGCTGAGCATGCAGCGTCCAGGGTGGTCAGAAGGCTTGCCTTCATACACAGACCATGGAGCTAACATTTAGGTCAGTTCCTTTAATTGTTCTTATCTAAACATTCTCCAGTAGTGGTTGGCTTATATCAGTGGTTTTGTTATGTCAATATAAAGGACCTGTTTGTTTTTTGTGCATCTCTTCTGCCCATGTGTCACTGCAAAATTAATCAAATGGAAAACTTGCATAAACATTTATTAAAATGTTCATTCTCATTCAGCAAAGCTATCTATTTATCAAAGTAATCTATTTTCTCATGTGGAATGATCTTATCTGTTCACATGAGGAACCCTAAGAGATAATGGAACATAATTAATGTAGAACTTTATGAATTCATTATATAAAATTCTTTCCTGTCAGTGAAGAAGACTAGCTCATCCCCATCCTAAGATGTGTATTTGTCCCTCTATCTCAAGATATGGCACAAAGATAGCATTTGTTTTGAGAAGGTTTTACATTTATGTCCAAGTGATGACTTGAATATATAAGTACAAGGGTCATTCCTCAAGAAAACATTTTCTCCTACAAGATTGTGTAGGATTTGGAAAGCACCCAAGTGAGATCTTCATAAAACTGTCTGGTTTTCTGGTGGTTTTGTCCTCAAACAAAACAGATGTGCTCAGGTTTTGCTGCCCTCCTCCAGTGCAGGCACAAGTACTGTGGTAGAGAAAAAAAAAATCTGGTAACCAAGCCTTTGATATAGAAAAACCACATAGAGTTGAGTCATAAACTGTGGACACAAGACAACTAATTATGGGTTGTGTTAGGCATGGGGAACAGGTTAAGTGCTACATAATTACAATTGAGATGGCTGTAGACACAGTCAAGGAAACCCAGTTAATAGAAAGAAGTAAATGAAAATGCATCGGTATCTGTGAAGGAAAACAAGTCCTGTCTGTTTTCTTTAGCTTCTTCATTGACTTCAGATGTTCTTGATGCTTTATTGCTGCTTAAACCTTATACTTACGAAGCCTAAACAGAGGTTTATATTTCACATTCTGCTATTTTTTATGTGAATAGCAGGGAAGGAGTTAGCAAAGATTTCTTTTAAAAGTGCCCTGTACTGCCAGTTGAGTAAAACCCCAAAGAGCGACACAATACAAACTGGGAATCTGGGAAATGGAAACTCCTGTGAAATAGATCATCAAGTGGTGAAAAGGAGATGGGTGGTCATACACCAAAAGTGTTGGTAGTCGGAGGGCTATGGGGAAAGGAGGGGCACTGGGAGCAGGATGCGTTGGAGGACGCCGTGGGCAGCAGAACCTGCGGCTGCCCTGGGCTCTGCTGCCCCAGTGGCCCTGCCAGAGCTCGGGCAGAGCTCTCTGCTCCGAGGCCACCGCTTGTGGAGAAAAACCTCCTGACAACATCAAAGGAGTGAGAAAACTGAGGTGAGCATCCAGACAGGCTGCATCCCTGAGGTTTCCCTGAAGGCCTGACTCAGACCAGTTTGAAGGCTTCCCCATTTCCTCCTAGCTTGGTGGAAACTTTTATCCTGGTTCCTTGAACTCACCCTCCAAAAGTACACACCATTTCTGAGTATACAGCTATATATAGCCTCCTTCTGCAACGACACCTCACCGTCACAGGCTGTTTCCTGTTGACACCAGCTAAATGTGGCATTGAAGTCTGAGGCTGGGGGGTCTCTACCTGGGTGAGTAGGCAGGCAGCCAAATGGACATCCAGTCTGCTTGACCTTTCTGTGGTGTCACAACTTGCGCAGCGGAGTTGCAGGCAAACAGTGTGGCTCTCTGGGTTTCTCTGTTTGCCACAACGATTACACTTTTGGTGCCACTGCGGGGATGCCGTGGGTAAGCCCGGGTGGTGCAGTGCATGACAGCAGCACAGGGTATCCCTCTGACACACCAGGCACTTCCTTCCAGCTCTGTGGCTGGGAATGTACTCTTGTGCAAGAGACCCAGGTGTGATCCTGGCCCTTCAGGCACTTGTCCTGGGTTTTGATCTGCAGCTGTAAAAGTGCAGGTCTTCCCTTCAGATAATCAAGGAGAATGCCACCATGTCCTTGAGTTTTCCATAAAAATTTCTGGTGGTTTCTGGGTCCTATATGTAGAGAAGAAGGTTTTTCTGTTTAAAGTACATTGACAGCAATGTATTTACGCAAGTTAATCATGTGGGAAATTTCCAATGTGTACAAATCATTTAGCATCTCATAAGCCTCCAAAGATTTTATTACTGAAAACAACTTAGTCATCTGCAGACTTTAATTAGCTGGCTGCCTGCTTCCTCCTTCAGGTCATCCAGGCCTGAGATACCCCTAGTCCCAGAAACAATCCCTGGCTTTATACCACGATTCATTTCTTTTCTGAGCCAAGGAATCAACTTCCACTGTGTAACCGTTTCCAAGTCTTTGCCAAGGGTTTGTTTCTTGACCTATGGTTACTTATACTCCAGCCATTTGTACTGTGAATATTTGGAATATCTATTAAAAAATTATGAGGGGCCTTTTTTGAACACGAATGTAAATTGTGTTTTCCAGATCACCTTTTCTGCAACTTGTCTTCAGGCAGTACTATTCCAGGCACTGCCAAATTGCTGTTTCTCCCCTCACCAAACCTATTATTTAGAAAGACAGAAGCACTTCTGATTCCCCTCCACACAAAGAAATGTTGCGTCTCAAGATCTCAAGCATGAGTTAAGAGCTTGTAGAGTTTTGCAGCCACTGTGTATGAGAAATAACAACTAATTACAAAACTGCAAAGCAAAACATAATTACTAAGGAAGAGTATTTAAATTTCACCATAGTTTATTTTGACAGATGAACATGTCTTGAAAAGAAGGGATTTCCCAGAGAAGAAATAAAGGTTCTCAGGTTATTTTTTGATCTAAAGGCAATTTCTACACTTTTCTTTTTATCACCTCCTTTGAAAGGAATCATGACGCAGAGAGGCACACGGTTAAGGGTGGAACGAACATTAAAGGCTCTTTTCACTGCAACAAGACACTGGAAACCTATGAATTTTTTTGCTGTTCCTCTTTGCAGTAATGTGATAGGATTTAAAGCAAATTTGGGCCCTAATGGATGACAATTGCTGCTCCAAGAAAAAAAGTAGAGATGATTTCAGAAAACCCTTATATATCAAGCAAGGACCACATACATTAGGGTTCAGGGTTCCATTTCCAAGTGTTCTGACTAAGAGGAAAAAAATAAAAGGTAAAAAAAAGGAAAACAAGAAAGCCAGCACTGTGGGGTACCTGGGAGATGTTAGATCACCCAGGCTATTTCCTGTACATGAAAGTGACGGCAAAAACTTAGCCTTGGTGATGTCTGTAGTCATTTCTATAGCTGAAGTACATGCTTTTATGCGTATCTATCTGATGCTGGCTGGGTAAGTTATTCAAGTTTTTGTGAAAGGCAGATGATCACTCCTAGCTGTGTGCTATGCCCCTGACTTCAATGCTCTTCTGGGAAAAGATCTTGAAATGTCACTCAACCATAAACACACAGCTTTTATTTAATTAGTTTAGAGACCTGAGGTAGTTTATAGGCCATTCCATGTCTTGGTTGCATTAGTGCATGTTATAACACTGAAGTCAACTGATTTAGATATCCATCCTTAAACACTCACTGAAACTGAACTGAGTATCTGTCACTCCTAGATTTATGCCACAGACCAGCTCTCCCAAGACAGTTCACAGAAGTTAAGCTGGTAGTTTCATACATGCTTCAGAAATTCTTTTATACGTGCTGCTCGAGTTTAGTAAAGAATACTTCTGACACTGTTTAAGCATTGTCCTTCCCCCTCTCCCTCTTTCCTTTTCAAGTTTCTCTAGTTTTACAGTCTATTTTGGTTGCAGGCATCCATTTCCTTCATGTTCAATTTAGATATGGGCCACTTTCCCAGAACTAAAATGAAGGCATGAGTAAGGAAAATGGTATGCAGAGTATGAGCACTGGTGAGGAGTAGATGCTCTCCACTACTACAAGTGAAGCCTTTATTATCACCATGACAAGCCAATGCAGAGCTACCATTAAGACAGCTCTATTTTGGCATAGGAGGAAATAATCAGTCAGTCCTTAAATTGAGTTCCAGCTTTATAGACTAACACAGGGAGTAAAAAAAATTGCCTCTTCATTTGGGCCAGACACATTCATCTGGGTAGTACAGGTCTCTCTGAGAGCATTGTTTAATTTCTAGGCCTCCTCCAAAACATCTGGAAATCTGTGGGCTGACTTCAGCAGGGTTTTTGGACTCAGCACCAATGTGCCCATTTTATTTGCATGGAGCTGCATCACATGATATTTACCTCTGTTGCCTTGATGAGTTTATTACCAGCACTCCAAAGCCACAGCGGCAGAGAAGCAGCCATTCATATTTCACACCACTGGATGCAGAAGAGAGAACCTGGCATGTACAAAAAGAACCACTGGTTCTGCATTCTGCAAGCATCTTCCTCTGGTGGTTTTTTTTTTTCTCTGTGAGATATCTTCATTTTTCTTGCCATTAATGATATCACTGCATCCACCATATGCTTGATGGCCATCTCTACAAAGGACAATACTCACAAATCTTGAAATGATATCAATGAAACTAAACTGTGTAATTTCTAAGGAAGCTGAAAACTGTGTTCATGCAAGTGCTTAGGGGCTGAACTGCTTTTTCATCCCATCATGCAGCAATATGTATTGCATTAAAATTCAAAACAAAGGAGGGAGCGTGCATTAAAAAAAAGGAAGAATGAGAACCTAATTCTTTTTCCAAGCACATTTGCTTATTTACTAAAACAAATGGGTAAAACTATAATCAGAAAAACACTGTACATGACCATTGCCCGAAGTGTATTCTTACCACTGGATCATAATTCCCTTTCTTTCCATTCCTTAAAAGTTCATTCAGTTCTAACTTCTACAGTACTGTTTATCTAGGGTACCTAATTATACAGTGCAACCTGCATCTGGAGTACTGGTTCAAGGTTATTATAGTTCTCCACAGACATAACAAAAATATTATTTTAAACTTATCCATTGAGGAAAAATGGCTGCATTTTACCACTGATAGAAACATATGAATACAAAATAAAATCATTGGTACTTAAGAAACATAACAGTGTTGTCTATTCAGATTAATTTTCTCTATGACACTTGCTGTCACAGAAGTATCTCCTTTTTGTTTCTGCTGCAGACTTAAGAGCTGACAAACTAAACTTAAATTTAAACTAAATAAATTAGATGTATAAAATGATGGATGGTAGTGATAGACAAATAAGAAAGGTGAATTTTTTGAATGCTTGTCAGTACATGTTCCTTGTTGGGTAGATTTGATAAGATTAATGAAATATGAATAATGGAGTAGAATAATAATTTGATAGTTTCTCCATACTCAATATCTAAAAAAGAAGCTCCTACTTGATCTATATCATACTGATAATATACAGAGCACTATTACTTTTACTACAGAGAAGAAAACTTGCTTTGGCAGCAGTAGAAGGAAAGTGGGTAGATAAAACAAACTCTTTAATTCATATGTCCTTACTCATAGGTTTCCCGTCAAGCATGGTTTCTTCTTTATTTAGAATCAATACTAAGTAAGGAAAGGATAAATATATAAATCGCAAAACTCTTTCTGTGGGTGTATTGGTAGCCAAAGTAAATTGTCTGAGGTTTGGAGAGACCATGGGCTTGTTCTGTATTTGCTCTAAAATTCAGAAGTGCTGAAGAAATATTTTGTTTCAATCCCTAGAATGAGGGCCACGAGCCCTGCTGGGAGCACTGGCCATGTTTATGACATGCAGCATTCCTGACAGATCCCTTGCTGCTCACTCCCATAGCATTCATGGCCTCTGTGGAAAGGGTGAGGTCTCACAGAGCCAAAAATGGGAAGTTACGAGCCTTTGGCTGGAGCCCAGCTATGGTTTCTGCCATGCCAAACATGTGCTAGGCAAGAACACTATGGGACCTTCTCCTAAGGGACTTACAGTGTGGAAGTCTGATCTTGCTAACTCAGGTTGCTATTCAAGTGCAAAGGTAAAAACAGTCCTTCAAAATCAGCAATGACTTTAGATAAAGAATGTGATTAAAATTCTTTTACTGACAGTGGACTGACTTAACTGTAATCATACCACCCCCCACCCCAAAAAAAAAATAATTTCACTGTTACCAGGCAAGTCACCTCTATTTTATCCATGTTTGTGCCCTTATGTGAAACGAATGCAGTAAAATGCCCAGGTGATGATGTGATAGAGTTGTGAAAGTTCACATTTTTGGCATATCCTAAGAACTCCAGAAAAAGTTAAGCAAGAATACAGAAACTCCAGTTTTTAAAATAATGTTTCTGGTTAGTTGCTCAGGTAAGGCAGTCTTCAGATAATGAAGTCAGTTGGGAGAAATCACAAGTTTATTAAAGGTATGATTTAATGCTACTTGAAAGCTCCTGGGGCTTTACATATGGGCCAATATTTTTTATTCCTCTTAATGATCAGGAAGAGCCTTCACTTTTATCTGGGTAAAAATAGCATCAATATGAAAATAAGTTTGGGAACATGGGAATTGATATTTCTAGGTATTTGAAGTAAAGTAAGTTGAAAAAATAGGAATGTATGAAATACAGGTGTATGGCATAGGTACTTCTATGCAGTAGGCTTTACTAAAGCTGTAAGATTCTTAAATCAATGACCATTTACACCCTTCCTTTAAAATCAGGCACGTTCACTCAACCACTCTGGTAGATAAGCCTGGTCAAGGCACTGCAAAAACTCCTTCGCCTTTCATGGAAAGTTTTAAAAGGTTTTAACTCATGAGAGGTTAAACATCCCTTCAAAGCATCGGAGTGTAGCCTTCCTTCCTTCCTTCCTTCCTTCCTTCCTTCCTTCCTTCCTTCCTTCCTTCCTTCCTTCCTTCCTTCCTTCCTCCCTCCCTCCCTCCCTCCCTCCCTCCCTCCCTCCCTCCCTCCCTCCCCTTCCTCCCTTCCTTTCCTTCCTTCCTTCCTTCCTTCCTTCCTTCCTTCCTTCCTTCCTTCCTTCCTTCCTTCCTTCCTTCCTTCCTTCCTTTCCTTCCTTTCCTTCCTTTCCTTCCTTCCTTTCCTTCCCCCATTCTGCAAATGGCAAGAAAATCATCTGAGCACTCAAGATGACCATGAGACTTTATTGGCTCAGCTCTGAAAGAAATTAAATTACTTTGAGGAACTTTCAAATTTTGCATAAAATTAGCTGGATGCCAACCCACATGTTTAGATGTGGGACAGATGAAAATTATTGTCATGGGAGATGTGGAAGGTCAAATGATGAGAAAATGCACTCCTGATGTTTGTGTCCAACAATGACAAAAACAGGAAGGAAGTGGTAACATAAAGGGGCCTATCTGGAATTACAGGCTGCCAGCACTGCTGCAATGTTTTTGTTGCATGTCTATCCATAACTAAAAACATAGTCATAAGGTTGGTCATAACTTGTCATAAGGTTGGTCCTTATGCATGTACAAAAGATTAAAAAAAACATACTTCTGAAATCATTTGGTTTCAGGGGGACTAACATTGAATTCACAGAATAATTTCTTTAGGAGATAAAATGCTGGTATAAGAATGGAGATGATATGAAAGCAGTGTTGGGGAAGCTGGAACAGAGGTATGAGTGGCACAGATCTTAAGTGAAAAATATTCCAGAATTTGATTGCAAGATATTGAAAGGAAGTAGCAAAAAATCTCAGCCAAGACTTCTTACGGAACAAACACAAGGAAAAGAATCACCATTCCAGACTGGAAAGTTTGGAAGACAGTGACAACATTTCCAATCTTGCTTTCATTGTTTATTTCAACCTTTAGAAATATCCCAAGGAAAGTATTTGCTCTCTACGCTACAACCCACAGTATCCAGAATAGGGCAAATAAAAAGTATGATGATCTTTTAGGTCTAAAATAATACTAACAGTGGGCTCTTGTTTGACATTTAAGACCCCACCTGAACAGTATAGGACTTAAAAGCCCCACAGATCAGAGGAACAAAAAAGAAAGAGAAAAGCAGAAAGACTTGCCAGCAGCAAGATTGGCAGGCAAAGGGAAGGTGGGGCCATGGGTCTCTTCAAGCCTGAGACACAGTAAGTGGATTTCTTGGAGCTGAGGAAGTGCCTTATTAGAAATGCCAGGAAAGGAAGGACATTTTACAGCCCAGACACAGAGTATGGCTAGTGGACACAGGCCAGACTGGAGCAGGTAGGATGCAGGAGCTAGGGACAAATTTGTCAGTGCAAATGGATACATGAAAGAAAACATTTCAGGCTGTTAGTCAAAAGAAGGTGGGAGAATTTCACCCCCGCCAAATAAATCATAGGAGACCTTGCGGTGAGATCATTATTTACCTAGAGGGTGTGGTAGGACTTCAACCAAGCAGGGTGCTTTCAGCATGGGGCTTCATCCACAGAAAGATCACCACAAAGCCGAGTGGTGAAAGCATCCAGCAGCCAAACTGAGGCCAGACATGTCCAAATTCGATAAAATTGTTTAAATCCAGAGATACCTCACATTTTTCCAGACTTTCAACAAAGCTATTACAGAGGCGATTGTGAGAACTGGCAAATTGCTGCTATGACATGAAACTCTTGCTGGGCCCAAGTTAAAGGAAAATAGCAATTAAAATATTTTGAAATCCTTTCTTCAACTCCCAGTACAGAAATCAGGGAAAGCTGAAGTAATCAATCCAATGCAGTACAGTATCAGGAGATCCTCTTATTCTGAGTGAAAACTCTACAATTCATACACTGAAACAGCCATCAGTATTTTTTAGATCACAAGGAAAACGGTTTTTCATAGGAGATTTTCACGTGAGATAAATGTTCATGTGACAGCAAAACACTCCCAAGTACTCTAGGAAGGCTAAACAGAATTGCTTATTGTCTGAGATCCAAGAGCTCTTCCAGGCCTCCCTGCCACACCAGCAGAGTGCAATAGATGTGACTCTTCTCTGAGAGTTGCACTTCGGTGTCTATCTGGCTGGTTTTAGAGTGCATTTCCTATTGCCCTTTTCAGACCTACAGTCAAAAGCTCCTGAAGACCATCACTGAATTCCTCTAAGAACAAAGCTAAAAGAAAAAGAGGAAAGGGATGAAACACCTGCCTTTTGTTTTCCATGTTTTTCTATTTCCAATAATATCAAAATATGTGAGAATAATTTGTTTCAAAGAAGAAGTAATGTAAATGATGAATTTTGTTCTACTTCAAGCTAGGGGACAATAGGATTACTGTGGAAGAATTGTCCCAGTTCTTTGTTTTTTTCTTGAGTTCCACTAGCAAAAAATAAAAACATATTGGAATTTGTTTTTTCAATTTCAAATGCTTGAGAAGTTTTCACTCAGAAAACACAACACAAACCATAAAGCATGTGGGTATACTGGCAACCTGCTTGGGTTTTAATGAGCATCACTTATATTTTTACTGGGGAGAAAGAAGTTCCTGTGTTTTTTTTCCAATATACCATTGCTTTAGTGGGAGTCAAATGTGAAATGAAACCATCATGTTAACCGAGAGGATACCAAGATGATAGTGTTCTTCGGTTGTTCCCAGCACTAATACCCACTTGAAAGCAGTAAGGAGACCTTATTTCCTTTTGGGGGGTTTATTTTAGCATTTGAAATATGGCAGATAGCATAATTGGATTTTAAATATCTGATCCAAATTTATTTCAGGGGACTGAGTCAAAACAAATACAAATTCAAGTCTAGTGCATCTAAAAACTGGCAGCACACACTTTTCAGGACCTCACCAATTACAGCACTTCACTTATTTCTGAAATACTTGGCTGCATATTATTTCTATCTAAAACCTGGTCCCACACTTTCAGGCTTAGTTGCGGATTCGTAAGTGTTTGTTCTATTATTCAATCATATTATAAAATGAACCACATTTTCCAATAGCTACTTCATGTTCCCTATTTCATTTTTAATTGCGGCATTTCTTCAAACATCAGTTCTCCCACAGGATTTCGGTTTTGGACCACTTTTGCAAGCCACTAAAAATGATGAATTCTTGAAGTTTGCAATCTGAGCTCTCTTTAAGCCCACATACCAAATTCTTATCCAAAACCATGTCAAAGAAGCCAAAACCAACCATACCACTTCCTAGGTCTAAGTTGCATAACAAATAGGGCTGAACCCTCCCATGAAATAACATAGGTCCCGTGGCCTACTGCATTTTTAACAAACAGAAAGTTATTTCAATATCCATGGTGCATTGTCTTGCACCATGTAAACATGAGCCTTTTGTCCACTGTATCTTACATTTTAAATCATCTGATGTCCTGTGATCTGATGACATTATTTGTCACTAAAATACAGAAAAAAAAGATTTTGTGATGACTAACAGGGTATTTTTCATCAGCTAAACCACCTTTTAATCTTTATTTTAATTTTTGAGTGTCCAAAACTGTCTAGCTGCTGCTGGTTCTTCTCCCATACCCATATGCTCTTTTAAGGACCTTTCTCTGTCCTGTGCTGCAACCTCTAAGACATCCCATACTCTCTCAGAGAAGTACATGGGTCTCTCAATGTGGTCCTAAAAAATTCACAGAAAAATCTCAGGCCAGTAATTCAGCTTTCTGAGGAAAAAGACAGATCATTATTTACAAAGTCCACATGTGAAGAGAACAATCAATCATCATTTTCTGGTGGAATGAAAAAAAAATGCTGGTGAGGATGAGGTTGCTGCCATATGACTTATGGTGGCTGGGATCCAAGCAATCACCACATCTCAAGCAGGTCGAAAAGGACAGGGACCTCAGCTACATCTCCTATCACCATTCTGTTTGTAACAACTTGTCACACCACCAAAATATAAAATTTTAATTTTTCTTCTATGTTGTAAAACACTTTGAGTGGAATTAGTTATTTTATCTAAGTTCTCCTGAAAGGTTTTCATTTTATGACCAAAGTAATGAGTTTGTCACCGGGTTGCATTTGAAAATTGACTCCTGGCTAAGATGTAAACCAGTCTCACGTGCTGCTGCAGATGCAGCAGACAGAGATATAAGGAGCTACAGCCTCTTCCAGTTTTCACCAACCACTGCTGGTCAAGGGTCCTGTAACCTGTTGAGCAGCATGTGGGGACATGTAGGGAGAAATGAGATGGTGGCAGTGCTGTCACCTCCAATGGCTTTGAGCCTACTGTGCAGCACATTTCTGATCCAGGTTCTTGCCATTATCCCTCCTGTGACGTGCACAGAGCACATGTTTTGGTGGCATCCCCTGTATCCAGGCTGGGGAGTACTTGTGAACACTCAAATAAGAGAAACTGGGGAGATTTGCTGAAGCTCTGATAGCCATCTAACCTGGTTCATATGGCAAAGCAAAAACGAGCTCTGTTTTTGCTGAGCAAACTGAGTTTGCAGTTCATGTTTCTATACAGCATTTGAATCCCTTAGTCCACATCTCCACCACTTTCCTACATCATAGTTACAGGCTTCTTAAATTTCCCTTCTGTCACACAGTTGCTCACAAAGCTTACCTCCCTACAACACAGACCATTCCCGCTTCTTTTAGGACAAGAATCCTCAGATCTTTCAGGAAGGTCAGCCAGAGCAGGATGAGACTCTGCGTTCTGCTTTCACATCCAGTAAGAGGCCATTTCTTCCTACACTGTAATGAAGAATGTGGTATCTTTGCTAATGGCAAGACCTGGGCTAGATCCTTCTTTTTCCTGTTCAGAAATATCTCTTTTAGGCTCTGTAGTCCACAAAGAGCAGGTGAATAAAGGCATCTATAAGGCATGAATGAAACATCTCAGAATATTAAAGTAATCTATGTCCATTAATCTAAGAAGCAAGCAGATCCGTTTTCATGTCTTGCTCTCTCAGCCAGGAATCTGTACAGTCCCCTGACTTGGGAGGGTTATAGGAAAAGTTTGTAAATGGAAGAAATACAAAGGAAAAAGCAAGAAAACTGCTGAATATAGAGAAACACACTTAAGGGTGGACCTACACTCTGGTTCAGCAGTTAGTTCATAAGACTTTAATATATAGCTCCTTTCAAACCTCAGCAGTCTTCACAATCTTCAATGTATTTATGATTCCACATCAGAGGAGTATTACAGAAACCTCCTTCTGGGTGGCCATAATGTTGATGATTGTTACAGGTTTGCATCTGGCAGGAAAAGTCGTATGTGCCTCGATGTGACCACGAAAATTGGTTCTGGACCAAGTTGCTCTGGGAGAGTCCAGGTATGAAGCTGGAATATGCTGAATGCTGTATTTCACCAAGCTACAAGAGTCAGTTATGCTTTCTCAAGGAGAAGTGTTGGTATAAATTCTGCCAACTCTTCTGGCTGTCTACCCTACTCAATTCCTTCTTTCTGGTATGAGTGGTGAGATCTCAGCCAGAGCTTAAACTCATCAAAGTGGTCTATCACTCATCATCCACATCCAAAATGACAGTGATGTAGGAACTGAAAGTCATCAGTGAATTGGATGCACGAAAGTCAATATTCCTTCCTAATCTTTGATGCAAGTATCTTCATACAAAAGCTAAGCCAAAAACAATGCAATATAAGTTAATTGGGGAATAAAATTTATATAGGTCCCAGTTAATCTCCTCTTCCGAAAGAAAGACTGGAGCTGTAGACCATTATCACAGGTACTTTCCTAAGACTTCCTTATGTTTACAGATAGTCAGAGTAATTCTGTGTGAGCTTCCAAACACAGGTGCAGTGCCACACACTATAATGGACAGGATAAACTAGTGCTTGGTAAGACCGTTCCACCATGGAGTGCATCAGGCACAGCATCACCAGCCGGGCAAGGGAGGGGATTGTCCTGCCCTGCTCTGCACTGGGGCAGCCTCACCTTGAGTCCTGGGTGCAGTTTTGGGTGCCACATTATTAAAAAGACATTAAACTATTAGAGAGCATCCAGAGAAGGGCCACAAGGATGGTGAAGGGTCTCGAGGTGAAGCTTTATCAGGGGGCAGCTGAGGTCACTTGGTCTGTTCAGCCTAGAGAAGAGGAGACTGAGGGGAGACCTCACTGCGATCTTCAACATCCTTACCAGGTGAAGGTCAAGCACTGATGTCTTCACTCTCATGACCTATGACAGGACCCAAGGGAATGGCATGAAGTTTTGTCAGAGGGAGGTCTAAATTAGATATTAGGAAAAGTTTTCTCACTCAGAGTGACTGAGCACTGGAACAGGCTCCCTGGGGAAGAGGTCACAGCATCAAGCCTGCCAGACTTCCAGAAGTGAATTGTTGGGGTGTTCTGTGCAGAGCCAGGAACTGAACTCAATGATCTTAATGGTTCCCTTCCAGCTTAGCATATTCTGTAATTCTTTGCTTATTCACTTTTAAATTTTCTACAGTGCAAAATTCCTTATGACTTCTGTGTATATATCTGTATCTGGTTGAGAGTGTAAGAAAGAAAAGGAGGAAAGTGAATTCCAAATAGAGCCTTTTTGCATGCAGCTACACAGAAGAACATTAAATTAAGATTATAGTCGGTATCTGTAATTTTGATGCTTCTTAGCATCTAATAGGCTGTCTTACAGCTAGCTTTCTTTATATGAAGGCAGGGGGGAGTGTTGTTTGCAATTTTTAAGGTTACTTGAAAAGCCAGCAAAATCCTCTCCTCAATTCCTCTATGTGGGATTCCACATTGACAGCATGGAGGGATCATTGGCAAGGATGAAATTTTTACCCCAAGAAAGTAAGACCAGGCAGTCACCTTCTGGGTGGGCCAGCTTTCTAAGGGACCATGAGATGCACGCTGAAAGTGAACTTCACAGATACCTTTTAGATGGAGATGGAGCAAGTCTCAGAAACTGGGTGTAATTTCAAGTCTTCATAGTCACAGATCATGTGGGCGAATTTACAAGGCTTTCCTTTCTTGTTTTTCCTTTCTCCCTTGACACATTCGTGACCTTTTTTGCTTTATTCCCTCTAATCCTTTCTTATCACAAAGCTCTCTTTCCTGTCTGCATGGGAAGTCCCATGCTCAAACATTATTCAACATAACACTAAACTTTCTGTTCCCATCCACAGTTTCCCCTATTTCTGCTTTTTTCTTCCAAATTTCATTAGTCTTCTTTTCTTCCCTTTACATGATCCCAGCTCCCCACCCAGCCTCTCCAAATGAGTTCTGTATCTAGTGAGTCTGCTTCCCACCCACCTTTTTCATCACCTGGGGTCCTTGTTTCAATCTTTCCTCCAACCAGTTCTCACTAAGTGCCATTCCTAATCCGCTCCTTAGGTTGCTCAGTCATTTCTTTCTAGGTCTCTCTTCATCCAGACTGGCTTCTCATCTGTTCTACTTTCTTTTGTAACTGCCTCTTCATTCCTACAGTGTCTAAAGGTGACCTTTGTCCTTGCACTCTTCCTTCTTTATGGCTTTTCAGGTGGCCAGCAGAAGTTTCTTCATCCCTGTCTTTGTTCTGTTCTGATCTTGTCTGTCTTACAAGTTTTTCTTATAGCCCATTCTTTCTTGCTGATTTTAGATTATGGTCTCCTTGTACAAAAAGTTTCTCCTTTTATTTTCTTTTTGACAAAACCCACCCGCTCCCATGCTTTTCTGGCTTAAGCTCTTGGTTCTCTCTGGACATATATCTGAGATCTTGGTCTTTTCTTGCCTGGACTGAAGAGAGATGGTTCCTTGCTCTCTGTTGACCTGGCAGTGTGTGGGCACAGGAGGCACCAGTCACAAGGCATCTTGCTGCAACTTTTAAAAGCATCTGCAAGGAAATCCTGAGTTGGTAAGAATGCAGCAGGCATAAATTACTCTGTGGAGATAATGCAGTTGGCCTGCAAAAGGTAGCACATGCTCAGGACAGACAGAAATTTTGGGGAATTTATTTGCCAAACTCTACCATATTACTAAAGAATAGGGTTTAAAACCCAGCCTAATATGGGCAAATGCTTATGTGTCTGGCACCAGGAGGCCTCCAGCCTGCCAACCTCCAAGTCAAAGCATGGAGCAGCTAGCATTTCCAAAAAAGAATTCTTACAACCAATTCATTAACATTGGCAAAACAATGTCTTTTTTCATAATCTTTTTTCTGGGAAATAGCATAACTATTTTTGCTGTAACTTTCCAAAAAAAATCTAAACATAGGCAGACACCCAGCATAAAAATTCACAAAGTTATTTATAACTAGAATAGGAATTTATAATTAAAAGCATTGAACAAATTTGCAGTATTAGGTAGCATAGTATCAATAACAACCTTTTTTATTACTGTAGCCCCAAAAATGCTGCTCAGGGACTCCAGCTCCACTGTGTAAAATGCGTGCAAACATGGAACAGTTCTGCAATATTCTGCAAGGTCTGCAGTATTGTGGTCCTAAAGAGTTTATTACTCAAATTTTAGACAACAGAACACAGACAGATCCAGAGACATGGGGAATGCAGAGAAACAGTAAGAAAATACTATTCAGTGTGACTGAAGACTATTCAGTGATGGTAAATCATTCTAAGGTACCAGCAGCCTATGCATTGTCCTACTTTTCACAGGTATTTGGAAAAATAAGAGCTTTTAAGGAAAGTGAGGCTTGATCAGAGCAGAATGAGGTCATTTTGCCAGTACTTACAGAGGCATGGGGTCAGGATACGAAAAAGCATGGAGGAATTTCAGTGGAAGTAATCAGTCATGCTGTGGATCTGTGGGCCGATGACATCCAGCAGTAAGAAAGGGCCAGTGAGTAGAGGTACAGTGGACTGGAAAACAAGCCAGAGTCAAGGATAGCACCCAAGGAGTCACCCTAATTATTGTGATTTCCACATGTGAGCATCCCTGTGACTAGAGGGCCCTATACAAGTTAAGTTATTTCCCTTCCCTTTCACCTTCTTGTGAGGGAACTGACTGCTTCACTCTTGAGTGCATTGGAAGGATCCTGAAGATCATATTTCTTTGTCCCTCAAGAAAGATTGGTTGGAGGTAAAATGAAGTCCATCTATAGCTCTAATAAAAGTGGGGGTTTGTGGGACAGAAGTGACCATATCAGCTTGACTCCGAAGCCTGAAACTCTCCACCACCCTAAGCGATGCTGTTCAGCGGGGCTGTCGCGGAGCCCGGGGCTCCGGGCGCTCAGCTCGGCCGCTCGGCTCGGCGGGGGCCGGGGCAGGGGCCCTGTTTCCCGGCAGGGACGCGGTGCTGGGCCCCGCTGCGAGCGGCCGCGGCCTCGGAGCAGCGGGAGCAGCCCGGACACCGCTGGCAGCGGCAGGGGAGCCGAGGGCAGCGCGGTGAGGATCCCGCGGGACGAGACGGGGGAACGCGGTGAGGATCCGGCAGGACGGGACCGAGCGGAGGGCGGTGAGGATCCGGCAGGACGGGACCGAGCGGAGGGCGGTGAGGATCCTGCGGGACGGGAGGGGGAAGCGCGGTGAGGATGCTGAGGGACGGGAGCGCGGGACGAGACCGAGGGGAGCGCCGTGAGGATCCTGAGGGACGGGACCGCGGCTGAGGCGGGAGCGCGCGGCGCGAGCGCCATCTGCTGGGCGGGGGTGGAGAGTGGGGGCCCTGCGCTGCCACCGCCCGGGAACGTGTGCCCGACCCCTCCTGCCACCCACCGCCCGGGAACGTGTGCCCGACCCCTCCTGCCACCGCCCGGGAACGTGTGCCCGACCCCTCCTGCCACCGCCCGGGAACGTGTGCCCGACCCCTCCTGCCACCGCCCGGGAACGTGTGCCCGACCCCTCCTGCCACCGCCCGGGAACGTGTGCCCGACCCCTCCTGCCACCGCCCGGGAACGTGTGCCCGACCCCTCCTGCCACCGCCCGGGAACGTGTGCCCGACCCCTCCTGCCACCGCCCTGTACCGTGTGCCCGACACCGCCCGCCGTCGCCTGTGGCAGCCCTGCCGCCAGCCGCCAGCACCCACCATGGCCTGCCATCGCCCCACGCCTCCCGCAGTGTGCGTGGGCAGCAGATTTACCCCACACCGTTGTGAGGGTGGCGGGCCGTGACCGGCATGCTCTGTGGGTGACAGGGCAGGCATCTCTGTCCCTGCGCAAAAAGCATGCCAATGGCACATTATCCACAGGGGCAGCGGCGGTGGAGATCTCACCTGGAGAATGATGCCAGCACAGCCATCTCCAGCATCCCAACTCGAGTCCCTGAGAGGTGCTGAGACAAGGAGGTGCTGCAGAAGGGAACCATGAACATTCGCTGCTGTGAGCCACCCTAATCCCCTCTGCCGGCGCCCTCAGGCTGAGCTCAGTGTCACCTTCACACCCACTGGTGTGCCAGAGGTTTGTGCTATAGCTCCTGGCTCTTGTTACCTCTTGCAAGTGGCTTTAAGTTGATTTCAGAGCTTTGCCTGCAAACCTGCACCATCTTGAGCTCCAATAATTTAGGACTAAGAAGCCCACAGTGAATGTTGCACTGAGCCTGCCCCTGCAGAAAGCATCCCCTGCTCTCTGATGGGTCTATCAGCTTTGGCAGGAAAATGAGTTCTTCCAAATGCCTCCTTTCTAGAAGCAGTGAGAGGGCTCATCTTCTCAAAACAGTCCTTCAGCAACCCTAAAACACATATCCAGCTGGGAACATGCATCCTACTGGCCCCACCAAGCTGTCTCTGGGGCATAAATTTTCCTTCCTGCAGTAATCAGTATCTGGGTCCCGAGTGGCAGGCCAAGGTGAGAGTGCATCCTTGGAGGGGATGGAGCAAAATGAGATGATCTCAGCCATTTGTTCACATTGGAAAACTGTTGGAGAAATATTAACATTCCATTGCCAGTGGCCTGGAGTGACCTGCTTTGCTGCAAATGCTTGTCTGGCTCACAGTTTCAGCTCCTCTCTACCCCACATTCATAAAGTTTCAGGGGAAAAAGATTCACATAATTTTCTCATGGATTTTGCCATTATTTTCATGCTGAGTTCTCTGAGAAAAAGGTGCCCTTCAAAATGGATCAAGAGGTGAAGAATCCATAACTTCCCTTGGCAATTTGAACCAAGGACTAACTGCCCTCTCCGTTAAATTTTAATTACTTATTTCTAATTTGCATTTTTCTGGCTTTATCTGCAGTTCTGCCTTTTCCCCCCTCCCCCTTCTATTTTTACTAGTTGGTAGAAACTCCCATATTTTCTCACTTGTTTGTTTTTTGTTTTTTGAGGTTTTTTTTAGCTAAACTGGCTAAGCCTATTACATTTATCACTGTAAGTAATAACTCTAGGGCTTTGGCAATTTTTATTCTTTCTAGTTATCTCCTCCAATTCTTCGGTATCCGCTCTGAAATGCGAAGTGTTGATTTGTACAAGTACACTCCTGTTTCAGTCCAACCGGGAAGACCATGGACAGAGGAAAATCCCAAGACCCATGGCTCCTGTGTTGACATATCTAGACACATCTATGACTGTATTGGGTCTTTTATTAAGGATTCACGCTGAAAGCTTATAATTCTCTCTTCTGCTTTCCAGCACTCTTGCTGGTTTTTCTGCAACCATTGCCTAGATTTTTTTCTTCGTGACACACTACTTTCACTTGATTTTAATAAAAGTCAATTGATTTGAAAAGGCATGGCTTAAGAAATAATTTTTTTTTTGTTCTATAAACATTACTTTTTACCACAAGACAGACCCCATTTGATGGTAATTCACAGTGACAGCTACTTTATGAGCTTTGTGGTGGTAATACGTGGAGTCGATATGTGCACATTTCAGGTAGACGTGAGCATATTTTCTGTCCTCATTGTCAGAGGCTGAGGGCTGAGGCACAGCAGTGGTCTAACAATTTATGGCATTAGGGGTTTTGATGAGTAGCTGTGTGCATGCCCTTATCCCATAACAAACATGAGATAAAGCATTTCAACTTAAGGCATGCACATCACTTTGTACTTCTAAACCACTGGGAATTCATCTAGCAGTTCCTTAATCCGTGAGAAGTCACCTATTTATCTGAGTCCTGAGTTAGGGATGTGCTCTCAGAAGTTCTTCCATTAGCACATCTCCAGGACTGTATTTTCTCTAAAATAACCAAATAGCACAGTAGTTATTAAAAGAAATATCGAGAAAATGTATTTTAAAAGAGATTAAAAGAAGACTTGAAAAACATCCACATCTGCATTCCAAAAGAAGTTAATTGCTTCATCTGTCTCCTTGGACTTTTTGTTGGTCAGATTTACCCATAATTTCTGTTATCTCCGCAGAGGCAATATCTGTGTTGTGGTCAGGGATCTCCCTCTTCAGATCTGTGCTATCCACAAAGGTTGCTTCTGCTTTTCCTGCCAGTTTTCTCCAATTATTTACACATAACATTTGTGAAAAGTTTAACTATTTTCAAGAGGGGTATATAAAACTGCCTTATGCCAGCAGAGGAGATTCACTTTATTGGAATAATGGTGCACACTCCTGGGATTTGCACTCTTTTTACTAGGTTGATTCCAGACTAAATTAAAACTGCACCAAAGAAGAAGAAGAAGAAAAAAAAGCTGGGAAGTGCTAAAATATCCCACTGAGATTTTAAAGATACTTACCAATGATTAACTGCTTTCTTAAAACCACTTAACTGCTCACTTCTGAAACCTTACCCTTCAGATCCTTCTCAATACAGAAGACAAGTACCCAAACCTCCACTTGCAACCCTCTCTTTTTGTTAATGTTCCTTCAAGCACGTTTAGGAAAATATATGAATGGTGGTTTCAGACCATTTGTAATGATCTTGCTCTTCATCAGAGTCCCCAGATGCATCCTTCCACCATACTTTGAGGCAAAAGTGTGTTGCAAATCACTTGTAAATAAAACAAGACAGCAGAGGTGAAACTGAGAGCTTAAGGCAAAGGATAGATGCTGGTGCTCACCTTGGTGGGACATTCCTTCCCAATACTAGAAATTAAAGCTGGCACGTTAAAGCTTGCCTTTTTCTGTTTTCCTCTGCTCTTTGCTTTCTTTTGTTTTAAATAACAAAGTAGGCATTAAAAGTAGCTACAGCTAACGCAGAAAAGGGTTAGGGTTGGCAGAGTATGAACAGTTACTAAGGGCTTGCTCTCAGTTTGCTCCTTTCCAGCTTCAGTAATGCAGTTTAAAGTGCCTACACTCTGAATCCTATCAGTCATATCCCTACCTTCAGTGGACCTGCATGCCTAGAAATATGAAAGTAGGAAACCTTTCAAACGGATGTAAAAAAATTGAAACCAAAAGGTTATTTTCTTTCAAAACATGTCCTCCTGAAATCTTATACAGAAGGCATTGTCCAAATGATAAGCACAGTGAATTGACCTAGACTTTGTCCTTGGAGAGAACCAGATCAATTATTTCTTGTTAAGAATAGAATGGTTTCTTACATTTGTCCAGCTGCTTGGTGATTTTGTCGACTTTGCTACGTTCAGCCCAAGGCTATGGGCATAGGTCAGTGTAGGGGCCGCAATGCACTGCTTGATTCTGTTGAGTGCACTCTGACCTCCTAACTAGGTACAAGGAGACTCTCTACTGCTACTTATAAGGACAGTTTTGAAGATAAAATCCTACTGTACTTAGGAAAGTTAAAAAAACTGCGGCTAATCTCTGTGAAACTGTGTCTCCTCAACATTGGTGCAATCAACTAATTCAGATTTCTTCATTGCTGAGAACATTTTAATATTGTCCTGTGAGGAGAAGGCTATTTCTGCTTTACGTCCTGGTTGTACTTTTCCTCAAGAAATATTTTATCTGTCTCTTCCTTCTCTTCCCCTTTCTTGCCTTTTGTGTGTGTGTTGAGGTAGTCTACCAAGCTTATTGTGAAAGGCTGTGAACAGTAGTGTTCAAGAAACCTTCCTAATTGTATTAATCCTGGTGCCCAGGACTCCCTGTGTGCACATAGCACATACGTAGACCCAAAGAGTTTAGTCTAAATGGAATGCATTCCATCTTTCAATGCTTTTTGATAAAAAAGACCACAGGCTATTGTGAACCATGCCTGGAGCTGGCAGGGGTGGCTTTGGGTGGTAACTCCTCCCAGGGCAAGGAGTGATCTGGGAGGAAGAAGCCATCCTGATGCAGAATGCTCTGCATTTTTGACTACTTGGAAGCATTAAGCAACCTGACAGCTTGTCCATAATTAAAGGATTTACTAAGATAGCTCTGTGATAGAGTGACTGCAATGCTGAGATGCAGAAGCTTTTTTTCTTTCTGCTATCACTTATATTAATTCCCAGAGGAAAATCAGTTGTGCTAATTAGGACTTGTAAGTCTAAATGTCAATATGTAACTGCAAGGTACAGAGGAAAAAGCTCTTCAAGAATGATTTCTTTCCTGTACCGAAGAACACGCAGCAAAACATTTACGTAAAATGTTAGTCCAAAGCCAGTGGAAAGGCAGGAAACAACCATTTAAAAAGTATATTTGGTAACATTTATCTGTTGCAGAATGAATTTTGGACATTGCCTCTTCTTGAATAAACACTTGTTATTTATTCATTTCAAAATATCCTGCAGTACATCTGAGTCTGTGTTGTTCTTATCAATAGAGATGTGAAAGCAAAAGAAGAAGGTAAAAGACATTTTGACTAATTCTAGTGCTAAAGGTTAGACATTCAAGAAAACAGATATTTGCTTTTTTTTTTATCTCCCTGGACTCTTACCTTTCCATGCAACTGAGATATGAAATAACTTACTTAAGAATAGTAAGATAAAAATAACTTCTAGTAAACTGCATTTTCATTAAGTGGTTGGTCAGATATTGATGTTTAAACAACTGTAGAAAGAAAATCAATAATGAATGAAGCAGTTTAGAGGAAAGTCTTTAAAAATAGTATTTCTTTTTATGTCCATAGTGAAGGGAAAAAAAATCAGTGATATTATTATCTGCCCAAAATAGCCAACCTATAGCTAATTTCTTTCGTTTGATTAAATATGATCTTGAACAAGTTATTTTTACTTTATTTGATATGACGTAGCTTTAAATGTGTATTTATAGAGTGTGACAGCCAAGCATTGGAGGCACTGATTAAAACCAGCAGCAACTAAGGCCCAGGAAACAGGGTGAACTATGAAGACCCTCCCAAAGCTGTGCAGCACAATATTGTCCCAAAGACCTGAAAAATAACTGAGAGAAAAATAACTGAGAGAAAATAACTGAGACCTGCAGATTATTTGCAACAGTTTAATGTAAAGATGCATGCAGCTAGAACAAATGTTCCTTTAGTGTTATGAAAATTGGGATATAAATTTCTTGAAATATGCCTGACATCCATGAATCTGTTCCTCATGCCCACCCTTCACTGCCCACTGAATCCAGGCTCTCACCTGTGTTGGTTTTAGGTATCAATTTTCTCCAGCCAAGCATACAAAACCTGCTGACTCCAGTTTGGATAAGATTTAATTCAAGATGGATTAACACAAGGAAGAACCTAGTAATATAGTTATAGAGACCAGGAAAATCCTAGTGTGTCTCAAGAGATAACACACTAGGACACTCAAGAAATGTAAAGCCAGACAGGTTATAGTAATATATGTTGTACTTTGTTGTCCATCCTAATCTGGGTTAACCTAGATTCTCAAAACTAGGTATCTGTCATACAAGCAAGAGCTCACTCTCATCTTCTGCCTGAAAACGATGCATTGTGAAACAGTACAAGAAAGGACTATGTTAGGGGATTTGATTCTCAAGAAAAATACAGATTTGAAGCCTATATATATTTGTAGCTGTGACCTAACAAATCTATAACTTGCCAGATAGAGGTTTGTAACAAGAATTTGGGCCCTAGCAGAGTGGTAACTTCCAGTTGAAACGGTTTAGTAACAAATGTTTTCTTGGCAAAATCAAAGCATTTTATGGTAAAAATAACAACTTCATTAAAACTAGAATTGTTTTTCTATTGAGTAAAAATGAAAATTAAATATTTGGTTTCAGTTTTGCTGGGATAAAATTGTTTTGTTAACCAACAGCATGTTCCAGCATCCATGCCCAGGACCCACAGCTGTTGACATGCAGGCAGCAATTCTGGTCATGGATGCCAGAACTCTGTCCCAGAGCAGAAGGGAGGTGTTTAATTCCACAGAGGAAGCATAGTGTTGGACATGATGTACTCGTTGTTCTTGTTGTCTAGCTTGTGGTCTCTCCACCTCCTTCCTCCTCTATCCCATGCTGTCAATCCTATTCTGGGATTTTGGGCTCTTCCCAGCCCAAGTGCCCAAGCAACACCCTTGGGTTTCTGAATTCCTCCCAGTGAATGGGGCTTTCCTTGCCAGTTTGCATCCAAATCTCCTGATCTTTCCATCCTGTTTACTTACCCCAGGTTTTAACCTAACATTTTTTCTCTTGCTCAATTTCCTGCTTGCACTTCTCCTCTTTCCTTGGCTGCTCTATTCAGTGCCTTCTGGGCATAGTTATTTCCTCGTTCTGTTGACTAATCCTGCAGCCATCTTTGTGCCATTGGAGAGCTTCATCCCTCGTATGCACATGCCTTCTGCCAGGTCATCACTATACAATGGAGGCAGACTAGCCAGCAATACTAATCTCAAGTAACTGAAGCTGGTATTCAGTCTGTCAGAACTTACAGGACAGAAGACTTTTAAAGAGAGAGCTGACAGAAGGAAAAAGAGAAAGACTGGAGAACAAAATATCTCTTGAAAATACAGAGGAGAAAAAGATGGAAAAACAGTAGCGAGAGAATAATCAGTTTCAAACTGACTTTGAAACCATGGCATGAAACTCTAAAGGGAAAAAAAGAAATACAGGTTTAACCTTCCAACTTCCAAAATTATAAGATACTTTCTACTGTGGGGCCAGTTGGTCTTTAGGATATACATCCCTTTAATCCCTTGAGAGTTCCCATCTTAGGAAGACATTAGAGATTTCTGAAGGTCTTTCTGGGCTCACATAAACTCACTGTTGCCAAAATAATATCTCATATACACAACTACTGTCAGCACAAGAATTTTCAGAATGCAGCAAATGTGTAAAATTTAATCTAGTTTAACCCTCTGCACTGAGGCTGACCTAATTCCAATGGCTATGCATTTGTGGTGGGTTAAAATGCACACACAGCTGCTGTGACAAGGATGACATGGAGTACATCACCCCATGATATAACATTTCCATGAATGCACTGGTTGTATTTCAGAGAGTCTGCAGGCACCTTGTCCAGGCCTAGGTTCAATGGGAATTTTTTCCTTGATGTGTTTCGTCCTCAGGATCAGTCCTGCAATGACAAAAGAGGCCACTTTCTGTCTAATTATCCCCTTGCAAAAATACTTAATATCTCCTTATTGCAAATGTGAAATCACTGGGACGGGAGACTGCTTCCAGTGCTAAGGTGATTGATATCACTAAATGACTTCTGCACACTTGTGCTCTGCAAGCACTGTGCTGTCGATATAAGTCAATAACAGACTTATCGCAAAATAAATAAATGATACGTGCCTGTGGTAAGCTGCAGCTCCAGTCTAAGTAGAGCAAGTAATTCCAGAGGAAAACAATTTCTCCTTCAGATGGTTTTTAAGAGCATGAAGGATAAGTCAACTCTGGCACTGCTGATTTAGCAGAAATCTGGTTGGCCTCAGTAGAGGAGAAATATTATCCCTCCTGTCTCTAGGTTGGTGGTAGAATTTTAACAAGGAGTTCCTAAGAGACCCCTCAAAGCACATCACTGCATGTAATTCATTAGCTCAGCTGCACCTGAGGTCTTGGATTTTTTAGACAGGGTGTGCTTCTGCAAAGTGGCTATGAAAAATAGAGACCAGGCTCAAGCGCAAATCTCCAGAGGAAGTCCAGATGGCTATTGTAAAAACGCAATCAAAAAAGGCCTCTGGCCTTGATGATTTGTAGACTGATTTTAATAAGAATTATCAGAGCATTTTCTCTCCCAAACCGTGAGAGGATTTTTCAGTACTAAAATAACAATCTGTCACTCAATTAAAATTTGTTTATGCCACAAACCACAGGGAGCTCAGATGGTGAAGGATAGAAAGTGTCACTGACAACCCAATTTGCCAGCTTTATCTTTTGGTTCAGTTTATTCTCTTATGTTTTCTCTAACATCTTTTAAAATATGTGACTAAATATTAAAACAGTTGTGGGAAGGTTAGAGGAAGAATAAATTTAACTAGATTTGAGGAAGTCAGGGCCTGAGCAATTATCACTTCAGTCATGGTTGGCCAAAGATCCAGTTTCAAAAATCTTAGCAGGTGCAAAGTGATGCTACACAGGGAGGTGGTACAATATCTTTGTTGCAATATTACAGTGTCTGAACACTTCCTAATGAACACAGAGGTAAAATCTGGAGGATATCAAGTAACAAGTGTTGGCATATCTTTTGAGAAAAGGTTGCTCAAGACATTATTTTCTAGCATTTGTTCACACTGTGGCCAGCAAAGAACACTCTTAACCAAAACAAAAGGATTAAAAATTGATGTCTTATCTTTCACAATGTATAATTAAACTGTGACACTCATTTTTACAAAATATTGAGGTCAAGAGTTTAGCAGCATTAAAAGAAAGATTATATCTTATAAGGACAATACTAAACCAAATGGTGTGGAAAAAAAAATCAGGTAATACACAACTTCTCTGTTGCAGGCACAGACATCTCCTAATTAATAAGAAGACAAATTTTCCTCTTGGTAGGTTATGATGTAAGTGTTCACCACTGAGATTCCTGATGCCCTCTCCCTCTGCCAAGAATGAACTCCCTGAGATAAGGACCACGCCAGCAAACCACCAGTGCATGCCCAGGTCCCCAGGTACTTGAAAAGACTTCACCCAAAGAAGGGCCCATCAAAATCACTGTGACTTTAAGAAAAGAACAGTCTCAAGCATGACCAGGAAATTACCTCCAGTTCTTGTATGGCCTGTTTTGTCTGAAAGATTGACATTTCATTCTAAAAAGGGCCAAACTAGATGGGTAACCACTGGTAGGGGACAGAATAAACAGTGCAAGGGATCTTGCCTGCATAAGGGGGCTAGCACAGAAAGAGTGACAGAGTTCTCAGGTCTCTGAAGTGTTAATTCACACACACACACACACACACACACACAGAGACACACACAGAGACAAATTGCTCTTTAGCTTCTTCCGCTGTCACCCGCAAGAAATTTGAGGTCATCAGAAAAGGCAATGTTCTGCTCCAGATTGTCATAAAACATTCTTTCTATGGGAATAAAAATTAAAGCAATTATCTGTGAAATTTTATACACAGAAAGCATTGTGCAAAGGTGGACTCTAACAAAGAATGGCAGAGGGAGAACAGTCACAATACATAAAATTATGCTTTTGTTAAAAACATCTTCTTCTGAAAACCAAAATAGCTGACCAAAACATAATTTACTCAGGCATAAAAAAAATGAAACAATTTTTAGGATGGAAAATTCTAGTGAAATATTACCTTTAGCTCTGTGCACAGTTATGCTCCCAGGTAGGGGGACTAGTAATGAAGACTACGAACAAAAGAACACGCGGAGCAGGAGGCATTGAGACAGTCTATGAAACTTGGTCTCATTTGTAGTTGTTGATCCATTGACTTCTCACATGAATACAACTCCTCCCTGATGCCCAGGATCCTATCACGCCTCTAATTTACTTGGACTCCAGTTTCACATTTCCCCTATGATAACAGCATTATAATAAATCCCAGGGATTGCAGTTTTAGCATGAGGCTCACTGTGGAGCTGCCTGGGAGATGAAATTGTGACAAGTAGCACAGGAAGCTTCATTGAAAGATGAGACACTCCACGTGAGAATAAAAGCAAGGCCAGCAGCTACAGCTCTGAGGAGGGCATTCAATGGGCCACAGCTCATTATATTTGAGGGTGTTAAATTTGTTGCCAAGTGGGTTAAGAGAGAAATTCCCCTCCCCTATTTAGCATGGCAGAGGTGGAAGAATGAAGCAGCTGCCTACAGAAAATGGTGCTTTTCTCGGAAGCCTTCAGCACTGTCCATGAGAAAGGTGGGGGCAGGGAGTGTGGGTTTGCTGCAGTGTCCAGTGCCAACTGGTGCCAAGTCCAGAGACATCTGTCTCTTCAGGATGAGCAGGTTTTGGGTCACATCCACCACCTCTATGCAGCTATCTCAGATGCTTCACTGAAGACCCCTGAACCCTGATGTTCCGGCACCCAGACTGAGCCCTGAGCTCCATTGACACAAACAGGAGCTCAGACACCTAAATTTAGATGCAAATGTCATTGTCTAGAGATACAGCTGGATCCTGTAATGTGTTATCTGTGGCTGAGTGTTAACTGCTCTGTGATTAAAGGATATATGACGGTAACATAGTAAGTCCTTGCAAACCAGAGTGCAGGATCTCAAATGTCCTCACATTTTGGTGAAGAGGAACTGTAAATATTGGGTCTGTAAATGAGGTTCTGGAAAAAGAAATGACACTGCTGCTAAATATATCCTTTGAATCTTATCCTGTGAATCTCAGAAGACCTAAGTTGGCAGTGTTTTCTCAGCCAGAATTTCCTGTGCTGTTCATGGGATGGTGGACTGTGGCTGCGAGTACCACAGTGGGCAGAGTGAGAAGGAGAGGTGAGCTCTTCCCACAGGCATGGAGCAAACCCATGAGCATGACACTCCATCCATGCAATGGTCCGGGCCTCCGTGCCCGCTTTGGTCAATGGGAGTCTGCTCACACCTTCCCATGCTGCAGAGCCAAATTTTTTCTGCATCCTCTTCACCATTTACTGGAGCACAAGGAATTGGATTACGTTAGCCTCTGTGCTCATACAAGGGAGGAGGAAAGACTCTCGCTTCCTTCTTTCTGGCTGCACAGGTCCAATGACATTCTTGCCCTGGGGTACTGTCCTGGCTTGAGTAAACCCTGAATAAGCACAGATAGATCTGACTCGAACTACTACTACTTAAAACAATTTTTTAAAAAAGGTTAATAAGCAGTTTGAAAATCTCATATCAAAGACATAAGGCTATACATGTGGAATAATGCAGAATGCTTCATTTTCAGATGGATTTGCTCCATTCTATTTAAATTCTGTGACCTTCAGGGAATCGAGCTAGTTCTAGCTTTTAGTTTACAGATTTTGTGTTTGGTATTCAAGGTTAACTTCTTGCTTGATTAGACACAGGCAAATGCTTGCAGCTACAGTACCACAGTGGAAATGTAGCCCTATACTGTATTTAGTCAGAAATGTCAAGAACCTAGTAGTTATCTACAAAGAACTCATTTTGTCTTCCATTAGCAGCATTAAAGTAAATTTGGTACTGTTTTGTTTTCATGTTGCAAAACATAAAAATGTCATAAGGTGGAACATGAGATGATTTGAAGATGATTATCCTTATTTACACAGGGAGTACCATTCTGTTGTTAATTCATTATCACTATCATCACACAGAAACAGCAAATGAAAGTTCAAGCAATTTGGAAAAATATTTGCCTGCTAAAGGAGCCATGCAAACCATGCTGGTAACACTGTAAATGGATGCTAAAAATTACAGGTTGAACAAAGTAAAATTCATATTATGTGGTACACAAGAACAAAAGAAAATAAACCAAATACACAGGAGCAAGATAGATTCAGAAAAAACAGCAGTGTTGTGTTTGCCCCGATTCCTTGCTTAAGATGCACCGGTGCTGGCAGAGGCTGGTCTGTGCAGACAGCTGCCTGTACCAGTGTCTGCACGTGGTCTTTTAATACCTCTGAGTCCTTCCAGCCTGTAGGGACATGGTGCATGTCCTTTGGCCACCTAATAGCTGCTGTGGTTTGGGAGACACCTTTTCCAAATGGGGTGTCAGACACAAGTCTGCACCTCCTAAGATTATGAGGTGCTCCAGCTGAGACCTGCTGTACATGAAGCTGGCTGCTCCCAGGGCTGCCAAAGCTGAAGGCATCCTCAGGTCCATCTTAAGAAAGTATATATTCAAGACTGTTTGCAGGCTGCTTCAGATCTCATTTGCCTTGGTAGCAGACTGTGACAGCGCTCTCTCTTCTAGCAGTGGGCCAATGCTGTGTCTGCTGATGGGCAGTGACATGAAACCAGGCCAGAAGAGACAGGTGAAGGTGTCAGGCCAGGCACTGAGTGCCACCCATGGGCAGGCAGGGCAGCCCCTGAAGAGGCTCTAGTATTGCCCTGGGAGGTATCATTAGCTCACCCCAGAGACATTTCCCAAGGCCTTGCCTATGAATTGGCATGTAGTCATGGTCAGCATTTCCAGGGAAATATCACTGTTACACAGATGTTTTGTGCTCTCAGCTCCAGTGTGAGCATCAGCTTCAAGTCAGACCTTTGCCTTAAAATGTTTGATTTACAAATATTAATGACTTTATATTTGAGTGAAGAGAGACAAATTTAGTTTGCAAAGTAAACACCTTTGAAATGACCTTGGTTAATACACGGCTGTTACGCATCATTTTGAAATGAGCTTGACAAGAGAATACACATTGGCTGCTTCTTTCGATGCACAGTTCAAGTGCAGACTTGAGAGCTTGTTGACTGGGAGCATTCAGATATGGATTAGGGAAAGAATGTTTTCACACATGGCTTCCTCCTCCACCTTTTCTTTACTACCTTTAATATGATTTCCAGATATTTCCCCAGGACATTGGCAATAGGAGTTGCTACATGGTGAAGAAACTCTCTTTAGGGTCTTTACAAGTCATTCTAGACATATATTCAAAAGATTTTTTTTGATGCTACAGGAACACAACTCTTTTTCTTCACTTATTAAGTCAGGATTCCACCAGCTTTTTTTATTTTTGGGAGTTGCCAGTACAAACTAGAATAAAGAAATATAATTTAACGGCCTGAATATATGCCTTGATACTTGAAGAGATTTGATCTTTCAGCATTTCTACTAAGGTATACAGTGTGCTAAAATTTCAGCAAGATAGATAAAGAGTACTCTTTGTAGAGGAAGGTTCTAAAATTGTCATCAGAATTACAACAGCCCTCATGGGTATCTATGTGGAAATAAAAGGGATCTTCACACTCACTTCTTTTTTGAGGAAGATAAGGAAAGCATCATCTAGAACTCTGCTGGGGCATGGCTGTCCAGAAAATATCTGTAGCTCAAAATTGTCTGCAAGCATCAGGGGGACCAAATAATACGCTTTTGATACTAGGTCTGAGACTGTCCTGTGCCCACTGGAGGTGGTCAGCAGTGGGGTTGGGTAGGCTGTAGGCTCTGAGACGTGAAGTGCATGGCTCTCCTAAGACTTGTTCTGCCACTGTTTGTGGACACACCTGGTGTAACTGTTCCCTTCTCCTTGTTCTACTTTGTCTAACAATGCCCTTCCCACCTCTAAAGATATGAGTACCTCTCAACCGTAGTGATTAAGGGATTTCTCCCCATTTTGGGGACTGAAGGTCTGCTAGATCAGACCCATCCTTTCAAGAGCCCAAAAAGCAGAGGCTGCTTCAGAGCAGGCTGTAGTGCAAACATAACTTGGTTATGTTGTACCCTGGAAAAAGTTAAGCACAGGTGACTTAGTGTTGCTTCTGGGCTACTGTAACCAGCACTGTTCTCCTCACAATGCCCAGGAAAGGTGCAACCTGCCGGTATCATATCATATCATATCATATCATATCATATCATATCATATATCACATCACTGTGCTGGTCCTGATGGTGGGGTCAGTCTGTGCTCTGCTGACGGCTGGCAGCATGAACAGGACCCTGACTCGGAGGGAGTGTTTGGACAAATTCCTGTGGGGTTGGCTGGACCTCATGGCAGTACATTTTCTGAGCAAAACATACAGTCCTGCTGATGCATTGCAGCAGGAATAAGTCATCTAGAGCACTATGAAGATCCAGAGAAAGAAATACACCAAAACCCCCTGTGATGTGGAGGCTCCTCCCACTGGGCCATATTTATCATTTCCTGTGGAAGCACCATCTCCCCATCACGGAGGGTTGGCTTCTCCTCTGGGCAGCTGTCACACAAAAAGAACAGTCACCTTCCTCCTGCCTGCCCATGACTCCCTGCTGAAAGCACTATCATATGCAGTAGTTTGCAAACAAATAAATCAAATCATTCTTTCATTGTAATTTGTGACAATTGTGTTGAACATGACAGTACTGCAGGTAGAGCAACCAGCAGCTTCCTTTCTTAGAGTTGTCTTAAATGATGGATAGGTGTTTTTAACAGCATCAGCAGAATCTACACAAGCTCATGCCACCATTCAAAACTGAGGGACGCTCAATATATGAACATGTGTGTTGGTGATCTTTAAGAAGAAATATCTGAAGTAAAGGGAGGACTAGGAGTAAAAAAGCTCAAAGTGATACAGTATAAATTAGGAAGTCCAGGTGCAGAATCAGGGTTAAATGCTTGGGTTTCTGAAAAGCCTAAAGAAGGAGCAAGATTTGGGGCTAAAAGCTGGCAAAAAAAGGAGCACAAGAAAACACGCTATGCTGTGTCATTTAATACTTTTGGGAAAAGAACCAGGGTTCTAATATCAACAGATAAAATTTGCCAGTGAGAATATTTCATGGCATTGCCAAATGCATGGACCAAAACTTTTTGGAGCATTGGCTTATGGTTGGTGGCCCATCATGCGCATTTTCTCGATGGCCCAATCTACTAATTTTGTGCCTGGAAGCTCAACTGCATCTTGTTTAAAACATGACATGCAACTCTTAAATCTGAGTGATTACTTGCTGATTCATATAAATATTAATACGAATACGGAGGTGAGGGCTTTCCTTTTTCCCACAGAAGACTGCAAAATAAATCATAGATGCTAATGTTGATGTCTTGGAAATGAAAGCTAAAGTAAACTGTCAATGAGACTTACGTAAATGGCTCCAGTAATTTTGTTTTGAAGAGAACTCAAACTCGTAGCATCTGCCAGCTGGCATGTTCAAAGTCTGTAAATATTAAAAGTTTTCTTTGGCAAGAATACCAAAATATTACTGGTATCTCTGGCATGTAATTCAAATAAAAATGAAGTCAATTGTAAATGTTAACAAACCTTAAATAGTCCTGATATCTACTAAATTGAGAGCTTCATTATGCCAGGCTGACAAGACCTTAAGTAGTGCTTGAAAAATAAGGACCGTGTTGGGTGATTCCTGGTAGGTGCATGAAGTGTTTAATGAGGCACGTTTTCTTAGACACCTTGGTACCTTTCCTTTGATGTGGCTGACTCTGTGGTGATAACCCCCTCCCCTCTGGCTCCTTCAGCAGCAAGCCCCAGGCTGGACTGCTGCATAGCCTAGTTAGATTTTCCTCTGTCTGGTCCTTGATGTTTGAGACATCCTGAACCTTTTGCATAAGACTAAAAAGCACATGTGCCCTTTGGAGAAGGTCAACCCAACAGCACATGTGCTGAGTGCTGATGCTGTGGATGCACTGAGGATTTCTGGATGTGCAGTGGCCCTTGATGGACATGTCCAACCTGTTGTGTGAGCACTTTGTGCAACTGTTTAATGCACAGGTAGAGGCTCAGACACTCAGGTAGGAATTTCCACACAGTTGGAAATCCTGTAGAAATAAATCAGTTACCAAATTATGTGCGGAGAAGATTTGAGCAAGATGATTCTGGGAGAGGCTGACTACCCAGCAGCCTTATCTGTTCCTGATTCTTGCAAAACATGTCTCTCGCAGCCAGGTAAGTGTGTCCTGCTTGTTACCTTTCCTTGTATTGATTATTTCTGGTATGTTTGCAAAGATGGCAGTTTGCCCACTAATGCAGCGGTCATTTCTCTAGCCTGAAGTTAAGAACAAGCTGCAAAACACTGCTTAGTGGTTGCTTCCCAAAGATCCCAGGCAGTGGGAAGGAAAAACACAAAAGCTGGTGGCTGCTGGCAGCATGGGCTGTGATGTGTATTTCCTCACCAGCCCAAATCTGTCTGAACTGCATGAACAAGGGTTTAAGTCCATGTTAAGGCACTCTGTGTTTCCAGGTTCCTCATCCTTCTCCTCCCCTCAGCCCTCCAGAAGGGTAATAGGGAGAAAACTTGTGGGTTGAGATAAAGACAGTTCCATTTGATAAAGCCAAAGCCATGTGCACAAGCAAAGCAAAACAAGGAAGTGATTCACCACTTCCCATGGACAAACAGGTGTTCAACCATCCTCAGGAAAGCAGGGCTCCATCATGTGTAACGGTGACTTGGGAAGACAAAAACCACCACACCAAACGTCTTCCCCATCCTTATTCTTCCCCCAGCCTTAAATGCTGAGCAGGATGCCATGTGATTTGGAATGTCCCTTGGGTCAGTTGGGATCAGCTGTCTCAGCTGTGTCCCCTCCCAACTCCATCTTCACTGGCACGGTGGGGTGAGAGGCAGAAAAGGCCTTATGCTGTGTAAGCCCTGCTTGGCAGTAACAAAAACATCCCTGAATTATCAACTGTTTTCAGCACAAATCCAAAGCATAGCCTCATACCAGCTACTATGAAGAAAATCAACTCTAGCCCTGCCAAAACCAGCACAGTCTGGAACTGAGAACCAACAAACTAATAAAAGCGTGGAGATGCCCCTTTGTTAGTACGCGCAGTGGCTGTGGCACTGTGGCTCATTGCATATGCTCCAACACAGGAGCAGCTACATCTGTGCAGCAACCTGGCAAACCCCAGCAGAGCTCTCCATGGCACAGCACTTAGCCTGGGAAGACCAAGACCTGCAGGATCTGTAATTTACTTTTTACAGCTCTGTGGTATGGAATGTTGAGTCTAGCAGAAATTACAATTTTGTATTGTTGAAAAATCAAAAAAGTAATGCCCATGAAGCAGAAGGAATACATTGTCAGGCACAATTATTTTTGGATAAAAAGCAATAAGTGTTGGTGTAAGAAGTAGACTTTCATTTCTCCTGTCTTTTCAAGCATCAACTTGGCAAAGGGTTAGGTATACATAATGCAATATTCCATGGCTATGTTGAAGGACAACCTGTGCAGTACAGTGTCATATTTTTCAAGGCTATCTAATGAAAGAGGCCAAAAGTGTGTCTAGATTATTTTCCTGCAAGTCAGTAATGTGGAAGTTAATAAAATATTTATGTTACATAACAGGAACCCTCTGGTTATGCTTTATTTTTGGAAATGCTAAAGAAAAGCCAGGGTTTCTCTGAAATGAGCATTTATTAACCTAATGGGAAATGCATTGTAGGTTTAGCAGAAGACATGAAAAAAAGCAGCAGGCTGAGGTATCAAGTGGAGTGCTCTGGAGTCCTGTTGCATTGTACTTGCTGCAAGCCCCTGTCACATGGAGGATTATGTGCTTATCACATTTGCCAGGAGGGCAGTTTTTCTCTGTCTCCCCACACAAACGTGTGTCTCGTCTATGCTTCTAAGGCTTTTAACTGAGATGGAGTGTGTTTCTACCCTGAATTACCAGTGAGTACTTAATACCCTTCCAGGGGGCAATACAAGAGAGGAAAACAGAGCTCTGAGCATACTGGTGATGCCCACACTTTCCAAACAGGGTTGGAGGCTGGTTTTGCTTAACTATTGTAAATGAGGAGGTGCAGGATCACCTGCTGCTGGTGTTATTGAAGTGCTTGTCTCTCCCATTGTTAGCCTCTGAGTGCCAAATAGGTTTTGAAATCTTCTCTGATAACACCACATCATCACTGGCATACTTGGCCTTTTCCAAAATGATGCAAAAATACCACAAAAAGATAAATACTATGTTCCTGACATACCGCCTGGATATTTCATTGCCTCTTTGCTACGTACCAATGTTATACTGCACTATGCCATTACCTACCTCCTGACAGGGTATTATCCTAGGTAAGGGTTCAGGCATCTTGCTGATAAATTTGGTAAATGAACACATGCAGAAAAAAAAAAAAAAAAGGAAGGACCACTTAGTGGAGAAAACGTTGGTAGAGTCCCTGAACCTCAAAATTACAACTCTGTTGGTGATCAGGTCAGGGAGAATGGACTCACACACACAGGCCTGTGTCATGTTACTGGTCTTATTCAATTAACAGTACTGAAATCAAAATAGCCTAATTATTGGTTACAAAAAGGCTATGCAAGACTCAGTGTTTTTTAGCACCGGCAGGATATTTTTTTCACCCCACTTTAGCAGCTGTTTGTCTGACGGTGCTTGCACCAGCCTGTGACTGGCCAAACTGGCAGTGGTCAATGGGAAACACAGATTTTGCATCTTCTCAGGCCAAGTCTGTCATGCTGATAGCCAGGCAGTGCAGAGCTGCTTTTAGGGATAAAATTGGGTAATGGTGAATAGACAGGGATTGTTGGTGACTGATCAAGATTTAAATTAGGTTTTTCCCCCATTCATCTGTGGAAGTGTGTTCTCCAAAGCTGCTGGAGACAATGTGGTTCCTTCCACAGCTCCTGCGGTAGAATTCAAAGTATGGGGAAGATGAGTGGTTGGGACAGGAGGTTTCTATAGAGCCTTACATAGCTTGTGCTCACAGACAGGGACAGAGACAGGACAAGGATAAGCTATCAACCACTCCGCTGATGAGAGTGTCACCCCACACACCCTCATTTCTGTGCAGTCACTCACTGCACTCACTGTGGCAGTGTCCCATGCAAATGTTTCAAAGGCTGGTGGAACAGAAAACCCCAAATATTTGACCAGCACAGAGGTACACGGAGGAATGGAAAATTCTTACTAACATATCAGGATGCCACAAATCAGGCAAGTATTGAAAAGTTGGGGGGGGGGGAAGCTGCAGAAGTGATTAGTAGCATACAAAGTAGGAGGATATTTAGCTGTTAGATTCAGCTTTCCATATAGCACAAAGGCTGCTAGGCATCTATGTGGCCATGGATATGTTGTTTTCTGATAAGGATATCAGTATTTGAAGAGAGATTAGGGAAACCTATGATGGCAAGATCCTACTTTACATCTGCTACTACAGTTCTGGGCAGCTAAGGAGAGAAGAGAGAGCCCCACTCTATCCAAATACATAGTGCATCACGTGGAGGAAACATATACTTAATTGGCAGCTAAGAGACAGCTTGAAAAATTTCCAAGCCACTGAATTTGCTTCTAAAATTTCCAAACAATGCAAAATCAGAATAGCCTAGGCATGCTCTGTCCTTTCTGTCCATCACCAGTACTTTCCATTTAAGACCATTCACCTCCCAGTTCAGCCAGGGCTCTCTGTGTTCCTGTATCAGCAGTGTGCCAGTATATGGCTTGAGCTTTACACAATTAAAAGTTTAAGGGGCTTGTGATACAGAAGGCAAGTTTCTAAATAAAATAAAAATATTCTCCATTTGCTTCAGACTCTACAATAATTTGTTCCAAATTTCATGCTCTCCATTGGTCCAATTTACACAAACTCACAGTAATTAGCTGCAGAGCTTCTTTTAAATTTACAAAAGAAATCATTCTCTGCGATAGCTCGATGCTATGCCCAACTCCCTCTGAATAGACTTTAATGACACAGTAACCATGGTTACAGTATATAAAATATGCAGCCATGAAATGGGGAAATGTAACAGTGTAATATAATTTTCTCTGGAAAATAAAGGGGTTTGGCATATTTGCATTAATTAGGACATCACATTAAGTATTTCATGTTTGCATTCTTTATGAAAATAGAAGTCATAACAGACAAAGTGATTTTTGTATTCTATTCAGTGGCATACAGTACCATTGGGAAAGCATTTTCCCCAATAAAATGGGACATTTTAATTGGACATCTATAAGTGCCATTCTGGTAAATTGAAGTGATAGCATGTTGGAAACAAGCCAAGAGACTCACTGCAACTGGAGCAGCCATATGCCACAGAGCTCAGGCTTTTAATCTGAGTGGCCACTGGGAGGAAGCAGCTAAACCCCTTGCCTGCACAGCACAGCAGGTAACAGGGCAAATCTGTGAAGCAGCACAGCAAATCAACACTGGCTGCATTGTGTTTTCAGGCATTTTGCTTTCCTGATGCTATTTGTTATTACATCTGCTTAACTGGTATCAAACAATCTACAGCACATAAATCAAGCCTACTGCTGAATGATACTCTGAATACTTTGTGAAAGCTGCAGCCCCCTCCGTCAAAGTTTCGTGTATCACACGGCTCTCTTGCATGGGGGTTGAGGATCCTGAGATCTCTCTTCTCCTGACAATATGCCTCTCTGCAGCAGACTTGATCATGCTAGTGGGCTGGAATATGATCTACAGCATTTTATCCCTCCAACTTACACCTTCAACATCTTTGCTTTGGTGGTTTGTTAAGAAAAGGGGGAAGGATGGCCATTTCAGAACAAAGGGAGAGGTAAAACATGGCCCTGCTCTAACTTTTGCTCTAGTTGTATTTCATGCTACCATATACATGAAAAATGCAATAGGTTGGGTGCATCCTCCCTCTGTAGTTTGGAGTTGTAGAGGCAATTTGAACCAACCTGACTAGTACTAGCTGGTTAGTAGTGACTGAAACTTGAAAGTTTACTTCCAAATAGACGCTACCTGTTGCTCTGTCCTCTCCAGAGGACAACTTCAGAGTGGTCCTCACAAGCCCATCTGCTTAATTGTATTTGCAGCAATGATGCCATAACGAGTGGCAAATCGCCTTGAAGTGACAGTTTTTATCAATACAAAGGCAGTTACTTTATTTTCTCTTGAAGCATTCATCAAATGACATTAGATGAGGAATGTATTTATATAATCTGGTCTCTTCATGACAAACTGATGTGCAAGAGAAAAGATTAAATTAATTGAAAAACATTGATTATGAACAGGTCATTTAGTTCTAGCCTCAAGCAAACCACCTCCTTATGAGCTAGGCATGGAAAGATGCTCTGAGTTCAGCTGCACCTCTTGTTCTCCCAGCTGCAGCCTAGTGAAGGAATCACAAAGGAAGGAAGATTAACCTTAGAAAATACAAAAGGATGAAAGGTTGGTGAAAATCTTTCAGTTCCATTTAGGTCAGGCTGGCATTCAGCAACTACTCCTGTCCAATTAGGCAACTGGAGCGAATCCACTTTTTGTCCCCATATCTTGTGCAACCTTGTTGCAGAAACAGAAGTGGATGGTAACAATTTTATTTCAGTTTCAAATACAGATGTAATAAGATTCAATTCTGGGAAATGAGACTAGGTTTCCTTTTTTTTTTTTTTGCTAGCATGTTACCCTTTTTTGTTTGTCTGTGATTACTTTTTTTCTCCAGAGGATCACATAGAAAATGCAATCAAGATTGATACGTGTATGTTCTTTTTAATCTTGGACTCAATTTCTGAGATATATTTTATTGGTACAAAAGGGACAAAAAGAGCAGAACTCCTTTCTGAATCTTCTGCGTGTTGAAATGATTTCTGAAATAGTCATAGGATGGTTTGGGTTGGAAGGAACCTTAAAGATCATCAGCAGGTGTACCTTCCATTAGACTCAGACCCCCATCCAACCTGGCCTTGAAAATTTTCAAGGATGGGGCACCCACCACTTTTCTGGACAACTTGTTCCAGTGTCTCACCACCCTCACAGGAAAGAATTTCTTCTTTATTTCCAAACTAAATCTACCATCTTTCAGTTTAAAGCCATTCCCCTTGTTCTATCACTGCATGTCCTCATTAAAAGTCCCTCTCCAGCTTTCCTGTAGCCCCTTTAGATCCTGGAAGGTGCTGTAATGTTTCCCGGAACCTTCTCTTCTCCAGGCTGAATAGCCCCAATTCTATGAGCCTGCCTTCACAGGAGAGGTGTGCCAGCCCTTTGATCATCCTTGTAGCCCTCCTCTGGACTTATTCCAACAGGTACAAATCCTTCTCATGTTGGAGACCCTGGAGCTGGATGAGTACTCCTGGCAAGGACTCACCAGAGTGGAGTAGAGGGGCAGAATCCCCTCCCTCGTCCTGCTGGTCATGATGCTTTTGATGCAGCCCAGGACACAGTTGGCTTTCTGGGCTTCAAGTGCACATCGTGATGAGTTTCTTACTCACTAACATCCCCAAGTCCTTCTTTTCAGGCTACACTCAATCTGTTCTCTTCTCAGCCTGGATTGCCCTGACCCAGGTGCAGGACCTTGTACTTGGACTTGCTGAACTTCATGAGGCTCACACAGCTGCACCTCTCAAGCCTGTCCAGGTCTCTCTGAATTTGTCCTCACAGCACAGAGCATCTCCCTAAGATATTTGCAAAGCACTTGTCACTATGGGAACAAAATTAAACATCAGGAAAGCAAAGAAAAACTATTTTCTACTCTATTGTACACTTCCAAAGAAAAAGGACCAAGTAGAGCACCAGCTCCAAACTTCAGTCTCAGGACAACCATCCTCCTTCCTCCCTTTCTTTAAAGAACATAACATCACCAAAGAAATCAAAGGACATTATCTTGGAAAGTAATGACTGTGTCCTGGTCTACCTAGTGTCATTCTGATAAAAAGCAAGGTAAAATCCTAGTCTTCATTGAGTCAATGCAAAAATAAGCATTGATTTAAATATTTTTTCTTTCACATGAAATGCACCCTCTTCAACACTTAGACTTGACATAAGTACTTTGTGACTATTTGGCCATTCAGACAGAACTGATAGTCAGAGGACCAGAACTCACAAAGGTCAGGATTTCATGGTCCTTCTGAAGTCTCAGTGACAGATTAATGTTGATTCCTGCTCTGCCAGGATGATTGTGCCCACCTGTCCTGGTTCAGCTCTGCATCTCACAGAGAAGGGTAGCAAAGGCACCTCCCACCCCTCTCTTACACAGATGCACAGAACTGACATTCCCTGCTCACCGAACAACATGTCCTCAAACCATTCTGGTGCTCTCAATAATTCAAACCTACTAAAAATGGATGTCATTTTAAAAAGTAATTACACATTACTACTATCCTTTGAAACTGAGTAAGTATATCAAATTATAGCAAAAAAGGGCAAAGATATAGAACTGTGAGCCTCTTCTTAGATTTTACTGCTATGTTTTTGAGCTATACATTTCCACATGCACTGGGTTCTGTACCCAACAGCAACTCATGGTATCCCATGGTATTGTGGTCTCTTCTCCAGTCCCACTTCCATGTGAAAATGTCAGCCAGACACATCTCGACAGCTGTAGTAAAGACTAATACACGATGTTTGATATTATTAACATACGATACTTATGTTTTATGGTTAAAACCAGTGCTGATCTCATCCAGGAACATTTCCTGATTAGGGGCTGCCACACAGAAATTGACCCACGGCATTACTGAAGAGACCCTGAGAAGATCAGCTGACGCAGTATACATCACATCCAGAGCTGCAGTGGTGTTTAAGTTCTCCCTCTTCCCCAGCCCATGTTGAACTGTATTTATGCCCTTTTTAAAAAAAAAAAAAAAGAAACTCTGCTGGTAGATCTTTTTCAGCTGCTTAGAATGAAGAAAGTCCTTGCTTAAAATTGTTGCATTGCAACATCGCTACTCCCAGCTATTAAACATCCCACGGCACGAAACGCCGAGTCCACACAGGCCTACCTTAGCAAGAGTTCCAGTCAAGCACAACATGAGTCATCTTCTGTGCTTCAGCTGCATGGCTTGTGAGGAATTTGCAGGTGTGTGTGTTTGTTTGGATTACAAGGAGACTATTTCAAGTGGAGACAGAATGTTTCATTCCTGCTCCTCAGACTCATACGCATATTATATTTGTCACTCTTGTCAACAAACATTTGTAAACTAAAAATAATGTGTTAAATATATGCACTTTATTACACTGCTCTGGAAGCCGTTTCTTCTTACAACTTGAATTTCAATTCTTGGCTGTCTCATTCCTTTGGGAGACAGCACTCTCACTGTGCCATTGGAAAGAAAGATCTGTCCCTCTCCCCCCGCCCCTTCTCAGTTTACTCACCCTTACTTTCAAGCTTATTATTCAGAGAAGAGCAACATCTTCTGGAAGTCCAAATATTTTGTAGACAGCTTTGGGAAAACTGGCTTGAATCATTTTTCGGGGCAAATTTGTGAGACCTCATTTTCCACCAGCGGAAGTTACATGCAAGCAAATGACAGCCTAACCAGGACCCTGTCAGGTTAAACAAACATGGTCATCCTTTCCAGCACACGCTTTCTGTTTGCTCTGTGTCAATTTTGCTGGGTAACTCAGACTCTCCTGAAATAATTGTCTCATTAGGTATACAGGGTACAATTTGTAAACTGCATTCTGTCATCTCAAGAATAAATTATCCCCAAACAGCGACTGAACAGTGAGTGAGAGCATAGTCTGACACATCTATTTTGCATGATTCTTAGAACAAGCAATATCTATAAGTATCATTGCCATTCAAGCAGTAAGGTCAAGGTCAAATCCTTTGCATTGCCTGATCTCTTCCAAAAGCTGTGCAAAACAGGCACGACCATTACCCAGCATCACCTATTTTATCATCACCCAGCATCCAAATATTTTTATGAAAATCAGATCTGATTATTTACAAGATGTCCTCAGTGATCTTTCACAGATACATGTGAGACAGGTAAAAAAAAAAAGGTGAAATAGGCAAAGTAGGAAAAGTGTCTATAGAAAACAAGGTGAAATGAAGAAATAAAAAGAGAACCATATGAATGTTAACTAAGGATTCAATATTGGATAAAGAAGTGAACAAGCACAGAATGCAAAGATCATAAATTAAATAATCTCAGATGATTGTTATTATAGACAGCTGTCTTCTCTTCAGCAGAGGCACCTAGGATTTCACTTCTGAAATTGTCTGATGGCAATTTAATTGTACTTTAAGCATACAACAAAGTGTCACAAGTGGAAACGGAATATACAATTATTTTCATTTTTCTTATTTAAAGCAAAATTGCATTCAATTTATACTCTAGTTTCTTTCCTGTAACACTTAAAGAAAAAGATAGCCAAAATGATTGGACCTTTTTGTCCTTCATTGCATCTTCCCCTCTCAAAGAAGATAATTTGCTTCTAGGTGTTTGATTAATTAGGAATCCCAGATGTAGAAGCACACAAGATCTTCATTAACAGAACAGAATGACAATGAAGGAATTTAGTGATGATTTTCCTGAAATGGACAGTGTTAGCAAGTGGTTCACAGGCTGTAGCAGGAGTTCTGCATCTTTAATAAACGAGCAGCTATGGCAATCTCAGGAGTGACACAGCGATGTATCATTTTGGTCTGAGGCACTGGTTCCACCTATCCAATTTTCTTAATGGTTCTGATAAACCATTAAGATATTCCCCCCCCACACCCATTCCTGCTCGTCAGAAAACGTCACTGAGCTCGAATCACACACTACAACACGGCAGGGGAAGATGTGTGGGCACACTTGGCTCTTCTCTCATGGTGCCTAAGGTAGCTGTGCGCTGATTCTGTGAATTGTCACCAGCTCAGTGCATATGTCACTGCTGGGAGGAAAGGGTTAAAGCCAGAAGATTTGGCAAAGAGGATGGAATAGCTTCTTTCAAAGTGAGTTTGCAGCTGGGAATGCTAAGAATGTCAGTGTGGGAAAACTCTATATATTCTGCCTAGTATTGTTTTTCCTCTGCCTGTTTTGAGAGGTGGAATTCCCGTGTGGAGCTAACTCTCAGAGACATGCTTGAGCTTCCTGCTGGGAGAGAGAGATCATAAAGGCACAGCCTTGTGATAAACTGCATGTGTGAGAAGCCTTTGGAGCAGGCAGTGCCTCCCCCACTGCTCCACTGTGCGCTGGGATGAACCGAGCCTAAGGGTGCCCGTGTCCCCACGTGTCTCTGCTGCCCGACATGGTCAGCAAGGTAATGACAAAACCAATCTTTGCATCTCAGCTGTGGTTTGGTGGTCACCCTGGTCACCTGTGCGTGTTGATTCACACAGTCACACTGGCACGCCCATTAAAATAGTCTCAAGATATTGTCACCTGTTTACTGTCTCAAGGGAAAGTAATTTTAATTTGTTGTTTCTTTTTGGCTTTACTTGGTCTCTCAACACTTTTTTGTTGTTGTTAGTGAAAGGAACAAGAGGGAGATGTCTTTACAAACAAACTGTGAGGCCTGCTGGTAGATAAGGCCAGATGCTGATAGGTGAAAGAAGCAATGGGAGGAACCACAAATTCCATAGGAATTCCATTAATTGGCACAGATTGTTACTCACCCAAGGAAATGTTAAATCCCCGGACTTAGAGAAAAGAACAGAGACACAAAGAAAACAAAAGGGGGTGGGGTGATGTACATTAGAAGGGGGTCTGTATTGGGTGATTTGGAAAGTCTGTACCTCTCGAGTACCTCAGCCAATGGGGAAAAAGAGAGAGGGAATCTCCGGCTGGGAAATTAGGATAAAATGAGGCTGTGTCCTCTAGCAATTTGAGAGACCCCATGGGAAATGCCCATGACCTCTCCCTTTATTCATTAATAAAGTTACAGGACTCCTCTGTCTCCTTTTTGGACATAAACCTCTGGTGTTTGTAGATTAATTTTTCCTGACATTAGGACAGGTCAATTTGGGCTACTACTAATGGGTTCTTGATTCTAGTTAGACCACTGCTATCAAAGAAAGTGTTTGAGTTTTTTTTAAGGCCTATAAAATTAAGGCTAATTTTAAGGCCTTCTAAAACCATACTTAGATGCGAATACAGTTTCCTAGTCCTGTAAATTGGACATGCAATGACAAACCAAAACGCTAGGATGAAGCTCCTATACTTTGAGGGGTATGCACATTGCAGAGTCGTGGTCAAAATGCTCTGGCTTTTGCAAGTACTACCAACAAGAGCAATGTGCAGCTGCAGAGATGCTTGGGTGATGTTCTTCATTACAGCCCACACCCCAAAAGCCAAACTCCTGTTGTTGAATCTCTGCCATGGAGCTATTAGGAGTAACGATGAGACAAATTTTCCCTTTGGCTGATATCCTTCCACCTTTCTGAGATATTTCTGATCAAGGATGGTATGTAGGAGGAGTAAGAGGAGAAAGCTCAGGAAATCTTTTTGTACAAAGCACCACTAGAAAAAGAAGATCATTTCTTTCAGCAGAAGACGCATAATCTAGAAATAATGATTTGCAGTGCAGACTGTGCACATAGTTATGCAGAAAGAAAGAAAATTTTCCAAAGGAAACAAATGAAACTCTACTACTGTGGGATTAACGGAAAACTCCAAGGAGACATTAACTCTGCCTGTAAGAGGTGGTAGACACTTAGCATGCTGAAAAGCATTTCTATATTATTTTAAAGGACCAGCAAAAATTACTGAAAAAATAAGCAAAGGGAATTGAAGATTAACTTTGACATGTAATATTCATAGCCAGGGAAAATACCTATTATTATTTATGTAGGGAAGACAGACAATACAGGATTCTTGTGAGCATCCAGCAATTTGTCTAATAATGAGAATTAATTTCAATCTTGCTCTAATCATAGACAAAATAATCTCAAGTATTTCTAATACTCAGCTGAAAAATAATGAGCAAACAACAGAATAACCTAACTCACACAGATGAATCTCCTCCTGCATCCTAGTCTCCAAGGACTGAAAAGATTTGGGTTTGTGACCCAGCACTCCAGCTGTATTTGGAGTTGTCCCTGGAGATAGCCTGAGCAGGTTGGGGTCACCCTAGGCCACCCCAGGCTGAGCACTTCATCCTGCCAATCTCCTCTTAGGCACTGTGGAGCCAGCAGGTTGGAGATCAGTGCTGGAGAGACAAGGTTTGGCCAAGGAGTCTGGCTCACAGAGAAGCAGCAGAAAGAAGATGACTAGAATCTAGATCCCTGTGTTTTAATGTCCATGCTCTTTTTTTTTTTTTTTTTCTTTTCTTAAAAATTTGGAGCTGAAAAATGATTCTTGGCTGAAGACATTTGCATTATCCCTTTCTTTTTTTTTTCTCAACATCAGTATTTTCATTTGGAGAAAAATCTTTACCTGGTGAGCTCTAATTAAATACTAAGTTGGTTCATTTGAATCAGTAATCAATAGAATTGCAGGAATCAGAGTGTTGCAGATGATCACATCATGAGGCAGCTTCAGGAATCTGAACTGCTCACAATGATGTTGTTTTAGGATAGTGCTAATCCTGTGATCAACAGTTCCAAGCTTTGTGCAATTTCTATGCTTCTAAAAATCAATATTGTCCTTGAGGAACATTGTTTCCTTGAGGAAGACATGTCAGGTATGTGGCTGAGATGCTAGAAGGTGCAGGTGTTTTGCATTTGGGTCACTGGAATTGATGCACAGCTCAGCACTCAGGTAGGCAAAGACATGTCAAAGGCGAAAAACTGAGTGCTGGATGAACTGCTGTTGGAAAGTTGAGTTGTACCTGAAATTGCGTTTCCCACTCTTCCATGGAAATATTCAGTGACAAGCATGGCTTGAACAGCAGAAGGACTACAAAATGTGGAGAGATCAGAGAGCTATCAATATTAGCTAAGTGTCTTGTGTACATCAGGAATTGAAATGAACTGACACTGCTCACAGGGAGGGGATGAATCACCATTTCTATCTTTGGCGTTTTATTAAATGCAGTTTAAGCCCACAATGAAAATTACTGAACACCAGAAATGAAGACTGGCAAAGGCACAGCTCACGGGTAAAGATCCTCCTGCTGCACTCATGCTGGCCCTTTGGCAAGCTGAGAGTGAAGCCCTTCTGAAATTAAATCACTTTGTTGGGTGCTTGAAATAAACTTTTCCTCTCAAATCTTCATTTTACTCCTAAATCTGTGCTAGGTGAGAGTATGGCTAAACGTCCTTCCCACATAAGGACCCTCTGACAACACGTGAGAAGGGTTCAGGCAATTTTTTAATAGATTGGTATCTATATCACAAGAAAACACAAAAAAAGTTGATAATTTGATTTGCTTAGAACTACATGACTATGAAGTAAAATGGCTACTCCATCTGAAACCATTTGTTACTAGAGAAGGCCATATATCCTGAAATTATAAAAATACTGTGCGAGAATGAATAAGGAAAAGAGTTAATACAACTTATAGAAAAATTTTAACAGAAATGCACAGTACTTTATAAAGAAAATCATAGATGATAGCATTTTATGCCAAGTGAAAACCAACATTTATGTTAAAGCCTGTGAAAACAATGACTTAGTAAGCCCTTTTGTTATATGTGCTACAAATTAAACACTGACTATGTACAACAAACTAAAAGAGGCTAGAAAAGTTCTCTAAAATTAGTGACATTTTGACTGTAAAAAGATGACAATGTAATATTACAATTAAGACAGAATATGTTTGGGAAAATCTCTATGGTAAAGGAAGCACTACAAATATAGGATAAGGGATTTCTTATGAAAAGGCATCCTTAAACAGCAGTATCAGCTATATTATTTACAAAACAACAAGTGAAACAACCAAAACTGCAAATTGCATAAAATTCTTGAATTTCCCAACATCAATTGATTGGAAACTGCTAGCAGCAAAGGTTGGAACAGGGTAGGATAGTGATTTCTATAACAAATGGTTGATGAAGGACCAGGAAGCAGTGGTGATTTTCTGCTCTTGAAGAAAAAATGTCTGTAAAAATAACTATGGATCAGTTGAGTTCTTCATGTTAAATTGTAATATGAACCAATGCAAATCTGTAACTATATTAGATAATTAGGTCTTCCAATGGAAACAAAAACCACCTTAGACCATATCATGTAATAAAATTCAGGATGTAGGAAGTTCCTATTCCAAAACATTAAAAGAAATGGAATGTGAAGTGGCAAGTCCTCTAGAAGGCACTTGGTAAAACTGTAAATGTTGTCTGAAAGGTTGCAAATGCATTACATATCTTCAGAGGAGGAAAACATGATTCAGAGCAACACCAGGCCTTTTAATGTAACTTTTCCTGTGCAAAATTTTAGAACAGATTTTGGAGGAATACATAAGTAAGAGCAGATAGGCAATAACAAGTAGACTAAATTGCAGCATAGTTTTGTTAAAGATAACTCAAGACAGACTAATCTTTTTTTTCTTTTCATGTCAAATAGGTGAGTTACTACACAGAGGTATGCAGCAGATATAATCTAGATGGTTTTAAGTTAAGCATTTCCTGCAACACTTTACAGGAAATTCATATTTAAGTTGAAGATATCAGGGATTAATGTGAAGTGGATAAAGAGCTGTTTAAAGAAAAAAATTGCCCTAAATCATATTTTAGGAAGAGTTGTTAGGATGACAGTGATTACTGCCTCAATGATCAATATTGGGACCCATGCTGCCCATATATTAGTGGCCAAGGAGACAGAATCAAATTATTTGCTAATGGAATTTACAAATGACATGAAGTTGGGAGATATTAGGAACAGCAAGAAAGTAGAGAGTCACACAAGAAAACCTTTCTTGTGGGAATAGGTGAGAATAGAACCCTATATTCCAAAGTATTTCAGTGTCAGAAGACACTGAAATACTTTGGAATATAGGGTTCTATTCTCACCTATGTTGAAGAAAAACAGAGCAAAAGAAAACTGACCTAAATTGGAATAAGAACACAGAAGGCTTTGGAAAATGGAGTTTTCATTTTATAAGGAAAAATGAAAAGATTAGGGTTTATTTGGCTTAGGCAAATGGAAGCTTGAAGAGGACTGACATTTCCTCATATTCAGGGGAAATTTTTAAAAAGGGAGAAGAACTGCTTATGTGAATTAAAAATGCTGGTCAGATCAAATGCTATAAAACAATCATGAGTATTTATTAGCCTAGAAATTTAGAAGATGACTGTTAAACATTTCAAGAATTAAATTCAGGAGGGGTTTTCAAAAAAAAGGTGGTGAGAAGCAGAGTCTGAATTTATTTTAAGATGGAACCTGGCAAAGTAATGGAATTGCTGTTTGGCAACCTAAAATGCCTCATTGAAAACTGAAGTCTTTGATATATATACTAGTCTTTGGTACTTGGTATTTTGGGATCTTCAAGAAACTATGAAGGATGGGTTGCTGGTTGTTTGTATCATATTTACACTGTATGTACAAGGCATACATACTATTCTATATTTAGGTTATTTAAATTTAGATTTAGATTTATTCATATTTAGATTTATTTATGAGGGTCATTCTTGGCAGAAGGAAGGAAAATGTTGTTATCCTTGTTAAATATAATCCAAGTTCTGCAGTGGAATGAATGAGAAAGGCGATTATTTCATGTTTTCATGAAACTCTGGATGTTGAGCAACTTAGGAGAGTGTAAATGGAAGACAGTGGTGGTTCTAGTGTCATTAAGTTCCTAGGTGATTGATTGGTATATCCTGTTCCAATCCTCAGTGGTAAAACAAATGTCAGATTTGGAGCCATACTGGTGGTCTGGGGAAATCGAAGTATTGCTCTTTCTTTTGTCTACTCTGCAATAAAAGGTAGTAGGCCACTTCCTAGTATAACTGAAGAGTTTTATATAATATTTGTCTTCCAGGAACACTGATGAGTTCTTGGATTTCTTCCATTTTTCCTATGGTCCATTATAATGGAATTCTATCTAATATAGGCTTAAAGTTTGTTTTAAGATGTTGGGATGCATTCTTATACTTTAGGCTACAGTCTGATGTGGATTAGGATTTTCACAAATTAACAGCTGTTGCATGGTTTCCCTAATTGGACAAAACAGAACTGAGTGACCTATGCGGGTCTTCATTACGATTTATTATTATTTATATATTATTATTTTTGTTTCTTTATCCCACACTTCTGCAATTGGACAGATGTTCAGTCAGTAATAAGGGGAACAGGTAGGTGGATTAATCACCTTTGTTGCCCTCTGCTGGACCTGCTCCAGGAGCTCCGTGTCTCTCGAGTCCTGAGGAAACCAGAACTGGACACAGCTCTCCAGATGTGCCTCACCAGGGCTGAGTAGAGGGGCAGGATCACCTCCCCTGGCTGGCTGGCAATGCTGTTCCTAGTGCACCCCACGGTATCATTGGCTTTCTTGTCCACACGAACACTGCTGGCACAGGGACAGTTTGTCATCCACCAGGACGCCCACCAGGTCCTTCTCCGCTGAGCTACTTCCCAGCACATCAGCCCCTGGGCTGTACTGCTGCCTGGGGTTATTCCTCCCCAGGGGCAGGACCCTGCACTTGCCTTTGTTGAGTGTCAGCAGTTCTTCTCTGCCCATCTCCCAGCCTGTCAAGGTATTTCTGAAGGGCTCACAGCACTCAGTGACAGCGTTGGCCACTCCTCTCAGCTTTGTGTCAGCAGTGAACTTGCTGAGGAAGCATCTGCCCCTTCATCCAAGTCATTGATAAATAAGCTAAATGATACTAGGCCCAGTATTGAACTTTGGGGGATACCACTAGTGAGAGGCCTCCAAGTAGACCCTGTGCCACTGATTACAACTGAAACAAAGTAAAAGATGATGATAACAACAACAGCAACAATAACAATAATAACAATACTAGTAATAATACCTGTAGTTATGTTAATACTACTAGTAATAATTGTGATTAAAAGGAGATGGAGATAGGGAGAGAAACCCTAAGAAATATAAGTGATGCACAATATGGTTGCTCACTCCTCTCCCCATCTGATGCCCAGCCTGTCTCCAGCAGCAACAGACCCCAGGTAAGTCCCCCAGTTTATATACAGGGCAAGACATTCTGTGATACGGAATATCCCTTTGGCCAGTTCGGGTCAGCAGTTTTGGCCACGCTCCCTCCCAGCTCCTGGCACAGCTCCTTGCAGGCAGTGCATGAGACACTGAAAAGTCCTTGACTCAGGGTAAGCACAGCATAGCAACAACCAAAACATCAGTATGTTTTCAACATTATTCTCATACTGAGTCCAAAATACAGCCCTGTACCAGCTACTACAAAAATATGGTATCTATCCCAGCTGAGACCAGGACAGCCTGCCACAATAGGTACTTTCCATTCTGTATTTTCAGGTAGACTCCAGTTGTTCTTTCTTCCCAAAGCTGTAATCATCAATGCTCTTAGCATGAAACCTGCAACCATATGCGAGATGGGTGTGGTGAGACGAACACCATTTAGTCCAGTTGCATGCCAAATCTCTTCACAGCTTTAATTACTACTATAGGCTATATCCACGCAGTCATTTGCTGATATGATTAGTGAGAGAAACAATAATAGAAAGGTTAACAAAACTGGTCATGATGCTCATGGAATTATTGAGGTGGACAATTGAGAGGACAGATGTCCCAGTCCTACTTATCTTAGAAATTGTTAATATGTGTTGGCAGTATTTCAGGACCAACCAGCTGGACAAAATTCAGTATCTTTGCCCTCCTGTAATATTTTATACTCCTAAATATTTTTTTCCAGTAAATGAATGATTGGGGTTTACAAACCCCTATTTTATAGAACAGGTTGTCTTCTGCCCATAGGAGAAGGAGGTGAACTGTTTCCCTAGAAGTCCATGTGGATTTTTGCTGGAGAATTTAGGAGCATAGAGTTTCTCTGAATCTTACATTCCTTTTATCAGCAGGAGGTCATATGCTCTGCCAATCCCATATTCATGTAAATCCAAAAGCCTAAAGGGGGAGATTTACAGAGAACTCTGCGAAAGCAACTTTGCAATACTTGCCTGGTTCTGTATTTTATTAGCTTGTGCAGGAAATGGGCCAATCCAGCTCATAGTTACTGCAGCATTAAACTAAATAATGGACTTAATAACATAGCAAAATATATTCAGAGCCCTATGATACAAAATATATTAGATTATTTCAAAGACAGGACAATCTGACTCTCTGGAGAAAACCAAATGTAATTAAAATTATTTCTACTCCAGAAATTCACTCCTCATTACAAATGTTGCCATGGAGTATTCCCAATGTAATTTTTACTCAGAGTTAGACAGAGATATTAGCCTTCCTGAAAACTGTGTAATGTTGAAAAAAATAATGTATGCCTTGCCTTGAGTGGAAGATGAATGGAAAGGAGATGCTAGATTGTGTCAGATGACTTTCAGTCTTCACATTTACACAGTCTTGGCAGGAAAACATAGTATTTGCTGATGCTGAGAAGAGAGACAATGTCATGTGTCTTCGGAGTGCAATTATATGGTATTTGAGGAAGTTATTAAACATATATAGAAAACACTGTGTAGGATACAAAGGAATCTAGGCATTAAAAGTGACGTCTGCTAAATAAAATCCTCAGGTTACTTACCTAACTGAGAATACTTTATTATGTGGAATCAGGGGCAGCAGCAGCAGGTCATTTTATTTGACTTATCTTTCATGCATTTACATTTCATTTTCTCAATTTGAATGTTCAGAGAAAACGAGAATGAATTAAAGAGATTCATAGGGACTGTGAATATAAAATGTATGTTTTTCACTGTTATAACAAAAGAGTTTGCTGAGGAAGAAATGTGCATATACCTTTTACTTGGACAGGATATTTAGACAGCAGTAGGCTGGAGCACACTTCAAAATATAGCTTTACAAACACTTAGTTTTGCTCCTCAGCAAATAATAAATTGAAAACTCTTCCTCTGGATGACAGGAACAAGATCATGATTTCTTTAAAACAGGCTAGAAAAGGAGATGTTGATACAGCAGGGAAGAGCTACAAGGCAATAATTACAAAACAGTTGATACAACTATAATTGAAATAGTTAAAAATACTTTGCCTGTGGGAACTCTGAATAAGCTTGAGATAGACAGATGGCTGTCTCTAAAAAACAAAACAAAAAAGCCAACTCTTTCATTTCTAGATAAGGCAAACAGGCTTAGATTTTTGATGCATAGCCGAAAAAGTGAACTAAATCCAAATATACTAAAAATACAGTATATTGATGCAGAGTGATGCCACAGAGCTCCTCGACGGCAATTCATTGAAGGACTGGCAACAATCCAGCAATAAATGCAAATATAGACACTAGCAAAAAGATTTGGCAGAGGTCAAACGGGATTTCTGTTTTCCTGTTCCCCAGCCAAACTTGTCCCGTCAACCACCTGCTCTCAAATTCTGCCATTTCCTGACCATTGTCATTTCCCTGCTAAGAAATGAGTAAGCACTGTCTGCACCCACCTGTATAATTTTTCAATGAAACCGACAGAATTGCTTCCCCCTTTCCTCTTCTCCCTCATTCTCCAGGGAGCAAGATGAAAAGACAATCCATCACCTCTACTGGCAAATGACTCTCACAGATACTGCCACCCAAAAAGCACTTTGTGGTTCTACACTCCCAGTACTTCCATCCTCTTCTCCTTTCTGGAGGAAGAGTGTGAATGTGAAAGAATAGCAAACTAGAGCCCTCCACTGTGATTAGAATCAGGTGATTTCACTAACAAGCAGCATCCTTCAGATCAAAAGGATGGAAGTAAATGTTGTCTAGGCTCATTCAGCTTCTTGTAGAGAGCCAAACACCCTCTTGCAGGAGCATCAAAGCCTATGTTACTTTGTGTTTTACTGTAGCCTTCTAATAGCTGCCATCAGACATATAAATCAGAAAATCTATGAAGAGAAGATAGCCCAGCAGTTCCAGTTCTCTGTAGTGGAAAATACTCATCAAAAAGAGATGCAGTTGATGTTACCTTGCTGTGAAGGGCATTGATCAAGCACCCCCGGGCAGCAGGGGAAGGACAGACCCTTTCTCCTTGCTGCCTTGCCTCTGTGTGCTTATTGTTAGATTCTGTCATGCAATTGCTGTGACCATGTTACAGCAGTACCTTTATGCATTTAGAAGAAGCACTGTAAAACCTGGATTTACCTTTACTCAAGATGCCCTGTGATTTAGAAAAGAGAACATCAGTGCATATGCACCATTTCTCCAAAGCCTGGGAAATTCTTGAATTCATGACCCTTGGAAAAATAAATACTTAAAATACGTAACATTAATCTTTCAACAAAGACACATTCTCCTTATGCACTAAGCTGGAATGCAGGAAAGAGTCTTCAAGCACTTTTTCTAGTGATAAATATGATATGGTATTGGGGCTGTTAGAGAGCCTGCTGCTTCATGCAAGCTGCTTTTATGGCAAGTGGTGGCCACAGATGAGCTTGCAAATGTGGCACATGAAACACAGAAAGACCAGAGGATGTAGAATGTAGAAGAGCATCTAAACTTCACTGCAGAGGGCTCATACTGCCTGAACAAGGTGTGACATGAAAGAAGGCTGTGGTCATTGCCATCCAGACCATGCTGATGACAGCAGAACGAAGCGAGCAGGTGATTCACTGCTCACACTGTTCAAGCTGTAGGAGCAGTACATCCACGGCTTACAGCATGACCAACAGAAAATCACAACACTGCAGGAACAACCCTCAAGCTCTGGGAAAAACAGAGGCACAGCAGGAACCAGAGCACTGCCAGCATCTCCGAAAATCTTCCTTATACAACTTCATATTCTTGTGAAGAACATGTGATGGGAACACCGCAAAACACCAGTACTGACATGCTTGGGTGACACACATCAATTAATGTTTGGCATTAGAACAGAAGAACTTCAAATGCAATGAAGACACAACACCATATCAGGGTTTCTATTGTGTCACCAGGCAGACAAGAAGTCTATTTAATTAACACTGGATGTGGATTATTTACTTCCCGTAACATGAAACTGTTTACTTGCAATATTTAAGACTTGCCCAGTTTAAGTGCAGTTTGTTACCTGAAGATGAAATTCCTGAGAGTGGTTGTTTGCATGTAGATGTGCCTGTAGGTTTGATTTGTTGAATTCCTGCTGAATTCTCTACTAGAAAAGCACACTACCACAATAAATATGCAAATATATAATGGGAACTGCACTTCTTTACCATGAGATGTTAATGCAGTGCAGTGCCTAGTTATTTATTATGAGAGTCACAAATGAAGGAAATTCTGCTGAAGGATTTGTTCACAGAAGTAAAATTTAGCATAATCTGATCCTACATGACAGAAGTTATTTTAACAATCATTTACAGAAAGAGATGACCAGTCACAAAAACTTGTGCTATGTTTTACAAGAAATTGAGTCTTGTGAATGACAAAATATGATCTGCAATGACAACAAAATCATAGAACACCAGATGAGGCCTCTGTGACCAACAGGGTTTGGGTCTATAGAGCTAGCAGGGCTGGGAGGGGTATTTGGGAAACCCTACGACACAAAAATGTATTTCAGATTGAATGAGTAACACTGAGATCCAATGGTGTTAATGGCAAAGGACTTCAGATGCTGATGCTTGACCATAACACTCCCACAAGCAACAGACAGAACCCACGGATTTGAGGGACAGTGGAAGGGTGAGTATAATATCAGGAAAAGGAGTAGGAACTGGAAAATGCCTATATAACAGTTTAAACTGTATATAATCATCATCAGAATAATCATCATTAGTTATTACTATTATCACCATTATCACTATTGACAATTCCTTTCTGTGCAAAATATGAATGTTTTTAGTAGTTCTTATTTCTTTTTCTGCAATATTTAAATCTAGGCCAATAGCAATTCTTAAATGAATCTATTACAATTTCTGTTGTAAAAACATAAATTCCTGACTTTACAGATAAATGGAGTGTCTCCTCTGTCCATAGACAAGACTTTAACGAATTGTACAGCCTTTCCGGACAATTGTTTGAATGCTTCTCAGAAATGGTGTCCATGTTTTTCATTAAATTGTCCAAAATCCAGTATTGCTTGGATTTATTTAATTTTATTCTATTTTATTTCTTTAATTTACTCAGAAGGAACACAGAAAAACAAGCAGTAGAGACACTGATCATCATGTCCTGCACCAACTCAGCATTACAGAAGCTGAACTTTGCCAGATAACACTTCAGATGGAGTCATCTTGTCTTAGGGATGTAATTTTTCCAGCAGGACAAGAATCTAATCTTGACATTACAAACAAATAGTTTGCAGGTATCATAGTTTAGAACTGCTAGAAAAAGGACAGGCAAACTGTTTTCCAGGCTTATTTCTTGCATGTTAAAGAAACTTCGTCCTTAACTCTGCTTGAGGTGTAGATCAGAACCACTTCAGAGAATTTCAAGCCTACCCTAGGCAGACCCACAGAAACAATAAAATCCTGGATCATAAGTAGCACAACACTTACCTTATTTCATTTTGTGCTACTGCAGTTCTGACTCCTGATGCCTCAGACAATGAAGTCAGAGCTCTGCTTACTTAAGCCCTTTGGGATAAGAGTAAGGCCACTATATTTGATGCAAGAACACTTAATAAAACCGAGAGAGTATATTGCTCTTGAAAGACTCGTGTACATAAAAATAGAGAAACTAGCCCTCAAGCCATAGATGCAAACAACATACAGATTATTTTCTTCTGTGAACAACAGAGGGACTCAAATGAGCAGAGATACAAAATGCCTAATGATCAGTGGGATAACTTGAATTTGCAGGCATAAATTCAGATCTTCACTGATATAAAAAGCCCATCAGAAACTAAACACAGGACAGATGTTTCACCTGTCTTTATTTTCACAAGGTGTCTGGACAATGAAAGCTAATTGTTGACAGTACTGGAATTGTTAGTGCAATTAATTGAAAGAGAGTCATTATCACATCTGATTCCACAAAAGTTAAATGGCTTTCTGGCAATAAGATGGACTATCAACCCGAAACACCTTCATTTAAGACTGCAAATGGATTTGCCCCAAAAGTGGTTGTGCAGGGTTAGTTACTCACTATCTTGTTATTTCATTAAATTGATACACAAAATATGTACAATTGGCTCCTGCTAAACCTCAACTCATTTTCAGAGGAAAAACCTGACAGTGGAGTGTGTATTGGATGCTCCAGTTTGAATTAATATGAAATATTTAATTACTTACAGAGTTCCTAAGAAGACAACAGTGACCAATATTCCCCTCTTATGGCCTGACAGACTTAGAATATTCATCAAGGCATGGTTGATATGATGGGCCTATGAGCTGATGCACCACTTAACTGCTGCTCTGCTCTCCTCCAGGTGGGAAATGACTAGAAATGGCTCTAAGGTCACAAGATGCACCCGCTACTATACCTCACTTTTCTTTCTGCTGTTTTCAGCCAGGAAGAAAATCTCAGAGAATCAACATCTGACCAAGGATCACAATTCACCATTTCAGGATTTGGATTTCTTCTTAAGGAAGAAAAGCATGATGCAGGGGCACCATTAGAAGCTTACCTTCAGGAAACCAGAGAACCTGAAAATGTCAGGAGAATTTTGAAGGAAATTATTTGCAGGAAAGCAGGAAGGTCTTCACTAGAGGCTTTCTATAGAGTCTTTTATGGCATAATGGTAAGAGGTATGTTAAGACGAGGCTTGCCAAACATTTTTGAAAGACCTACTCAGCCCTCAGTGAGTGAAAGATTCCTTGCTTCTGACACGGGGTGAACTCACCACGGGGCTGAAGGTCACCACAAGGCAGCACTGATAATTCTTTTGAAGGCCTTATTAAAAGCATGGCTTGCACAACAAAACGGTAGTTTTGATTTTGTGGAAAATACCATGTATTTCCTCATAGGTGAGATTTGCAGTACTTTCCTCACACCATACTGCTGTGTACTGCATTGCCTTTCTGATGCAGTGTCATCAGATGAGGAAAGAGATTTGTAAAACAGGTCCATCAGCAAGCATCACCCTTGCTGTGGTAGGAATCTTGCATCTACATTTTGCAGCTAACAGGTATTTAGCTCTAAAGACTTTTTAGTGTAGGTCTGATATAGGTAAAGGTGAAATACAGAATAAAGGACTTAAAACTTATATTACAAAGACCTAAGAATTCACGTGGAGTACAAACCACAGCAGCAATGGAGGAACAGTTCAGAGCACAAGGGAAAAATGAAGCAATCTTATGAGAGAAACTGAAGGAGGCAGATGGCAATTAGGTGTCAGTAAGTTCTCATTAAAAGTGGATGGTTTCCAGACTCAATTAAAAGAAAACTCTTTGAAAACATCTTTTGGACCAGTAGAGAGAAAAAAGAAACATTAAACCCTGTACAAGGCTGTTGTGTATTACAAAATACTTTCTTTTCACTCTTACTTGGGAAAAGAGTGCAAAAGTTATATGTGGAACCTGCAGTTCTGTTACATAACTCAGATTTCTGCTGCTATAGGCTCACAAAACAGATGTATTCAAACTAGTAGAAAAAAGGCAACAAAGTGGAAAAGTGTAACTAAAAGACTGTTCTTTGCTTTCTTCCTGTAAAAATTCTTCATTCATTAAAAATTCTTCTTAATTAAAAATAATGAAGTCATTACAACTGACATTCCTAAAAATAACCTGCAGTAGCAATCTTGGGAGAAAACACAGATTTCTCACCTGTAAGACACAAAATTAAAGACTCCTTTTGCCTGTTATCGTGGACAAAAAGTGCTGTGAAAGCTATTAGACTTAGAGTATGGTTGTTTATTGCCCTCAAAAATATCAGTAACACCAGCTCAGGCTACTATTCCTTCAGATGCATGAGTTGAACCAAGAGCATCCCCAAGGCTGACTGCAGTTTGTTCCTGGTCTGCACAGCAGTGCTCAGAGTGTGCTCACCATGGCTGAGCTTGGGTCAGAACTGTGTCCCTGCGCTCCGTGGCCTCCAGCAGGTCTGGCTGGGGCCCCGCGCTGAATGCACCCAGGGGATGCACGTGGCCTCCAGCCCCTGTGCAGTGTGTGCCAGGCAGAGCGCGGGCTGAAGGCTACCAGTGCCTTCTGAAGGCTACCTGCACCTTCTGAAGGCTACCTGCACCTTCCACACAGGGTTGAGAAGGAGAGAACTGAGCTGTTCCCAGCTCTGTTATTCCTGGCAGGCATTTCTGTGCAGCTGGGACAACAAACGGTGAGCACAGAGCTGCTGGGCACAGCCTCTGCCCCAGGGCCCAAGAGGACAGTCACACAGCTTCTGCTGCTCAGTAGGAAGCTGGACTGTGATGGAAAAGTCCACCACAAGAACTGTCAGAGAAGTCACTGAAAGAATCTTAAAGGGCACCAGACACTTGTGTTTATACAGCTGAATTGATGCTGGAATCTCTACACACCAGAGTCACAAACACCACTTGCATTTCTGGGCTTACTGCGTGTCTCAGAGCTTCGCCATTGCAATGTGTCAGAGAAGGGCACCTGGGGACACCTTCACCCAGTTTGGTACAGTGGCATAATGTCTGCAAGGGCCCTTGAGTAACATACTCAGCCTGCAATGCTGCTTGGCACTGCTGTCTTCCATGATTTCCTTCTTCTCCTCTCCTCTCTTTGCCAAGGCTTTTCAGCAGCTCACACAAAGCCACTTGCCAAGATGGGCACAAAATAACTTGCAACTTATTTTGTGTTTATCTTTAGGATGGCAAAACCCAGCTTTACAATGGAACGGAGTTTTGCAGTTATCATAAAATGCTAGGCTAAGGAAGCAAAATGTCAAGGGATCGTTAGAGGTTTCACAGTCATACAGCTGGAAATGGAAGGATATCATGTTCTCTCACTAACAACACTGAAGGAACTTTCTCCCCCGTCCCCAAATAGACCATGTTTACCTCCACAGAACTCTGGGGACAGAGGGAGACAGCAGCCATCTTTGGCCACAGGGAATCTTGAAAAGGGACCAGAGAGCTGGAGTGACAGCTGCAAAGGGCCTTGGTGAGCTGGGCTTGCTGCTTCTGCTGTTGGGTGGTAATGGGAAAGGTGCAGTCCCTCCTCCAGAAACCAACATGTCCCACATACCAGGTCCTGCTTGGACAGCAGCAGAGCCTCAGCTGGTCATACAGCTATGTGCTGCTCCCCAAACAGGTCTTTTCTCTTGCTGGAACAGGAAAATAAGTATCACAGGGCATTATTTGGGTTATTTACACGACCCCAGCAGTCTGTGACCTATCCTTGGCTCTGACAGCAAGACCCACGTACAGCCAATTCAGCCAGAGTGAACAGAGATTTCTGTTCTCCTGAGCTGTGGGTCAACTAAACTGTGTTAGATACAGCACTTGAATCCTCCTCTTGCTTCTATGCCAACCTAATCTAAAACAGCTCCATCCACTTACCGGGGATGATGCTTTGTGGGTGCGAGAAGGTAGGAATTGAGGACCTGGCACTCCCAAAGCTTGTCTTCATTTGCAATCATTAGTTTAACTTAATACACCTGAATGACTTAATTTGTGCTTAGCTTAGCTTTAGGGAGCACTGGCATTCAGGAAGCACCACTCCAGCTACTGGAGTGATTTGATTAGCAGTGCTGAGTGATTAGATTAGCAGAGTGGCTGGACAGACTGTTAATTACTTATTGTCATTCCAGCTGATGTATCCCTACTGCACCAGCAGCTCAAACTATGCATTTGCATAGACAAAGCCTGTACATGCTCATACTTGGTGGTTTGTAATTCACAACCTTGCCTGCAGCCACTGCTTCTGGTCCCTTAGCTAGCTTGTCAGAGGTTCATACCAGCTACAAACTCCACTGTTAGCCTGTACTGGGATCATTGTGTGGTGCTGAAAATGTCAGCGAGAGAAACTATTGGTTCTTTGTCATCACTCCAGCAGAGACCTATTTCAGATTCTCTGGGTAATGCTGCTTCTGGAGTGACGTTTCTTGGCATGCAAAAGTGCCTCATTGCAGAAATACTATAGTTTTGTGATGCTCTTGCAAATAGCAGTAGTTTTAACCATCTCTTAAGTTCTCCTGTGCTCCAATGATGGCAAAAAAAGCTTCCTAGGAAATAAGCCATGTCAAGTCTGGGGCTCCAGAGAAGTATATGTTCACATGCTACTTGTGACCGTTTCTATTCAAGGACAAATGAAAACAAAGTGAGTAGGCAGTGAAAGTAAGATTTCTCTCTGTGAACTTAGTCCCCTTGTGAGTTACATATTTAAGCTCATTGGTCACCTGGGCTGCTGAAGACAAGCAGCTTCAACAAATGCTGTTTTTCTCCCCTTTTGTGACTTCTAGGAAATGCAGCTTTTTTGAGTGCTTGATGCTTTGGTAGATAAAGTTCAGTGAGATGAATCCTACCCTTCCTGCTCTCTGCCAAGAGGAAGCAGACCTATGCTGCTGCTCCTCTGCCAAGAAATAGCAGACGTTATGTTACCCCATATGGAGCAATGCTCTGGATTCTTGTGGAATTCCCTTTCTATTAAAAAGCAAAACAAAACAGCCTGTTCAGAAATAATTGGAAGACTTTTAGGAATGTGGAAGAGGTGTTTTTTCAGGATGCCAGAGACAATTTAATGTTCTGTTAGATTGTTATAAATTCCCTTGTCCCTCCAGGTAGTAAAAGCATGTAATATACAAAGGGAAAACATAAAGTAATGCTGTACAAATTATCTCAAAATAGAAAACTGATAAGGAGGAGTAGCATAAGAAAGGGGATAGGGCTGTGATGCTTCTCATTGCTCCTAGCAGTTGATTTTTGCACAGTAAAAGCATAAAATCCTGCAATACTGGACCTACACCTCCTCTGCACTGGGAATTTCACTATATGAGGTGTGAGGCAATGAAAAATCAGGGCCATAATACCCTACTGAGCTTCTGAGTCATCTTATTGCACTGAAGTAAAAGCACTTTAGAAAATACAAGCCATCTGTGATGTTAAATGCAATTATCTGATTTCCTTTAATAAATGCTCACAAATCACTGCCAAGCACTTCAATTTTTCAACACTGTTCTGAGTCATTCATAAGCAGGTAAAGGTCATCATGTTAAGACATTATCAACTCTGATCATTATCAAGTTATTATTTTCTGCAATAACACAAATGCTTCCTTCCAAATCCAGCGCATAAAAGAACTTTAAAGGAGAAGTAATGTTTTTTTAGCTCTGTCCTGGTTTCAGCTTAAACTATGACAGCTGACATTCAGAGGATTACACTAGGCATATTACATTGAAGTCAACACAGTATTGGTTATTACTTATAACTTCTTCCTACTGGTATCAAGGTAAGTGACAAATATTACTGTTGTTAAAGGTCAGATCCCAAGCTCTGTATTTCAGATTCCTTGTGACTGGAGCTTCTGTACATTGGGAATTATCCAGATATGTCCCTTTTCCATTTGCACAAAAATTTTGCCAAAGTGTGAAAGGGGCACTGTGATTCCACAAATTGTATGTTCTTGTTGTAAGTGCACTACGCTCAGGATGTGGCAGCCCTATTGGGCATACACAGATGCAGGCTCTGTACAGATGCACAAGTCCCACACTGCACAGGTTCATACATTTCTTGTCAGGGAGACCTAGAAGAGCTATGATAGTGCTACCTAAAGCTTTATTTCTCAAAGTTATTTACACCTGTAACAAAAGCTACAAGTATGAATTTCAAATCTATGTTGCAGAAGTGTAAAAGTTTGCAGCTGCCCATCAGGAAAAGCTGCATGTGTCTTATCCAAATCTGAGCACACTTAGGCTTCACAACACAAATATCAGTGCACACACTAGCCAGTGTCTAACGTGTGAGAGTATCAGGAGTTATTTGAATGCTCAACCAGTAAAAAATAGTATAGTAGCTTCACTGCAGACCTGGTCCAGTTTCCTCAAAACAGCAGAGAAGAAAATTGCTATAACCAGCAGGAGACACTGTCCAAGCATGCAGAGATGGTGTTTAGGAATGCCAAAGCCCATATGAGAATGTATTTGCATAAAGCACAATAAGAGCTCTACATCTATGTCAATAGGAAAACTGGGGGACAATGTGGGCCTGATGCTGAATGGGAAATGGGCTGTAGTGACAAAGTACATCAAAATAGCCATCGTACTCAATGCCTTCTTCACTTCATCTTTACTTGTAGGACCAACCTTCAGGAATCCCAGGCCCCTGGGAGCAGTGAGAAAGTCTGGCACAAGGAAGACAAACCCTTGGGTGGATGAGGATTAGGTCAGGTAATATTTAAACACATTAGATATATATAAACTCACAGGACTTGATGGATTGCACCTGACAAGTGCTGAGAGAGCTGACCAACACCATTGCAATGACTCTCAATTATCTTTGAAAGCTCAAGACAATTGGGGAAGATTCCTGATGACTGGAACAGAGCAAATGCGGACAACTACAGGTCAGTTGGCCTCACCTTGATCCCTGTGAAAGTGATGGAGCAACTAATCTGGGAAACCATTACCCATATTTAGGATAGGAATGTCACTGTACTGGAATCCATGGTCAAAAATGGATTTGCACATGGGAAATCAAGCCTGACTTGACATGTCTGACCCGACAGCCTCCTGTGATGAAATGACTGGCTTTCAATTCTGTGTCCAATAGCAATGTCTTAGAAAACTGATAGAGCACAGGCTAGGTAAGTGGTTGGTGAGGTGGATCAAAACTGGCTGATATGCTGAGCTCAAAGGATTGTGATCAGCAGCACAAAGTCCACTTGGAAGCCAGACATTAGTGATCTACTCCAGGGGTTGATACTGGGCCCGATACACTTCTGTCATTAATGAACTGGGATGATGGAACAGTGTGCAACTTCACCAAGCGTGTTGATAATGTCAAACTGGGAGGAGTGGCTGATACAGAGGATAGTTATGCTGCCATTCAGAGGAGCCTGGGCATGCTGGAGCATGTCCATCAAGGGCCATGAAGATGATTAAGGTGTTGGAGTATCTCTTTTTCAAGGAGAGGCAGAGAGATGGACCCCTTCAGCTCACAGAAGAAAAGTCTTTGGGGACATCTCATCAGTGTGTATAAATACCCAATGGTGGGGAGTAGAGAACGTGGAGACAGATTCTTCTCAGCAGTGTCTCAGAAACAAGGCAATGGCCACAAACCGAAATGCAGAATATTCTATTTAGATGGGAAAAAAAAACAACTGAGGAGTGATCAAACACTGGAGCAAGTTGCCCAGAAAGGCTGTGGAGTGTCCACCCTTGGCAATATTGAAACCTAAATAGACATGACCCTGATCAATCTGCTCGAGTTGCCCCTGCTTTGAGCACAGTTTTAGACTAGATGATCCCTAGAACTGCCTTCCAGCCCCAATGGCTCTGTAATTCAGTGCTTGCAGGTTACTGACAGCACTGAATTGCTCTAGTCCACATCAAGTTGCAGTTCAGCAAACAACGGCATTAGTCAGGATTGTTTAAACAAGTTACTCAACTGTTTGCCAACTGGTCACATGGACCTGCTATAGTAGACTGCTTCTCCAGTTCTGTTTAAATACACATCCTCTGTTAGGTATGGTTCTTCCATTTTTTATGAGAACGCTTATGTGGTAGGGCTCAGTGATTCACACTCTCCAAACATGAGCAAGGAGGGCACTCAATGCGTTACTCTTCTCTACAGGAAAGGGACACAAACATTTTTCAGGAAAGCGCAAACCTCTTTCACTGCTCTCAGATCTCCAGTACAAACAAACTCATCTAAGACTATCACTGAAACAGCCAAATTCTGCTTCAGTGACACTACCCTCACTTCTTCCCACCTCATCCCACCCAATTCCTTGTGCTACCACACTGTCTGGGCAGTCACCAGTGAACGAGAGCAGGTAACTGATGGACATAACACTCAACAGGCTTTGTGCCAGGTAACATTTCAGGAAAAAGGAAGGCTGTTTGAGGTTACTGATAGCAGTGATCAGCAGGAAGGTAATCCACCAATTTAGATAGTAGCGCTAGTCAGGGCAGCTAATGGCGTTCATAAGATCACAGGACGATTAGGGTGGAAGGAACCTCAAGGGGTCTATAGACCAATCTCCTGCTCCAAGCAGGATCAGGTGCAAGATCCAAGCAGGTTGCTTAGGGCTTGATGCCAGTGGGGGCCTGGGAATCACCAAGGATGGTGGCTGCAAAACTTCTCTGAGCACCAACCTGCTCCAATCCATGACCGCCCACAAGGTGAAAAAGGTGTTCCTTATACACAGCCTAAACCTCTCTTTTTCCAGTCTATGCCTGGTTTCTCCCAACCTCCCCCCACACACGAGTGGAAAAGCCTGACTCAAAAAGCTGTCCTCCAAGGCAGTCACATCTGTGGTCTCTGCCTGAAGCCCTGTTGCTGATTTTGGACTGTACTACTGGGCTAATTGTCACAAACTTGCTTTGGGAGGAAAATCTGTGGCATGTTTCCACATTTGTATAAAAATTATCTATAGTTTACCACAAAGCAATGAATGAGACAACCCATCAAAACATCTGATGATGGCAAAAGTCAATATTATTCTTTGTGCATAAGACATAGGTATTACTGGAAAGTGGAATTAACCTCACACTTTGCATATAGTGCTGTCTGCCTCAGACATGTAAAGATCACGTTAACCCACCCACTTCCCTTCCCTGATCTTCTATCAAATGAAGTAAAACATAAAAAATTCTATGATTCTTCAGGGTACTTTAACACTCACATTCCATTTTTTCCTTGAAATTGAGAGCAGAGGACATGGTTCTTTAAGAATATTTTAATTTATTTTAAAAAATAAATAAATTAGTCAAAAAAATCCCAAATTAGAGAAAACACCAGAAAATGCTACAGTAATGATAAAATACACCTTGCAGACATCTTGTGATTGTTTCTGAGCCTCCTACAAACCCCTAAATGCACTTTCTGTAGTATTATGGATTATCATGCAAAATATTTTTAACAATTAGGAAATGTGGGCGTGTAGGATAAACAATACTCAGAGTATATTTCAACAACAGTATAAACAAAAAAATTAATTATATAGTTATACTACTATACTAGTAAAACCCTAATTTCATTGCCTTAGTGACACTTAAAATCATATTACATGTATTTTAAACATATTTATCTATATTTTCCTTGCCTAAAGCTCTACTGAAGTCATTCTCAGACCCCAGAAAACTGCTCCTGAACATTAGTGCTTACACTTTAACATATACCATACCTTGGGTCATTTTGTGGTAGTAAGCCTGGATTCAGACTAAGATAAGAATCTGTTTCCATGGATCAGAGCATGGGATTGCACCAAAATTCTGTTTCTTCCCTTTTTTCAGTGTATGTGTAGACGAGTTAAGGGTGCCTTCTAACATTTAAAAAAAAAAAAAAAAAAAAAAAAAAAAAAAAAAAAAAAAAAAAAGCAGCAGTACACCCAGCATTTTTTCCCTGTGCCTTTCAGGTATTTGCATGAGTCTCAGCAGGTTTCTTAGGAAATGACACTTTCTAGAGAAAAAAAGAGAACGCAGAGAAACTCCACACCCTCCTCCTCTCACTCCAGATCTGACACCCACTATTCCTCAGGTTGTTTTTCCAGCCATGTGGCTGACTTTGACAAAGGGAGGGGAATTGCAAAGGAATTCTCTACTCACTGCTTCCACACCTGAATTTCCACTTACCTCCTACACTGTAGTGTCCACAAAATTTCTGCCGAAACGTCCTTGTCTTTCTTTAGCAAATAAGTACAGCTCCTGGCCTAGGGTGTGTGCTGAGAGTGTGCCTGTACTATTACACAGCCCTTTCCTTTTCCAGCCCTCAGTACTGGCAGAGGTACTGAAGTGGAAAGCCCCACTTCTCCTTCCCCATCTGTATCAAATCTGTATAGTCCTGTACATGTTCCTTTCCTCCCACACCTTTTCACAATCTAAATGCATTTATCATCAGTTACCTTTGAAATACACACCATTTCCGTGTATTCTTTCCCAGGAATATGCAAGGCAATATAGGAGTCCAGATACTGAAATATTAGGCAGATGGTGTGGTCCTGTTTCTGTCAAACTTGAGTTTGACAACAAACTTTGAATGGTTTTAACCTCACCATCGCAGTTTAGGCCCACTCAGCTAAGCAAATCACAATCAAAAATGTTCAGACATGGCTGTGCTGCTGTTCACTGCCAGAGACACGTGGTGCCTGACCTGAGGTCAACAATTTTCAGATGTTTCTTTCAGATGTCCCTGAAAACTGCTCCTGTGCATGTGTTTGGACACCCAAAATAAAATAATCACTTTGAACATCCTGGGTCACAGTGATGGGGAAGAAGTAGCTCACTAACAAGATCATCAGAAGAAGATGAGTCAGAATTTCACTGTTTTACGGAAAAGACTTGGGAGCACAAGGGGCCGCTTAAAGCTTAATGACTGTTGAATTTCTGTAAGGTGAAAGGGGAATAAAAAGAGAAAAATGATGATGGATGATACTGTAGTGAAGTATACAAGTCTAACATGTTGTTTAGACTTCAGAACTCTTGCAGTAGAGCAATGTTACTGATGGACATTCATCAACTGTACTTTGATTTAATGTTAGCTGGCAGAGGCCCTATTCAGAAATAATTTGAATGGCTAAGGAGCCGCTGGTCAGTATTGCCTTTTCATCTGGTGACCTAGGAGAAGAACACAGCAAACTGTCTGTGGCTGTGACAAACCAAGTCTGTTTAAAGGGAGTTTGCTACACTTCTAAGAGAAAGTTTAGAAGAAACCTCTCCAAAGAGAGGAAAGGTAAAATGAGAAGCAAGAAAGCAAGGCAGAGAAAGCAAGAGATAGCTTTCCCTGAGCAGAGAAAGATGGTATTTTTCAGCACTATAATTTAGCAGTGTGTTTTAAGAAGTTAGCTCACTCTCACCTGCTTCTGAAAGCTCTTCTTGAAACAGATTGTACTTTACTATAGATCAATTGATTCAATTCACACAACCTCTTGAATCAATTCACAGCCTCTTTTCTCTAATGAGCAACATACATTAAATTACAATTTGTTGTTTTGACCAGAATTTGTTAAGTTTCTGATGGTTTTAGATACTGTTAAATATTAGGTTTCACTAGCTATTAGGTATCACACACTATACCTTTTAACATCTGTCATGCCCTATTTGCTATCTAGTAACAGACATAATTTTGCTGTTCTTCAGCAGGCATGAAGTTGTAATTAAAAACTACAGGGCTGTTTAAAGGGCTTAGTAAAATTGTACTCACCAGGGATGTCCTCAGGGTCCAGAGCTGAAATGTAGTTACCAGTCAGAAATTCACCATACTGATGGGGATAGGACTTCAGCTCTCCATGTCCATGCCAGTTCAACTCTGAGCCTTGATTTATTCCCTCTATGGCTCCCAACTCATTCCAAACAAGAAAGCACTGCTTCATGTATGCATTAGCCAGGTAATTACTCCAACATATCTCCAAATATTGTCACAGTCAAATAAATGATTAATACTTGAATACATAAGCTTAATACAAAATGTCATCGAAATCACACAAGCTTATTATGTATGGAAGGCTGCATGTGTGTATGACATATATTTGAAAACTGTGAAATCTAGGAACATCCTGTTTTCTCAACAGAAAGCATGTGAAGATCAGTCCATTCTGCCAGCATATGGGATCAGGTGTGTGACTGTATTGCCCTTGGGAGTACCAGTATATCCTCTCAAATTTATTACTTATAATGTGCTGTGAGTACACCTACCACTTTGCAAACACAGGAAGGACAAGGCTGCTGCTCCAGGAAAGTGGTATCTTGACTCATGTACAACATAAAGGCTAATAGCTCAAGTGCTTATGAAAGCAAACAACAAGTCAGGTCTCCAGGGCAAAACTGGTTAATAGAAGGCTTAAGGAAAGAGTTGGGCTTCAAGGACCTTCATTATAGGCTCTGAGTTTCCTTCATAAACAATAAAGTCTCAATTTTTAATGACTTTAGGTATTTCAAGGATGTCAAAATTCCTGGGGTTTAGGAAGACTGTGTTCACTTGCACATCGCATGTTCTTCCACTCTAACTTGAAGGTTTGTTTTGCAAAAATAACCTTACACAACAATAAGTGTTACAAATAACACTTATTAGCCACAACAGCCACTGTTAACAAACAAAAAAAACCTGTGGCAATGTTTTCACCCCGTATCTGGGTTTGCCCTTGTATACTCAGTCCCTTTGCTGTTGTCCTCTTGATTTTAATAATGACATAACTTTGATGAGTAGAGTAACTCATAGACTCTTTCTGGGTAGTTAATATTTGCTGATACACTTAAAATGAAAAAAAAAAGTCTACTTTTGAAGTGGAAAAAAAATCTTCAAAACCTTTCTGATATCTTAAAATAAAACTGAAAAATGTACAAGCCCACAGCTGTTTTTCAGACAGCCAGTGCTCTAGGACAGATCTCGAGGGTGCCAGGCTGTTTGGTGTAAGATTTCTGAGGACCTGAAGTAATAGCTCCACTACTGTGTCTCTAATCTCCTTCGTTTTCTGGATTTGTTGGAAGACCCGTCAGAGCGAGATAGGATGGAGAATGGAGAAAAACTGAGGGCCTCACTCCGTGAGGGTGAGGCGCTGACTGGCAGCTCCTGGTGCTCTGTGTGTGCCCTTCTCCCTCCCTGCGGACAAACTCCTCGGGCCGGCCAGGGCGTGCAGCGGGATGGGACCGGGAGAGAACGGGCTTATCCTGGAGCCGTCAGTCCGGATGTGTGAGACGACTGAAATCCTGGAGAGAAACATCCCCGAGCTGTGAAATGAAGCTTCTCGGGGCAGGGTGCCCGCGCAGCCCCTCTCCCACACACGCCTCCTGGGGGTCCCCAGCCCTGCCGCCTCTCACAGCCCACGGCTCGCCCCCGTGCCGCTCTCCCTGCCCGGCGGGGACACGCGGACGCGACCCGGGGCCCCGCCGGCGGCAGGGAACGCCGGTGCCTGGCCGGGCGCCCGTTCGCGGGACTACGTTTCCCAGGGATCCGCGGCGCGGCCCCGCCCGCTGTCAGCGAGCGCTGCAGGTTGATCGCCGCGGCTGCAGATGAGCGGAGCCCGCGCGGGCGGGGGGGCGGCCGGGGCAGCGCCGCCGGGGCCGGGTCGGCGGCCGGCGCACTATGCGAGGCCGGGAGGATGGCGGTGGAAGGTAAGGGCTTCGCGTCCCCTGCCCGCCACCCCGGGGGTCCCTCCCCTGTCTCCTCCCCCGGGCACTCACCTGCGCCGTGGCGGGGCCGCCCCGGCCCGGCCCGGCCCGGGGGGAGATCAGTGCCCGGCGGCAGGGCCACTCTGCCGCCCGCTGCCCCCGCCTCGCCCGCGGGGCGCCCGCCGCCCCCCGTCCGCCTCGGCCCGGCCGCCCGCCCGCGGCGCCGCGGCTGCCCTGGGCCAGGTGCCGTGGGGCCGGGCCGCGGCTACCGCCCCCGCCCGCGGCGGGCTGGGCGGCAGGGGCTGCCCGGAGCCTTCGGTCGGCAACTTCCCGGCGGGCCCGGAGGTGCCGCCTCTCCCGGCAAAGGCGGCCGACCTGCGCCGCCTCCCTCCGGAGCGGCCCCGGCGGCCGCGCTCAGCCCCGAGCGCCTCCCCCGCCCCGCCGCCGCTCGGGCTCCCGCCGGCAGCGAAACGTCCCTCGCTGCTGCCCGGATCCCTCAAGTGCCCCAGGGCCGCGATGCCCACGAAGCTGCGGCAGCCCCCGGCCGTCCCCCGCAAGGGCTCGGAGCTGTGCTCGGTCCCTCCTTCCCTTAGAAGGATGGAGAAGCCAAGGGGCCGAGATGCTCAGCTCGTGGGCAGCCGAGAGCTGTGAGGTGTTCGTGAGGTGTCCGGCTCCTGGGGAAGTACCCCGGTAACTGAGGCGATAGCTACCTAGACCTGGAAAGGTGAATGCTTTGCTAGGTCTTCCAGTAAATGCTGGGCTCCCTTTAGCCGTCTAACATTGGCTGTGTGTTCCCTTTCCATTGGGGCTTTTGGGAAGTTGGAGGAGAGAGGTCTATGGGAAAAGGCGAATCCACTTTCCTGCTGTCTGCTTCCAAAATCCACTCGGTTTTCTGGCGCTTTAGAGTGAGGCAGCGACAGTCCTGGGGTTTGTGCCTCATCTTGCTTTATTTGGTGCCCATGGGAAAATATAAGAATCCTGTGTAAACCAGCCATGTGACCCCTTCTCCTGTGGTCAATTCAGGGTATGTTGGTGTTTTTGGGTGTTCATCTTGAGACTACCATGAGTTTTGTTTCTCAGTTATGCTGGGATCTACAGTTCTATCTGAGGCACTTGCTTTATTGCTGAAAATCATGCTGAAGCTGTCTTTTGCTGAGTACCCAAGTGAACAGTGCAAATGATAGTCCAGCAAAAACTTAGGCTTCCTGGAGGCAGTGGGGAGCTTAACATCCCTGAAAAACAGCTTCCTGTGTAAATTCAAATAGAGCTAAACAAGACCACTATGTCTCAAAGGGTGTCTGTCTACATCCCAAGTTGTTTGTCCTAAGCGTAAGCCTCTCCATGAGGCAAACATTTCTTATGCACAGGCTGCTTTACTGAATGGCAGTTTTGAAGACTGGAATGATACAAAGGAAGGTGGTGGTCCTGAATAAAAGCATTACTTCTTCAGTGGCAAAAGCATAGTGATGTGAACTAGGCATGCGTGCCCGATAGTGGGTAAGTAAGTAAATGAAATGGACTGCCATGCACCAGATGGTTCATATGCCAGCAGCAACCCCTGTTTCAGTGTAGTCACTAATGTCATTCTCCTTTATTTACTTGAAGTCCTTCTCGGTCTGTTTGCTAGATCTTTTCAGGTCTGTAATAATTCCTGTCATATCTGCAGTGCCCTCCATCTGAGAATCTCTAAAAGCTTTGTAAATATTAATGAAGGAAAGCTCTGCTAAAGCTTTGGGAAGCAGTGCCTTTCCCTTCTCCTGAGATGGGATTTTTTTCTTTAACTCCTTCTTCCCATTTCCTTCCCCCAGGATGCATCCTGCTGTGGTGTCTCAGAAGAGGCATTCTTGTCTGTATGTTCTGCATTCCTCCCATTTTGTTTTTTTCTCCCTCAACTTTCTTGCCTTTGCATAATTCTGTTGCCCTCACGCTAGCACAGCAATATGACTATTTCAGCACAAGTAGCCATGTGGCCATGACTACTTTGTGTGGATGTAGTGTACTCATATTTCAGGCCTTTTATTATCCATCATTTTCTGTTGGAACCCTGTTTCTTTGTGTGACTGTGTTTAAAAACTTGCTTTTCTCTTAATTCATCTTCTGCTGTGTTGGAGCCCTGGGTGTGAGCTGTGTTCTGTTCCTGAACTGTGACTTTTGGCAAGGAACATGTGGCATTACAGCTCCTCTTTGGAAGCTGAGAGGTTGCTTGTTCCTCATGACTCCCATTACTGCAGTGCACAGACCCTGCTTTAGTCAAAAGTAAAGTTGCCATCAAATCTTCTAAGTAATAGTTCTGTAGAAAAATGTCTTGGACTCGGGAAGAACAGACAGTTGGGATTTTTTTGTTTTCTGCTTGTTTGATTTGTTTGTTTGCTTTGGAAAAATGCTTTCCTGGTGTGTGGCTTGGGATCTTGAGAGCATAACCTCCTGTACATCAGTTCTGGAAGCTTGGAAATAAGGTTTAAGCTGAGGTTGTCTGGCCTTCCACAGTCTCTGCAGTAGTCAGCTGAGAGCTTGGCTAGGATGGGCTTTCTGGACTTTCTTTTATAGAGTGAAGCAAGGCTTTTGAATGGTTGGGCCAACTGACTTCTTGTGCAAACTTGCAAGTGGCTGACACTGAGATGCAACTGGTGGGGAGTGGAAAGGTCCCTGGGGCACAAGGGAGGCATGGATTCTGGAGCATGGGAGTTCCTGACCGGAGCCAACATCCGCTGCTCCACCAGCTCCACCAGGGCTATTGTTCTATGGAAACTGCCTGTTTGTCAGCTTTAGCCACGAACCCAGAGTCTTTATTTTGTTTTTCCTTTCAGAAATGTTCCGCAGGGCTAAGGTGAAAATATTTTGTAGCTTATCCTTTTTGAAAAATCTTTGAAAAATTTGCTCATTTTATCTAACAAATTGCTGAAATCTTCCTCAAATTTGATTATTTTAAAGCTGTCTTGGCATGGTGTGCTGGGGTTTAGCTATGGCAACAAATGTCCATTGGTTTACTTAGGGAAAATATCCAGACTTTTTTACCAGGTTAGCTGACAGTGGTAGACTTGCAAATATGAAGTGAGAATTGGGAGAATACTACAGTTCCCATACTTTAGTGTTCCAAAAGAGATTATGTGGACTGGGAGGTCCTTTGGGCTGCATAGTGCCAGTGCTTCCAGACTGATGAAAGGATTGGTGTGTGTATGAGGAAAGTGAGTTTGCACTCCTTAATATGAGCCCATTTAGATGGGAGCACTGCCAAGGTAAGTCTATTTTTAGACTCAACAGTTTTGACAATGTTCCTTTAAGTGTTTTTTTCCCTTCTAGTAAGAATGAAAGAACTAGGTCAGAGCCAGTAGAAAAAGGCTTTTGATCTCTGCAACAGTGTTCTCAAATTTTTTTTTCAGTTTGCTCTTGTGCAGCAAAGGTAAAGGGGAAGAGAGAGAAATGGTGATTTCTTTCCCCCCCAGTGGTTGTTGCACAGGAAAGTGAGCGACTGACAGCACCCACCAGATGATGTCTGCATGCAGGTGATCCCACACAGTTCTGTTGGGTCCCCTGCAGCTCTGACCTGTGGTGTCTTTGAGATTCCTGTGCAAGAAAAGTGCTAATTATATCACGGAGTTCTTTCACGGTATGTGTTTAATGAAGTTTGGTCTAACGCCTTTCTTGCTGTGTATAGACTTTGGAAAATGGCACATACATTTGTTGCAGGTCTCCTCCTGGAAGTTTATATAAACTTCCAGTCTCCTATGGCTCTTCTGTAGTGGGCTCATGCTATTGAGACCCTGTATCTTCCTACTTTATTATATTCTTTACTAAGAACTGGAGCCTTGCTGATAAAATGATTATGACTGGCCTTACCCCTTGGTAATCCTTAAGGAGTCTAAGACTCAAAGGAGGTTAGGGCTTTCTGGGGGGTGTCATCCAGGTTAACTGCTGCAGGACCGAGTTATTTGCAGCTTGTAACCAACTTCTATCCGAGTGATCCTGTGAATTTCAGCTATGTGATGTACCTTGGTTGAACGCCTTCAGTGCCTAGCAACTCCATGGATATTGAGTGCTGCCATGTGTTTCTTCAGAGGCTTGAGATATGGTGAGCTCATAGATGTGCTATGCTAACTCTGCCAAGAATGTTAAAGCAAGTTCAGGATCATCCAGAGGACAGCTTTGAAGTAGCTTTCAGTGCAGGTACTGATCAAGCTGTTCCAGGATGTACCCAAAAGTGCAACTCTTTTGACAGGTATTCAGTTATTCAGCTTCGTCTTATTCCTATACCCACTTCAAGCTCAGACTGGATTTGTCTCCATATCTAAGTTTCTGGGGAATCCAATAGATGTTATCCAATAGATGGTGTTTCAGCACACTTACTTGCCTGTGGAGCAAAGAAATGCTTTCTTCTTTGAAATTCAAAAATAGCACATGTGATTCAAAAATAGCACATGCTTCCCTCAGTGTTTTGTTTTCTTCAGTAATTTCTAACCACTTCTTAGCTTGAGGGATTCAGGCATGTGGCTTGGAAATAGCTGCCGGTTGGAAGCAGGACTGAGAGACACACATCTCATTTCAGCTCTCCAATTGAAACAGTCACATTGGGTCATAGCCGAGGAGATGGATAAGACCAATGCTGGAGGTGCTTTGGACAGTGAGGCATTAGATTTGAGCATCAGCCTTTGGTCTTGTGTTCTCTATGTTACTTTCTGACCATTTATGCATCAGCGATTATGGGATTGCAGACTGGAACATGAGTCTTCTCCTATCCACATTCATGTGGCACCCTTCTTGTTGGGCTGTAACATCTACACCCTTATTTCCTGCTCAGCAGCAGCACAACCTCCGTCCTGCCCCCGCAGTGTGCATACAGCCTGGTGGTTGTGTGTGATTCTCTGCTCTGAACCACTGCCTAGAGCTTTCCAATCTATGTTGCTACATTTGAAAGGGAGGCTGTGAGCTGAAGTTCTGAAGGTGCATTCCATGGTGGGAATTTGAGACCCCAAAATGAATGTAGGAACAAAGAACAAAGAATGTCACTGCAATGTCACTCGTTTGGGTGTATTCAGACTGAGTGGAGGGTGGATATGATTGAAATTACGTGATCATTTTCCCCTCCCTGCTTTTCTAAGGGAACCCATATTAGGCAGGAATCAAGGTACCAAGTATAGACTTGGTGTGACACAATGTTTCCCTTGGATGAAATTTGGTTTTAGGATAAGAGTGTTTCTGGAAATTCAGAAGTCCTTTCAGGTCAACCAGTTTAGATACAGTTCCTTGAGTGTTTGACCTTACCCTTTAAAATACATGGAAGGCTTAGAAGCTCAGGGAGGACGTTGATTAAGTTCAGTACAATTGAATGCTATGATAAGGGATTCAACTATTAAGGGATTCAATATTACCACCACTTGTCAGGTGGTGGTAATACATGGGCAAAGGGAAGGAGTGATGCTTTGAAAGTTCATGTGCTTTTCCACCAAGAAGGGAATGCAAGTGAGCAAATGACAGGAGTTAGACATTGGATGCATTTCTTAACGTAGCACTGGAAAGTACTGACAAAACCTGTAGTGACATTGTAAGATCTCAGGTTCACAGCTTAAGTGGAAATTTTAAAATAGAACTGTTCTCAAGAGGTGTTGGAGGGGTTTTTTTGGTTGTTCTTCTGCGTTGTCCAAGCATGGTGGGCAACATCCGAGGAGGTTGTGAGGCTTTGATCTTCTTGTTTACAGCTCAGTGTACGAGGTCAGGATGAGCCACTTAGAGCCAGTCTCTAGTGCTTCCCAGTACTGCTGTGTCACAAGGGCTGTGGCAGGAGAACAGCAGTGACAGGCTCAGAGCAAGGCGCTATTGCTGGATGGTGTCAAGAGTTGCAGTCTGGTGCTGGTTGTTGAGCTGATAATGAGAGGTTTCTGTCCAAAACAGCCTCTGTGCAGGCTTGCTGGTGGGTGCAGAACTAGGTATCTATGGAGCACTGTAAGCTGTTGTTTTGCCCATTGGTCTCTGAAAGTAAAAGAGCTAGTTTGCAGAGGTAGTAGAGCTGTTAGAGGGCTGGTTTTCAGTTCAATGAGTATTGAGTCTGTCGGTAGGTTAGGGATACTGTGCCTGGTTCTGGAGCCAACTTCCTCTGTTCTGGCTGAGACAGCTTTACCCTCTTCACTGTCTCTCCTTTGGTCTGGACTGTGTGATCTCGAATGCAGTGGTCCTTTCTGTGAGCAAAAGATACTCAGAGTTTAGAACTGAGCAATCCTGTTGTGGATTATTTTTAATGAAAACTGTTGGCTTTGAATGGATACAGGTATTTACCCTTGCAGAATAACAATTGAACAGCTCAGCCCTCAATTATCTGCTCAAAACATGCAAAGAATGTAGAGGGAGTAGTTCTGGAAGGTGCCAAAGGCAAAGGTGGAGAAAAGGGCCAAAAAATGGAGCAATTTTGAAGTCGTGTGAAACTGGCTGGTTGGTGCTGGTCAAAATAGCAAATAAGATTTCAGGAGCTATGAGGGGAGCTCAGAATGAGGCAAGGAAGATCTTTGTTTCTGTATCATTGTATATTGCTCTTGTATGGTGAATGCTTCCTGCAGCTTTTGCTTGCCACACCCCAAAAGAAAGAGAGGACTGGAAAGAATACAGAAAAGAGCAGTCAGCTAGTCATAGACATGGCGTGTTCTCTGAAGGCAGGTTACAAATATTAACATTCTTTAGCTTGGAAATGAGATGACCATGGAGAAAATCCTTAGGCCTTGATGAGTGGTTTGGAGAAGGTGGAAAAAGGAACTAGGTCACACGGCAGAACCACGAAGCTATAGGGTTTTGTCCTTTAAATTAAAAAAAGGAAATAGTTTTTCATATAACACAGAGTTCACCAGGTGCACTTTTAACCTTGGGGGTCATTCCTAACGTGCTAAGGCAGGATCACTTCATGTACGCCCTGCTCTCACTCTGTTTCCTTAAGCAGTGGCATAAAGGGCTAGACTTTTAGTCTGACCCAGCCTGATGACTTCTGTGACAAAGTCTAGCTCATCAGCTGTGTCCAGAACAACTCCACTCACCACAAGAACTTGATTTGCACTGAGTAACCGAGAGGGAAACTTGGCCAAAGCAACCCAGAAACAGAGAGGAGATGGGAAATTAGGCACTGAACTATGAAAGTGTTAACAGGCAGAGTTGTGATGCATAGGATGTGTAGCTTTCTTTTTCCTAGTGTATAAGAACTGATACTGCTCCGTAAGAGGAACTGTGAGCTATGTCAAGTCAATGAGATTTGGGGGAAGGAGGGGCCCTGTATTAGGCTGCAGCTGTAGAAATGGCATCCTGGAAAATACTGATTCTCCACAGCACATAGGGTTGGAAACACCTGTACTAACCTCTATAAATGAGGTTATTGAAATGAAATATGGTCTGAGAAAGACCTTCAGGAAAAGAAACAGATTAGGTCTACAGATTTCAGCCTTAGTGGCTTCTGCCTTGAGTAGGTTGTATGTTCCCTCACCTTTGCATAAGGTCCTCCTTCTCTCTCCAGAAGTGTCCTGTGGCAAAAGGACTGCAAAAAGAGTGAGGGAGTTGCTATGAATAGCTGCATGTTCTCTGTGCAGCATGAGCTAAACTTGGCTTTGAAGAGCAGGTTCATTACTTGAAACAGTAAGAATTCACCCTAGTTTGTGCTGCTTCTGGATGAAGCAATCAGGTATGCGGGGGACTGAACTTGGGCTGAACTGAACTTTGCATCCACTTATGGGATCATGCTTGCAGGGACTATGGGATTGACAAGAAAAAGGGTGTGAGGAAGACACTCAGTGTGGATTTTAGCCTGTTTGTAGTGCAGCCTTGTCCATCTCTATCTAATGTGGAACTTTGCTAGCTCCTGTTCTTCAGCTGAACATTCAGGTCATTACTTCCCTCTATCCCCCCACTCATTTTGCCCTGTCTTTGTGGCTTTTTTTTTTTAAATTTTATTTTCTTCCCCCAGAGGGGATTTTGGTTGATTTGCTTCTCTGTAAATAACTTAGTAAAAGCAAGAAAGAGACTTTTAATAATGCTGTTTCATAAACAAAAAGAAAGAATTGTAATGTGCGTCAATAGAAGCTTTCTCTCAGAATGTCCTCTGTGTGCTCTCGGCTGATGGTTTGTTGCTACACAAATCATCTGGGGTACTAGAGTGAGTAGGATACAGTGGTATGAGTAAGCTGTAGGAGGTAAAGAATTTTACTGGGGGAAGGAAAGAAGGCGTTTCCAGACTCTTCAGTTAAGTGTACAAGGGATGGCCTCGAACAGTGATTAAGGAGGTAACTTTTCAGCAGTTTAGAGAAAGCCAGGACTGAAAACAGAGTCAACTGCCAGATTGCAAACTAGTTATGCAAGTGAGAATGAATAAAGATATTTTCCTTTGCATTTTGATGACTGCGCATCATTCATGGGACAAGGAATAAAGCCTGGATTCACAGCTGAGTTGCAGCCATTTCTGTGCCACATGTTCAGCAGACACCAGCTTTCATGAGTAGGGCAAAGGGAGAGATCTGTGATGCATGTGTGGTACAGTGCACCTCAGATGACATAATAAAGACTTAACCTGTGTGTGTCTGAGCTGTTCTTGGTGTGCTGGATAGGCACATAAGTGTTTAAAAAAGGTTTTTGATGCAATGCTGGCTGATTATGGGATTGAATAGTAGTACTGTTAGGACTTGAGAAGAGACATTCTCAGAAATATAATTTGTGGTAAAGGATGACTAGCCAACTTCCTAAATAGTGACTGCAAGACAGGTTTCTTCCAGGATCAGTGGAACTAATGAAGACTTGTTGCATGCCAAGGCGTGTTATTTCTCTTTTTTATCTCTCCTTATCTTCTCTTTTTTATTTCTCATTGAAATCCTTAGGGCAACAGTGGTACCTAGTTTGGAATTTGCCTAAGTTGGTTGGTGACTGACATTTCTAATGTACGGTAAATACTTTTCCTTGAGTGATAGAATTATTTTAGGTCTCTTCCTCTCTATCTACCGATTGATTTTCTTTGTTTTTTGTACTTATTCTTCTTATCTCTTGTACTGTGTCTTTGCATGCAACTTTGTGTATCTCACAGTCTTGAAATCCAGAGTTCTTCACTATTCAAGAGAATCTCTGTAGATGCTTGCACAAGCCTTCTTATTGACTTACTAGTTTGCAAAAAAAATGACTGTTTTGTATTTTAATCCATTCCTTAAATTATTTTCTCATGTGCAGGTGATGCATGTTACTTACTGACCTTTATTATTTTGTTCACTAAGATCCATTTTGCTCTAAGTTGATTGCATAGCTCATTTGGTCTCCTTAAGTGTCAGTATTCTCATCTTCATCTATACCTGTACAGGATTTGTTGTAGCCTGGCCTTATTTATTCACTGAATAGGTTGATTTTTCAATATGCCTCTGTTGCTAGTGTGAATTCAAGAGCTGCTTGTACCAAGTGTACCTTCATTAAAACAGAATGAGAAAATGCTTCAGGAATAATTTGGCTATCCCATCACTGTGCCTGCTTTTTATCATGAAATCCTGTTGCTGTTACAAAGGCTGAACTTGCATTGCTGAGGCTCCAAGGTCTATCTGGCATTGTGATGACATGCAGTCTGTCTCCTGAAGAACAGGTGTAAAAGAAACTGTTTCCACATTTGCTAAAGTCTTGAGATAAGAGATGGCAAGTGGATATTGACATACATAAAATAAATAGTTTCCAGTAGGAAAATTGTAAAAAACGCCTAAGGAAATTTTTTAGCTGAAGAAACTTAATTACGTACATATCCTGATGGGATGAGGGTCTTAGAAGGCAAACTCAACCCATACAAGAAGAGAATTTCTTTTTCTGGGCTTACTGTTTCTGTTCTATACAAAACTAAGGGGTCTTTTCTCTCTACACAAGATTTGTGTGGCCTTCAACATTATGAATTTAGTTTGATTATGAGTTATGAGTTTAGTTTGATTCCAGGTATGAAAGTACAAAGTTACTCATTCTGATTCCTTGATATATTTCTGATGCTGTACAAGACTTTATACCATCTTATAGCTGAAGTGTGTTTGAGAGATGTATGTGAAGTGTAGTAGCTTGTCTCAGAAAACATACTTTTTCTGTGTTTTTCTGTGTTTTTCTTTGGCTTTAGTTTTGGGCATTTTTTCATTTTTTCTGGAGAGAGCAAATGGTTTGTAGTAGTAATTGGCTTGATACCATGGGATGACTGTCCCATTCTCTAGCTAGAGATGTTCAGGGACTGTTGTATCAGGAATGCTGTTACCTTAAGTTTTCTTGCTGATAATAGTCCGAAAGGGGTAAAAAAGGCAAAAGCCCCGCAAGATCACAAACTAAAATGAATGCTCCTCCTCTGAACACTTCATCCCCTTCTGCCTCTATCTACTTCCTACAGCTGGCTGCCCTTTGCTCTGCCCTTCCTGCCCTCTTGACCTGGTTCAGTGTCCACTTCCTTGCTGCTGAGCTGTCACTTCTCTTGCCCTTCAAGATACCGCCCAGCTGTTGGGCATCTCCCCCTGCTTTAACAAAGACTTGATTGTAAAATCAATGTCTTGTAAGAAGCCTGTTTTTTATTAAACTGATTCATTGATTAATGATTAGTAGTCATGATAACGGGAGGCTAGAAAGACAGGCAACTCTCTGGAGGGATCTGCAGGTACAGGTGTGTGTGTGTGTCTGTCTACCAAGCCTTGCTGTCTGTGTCTGCCTGAGTTTGTACTCAAAGCTATGGGTACAGCTCATCAGTAGCAGCAGTTTACAGTGCACTCCACAGCTCAGTGCTGGCCTGCCTTTTGGCACAGCATGTGTGTAGTTGCTTAATGCTGCTTTTGATGCTGACCAACAGAAGCAGATAGCTAGACACCAATATTACTTCAGTCAAGTACTTTGGGATTTCAGCCTTACGGGAGGTTTATGATAAATGCATGTTATTTGTACTGAAGTAGAAAGGGTCCTGACTGATTTGCTGGGCTTCTTTGCTTTGTGTAAATGCTGCTGATTTGGTGGCCATTAGACAGGTTTGAGAAACAGCGGGCAAAAATCTTGAAGTTACTTGCTCTGCAGGTTGCCAGCAGTATTTACTAGGTTGCAACATAAGCAGCAAATTGTATTCATGTGAAACTTTGACTGCATTTTCAGCTGGTCCAAAGTGATGTGTTGGGGGAGCTGCACAAATTTACATTAGGTGGAAAGAGGGCTGTATGGAGAATTAGTTCTGGTAGGCAAAAGCCAGATAGTTTCTCAAAACTAGAAGCTGATTGATGAGGCAGATGGACTATCCACAGGAGTTATAGAAACTGATTACTGTGGTAAAAAAATCTGTCAGACAAAGTAATCGAAATAATCCTAAATTTTATAGTACAAATTAAAGTCATCCTTATTTGCTGGTTTTAATTTTGTTTTCTGCTGTTGTAGAAGTGGTACTAACTGCTCAGGTCAGACATCTTTGAATAATCCCATGTTTTCTAGGGATATGCAGAGCTACTAATGAAGTATAAGGTTCTTGAAATACACGAGAAGGGCTTTGCAGCGCTGATCCTTCTTGCTCATTTGGTCAGTGTGAGGAGGCATCTCGATCTGAACAAGACTTCAGTGCTCTCAGTGTGAATGTGTCCTCTGTGATCCATGCAGGGAAAGCAGGTTGTGAGTAAAGCAAAAAGCCTCAGGGTTGCTGTCTGACTACTCTGGATTGAAATGCAGCATCTGGAAGTGTATAGAACTCTCATTGAGAATGCTGATGGCAAAATTTGATGTGGTTAGGGGTTTGATTTGCTTTTGACAAAGAAAAGGGCAGAGATGGAAGGAACAAGTCCAGTGAGGGCTACTGTCTAAAGGTCTTTTTCCCTGGAAATACCTGTTAAATCTTCATGACTACTGAGATGACTGAAAAGGTGTTTGGACCCTTTTTATAAAGTCTCTGCTATGTCCAACCTGAGTTTGTTAATGTTCAAGCTATATGGATGAACTTTTGTCCGTCCTTTTCAACAATGTGACATTTTATAGTGGGAATAGCAGGTGGATTGTATGGACTTACCTCTTAGCATTGTGAAGCTAAGTCTGTGGAATGAATACATAAAATGGAGCTTACAAGGTTGCCAGTATTTGAGACATGAAAGTTTTCTAAGGATTGTTAGAGGTTGGATGGGTATCTCCTGTGCCTGCTTTTTGTCTCTGAATAGCAAAAGCTAGCATATGACTATGATGCACACAGAACAGGGCACATGAGTAAGAAGATGCTATTTTTACTCTATCACTTTTTAGAATAGAACAATTGTTATTGCATGTAACTCAAGTACTTGCCAAATATGCTTTAATGTAGCCTTAATTGATCTGCTTAAAATTTTAAGCAGCCAGCAGTATTCCCACTGAAACACATAGTTATGAAATGTTTGACACAGTAGGCAGTGAGTGCACAGAGGTAGCGATTGATCATAGATTTATCTGCTAAGCCTTGAGCCTACAGATGGAGAGACAAAGACTTTCCATCTGCCCATGCAAAACTTTGGATATATCAAGGCTGTGTTTTGAAGAGTGCCTTCAGGCTTTTTTCCAGACAGGATTCACAGAGTACCCTCTAGGAAAAGACAAGGCTTGCCCCCAGCTGCCATAACTTACGATGGCTCTTGATGACTTCTGTGTACCATCAAGCATGCTCAGACAAGCTGTCTCCTGGCTGCTTGCCATATGGGAGGGAGGCAGGCATGCATGGGAGGAAGGTAGCCAGGGGGACAGAGTATTCCTATTGCCCTGTGAGCTCTGCTTTCAAACTGCATGTGCACTCTGTAAGGAGCTGTGTGGGCATGGAACTGGCTCACGTGTATCGGCCAGCTTCTGCAGGGCAACAGATTATCTTGCTCTGTGTACCTGAAAAGGACTTGAGTTTGTGTTCTACCATATGTAAAAAACACATTCTGTATTGCATTCATTTCCCTAGTTTTTTAGGACAGATGTGGGGTCATTTTTCCATTTTGGGTGCTCCACTTACTATTTTTCTCACAGAGCTTTTCACTCTCATAACTTGGCAGATCTCAGCAGTCTTCTATTTATATTCCGGAAAAGCGGATGTATTCTATTAGATTCAGCTCTACCATTAGGTTAGGAGTACAAGAGCACTTAAGTACCTTTGTTTTAAATAATAGTTTGTTTCATAAATGTAATCTGTGGATCTATGTTATTGTGTCAGCCAGCACTATTCATTATGTGCTTGTTGCTGTGCAGTCAGAGCTCTACAGAACATCCACCCTCCTTCCTCAAAAGGAAACCACTTCCCACCACAGAAAGCTTTCAATATGAGTTGAACAACAATTGTTGGGGGAGCATGAAGGGAGACATGGCATTAATCAACTGAGATTAATGGGGTTTTCAGCAGGGAAAGGGGAATACAAGTGATCTGAAACTGGATGAAGGGTTGTATTATTAAGACATGTGGATAATACATGAATTTGAGATTGTATGGAAGAATATTGGAAGAAGTTCTGTTTCAAAATCTAATGATACTGCTGATATCTAGTGGTATTAGGCTGATACTATGAACTGATTTGGAGGGTGTTTGTTTTCTCGATGTACTGTTAAAGTTTGGGACTGATGAGGTGGATGTAGTTTGGTAGAATGAAGAGGTGCTGAGGCAGTAGGGATATTGTTAAAGGAGCAGTGTGGGAAAATGGTCTGAATACAGAGGCAGGATGAGCAAGCATTAGCCAATACCAGGGTAAGGAGGAGTAATGGTCTGGACAATATTTTAGCCAGAAACTACTTTGTCTGTAGGTAGAATTTTTTCCAGACAAATGCCTTTAAGTCCTAAAGGAGATTTAAGATGTGTCAGCTAAGAGAGTCAGAGCACTTGGGCTGTGGTAAAGTTAGTGATTTGTGATTATTTTCTAAAAGCTGTTTAGATTCAGTTCTATGGGATGTTAGCCCTGGGTGCTGTCAGCCCTCAAGCCTCATTAAGTTTGATAGTTGATCCTGAGTTTAGAGCTGACCTTATCTAGCTTAAATTATATAAGACGTGGATTTAAGAAGATAATAAATTATTATTGGCCAAACATTTCCCTCTTTTGCTGCTTTTACAAAAACTTTGAAAGGGAGCAATTTTGGTTTGTATTGACATTTAAAAGGATGCAAGAGCTCCACCTCTGTCTGCCACAGAGATGGATCTATGTAGTTCTGTGTGGTAACAGGAAATTATAGACCCATGCAAACAAATGTTCCTTACTTCCTATCCTCTGTGTAGCTGAGGGTTGGAGGTGGCACTAGAAGAAAATAATGGAGCTGGCATCAGGATTGTCATGACAAAGATAAGCTTTGCCAAGTGACTGAGATACTTATTCTCCTTAGGAAATTAATACCCCTAGAAAATAAAAAAAAATTATCTCCCTGCTCTCCCCCCCCCCCCCCCCCTTCAATATTAGCAACTCTGGAGAAGTCCACTGAGGCAGCCTGTGTTTCTTTTAACTACTCACCTGTTTTCAATTAAAAGGTAGTGGGCTTCTATGTAATTGCTAGCAACCTCTTCCATTTTTTCTCTTTTGTATCCTGAAGGAGCCCAGTAGAAAGCATTGCTGAAAAAACACTATCATTCATTACTCTTGAATGCATGATGGGCTAAGAGTCAGGCGTCATCTTGCCAAGTGACTTATTTAATTTTTAAGCCAGGCAGGTGCTTATGGATTTATAAAATCATTGAAGTTGGAAAAGAGCTTTAAAATCAAGTCCTACCCTCAACCCAGCACTGACAAGTCCACCACTAACCACATCCCCAAGTGCCACATCTACATGCTTTTTAAATACTTTCAGGGACAGTGACTCTACCACTTCCCTGGGCAGCGTGTTCCAATGCCTGACAACCCTTTCCATAAAGAATTTGTTCCTAGTACACAATCTAAACTTCCCCTAGCACAGCTTGAGGACATTTCCTCTTGTCCTATTGCTTGTTACCTGTGAGAAGAGACCGACCCTCACCTGGCTACAGCCTCCTTTCAGGTAATTGTAGAGAGTGACAAGGTCTCCCCTGAGCCTCCTTTTCTGCAGGCTAAACACCCCCAGCTCCCTCTGCTGCTCCTCATCAGACTTGTGCTCCTGACCCTTCACCAGCTCTATTCCACTTCTCTGGACATTCTCCAGCATCTTAATGTCTTTCTTGTTGTGAGGGGCCCAAACCTGAACCCAGGATTTGAGGTGTGGCCTTATCAGTGCTGAGTACAGGGGGACAATCTGTGCCCTGGTCCTGCTGATCACAATTTCTGATACAGGACATTGGCCTTTTTGGCCATCTGGGCACATGCTGGCTCATGTTCAGTCACTGTTGATCAGCACCCCCAGGTCCTTTTCCAAGGGCAGTTTTCCAGCTGCTGTTCCCCAGCCTGTAGCACTGCAGGGCATTGTTGTCACCCAAGTGCAGGACCCAGCACTTGGCCTTGTTGAACCTCATACCATTGGCCTTGGGCCATCACTCCAGACTGTCCAGATTCCTCTGTAAAGCCCTCCTACCTTCCAGCAGATCAACACTCCCAAACAACTTGGTATATCATCTGCAAACTTTCTGAGGGTACTCTTGATCCCCGTGTCCAGACTGTTGATAGATACTAAATAGAACTGGCCCTGGGAAACACCACTTGTGACCAGCCACCAGCTGGATTTAACTCCATTCACCACCACTCTCTGGGCCTGACCACTTAGGTTTTTACCCAGTGAGCAGTATACCAATCCAAGCCATGAAAAGCCATTTCTCCAGGAGAGTGCTGTAGGAGACAGCTTTAGTAAAGGCTTTAGTAAAGTCCAGGTAGACAACATCTACAGCCTTTCCCTCATCTACCAAGCGTATCATGTGGTTATACACAGGAGATAAGGTTAGTCATCATGCTACCATGTTATCAAAACCTGTATCCTTTGCTCCCTCTAATGCATGGTAAATTAGTGCCATAACCCAGAAGGATTTCTTTGTTCGTGTGTTACCCTTCTCCCTAATCTCTGTTGTTTGGGGGCACTGGGAAGGGAGGAGTTGCAATTCACAGGAAACTTGCTGCTGGCAGTGTTCTTCCAGGCAATTTTAAGTCCTACTGTGCTATGTAATTTCTCTTTGGTAAGCACTGGAACTGGGCTGACAGCCAAAAACTGCCTGTTTCTTAATGTTGCTGTAGTGTGTTAGGGTTTCAAAGGTGTCTCTAAGAGTCTTCCTATTCAGCTATGCAAGATCCTTGCAGAAGACAGTTGGAGGGACTTTTATGGATCATATTCAATATCAAATATATTTTCACTGCTGATCAGCCCTTGCTGGAGCAGGGTGTACCGGGAGTACTTTAACAGGTTGGTTAAGATACCTCCCATCTTTTGTAAAGGAAGGAATTAATTTGGATACTAACCAATTTTCATCCTCATTGGGCTATGAAAAAAGTCGGTTTTGGTGGATCACATCCATCTTTTCTGTGGTCTGGAGGATAGGCAGAGAAGTTGTTAGTAGTTGTTTCCGGTAGGGAAATATGATCAAGATGAACTAGAAAATAGTAGGTAGATATAATCTAGACGAAGGAGAATTTTTTTGGTGTCTTAAGGCACATTGATGTAAATATAAACCACAGAATCAAATCTCTTTTTAAGTTCCCATTGGAGGTGTTCCTGTCCCTGGCTTGCAGATGTCGGTGTTGTAGTGATTGCAGAGATCACTTATCTTTTACAGATATTTGGATGTTTTTAAAGATCCCAAGGGGAAAAGGTCAACATTTTGGCCTCTGCTTTAATTCTATAACAAGGAATTGCTGTAACTTAGGCTCAAAATTTTCAATTAAGGCTCTGGGATTTAAGTTGAATAGATTTTCAAAAGGTGCTGCAGTTAAAGAACCCTTTGCTTTTACTGGCAGCTTGAGCCAGTTTCCCGTGAGAGGCTTTCAAGGGCTGATCTGTAGCTGGTAGAAACTGGCAGTTCTGATTCCTTCCCCTGCTCCCCACCCTTTGCTTCTAAGCCAAGCAAGAGTAAAAGGGCAGCTTTTATTTTGGCTGTACATTGTGGTTTAGGTTTCTATTCAGATCTGTCAAACATTGTATCACAGTACCTGAGCAAAGTTCTTTTGCACACAGAGGAAGTTGGGACCATTAATTACAAGCAGCACTAAAAGTAGCACAGTTATGCAGGAACATAAATGCAAAAGTCAGATAGTCACATGAAGGGGAAGTTGCCTCAGGATTCACATGTTTTTAAGAGCACTACTATCTATATGAGTGTTGAAACTGTGAAAATTTGGGCAGAAAACAAGCTACTGCCATAGTTCTAAATGGGCATTTCTGTGGTATGGTTTGCATTTATTTTATTTTTTTCTCTGGATGCTTTCCTTATTCTGCTGTCATTAGTCCTCACCTCATTATGTACTCCCAGGGAGTACATCCCTCTTGCTTGTTAGGATGGTGTAGGTGGTAACTTGCAGTGGTACAAAGGACTGAAGGAGAGATAATCAGCTGGATAAGTCATTACTCTGTGCAGAGACTGACTTGCTCATTTTTTGTGCATGGCTTACTTATCCCACATTCTTTAAGACCTAGAATGTTGTAGGAATTGAAAATGTAATAGAAAACCTTGTTTGCCTAGAAAGGAAAAAAAGGTATGGTTGCATGATGAATACTTAGTAAAAGCTCTAAGTTGAGGGTCTTGGGTGCTGCCGTGAATCCAGCAGAGCACAGTTCCACACAGTAGCCTGAATTAAATGAATTTATATTGTGTGGCATTCCTCTCATTTTCTTTCTCAAATATCTCACCTTGAATCCACGTCAAGGTACAGATGATTCATTTTCTTTGGTCTGACATAGCTCTGGTTACCACATGGCACTTCTCAGTAGTTTGTGCTAAATGCTTGAATCATTGGGTTCTTCTTTCCTAAAGCAGTGTTTCCCTTTTTTTTCCTCAGCTATCCATTGCAATCTGAATCCAAATGGTATTGATCACCCTGTCCCCCCAGAAGGTATTAATCTGCAACTTGAAGGCGAAGGAGTTGAATCGCCCGCGGTTAAGAACACTGGTCCTCCAAAAGGGCCTGAGTCAAAAGAGACACCCAAGAGACAAGTGGAGCCAGAAATATCTAAGGTAGGTTGGATTGCCTTCTTATTTATTTTGGTGAGACTTTAAGAATCCAGGCTTCTTGAAGTCCTGGCTTCTGCTTAAAAAGCATTTATCATCCTGTTAAAAACATACAAAGATGTAAAAATAGCAGTATGAGGAAGTGGGTGTTAAAGAAGCAAGGTATTGGTGTGGAGTTTTAGCACACACACATCTTGGATATTGCACTATTCCATTTTTCTCTAAATGAAGATAATTAAAATAATGGAATCTCTTGTTTTCAGGCACTGTGGAGACTTTTTCCAAATGACTTGAGTAACAAGCAGAATGGGCACAAATAAGTTTTTCTTGAGGTTCTTTTTGTTTGCAATTTTTTTTTTTTTCTTGGGGCAGGTAAAGGAAGGGAAAAGTTCTATGGATATATAAATATATTGATTTTTATGTGGGTGATTGATTCTAATAAACTGTTAACTCATTTTTAGGTAAAATACCAGGCCAGTTCTTTTGTGTCTGATATGACAGTGAACAAACATAGTTCAGAGATGAGTTCCCGAAAACGAATGTAGTGTCTGTTCTCATTTGTAAGTTGTTGCTTCTTGTATGAGTGCAACAAAGACTACCAAGTGCAAGTGCTTGTATGTGCTCCAGATACTTTGGTATAGGACAGTAATTTGTCATATTAGATACATTTTTAACTAGAAACACAGAATATTCTGAGTTGGAAGGGACCCCACAAGGATTATCAAATCCGGCTCCTAAGTGATTAATGGCCAATATGGGGATCGAACCCATAATCTTGGTGTTATTAGCACCAGGTTCTGACCAATGCAGCTGGTCTTAGGGTCAAAGGAAACATAAGAGAATGGTTTAGAAGCAATTTGGAAACATTCTTTAAAAGCCTTATCAGTCTTTTTGATTCTTAAAGGCCTAAAACCAGGAGTTTGGGGGTAATTTCTGCTGAGTGGAAAATTGAGTTTTTACTGAATCTGACACTTTGGGAGTTATTAAAGCAAATAAAATGAGTGTCTTTTTTTTTTTCTAAGGTTCAAAAAGGCAATAGAAATTATTTCAATGACTGAACAAATAGGAGTATTTCCTACTGCCATCAGTACAATAAATCTAACAAATAATACACATATGGTTGTTATGTATTTCACTTCTAGAATAAAATAGCATTAAATGTTTTGAGCAGTAGCCTTGACAATAAAGACTTGTTATGAATTCTCCATTCTGATTTTCATCTAAAATAGCTAGTTTAAAATTAATACAATTTAACTCATTTCATTCTGACTTAATGCATCAAACTAGATCCTCTATTACAGGCTTGCAACAATTAAAAATATCCTGTTACATGCAGTCTATTTGGTGGTCAATTATCAAGCACCTTGCTGATTTCTCATGAACCCTTGGAGAACAGGTTTGTGCTTACTGCTTTGAAACATCCATTTGGTAACAAGACCACCAAATTTTGGATGGGTTTTGAGACAAAGCTCAGCTAATAAGACATTTACCCAGCTTGTCACAAAGGCAAGGTAACCTTGCTCATGTTTCAACATCACGAGATGAAAATCTGCCGTGTTTTGAAAGCTGAGGAGGTGTGTTAAACTTGGAGCACATCTTACAAGCTTGAGAGTGAAGAAGCTTAATGGTGCCAGAGGGGTCCCAATTGAGAATGGGCTTGTGTGTAGCTGACCTGGAACACAGTCATATCAATCTTGTCTTTGCTTGCAAAAGACTTGTCCTAATGAAAAATCAGAATGAAATACATCAATGATTTAATGTAAGGGAGCCTGTTTTCACGGTGTGAGCTGTAATTGTTGGACTGATGAATATAAAACAAGCTGTTCTTGCTGGAGGTAGCTGGGGAAGAGGGGAAGCATGGTGCTCTCAAAGTCCTGAAATCAGCTATTGGTTTCCCACATCTGATTGCAGTAGCTTTATTTAGAAAACTGGACATGCTTCAGATTTAAAAACAAACAAATAAACTGAATTTTTGCTTAATGGAATAAGCTTAGCATAATAGTATCAAGCAAATGGAACGGACTATTTTTCTGAATGTATTGCTACCTTGTTAGTAACTTTGTCTTTTATGTGTGTATTAAACCTGAGGTGGCCTGTATTTTCTGGCTTGCTCTGCTTTTAATTTAAAAATTGTTCTGCTTTATCCTTTAAAATGTGAATATGGAGTTGGATTTTAACTTGTGTAGCTTTAAGAGTTGAATTAAGCTGTCATTAGGAAACTTCATCCATGCAATCATATTTGTACAGTGGAATGATGACCAGGAATAGAGGAAAATATTGTAAATAAAACATTGTGAGAAGAGCCGAAGAGCCATTTGTTTTATATTTCCATTGCACAGTTGTTTTTAAAAGGATTTCTTTGCAATCCTATGTGTTGAAATAATATTAACGCATATCTCATATTCACAGTAGTGAGACCTATGTTGCACAAAACAATGCAATGTATTGAATATAATTTACGATGCCTCCTAGGCTCTCATCTCTGCTTTCAGCTTTCTAATTTGTCATTGAGACCACTTCCAGCACTTTAAACACCTGGTTTTACTGTCCAAAGAAACAAAATCTCCTTTCTAATGAAATGTGTCCTTTTCCTATCCTCAGCTATGGGATTGAAGAACAGTAGTGACTCATGGGTTATAGACAGATTTAAAGTTCTTCTTTATGCAGCTACTATAACGTAAATATGGGAGTACAAGTGTTTGCGTCTATATTTGGGATACAGACAACAGAAAGTGCAGCTTCAGTGAAGGATTACTCATTTATAAGTTCCTGATGAATATGGAATCTAATATTTATAGGCTGACTGAGGTAGAATTATAATGGAAAATGGAACAATGATCTTAGTCTCCCTCAGCTGGTTCCCTAAGGAACCACCTTATTACAAATATCAGCGAGTCCAAAAACGGCCAAGATTATTCATAGCTAAACTGATGCACATAATCCAGTCAGACTCTGATAATGTACGGGATAGAATACAAATTAAGGAAAATATATGAAGTGTAAAAATGCTTCATTTTTTATTTATGTGCATTAATATACACATTTTCTTGATCAGTAATTGATTTTTCAGCATCCGTGGTATATAAAAACAATTCAGGCAGTTAAATGGTCACTTTTACAGAGTGGAAAAATTCATTGGAGAAAGCAAGGATGGCTTTTAATATCCATTTTAAAAATATAAATTATTTCTTTAACACCACCTATATTTAACCACTGTTGCTTGCGTTTTCTGGAATTCTTACCTTTTTTCCCTGAAGTGCTACTTCTGGCTCTTACGTCTGATCTGTTTGGTTTGAATATCATAGTCACAGAGTAGAGTTCTGTTAAAAACAAACTAACGAAAGTTTTGCTGTATTTTTGCTATACTTTTTAACAGAAGGCTGCTTTTCTAAGGAAATTCACAAAACCATCTCTTAGAGCAGTATTGACTTTTATCAAGGCCTCCCACATGTTGCACTCACAAAGCCCTGGTGCTGGGGAGCATGAGACCCAAATGTCGCCTGTCGCTCATTAGGAGGTTATTTATTCACAGAGATTTGATTCCAAAGTAAGGTGTGCATATCTGGTGACACACTTTGTTTCATTATGTGGGAGCAGCAGTAGCAAATAGTAAAGGCTTTTTAATGGCAACCACTGCTGTTAGACTTTTTATGTTGTGTTAGCAATTGCGGGGTTTTTTTTCTGACTTGAGACAAATTAACAGCCCTTTTAAATGTTCACGAAAACTATGAAAAGAAACTGGTAAAAGAAGTGAGAAGCTTTTATCTTGTATTCTGTTGATGAGTGCTTTATAGACACCAGTAGACTGTACTTTTTGTTGCAGTGTAGCTCATTAGTTCTTTTGGTTGCTTTTGCTTTCTTAAAAAGCCTGTTTTTTCAAAATTATATTGAACAACACTGAAGGGCTGACTGAACTCAGTACCAAGAGGATAAGAATTTATCTCAGCTTACTGGGCCCAGTTCAGGACTGACTGGGGTGCAAACAGCTCCTCTGGCTTCCCTGGGAGGGATCTGCTCTGATTGGAAAGTATTTGGGAGGTGTGGGGGGTGTCAAGTGTGTGGTGAAAAGTCCAAGCACAGAAGATTAAGGCTTTTGAGTAATAAGGGTGTTACAGAATTCTTAGAAATATTAACATTTTGTCAGTTATTTTGACAAAAAATGTCCTGGTGCTGTTCTCTAACAAAAGACTAGGAAAAGTAATTTTCCGGAAGAATTCTCTGGTTTTTTTTTTTTAATCAGTGACTTCTGCTTCACAATGTTCATCCTTTTTGGTCAAGCTTATAAAATGGGTTGGATGAGAAAGACAGTAACAAGGTGCTGCTGTGGAGTTGGACAGTATTAGGCCAGACTGGGTGAGCCTCTGAGCAATTTGATCCCAGGGGGAATTGGAACTAGATGGTCGTTATGATCCCTTCCAACCCAAACCATTCTATCTTCACCCCCCCCCCCCCCCTTTCCTAACCTTTCTTTGCAGTTGAGAAACATCAATGCCCACTGAACTGAGGCAACGAGGTTTTACCATTTTGTGTTGTCATTCTATTATCTTCCTCTTATGAGACTTCTTATGGCTACAGGATATGGGGAAAAGAACCCAGATTGGACTGACTGTAGTCAAGAAACATTCTGTTCAAGTGAAGGTTCAGCAAAACCCCAGCTGGGCTGTTCTACTCCTCCAGATTTTGCTTTAAAATTATGTGGCAGGGTGTTTGAATTGCAGATCTCTGTGTGTTTCTGAGCGAGGTGCTGACCCGGGATGGTGAAATGTTACTTTACTGACAGATAGTTTGCTTTTCTTAGCTTACTTTTGTGGAGAAGTAGTTAACAGATTACCAATGTTCACATCAGATCACCACAATGAAAGTCAATAGATATCATGTGAGTATGATTTTTTTTTCCCTTTTTTTTTCCCTCTCCCAACTCTGTCTGCAGTAGTGACAAAACATCACTTATTGCGTTGGGTCTTCTTTGACTAACAAAAATGGGCACAGAATCTCAGTGTACAGTATGTCTGAAGTGGATTAAAAAATATTTGGTAAATGTTACTATCACATATCTGAAATAATTATACTTCAGGACCATGTGCCTTTCTAGTGTCTCTTTCTGTGATTATTAGTAGTACACAATAATTAATGTGCCTGCTTCTATCTTAATTTTCAATAGATTTTTTAATGTGTTACACAGTTGGAAGTATCCATGTAAATTGGGGGCTGAAATGTTTGATGTGTATGTATCCTTTCCTCTCTCAGCCTGTCATTCATGATTGTGACCTCTGGCTGAAGCCTGAAGTTTCACAACCATGGAGTGAACAAACCTCTTGTCCTGAGCAGTGAAACAGCAGTGCAGGGTGGCTCTGTGCATTTCAAGGCACTGAGAGTGATGTTTCATTTATCATTCTGGGATTTCACTGTGGTAAATAGAGTGCTGAAGTAACCCTACCTGTAGTGCAAAATACAGCTGCTTAGTTCAGAATCCACACTCTCACAAGTGAGAAAAACAGGAAACATCTCTCTCTGTTGGGGTCCTGTAAGACAGCTTACCACAGGAGGACAAATGTCTGATTAAAAATCCAAGTGTATTCTTGTTGTAGCATGATTTTTGCCATTGTTGTATCATCCATTCTTGTTATAGTTTAATATGAAGGCCCACATCTTTGCAGCGAGGTTTCTACATTCAGCATATAAGATCTGACTTCCCTTCGTCCTGTTCACAATGACTGCATGCATGGGATTCTAAAAAATGTCATCTCCCCTGACAGCAGCCATGTGGAAGTGGGAGATCTTGACAAATTAGTTTGTTGTGCTTTGTCCAGGATGGTGAGGGAAAGGAAGGGACGGTGGAAAGGGCTGTTATTTGTGTCCTCCTTTGTCCCTCATCTCAAAATGGAATTATTTTCCTATTGTTTTCTCCCCATAGGAAGTCAAAATAATGAGCTCAGACTAATTCGTAGCTCTTTAGGTGGTGTAAGTAGAACAGGTGAAGTTTATTCACAAAGGCGCTATTGATTGGCCTTCCAAACTAAGGGCATTCTTTATGAAGTTCACCTGTACAAGCATATTCTATCAATGGCTTCAGTCCATCAGGTGATATTAGGAAGAGGAATTTCTGTTAGGCTTTTTACACTTGGACTTTTTAACAGTTGGACTGTGACTCTCAGAAAAAAATCAAGGATGAAAACAATTTTGTTAGTTGCATGCACACAAGTGCTTGTATGTGGAGACATCAAGGTGTTGGCCCCTGGGAATCAGGGCAGTCTCTGACCCTGAGGTGTGCTCGGGGCTGTGCAAATGCACAGCAGTGAGGTGGTTTCTGCTGCAGGGAGCCCGTCCTTGTATAGGGCTGCCTTGAGCAGATGGTTACAAAGAGGCAGCTGAGAGAGCATAAGGAGGGAAGTGTAGTCTGATCTGGCTCCTGTTGCCCTGTGAAAGCTATCAATGCGAAATTTGTGTTCTTTCCCATTACACCAGTGTGAAAAGGAGCAGCAATTGCAGTACATATTAGCAAACATAAGCAGTACAAAGCTGTGGTAGTACTCTAGAAATAAGTGGGATGTCTAATACTATAGACACATGTAGACACAGACACCTCATTTAAAAGAACTTCGCTTCAGGGAAAAAGAAATGTAGATAAAAAGATGGAGTGGCTTTTAGAGGAAAAAGCAATTCCATACAGAGAGTGGATGCATAATGTACTTACAGTGCCAGTTCTGCTACTTGCCTCATTGTGAAGCTGTTACACAAAGACATCCAAACCCTCTGCTTCCACTTTGAAGCTACTTTAAGGGCTTAAAAAATAAAGCAGCATTTTAATGACACAGCGGCATTGTTGGGGATGGAAAAATATAGAATGCTCTGGTCAAGAAAATAATAGCGTTATTATTAGAGGGATTACAGAATGTACTAGGGAAAAAATTTAGCCTTTAAAATGGAAAATGCTGCACTGCTGACACCACAGGTCTGCAAATGTTGCATCTCACCTGAATTATAACAGTAATTTTATTAATCTGTCTCATGTGTTTGCTGGACGCATCTGGACAAAACTGATTGGCAGTTGCTGTCATCACTATGGAATCATAGAATGGTTTGTTTTGGAAGGGATATAAAGATCGTCTCATTCCAGCCACCCTGCCATGGGCAGGGACACCTTTCACTAGACCAGGTTGCTCAGAGCTCCATCCAGCCTGGCCTTGAACACTTCCGGGGATGGGGCATCCACAACTCCTCTGGGCAACTGGTTCCAGTGCCTCAATCCCCCCACAGTAAAGATCGAATATCTAATCTAAACCTATTGTCTTTCAGTTTGAAGCCATTCCCCCTTGTCCTGTCACTACCTGTCCTTGTAAAAAGTCTCATCCATCTTCCTTGTAGGCTTCTTTCAGGTACTGGAAGGCTGCAGTTAGGTCACCCAGAGCCTTCTCTTCTTCAGGCTGAACAATCCCAATTCTCAGCCTTTCCTCATAGGAGATATACATCCTCCTAGGGATGTACTCTATCCCTCTAATTATCCTGGTGACCTCCTCTGGACTCACCCCAACAGATCCATGTCCTTCTGTGCCGAGGACCCCAGAGCTGGACACAGCACTGCAGGTGGGGTCTCACCAGAGCGGAGTAGAGGGGCAGAATCAACCTCCACCTTTCTCTACAAGTGGGAATTTTTGTCCTTTCCATTTTGAAAAGTAACATAATTGTGGAGCACTGGGAGTGAGAAGTGTCACAGTCACAAAAGGGGTGTGGGACTGTAGTAGCCTTAATAATATGTGAAAGGAGTTTCTTGTGTTATCAGCACTAAGAAGGGATTTCATTAGAAGAGTCTGGAAAAGGGTGGCCTGGGGCAGAGTGAGGTCTGTCTTTCCCTCAGTATCGTGGGTAGAGTTCACTTTGCTGATGAGGGCAACTTAAATTACATGTCTGTCTGTAAGCCAGGTGCGTAAACTCCTCTTACATTTGGTGGAAGCTAGTCAGCATGTGCAGAGGAGCACAGAGCGGGATCAGGCTCGGTCTGAAGTGAGCACTGCTCACCTGAAGCTGTCTACACTTTTGGGACTGTTTGGCACTTGAGTTTATGTGTTTGGATCTCAAGCTCAGTACTTTACCATACTGGCTAACCAGCCTCTGCATTTGATATTGAAATGGTTATCCACGTCTGATGGGGGTGAAACCTTGTGTCAGAAGACTGTGTTTCAGAAGCTGCATTTGCCTCAAAAATCATACTTGAAACAATTAGGATAGACTACTCCCAAAAAATAATTATGTTCAAAATAATATTCTGGCAAGCAAATATTGTGTAATCTGAAAAAAAGAGTCTGATCTTCTTTATTTAAAGCAAATGATTGGAGTGTGTGTGTTTCATTTTTACCCCTTTCATTTTATTTGTCTTGGACTTTTAGAAGCTTGTTGCTTCTCTCCAGAAGTGAAGCTCTTGCTTTCTGGCTCAGTTTACTCAAATGTAGGAGGATGCTGATAACTAGGATCAGTTAAAACTGTTGTTTCAGTAGAAATCTGAGCTCTGGAATAAATTTGCTAATAAAATTTTGTCTTTTGCATATGTATGTACATGTAATTGATTGTCCAGGTCACGCTGCCTGAGAATAACAAATGCAGCAGCGTGTTTGTTGCCTGTTCCCATTCCTCTCCGTAGCACAGAGTCTCAAGCTGTTTTTCATGGTGGGTAGTGGTAGAGGCTTGCACTGGTGCTTTGTCTTCGTCATGCCTCTGGTTTTGATTGGAAGTATTTGGTGGATGGAGACTGAAGAAAACTGGTGTTTTGCTCAGAGGAGCCTCTAGGCACTGCAGAAATGCCAACAATAATGACCTCTGACATCAAGGAGGATTTTCAGTATTCTTTCATTTCATACTTTGCAAATACCAGTTCTTTTTAGTTATTTCTGAATGTGGACTTCAGTCAGAAGTGTTTTGGTTTTATCTCTATTCTACAGTCAACTGCAGATTATCATGTTGCTTATGGCCACTGCAGGGAGGAAGGAAACAACTCCCAAATTTTAAAGCATGCGTTTTCTATGATTCTGGGTGTTATCCGTGGGGCAAGCAGAAGGTAAGGCAAATATTGTGTTTAATGAGAGACAATGCTTTGCTTTTCCCCTTCAGTTTTTTTTTACCAACTCATTTGTAAGTAGTGTGGAATTTCCTTGGCTGTGATGCCATAAAGTAAAACTTTGATATAGTGATTCAGCTTGGGCATGGCTTTAAGTGCCTGTGTCCTACTTCTAGTGCTTCTAGTTGTGTTGATGGTGTCCTTTTGTACTGTCATTAACCACTCTGTGAATTTGCAGAGTTAGTTCAAAACTGAGAATGATGTCCAAGTATGACAGACTCTTAAAATGAAAGAAGTGTGTCAAGTTTGCAATGAGAGGGCAGAGGGAGTGAGGAAGCAGTACAAGAGCATGTTTCTTTGAATTTGGGAGGTGCTAATGTGCAGCTGCAGCCTTTGACACTTGTGTTGAGGAAACTTTCCTATCCAACCATCCAGAAGCCACTCTGGCAGTCACACTCACACCACCTGAGGTGGGACTGAGGTCCCTTCACAGCCATACTCCCCACATGGACATGGTCAGACAAGGTTTCCTTACTGCCACGACCCTGGCTTTCTCATAGCAGAGTCTCAGATGTCCGGATCCTTAAAATAATTTAATGATGGTGCAATAACAAAATAACAGCTTGGGCTGTTGCCTCTTAGGAAGGCCCCAGAACAAAGGAAACCCTGGGCTTTTGTATCCTTAGGGTCTAAGTGCTGGAAAGTCTGGGCTCTTCCTGCAGAGTCACTGGCTGCTGCTGTGTCTCTGAGTGTCTGCTCACCTGGCTGGTGCCACAGGTCCCTGTGCCCTTTGCTGTGCAGAGGGTCAGTGCTAGTTCTCAGCCTCTTGCCTCAGGCTCCTGCCACCCAGAGCTCAATCTGCAGCTCTCACTGCAGCTGCTCACTGAGCTACCTGCACTCAGTATATTCCTGAACACTTGGAAAAGACAAATACTGTTGGTGATAGTGGTTTGAAACATCACAAGTAAATGCCCTTTAAGAGATTAGGGAGTGTGAATCCCATCCTATCAACAAATCAACACTTTAAGAAGAGAAAAGAGATTACCTTCTGTTTTTAGGCTATTTACTTACTTTAGCTTTTGAACTGTCTCTCATTCTGTTTGTGCAAACTTGTGATGTTTTCCTATTCTCTGAATATTCCAGCTGCCATCTTCAATCTGCCATCCCTGTCAGACCCTACAGACTGACACATAGCCATCTTCTGCCCGCCAGTTCAGTCTCCACTTTACCTGCCAAGCTGATTTTGTCACCCCTAGAGCCTAGAGCAGGAGTATCTTTTCCCTCCCTAGATGAGGAGTGTCTTTTCTCCTCTTCTACACCCCTGTGGAGAACAAAGAATTCACTTGAGTCAGGGTTAGCTACAACAATTAAGACTAATGTATTATTCAATCTTGCTTTGCTAACTGTTGCCTGAAATGGGAGATGCTGATCCTCATCCCTGAGGTGCAGTGCTACTAAACCCCACCAGCTATGCCTGATTCAGAATGAATAGCCAGCAGAATCCGCTTAGGAATTCCCACCAGTCTGACTGCAAGTGTGCAGTGGGAGAAACTCAACATGGGTTTCAGGAGGCAGCCATACCTATCTCATGTCCCTCAAGAGCTCACAGATGTGACCCTTCTTGCAGCTTCAAGAGCTGCAACAGTAGAAACAGAGTGTGCAGCTGTGGCTGCTGGGGAGAAGGGCAACTCTTTGGGTTAGAGGAAGCTGTTATATTGGCCATTTTTGCCAATGTAAGCATTGCATTTCCTGCTCACACAACTGCTAGCCATCATTAAATGGTCTGGAACATCAATTTTTCCATCTCCCTTACCTCCTAGTTCCTTACCAAGAGATCATAGTTATTACTGACTGGTAGGGGCTGTTGCCAGAAGATGTACTTGGTAGAATGAATATTTCTCATTCTACTGATATTTAGGAATTAATATTGTGATCATGCATCAAGCTGCACTTCTGGGGTTAAATGTGTCTTTGACATGCATATCTAAAAATAGAAAACCTTCAGCACTGAACAAGGTAGAGTTACTGCATATCTTGAGGCCTTTTTGCTGTCTTTAACATAGAAAATCTCGTAAGTGGGTATTGTGTTCTGCCAGTTTTCCTTTTTTCTCTAATGTCTGTAAGTGCATCCATCAGCTACTGATTACTTTGCTGACCTAGACACCCTCTACTTTTTTGGCCTTTTTTTCCCTTGTTTTAAACAAAAGCATGACAATAGAGTCTGTACCTAATGGTTTTAGAACTGCTATTAATTCATCTTTCATTCAAGGCTGATTGCTTTCAATCATAGCAGTATGCCTTAGATTGTGAAAGATGTTGTGGATGTGTTTTCATTATTAAAAGGGTAGATGTGACTGAACTTCAGCACACCTGTGCTGAAAATAGAGTCTTTTATCTAAATAAAGCTTGTGTATAGGTTTGAAGATGTATTTTTAAATAATCAATATTCTTATTGAGTAAATAGAAAGACTTTTTCTGAAGGTAAAGGCTATCACAATAGTATATTCTCCTTCAGATATAAGACTGTCTCAAACTTGCTTCTCTTTTAATAGGTCAGAATTTTTGCTTATTTTTTTAGTTTTGTCCTGAAGAACAAATAGCTTAATTGTCAACATTTCAGCATTAGGTGGTAATATGTGAAGTTGATGAGGAAAAATGAGATTGTTCTTCCATGTACTAAGCTTTCCTGAAGCCTTTATTGTTGACTGTAGAAGAAGAATCTGAAGTGCTTGCTAAGGTTCATGCTTATTAAACTGTCACCATGGTTTTCTTTTTCTGTAGCGAAGGATACTTTGTGGCTTGCAAACTGTAGTTAATTTTCCATAGTAACTGGTAGCAGATTATTTTGGAAAAGTTTTTTTCCTGAATAATTATTTGTTTTGTTTTCCATAGCTGCTGTTTCATGTTCCCTTACTCTCTGTTGAAATAATTTAGTGGTGGAAGGTTTTAGTTTTAAAGAGTATTTTTGAAGGGGAGAAGAAAATAAAGAATAGTGCCAAATGAAATGCTTAAATCAAGGAAGTGTTCAGCCTGTTGATTAAACTGTCAAATTCAGATGAAATTCAATGTGTCCATTGTACATTGCTGTGTGTGTCCATTGTACATACGGCACCTTCTGCCTTTTGCTGGGAAGAAAACAGTATAAGATACTACCTTTCTGTTTGGTTTTGGGTTTTTTTTGTTTTGGGTTTTTTCCCTGTTGACCTTTTTTTCCCCGCCCTGATTTCCTGATTCCAAAGGACACAAAAATGCTGATATAAGCCAAAAAGAAGTATAATTGGAAAGGAAGTTGTCTTAACTTTTGATTCCAAAAAGAATGCTGTACAGTGTAGTCAGGTTATGTGATCAGGGCTGACATTTGAAAGGAAAAAATGCACACCAGAGTGCATGCTATTATTGTGCTCTAAAATATTATATGCAAAATGTAAGTGATTCTAAAACCACTAAATATACTGAGCAGGTGAAATTGAATTTGAAAATTAAGCTAGCTTCTCTGTGCCAGGCACAGTGGTGACAAAACTGGGTCACTGTTGATTAAATTCTTATTTAACTCTTTTCTGCATGTTCATCATCTTCTTCTTCCCAGACCCCTCTCCCATGGTTAGGTTTTTGTTCTGGATTTGTGGGTTGTTGTGCATTGTCATGTTCCCATGCCCCTGCGCTCCCCCCTCCACCCCTTCCCTGCACAAACCTGGTTCCTTTTCCCTTCAGGATCTTACAAAGACCTGTACAAGACTGGAGAGGAGACAGGATGCAATGGTAGGGAAAGTGTGTCCTAGATGAGCTAAGCTGATGATGGAGCACCCCATTTAATGTTGTAGCACATTTCAGTCCCCAACCCCTACTTGCTCGCATTTTATTAAGTTGGCAGCTCAGCTCTGAGTTCAGTGAGTCGATCAGTTATCACCCGCCTGAATTATCTCACTTTGACTTTTATTAGCAATAGAGTACTCTATACTGGTTGGTCAAGAGATACCAGTGAGAGCTGTCCCCTTTGGCCACATTTCCCTGTTAATTTGGCTTATTTTAATCACTTTGCCATGCTGGCAGTAGTTAAGGAGAGTACTGCTTTGCTTCTTTTGCTGCTGAGAGGAAACTGTGGAAGTGCAATCTAAATAGAGCTAGTGGGTGACTGAATGAGATTAGGAAGAGGAGCAGGGGATATCAGTCTAACAGTAATAATGTTAAGAACCAAATATATTTTGATTTTAGGCCGTTTCACCAGCTTTACCAAATGCTTCAGTTTGTCCTAATGCAGAAGGGATGAGAATTTGATCTTGCAGTGAAACGTTGCAAGTACTTCTTATTCAGAGAAATGTAGCAGCCCACTGCATCCAGTGCTGCAATTATGTGAACAGTTTAATGGGAAACAATGGAATTATCCATCTCATAGACTACAATATATGATTGAGATTAAAGTATCAAAAGAAAAAGCCAAGGAAAGCATAGGCTGCCTCAGGAGTAGTGGGTGCATGATGGAGATCGGACAAGGTAGCAGATTATGTGCAGCAAGAGGGAATTTCACTGCAGAGGATGAAATATAGTGCAAAGGAAGAATAATTTCTAGGATGAGTCTGAATATCCGACTGTATTTATAAATCTTAGAATTGAGGAGGAGGTAAAAACAGGAAATTGTTGCTGCTGCATACAAATACACAAGAAGAATAAAGCTGCTGTGCTGGCATAAGAAGTAGGACTATGAAACAAGGCAGAACGTGAAAACTTCCAACCTATTAGAAAGTTCCTCTCATAGTTTTGTTAATTGTTATTAATCTGCTGCATATATAAACAGATTGACTGCAGCCTCTCCCTTAGCAAAGCGCCTAGCAGATGTTTTTCTTTTAATCCTGATCTAAATAGATTGACAAGAATTATTGGGTAAGAACAGTAAATAGAATTTCATTGACCTTTGGAATCAGCATGAAATATAAGAATGTAAGTGGTGAGCTTGAGGTGTGTTATTGATGTTTTAATCAGTGAAGCAACACAAACCAAAAACCATTCTTGAATATTTCTTCTCTACCTTCACTTTTGAGGTTTGTTATCACACATGACTTTTATGATTATTAGTGAAAGTCTTTAAGACCAGTGAATTTTGTTAGAAAAGCTGTTCTGAATTTGTTAGAAAAGGCATGCTGATGTACTATTTTTATTCTCTTGAAGCATATAGATATAGATATAGATACAGATATAGATACAGATATAGAAAAAGAGTTTAGCTCTTACAGTGTTGCAACACGAATCTTACACAGTAACTGTGATAGTGCTAGCAAGTATTTTCAAATGATGTGCCAGAGTACTTCAGTGCATCTTTACTGTGTATTATGCTTGTGTTTAGAAGTGATCAAGATGTTAGATAGCATTCCTAGAGGTTATTTCTGATAATACTAGCCAAGGGAATTTGTGGATATTGATAATATTTTCTTGTCTGTCACGAAACAGCCTTTTCTGATTTGTATCTGCTAATAATTTTGTGTAGTAAAATAATAAAAGGTTATAGTACTATGTTAAAAGAAATAAAACAGCAGCAGGATAAAAGTGAGGAAGAAACCTCCATCTCCATGTAATCTTCTCCATGAGAACACAGAAGGATATTTCCTTGCATGAAGTAAGCCTTCAGAGGAGGTGATTGCTTCTCATCTAGGGACAGTTTAAAAGGTTTTGACTTCAGTGGAAAACCCTTGTTGACTAAGGAAGTTTTGGAAATGTCCTTAATAAACAGCTGGTAATAACCTGTTAATTTATAATTGTAAGGTGGTTGTATAGGTGTAGAAGGGTGATCATTTCCATGTGGGAAATTTCAGTCATGAAGTGAAATGGGAACGAAATGGGAAGGTGGAGGGGCTGACTGCTAGTGCTATGCTACTGTGTCTTGGAGCAGTTAGGCTGTCTGGTGAGCCACGAGCAGGAGGACAGCTTAAATAGATGAGACAGGGCAGGTGAGAAACAAAATGTGAAAAATACTACACGCCTCTGAGAGAACGCTGAATTCCTTAAAAGCTAGAAGCTCCATGCAGTGCCTCACAAAACTCTCTGGGGCTGTCAGAGTGCTGTCTGTCAGTAGATGGTGCTCTTTATATCAGGTATTTACTCATGCTGCCTGTGTTTGGCCGTGTTTTCATGTGAAAGGTCTGGTAACATTCCTTAACAGTTCATTTCTCTGAATTCTGATGTCTGGGAGATTAGAAAACGGAGTCTTTTGAGGGCCTGCCAAAGCAAACAAACAAAAAAGTGTTTTCTTGGTTCCTTTGAAACATCCTCCATCCTTGAATTTTGACAACGGCTTTTGCTTGTGTTTGTGTACTGTTTTAAATTTGGACAAATTCAGAAGCTACCTGCATTGAATAGACATTCTGGATTGGATAATATATAGCAGACTAATTCAATTTGGCAACTGACCTGTAAAACACTGCAATAATGTGGTCTGAAATAAAACTGCAAAGTGGATTTGTCATTTGTGATTTTTAAGTTTCCTTTTGCTTATTAACTTCGTAGTTTTACCTGCTGTTTCTGGATAGATAGGAATAAGTTTATTTCTAAATGTAATGCTTCTTAGAAAGGACTTAAATGAATCAGTGCAAATTTGAGTTTTACCTGGAGTCATTTATGCATCAGTAGTTGGATAGATGTAAAAACCTGCATAAAAATGAAGATTTCCTTATTAATGTGATTGGAGTATTATTGGACTTGCCTGCATTATTTATTATTCAGAAAATATGCCAGCTCTGAAGGAAAAGACATTAAATGTGTTAATTGTTTAAAAACACCACTTGTCAAAGGCTGCTGTTGAGACAAAAGCCCTGATCTGGGCAGCAGAACAGCATGGCAGACCTAATGGGGAATTTGAGATATTTAAAGTTACATGTGTCCTTTTGCTGTGGTCTTACAGAATATCAGGTACTTAGCCAAGAGTTAAATTCTAGCTTGTGAGATGAATTTGCCCCTGGAGTGAATCTTGAGAACTGCCTGCTGTTCACTGCCTGAGCTACTGGTCTTTCTGCAAACAGAAACTGAAGGATTAGTGTGAATTTTTCATGTAATCGTAAACTGCAATCAAATAGTCCAGGAAAGAGAAGGGAATTGAGTTTCTTTCAGAAATCTAATTAAAATACTTCCAGTTCTTATTCAGGGCTAGTTTGTCTTCCCTGGACATTAATTTAGTTGTCCCTTCACAGGTCTCTCTCCAGGAAAGATATATATTGTATTCACTTAACACATTACAGCAGATGAATATTGTTCCTTATTATGCTTAATTTACCTTCTCTCAGGCTTTCTCTCACATTCATCCCCTTACAACCAAGCTTTCTTATATTGAGGTCAGGTGGGCATAATATTTTTATTGAAAACCTCAATGCCACATTTCTGTGTTGTCACATCTCACAGCTGCCTTCTCCAGGGAGATGTTGCTGGGACATTTTGGGCTTATTTTGGATTTATTTTTTAATGATACCTGGAGCTGAAGATGCAAATCTTCACTGGCATTCCTGCCCTGCTTAATGTCCCTGTGGTGCCTGCAGGGTGTTCCTGGGAAAGTTCCATTTTCCCATGGGTGCTGGTTTTAACAGCAGGAAATCAAACTCCAATGAGCCATTCCCCATCCAGTAAAAGCAGGGGGAAAAATGAGACTACGGGTCTCCTATAAAAATTTGCTAAAAGCCCAAAGCAGTGGAACAAGACACGCACAATAACAACAGCAATGTTAATGGCAAAAGGGCCTGGCCTTCATTGGTCTCAGTGTGAGGCTTTTTGCTTTCTGTAGTAAAGGGGATAAAAGGACATTGTAATGCTTAAGTTCTTTTTATGAATATAGGACTTCATAAGAATGATAAGTGAACACAGAAATTCACTTATTAGGGAGAGAACACTAGTTTCTCCAAAGTAATTAGCAATAAATTACATTAACATCAGAAATGTTCTGCTTGTTTTCAAAAATACATGGTGGATCTGCCTTCTAGATATTTATTTGAGAAATGCATTATGAACTTCTATACACAGGCATTGCAATGCTCTTGCATGAATCAGATTGTTGGGCTAATCTGACTCTTCTATCAACATCTGCCTTTTTTCTCCTGCTTTTGTTGGAAGTGGAAGCCATGTCTTAATGGGAAAGCAAGAGATTGACCTGTCAGGTCAGGCTCAGACCTTTTCTTATTCATACTTAGGTACACGTCTGGCCTATAAAGTTGTTCTCCTCAAAATGTGTTTGGCTCAAGAAAACAGAGTTAAGAGTCAACTGGCAAAGATATCTAGAGAACTTTGATTGCTGTTGGGGTATAAAATGCTTTGGCTGCTGCACTTGCCTTCTCCATATGAATGAGCCTATCCACAAAGGCTGAAAGTTGGCATGGAAAGGTTATACTACTTCTTACAGTGCAAGCCTCTTAATTGGCACATCTGCTGGAAACAAAGGTGCCAAAAATGTGATTCACTCGGAAGGAGTAGAACTTGTAAGAAAGCAGCCTGCCATTTAATAGGGATTAAGATTCTCTCAGGATATTGGATGGTCTCCTTGTGCAAATGTACTGTTGTTGTGCTGATGGCAGAATTAACCTCACTAGATGCTAATGTTGAAGTATCAGCTTTTATAGCTCTACTCCTATAGAAATGCTTCACTGTTTGTGTGTTTTAGATGAAGAAATGACCCTTCCACCTCTGATAACCGGAGCTATTAAGAAATACACAGCTAGTACTCAAACCCTAGGTTTTGATGTGTCAAGTATCTCCTCAACAGAATATTGTAATTATAAATGGAGGGAGTGAGGCATGGTCTGTGCTGCACATATTTTTTATGCCAAGCCAATTACATTAGTAAATATTATTAAAAAAAAAAAAAAAAAAAAGAAGAAGAAAAGAAGAAAAAAAAAAAAAGCCAGTATCATTAATGACAACTCCCCAGAGAAAGGTAATACCGCCTCAGCAAAAGCAATATTATGCCATTGATGTATATTTCTTTAAAAAGCATGTCACCAAAAACCACACAATGGATACTGACACTCTTAAGTACATGTTTCTGAGCTCAGGCTTAGCTTGTATTTGAACAATCTTTTTATTAGAATACCCTGAATATTTAGAAGCATAGGAACATTTGTTTTGCTACCAATGTTACCTGAAATCTCTGAAAAGACTAGGGTACTGCTCTGTACAACATCTTTTTTTTTTTCCCGCTAAAGACCTATTTGTATTGTAGTTGAATCCCTAGTAAAGAAAATTAATTTTTATAAGCCTTAGAAAATTCTGCTATTAATCTACACATCATAATTTTTAATTGCTACATTTCAGTTCACAGCCGTGTTAATATGGATAATGTGAATATGAAACAAATACATTTAAAACTGTCATGGTCCTGTCTAGTTCTTCTCATTGCAGGGCAGCTTGTTTTGTGATTCGTACTGCTAACAATTGATAATTGAGATGTACTTGAAAGGATACAGTTAGGTAACTGAAGAACTGTAGATAAGGTATTATCAAATACATGTGCTTATGAGTCAGATGCAGTCTCATGATTCACAAAACAAATAGGCTGACCAGCTTCCTTTAGCTCTTTCTATTGAATTTGCAAGTGTAAATTCAAAACTTTGTTCTGCCCTTCAGATCTCTACATTTTTAGCTCTTGGTTTTAGCTGTTTATTTTTCTATAAGTAAAGGGCAACAAGATTTTAGTGTGTTATTTCTAATTTTGTGCAAATTAAGAATTTTTCTAGTCTAGTTTGGCCAATGGATTTTATTGCTCTACAGACTGTATTTTAGGTAATAAATTCTTCTGTGTGACCATCTTTAAATAAGTATGTGAGAAATTCCAAGAAAATCAGTGTACCTACTTATATACCTGTTTTGTATTTATTTTAATGGAATTTCTGATAAGCAGTTTTGGTTCAGTTCAACTGTAGATGTAGCTGCCTAAGATGTAACTTGAAGAGGTGTCAGAATTGGTTTAAAAAAAGAAAAAGTGTGAATGGAGACTCATTTGTAATTGTCAGTTTTATAGTACAGGCAGATTTTGGGTATTGTTATTTCTTTTAATTTTTATTTTAATCTAGACATGGAGAAAATATTTTTTACAAATACCGAACTTCTTCAGAATTGGAATTTCAGCTGCTGTGGCAGTATTTCTGAGTTCAAGAGAATCTGTTGGGAAATGGGGAGCTGCATTTCATCACCATCTTAGTTATTACATATTCCTGTTTGCATTACTATATGTACTTGAATGGATTTGAACTTACAGCTTCCACCAAGATGGGGCACTCTCCTGTGGCTACTACCTGTCTGAACAGAATATTCTGTGATGAAAACTTATGCCATGAATCTTCTTCACAGTGGGTATAGTACTTAGTCCTTGAGACAGGATAAAAAATGGGTTAAGCTGCAAGTTGTGTGTGCCATGTCGAGGATGAATGTCCCAAATTTTTATTTTTGCTGAGGTGGATGGTTAAGTGCAGTAAAAAACATGTGTTAGTAGTAAAGCTTAGTTAATTACTTGTAGATTACTGTCACTCCAGCACCGTTAATTAAAATTCATTCTGTTTCTTCTTTGGCTGAAGAGTGGTATCAAGCAGGCTAGCGAAGGCCAAGGAGGAGCCTTTCCTCTTCATAGCTGTGCAAGGCAGGTTAGTAGGGCACCGGCTGTGTGTGCAGAAATTGTCTGTTCTCTGGATCTGTGCAGGATACAGAGTAAGTTTCTGTTTGTAAAACGAGAAGGATTTGTATTTACTTGTGAAGACTGTAATCTTTGATATAAGATAGTGGTGAACAGAGCCAGATTTGGACAGGTTTGTTGTCTCAAGTAGGGAAAGGGAATCAGAGCCACATCAATGAATAAGTATCAAATAACTGGCATACCTTGTGAGGTAGCAACCCTCACCCCAACACAGCAACTCCTCTCTGTGTTTTCTTGGCAAATAACCAAAAGCAAATATTTAATTTTTGGACTGAAAAAAATCCGTTGCGGTGAGTGAAGTCAATTTTAAATTTGGCAAGATTAAAAATACTGTTATTTTACATGAAGTGAATTTTAAAACAATATATGCTTTGATTTGGATTTGGATGTCAAAACCTAAAACTGATGGTGCTCTGGGTCCTACTTGTGATTTTATAGTTGGTCTGTCCGTCCCAATTGTGGCTTTCAGGATTTTTGATAGCGATTAGAATGATGTTAGGCAAGGCTCTTGACAATGCTGAGAAGTGCTCTGTCTTCTCCTTTTTCATTCTGACATTTCAGTTCTGCACAGTTTGCTGATTGTGCCACTGCCATTTATATCAACACCTGCATCTGCCAGTCATGATTCTTGCTTTCAGAGTGGGATATCTCATGGAAAGAGAGAACTCTCATGGGAAATGTGTCACCTTATTTATCTTTGCTTATTGTTTTTGTTCTGTCTGTCCTGATCAGGATAATGCTCAGTGATATTTTTGGACAACTTCATCTTTTCCTATTAGTGGTTATACTTGTGACAGCCTTCAGAGGGAGTTAACTCCCTTTAACAACTTTTTTACTTTTCAGATAAATCTCATTATATTTCATAATTTATTTCTCCTGCCCTCTCACCTCCCCCTTGCAGTCTGTTTGTAGTACATCTGGTTGTGGCAGTGGTACAGAAGGTGCTGGATTGGGTCAATGCTGGTGTTGCTTGAAAGCCACGTAAAGCCTCCCTCTTTGTTCAGTCTTTGAACAAGTGGTGGTGCTACACTGGTTTGGGACCCTGGAGGAGAAGTTTCTACATGTGCAGAGCTGGCTTTAAACACCACCAGAGCATTGTGTTGGCAGGGAGAGCCATTTATAGTCCACTGGAGGCACCGAAAAGCAGTCGGTGACTGACTTGGGCCTTGGTGTGAAAAGGTGGAGGGATGGGAGGCAGGGAACCACTGCTACTAATGTAGAAGGGAGGCCCTGTAGCAGTGGCATTTGTTCTTCTCCTCTTCCTCTAGAAAGAGGAAGGATAGGAATAGAAAATCTACTTTACAGGACTTTTTCATTTCTCTCGTACCTTCCGTGACTTTCCTGCCAGCCTCCCCCCTACCTGGTCCCTCCTGGAGAGGGCTGTCCTGGCCCTGTTCATTGAGCGCTCAGAGCCCTGAGCTAGTGCTGCCCCAGCATCTTCATCTCCTTCTCTAACTTTCTTCTTTCCCCCACAATGCCACAAGACTGTCCCCATCTGTTCAGTGACTGGATTTCTGATCCAATTTAAGTTTTAAACATTCAATCTTTTATCAGCAATCTTTTTAACATTCAATCTTATAAAAGATAAGCTGTCTTACATTATTTTCCTTGTTTGTTTGTTTTGTAATAAACACATTTCCTCTGATTTGTTGTTTTCATTTCTTCTTAGTATTAAAATTTTCAACAACATGGATGGGAACCCAATACAATGGGGGTTTCAGTGGTTTTATGGCATGTCTCCTTATTACTGTAATTTTCTTCTGTCTTTGCTGGAAAAATCTATAAGTATAAACTATCTGACTACCTGAGAAAGTGTATTTCTAAACCAAAACATGTCCTTTCCTGATTTTTTAATATTTTAAGATAATGCATTCACAAGTCTGGTTAATTTTTTTTTCCAGAAGGCGAAGCCACGTTTATGTTAGCCATTGATTCTGAATTCTGTATAGGCAGTTTAATGTTGGAGAACTAATTTGGAATATATGAAAGAGATTCTTATTTTCTCAGCTTTAGAAATATAACTCACGCATGTTTCAAAAAAATCATGGTTTTGGAATTCTTACTTGGCAATGCTGCTCCTGCTGCTTCTTGTCATAAAATTATGAAGATGATGCTGTTAGTCTTGCTTCCAGAGCAGCCTGAAAGATTTCATAACTTAGATGGCTCCTGGAGCTGTATAGTTAAGTTCCCTGCTTTATGTATCTGTGTCAGATACACATAAAATTTTATTTTTCTAATTTTTAAATGTATCATTGGCCATTTACAGTTTGCTTGCAGAAGACATTATGTTTTGATTTAAGAAATATTTCCTTCTCAACTTGATGTATGAACCAATCCCATTTCCTTCCTTCCAGTCTCTCTCTCTGAGCACAGACACATCAATGGTTTTCTGACCCATTTTAATGTTTCCTGCCCCAGCTGACTCTGTATTATTCTTGGGGTGACAGCCACCTATACTGCTCTCTCTGTCCCTGCTAGGTGGCAATGACCTTACTGCTTCTTTCCTCTGCTCTTCTCATGCAGCCCCTCACAGCTGGGCCCCCTTTCCCCTTAGGCTGCCTGACTGGGTTAACATAATGATTCAACATTGAACAATTGTGCCCACCTCTACTCCATTAGAAGATTTCTTCATGCCTGAAGCTCAGCTGGAAGAACCCACACTGGTCGTCTAATAAGTGGTGGTGCTTCTCCTTGTAGCCTTGCCTTGCTTGTGTTCTGTCCTGTTTTTGGCTGGAATAGACTTTGTTTTCATTTTAGTTACTGGTACAGTGCTGTGTTTTGGATTCCATATGAGAATAATGGTAACACATGGATGTTTTGGTTGTTGCTAGGCTGTGCTTGCCCTGAGTCAAGGACTTTTCAGTGTCTCTTGCTTTGCCTACAACAAGCTGTACCAGAAGCTGGGAGGGAACATGGCTGGGACAGGTGACCTGAACTGACCAAAGAGATATATCCATACCATGGGATGTCATTTTTAGTATCAAATCTGGGGTGGGTGTTGGCCAGTGTGCTGGATTCATCTGGGAAAGAGTTAATTTTCTTCACAGTGGCTTATTCAGGGCTATGTTTTGGATTTGTGCTGAACACAGGGCTTACACAGAGCCAAGGCCTTTTCTGCTTTTCATATGGCCATGCTGGCAAGGAAATTGGGGGTGCCTGGGAGGCTGGGAGGAGACACAGCCAGGACAGGTGACCCAAACTGACCTGAGGCATATTCCAGGCCATACGACAGCATGCTCAGGATATAAAGCTGGGGGAAGAAGGGACAAGTGGGGACATGTGGAGTGACAGTGTTTGTCTTCCCAAGTGACTTTCACACGTGATGGGGCCCTGCTCTCCTGGAGGTGGTTTCACACCTGCCTGCCTATGGGAAACAGTGACTTGATTCCTTGTTTTGTTTTGCTTGTGCACACAGGTTTTACTTTTCCTGTTAAACTGCCTTTATCTCAACCCATGAGCATTTTACCCTTTTGATTCTCTCCCCATTCCTGCTGGTGGGAGAGTGAGTGAGCAGCTGCCTGGGGCAGCCTCAACAGCCAGAAGGGGCCAAGCACTGCTTGGGGATGGGCTGGGTATCACTGAGCAAGTGGTGAGCAATTGTTTTGGGCATCACTTGTTTTACTGGGTGTTTATTTCTTTCTCTTTCTTCCTTTCCTTTTAATCTCTATAATTGTTATAATAATAATTATTATAATTTTTACTGTTAATATTAGTATTACTATGTTTTACTTGGTATCTCTTTTGAAACTCTTATTGTATCAGCCCAGGAGTTTAACTTTTCTTATCTGATTCTTCTCCCCATCCCTTTGGGGGAGCGAGTGAGTGAGCAGCTGTGTGGTATTTACTTGTGGGCAGAGTCTAAACCATGACAATCCTTTGACCAACACAGCTGTAACAAAATTGGTTCTGCTTTGTCTTTTTCTAGTTAAACTGAAAACCCCAGAACAGAGTCTCTCAAGATGTATATTGGAGCAGAATCTGCCTTAATGCTTTCAGCAGTGCCTTTTTTATCCATCTGTTTCATATAAAAAACTGTAGGGTCTTACCTTGGGTAAATTTGAATGTAAATATGCATTGACTATACTTACATGTCAGGATCAGTATGTTGTCAAACTGGATGTTACAAATCGTATGAGACAGCCTTTTTCCAGCAAACCTGCAGCCCTGTTTGACTGAGCACCCTCATCTCTGCAATCCCTGGGTTTTGTAATCTGAGCAGGTTTGTAAATACACGAAATGTTAGAGTTGGAGAAGCACTTTTAAATAGCTGGGCTCAAAGTATGTAGCGTAAATAATGAAATTGAATCCTTCGTCACTTAAAAATACAGAAGCCCTTTCTTTCTGGAGTAAAATATGATAAATAAAGACAAAGAAATTCTGGTGGATAAATTGACTTTCAGAGCTGGCAGGCTTGGCAAACTGCACCTGGAAGGCTGAGGAGATAACTTGTCCATCATTGCTTAGGAAGAGCAGGGCTTGGTTGTTAATGCTGAAACTGAACAATGTCTGAACACTGAAATACACTCTCTAGTAATGCACATGCTGAAAGTTTGATTTCTTTATTTATTTTTTCTTGAGTTGGTGATGTTAAGTATTATCTTCTCTGCACTATGAAAAAAAGAGAGCATGTTTTTTCTTATTCTTGGGAGCAGTTTTTGTATTTTGAGATACACATATCAAAAGCTGTGTTTGAGCAATTTAGAAGAAAATGTTTGTCACAAAATCCTGAAGAAACAGGTTTTCCTTCAAATATACAAGAAAAGACCAGGATACTGTAAACTTTCATTCTCATTAAATCTATATCTGGCACAGGAGTTGGCATAGCATTTGGCAAGATTAAAACTATTAAAGAGTTGCCAGCAAAGGGTGATCTTAGGATGAGTTTCTGTCAGGAAGATTAAAAGGAAGGCCAGACCAAAGATAGTTTTTTAATACATTATTTTATTTTAATCTGTTTGGGCCTATTGTTTAACCGACCTGATAAACATAAATAAAGTAAAACATAGTATGTTTTTCACCTGTCTAGGTAGTTTTTATGTAGTTAATGGTAGAGTTGTCTTTTAGTAGGTATGTTTATGGTAAAGGTAATTTTCTTTGTTTTACTGGGAGGTTTTTTGTATGAGATCTACCATTCAGACCAGGGAAGAGACTGAGAAAATAATTTTAGGAGGGCAGGAGTTGTAAGTGTAAATGTTTCTATCATAATTCCAAACATTGGACAGTAAGAAGTCAGCATGTATGTTTGCAATCTGTAATATTGTGATCTGTATATTGCAGTGATCTGTATATTGCACGGCATAAAAGCTGCATTTGAAACCATCTTTCAATTCTGTAGGCACAGAGGGATGTGTTCAGTTTGTACTGTTATTGCTAATAAACTTGTTTTTCAGATATTTAACATGATGGTGCTTAAACATTTTAAGAGGACAGTAGTTGCTGAACTGAAAAGAGCAGGCTCTCAGTTTAAACAAACATTGGCAATGCTTGTGTACTTTCAGCTAAGAATAATTTACAAGTCTATAGTTAGCTGTATATATTTGTATACAAATATTTGTCATTTAAGTATTTTTGTGATGTACAAGAAAAACCATTAACAATTTATTTTTCAAGGGCTGACCAGCTTTTCTCTAGTCTTCAAAAATTCCAATGCAAAGAAAAATTAAAGCAGTAACACATATAAAAATAGTGAAGTCTTGAGCATGTTGTTCAGGGATTTCCATGGAATCAGAGAGACTGCTTGTGTCACATGGCTATTTTTGCTTGTTTATTTCTTTGATGTAATTTATGAAGGACATGCATTTATATATGCATGTAACAAAAAATCAGCTAGCTGATACCATAATATTGGACTCTTCATTGAAATTCAGTTTCTTCTTTGACTCAAGTAGCAGTACCAAGAAGGCCAAAGAAGTTCAAAGAGGGCCGTTTGATCTTTTGAGTTGCATGAGGAGCTGGGAGTTCCAGGGCACTTTCCCTACAGACGTTGCCCCTTCTCCAGACCTATGTGGGATCCTGTGTGTGTAGAAGACTGATGAGCTTCTCAGAAAGGGTAGTGGTAGAGCAAGTACTCTCCTGGTTTTTGTGCACCCTCAACACCTCTGGAAGTTTCTTTTTCTGTGGAGACCGACCAAGTCTGTCAGTCAAGCGTCTGTACCTTGGTGGGTGGCAGCAGAAGATGAGACTGATTCTTTGTGGTGGTTTTGTGCGTTATTATGACACCTCTAAATATGGCTGATGCCTATTAGTGTGTTTGAAACAGGATTCATGTTTCTGATGAGTGTATTTTTCTTTAATTCAGAAAATGCTGAGCTAGGGGATGTGCATTATATATTCAACCATAATTTTCCTGCTGTTTATTTAACTTCTACACAGGCAATAAAAAAGAGATAGGGACAACTGGACATGAGAAATTCAAGACATGTTTGCCTGCTGGATTTTTAGATCTGCCATATTCCTGGCTCTAACTTACTATCTTTGCATGATGTACTTTATGCACTTAATGGGACATGCGAAGCACTAGTGTAAAACTGGTTAGGTCCTTAGGGCTTCTAGTAATGAAAAATTTCAAAGCAACTTCGTAAAGGTCTGTCTGACAAAGTACATCTGAGTAAATGTTGGGATAAACCCTGACTGCTGATACTGAGGGAGTCTGCCGTGAGTCCTAAGAGAGAGGATGGGTTGAGCTGACATTCCCCTTCACCTCAAATTTGTGCAGGAAAACTTCTCTTGAACCTTTTACACCACCAGCGAGCTGGAGGATGGTATTCTGTATGCATAGCATTGAAACAGACACTTTGGTTTTATTCTCTAGACTCATTCCTTGACAAAATATGAAGTAAATGTATGCATTGATGTTCACACCCGCTTACATCAGCAGTGTCCAATGAGAAACATTTATTGTTGGTAATAACTGCCCATTTGTTTAAAGTTCCCTTAGTCTTCTGGGCAGATTGTGTTGCAAAAAAATAAAGATTGAATCACTTTGAATATATTATTTTTGGTTTTTTGCCTACTTTGACAAGAGGTTTTAAATCCCTGCAGTTCAGGTAGCTTAGAACTCGACATTCTTATGTGGTTAAAAAAAGTATGTGTGAAGGTGAATTGTTTGATTAAATGAAATGTTACTTTATACATATAATAATGCAAACAATTTATGAATATTTATTTTAAAACTGCTAATCTATTATAAAACTGAACTCTAAGGAAAGTATTGAAAAGTTTCCTTTAAAAAAATTATTATACATCAGTAAAGGATCAACTGTTTTAAGTGGGAGTCCTACTTATGTCGTGTAAAGGTGATTGTAGGAAAGTTAAAGGTAAAAAGGAAGCAGGAAAACTATAGCTGCTTGTAAACATCATTCAGATTAGGAATTTTGTCAGCTGAAATACTCGGTATGGATCAGTATCACCAGCTCTGTGTCCATGGGTGTGTAGTCTCCTTTTCCCAAGCAAAACCAGTCTTCAGGCTTGTTGGCACTAAAAGCTTTTGTCACAAGATTTTTTGTAATTGTTGTTGAGGACCACACCTGGCCCCTGGTCTTCTGTAATTGTATCCAAACTGGGGCACAAATGCACATCTTTCTTGTGAGTTTGAAGTCTTCCAAGTGTGCATGTGTTACTCCTTGCCTGTAGTCAGTTGGTCAATCTTAAAACTAATTATCAAGTGCAGTATGGTTCTGTGATACAAGGAACATGAATGTAATGGAAAATAATGTTAAAGAACCATTCACTGTGTGTGATTCCTGTGTGATGTATTTGAACAGCAGGGTCTTGTGTATTGTGCTGGCTGTTACTGGGCATCTGTCAAAGCAGCTCCTCTTTTGCACTTAGTATTTTAATATCGTATATGGATGTCACAGATTAATATTTCTGAAACTTGTGTGCAGACTAAACATCATTTCTCTTCTGCATTCTGTGTTCCTAGTCTGGGACTGTGAAGCTGACCAAGCCTGTGGCGTTATGGACCCAGCAGGATGTCTGCAAATGGCTGAAGAAACATTGCCCTAATCAGTATCAAATCTACAGTGAGTCATTCAAACAGCATGACATAACTGGTAAAGTATGCACTATCAGAATATTTTACTTACTTAAAATTGGCAAATTGTTTTACTTTGCTGTTAATAGATTGTGACTCTGCAATGAGGGCTTTTTGTTGACTGTGTGACTAGTGAGTTGCAAAGTTTAGAGCACAGGGAGTATTCCAGCTTTCATAGGATGTGATAAGTGATTTCCTCATTTCTTTAAAAGACAATTTCAGATAGTTCAGGGTCAATATAACAAGGAAAGAAGGCAGTATCTAGATAGGTAAAGGCCTCACCCTGTTAATTCCAAATAAAAAAAAACAAAATTCAACAATTAAGAAACATCCTATGAGGAAAACGTAATTGCCGTAAATTTTCTTTTTCATGGAGGTGTTTGACCTTGAATTCATATTCGTTTTTTGTGCCCTTCCCCCTCAATAAAAAGAATCCAAAAAAACCTTAGTGTCTTTAATGTGTAGGATGGGAAGTAATCCCAACTGAGTCCCTCCCTTAGCCTGAAGCAGGGTCAGTAGAGCAAGTTCATTTTTGATGGATGTTTGTCTAACTTTGTTCTGGAAAACTTGCAATGAAGCAGATTTTTGCATCTCTCTATTCCAATATTTTATGGCTCTTAAAGTTAATATTTTCCTAGGATCAATCTAAACTGTTATTTCCGGCAAACAAAACTGATTTCTGTTCCAAATGTGGCATGAGGACAACCAACCACTCTTTCGTACAGTATTTCCTTCACTGTATAGGGTGCTTCTCAGTTGCACGTACTTGCCTTGTCTAGTCTAAAAAATATTTCTTTGTTCTATCATGGTTACTCCTCAAATACACACAGGACCTCCAAACCTTCAAAACTTGGTCTCTTTTCTTAAAATAGTATATTGAAAGCATAACTGTATTGTTTTCTTATTTACTTTAGAAGTTGATATTGATTTTGTTGATCTGCTTGACTTGTTAACTCCTACTCAGTTTGCTGTAGTTGTCTTTCGGCTGACCACTTTGAGCTGACATGAGTTTAGCAAATATATCTTGGGAGTTAAGTAATATTTTTGCTTATATACCAGACAGGAATTAATCTGTAAAAGTTTAATATGGAACACTGATTTGTTCTCTGCAGTGGTATACAAAACTGGAAATTGGCATTCAGCCATTTAATGTTAAGTAGGGATTTGGGTTTCACATGCAAATCTCAGTCTTAACAATAGCACGTTGTTAACTTGTGTTTCAGTCAGTGTCTGATCACGTACCTGTGTGCTTCTGTTGTTTCCAATTTTACCTTCATTCCTGTTGCTGTTTTCTTTCTGATAATATGTGAATGATTGCAAACATGGCAAACTAAACTATCCATATTTGTTTACTATGTAGCCATGAGTACACGTACACACATGTGAGAGGTGGTTTGTATTGGTTTGGTAAGTGTTGAGGTTTAGTACATAACCATTGTGCCTGTTTCCTCTCAGTCACCATCTGCTGAATGCAGTCTGTAGCAATGTAGTCTGTGCCTCCACCCATGTGTACAGAGCTGACTGCATCCAGAGCACTACCAGAAGAAAAGGAAGCTATTTTAAAATATTTTCTAGTACTGCTTTACTATATTCCCTTTCTAGAATTAAGGCACTACGAGAAGAAGTTGAAAGGAAGACATTTTCACTTCAGCATAAACAGAGATGGAAACCTTGTTTCATTGCAGATGTGTAAAACTTTGAACTTTATAGACCTGCATGAAAAAGAAGAATCGAAATCAATCTTTCTTACGTTACACTAAAGAGGTATAGGGAAAATATTGGTACAAGTGTAAGAAAGTAAATCTGCAGGAAACAAAAGAACTTCAATTCAGAAACTACCAAAGAAGAAACACGATCAATGTCTGTACAGTTTTTATAAGAGTATATTGTGATAATATTGCAAGTGGAATCATTAACTCAGGAGGATATTTCCAGTGCTGTAGGTCCCCATGACTCTGATTATTTGAAATCTGATAAAGGGAAAGAACAGTGGATTTGTGGCTCAGAAAAAGTAGAGCATGGAAGGAGCATGGAAACTAATGTGAAGATAAAGCCAAGGTAGTGTAACTGTTCCCAGATATGGCTTTGGAAAACTGATGTGATTGTTGACAATTTCTCAGATTTTCAGGCTGTTTTGATATGGAAAAGTATGATGGAAAAGAGCTTAAAGAAAGTGACACAAAAAGGATATTTAAACTTTATTTGAAGATAAAATCTAAGGCCTGGACATAAACCAGGAAAATAATCTTGGGCAAACATATCTAACCGTTGTTAACCATAGGTGTTGAGAAGTGTGGCTTTTACTTGAGACTGTTAGTTGCTAATTACAGTTTATTGAATTGGTGACAAAGATACAACCCAAAGTGTCCTTTTCTTTGTGGAGATTTTATACCTTTTTACTACTTCTGACAAAGAGCAGCTGCAGATGTATAAGAAAAAATTCTTCATCTGGAAACTTACCTAATAAGAAAAAAGGTTATTATATTAACAGTGATCTTGAGGATGTCATGGCACAGAGTGTACTCTCATCAGATTCGCAGATGTCAGCAAGTTGGGGGGTACCAGTCTATAAGAACCTTATGAAATTCAGCAAGGACAATTGCAAAGTTGTGCAGCTGGGAAGGCCAAGGCTCTTGCACCCCACTCAGCCTGGGGCTTGACTGGCTGGGAAGCAGCTCTGGTGAAGAGGACCTTGATAGGGAGGAAGACAAAATGAGCCAGCATTGTGCCTTGCCAGCAAAGAATGCTGGCACTATTAACAGGAACATAGTAACCTCATCAAGAACAGTCATTATTCCCTTTACTCTGTGCTTTTTAGACTACTGTTCTTAGATCTCCAGTGCAAGTTAAGGTGAGGGCCACAGAGATGCTCAGGGCTGGAGCACTTGCCCTGTGACCAGCAGATTGAAGGAGCTGGGCTTGTTCAGTCTGGGGAAGAGGCAGCTTGCTGCAGTGCAATGGGGCACTAGCAGTGGCCCCCATGATACAGAAGGAGGTTGTCAAAAAGATGGAACCCTTCACAGTGATGTATGAGAGACACAAGGCTGAGGCTGAACATAAGGAGAAACCCTTTTCTTCCATGAGGACTTTGGAGCATTGGAATGGGAGGCTCCATTTCTGTCCTGGGAAGGTTTCAACCCCAGCTAGATAAAACCTTGAGAAACCTGATCTGATTTCATAGCTGACCTTGTTTTAAGCAGGGGGTCGGGCTAGAAATCTGCTGGGATCCCTTCCAATCTGAATTCTTCTGTGGTCCTATGATTTGCTGAGTACTTACTGAGTACCTCAGAATCAGCCAATGAAATGTATTTTGCAGCCAGTTAGGGAGAATTAAATATGGAAAAGTCTAATAAGAAACTGAGAAATTTTATGATACATAAAACCCCTGGATTCAGGGAGTGGAGCATGTGGTTGACTTATTCAGCAACAGGTGAGAAGTATCTTTAAGATGCTAGACCCAAAGACAGCACAAAAAGAATTTGAGGGAGTACTACTGAGTGAGAGCTAAGGGCACATGACGGAAATAAGCAGTGGTGAGAAAAATAAGACAATGAAAAGGGAGGAACAAGGATGACAATGGCCTGTACTACCAAGAAGGCAGTGCCATGGTAGGGCCTTGTCACGGGAGGCTGTACAAGTGGTGTTGGCGTTTACACCAGTAGAAGGAGACATAAAGAGTTGCATTGACCTCCCAGTTTTTCCCATTCATTCTATACTGGTATATTCCTGGGGGGATAAACCTGGAATAAATAATAAACCTGAGAAATGGCTCTTGTGTTGTGTGCATTTGTGGCTTTGAATTTGCTGGGCAGAAGCACTTTTAGATGGCTGGGGAGTTCTAGAGAGATGAGTTGTTCTTTGGTGGTCTTATCCTATGTCATTGAAGCAAATGAAGATTTTTTTCAACGTTTCAGCATTAACAGGAACAAGACTGGGCATAGAATGACTAGGGAATAACCATTTTGGGGCAGGTGGACCATTGATAATGTAATAAAGCAGATGTCTAATTAACAGTTTGGGGATGTATGATTTATGGAGGGGGTGGGAAGGAAGGGAGGGAAGGAGGGAAGGGAAAGAGGGAGAAGGGAAGGGAAGGGAAGGGAAGGGAAGGGAAGGGAAGGGAAGGGAAGGGAAGGGAAGGGAAGGGAAGGGAAGGGAAGGGAAGGGAAGGGAAGGGAAGGGAAGGGAAGGAAGGAAGGAAGGAAGGAAGGAAGGAAGGAAGGAAGGAAGGAAGGAAGGAAGGAAGGAAGGAAGGAAGGAAGCCCTGCTTCATGTTTTGTTTTTACACCATTTTCCCCAGTGTGCTAATGCATGTCTTCAGAGCAAGAGGTTTTAATGCTATGATCATTAAACAAACCTCATTCTGTCAGAGTAATACCCAAGAGGTACCTTGGTCCGATTGAAGGAATTTGATAGGAGGTACTTGAAAGAACTCAAGCCTTTTCAAATTAAAATTTTAAGAACGAAAGGAACAGGACTCAAGAAAACCTCATTTTAGTTTTAGAAGGGACTGGAATTTCTGAGTATTCATTAAATACCAAATGGCACCTGGGAAAATGCAATATGAACTGCTACTGAAAATCTGCTGCAAATAGTCTTAAAATCTGGCAAATTCTATATCTTCTAAAGATGCTTGCATTAAATCAGCTTTATTTACATATTTTTATGAAATTCATATGAAATCATGCTTTTTAAATCTGTATTGATTAATTCTTTCAGTTTAGTAATATCTTTGTAGATGTTAGAGTTTATCACATCGGATGAAATGCTCAAGCTATTTAGCATATTGGTGAAGGGATGGTCCCATGGTTTAAGATACTACCCTGGAATCTTGCCTCTAGTTCAGGTTACTCTGCTATTCTTTGGAAGCACATTGAATCCTCAGGTTCTAAGTTCCTCTCTCTATACAGAGAAAGTTTTTTTAAGAAAATCAAAGTATTGTCAGATATCTTTCCAATTTTCAGAACATATATAATTTAATTCTGCCCTTGGTTTCATGGATCTCAGTTGAGTTTTGTGGTGCAACCAGTGCAGTGACTTGGGGATGGAAGGTGTGCAGTGGAGTGCAGGGGCCTGTGTTTCATTCCTGGCTCCTGGGCAGGAAGGGTGACCAAAACCAGGTGGGTTTATTCACTGTGTTGTTACCTCTTGATCAAGTTCATCCTTTGCCATATGTTTTGGTTTGTGTACAACACAGATAAAGATTCCAGTGTTGTTAAATGTGTTGTGATATGTGTATAAGAGATAGTGTTTGAGTCAGCTGAGCCTTCCTGTTAAAAGGTCTGTTTCATTTGGAACAACTTCTGCTCACTTCCTGACCCTTCCCTTGGCAAGTGATTCCAATGTTATCTTCCATCATTCCATTATTGATGAGTATCACACCAACTCAAAATATCTCTTGTGCCAATGACATAACACACCTAATGTTTGGCCTGCTACAAGAAGCAAAATGAGATCTTCTGTACCGTGGCCTTTGTAGGTGTTCCCTGGGTGTTACCTGACACCTGTCCCTTGAAAGTCTTCTCACAAATCCTACTGTAGTTACATTGCAGAAGACTACACAAACCCACACCTTTCCTTAGATTATTTTATTGGACATTGTTTTATTGTCCCTTATAAACTGGTCACAGCCACCTTCTAGGTTGTTATTGGCAGAGGAGTGTTTATGATCAGATACCAAGCAGAGAAGGTCCTGGGTCAGAGCAAGGTATTGTAGGAAGTACTTAAGCCTCCTTTAAAACATTATTAAAGTTTTGATTACCACATTTTTCTTTGCTTGGTCCCAAATTGTGGGAGAGTTTTGAGCGTTCTTCAGCACTGTCATGTATCTCAGAAAGCACCTTCTTTGTGTCTAAATGGAGGGTATTTCCGATAAAGTACTAATTACCTTCCTTGTTTTGCACGTGACTGCTCTTCAGCACAATACACGTCTTCTGCCAAGCCTCGTTAGTCTGTTAGTGGAGAGCAGAAGCAACTTTCATCTCCAGCCATCTCTGCAAAGCCCTTTCCTTCTCTGTGGTGCAAAGCTTAAACCAGCCTTACCCTCAGTACTTATTTATGCCACTTTCCCATGCTCTTTGTGAGGTCTTAACAGCAATGTTGTTTGGTGGGCTGTCAGATCAATCCTGACTGCATCCATCTGCTGTTTAAAAAATAAAATAAAATCACTGCTTCACCCTGGAGAGAGCTTTTATTCTGCTGTCTGGATAAGGTCAGGCCTATTTGCACCATTCTTTGTAGAGCTGTGATGCTTGTGTTGGAAAGTGTGAGGGACTGAAGAGTTTTTGCTGTTTCATACTTGGCTGCTCTCAAATTTTTAACATGTGGAACACATCAAAGAGTGATGGGTGTTGGGATAAGGCTTCTGTTTGCATAATATGTGGCAACTGTTCTTTTTGCATGGAAAATGCTATCAGAAATATTTTAATGTAACCCTGTGTTTATCTAGCGTAGAATTGAAAGAAGTTGGAAAAGTAGAAATCTTTTTTCAATAATGAGCCTCCTACTGACATAGAAAATTTTGCGTGAAAGTAATCTCTCATGGCTCAGCAATGGTTTCTGGGTCTGGCTTTTCAGTCGATGATAGCTCATGCAATAGCTGATAGCTCAGGCAAAATTCCACAGCATGAGACAAAGCTGTAATGGCTGTCGAGAGCTCTGGTGTGACCACGAATGCTCATCTGCAGTTGAGAAGGGGACAGCGAGGCATTCGAACACTTCATGGGAGTTGTAGCTTAAGTATTAACATAGTTGATTATTTTCTGATCAATTGTCTTTCCTGTGATAAATAATCTGTGGAGTTTGTCAATTGCTAATGAAATTGAGCTTTTTTCTCCTCTATGCACAGACCAGTGGGGAGTGTTTGGTGCTCTTATTTGTTACATAAAATTCTGCGTGGAAGAAGTGATAATATAATTTGTTCTGTTTGGTAGAAAAGGGAATTTGATAAAGGGGGACTGAGGCATTTTTGGCCTTGCTTGTCAATGACGTTAAATTCTATGTCTACTAAATTCAGATTGAAGTTTCCATGCTCCTAATCCATTATCAGCTGTGAGATCTGCTGTCCAAGTAGCTGATGAACATTTTGCATGGTTTCCTGTCTTGGTGGATATTTTTTGGGTCAGACAGCTTTTCCTTGGTACGCTGTCTCCACTTTACCTGGGAAGATCTCTCATGGTCGCAGTAAACAATTGCTCTATAGCATACTCAGAAGTGAATTGCACTCTAGCAGCCTCTTTTTCTTTCCTTCAGTATTCAGTGATAGCCAGATTTGCTGTAGCTGTTACTCCTGCCTGATGTAGAACACAGAATCCAAATCATCTTTGAACTGAAAAGTATAATTCCAGTCCTTTAGCTTCAGATATGAAATTCCCTGTCAACTTCACGTAGATGAGTTCTTCTGTACTCTTAGAGTATGAGCATTTAGGGGAGAGAAGAAAAAGGTATATTGCTCTTCATTTGAAGCAGTGTTTAATTGTTCCTTGGTACTTACTCTTCATATGCTGTCAGATGTTGGAGAATTAATGTTTCATAATTACACATACAATGATAATTGGATTATTCCTTCCCTCTAACTCAAGGGTTTCTTTCATTTTTAATTTAATCTTGTTATATTTATTTTAGCAATTTTTTTCCTAACTAGAGATCATATCATGTTTTACTGTTCTCCTTGGAAAGATCTTTGTTGTACAGTACTTTTAAACCTGATCCACCGTATTCTCTACAGAACACTGATTCACATCAATACTGTGTACAATGCACCACCAGAAACTCTCACCATGGCAGCCAGTTTCAAAATCAATTTCTGTTCCTTACTCAGAAGGGATCTAAAAGTGTGAATTATGGTAAGATATGGAAAACTGTATCAAATGTCTTAACAAAGCCTATTTCAGGAATTCTCAATCCATATTGTAGAGCTTTGTGATATTTCCTAGTTAGCTGATAAGGCTGCGCAGTGTATCTACAAGAAGAACTGAACACTGATTGTGATCCACTGACAGAGCCAAAAAGCTTAAGAGCTACGGATTTAGCCTTTGGGTGCTTACCTGTCTATCTTAGGTGACTCAGGCATCCACCTTAAGTGGGATTTGTAAAACCAAGGGTAAGAGGGTAAATTGCTCAAGTAATAAGTGGAGAGGAAAGAATTGCCTCTAAACAGACGAATTTAGTGCACTTAATATAGCTAAGAGAAGATGTTATGAAAACATCCCTTTTATGTTCCCCCCATTTCCTTTGTCCACCTTTTGTAACCCTTCACATGTTCTTGACAAAGCCTGCTTTTTATCATCTGTTTTGTCTTTAGCTGCTTTACAGGGGTATTGATTACTTTATTAAAAGTTCTAACATTTTGGCCAATATCAAAGCTTTACCTTCTCATTTTAGTTCTTAGGATGTTCTTTTTCTACACATTTTTAGATCTATCCTAACTGTTAGTGATTACATTATTGCTTTACCATGTTCCTTTGTTGATAAAGGCTATGGGAGCCCTTTATCTAGCCCTTTATCTGGGCGAGGTGAAGCTCTGTTGTTATTTGGAAGAGCTCCAAGCAGCAGCCTGAAGGCATGGAATGCAGCATTCTTAACTCTGATGGCACTCCTTTATTTCCCCTTTTTAAAATTTCCCCACTTGATTAATACTGCTGAACAACTTCAAGATGGTGCATAATGATCTGGAGTATTTCCACTCGAATGATGGGGTCCTTAGTTTAGAATTGGCCATTGAGTGTTTAGACCTTTCCATGAATTGTGTTGATTCCAACTGCTGTGCTCTGACTGATGTCTGATTAGGCTGTTATGGTTAGCACTGCTGAGCTCTCATTTCCCATCAAGTCAGGTTTCTCTGCAGCACTTCAGAAGTTTTGGATCCCATTCTGGTGTACCAGGAAAAGAAATGGGAGATATTGCAGGGTCTCATTTCAGGTAACTTGTGCTATTGTTTGGGAAGAAATATTTGTTGCTTTTGCTCTGCAGCTGTGATGTCAATTTTATGGCTCAGTTGTAGGTAAGGAAAACTTAGATGAGGAAAACTAGAGTTATTAAGTGAAGGAGCTGTTAGAGGACCATACAGTTCTTCATTTTGAAAAAGTGAATTAATTTGGTGCTTAGTGGGTGTGTGTTTGTGATATCAGTGAGTAGCTAGAGCTGATTATTTTTATTTCAGCTTGTTACTTTCCAGCATGTGCTATTCATGATACAGGGATTTAGACTTAGTGTAATCTTATAATTATTTGGCAGTGTTCCTCAGTCTAATAACACATCCAACCTCACGGTGAAACGCAGAAGGAACCTCCTGCTATCTGAACCTGTATGAAGCCACGGCTGAGAGTTTGACTTCTGTTTTGAACAACAGGAAGAATTTCTTCCCTGAAGCAGGGTGTTTAGGCATTGGAAAAAGCTGTCCAGTGAGGTGGTAGAGTCCCCATCCCCAGAAACATTCAAGAAATGACTGGACATGACATTTAGTTCTGTGGTTTAATTGATGTGGTGGTGTTTGGTCAAAGACTGGACTTGATGATCTTGGAGGTATTTTCCAACCTTAATGATTCGATGATGTGTGTATTTAATCTCTCTCATCTGGTTGGTCTGCAGCAGCCTGTGCTCCTTCTCTCACCTGTGACTTGCTGTTGCCTCCAGATGCCCTGCACCAGTTATGCTCTGATTCTAGTTTCATGGTCTCTGTTTTTTAAATATATATGTAGACAGCAGCTCCACTCTTGCACTGAGTCTCTGATAACTGGATTAACCACATCTGTCACAGCCCTGTGTTCTGGTTCCTGTGCCGGGACTCGAGGCGCAGCCCCCCGGAGCTGGGCTGGCTCCTGCAGCTGCCGCCCCCCGAATTGCCCCTCCGCGGCCGGGCACACCTGCACCTGCAGCCTTCGGGGCTTCCCTGCGGCCCTTGAGCACGGGTCGGCGGCTCCGGGCCGGGGTTGGATGGAGCTGGGGATGCCCTCGGGAAAGCCGCGGCTTCGCCTCTCGCCTCCAGGGGGCGCCGCCGCACCGGGAACGGCGCGCGCCGGCGGCACGTGCGGAGCCGCGGGAGCTGCGGCGGCGGAGGGGTCCGGGGAGAGCCGGGGAGAGCCGGGGAGAGCCGGGGGAGAGCCGGGGGAGAGCCGGGGGAGAACCGGGAAAGACCCGGGGGAGAGCCGGGGGAGAGCCGGGCAGAGCCGGGGGAGAGCCGGGGAGAGCCGGGGGAGAGCCGGGAAAGACCCGGGGGAGAGCCGGGGGAGAGCCGGGCAGAGCCGGGGAGAGCCGGGCAGAGCCGAGGGAGAGCCGGGGAGAGCCGGGGGAGAGCCGGGGAGAGCCGGGGGAGAGCCGGGGGAGAGCCGGGGAGAGCCGGGCAGAGCCGGGGGAGAGCCGGGGAGAGCCGGGGGAGAGCCGGGAAAGAGCCGGGGGAGAGCCGGGCAGAGCCGGGGGAGAGCCGGGGGAGAGCCGGGGAGAGCCGGGGGAGAGCCGGGGGAGAGCCGGGGAGAGCCGGGCAGAGCCGGGGGAGAGCCGGGGGAGAGCCGGGGAGAGCCGGGCAGACCCGGGGGAGAGCCGGGGAGAGCCGGGGGAGAGCCGGGGAGAGCCGGGGGAGAGCCGGGCAGAGCCGGGGAGAGCCGGGAGAGAGCCGGGCAGAGCCGGGGGAGAGCCGGGAGAGAGCCGGGCAGAGCCGGGGCAGAGCCGGGGGAGTCCTCCTGCGCTCGGGAGGGCGCAGACCTGCCGGCCTCACTTAAGCCTCCCCGCTCTGCTAATGAGCTTGTCAGCGCCGCGTTTGTCATGTCCCTCTTTGATTCTGTTTTTGGACATACCAGCCCAGCCAACCGAGTCTTTTGTAGAGAGCAAAGAGACAGGGGCAGAAAGGATTTCTCCCTTCTCTACCTCGCCCATATTACAATAAAAATAAAATCCAAATCTGCTTTTTTTTTTTTCTTTCTCTTTTTTTTTTCAGCTGCTGAAATGCTAAAGCAGCTTCTGTCTACTAGTCAGAGTATATGTCAAGGGAATAGCTTTCACTAAAGAAGAAGTATCTCTTGGTGCTCCAGTGGAAATTGTTTGATTTGATATAGTTAATTGAACAGGTTGAAAGTCTGACAGGGTCCAGGGCAGTGCACCTGACCCTGAGCTTCGTCCTTGTTATAGCAGAATGCACAGTGCAGGGAGGTCACAAATACCTCGCTCTTCAGCAAGGATGTAAGGACCCAGCTCCAGAATTTTCCTGTGAATTCTGTGGAAGGAGCTCTTGAAATATTAAAAAAAAAAAAAAAAAAAAAAAAAAAAAGGCTGGATTCTGCCCAAGCCCTTACTGCATTCAGGAATTGATTTTCATTCCTTCACCCAGCAGGGATCTGCACACCCTGTGAAGTGTTTGTCTGATTCCTCAGATCGTAGTGGTGACCAGCACTGAACTGATGCAGAAGAAGGCTTCCTGTCTTTCTATATGCATCCAGACAAATGCTTGGTGCTCAAAAAGAGGAATCAACTATAAGAAACTTGTATCTTTTAATTGATTCTGTTTTCTGTGAACTGAAACCCCACGCTTAAAAATGTGAGTCTACTGACACAAAAACCTTAGATTTTAAAAAGCTGTTTTGGTCTGAAGCATGTACATGTGGATTTATCCATGAACCTTTTTAACAAGGTAGACTAAAGATGTGACTCCTTAAAAAAAACCATGACAAAATACAGTCTTCCCTCCCCTGAGGTTTCGTTAATGATACTGAGCCCTGTTGAGGTTTGACCCTGACTAAATGCCAAGACATCTGCTCTCTCTACTCTCTCCTGCCGCAACTGTGTAGAGGAGAAGAAAAAAAACTAACACAAACACACTGGACTCATGAGTTGAGATAAGCCACTGGTGGGAAGATGCACAGACGCAGGGCAGAAACAGGTAAAAACTTAAAGTTGCAAAGTGATTTATTAACCTAACAGAGTCGGAGGATAAATCAGAGGTAAAAATAAGTTCATAAGACACTGTTTCTTCACTCACCCCCCTTCCCTCTTAAGGCACCATTTCTCAGCTCACCCCCTCCCTCCTTCCAACCAACAGCACCGGGGGGGCAGGGTATGGGGGTTTCCTTTAGTCAGGGTCAGTCCACCAGGGAGAAGTGTCCTCTACTTAGCCATGGGGTCCATCCCACAAGAGACAGTCCTCATCAAACTTCTTTGACATGGGTCCATTCTCACGAGCAGCAACGACCCGAATTTGCTGCATCATGAGGTTTTTTTTTGTCCGTAGGGTGCAGACTTCCAAGCTGAGGCCAGGCTGTTTCCATCCCGGGAGCAAGGCCTCTCTCTCTCCTGCAAGGCCTCTGCAACTCTCAGTCTCTGGGACTCCCACTGGGTCACAGCTTCCTGCAGGCCTCCACCTGCTCCTCTGGCGCGGGCACCTTCCCACAGGCTGTGGGGGTTTCTCTGCATCCCCTGGACTCCATGGGCTGCAGGGGGACCACCTGCTCCCCCATGCTCTTCACCACGGCTGGCAGAGGGTTTTCAGCTCCGGCGCCTGGAGCACCTTCTCCTCCACCTTCTCCACTGACCTTGGCGCCTCCATGTTGTTTTTCCTCACCTCCTCCTCCTCCTCTAGCTAAAAAGAAGTGCGTGCTCACATTGTTTTGATTTCTTCTTAAATATGTTTTCACAGAGGAGTAACTAACATCTCTGATTGGCCCAGACTTGGCCAGCAGAGTGTCCATTATCTTCAGAGCCACCAGAGATTGGCTCTGCTGGACATGGTGAGAAACTTCCAGAATCTTCACACAGGACACACAGGAGCCATCATTGTACCCCACCCTACTCACTAGCAAAAACTGGGCCAAGCAAAACCACCACAAGCCCCAAAGTACTCATTAGAGGCAAATTCTTGCTATAGAGCAATCAACACTTCTCAGATAAAACTTGGGGGACTCCTATTCTGATGATCTATTGTTAACTACAGCTACTATCTAACATAATCCAATATGTGAGTGCTTATATTTGATAGCTGTGTTACTGAAAATCAGTGGTAGCAGTCTGCTGTGGATTTTAGTCTTTCTTTAGCCTTGATTTTAGTCTTTTAACCCTGCAGGAAAGGATGGGGAAAAAACCCCAAACAAACCCAAATTAAAAGTAAAAAAAAACCCAAAAATCATGTCAAAGCATGAGCTGTCCCACAGAAGTTTTCATAATCTCAAGAGCCTGCAACCCATCAGGCTGTGCAGACCTTACCCTGCTTCCCAGGATTTCTGCTTGAAGCATGAGCAATTCCCGCCTGCCACGTTGGTAAGGGATGCCTCCAAGTTCCACAGACAAAAGTGTTGCTTCTTAATCACTGAATAAAAAACCCAAATGCTCTCCCAAGGGGAATTTGAGGTTTTGTTCTGTTTTGTGAAATACCGAACAATGATGCCCTTGAGGAAATGTGTATCTTTTGTCAGTGTGCCATGTGTTTGAGACAAGCTGTCAGTGTAATCCCAGTCCTGTCAGCTCTACTGACAGGGCACCTGCATTGCACAGGGCTTGGTGACACTGTAGTGCGATTACAGGGAGGTCTTTTACTAAAATGTTTGATCCCCAAAATAAGTTTATGTGTATAAACCCCAGTCAGTTTCTGTGCAGGTTCTGTTGAGTGCAGGGAATTGCTGAATTGAGATGATTTACTTGTTCACAGGTCAAAATCACCAGATCCTGTAACTTTTTGGTTAGAAGTGTCCTTTTGTAACCGTCTAGTCCAACCCCCCTGCTCAAGTAGGTTCCACTAGAACTGATTGTCCTGAAGTGTGTCCAGTTGGGTTTTGAATGTGGGCACAGTTGTTCTATTTAATCAAGGTTTTCCTTGACTATGTCTTTGAAGGTATACTTTTTAATGTCTGTTTCGCACAGGTTTTGTAGATTTTATCTTACAGTACTTGTTCTTGATCTAAATATAACATCTCAGAACCTGAAGATGGATTAATAAGCTTATTCAAAAAACAGTGCCAAATGTGCAATGATCCCAAATGGCCTATAAGGAAATGTTTGTTGCATGTTCCAATTTTTTGTTGATGTTTTTAAGTATAAACACTGTCTGGAGAAATGCCAGGAATGTGACAATCTGTTATGAACTTATCAAACCTATGAAGTACTGCAATCCAATCCGCTGTCAAGCTCTAGTTGAATTGCCATGGAAAATTGCTTGTGTCCATTGGTTTATGGATGCTATATGCATATAGATAAAGCTTGTCATATATTGGCTTATCAAAACCAAACAAAAGACAGCTTGATTGTGATGAATGTCACCTGTAACCATTATCCTAGGCTAATCTGCTGCTGAATTTGCCATTCACAGATGTGTGCAGTCCTTTTTTATGTCACATTAAGCCATATGCAGACCCACATCATAGTGACTCATTCCAAGTCTCTCTCACAGAGAAAGCTTCTTTCTGTTAATAAATGATGGTCTGCGATTTGTTTATTACTCTCAACACAAGGAACTACAGACCTATTAGCCTCTTGCCAATTCTGCCAAAAGAATGGAACAGTTAATTTGGGCTTCTGTCAACAAAGAATTGCATTGTATAGGTAATAGCAGTTATCTTGATGCTCAGCCTGTCAAACTAACCTGGTACATTTTTCTTTCTTGTTCTTTTTTTTTTTTCTGTTGGCAAGGGTACAAGTTTAGTTTTTAACAGCTACCATGCAGAATAGAGTACCTTTTTTTGCCCCAAACGCATACAGCTTAGGATCACATGACATCTTAATTAAACATGTGCCTTTTAATTCCGTATGCCACATGCTGGAATGAGGCTGCTTCATTGACAGATGCCTGTACGCAGTAGGGAGACACTAATGAAAAGGGCCTTTCTTGGTGTCCCCTGGTTTAGCTGGTTGTGCAGCATCGTTCAGCCTTTCTGTGCTGGTTGCCAGTGTAGCAGTTGATGTGGTAGCAAACAGTCAGCGGGGTGGGTTAATTGTACAGGTGTGGTGTAAATCATCCAGCTAAATGGTTCAGAGAAAATTTGTTTTATAGAGCCAAATGTAGTGCTGTATATAAAAAACTCCTTCATCCCAGAAGTACAGCCTCTTCTCCCTTGGAAAGCAGGCTGTCAAGAAAGAAAATGAGTTCGGAGTTAGTGTAGGTAGACATGTTACATGTACTCTAAATTAAAAGCTAATGGGACTAACGTAATCTCTTGTTATAAAAGTTGAATTGAATAGCAGGGATTGTTGTAATGTACACAGGTCAGGCTGCTTAAGTCTACAAGGATGGTGTGTCCAGTTGTGATGTTTTAATTCTAAGAGTAGCATAGAAGTAGACAGAAAGCAGAGCACAGCCTTTTCCCAAGCCTGGAAGGTGAGCCTTGTGTTGTCATGTTACAGGAGATGAAGCTGCTGAAAGGAAGGTTGATAGGTGACTTGATAACTGGATATAGGGACTTAGCAGGACAACAGCGTGTGTTCAAAAGCTGAAATTGGAAGCTTGAGTGATTCAGTAATTGGAAAATGAATCCTGGCTTTGCAGGTCACTCAGCAGTGGAAGTACTTACTGGGAAAAAGGAAAGACTTTGACAAATTCGAGTTTTCAAAAGGTGAGAAAGGTGGATGAAAAAATACATGGTAAGCATGTGTACATGCAATACCCAGGCTGCATGGTCACAGTGGTCCTTCAGCAAAAATACCTGCAGTCTGTAGATTCCAGTATACTCTGCAACCTCATTGCTTGAAATTGGGTAGGGGACGGTTTCTATTTGCAGTTTTAATTTTCTGCTTCTTGAGAGTCTACGCCTTTAGAAGCAAATATTCCTCAGAAGCTCATGCGAGCCTTGAATTAGGCACCCAACATAGCAGGAGAAATTAGTTAGCAAAACCACAGGTAAAACGATCTATCAATTGTTCTTCCTGTGCTCTACATGTGCTTTTTCCTGCTTGTTCAATCAGTATGTCAGACCAGGTTTTGGGTAAAACTTCTGATATACAGGCATTCCCACTTCAAGCTGAATGTGAGCAGTCCTGCATACTACTAGATACTGCCCTGTTGTAATCATCACGTTTGGAGTAAGTACTTGTACTTAGGAAGCTATGTGGTATTTTCCTGACAGCTCTCTCCTATGGTTCAAATCTCTTTTATTTTCCTGTGTTTGACCAGAGATCAAGCTAGACTAGGTACATGTAGTATAGAAATTCTAAATGTGAGATCGGAAGTTCTTGTTTGTCTTCTCTTTGAATTCCCCTGTGACTTGCATTTTGCAAATGTACCAAATGTGATGTGCAAAGGTGATGTCTGTAAACAATCTATTACACATTTCTTACAAACCCAATTGGATGCTGATGCATGCTCACATACCCGCCATTCCTTTAATTCTCTTCTTAGGCATCATTTCTGTACAAGATTCCCTACATAGCCTGTTAATACCATCTGTTTTCCATGTCTGTGTACACATTCTTCTTACAGCAGATAAACATTTGTTGCTGGAGCTGCATGTGATGCTCTTTTGCTGGGACAGGTACCAGAACCTGACGTCTGGTAGGAGACTCTGACTTCTCGAGCTGTTACCTGGGAATTTCGTTACATTTGTCACTTCAGAAGTGACAGGCTCTTGCACTGTCCCAAAAATGATAATGAAAAATAACTATTGAAGACCATTTCTTCTGAAAGCACCACCCTTTAACTACTTTTTCCAGTTCAGAAATGTGTGGCCATCCACTGATGTAGCCTGGATCACATCAATAGAAGGATTTTAGCCATGGAACTATCTTTGGCCTCCATATGCTACATACAGTAGTGCCATAAGGTTTGCTGATCTAACTGTGTTGCTGGGATGGGACTTAGAGCTGCAAAGTGCAGGCATCACATCAATCTGACAGAAAGCAAGGTTCACACTGGCTGTGTTTGTTACATTTTTAGGCAAGAGTATATTCTATTTGTGCAAATGCCCTTGCTTTCTTTCCTGGGTTTATGACTTCCTTGAGTTTAAATAGACTACATAACCTCAGGGTTTGAGATTTTGTAAAAGCCCTTGAAGGATTCAGATGGTGAAGTTCAGGTGTTCTCTGATGTCCATTCAGAAAAGTAGTTCAGTGACTGTAGGCTTCCAGAGATTTTACTTTGGTGCTTGAATTTTCTTTAACAAAAGCAGAAACTGTTACCTAGTCAACTCAGAGAATATTGTCCATAAGACTGCACAAGATTTTTTTGTTTGTTTGTTTTTTGTTTCTTTGATAAGGCTGAATCTTAAACTACTGCATAAATAGTTCAAAGAGAAACTGAGTCATCTGAGTCTAATTTCCTGGACCTCATAATTTTTACATCTGCACTGCTGCAGCATGGCTCAGCTTTGCCTGAGCACAGCTCTCAGGCTAGTGGAGTATTCATGAGCAGTCTTCTCTCTGGGCTGTGAGTGAGGTGGATCTTTGAGGCAATGGTTTGCGACACTGCAGTGGAGGAATACATTCTTCAATGCATATGCACCTGCAGACTGCAGCTTCAACTCAAAATGTTGAACTGCATTGATTTCCACATTGCTCATCATCAGAGCTGAATTCAGTGGAGCTGTCCCTGGCTGCTTGCAGTTGATTAGAGATGTGGGTGATGGTTTCTAATCTTCTACAGGGACCAGTCACTGGAGGACAAGGAGGGTTTTAATTTGCCAATTAATTTTGCAGCAGCTGGCTGACAGTAGAGGAAGTATTGAGAATCTTTTCTGTTTCAGGTACTGATTAATGTCCATTCAAAGCACAGCAAATTCAGGCCTGTTCGGGTTATACCTAACGGGGACCTTCCAGTGTCAGTTTGTCCTAGACTTACTCTCTTTTTTCTTCTGTTTTGAGACATTTTGTCCTTCTGTTGAATGATCTTCCTTTCCAGTAGTGGAAACCTTTAGAAGTACAGGAGTGACAATTGTCTCATTGTATCTAGCTCCACAAAGGCACTACCTGGCTTGGATGACTCTGTCCCTAAGCCTGGGACTGGAACATGTACAGTCTCTTAAAATTACTCTTTTGAGTGGGTCTGTTGAGTGGTTGCAGACTGAAATGCTTTGAAGGTTCTAATATGAACAAATTTACATTGATCTTCATGAAGACAGCACATTGGCACAAAGGGTTGCTATCAAGTTGCACTTTCCAGTTGGAAACTGTGGGGTATTTTTCTTCTTCCCAATAGTTACTTTTTTTTTTTTTTTTTTTAACTGAACTGCAAGTATTTTCCCTGGTCTTGTATTGAAAATCATTGCAATTTTGGTACCAACAATTAAGCCTAAAAAATCAGTCTGATACAAAATAACTGACATGGAAATTTTCAGCCTCAGTGGTTGAGGTTCAGCAACACTTGATGATTATGAAAGGTGTCAAGCAGCTATAATCATAGTCGTCAACACCTGTGCTGTATGTGTGTACCAAAACATGTATTTGGTCTCCTTTGTAAGGAATATATGCAATGGCTCATTGTTACAAGTCTCTCTATTTGGCTGCATTGCACATTTTTGTCTGTAAAGGGAATGTGTGTTTAGAGGGACTGCTGCTATTCTGTGGATCAAGAGTATACTTTTATGGAAGCCTTAATTTTCTTCTCTTATTGCTTTATTTTAAAATGAACTTTTCAAGCTAGAAATACACTATCATTCCTTATATAGAAAATAATTAGCAGTAACTTGTATTTCTTATGCATATGTTGTATGTGCAGTTTCTGTGTGTAATGATTTTCATGGATTCTCTCTCAAAACTAAGGGCACATGGTGTTCAGATCTTTTCTATGTGCATCTTTAAAGCAGTGAAATAGCTGTAGTTATGAATGTGCTACATCAGGCTGAAGTGCATCTCGCCTAGAATCCTCTCTTTGTCCAAAGTTAATGTTTAGGAAGGAGTGTGAATAGAGAACAAGTGTATTTCCTGCTAATACCCTCCTGCCTTCCAACAGTTTTGTGTTCAGAGTCTTGCACAGTGTAGGATAACTCATATGAACACATAGCCCCGATCTCTGTGGTGATATGTATGAATAAAGGACATGGAACCTGAAAGCTGACATTTCCTGATTTCTGAGATTTGAGCAGTGCAGCTTTAACATTGACTTTGCATGTGCTGGTGGTGCTGTGTTTTGTACTAGAAGAGAGGAACATTAAAAGATGCAAGTGAGTAATAAGAGTATTAAAAAAAACCTCAAACAAAACACAAACACACACAAAAACCATCAGGCTGATGAATTAGAAAACTGTGTGCCCCTTGAACTTGTTGTTTTTCTTGCTATTTAGTTAATATTTTAGTTTAAAAAATAATTTTCTTTGTTAGTTGATGACACAGATACTCTTTTGTCCAGAAAATGCCCTGAATGAGCAGAAAATGCAACTGAAATGCTCCTTTAATTATCTTTCACTTTTCATACATGATCCAGGTTTGTGGTGCTTGATTCATACAATAGTTTTGGTTATAAGAGTCCCTTAAAAGTCATCCCATAAGGATCCTGAAAGTCCAACTCCCCCTGCCATCGCCAGGGACACCTTCAACTAGATCAGGTTGCTCAAAGCTCTGTTCAGCCTTGACCTTGCATGTTTCCAGAAATGGGGCATCTACAGTCTCTCTGGGCAACCTGTTCCACTGTTTCACCACCCTCACTGAAAAAAATGTCTTCCTTATATCTAGTTTGAATCTATCCTCTTTTAGGTTAAAAAACAGACCTTACAAAAAAGTTTGACCCTGTCTTTCTTATAGGCCCCCTTTAAGTACTGAAAGGCTGCAATAAGGACTCTCTGGAGCCTTCTCTTCTGCAGACTGAGCAACCACAGATTGAGATATTTCTGTCAACATTGATGGAAGTTAGCTTTGAAGAACTTACAGTGTTTACTTACAGATCCCTACTGTTGCAATACAGTTCTGACCTTCAGAGACACCACTTCTGAAGAGCTCACAGAGCCTTTTTATTTTGTTGAATTTGATGAATGATGCCTGGCTTTCATTTCCCTGACAGACTGTTTATTTTCACCAGGTGTGCTTCAGGGCTGACTCTCTGTTTGTTTGTTTTTCTCCTTTATTAGAGAGATAGTTAGTTGTCAGTAAAATAACAATTACAGTATCTGAGCATTTATTGCTTGTTCTGGAATGCCAGATGTCAGAATACATCTCATAGAAAAAGATGGAAATGTTATCTTTTTAGTCATAGTACTCTTGAAAATATAAAGCCAAGTAGAATATGGTTTTTTTACATTCCATCTGAGTGAATCCTTCAGTAGTAAGCAAGTATTTGCATACTCTTTATGTAAGCAAGCTCTAGCTAAACAGCATCCACTAAATCTTGTGCAGTCTATTGCTGACTTGCAAGAATTGCTGGGCACTGTTACACCAATATGATCATCCATCTGGCAGAAAAACGCTGTAAACTGCAGTGCCATTAACACTTTTGTATAGCAAAAGCTTTGATGTGCTGGATCCATTCTGTACCTTAATGAATTACCCACAGTAAAAGAATAGTATAAACAATTGTAGTCTGAAACACTCTCTTGTACAAACCTGCAGTTATAATTGGTACTGAGAGACTGTGGGAAGCAGTGTCTTTTGATGCAATCTCTCAAAAATATATCAAAATTATTGAACAGATTTTCCAAAGAATTTGAGGATTTGCTAATTCTAGACTGATATGTGATTTAAAAAAAACAAACATGCAGCTTGCTGGTTTTCAATAATTAATGGCTTTCTCAAGTGCAGAAAAGTGAAGTTGCCAAATTTGACCTTGGGCCAAAATCATAACTGGAATATTGAACTTGTTTTATGTAAACCACAGTGACGAGTCATGTAATTGTCCTCTGTAGGAGGTTATTGAGAAGTCCTTAAACTGATTGGAACTGTAGTGGCCCAACATGGACAACAAATGTATTTGACTCAACTTGAAATAATTTTGCATAACAAGCCTTGTGACTCTAAACTTTGTGTGTCATCTGGTTGTCAGACTACAATGGAAGTAGGTTAACTTAGAAGTGGGTTGTATTCGCCCGTCACAAAGAAGGTGTAGATGTCCTTGTGTCCTCTTGCAGTTCTTGCAAGCACACTGAGTGTTGAGAGTTCCTTATCCAGTCAGTAATGCAGTAGCTCAGTACAGACTGATGTGTTCTCTGCTGCTCCAGGGGCATCCAGGCAGGATTTCATCTCCAGTTTTAAATATTGATGTGCAACTGTGACCATCCTGTGCAGTTTCAGTTTGTGGGGAGATCTCATATCTTTGTCCTGATTGGTCCCCAGTCGTGCCTCAGGCAACTGTATTGTGGTCGTGTACTGGAAATGCTCAATGTAATTGACCCCTGGAGAGGGGAGCTTTATCTTTGCCAGGTGTCAGGCAGAAGTTTAACAGAGCTATAAACTCAGGAGTCAGGCAGGTTCCAAGCAAGGAGGCAGCCAGGGCTCTGCCTTTGTAAAATGGAATAGCTGTGGTCAAGCTATGTTGTATTGACTATTGCCTCTCAATAATATGATAAAAGGTGTGATGCTGTAAAAATCTTCTGCATCTCCTGTTAGAGGTGTCATATTGCTTTCAAACCTTGTGGCAATGTGAATAATGTAACTCTTACCCAAACCTGTGAGCTGCTGAAGCATGTGGAGTCATTGAAGTCTTTAGTGAGCCCGAGTCAGAACAAGAAAAACCTGGACTCTAGGTCTCTACCTCAACCAATAATGTTTCCAATTCCTGTAAATATTTAAGGCTATGTAGAAATAGAACTTAATGGAAGGAGAAATTATGTACTTACAGCCTTCCTGCCACACCACCCCTGGACTGAATGTAGCACTTAGAGGTGATGCAAATTTTTTATTCTTCTTTTAGGGTGATAAGAAAGCTCAGAAAAGTTATACTTGTCTTTCCACTATGTGGGTTTTTACCACAATCCAAAAATAATAATAAAGGATATAAAATAACAGTATCACCTGATTTAAAGGTTCTTAAGAAAGGCACCGGAGACAGCTCGTATGGTTTTTTTTTGTTGTAGAATCAGTGTAAGAAGTTAGAAATGTAACTGATAGAGAAATAATTTAGCCTCCTTAAGCAAATGCTGTTCAAGTTTTGGACAGCCTTAGGATTCTGCAATAAAAATGCTTTAATGTAAACAACTATCGAGTTTTATTATTAAAAATAATAAATAATATCCTGACACATCATTGTATTTGTCATTTGATGGCTTTATCCTCTTTCTGTTTTGAAGCACAACTGTCATAATATCCAAGCAGATAGAGATAACAAATAGAGAACAGGAATTATGTGAGAATAACTTTGTACGTAACAGTTCATTGAAATTGAAGCTGTACAATATGATTGAGAGTGTGAATGCTTCAGTTATGAGAACACTTTGTATGAGTTCATGGGTAGGTGAGTGTTGTCCTGATTTTGGCTGGGATAAAGCTCATTTTCTTTTTAATCCTGTGATTTGGATTCAGTGTGAAGTTAATGTTGGTAGCACACTCATTGTAGTTGTTGCTTAGCAATGCTTGCCCCAAGTCAAGGCCATTTGAGTATCTCAAGCTCTGTCCCTGAGGATCTGCAGAAGAAGATGGGAGGGAGCATGGCCAGGACAGCCATGAACTGGCCAAAGGGATATTCCATACCATACATTATACCCAGTATATAAACTGGGGAAATTGGCCAGGAGGAGCCAATTGCTGCTAGGGGATGAGGTGGGCACTGGTCAGCGAGTGGTGAGCAGCTGTACTGAGCATCACCTGTTTTCCTGGGTTTTATTTATTTCTGTTACAATTATTATCATCATCAGTAGTAGTGGTATATTTTACTGTCATTAATATTATTACATTTTACTTTGTTTCAATTATTAAGAGTTCTTGTCTCAACCTACCAGGCTTTTCCTTCCCTCCTTCTCTTCACCATCCCAGGGCTGCATGGTACCAATACAAGTGTACACCACTTGTATCTGCTGCATAGTACTGTACAAGCCTACACCACTTGTATCTGCTGCATAGTACTGTACAAGCCTACACCACTTGTATCTGCTGCATGGTACCAATACAAGTGTACACCACTGCCAGCTGGGGTTAAACTGCCACTGTGTATATGGAGCACATTTTACTCTATCGCACAAGTAAAATTTCTTATCTAAGAATATGGATTTCCCATTAACCCCTCCTGCATTTGAAATAGGAGTCTCTCTCTTTTTAAAATCACTTCATTTCATAGTGGCTGTTTCATATAACCGAGATGATCTGATACTGCATATTGAAGTGCAGGTCTCTTGCTTTCAGAAGACTCTTGATTGCATTGCAGAAGTCATAGCAAGAAACATTTCTATGTTAAGAGCCCGGTTAGCTGCTCTCTAAAAAGCCGTTTTCCCTGATTGTTCTGGGATTTCTTAAGGCAGACTTGAATTGATTCTCTTTTCTGGGCAAGGGTTCAGTGAAATGTTTTGCAAACTTGGGGAGTGCATTGAATGGCTGGCAGTCCCAAAATGCTGCTGTTCTAGACTTATCTCAGGAGATGCTCCTCTCTCGGTAGATGCAAATGTTCTTGTTGTCAGCATGTGTGTGGGTGTAAGTCAGGACCTTTCTTAAGTCCCAGCATTGTGGTACTTTTTAACCTCTTTCATCACCTCGTCAAGTAAAACTTTTGCAGTGGTCAGAGTGGTGCTTTAAAGCTTGATGAAAATATCTGTGGTGAATCTAAAAACTAAGAGTGGGAAGTGACAATGTTTCTTTGTACCATTCAGAAACACTGACACAACAAACCATTAGGAGCTGTCTTTGTATTGACCACTTGTGTGACAACAGAGTAGTTTTCTTGTCTTGTACAGCAGTCCTGTAGCAGCTCTGCTGCCACCCAGCCACTCTGTAACAGCAGGAGGCTCTTGGCTAGCAAAGAGGAGGTGCTTTCCAATACTGGGGAAGTTATTTTGCAGAAGGTGTTCAGTCTGTGGAGCTGTAGGAAGGTGGTTTACTTTGATCACATAGTTTTATCCCACGTCTGGAATGATATCCCGTTAATTACTGTGCTTGCGTAAAGACCACAACCTGGTGACTGTCTTTAGAAGTAACAGATTTTTGTCAGTATTCCTATCTCAGATCTTTTATTGCCCTTGCTGTAAAGCTGTTCCTGTGGAGACTGTGCCAGTGGTCTAATTGTACTTGTGGGTGGGAGGAGACCAATAGCATTTTTTCCATGTGTCCTAACAGTACAGGCTTAGAGGTCAGGATTGCAGAAGATATTAAGGGTGTTCCAAGAATTACAAGTGGACTGACACAGGCATACCCTACAACTATAATTAATGGTCCCTGTGAATCAGGCAGAATATATGTGTAAAAATCCTTGACAGCTCTTCCGAATAGTGCAATGTGATATGCAGCATGTTGCCCTTCAGAAGTAATCCAAAATTGGACTCGACATTACTGCTTTTTGGGCTCTTTTTCACACATTGTCTCTAACAGGACTTCACAGAAGCAGCATTCCTTGAAGAAATGTGTTGCTTTCCTCAAACACAGTATCCAAGACATTTACACCTCTTCTCTTTCTCCTTCTCATTTCCGGTGTTTGAAAGTGTTGGAACAACTTGCTCATAAATAAGACCTGGGACAGGCCTGAAGCCAGCAAAATCCTTAAAATGCCTAGAAGTGAAAGTTAAATCTAAATAAAATTGCCATAGTCATTAAAAACTTAACCAGACATCTCTTTCCCATTGCTTTTCATAATTTTCACTGTTGAGAGAACCAAGACATTTGAAAGTTTAGAACAGGGAAGAAACAGCAGAGGAAATCCTTTCCAGCTGCTCTGGCTTGTGCAAATGGACATATAGACTTCACAAGGAAGGAAATAATTTTGTCTTTCCTCTGACTCTTCTGGTTTCTGAGAAACCAGCTTATGCTTTTACTTTTCAGGAAGAATGAATGAATCCTGGAAGTCTTCTTGTCTTTCAAGGTTGAACAGGCCCTTATGCAGTAGATGTACTATGTTGGTAGAGCTGGTTGGGTTTTGCCAAGAGAACTTGTAGCTTTGTAATGTTGCTGTGTTGATGTTAGTGATGTTTCCTCAAACACCATTTGACACTGAGGCTAATTAGTAAGGAATTATAACAACTTGTACCCATGCTGCTAGGAGTTCTTACTCTTAAGGACAGGATAGCTGTGTTCATGCCATCTATGGGAAATAGCCCCCAGTCTCTGCTCATTCCTGAAGTTATGAGGAGGTTATGAGGAAGTTACATGGAAGTTTATGAGGAGCTGTTAAGTGGCCCAGGCCAATACCATCTCATGAAATCTCAGGGCTGATTTGATAGTATAAACTGAATTCCAGTGCCTGGACCTCGGTGACACTGGTTAATTTAATAGAATGGACAGCAGTGAAGAATGGACGTTCTTGAAACCAGATGCAGTCTTCTTGTCAGAATGTGTGACATCAGGTGAGCTTCAAAGGACTGAAAATCCCCCATGTTTTACAAGCCTAATAGCCCCCATCCTTCTGCCTTTCTAATCTTGTTACTTGCAGCATTTCCTTTAGAGAAATCCACTGTCTGGATGCTGCTGAGGGATACTGCAGGTGGTGTACACTTGTATCTAAACAATTTTGAGGGAGATTCCAAGTAAGTAGGTAGGTATTTTTTCACCTCACTCCTTGGTTTGCACATTTCAAGTGAATACATTGATATGCAAATTATGTAAGACTCCTGTATTCAGTACCTGCTAACTATGACCTTGCTAACTCTGTTAAGTTCAGGCAGCCTGATTTGCTGCTCTGTACCTTCATGGAATAGAAGCACAGTCACTGTGGTTAGAAGGCACCGCTGGAGGTCATCTCATCCAACCTCCTGCTCAAAGCAGGGCCAGCTAGAGCAGATTGTCCAGGGCTGTGTCCTGTCAGTTGTTATCTCCAAGAATGGAAACTCAGCAGCTTTTCTGCATATTTGTTCCAGTGTTCAAGCACACTCCAAAAAGGCTCTTTACGTTTAAATGGAATTTCCTGTGTTTCAGTTTGTGACCACTCTCTCTTTATTCCTTTTGTCAGGTGTTTACATATGTTGGAAAGGTCCCCCTGAGCCTTCTCTTCTCTTGTCTGAGCAGTCTCAACTGTCTCAGCCTTTCCTTATCATACGAATGCTCCAATCTATTAATCATCTTTGTGGTCCTTTGCTGGACTTGCTCCAGTATGTCTGTCTTGTACTGGGATTCCAGAACAGGACACAGTGTTCCAGATGTGGCCTTGCCAGGGTCAAGTAGAAGCAAAGGATCACCTCCTCTGACCTGCTGGAAATGCTGTGCCCTGCTGCAGCCCAGGAAACTGCTAGCCTTCTTTGCTGGAAGGGCACATTGCCAGCTTACATTCAGTTTGGTATTCACCAGGATCCCAGCTCCTTTTCTTCCTCACAGAACAACAAAAATGTTTTTTGCACCATTATGAATGGATCTTATGTGATCTCATCCTTATTGTTTAAGTAGGACATGGCTGCTGAGAGCAGATACAAGGTCTTGAGGCCATGGCTGGGATTGCCCAGGTCTTGCTGTATGTTGCAGAAAGAATCTTAGCTTGCCCATCTTCAAAGTTCACCAGAGAATTGCTTGGGAGCAGACTAGAAATAACTTGATTTTGATCAGTTTTTTATGCAACTGTACCAAAGGATTTGTAATTGATACTTCAGTCTATAGACAGCTGTGATCCTTCTTACCATCCAGCTGATTTCATTCAGGAGAGCTGACAGGAATTCATACTGGCAGTGCTCACATATGGCTTAACCAGGGAAGCTTTGCAGTTTGAGAAAACTACAGGAAAGAACTTGTTCCAGTGGGAAGAAAACAGAAAAAACTGGTGAGGAAAACCAAGGAAAACGTGTATCACAAAGATGACTCAAAGGAGAGCATTGCAAAGAAATATAAGTGAATTGACTGAAGAGTATTTACATGTCTGGATATTTGATGTAGAATTTTAATTATGCACTGGAAGATCACGTAAATAATTTCTTAGTATCTAAGAAGTATCTAATACTTCTTAGTATCTGTTGCTGATTTTTTTTTTTTTTTTTTGTTTGCATTGCTGCTATTCAGCTCTTGCTATGTGAATATTGCTACTTGCTGGAGTTTCACAAGACATGCATCCACAACCCAGGAAAGAGAGTTAAGCCTAAATGTCTATTTTTAACATACAAACAAGAAATTGTGTTTTGTGCATAACCAAAATCACATTTGAAACTAACCCTAAAATGATTTGGCTTTTGTATTGAAGACTGCGTACAAGCTAATGAATGGAGATGAAGATAAACAATTTAGTACTTGACTGAGGATTCAATTTGTGGCTCAGTGTTAGTACTCAGAAAACATTCTCTAGACTCTTGTGGTTTAGGAAAGTTTTGCCAGGCTGAAAATGTTTTTCTTCTCTGTGTTTTTTGTATGTGTGTGTGCAAACCAGTGGAAAAATGATTTTGCATATTTGTGTCTGAGCTCTCATACGAGTGAAAGCATCTTCATTCAACCTGTCAGAATGGTCCCTCTTTGCATCAGTAAAGTGTCTCACCCTGCACTTAACCAGTGTGTCACTGGTTCCTAATGCATATTCTGTCAGTAAAAGCAGCGTGCTTAAACAGTGTGACATCTGCTCTTTGGGTCTGCTTAGAGGGTTTGTCTGCAGTATTGCTGTAGGAAATTTCTCTGATAATAGTTTCCAGTCTTTTCCTCTATATAAATTATTGCAGGCAAATTGTTGATAAGGGTTATAATACATTCACTAGCCACAGTTGTTGCTTTTTCTCTAATCTGATTTTATTGGTTGATTAATGTTTGTTCAATTCAGTGCCTCTTTAAAGAAAGACTTAAAGGTGGATCATGTCATGCATTCAAATGTGTCCTCTCCATAAACTCTTAAAAACAAGGTGTAACTGAAATTCATACATAATGCAGTGATTTAATGTTTGCTGTTCTCTCTGAAAGGAAAAATTTAATTTGTAGTGGAAAGAAAACCCACTGAAACTCTCTGAGAAACAATATAATATAAAGCAACCCACCCCCCCAACCATATTACCTGAGGTTTGGGAGTTTGCTGGTACTTGTTTGATTTATATAAATTTCCTTTTCTTTCTTTTACTCTTTCCCACACTATTTTCCCAAGGCCTTTTTGAATGTTGGATCTCATGCAGAGATAAAGAGCCCTCCAGTACTGCTCCCTCCCTCTTGTGCAGACCCCAATAACCTGAGCTCCTCTGAACAGTCTCTTCCAAAACTTCCATTTCAAGACCACAAGTACCTGAGAACCACCCATTTCACTGCTAGGTAGCACTGATTGTGAATTAACCTCATCATTTAACTAGTGTCCCATTTTATTAGTTTGGGTTTACCTCACAGCACTTTTTTCTTGTTTTGCGCCTTCCTGCTAAATCAAATCACATTGGAAATGGCAGAATTATTCTGCCATTTTAAAATGTTGGTGAGATTCCTCTCACAAGCAGCTCTAACTATTGCTATAGTCACTGGAAACCATCCACTGACCTTAGGCTCAGCTGTAGCTAAAATTAGCCAACTCTGTTTTTGTTAATTAGTCGCTAAATTACAAGCTTTTGGAGAATGAGAGAGTATTTTGGGCAAGCATTGTTATGGTCTTGCTTTGCTCCCAAGCTCTTTTTTCAACCTCAGCTGCTGAACAGCCAGAGTGAGTAACACACACGCAGATCCCATTATGCCTAACTCAGGACCTAGGTGTGATGCTCTGGATGGAAAAGTGAATTCCTAAATTACCATCTATAATAGTCCCATGTGTGGTTTCTGAAAAAGCCTGGAGGCACCAGAACATCCTATTACCCTTTTTATTTTAGCCATGAATTTACCTCAGTGCCTGCAGTCACTTCTTTATGCCTGCCCAAAATTGTCCCAGTCTGAGCAGAAAAGCAAAAGGGAAAATAAGTCTGGCTTCCCCTCCAGGCTGAGGGCTTTCAAATCCTGCCTCCAAACTATGGACCTCCCTGGGCGGTTGTCCCTTTCCCTAGTGTGCGGGAAAGGGAGGGCTGGAGTGTGTTCTCTGTGTCTGCTCTTGGGAAGAGGCTGGAAGCTGACAGAGGTCGGAGCCCTTGCACCTTGCAGAGAGATTCCCAAGCGCATCCCAGCAAGGTCAGTGCAGCTGCACCTCGGGAGGGCTGGGGCCAGCCCCTGGCCTGGGGCAGGAACTGGGCCTCCGCACATTCTGTTGGCAGTGTGAAGATGAGCTGCTTTCCTCTTTTGGAAGAGCTCCCTTGCTCCTAGCTATAGCAGTTATTTTTATAATAAAAGGTCACACAACGTTTTCCTGCACTTTGTAGTGGAAAATGAGCTTTTATTTTTGCTTGGAAGAGTGAGACTCAAAGGTAGAGCCAGGGGCTGGGCTGCGTGTTCTGTTTGGACCAATTTGCTAGGTTGCAGCCTCTGGTAAAGCTCCTGCACGTTAGTGTTGTATCATTATTATTAGTATTATTATTATTGTTGAGCCAAATGCTTGGGGTACAGGACACGGAATTAAAAAAAAAACAAGGTCTGGATTCCATTACAGGGATGAGTTGCTTAAAAACTAGGTACAATAATTTGTTGCTTAGGTATCTGGTTTTTATCTGATCTAAAATGACTGTTGTCATTTGCCAAGAGTCAAGTACAACTATTAAATGGGAGGTATAGACCAACAGAGTAAAATCCTTATGTCCTGATTCTCCTCACAGCTAAGATAATAAAGGCTGAAAGAAATGCAAAGGAGCTCTGCAAAGTTTGGGGTACTACTGAGCCAGCAGTGCAGCTACAGATTAGTGCCTGTGTCTGTAAGACTGCATATAATCGAGTAGAGGTAACTTTTACAACAGGAAAAGTATCTTCCCCTATGTTATAAAATGAGCAGCATAAACGGTAAGTTCAAGGCCCATCAGAGGTGGTGTGTGCAGCTTGACAGGTGCCAGGCTTCTAATTAAAGCCCCCAAAGAGAAATGTTAGAGCAGGAAGTGCATCTGGAGAGATGTGTCCAGTTCCTCCTTCAGGTAGGAGAGTTGAAGCAGTCTACAGTGCTTAACCTATGAATATGTTGCTTTTAATTTTCCATTTTTATTAGTATGAATTATTAACCTCATGAATATTAACACAAAACCTTTCTCAATTTCATTTTTTATTAAAAAAATGAAGGATGAAGCTGTTATGGGTGTGGAAGAAAGCATCACTGAAAGCTGCTTGGAGATAACAATGTGGAGCAGGAGGGAGCTAGGGATGGAGATTGGGAATGTTTTAATATTGTATGCACCTCAGCATTGGGATATGAAAGCTTATTTTAATATTTAATAAAATTTTAATTTTTCTCTTTTTCTTTTAAACAAAGCAATGATTGGAAAATGTTATTAGAAAATGTACGTTCTCAAATTCTGGTCTGCTGGAGCTTTGATGGCCCACAGACCTTCTGCAATGCAGTGCAGTAGGCTGTCTACTCACATTATGTCGGTCTTCCTTGCTTCCCACAAGTTTGGCATTAAAAGAAACTGAGAAAATGAATTAAACATGTTTTGAATACTTCTTCTTTGTGTAGGTTTTTGCCTAAATGCTGTATGGCAGTTAGAGTAATCAGGAGGAAGAAGGGATGGCTTTCCCCAGCAAAATGAGTCAGATGGCCCCCAAGATCTCCTTTTGAGTCGTGACTGTGGTGGGTTGGTCTTCACTTGACACCAGGTGCCCCCCAGCCTCTCTATCACTCCTCTCCTCAGCAAGGCGGGGGAAGAAAATAAGATGGAAAAAAACTTGTAGGCTGAGATATAGGCAGTTTACTAAAATAAAATATGACACTCAAGCAAAGGAAAAACTCGGAAGATTTTATTCTCTCCTTCCCATCAGGAAGCGATATCTGGCCACTTCCTGGGAAGCAGGACTTCAGTACATGTAGTGGTTGCTCTGGAAGGCAAACATTGTAAAATAGCGAATGCCCTCCCTTCCGCTTCCTTTTATTAGCTTTTATATCTGCACATATATCCCATAGTATGGAATATCCCTTTAGTCAGTTTGTGTCAGCTGTCCTGGTTATGTCCTCTCCCAAGATTTTGCCTGTCTAAAGCCTACAACTGGGGGACAATTTTGGGAAGACAGCCTGGGCGCTGGCAGCACTGCTCAGCAGTAGCCAAAACACTGTGTGTTCTCAACAGCTTCGCAGCTGCTGGTACAAAGCACAGGCGCTGAGGGCTGCTGAGGGGAAAAAGAGCTCTGCCTCAGCCAGACCCAGTGCTTGAAAACAATGAAAGATTTTGCTTACAAATTGAATGTTTTCTGTGTGATTTCAGAGATTTCCCCAGTTCCACTTGAGTTGGGCACTTCAAGATTGAGTGTTGGGGTCTTTTTATGTGCATGTCTGTATGGTTATTTTTCTTGTGGTAATAAATGATCCCTTTTTTCTGGAAGAAGTTTGATTTTTGTAGGGTTCGACATTAGGAGTTACGGGAAAAGTTCTTGTTTGAGTTTGCTTTAAAGACTTCAGTCAATTCTAATGCTTTCCAAATTGTCTTTCCCTTTCCTAATCTGTTCTGTGTAGAAGCTGTACATTGTAATATATGAATGTATGTTTACTCCTGAATAAATTAACAGGACTCTTGCTAGTGGGTATGATCTAATGTGATTTTTTTTCCAATTAATAAAGAAAGGGGATATATAATGCATACAGTGTTGTGCAGAGAGCAATGTCATATTAACTAGGAATTGAAGAACTGCATATCCTGCTGGTGTTGAACGAAATCAAAGGTGTTGACAGATTCACTCGCTCCATCATGAACAGGAAAGACCTTGAGGTTGTTTATTTGAATAGCGGTACCATAAATCTAGTACACAGCTACCAACATACAATAGTCCTGGGTTTTCTTCTTAAAAAATATGATGTGCAACATAATAAAAGCTCATTATTATATGTCTGTATTATCTTTATATATAGCTGTAGATAATATATAATTTTGTATGTCCAGGAAATAGGTTGGCAGATGTATGTACAACAAACAGTGTAGATTTATAGACTGCCTGCTAAAGGTTTACATTTATCCTTAATTTACTTTGTGGGTCCTATTGGGTCCTTTCTGAGAGCACTAAAAATGGTTGTCTCACATTTTACAGTATGCTTGAAAAGTGCTGTAATATGATTTGTGCCTGAATTTATATTTCAGAAGGGAATTCAAGTTATTACTATTTCCTCCTATTAAAATCATCAGGTGCTGAATATGTTCATCTGAAAAACAGGACCATCTAAGTCTTTTACTCAAGACTTGTAAGAAATCAATATAGTTCCCATCAGCACAGTAAATTATCAACTGAACCACTTCCAGTAATCATGAGGCACAGTTTCTCATTAACCCCTTCTCTTCTCTGTATTGAGATTTGTATTCTAATATTGTCTTAGAGTAAAGATATTTTTGAATATATCTGTAAATCATTAGACACTAGAGTAATTCATTCAAAATTTTATAACTAAGGCTCATATGTATCTGTAGCAGTTCTGTTTAATACCTTTATTGATAATCGGGACAAAAGGATTGAGGGCATTCTCGGTAAGTTTGCAGACACCAAGTTGGGTGGGAGTGTTGATCTGCTGGAGGGCAGGAAGGCTCTGCAGAGAGATCTGAATGGGCTGGGTTGATGGCCCAAGCCCAAATGTATGGTTCAACAAGGCGAAGTGCCAGGTCCTGCGCGTGGGTCACAACAATCCTACCAGCAAAGGTTTATATTGGATATTAGGAAAAAATTCTTCACAAAAAGGTTTGTCAAGCACTGGAACAGGCTGCCTAGGGAAGTGGTGGAGTCACCGTGCCTGGAGGTATTTAAATGGCATGTGGCTGTGCCACTTAGGGCATGGTTTAGTGGTGGACTTGACAGTGCTGGGTTAATGGCTGATCTGAGAGGTTTTTTCCAACCTAAACAATTTTATCATACAAGGATGTGTGGTGCTCCCACACAATTAAAGTATACAATTAAATACTTCCTTGGAAATGTGTGGGCAAGTCAAGGAGCAGGAATTGCTTGCTTTATTTATGGGAGAAGTTGGGAGTCAGGAGGATTTCACTTCTAGAGAGGGATTTTTGTCTTCAGCATTAATTTTCAAGGAACCTGGACTCTTTTGAGCTTCTTGGCTGGAAGTACCTACCAGGGACAAAGTAAGCATACTTGTAAAATGCACTTCCTAAATTGAGTATTCCAGATCCATGCTCTGATAACTCACTGTCTTTCAGTATTTTTATATGGCTTCACCATTACTGCAGGGGGTTTTTTTGTTCAATAGCATAAATCCAACGTGGCTTTGACTGAGCTGATGGACATGCTTGAGCTTGTGTGAGGGCCATAGGAGCCTTGAAGGTAGTGGCCTGGGGGCAAGCAGCTGGGGATTGCTAGCTGGGAAACATCCTTGGGAAGAGCCCTGGAAAAACAGAGTGTCAGAAAGACATCTAACTTGCAGTTTCAGAGACCGTCATTGAACAGGAGATACATAGCTCAAAGAACTGTGCCAAAATTAATGGAAAATTACAGTGGTATAGGATAGAATATAAAGGGAATTAGGAAATGCGGCACTAAGGTGAGAGGAAGTTACACCAAACTAAGTAATCTGAGTTAAATAGCTTCACAGATACAACACTGACATCTTGATAAGTTTGTCAGGAACAAATTTACAAACAAAGCCATGTTTTAATTGTTGCTAGTTTTGTTTTGGATAAGGCAGCTAAGTTAACGATTCTGTTGAGTCTCTTCTCTTTCATATTCTCTTCATGCTTGTGGTTCAGAAGTGTGTAGGAAGAACAGGATGGTGCAAGAAAACTGTGACCTGAGAGGGGTTTTATGGAAATAAACTTGTTTTATTGTAGTTTTATTGGCAGAAGTAAAAATAGCTTCCTCTTGTCAGAACTATAAATAGGTATGATGTTGATACAAGGAGTGCAGTTAATGTTCAGTAAGTGTCTTTGTTTGCATAGCTGCTTTTTTGAGTTTGATCAGACATTTATTGACCAGTATGACTGTATTTTCTTTGAGAAACTGTATTGTAGAACAGGTCTCATCCAGATCCAGCAAATGATGAATGAGAAAGAGACAGAAAATCATCTTTGATGGTTCTAACAAACAAAACCGTGTCCAAAGCTAATTTGATTCATGAGCAAATTGATACATGAGCCTTCCTGTGCTTTCCAATGCTTCCACTGGAGACATACTGGAGCCTTGGGCTTCTTCTATTCGTATGTCTTACCAGAAGGTCATTCCAATGGCTTCATGAAGGTTTACTGCTTTTGTTAACAGGATGAGAAAGCACAAGAATGCTGGCTCAGATGTTGAAGAACTTCCTCAGTTGGAGATCTTTAATATTCTTCAAGGTTAAATAGTCTTTTTTGCTCCCCCTGGTCCCTATCATTAGAAACTATTGTTCATTCTTCTTTATTTCTGTACCTTTATCCCTTGTGTCTCCTATCTATTTAAGCTGGTCCCCAGCTGAGATTTGTTCATCACATCAGAAGTACCAGGCAGGTGCCAATAGCAATTTTGGGAGCTAATCTCCTTTGCCTAGGCTGGCAGCTATCCTTACACTAGCAGGTAGATCAATAAGGTGTTTGCTGCTATGGTGAGTCTGATGGAAAAATGAATCCATTTTTACTTTTAAAACAATTAAGTCTTCCCTGATTAGTGATATATGAGATATCTGAAGTGGGACAAAGAGGATGGTAATGCAAGCTGCAGTTTACCAAGAGTCTGCATTAATCTCAGGGCTAAAATGATTAGTAAGGCAAACCAGATCTAACTGCTTTTGCAAGAAAAGCTGTAGATTTGCCACAAGGCATTGATGACAAAGTGGCTGATGTGTCTGGTTGACTAATGATGAGACAGGCATGAGAAGGAGAGACATGCTCTTAAATTCTCATGGGAAAAGCAGAAAATGTAGGGCTATAGAAGATCTGATAGGTTATGCAGAAAAGCATCATGAAGTCATGTCAAGTTTGCTCTGAAAATTGGATTGATTTCTGGTTTGTGCTGTTTCTTTTAAAAGATATTTCTGAACCCAGCATCCTCAATTGTATTCATAGTCATTTGTTCTCTTTTCAGATCAGTTCCCTAGTTTAATAGTTCTTCTCTTTTCCCAGTAATCATCTCCCTCCACTGCCATCATGAGGCCATTCTCATTCTGTAGGTGACTGTTCTTTTTTTTTTGCCTCCTCTCATAATTTTGCCATTCCTCACTATGAAATCATAGCCTCTTTCTCTGCCCATTCTTGTTTGCATTCTTTCCTGACTATATGATGAGAGTTTTATGCTTGTGCCTCACCAGCACCTGAACAATGATATTTATGTCTGTGTCTCTGTCATGGAAATTTCTTACTTGATATGTCCAGTAAGGCTTGTTTTTAAGCACTGAAGTCAAGAGAAGCCAACAATCAGCCTCTATAAGCAAGAGGAAAGCTGTGATCAGACTATTTCAAGTAAACACAAAGGCACCACATTTGAAAAAAATATAGAAGCACACTATTATCCATTAACTAAGAAAAAAACGGCATTTGCAGCATTTAAGTATAAGCTTGAAGAAATTTTCATCTTGCATAATATAGGGGCTTAGTGAATTTTCCTGTTTTTTTCAGGTTTTGCAGTTAAGTAAACTGAACATCTTGTCTTGATAATCAGGTATCCTTTCATATTGTACTCAGAAGACAAGATCACCTTTCTTGACCATATTTTGCACCATCATTTGTTCCCACTATTGGTTTATCATTTTCAACAGCTTTAAGTTACCCATAGTTTTCTTCAGGGTTTTGTGTGAGATCAGTGCCTTACTAGCTATCTGCACTTGTTTCCCTGTATTTCTTCAGTTCATTCTACGCGTTAATTTAGCCCTTTCTTACCTGTCCATTTGCCTGCCCTACAAGTGTTTTCTCAAGGCTTCTCGCAAGGTCTCCCTCTGCGTGTCTGTGAGCTGGCAGCTGGGGAAAGAGCAGTGGGATATACCAGTGCAGGGAGGACTGAACATTTCTGATTAGGTACAGCAGACTGTGCCGCATTCCTTGCTCAAGGGCCAATGCCAGCCTCATTGGACCAATGCTTATATTCATGCTAATGTTCTGTGGCATGCAATGTTTCTCCCTCCATTCAAATTTTCATCTAATCCCAGCTTGATCAAATGAGATCTGCAGCAGCTAAGTCATATTAGAAAAAATTAGGCCATCAATCCATTATTAAGCTGGAAAGTGTTTTATATTTTGTGTTTTTCCCCTCAGGGTGTCTCAGAGCATTCCACAGCTGATCTGCCCTGAGTATGAGGGAGCTGTGGTTTAGGTGCTAAAAGATGCATACAGATACTGAGGGAGTTGTGGAGTTTTGTTTAAAACATTTGGTTTCCAACCTCGCAACTAGCTTGAGCCAAGGCCTAGGTGTTTGTCACTGAGACATTTATGGTTCTGTTGGTCAAGGTGCTTTTGAAAAAAATGTCCTGTTCTCTATTAGGCAGGTAGCTGCTACATCTAAGAGGTAGTGCCTGTTCTGTAGTGTTGGAAAATATTCCTGCAATGGAAAATTTGTTCATTCTACTCATGTCTGAGCAAAGATCTGTGTACACTTTTAGAAAATGTTCCTTTTGTCACATGTTCTGCTTTTGATACTATATTATATCTGCACTCAATGAAAATTAAAAATCTACCCCCAATTTTTACTGTATAGCTGTCTCTCTGTTTTAACTGTGTTGCTTGATAAAATGACTGTCTTTTGTGTATTCTTACTATTTTTTTTTTTAATCTTAGCTTTTTTAAAGAAAATTGATCTTTAGATTGAGATCTTTTATGCAGGTTATTTCACAGAACAGATGATGTTGAAAGGTACCTCTGGCAATGATCTACTCAAAGCAGGGACAAGTACAGCTCAGGACCTTGTCAACCAGGTTTTGAATGCTTCTAAAGACAGACACTCCACACATTCTCTGGACAGTTGGTTTCGATGCTCGGTAACACAGAGTTCTTAGCACAAAATGATTACTCTTTCAGATATGCATAATACAGGAAGCAAGACAGGGAAGCATCCAAAATCATTAGCTGATTGTCAGGATCTTGGCCTTGGTGGCTAATTGGCTTTAGTGACTGATCCAGGCATTAAAAATATCTTTTCAAAGGCATGCTTTAGTATTAGAATGAAAATTATTCCAGTTCTGTCTTGGATGTTGTAGTTCTAAAGTGTTGGGGGGGAAGAGGTTATGGGGAGGATTGAATTTTCACCGTTCAGGTCACTTACTGCATTCTTGAAATGCCATATTTGGATGTTTGCTTTCTCACCTCATCACTGTCTCAACATGTCGCTTTGGATTTAGTACAAGAAAGAGTTAATTTAAGGCAGCTTCTGCAAGCTGCTACAGATAGTATGAGTCAATAGCATCGTGCTTTGAGCTGAAGCCACAGAGGAGCTGGCATGCCAAGAGTTGAAAAGAGACATCTCTGTTTTGTGCATACTCAACTTCCAAAGGCAGTGGCTGGGGTAGGAAAACGATTTGAATATGAACTAAAGAGTTGCCCAGAGGAAGGATAAAGTAATGACTATATCCATGGCCAAAAAGAGGTGGAGGTCACTGGATGACATGTATGGCCTCTGTCTGTCCTTTCATATTACTGTTGCTCACTCCCTGCCCTAAGATGACACATGTGTTGGCACTCTTTAAACTGGCGTCTTGTATTTTTATTTGCTTTCAGTTGCTAATTTGACATCACAGACCATACTCTTGAACTGTTGTACATCCTTTATAAATTGCTTTAAGATGTTTTAGTGTGATAAGACAATATAAAAATTGAAGTCCTTATTGCTGCCTTTATCACCAGGGGAATTGGACAGCTGGCATTGATCTGCAAGAGACTTAATTTCCATAGTTTGTTATTACATTAACCCTTAGAATTCTTCTTGTTTGTGATTTCAAAGAAAGGTTTCCTAATCAAAAGGTCATCCTCGTAGCATTTAGTGTTTGAGAGACACAGAAGGGCAGAACATCTATGAATGCTCTCATTTTTATCTGATCAATAACATCATGCTTTATTAATAGTAATATCCCAGTATTTTACATTGCATCATATCAAGATGCTATGGAACTGCTCGTGAGTGAAATCTAGCAGTTTGTGAAAGGCATAGTACTAATTCCTTGGTTTGGGGCAGATATTCTGTGCCCCTTTAAAATTTTGTCATTTATCTTAAATTTTTAAATTAAAATAATTACAAAAATTCTGTACTCTTAGCTGTTTTGTAAGGAAAGAGATTGAGTAAGGGCCTTATCTTGCTGTGTTGAGTAACACTTCCTGATGAGCTAAATTGTACCATTCAGCTGAAAGTCACGGTAATGGTAGCACAGGGACTACTGTGTTGCAGAGGGAATAACTTGCTCTTTGCTATCTTCTTCTGGTTTCAGAATAAGGTCTGAGAAGTCAAAGAAGGGAATTTCAATAATTAAAAAGAACTAAAGGTGGTAAAAAGTTGAACCTGTTTAAAAACATGAACCAAACATGTAATTTTCAAGGTAGTATCAATGTAGCTCCAGTTTGATTTGTTGGTATTGGCCAGGGCCCCTTTAGATAGCAAATGTACATAGTGGGAATCAAGAGTCAGTAGAGAGCTGCAAGACTCTCCTCCCTGTACTACCCCACAGCGGTGGTGAAGACCAAAGAAAGTAAGTTTTGGTTTTCTTCCTAGGGTAAAATTCTGCTTGATGCTTTGGTTCTCTGCTTGGTCCAAATACTTCCTTAGTGTTGGCTCAGCCAGTGTACAGTCTTGCTGCTGTTTATTTACAGCACAGCCATGCCCAAAAGATGGAGTCAGAGTTCCACTAGCAAAATCAGGAGAATGTAGATGGTTTGATTTTTTTAACATCTACAATCTGCCTGGTATTTGAACATTACCTAATAGTAAAGATCAGTCACAAAGTTGGGCAGATGTCTTTTTATAGTTGGACAAAATATTTATGTGGAATGATTTAGATATAATTGATAGAAATCTCTTGTGCTTTTTTTTCCAATTTTGCTGTGATAGTTTGCTGTTGAGAGGGATTTGGAAGGCTGAACAATGAAATACAGAACCATCCTGCAAAATGGTGCTGCTACATTATAGACATAACCGAATTGCAACAATATTCATCCTTGGTATATCTTAAATTGATTTAATTTGTAAAACCTCCAGTCACTGGTTTTCACTCATTTCTTGACATGATGCTTGGAAACAGGTGACGGTCTATGTAGGCACCTCTGTCAGCTCTACACTTATAGGGGTTATCCTATCCATAGGAAACCAACTGGCCCTCTAAAATGGCACAAGATATCTATTTTACATGCCTGTGTCTCTCACAAAGCACCAAAACAATACAGGAAAACAATAGAAAAGGGAGGAGTGGCACATAAATCTCTAACAGTAAGGAAGTGCTTAACTGTTGGAACAATATCCTCTCAGAATGAGGTATTTAAGGGCTGAGAATTTTTTCTGAAGCAAATTGTCATGTCAGTGAGACTATTGCACTAGTGGAAATCCTTGGGTGATTTTTTTTTTTTTTTTTTGGCTTTTGCATGCAGGCCGTGCTTTGCTGAGACTTACTGACAAAAAGCTTGAACGAATGGGCATTGCCCAGGAAAGCCTGCGACAGCACATTCTGCAGCAAGTCCTTCAGCTGAAGGTGAGAGAAGAAGTCCGAAACCTCCAGCTGCTTACACAAGGTATGACAAATAATTTTTATATGGACAGTTACTGAGATCAGGTAGGAGAAGTTTGCCTGAGGGCATAAAAGGTGACATGATGTTCTTCTACGAGAAATGATGCGTGAAAATGTCTCATAGATTCCATATGCTTTCCAAGGGGGGAAGAAAAGGTAAAATAATGTGTAAATAAATAGAGATGTTTAGCTGCCTGTTTTGTGTGATGAATAGGCACCATCTACAGTTTGATGGTAGTCTTTCTTAACTGTCTACTTACTAAGATGAAAATAATTACATATAAAGGGCACAGGTGGAGGACCTACTGTCTTTAAAAGCATTGTACGTTTTGCATTAATTGTTTACTTCCAATGTTAAATAAAAGAGTAATTTCTGTAACCTGTTTTATGGTAAGAGCTGTCAGTGGAAAATTACCTGTTAGACTATTTTTTGCAGATGGATGATTCCTTCTTCATATTGCAATAATTTTCTTGACTTGAATAGAGTTACGTCTAATTTTTGCAGCTAAGAAAATACAAAACTGGGCTCAATATGAAGTCTAAATTAAAAGACAGGAAAGAAGGAGTAACAAAAAAGGTTATGTATCTTTTCCAAAGGTTGAGGTTGAGTTGTTTCATGATGACTTTTGTTGCTAGCTCTATTAATGCCAGTGGTAACATGGAAGAAAAGCAGTCATTGTGGCAATATTGTAAAGGAACATTTAGACATCCTCTACTACATATCTGCAGTACTACCTCAATGTTAAATATTGTTTGGTAGTCCAGTGGGATAGCATAAACCACATACTTCTGTGGTGTTTTGGTTCAGTGCCTATTATATGTCACATTGTATAAAAAATAGAGTTCTTCAGTACATGCAGTGTATTTTTAACAAAATGTCCTTCACACATGACATTATGTTCCTAATTAAGCCTTGCTCACTGTGTTTGGGGAAAAACTCTGATTAGTTGAGTAAGCTGCATTTTATCTGAAAGAGCCAATGTCTCAACTGAACTGTTCCTTCAAGCTTGGTGTCCTGTGGATTGTGATGAGGAGTTTTAGGATTCCTTTGTTTTGCCATGAGCTGTAAAAACAGGCTCACCTTATCTTGTGTCATGTCAAAGGCAGTGTACATGCTGAAGCATAAAAGTCTTCCCCAGATGTTTAGAACTCTTCTTTTTCCCTTTTTCCATTCATCCATTATTCCTACATCCTTTTCTTCAGTGTTGGCCGGGTTCTCTCTTCCGCTGCATCTGGAGCGTTACTTGAGAGTGTGATGGACTGCGAAGTTCTGGTCACCTACCATCACTCTTTTAGGCCTGCTTATGAAACGATTAGCTATCCATTGAAATCAGTTGATCACTGCAGTCCAGATAGATTTCTGCATCAACTTGTGTTTGGCATTGAGAGCTATGTGTTTCCTGGATTCTTTATTATTTCTCTCTGGTTCCCCTCTGGACCCATCAACTGGTGTATGACTTTCAGTCAGACAGCGATGACTGCCATTTCTAGGAATTTGGGGCAGCATCCTTTGAGATCTATTCCCTGCCCATGCAGTTGAGGATGCAAGTTTGGAGTTTGGTAAGAGAATGAATAAACACATGCTGGACTGTGAAGGGCAGGTTAGCGCCGGATAGATGGATGTGTGTTCAATGTAGTGTCTCTCCACCATGCAGAGGGAACGTTTTTACGTAGTCTGGTCACATAAAGGCAAGACATCATGTGCTTTATGAAAGGGAGCACAAGCTTGACAAAAAGCTGGAGGGCTGCAGCTCTGCCTGTCTTCTCCCACAATGGCATCAGCCATTGCGGTCCTCTTCAGAGCCACTCCAATATATCCTCGGGGAAATGGCTCAGTCTGAGAATTTCTGTCAAAAGGATTTATTCCTTTCTCTTCTGGGGTCTGTTACAGTGTGAGCCAGTACCCACAGCTGGTAGTAGAGTGGGTCAGTTCAGAGAGGCAAAGCTATGGTTTCCAGGGCTGGGTGGCCACTAGTGTGACCACCAGCCACAAGAGCTTGTGGTTGCCTTGTGTTCCAGAGCTCAGCTGGGAATGGCTTTGTGAGGGAGCATGAGCTACCTGTCCTTGTGGGGAAGAAAACAGTGCCACTAATGCAAGCTCATATCCATTACGAATACCATTTTAATAAACAAGTCTGTGAACAGACCTGATGGACTGTGAAACCTCTTGTCTGAAAGCCAGCAATCTTTATGTGCTCTTGGCCCACCAAGGATAGTATGAAAGCAGACATCTCACAGGTGAATAAAAATAGAGTGCTTAAGAGACTTTTTCTTTTAAAAACCTAGAGGAACTAAAACTGTGTTTACTTTCACCTTCTTAAATATAGCTGAAGTTATGGACAGAGCAACAGTTTATAGGAGCATTTCGCTGTGCAGCAAAGCTATGTTAATTGTATGATTCCAGGGTGAGGGGACAGTGAGTGACAGGATGACAGCAGTACTCCTGTCCCTTATCACCTCATTTACACCAAGCTGGAGTGTGTCTGTTGAAAGTGCTTGTTTGGAAGTACTAAGGTTAGGATATTATTTCTCAACTACAGTACAATTTGTAAAGCTATTTGTATTTCAGTTGTTCTCCAAAGCTGATTCTATCCCCTTTCCCAGTTTCTCCAAACTGTGTCCACTCATATTCTTATTATGATTTATATGTTCCCGATCCAGGTTGTTACTGGAATAGCTTTTTGTAACTCGTTATTTTCTGTTTTGGAGAACACTTGGAGAATGTTTTTTTCTCTGAAAAGCAGTTTCTGCCTCTTGGAAATTCCACTTGCAAAGTGCAGGTCACACTGTAGCTATTGCTATGCTGTGCCTTACTGTCCTTCAAAAAGAGGGGGAAAAAAGCCCTCTGTCTCTCAGTGCACAGCTCTCAGGAGATTGTTAGGTGAAAGAAGCTGTTAAAACCCATTTCTGAATTAATGTAGCACACAAGCTGGGTTGCAAGCAATGAGGTCCTAATTCAGAATCCATTGATGTCAGCAAAAAGACTTCAACTGACTTTAGTTCATACCCCAGTTGAAGCTGGATCGAGCAGGGAAAGTTTTTTAAAAGCATTATATAATACTTACCAGATATTTTAAGTGGCTTTGTGTTCTGTTGTCTGCAGAGAAAGTTAACCTCATTTGAAAAACTCAGTAACATTCTTTTCTACTCCTGTTTCTGAAAATGACTTAAAACCGTTTCATTCTTCTTCATTCAAGACACATCATCCAGTCTGTTCTGGGGATCTTAAAGCCAGAATAGTAGGTGATTGTGTAATTGAAGTCTTGTCTTGAGTTTTAGGAAGACTTTTCTTTGGAGCAAGAACTGCCTGATTGAGGCTATTATTGGCAGAAACGCTATTCCAGCCTTCACTAGCATAGAAGGGCACAGGCCCAACTACTGATCTGTGATTTTTTTCCCAGACTTAGTGATGTTGAGGAACTAATTTGACAAAATATCTTCCAATGTCTCTTGGGGAGAGCTGCACTCTGTTGGAAACGCCATTATTATACTGTTATCACTGTAAGCCTGAGTTGAAAGATCTTTTTTTTAAAAAAAAGCCTTACATAACCACACAGAGAAGGTGGAAGTTATTTTGAGATTTTTCAATGTGAGTCCTGCTCTGGGCTAGCATAGAAGAGACTGTCCTCAAAGTGGTAGAACAGTGCTGTGTGTTTCTGAGCAAAGTGTCCGCAGACAGCAATCTGCTCATAGGGCTGAGCTTGAGAAGCATTTTTGGATTTGGATTAAATGATACCTGCCCTTAAGATGACGTTAGGCCCCCTTCTAAGTTCCACTGTGAGTCTCATATAGGGCAAAGTGCTACTTGAATATACTGCCAGCACAGTATTTCTCCTCCTAGCAAAATGTGTTAGAATAAAGCTTTGTGCCTCATTGAAAATCATCTCAGTGGTTGATACCTGTTGAAATTATTTCTTCCCTAAGTTTTCTGCTCATCCTGCACTGATGCTCAGTTACTGAAATATGTATATGCACAATGAGAGTCACAGTAAGACTGATTTCCTTCCTTCCTTCCTTCCTTCCTTCCTTCCTTCCTTCCTTCCTTCCTTCCTTCCTTCCTTCCTTCCTTCCTTCCTCCCTCCCTCCCTCCCTCCCTCCCTCCCTCCCTCCCTCCCTCCCTCCCTCCCTCTTCCAACACAGTCCCATTCAAAACCTGTTAAGGAACCCTAGCACTGTATTCTTTCCGGAGGGGAATTAGAGGGCCTTCAAAATTAAGTTCATCTTCATCTAAATTCAGGAGTGATGCATTCCAACAATAAAGAAATCAGGCAAAAATGCCATGAGGCCTTCATGGATGAATAAGGAGCTCCTGGGAAAACTCAAACACAAAAAGGAAGCCTTACAGAGAGTGAATGCAAGGACAGGTAGCCTGAGAGGAATGCAGAGAAAGTGAGAAGCAGGAATCAGGTTAGGAAAGCTAAAGCTTTGATAGAAATAAAGCTTGTCAGACATCAACAACAGAAAAAGCTTCTGTAGGTACATCAGTGATAAAAGACTAGGGAAAATGTGAGTCCTTTCTGGAAGAAAATGGAAGGTATGGTACCCAGGACATGGAGACAGCTGAGGTGAATTTTTTGCCTCAATTTTCACTGTCAAGTTCTCCAGCCGCACTGCCTAAGTCACAGAAGGCAAAGGCAGGGACTGGGAGAATGACAAACAAGCTGTGGTAGGAGATCGGGATCAAGTACATTAAGGAACCTGAAGGTGCACAAGTCTATAGGACCTGATGAGGTATATCTGCAGGTCCCAAGGGACAGATGAAGTGGCTAAGCCACTATCTGTCATATTTGAGAAGTTGTGGCAGTCCAGTCAAGTTCCCAATGATGGGAGCCGAAATTCTTTTGAAGGGAAGAAAGGAAGACCAGGGGAACTACTGGCTGGTCAGTCTCACTTCTGTGCCCATCAAGATCATGGAAGAGATGTTAAGGAAACTTTCCTGTCTGAGCATTCTCAGGCAGTCACACTCCCACCACCAGAGACTTTCAGTGCTGGGAGCAAAGCCCCACCAGAGCAGGTGGCTCCAGTCCGAGATGTACACAGTGTGACTCCTTACACACAGCACTCTCACAGATAAACAAGGTTTCCTTACCAGCTCAGCCCAGGCTTTCCCATAGCAGAGTCTCTGACCTCTGGATCCTTTAAATAGTTTTATCATGGTGCAGCAGCAACGTAACAGCTCGGGCTACTGCCTCTGAGGGGAGACTCAGAACAAAGGAAACTCTGGGTTTTTGTATGCTTAGGGTCTAAGTGCTGGAAAGTCTGGGCTCTTCCTGCGGAGTCACTGGCTGCTGCTGTGTCTCTGAGTGTCTGCTCACCTGGCTGGTGCCACAGGTCCCTGTGCCCTTTGCTGTGCAAAGGGTCAGTGCTAGTTCTCAACCTCTTGCCTCAGGCTCCTGCCACCCAGAGCTCAATCTGCAGCTCTCACTGCAGCTGCTCACTGAGCTACCTGCACTGAATGTGTTCCTGAGCACAGATCCTCCTGGAAGCTATGCTAAGGCATATAGGAAATAAGGAGGTGATTTGTGTCAGCCATCATGGCATCACTAAAGGCAAATTGTGGCTGACTTATTTGGTGGCCTTCTATGATGGGGTTACAGGTATGATCTACCTGGACTTGTGCAAAGCATTTGAGACTGTCCCACAAGACATCATTTTCTTTAAATCAGAGAGACGTGGATTTGATGGATGGATAACTCAGTGGATAAGGAATTGGCTGGATGGGCACTCTCAAAGAGATGCAGTCAATAGCTCAATGTTTTTCCATATGAATATTGGAGTTGGGAGCAACCTAAGCACTGTTGTACCAGTTTTCATCAATGCATATGAGATTTGTTGTCATTTTCCATAATTAAAACTTTAAAATACTAGACTCACTCTCATCTTCTGAATTCCCACATAGTAAGACCTTTCCTGCTGTGGTGGCTTCAGTACACAGCATGAATGGTTTGGAATGATTTCACACCTGCCTGAAAAGGGACTTGAGTGGTCAGAAATTTTGAGAACATGGGATCTTGCAAAGCACAGGGCTGGAAGGTCAATGAGTTAAGAGAAGGCAATTGCAGCTTGCTGTCCCCCTGCTGTAGACTTTATGGATACTGTGGTATCTGCACTGTTGTTGCCTACTGTCCTTCATGTCCCTTGAAGAAATGTTGCCTGAAATCAGCACGTTTCTTTGTCATCCCCGTAAAGAAGTCAGAACAACTAAGGTTTGTGATACAGTCATCTGTTACACTTCCAGGATGTACTCTTTTCTCCCCTGTGTATATTCTGGACTCAAGGTTTTGGCACGCAAGGCGTCTTGGTTTCATATCCCTGTGGTGTTCCAAGGGCTGCAGCATTTGAAATCTTGACTGTCCTCTTATCAGATATAATTTATTTTAATTGTTTTGACCTCACCTTTTTCTTTTGCCTAACCCTGAAGCTTCCAGCTAGTCAGGAAGGGCCTTTCTTCCTAAAGCACAGAGTACCATGCAAATGTTTCTTGCGTATGTTGCATGCATGATATCTCAGGCACAGAAAGAAACACCTGATCTTTCAGAAGAGCTCCAGCAAGCTTAATTCCCAGCTGGTTTTCCTTTGCTCCATGCTCCTGCTATGCTCCAAAATGTCTGAGAGACCTTGTGAGTTGAACACAAAGTGTATCATGAAAACACTGTCAGAAATTACCCAATAGTAGTAGTTTATCCCTTATCATAGAATGAAAACTGTATTCCAGAACTCAGCATGCTAAATTGCCTGACTATAGGTAAAGAAATCTTAAGCTTCTTCAATATGGGTTTATTTTCACTATACGTTCATATCCCTTTTACTTCTTTCCATTGTATGTCCTTTTTTCCTGTACAACTGCAGGAATCATTGCACTTGTACTTAACACTGCTTTCCAAGACTGTAAAACGATTTTGCTACCACCCATTAGACTACAAAAGAGCAATCTCTGTTGTATTTTTCCCACTTCTAGTCAAGGACAGTTTCAGCATTTAACAGAGGATGCAGGCTCTGGAATCAGAAGCCGCGGTTGTTCCTGAGAGGCTTTTCAGATTTTAGGCACTGTTAAGACACCTGATTTTTTTTTTTCAGGTTAGAAGTATGCACTGCAGGGTTCTGTATGGTTTTCATTTGTTTTAGCTGAAACACAATACTATGTGTGGAGTGTGTATCTGAGCACAGATAAAATACCTAATATACATGCATCAGTGATGATAAATACCAAATTCCATCTATGACTTCAGTTATTTGAATTTCATGTGTCTGGTTTCTAACCTGAAGAAAATACTTTGCAGTGCAATCAATGGTCCCTGTCAGACCATTGCATTGCAATGGGACTGTTAGTTACCTTTTAGCTATTGCTGTGATGCTAATACATATTCATATTAAATAACCAAGTGATTCAGCTGACAGGTAAAATAAGTTCCAATACACTGGACAATACATTGTAATGCACTCTAGATAGGTTTAGCACAGAATTGTCCTTCAATATATGTAGTATATTAGTTTGGAATATGAATAAGGAACCATAGCAACTATGAAATTTGTATTGATGAACTTCTGTGGCAGGATTTTAGCTGTATAATATTATGATGTGTTTGCATTTTTATGTGTCTCTATAAATAGTATTGCAACTCGGTCTACTGGTAATGTAGTATTAGCTGTTTTGTATGATTGCAAGATCATGATTGCAGTTGTCTGTTTTTCTTATTATTTTATTAATATTGATTTTTTCTTTCATTCCTACTTTTCAGATTTCTCATATGTCAGTATACTGGTCCATTTGGTCTGGAATGTTTAGTCATTCTGAGCTAGTGCGTACCCAAACTGTCTTACATGTTTGATGAATATATATCACATATATATATAAAACTACACATATATATGCATGTATTTCATCACTCGTGTAAATTGGAAAGAGAAAAAGCAATTTTTCTCAAATTTTAAGAAAAAAGTAAAATATTGCTGTTTGTGCTGCAGCAAGTCATGAAAGACTTTTAGGTAAATAGGAAAGCTTTCAGCAGTCAGAGTCTGTTATTTAACAACAGCTGTTTGTGATCAGTGCCAGTGGAAATCACTTGTTTTCACCCATTCAAAAAGAACAGGCTGGTAAAAGGGATTCCAGGAATAGGTACAGTCTTTCACACAGAGTTTAAATAAATCAACTCTACATATCGTAAGATGGTGCCATTTACAATATAACATAATTGTAATCCCTAATGAGATTTTTCCAGAAATCAGAATAAAATTAGGCTTGATCATAGAATGCTTTGGGTTGGAAGGGACCTTAAGACCACCTAGGTTCCATCCTTCTGCCATACAGGGATCCACCTTCCACTTGACCAGGGTGTTTCAAAGCCCCATCCAGTCTGGCCTTGAATATTTCCAGGGATGAGGCATTCACAACTTCTCTGAGCAACCTGTTCTAGTGCCTCGCCACCCTGAGAGTAAACAATTTCTTCCTTATGTTCAATCTAAACCTCCCCTCTTTCAGTCTACTGAAGCCACTACCCCTTGTCCTGTTGCTACATGCCTTTGATAGTTGTTTTATAAAAGAACTGAGGAAATCAGAGCCCTAACTATGCTTCTGACCCCTTAGAAAGTACATGGAAATTTTCACTGCTGTGCTTCTGTTTCAAACCTGACTGTCTTCATCAACTACCACCTTTTTTGTCAAACTGAATGTATAGTGCTGGAAATAAGAAGATAAGAAATGCAATGCCATTTTCAGTTGGATCCAGTATCCCTCTGTCACAGTACTCAGCCTCTAACAGTAGGAGATGCTGTTTAGGCAGATCCCAGAGTCCTGTTCCCTCTCTGTGACCCCATTCCCTTGGGCTCCCTAGCACTCAGAATTACTGCATTTGGAAGAGTATTGCCCTGCCTAATTCTTTAGTATCCATTGAGAATCTGTCTCACACTCTTATGAAACAAGTTGTTCACAAGAAATTTTTTACAACCTAAAATATAGTCACTGGCAGTCTCAGTGGTACCAAAAGTGCCAAAGCCTAACTTGGCATGCCTTCAGTTGGGTATCTTCTGCCTTCCACAGAGACTCAAAGCAATCCTATTCCCAAGTGCACTCAGTAGTAGCTACACATCTTCTGTGTTTCGGATCCACCAGTCACAGCTCAGACGCATCAGATGAACTATACCTGTTGTTCCCCATTGATTATTACAGACACTTAGAATGGCTGGCTGATGTATTTGTCTACACAGTAGATGACTAAATGTGGATCAAATAAATTTCCACTTGCCAAGCCTAGATGTGAACTCCTACGCTAAAAAAAATTGGTCTGAAATCTGGATGAATTGCCCTGTTCACTCAGATGAGTTTTAGTAACATCATCTTGCTGATTTTATGAAACTGGTATTGCTGCACCTACATGAATGCATCCTGTTTGTAAAGTGTTTCACTATATTGGCAGTTCTAACAAACATGAAAGTCATTTAAAGCCTTTTTGAAAACGTAGAATAAAGTTTTGCTGTTTTAAATCCCTGAAGGTGAATGTTGCCAGAGTTCAAAAGCATTTTTCTTCCTGTTGTTACTAGCATTTACGCCCTGTGCAATAAAAATTTCTAATTACTGGAAAGATTCAAGGGAGGCAGGAAAAAACCCTCTCCTTTTTATGCCTTTGTAAAGTTGCTTTTCTGTGTTGTGTAAAAAGAACCTGTTTCATTTAAAAGCTTCTATTTTTTTCATTCACATTCTTTAAAAGCTTTTCTGTATTGTAATTTTAAAAATAAATGTGGTTCTATTCAAATAAAAGTTTACTCTTAGTGGCATTCATGCTTCATATGATAGAGCACCTTCATTTGCTTAGTTATACATAGGTAGTCAGCAGTGTTATGAACTGTTTCTTTGTTACTAAGCAGTATGCAGATCTCTGGCATCTTCCACAAAGGAAAGGGTGGGTTATTTTAAAGCCTTTATTTGACTTGATCATAAAGCATGGGTACTAGCCTAGTGTTTTATGACATGCTCAAGTATGATTAATAATTTTAACTATGCTGGTTCCCCCGTAAGATCAATATTATAGAATTTTTCCAGTCACTATTTCAGTGTATTTTAATTGAAATTGATTCCCTATAAAATAATAAATTGAAGAGTATTAACAATGATCTTGTGGTCCTTGACATTCAAGTTCTGAATTCTAACAAAATTCTGAACAGTTAAAAAAAAAAAGAAGTGATTTACCTCTATACAGCATAAGTATTCATGAAGCACCTGTATTTTTTTAAGTGTTAATTCCAGCAGACAGCGGTATAAATACAGCAGCCTTTATTTGCAACAGGAATGTGAATGAAAATGTGGCAGAGAATTGTTGTTTTTAAAAAAACTTACTTCTCTGTTTGCAGTTCAGTTGTAGGATCCTAAAATAGAAAAACATTTTTATCAGAAGAATGTGTGCCAGTCACATAAATTATTAGAAGTTACCAGTATAAAAAAAGATACACTGAGAAAATCTGCAGTGAGTAGATTGTAAGATCTGTAAGAACTTCAGTGTTTTTCTGAAAGTATCACCTGGAAGGGCACAGAGTCAATCTCTGACTGTCTTTCTCAGCGTCAGAGTGACAAGTTGAGTTTTAGCCAGTTTGTACTTGGCAGTACCACAGTTCTGAATCTCCTCTATCCCACTAAGTTTTTGTTCAGATCTTGGAGCTTATTCTCGGTTGAGTTTATCCCCATTGTTGGAATAGTTTGTTTACGTACATTTGGCTTACACAGTGGCTTCCACCTGAAGGCAAAGTGATTAGAAAATAGCCAGACTCAGGAATGGCACAGTGTGTTGTACTCACCCAACCTGGGTATAACACACTGTCAGGGCTCTGACTTGGCATACTTGTTCAGCTACACAAGAGGGCTGGATCTGTCTCCTCAGGAACTGTGGGGATAAGCCCATTAGAGACTTTTGTATGTGAGCAGAAATGCATGTCAAGGTTCCCCTGCAAGCTTGAGCACAGTCTGAAGGCATGTGCATTGACATAGTCTTGGAGTTTTGAGTCCTCTCCACTAGAAACAGGATTCAAATCTTCCCAGTCCATTTGGCTGGCACACCCAGCTGCCATCAGCTGGCATTTCATGAAATGAGATGGAGTTGAAGCAGCTCCAACACCTAGACCTTGAAACAAGTAATTTTGTCATATTCTTTCTTTAGTGAGACCAGTTAAGAGGCTTACTGCTGGTAACATCAGCCAGAAGACTCTAGTTTTTCTGCATTGAAAGAGCACTGTTGTGTAGGATTTTCAGAGCTGTATTTTGAGAGAAAGATCTGAAAGGAAAAAGGTCTTGCACAGCAAAAAGAGGAGATTCCTACTCACTGATTTTGCCTTCTTCAGTGATGCAAAACTTCTGTTTTTAAAGTTCACTCTCCAAAGTCCTTGAAGTACTCCAAAGTCCTATACCTTTTGTTTTCTTTGCTCTTTGGCATATGTCAGAGGTAGAGATGGAGAAGAAATGGTAATTACATTTCCTTCATTCTTTAAAGTGTTAGGTCATTCCAGTCTTCTTTAGAAATAAAGAGGAAAGCCTTCTTTCTTACCCTGTTTCTTTTGTCTTTCATTCAAGAGCTCCTGAGGAACTGAGGGATTGTTGTTAAAGTTAGGCCAAGAGATTAATAGCTCCTACTCTAGTTTTATTTTATTTATTTCCCTGTAGTCTAAGTGTTTAGAGGGCTGATTAGACTACAACTGTCTGCTGAAGAATTTCTTTACCTTTTTCCACAGAGTGTAGCTATGTGAAACACTTTTCAGCAGTTCCTTATGATTTTCTGTCATAAGGTGCCACGATGGCCCAGCTGTATTTAAAGAGTTTTTAAAGAATGTTGGATGATGGAAGGAGCAAAGAGCATCATGTTAGACAATGGACCAGCTATTAAAAATGTCAGGCAATTAAGGATGCAGATAAACCTTTGAAAATTCCTTCCACTGATCACTCCCAGTATCATAACAGTTATAATTCTCAGTCTAAACTTTAAAGACTTCAAGGCAAACAAACTATTTCAGATGAAAGAGATAGAAAAGAGGAAGGGGAGGATAGTCCTACCTCTAAAGCTCCACTGATAAATCAGTTGTCACCTGAGTAGGTTCTGAAGAGATCTTTCTCTAGTTTCCAGGGTTGCTTTAATGCCCAGCTGTGTGGCTACCATCCATTCTGTTAGAGCAGTTGACTGTGACGCTAACCACTGATATTGTTGACTTCTCTGTTTAAACCTAGAACATGCTTTTTTGAGGGTCATAGAAAGGCAGCCAGCCCTTGCAGTCCATCAAGGTAATGAATGTCTTTTTGCTGGGATGTATCTTCACACATTGGGGCTCCTATGAGCTTTTTTATCTTATTCTAGAAATGTTTCCTTTAGGTGTGGAGGTTTATCTCAGATAGCGTAATGAAAATTGTGGTTTTCCCACTGAATTATTATTTCTTACTGATATTTGCTTGCTAGATTTGTTTGTTTATAAGTTTTCTTTCTCCCTTCTTAAATATCAGCTGCTGTGATAAGCACTAAAATGCATGACCATTGCTTTGTCAGCAACTCATGTTTTCCTTTATTATACTGTTACTACTGTTCCTGACATCTTTTTGGTTCTCTCTGGTAATGGAAATGTCAGTGTGGGAATTTTACTTTGCTTCTACATGGCTTAGCTGATCACAGGATAATTCTGGTGTGAATATGTGTTTTACTGATTTCTTCACCATTTTCTTTTGACCCAGATGATCAGAACCCAGGCTATTTAAGTGAGGAATGCAAACAGATGCTGGGACCAGAAGAAATAAATCCTTTCTTTAGGGATGTCTCTAGAAATTAGGAGCACCTAAAGATAGTATCTTCCTTAAGTTTCTGCTGCTTGTCATTAATTTGACTAGAGTCTTTGGGAAAGTCTTTAGCTAACTTAAAACTGATCCTTACTCTTGATGCACATATTGTGTATCAATTCTAACACAGTGAGCAAATAGCAATAGTAGCTGCTCTACTAAGAATGTAAATTTATGTCTACCACCAGCTGTGAATTGGTTTTGTCCAAATTATCTCCCTTTGAAAATCGGAGACCTCAACTTTGCTCCTGGTTCTTTAAGGGCAAATGAAGGAGTAATGCTCCATTGGTTGCAGAGAAATTGAAACTAGTAAAAATGAGAACAGGATCAACCCCATTTTTCCTCTACAGCATGAGACTATAAAGCCCATTCAAATCGATGAAGGGAACCAATGACTTTGTTGACCTTTGGATCAAATCCATAAACCTTTTTATAACTTAAAACCACAAATACAGAAACATAAGGGTTCTGTTCTCTAACCCAGCATAGATCTTTCTGAAATTGAGAAATACAATCCCTTGCCAATTTCATTCTATCAAAAATACAATTTTGATTTTTTATTATATTTAGAACTTTTTTCTTAACTGTATAAAACCTATTTTTCACTTGATCTCAAAATCTCTTTTGATTATATGCACTGCCTGTGTTATTTGCAATCCTAATTTCATAATCACTGTTGGAAATGAAACCCAAAAGCTGCACTTTTATCTTACTCTTTTTAGTCATTCTCTATACTAAAATGGCATAATCAAAGATAAAAACAATTATACTGTCTTTTAGCTTAAGCAGTTTGAAGAGCCTTTGTTGCATCTTACATTATCCAACTAAAACTTTGGTGTCCAGTTGAATTGTTCCCATTCCTCAAATAATCAATGAAGAACAAAAGCCATCCCCTCAGATAATCTGTGCCCTTCTAAAACAGGTGCCCATGATAGATACAATATATTGCCTTCTGGAACTTCCTGCCTCTGTCAGATGGAGGACTCGCCATCTAATTTGGGATGCCGAATTTAATAGAGGAAAAGTAGGCAATAGCTTTTGCTACTTTTTGCTTTTCAGCATTCGGCATATAACAAGTCATGTTACCCACTGCTAATTTGGCCGCAGCCTTCCACTGCCTTAGTATAATAATTTTATTTCTATATCTGTACCTGTTAGCAAAGTCTGGTTATGCTATGCTTTTAAATTGCACTTTTTTTTTCTGCACTTGATAACACCATCTTTCATATTCTATTACTTTTTATTAACTTTTTTTTTTAAACTGAACCTAATTACTACTCACTGGTAGTAGAATTAAAGCAACATTTAGCTGTTCACAGGTTAACATTTGAGGAGTTGCACATTCTAGGTTAAGGGTTTTGGGGTTGTTTTGTTAGCTGTAATTGAAATGATCCTTTAGTCTGAAGCAGACAAGGATGCATTTTGTATATTGCCTTGGGATAGGTCTATAACTTACCTTTACTTCTACAATTTTTCTCAGACATGAGTGCTTTAATAACTACAGTTAGACAGATCTTAGTTCTCTGAGTTCTTCTTTCATCTGGATGTTGTCGAGCCTGATTCAAATATTAAATATTTTTTATTGTTTTTCTATGATGATGGATTTGTTGCCTCTGTGGAGCTGGATCCAGTCCTAGACAGGAGGGCCAGGACCGGGCTGAGAGCCCCAGATGGAATGCCCACTAGGAACTGAACTTTTACCTTATAACTCAGAAAACTTACTGAAAACTTCTTCTGTTTCATATAACTAGTTAGTGCATAGTTTCCGTTAAATAGAAAAGCCAGTAAAACCTATAAAAATGGAATAATAACACAGAAGAGTGACTGAAAAAAACCAAGCTTCTTCATATGTCTTTTGTTTGGGCTTTCTGCATCTCCCTTAAAGCTCTCTTGCATTCTCATGCAGCTCATTCTTTTTATTGAATACTAAAGCCTTTACCATCTGCCAAAAGGTTTTATTTTGGGGTTTCCTCTTATGTGGGAGGGTGATTTCCTCCTTCCCTTCATGCTAGTTTCATTGCTATCTTTAGGACTCGGAGCCTACTGGAGACCTTCCTGTCTCCTTTTTATTACACAGTCTTCTCCTTCCGTGCTGCAAGTTCCTGCTCCTGGGGGCAAAGAAGAAAACAAGAGCTGAAGCTGCCTTTTTGAGCTGCCTGGCTGATGCCAACATCTTTTGTTTTTAACACAGGAATCCAGTTCCTGGAGTGCAGGGCTGCGTGGACTCCTCACTGATGTTCCCAGAGAGGGTGTTTTTAGGAACAGTTCCTATGTGATAGCCATGTGCAACTGCCCTTTGCTTTGGCTGCAGAGTGCAATGGCTTCTGAAAAAGCATGCTGTAATCTGTAGTGTTTGCTCTGAAAGCAGTTTATTCCTCTCTGTTTGTTAGTCTTTTACCTCAGCACATTAATCCAACCTGTTCTGCCACTGTTAAGACATCTATAGCCATAGCCCTGTAGTTTCTTCCTCTTATGGGAACTTTAGATGTTTATTTTTTCTATGGAGGTATCGATTTCCTATCTTTACCTTCCTTGTGCTGCAGAGAAAAAGAAGTGAAATTGAAGGTATTATATTTGCAGAGGGATAGAATTGCATCTTTCTACTTTTAATTCCTGAGAGCAGATTGCAGCCTGGGTTTTTCAGCATAGCTCTCAGGGATGCAGGGAATACAGCTGTAGTGGGATGTGAGTATCCAGGTGTAGAGCCATGAACACAGGAAAAGGCTGTGAGCCCTGGTCGGGTACCTCCATTTAAACCTTTGCTGTGGAGCTCTTAAGGTACCTACCATCATCTCTCCTTGAAGTAGATGTTACATGGGAGAAACAAAGGGTCCTGCCTTTTCCTTTCAGCCTCTGCCTGCTGGGAGTGAGAGCAGTCTCTGTCTGAGGATCGTGCAGTCCTGTTGCTGCCTGTCCTAATTTGCTGTACAGCTGAGCCTGTGACCGGAGGCGGTGCGAATGTGGAAGGCGCAGGCACAGGGAGCTGTGCTGGGTGTCAGATCACCTCCTGAGAGCTCTGCCAGGATCCATATCAACCACATTATGTCTCTGTTGAGTGCATTTCTGGCTCTCCTTTTTTGATATTTTATTTAATCACTGGCATTACACCAAACAGCATGTCAGGTAGTAATAGGAATGTAATATTATTTTATTTGTGATTAGCTCATCTCTTGGACTCTGAGATGTTCCCATCTCTATCCTTCCATCATCACCCAGTTTTCTTTGGAGCTCTAGCCTTTGGTTTATTTACTCTCCCTCTGTAACTGAAAACTTTACTGTTGATCACCATGAAAAATTTTCAGTGCTTAAAAATAAATGATCCATTTTTCATCCCTTCAGTGCATCTAGTTTTTATGACTGTAGGAATCTAATGTAAAGTTGAAATGTGGATGAGGAGGATGAGGGTGACCCAGGGTGTTACCTAAATGCCTGATCTACAGATAAAAAGTGATGCTGGGATTTCTGTTCAGGAAAGTGCCAGTAAAACTGCCTATTTCTTAGCACTGCCTATTTTAATGACATTCAATTCCAAACTCCAGGTACAGCATTGCACAGAGAGGTCAGTGGTGCCCATTTCTAGCAGCAGAATGGTGCAACATAACAGCCTGAGATGACATTCTCCTGGAAAATAAGAGGGCTATGTGAAAAGATTTCAAGCAGGAGACACATGTACCTCCTCATTTAGAGAGCAAGGCATTGTGCTTCTCATTAAACACAGGTTTCCATGTTCTCCCTGTCACAGATGCACACACATGCACATACTCTAATTGGATAAAACCGTAAACAGTAAATTAAGGATATGATTAAAAATTAAACAGCCACTGCAGAAACCATCAGTAGTAAATGCTTATTAACTTACATATAACAGCATGCTGGTGTGATAGCTTCAAATTGCCTGCTGAAACTGATTTGCAGCAAATAAGGCCAGCTTTCTAAAAGGATATTTCTGGGTTTCAGTAATCAAACCCTCAGCTCTGATTGCTTGGTTTTTCCTTTACAATTTTTGCCAGCCTTTTTTAAGTAACTGATAATGTGCACGACTTTCTTTAACTACAGTGGGTGATGTACTTAATCCTTTGCTTCTGCTGCTTAGCAGAATGAGTCAGTATGGGTCTGATCCAGCTTTGTCTGCTCTCATACATTGCAAGACTTCTGTGGTATGCCTGGTTTTTTTGCAGGGCTTCACCAGAGCCCCTATCCATTCTGGGACCTACCTTGCTGGCTGTTTATGTACACACTGCATGGTAAGCTGAAGGGCAAAGCTGATTTATACAAATTCACCTGCGCATCCGAGGGCCACATGCACACCTGCACATCTGTGATCTCCAGACCAGCTCCCCTGGCAATGCGTGGAAGAGACTGTGGTTTTTGGAAAGGGCATCCCCCCAAATCCATGTGTCCTTTCCATTCCATCTCACAACGTTTATGCCCTCCTCTTGTGTGTCCTGCACGTGGAGTTCAGTGTATTGGAGGACAGGTAGTTTGGCCATCCTGTTTGTGAGAATTAGCATGTTTCCAGCCAGAGCAAGGGATTCTCAGGAGAACTGCTACAGCCTGGATTGAGCACCAGCAGTTCAATGCTAGCTTGAAGTACTTAGGAGGAAGTTGAAACAAGGTTCAAAAACCTCTCAAAATGGGGAATAATCTGGAGGGGCAGATCTTTTCTAGTGGATCTTTTCTAGTGAGCTCTGACTTCTTGGATATTTGTTTTTCAGATGGGTTGCATAATATGGATATTTGACCAGTATATGGTACAAAGGAGCTTTTGCGTACTTATTTCTTACCTTCATATGGCCAAAACTGAGGGCTGCTCTCTCCAGAAAGCTGCTAAACTTTTTTGCATGTTATCTGGGGCTCCTGTGTTCATTCAGGCTGAGACCTCCTTTCCTCTTTCCTCCTGCCAGTCAAAATCAAGAAATGAATGGGTGCTTCTTGAGTTAAAGATAATTATAGTCAGCCCAGTATCAATCAGAGGGTTGTATATATCCTGTAAAAAAAACTTTAATTCTACCTTCCTGTGAGAAAGTAGCACATCCCCTGAATGGCTGCCAAATGCCTTGAATGTGGCTGCAGGTGGCTGAAACACAGCTTTTGTTAAAACACTGCTGGAAGATGATTTCTGTCATGAACACCTTAGCTCTCTCAGCTGTTTCTGTGCTTGTTCTGCTCCAGCTGGTGTGGTCCATACTGGGGCCATGCAGTGAGTGGCTCTTTGGTAGCTGCCAGTGTTGTGGCTCAGCATTGGCTGCAGGTGCACTCGGGTGAGCTGAGCAAATGGTGGCACACACTGGAGCAGCTGTTTCGTGCTCAGAGTCGCCTTCAGCTGTTTAGACCACTGACTTTATGTTTTGAGGGATATACAGACTGCCCTGATTGGTGTATTTACCGTGTGATTTTCTGCAGGTAGCAGGGAAATAGTGTGAGAAGGGATGCTGTAGCTCTGAGAACGTGGATGACACATTGGGCACAAACCAGGTGTGAAATGCAGAGTGAGGTGCCTGCAGCTGCTGAGTGCCACTGCCGGAGCCAGGGTCCTGGGCTAGGTAGACTCAGCTTCACTCTCATTTTCTGGGTTTTGTTTCTTGCCTTTGCCAATACAGTTACATCCCTGTCCCAGCAACCAATTCTCAGTTCATAGCATTAGGGAAAGGAAGCCACAGGTACACAATGTGCCCAGGTGGATGACAGGGAGCAAGGTTGGAAACCCACTGGCTTAGGCTGGTAGAGCTCAACTGTTGTCAGCAGCAGAGGGAAACCTCTCCAGAGTGGTCTCAAGTGTACAGAATACCACAGGGAGCAATTTTTTCTTCTTGATGTCCTGAAGAACAGATGGATCTGACGTGTTTATTGCTGTAAGCTGTCTTGTTTTATCAGCACATCAGATCGAGGTACTTGACAGATGTGCCAAACAGAAAATAAAATTCATCCATGCCCAGAGTTATGAATTTTAGCATCTATTTTGATCTGTTCTCTTTATTGACCAACTTAGCCTGTGCAAAAATTAGGAGGAATTTTCATTTATAATTAAGGAAAGATGGAGACAAATAAGCTGTTACAAGTGCACAGCAATTTGTGAGCTTTAAAAGCATTGTTTGACACATTCAGCTTTTTGGTTCAGAGCCGTGTCTGAGATAGCAAAAATGTCAGATTTGATGCAAAGAAGACAGGTTGAACCATACTACCAGTAGTGAAGCAAGATTTATGTGTTATGGCTTGAATAGCTTGGTATTTTAAAATCTATGTAACAATTGCAAAAACATGAAATAAAAGCTTTTTGAAGCCAGCAACATGTTTGCTCAAAAGTTATTTCAGTGCAGCTCTGAATATTGAAAGGTGATTTTATTCACAACTACCCCATTAATGTTTCTTCCCCTCAGCATGCACTTGGATTCTGGTCTCTGTTGTGGGTTAGTTTTTTCTTCCTCTTAAAAAAAAATCAGAAGACTAAAAATTGTGTTAGCATACTGCAATTTTTCCAACTGTTGCAAACTGTGCAGTGCTAAGTGGGCATGAAATATTTAATGTGATTTTAAATTAAAACTGTGCTACATATTTACTTTTTTTAAGAGAAGTACATTGTATTTATTTGAACTTCAGAGAGCCGAGTAAAGTTAGATCATACGAGTTCTTGTAATTACTTAAATTGCTATATTTCCACATATAGCAGTGACTGCTGCTGAAACACAGCGGAAGTCAGACAACAGACTTGGTGAAAGTCACTGGTTAAACACCTGTTGTTGAAGAACTAAACTTTTTTCACTTCTGCAGGTGCAGAGATAATATCTTTTTCATGTTTGTTCAGCTATTTCAATTCAGTGACTAGTTCATTCAAAAATAAGAAACCACATGGGAGGGGAAAAAAAGTTGAAAAGCTTCGAATCTATAAACAAAATCTGTGTGGTAGAGGGTGAGATCTACCAGTTCTATGCTCTTGAGAAATATGGCAACCAAAATTGACATGCAGTTAACCAAGGTAATGCTTCCTTGCTTAATGAGACTTAAGGTTACTTAAATGTATAATGATAAGCTTATTTTTTGCCTTGATTTTGTAGCTTATTTGGAAAATACTGTTCTTCAGCATTTTTATTTCATTTCACTTTTAAATTAACACCTATTTTATGACTAGAACTTAAAATTAATCCCAATTAATTTAAAAAACAACTACCTAGGATAATCTATCATTACCCATGCCCAAATATAATGAAACTGTAAGGAATGGAAATCAAGAAAGGAGGGTGAGGGCTGGATTTGTTCATTCTGAGGACACGGTTCTGGGGGGTCTTACAGCAGCAGCAACCTGTTGGGAGAGTGCAGAAAAGGCAGAGCCAGACTCTTCCCAGACATGCGCAAGACCTGGACAAGAGGCAATAGACACAAGCTGTGACACAGAAAATTCTAACTAAATATAAGGTTGGGAGAAAGAGCGAAGAACCAGTGGAATGGGCCCAGAGAAGGTCTTGATCTCCATCCTTGTAGATATTCCAAACTTGACTGGACACAGCCCACGGCAACCTGCTCTAACACTACTCCTGCTCTCAGCCTGAAGTTGCACTAGAGACCTCCAGAGGTCCCTTCACCCAGCACAGTTCTGTGATTGATACGTGCCAGTGTGTGAGCTCATTGCCAGAGCTTCCCACTCTAGGAAAAATATGAACCATTTGAAATGTTTCATGTGATTTTCTTTAGGCATGTACTACAGTATAAGTTGAATCTTACTCCGGGAGATTTCTGATCTCTTCTCTGGGGTGACAAGCTGAATAGGTGCCTTCCCTTGGTCAAGTGAATCTTGTCCAGGTTGTCTAATAAGAATTAAAATCTAAAGAGGATTACTTTCGTTTCTGAGGGCAAAGGAAATTAGTGAAGGAATTTACTTTATGCTTTATTCTGGATCATCAGAAGAAAGTGGTTGAGCATTTGAAGACAGAAGACAATGCGAGTGAAAACAATCACAAAATAGTTTCTGATCTGAAGGAAGGAATGAGTAAAAGCAGCTGAATAATGTCAAAAGACTTTAAAAGAGCTTGTTTTTTCTTTTAACTTTGGAATTGATAGGTGAGGTCTAGGAAGGGAGGGAAAAGAAAGTTCAAGGGAGCTGACAGGTTTTTAGAAGATAAGATACTACAGACAAGGCAGCAGACTGTTTCATTGAAGAAGGAAAACACTAAATATCACAAGTACTTCAGGTCTTCTGCTATTACTTGAAAATCAGGAATTCTATAACTAATGACAACAGGATAATGCATTGCTAAAGGAAAAATTCAAAAAGTAACACTAACACCTAGTTCAATGAGTGACAACTACAATGGGTATTAAAATTCAGGTTTTTCAAGACTATAGAAATAAGAGAAAGATGTAGGAAGTTAGAGTTGTTGTAGTTCATGGACAACGAGGGGAAAGCTGGTCACAAAGAGGAGGATGAACACCAGCCTTTCTCAGATTCAGTTTTCCCAAACAAGCTGATTGTGATGGGGTTCTTGGAACAGTTTAACTTAAACAGAGGGAAAAGAACACAAGCTGGAATGGGGGACAGAGGTGAGGTAATGAAGGGAAGCTAGACACAGTCAATTCACGAGGCTCTCCTGAAACTGACCCTTGTGTGCCTCAGATGAGACCATCCCTGAACCTTAGCTTTCATCTTTAAGAACTTGTGAAGGATGAGGAAGGGCAAATTTAAACATGAAAATGAGGAAGCCTGTCAGCTTAACTTTGATACATGGTGAAATGCCCCTGAAAATTATTAATCAATTTGTAAACACCTAGAGGATAATAAGCTGATAGAAAAACAACCAGTGTAGATTTATTAGGAAAAAAAATGTGTCAAACCTTTCTAATTTCCTTTTTGAGTAGAATAGGAGGTGTAGGAGATAGAAGTAGTAGGTATGTCTTTACTACAACTTTTAGCAGTGATGTGGAAAACCTTGTAGCCTTCTTACAAGTAAACAGGTTAAAAAATCATCTAGGTGAGGTTACCGTGAGGCAGGTGAAGGACTCCTTGAAGTACTGCATTCAAGAGCAGTTATTGCTTGCTTGGCAGATGGGGAGGCAGTCTGAAGTGCAGTGCTGTTGTTACATTCTGCCCTAGGTCAGTGCTGCTTGTGGTGTTCATCCGTGTCTTGAACAATGGGCTGGAGGCTGCAGTGTGCAAGGGACTGAAAGCTCTTGTAGGCTTTGGCTATTGTGGAGGTCAGGTTTAGAGTCCCAAGTGGTCTTCATAAAAGGCGGAAATGGTTAAAATTAGTAAGATGGGAATTCAGCAAATGTAAGTAAGGCCTTCAGTGAAGTGTTTTCCCCAGGAAGGGAAAACAAATGTGTGTATGCAGACAAGGGATATCTGAGTAAGTAACAGAGAGCATGTGATGTTGGGATATCACAAGCTGAATATGAGTCACACTATGATATGGCTGGCAGAGAAAAGGGGGAAGAAACCAGACTTTAATGTAAGCCAGAGTCTTGTGTGTAAGCCGTAGGACATCCTTCACTCTTTTCTGCTGACTGTCTGTCGCTCTGCTGGGATAGTGTCCAGAGCTGGCTTCTCACCATGGAACAGTGTAGACAAACTGGAGAATGCCAGAAAAAGAGCAGTAGGAGTGAGCAGAGGTTTAGAAAAGACCAGTGACAAAATATTAAAAGAGTTGGGTCCAGGATGCAAAGACAAAAATAGAAAGAGAGACAATCTTTGAGGTGTATTAAAAGAGTTGGGTATGGAAAGAGAGACAATCTTTGAGGTGTATTAAAAGAGTTGGGTCCAGGATGCAGGAACAAAGATGGAAAGAGAGACAATCTTTGAGGTGTATTAAAGGATTTTTAATATAAAGTCCTACGGTATTTTACCATACCGTCTCCACCTAACCAAAAGTAAGAGGAAAAGGAATTAGTTCAGTTTGCACCTAAGGAGGTTTAGTTTGGGTATTAGAAATTTAGCATAAGCATATTATAATGGAGTATTTGGGAGAACTGGAGTAGAGCAGAATGGTAGGTGTGAGGAACAAGTAACAGTCACCTGTGTGGATATTTGTCTTTGCCTCAAGTGAAGGGGTAGACTACATGATTTTTTGAAGTCCATTTCAGTTCTGTCTGTAGTTCACTCCACCAAAGGAAAATAAAAATTAAAAATGTAAAACAAGAGTAAAACTGATTTAAACCAAGGGTTCCTTCTTGTTAATTTGAATTGTGATTATATTCAGCATTTAAAATATTCCTGGTTTAAGTTAATCTCTTATGTTGCATTGTTAGTATCATCTGTTTATGGAGGTCTTTTACAATGCCTTTTTATTTATTTAAAAAATACTCCTTGGTGTGATAATCTTTTTGAGTATGAGTTATGCAAGAAATGATGAAGAGACTACAATGTTCTTTAAATTGTTCTCAGGTATTTGGTGAATGCCCTAGTATTTCAGTAAATTGGCTGAATCCGTGCTGTAAAACATCTTGTGAGACAATATGTCCAAATAAATGCCAATTTCTTAAACATGTAACACTTGCATAAAGAAATATCTGCCCTCTAAAAATGAACTGCTCTCCAAACATACAGCTCATCCAGACAGTAGCCTTTTATATCTTACTTTATCCAGTGTTGTACTGGTGACATTAATTCAATGAGGAGACCAAAATGGAAGCGTAATAGTTATTTTTCATGTTTGATTTTCTTCTCTATGAATTTAATATAAAGATATTTGTGTTAAGACAATTATACCTTGGCTTTTTGTTTTCTCCTGCTGAATGAAATCATGTAAAAGGATTATGTTTTTCCCTTTTCCCTGAAGAATGGAACTTTTTACCACGGTTGCCATTTTTTACATTAGATAGAGAACCTTGCTGTCTATTACTGCAAGTGATTTATTAGTACATGGGTCACACTGAGGAACAGAGACTAGCCAATAGGACACAGAAATCACACTACACAATGCCTGCAGAATCAAATTATGTTTGATGTTTAATATTAACCCAAACTGTAAAATAAGACTTAAACAAAAGCATTCAAAAAAAGAAAGCCCAAAAGAAAACAGAAACCAGGGAATTTCTGGGATATTTTCCTTCTTACAGGAAATCTATGCTGAGCAGAGTGTCCAAGGCAAGGGAAGAGCTGCTTTCTGCCCTTTTGCATTCTGCTGTGCCCAGCTGTCCTCCTTCCTCTGTCTCTCTCTGCACATATGTGCCACCCACCTAAGGAAACAAATAGAAATGACTGGTCCCAGTGTGGCACTTCAGTCCTTCAAGTTGATTCTGCCAGAAAGATTTCTTGTGTGTGATAATAGGTTATTCACACCCCCAAAATGTGTGCTTCTCTCGGTTTAAGAGAGGGCACATGCTCACCTGCTGGCACAGGAGCCCTGTCATCCCTTGAGCTCCATTTAGCCAGATGCCGAGCACCTTTCATCTGGGAGAAAAGGATCCTTAACAGCCACTGCTAAGGATGTTTCTGACTGGGAGAATGTATTAACAGCAGGGATGAAAGAGTTAATTCATTTTTCCATCCATAATTTTTTTCTTTGTAGAACTGATTTGACACAGTCTAGCAGGGTGCTGTTACTGAAGAATTGAAGCACCAGGTGTGATTAAATAAGATCACACGTTTCATTCCCTCTTTAATTTCACATCATCCTTCAGCAGCTGTACCCTTTGCTTTCTGATAGTTGAAGAACACATTGCTTTTACAGCAGGCAGCTTGCTGCATTGGTAGAGTGCATCATTGGGCTGTTGTGAATCAGATCTATTTGTGCACAAATTATTTATTGTTTGATGGACCAAACTTATTAATCTATTTATTTCTCACATAGAAAATACAGAGTGCATTTGGGTAATGGAGACAAACCTAGCCTGGCACCCCAGTATTTCCAGAGGTTCATCCGTGCAGTAGAACATGTTTCATTCCACTGCAAAGAGAGTAAAAAGGTAAAGTGTAAAGACAGTGGTGGACTTGAGATCTTTTTTCTGTTCCTACAAATCACAGCTCATTAGGATCTGATGAAGTCACATTCTTTGCTGAGATTCTGTGGCCTGTCACTGACACGAGGAGACTGAAGCACTGCTATCCTGGCCACTGCAGGGCAGTAGTACTGGCACAGTGCACAGATGGTACCCTTGGCCCTTTGCTGCTGCGTCAGAAAGGTAGCACTGAGGCCACAATGGCTATTTGCAGTTAGAACATGATGCCACAAAAAGGAAACAATCATATTTTTAACTGTCCTTTGCTTTAGAATAGCGTTCCTATGTAAAACTGAATTGGATCCTTAGAATATTGCTGGTAGTTATTCCAGGTAACGTTTCCACCTACAAACTTTGGCTGGCCTCACTTGTCAGCCAAGAGCAGCTCAAAACACAAATATGTATCTTTTAGTTTTTTTCAGTCCCAAAAGGAATAGGGATTTTTCTATAATACTCTGGCACTGTTAGCTGCAGTAAAAAAGGTTGTGCAGAAGTGACAATGGTCGGGTCTGAGATGTTCCAGTGCAGCTCTGCCATAACTAATCCAAAGAACAGAAGTCTGTGCTCTGTTGTGCATCAGTTGAATCTGATGAACTGTTGTCCTGTGGTGTCAGCTCCAAGGCAAACAATTCCCAGGAACACAGGTTTGGGTGTTTCTGAAGAGGCCTGCTGCTGTAGCTTTGGCTTTGTGTTCTCCTGCATCTCTGGGGCTTAATTTATTTCCTGCTGCTGGTGATATTTATACAACCATACAGCGGTGGTGTTCCTGATACAATGTGCTGACCCTTCACAGCAATTTTGAGCAGCATTTGGCTGTTGCCTATTTATAAATGCGAGTATGCAGCAGTCTTGCCTGTCCTCCAGCACCCTTGGCCCCCTGTGTAAACCAGCCAGTTTTGCTTACTGAGGACTTGTCAGAAATGCATCCATCAAAACTAAACAGATTAATTAAACAAGTAAAAGGGTACCTGAATACTATAGCTCTTTCATTCCCAAGTAAACAGGGTTTTGTATGCTGTAGCATTATTCCAAGAGAAAGAAAAAAGATGCCAGGGGAGGGTGACAGAAGAAGTTTAGAGGTTCTAGAGATGCATCTGGGCCTGTGTCTCAGTATAAATAATGCCTATGAACACCTGTCCCTTCCTAAATTTGATCTTCGAAGCTGCGTAGGGACCAGCTCATTTGATGTCTCCTTTTTTTAAAACAATCTCTGCAGATAAAACTGGCTGCCTGTAGTGCAGGGGTATCCTTAAAAGTGAGCTGGCATTTATGCAAACTTGACTTAAATCATGCAGGAGAAGATACGCTTTTATCTGTGAGAGAACAAAAAATTAAAACTCCATTAAACTCCAAAGGAAATAATTTTCTTTTCATTAGTAGACCAGTCTTCATGGAGATGGAGAAAGCTGCTCTGACCTTTGTTCCCCCATGTGATAGAGACTGAGCATCACTGTTTGATGCTAAGTCTGAGTTGTCTAAGATTTACTGGTGTTAACACAAACATTGTTATTTCTTCACTGTGTATTCACATATATACAAAGGAGATGTTTCAAAAGGTGAAATTTTATTTAAGTAATTGCTTCTTGTTATGCTGGGGAATGTTTAAAATTAGTTTTTGAGGTCACAATGAAGGGCTTAGGGGATTTTTGAGATTGCGAAAATTACCCAGTAATGTCAACCTAAAGTATTTAAAAATGCAGTGTTGACCCCCTTCAGAAATAATGAGATTTAAAAGGAACCCACATTTTGTTCTGGATGTTTTGGGAGGTGGAGTCTTCTGTAGCCTATTCTTGGTTTGAGACTGAAGCATTGTACTTTTTATAAACCCAAAGCAGACATTTTCATGCCATTCCCTGTTTTGCAGAGCTGTCGCTTTAAGGGAAATGCTAGATTAATACTGGGAAAGTTGGCAGTAGCCCTTGCTCCCCCTGCCAATGCAAAGCAAGGTGTTATTTTCTGTACTGCTTTCCCCATATCCCTTCTTTTCTTTAGGGGAATGAACTTCTTTCTCTAACTCAAAAAACCAAATGCTTTTGCCATCAGTGCTGCTTTTCCATCAAGGTCCTTTAATGCAGCTCTTTTCCTCTTCACACGCAAAGCAGCCTTCGCTCACACCTGCTCTGTGATAAGATCCTTCTCCCTGAGGAGAGCACAACATCTGTTTTATTTCCTCTGTGGAGAGAGACGTTCTCAAGAAATTCTTCTCCTTTCCTCCTTTCTAACAACAGAAGAGATTTTTAAAGCATTTGGTGTTTCTGGAGAGAGGAAAAGCCAGTAGAGTTCTAGACAGGAAAAAACAGCCATGGAAAAATAAATTGAACATAATTTGAGCTATAATTAAAGGTTTTAAAAAGAAGTCAGACTGCCAATCTGGAAAGAAAAATGTGCATCTTGAAATAAAGTACCTTTAAGGAAGGATATGCTTAGGGTTACAGTGTAGGACTGCTCTTCAGGACATCTTGGCTCTAAATCTGCTCTGAGCTTTCCCGGGTAATATCAGGCCAGAAACTTAACCCTTATTTGCCTTGGTGGTCTATATGTAAAACTTGGTGGTATTGTGAGTTTTGGTATTTCATAGTGCTCGAAAGCACAGGGAAATGATAGAAGTTACCTAAATAGAAGCGGCTGTGCCATTGCAATGGCAGCTTTTTGTTTATGATACTAAAAAGAGTTTATAGCCTTTAAAGTATGGAAGCATTGTGAAACAGTGTATAACTGCATCCCTGGGGAATCAGTTTGTTGTTAGCATAGTGTAACCTGCAGCTTCAGTAAGAGGCCTACTTGAGAATGAGTTAAAAGCTGTAAAGTGAAAGAGTGCTTCATACAATGACCTTGTGCTCTGCCTGCTGTTGCCATCCGTACACATTGCACAGATTTTGAAAGCGGCAGATTTTTTTGCACACAATCCACTTGCTACTTAGAAGCCAAACTGAAACCAAAGGCTCTGAGAGCTGAGCTGTTTGTGGTCTGGATGAGGGAAGATTTCACATCTCTGCGGGTGCTTCTGCTGTGGCACACGATAAGAAGCTGTGATCAGTGGGAGATAGGGCACTCCTGGCTGCTGCCTGGAAAATCCACATGTGCAGCTTTAAGCTACTAAATAAGCATTGCAACTTAGCAAAGCTCCCATTTGTGATATGGTTAGAGCTGGTGTCATACAGATGGCTAGTTCCATCACTCATAAATTCTTAAACCCATATGAATAAATTCAAAGTTTTTTATCTTTTAAAGGTGACCCACAACTCCTTAAATTCTCATTTATGTTTACATAAACATAAACATGTTTACTAACTACCTTACCAATTTGAACCCAGCACATCTGGATTTTTCAAGACTAAGGAAAAGTCTGTAATGTGCTGCAACTTCCTTCTGCAGTACCAATCAAAGTAAATCAAAGATATTCTGTTCTTACGACTGGTGTCAAAACTGTCTCCAAATCAGTATGGAAATGTGCTAAGAGGAAAAGTAAGATGTGGATTTTAGTGGCATCTTGGTTTAATCTTTTTATAGCTACATTAGCAAAAATACACATTCCTTGGTGGTTATTGTACGTTTGAAGGGCAGTAAAAATAACATTTTCAGAGGTGTCAAAGTAGGACATAGTCGTTAGTAGTATTTCAGGACTCTCTTAATTCACCAAGCATATTCTTTGTACGTGTTTCTGCAGATCAGTTAGAATTGTCTTCTGTGTTTAAAAATTCACCTACCAATTTCACAACCTAGAAGCAATCTTGCAATGTGGGATTTGTCCTGATCTGATGAATTTGGGACACACACTGTAGTTTAAAATAGTCAAGCATTTAGGTCCATTTGCTGTAACATTTCCTTGGGCCACTGGTGGCAGTTCCGTCCTCTCTCCAATGCTTATTGTGATGGCCATATACGTTTCCCAGACCTGCCATTCACTTCCATTGTTAGTTCTGTCTGTTACTGGAGGAAGCCACCAGATTTCCACCACCTCCATATGTGTCCCTCACTGAGGACAGTGTAGCTTATGGATAATCAGCAAAATACTGGGGAGCAGAAACACTTGGGGAAAAAAAGTAACAACCAAAGAAACTCTGCTGGAAAGAGAAGATTGGTTGAGTTGCAGCAGAAGTAATGAAGTGTGAAATGTGCTATTCCCAACCAGTATGCCATGCTGCTTTAATTTACAGAATATATAATTATAAAACATTAACATTCTGGTACATCAGTCTTTGACAAAAATTGAAACGAAAACAGCAAAATGCATGAGTCTATATTTAAGACAATTATTGTAATAATGGTAGATAAGAATGCAAACTTAAATAATTTTCGTGATTTTAAGATTATGTCTTTAAGATTTTTTGATTTTGTTCCCTGGTAAATATTTGCATACTGTTGCAAAACCACTCAGTTTCGTAAACCTTTACTGAACACTTCTGGAAGTCCTTCCAGCATACATTGAACGCCCCCAAGAAGATGTGTTTTAAAAATCAGATTAACTAAGCCCGTAGGCAACATAGAGGATACAGAGTGCATCTCCATAGATCTGGTTGGGTCAAGAGATGACCTTTCTGAGTTCCTGTCTCCAGAGGAAGGAGCATTGTTTAGTCACTGAGATGTTAACAGGGTGGTGCTGAGAGACAAACTAATTTTGGTAGCTTCATGCAGAAAAAAAAGCCCCTCTGAAACTTAATGACCTTCTGTAGGGGAAAAAGGCTTTAGGCATGAAGACACAAGCAGAAATCAACAAGGCTGTCATCTGGGAGAGAACACAGAAAAAGAAACAACTGGAATATACTGTATGTTCTAGTTAACTAAAAGTTATTGTTTTGACATAGAGGCATAGTTGACAGAGTAGGTAAGGTACAAAAACATCACTGTATTTAAAACACAGCTCTTGTTCCTTCACAAGGAATAAAGCAGGATTTTTATTAATGAATGCTCAATGTCCAGATGTGTTGCATGCACATCATCAAAGGCACTGAATCAATGCAGCACTAAATTCTCAGGATGATGAAACAGTATTTTATATGCAGTAGGAACCTTGGGAGCATAGTTAGAAGTTGTACTGAATTTGGGGAAGAGGGATACATTTCTGACAGGAACAACAAGAAACTCCTGTTATTGAGATTATTTTGAGACAGATAGCCAGACTTTTATGTTTTCACGGGTATAATACTCAGAGGTGGATGGTTTAGAACAACTGTTCTAAAACTGTTCAGAATATTTTTGTGAAGAAATCGTTTTCTTACATGTTCAGATTATACCAACACTCATACAGGAGTGGATGGCAGCATGGCATGGGGATGTTTCTTAGGAAAAAACATCTAGAAAACATATCCAAGTTTCACAGACGATGTAGTCCATCCCTTTGCACTGAAACAAAATCAGTGCATAGAATTTGTAGTTCTATCTGGAAAATGGATATAATTCTTCTTAGTTGGCAGTATTAATGGTTTGACAGCATATCACAAATGTCAATTATAGAATGACCTCTTACAATGCCACGTGGACATATCATGTAGTGACCACAGAGTTGTTGAAGGACAGTGATATCCCATGATAATGGGATAGTAACTTACTCAAATTAATTTATATATCACCAACTCCTGGCCATGCACTTTGGTGGTGACCAAGAGAAATAAGTTTATTCTTACAGCGACGACAGTGCTGCAGATCTTCAAGAATACAAGCATGTGTACTGATCCTGAGCATTTGATTCAATGACATTTTTCCTATACCACTCTGATATTGGAAGTTGTCTTAATGCAGAAATTGGGATGTTATGCCAAAGCCATGACTCAGAGAATGAATTGCTGTGGGACTTGTCTAGCTTGTATTCCACATTAGACAGGTGGTGCTGGTCTTGCTGAAACTCCCACTGTGCAAAAGGCTGACAAATGCTTTGGACTGACACAACAATAATACCAACTTTTTATGGTACATGTACCAGAGGAATTCAACATATCCCTGAACTAGTTCAAGCCTTTCTATGTTCTATTTAAGGAATATTGACAAAACAGGCCACATTAGCACTCAAGTGATTAATATGTAACCCATAAAAGGACCTGGACAAAAAGAATAAATAAAGGAAAAACTCTAAACCAAACCTATTTTCTGCTCCTGTGCTCCTACTGCTGGTTATGCAGAAGCAGTAAACAAGCCCTATTCCCAAAGCTGTGCTGACAGCACTGATGATGGTGGTGCACAAATTAGGAGGTAAACAAAAAGCCGTGTTAATTTCAAGCTCCATTAGAAACACAGGCAGTAAAAAAAATCAATGTCTCCCAAATAGAAAAGGTCAAAATTGGTAGGGAAAGAAAGCTGGTTTTCTAGTAGGTGTAAGACTTTTTAATTATTATTATTATTTATTTTAAATTGTGTGAAAGGAAGAAGAAACTGCTGGTCAGTGTCACATTAGGGACTAAAACACTGAAAATAAACAACTAGCAATTTTTATTTTTTTTTTTTTTTTAGGAAAATACACTCATCTTTGGCTCAGGTTGAAATTCTTGTATTTAAAGGCTGGTTTCTATTTTAAATCTTGCCTGTAGGTTCTGTGGATATTCAGTTACATTTATAATCTTGGCATGACACATTGGAGGGATCATTCTTTTGAAAAGTGTAATCATCAGATTTCACTGTTTTCTCTTGGCATAGTATATTCTTGGATCCAAATCCTTGGGGCCTGTTAATTTAAATTTTAGGTTTTGTTGTGCATCCAGATTAAGTCTGGAAATACATGTGTCATTTTGTTATCAAGTTGTCTAGCTGAGGATGACAGGAAGAACAAATACTGCTTTGTATGTTTTTGTTTTATGGTAGTGTGTCACCTTCAACTCCACTCACATTAAATGTTTATCACTTCATGTGATCTTTGCTTTGCATATTAAACTATGTTTCATATGGCCATGTTAAATAATGTATGGAGATGGAGTTCTGCGGTGTGGTGTTGGGAACCATTTCTTCAAACATAAATGCATATGCAAAGACCTTGGAATATAAACACGATAGAGTTTACCTCACAGAGCCAAGTTACTCACTGACCAAGTGTTTGAGGAACTGGTGGTCTTACCACGGCCACGGATTTTCTGAAAATTATTATTCTTACACTTGCTAATCACAGCATTTTACTAATATGAGTGTTTGTCCCTGTGTAGTGGACAATATTCTCCTCTATAGAACAGGATCAAGATGCAGGGAGTTCAAAGACCATGGTTTATGTAAAAAAATGTATTTGTGTGATATCTAGATTGTTTTTAAACTATCTTCCACTGAAGTACAGTCAATATTTTTGTAGCAAAGTCAGGATCTCTGTGCTGGAGAGCACAGATAAGATCCCAGCTCAACATCCAAACAGCTGCATCTCCTCATTGTCTTTTCAGCTCATCCTTAAGACACAGCTTGCTCTTCTAATTGTCATTCCCTTCAGTGAACATTAGCGTACTTGTTAAATTGGCCATTTGTGTCCCAGAAATCCCCTGCCTGTCCGGTGACTCACTCAGACCTGCATTTTGCACACCCTGGGGAAGCATGGAACAAGTTATCTCTGTGCTTTCAGCTCCAGGTCCTAAAACTGTTGAGCATCAAATTCAGTCCTCCCTTATTGCTTCATTAACTGTCGTTGTTGTTAGGAAAAAAGAGACTTTTAAAGAGGAAGAAGTCTTAAAGGATGTGCCCTCTCCTATGCATTGTTTCAACATCTTCTTTGGGGTTTTTTGTTTTTACAAGTTACCAAGTGCCTTCTTCCTCCTTGGCTATGTTGTCCTGCCAACCTTATCTGCCTGCCTCATGTTTCTTAACATAATCACCACCAAAGGAGACTTTCTCTGTTACTCTATCTGGCAGTGGTGTAATTAAGGCATGGAGGTAGCATGTAGAAGTCAGTTTACCCATCCATAGTCGCACTGGGAGTGTATTGCTAACAGCAGTCAAACCTTGTTTGGCCAGGAAAGGAAGCAGTAGTGATTTGGGGCTGTGTAGAAAGCTGGTACATTCAGTGCCAGCTTTTAGAAGTTCCCCTGATCTGTTTACTTTCGTGTTCATTTTAGCTACTCGAGTAAATGATCGCTCATTTTGAGAACATGGCATTTGTGTTTGTTTCAGAAAATGATGCATTTGTTTTTCTAGAGACAGTGTTGTCTTCCATCAAAACTTCAGTTGTACACAGCCTCCCATCCACAAGTCCGAGGCGAAATTCTGCGCCTTGAAATCATCAGAAGGTAATGTCAGTGAGTCTTGGGGTTGGCTGGCTGGTTTTTGTGTCTGTCTGAAAATAAATTAACATTGTGTTGAAGACTTTGTGGAAATATCCTTCATGACATCTAAGTAGTAATGACTTCAGTGAAGCTTGAGGGCAAAGTGCTCACCGTTTACTACTACAGTAATTCTTGCACAAGGCTTTCCTCTCTTGCAGCACAATTAATTTTACATTTCATTTACTGACATTGGCATGCACTTAGCTTTATAATATTAGTTAAAATTGGTTTATGATGTCAGTTTTATTTTTAGCACACTGAAAGCAGGGGAATAATTGAAGCATGCTATTGTACAATTTAGGGCTTGTGGTGGACTTGGAGAGATGAGGATGTGCCATTCCTGCTTCAACTGACCTAGAGGGAATAACTCTTCTCTTTAACATTTCATTCTAATCTTTCTTATGATACCTCAAAATGTCAGCTTGTGCCTCATAGCTTAAGTTAAGGTCCCAAAATAATTTCGGATGGACCTCAGAAGTTTAAAAATTAAATCTCAGCAATATACACCAATAACATTTTAATATGAAAGGCAATTGAAGTTCAGTATATAATTTATTCTGGTTTAGCTTCCAGTTCAAAGTTGTCTCTTAGAACTTAAGTTGTAAGTTGTGTCCTGTATGTTAATACCAATGAGTTGGCTTTAATGGTCTGTCACAGGGTACTCTGCTGGTGAGGCTTTACCAGATTGTTTTCTAATGAAATCTTACTTTCCAGGATGGAAAGGAATTAAGACATATTTGGTCTGGAGTTTTCTTGCTTGCTTTACACATTAGTTCTTTGGTTCTAAAATGCCTGTTTTTCTAATTCAAGTAATTTTAAGCTTTTCTATGAAAAAATGAATGCATTAGGTCAGTCAAGTGCTGATTAAAATCTGGTTTGGGGCTCACACTGACTTCTACAGCCTTCCTTAATTCCTGACCTGGAAAAAGGAACATTCATAAATGTTTCCTATCAGGAGTGATGTTTCATCAGGAGTTTGAAGGAGGAAGAACACTCTGAGACATCTGCACGTGAATGGCATCCTACTTGACTTGCCTTCAGGGAAAATAATGTGTGTAGATCATAAGGTTGGCCCTGTCTTTGGAGTTTATGGAACATTTGCCGCTGTGTTTGCTTTTCCCTATGAGAGGAAGCAACCACTGGAAAGCATTGAACCTCAGTGTATTAGAATGCACAGCACACAGAGCTCAAAGAACAGCAAGACCTTCATCAGCCAAGCACGGCAGTCCGCGTGCTGACCTGACCTTACTCGCACTTTTCCTGTAAGAAGGGCAGGTTATTTGCCAATCATTCTGAACTCTCCCTATGAAACATAGTTTTTCTGCTGTGCTTCTATCTAAAAGCTATCTGCTTTTATTGCTGTCCCCATCTGAAATATTTCAGGCTAATGAAACAATATGATTGTTATCTCCAAAGTACTTCATTTCTACTGATGAATGTCATACAGAAGAACTCAAATCTAAATCTGAGTGGTTATCTCTGCTAAGCTGCTTTTAAAAAATGAATTAGCTTAGTGAAGAGCTGGCAAATACATACCAAACATTTTGTGAGGATCGCTGATGGTGAAGTTTTGTTAAACTGTGCTTTTTCCAAGCATGTACAAAAATAGCAACTTTGGAAATCATGAAGCTGAGTCTTTTTCACAACTGATGCTATTGTGAGGCTGCAGGTAGCGTTCTTTTTCCATTTTTTTCCCTTTGAAAGCTGAACATCATCTCAGAAGTGTGAACGAGAAGTAAGCTTGATGCTTAATGTGACTGACTGCTCAAGAAATAGGTACTATTTGCTATTTTAAGCATTAGCCAGTAATTAAGATTTGTAGCATTGAGTCTCGTTCTGTTGTCATTAATGAGGTAGTTAACAAAGACATGATACAGTCTTTTTCTCCTGTTACACATTTAACTAAAATAAGTGTAGATTTCTAATGTTTTGAGGCCAGTGTTCCAGTCTTGATGAACCTGCTTCTGTGATGCCTGTCAGCACAAGCAAACTGAACTTTTGCAATCTTTGGAAAACTGCCCCCCAGAGCCATTGAGAGTCCTTTTCACACCTGACTCTTGTGTACATGTTAAACTTAAGAGGCTTCTCTTTTGTTACAGCCATTCTTAGGCTCTCTCACTCTCAGACAGCCTTATGGGTTAGTGAGGTCATTCCCCATTGCTACAATGCCACCTCCTACCACCCATGTCTAAATGATGATACCATCTATGCTCTTCCATGGGAAGAGCTCCCTACCTGAGCTCTTCTCAGACCCCACCTGATGACTGTATCTTGCTGGCTGAAAGTTTGCAAGCATTTGAGCTTCTGAAGAGTGCTGACTCCTTGCTGCCTTGCAGCTGTGGCTCACTGTTTTCTTGTGTCTCTGCATCTGCTGTTTGTCTTGTCTTTGGGTATGTCTGTACTGCCTTCTGCAATATGTCATGGAGAGAGATCACCCAGCCCAGCAGCTCAGAGGAGTCTACCTGTAGGAGGAAAAGCTTTGTGCTCTGCTGTTGTAGCTCCTTTTCTTGGGCCAGCTCATTTAGACTTCCATCACTCTACTGTACATTACACTCCAGTGCACAGACTCTCTGTTTTGCATTAGGAATGCACTTGACATAAGGAGTAGGGGAATGTTTCCATTATTAATAGATAAATATGTTTTCACATGAATTGGACAAGCAGGATATTTGTATAAATTACAGACATGCCCTGTAATGACAGGAAAAAACATAGAATCATAGAATAAGAGGTTGGAAGAGACTTCAAGAATCACCTGGTCTAACCTTTCTTGGCAAAAGCATGGTCTAGACATAATGACCCAGCACCCTGTTCAGCTGAATCTGAAATGTGTCTGATGTTGCAGAATTCACCACTTCTCTGGTGAGAGTATTCGAATGGCTGTTCTCATTGAGAAATGTTATCCTATTGTGTCCAGTTGGAATGTCCCCAGGAGTAACATGTATCCATTACCTCTCCCCTTTTCCCTGTGACTCCTTGTCTCCTTCTTCTTTATAGCCATCCTTTAAACACTGAGACACAGTGGCAAGGTCTCACCTAACCCTTCTTTTCTCAAGGCTGAACAAACACAGTTATCTCAGCCTTTCCTTTTTTTGTGGCTCTTCTCTGAACCCTCTCCAGCCTTTCCACATCTTTTTTGCATAGCATGGACCAAAAGTGAAAGCAATTGTCCAGGTGTGGCCTGAAAAGCACTGAGTAGGGCAGTGACTTCTTTACCTCTGCTGGGGATGCATGTGTTGATGCAGGTCAGCATTCTGTGGGCTTTCTTTGCCACAGCAGCACACTGTTCACTCATATTGAGCTTGTTGTCCACCAGGTCCCTTTCCACAGAGCTGCTCCCCTGACGCACCTCTCCTTGTATAATTTCATAAAGTTCTTGTTAGCCCACTATTCCAGCCTATCCAGTCTTCCTGCAGGGTGGCTCTCCCTTTCAAAGTGTCCACTTCCCACTCGGTTTGGTATAATCAGCAAACTTAATTGGGGCACACTTTATCCCATCATCCAGATTGCCTGTGAAGATATTAAACATTGAAATACTTTTTTTTTTTTTTTTCACTGGTGTGCTTCTTGTGCCTCATCTGATTTGCTTTATGACTCTGCAGGACACACAGAGTGTATTGTAAGTGTATCTGCCTGCCACTCTTGCATATCTTACAATAATACAGTTATTAAGAGTATGATGTAAAAATTTTAATTTCTGATGTTGCTGCTCAAAGACCATTACAGGATGATCTCTTAAGGAAACTGCTGGTTTGGCATTTCCCTGTCTCTTGAGTGTTTTGATAAATGTGTTATTTTAGAGAATATTTCCACTTTTTTTCTCCTTGATGCTGTTCACATTGGACCTAAGAAATTCCAAACTGCTCTGCAACTTGGTTTTTCTTATTAGCTGTCTAGAAAAACAAGGGGGAGGGACAGAATACAAAAACTTGACATTTGAAGGTATTTTCCAGCTCTTTTAGCTATTGTTTTGTATTGTTGTTGTACTTGCCACCCCGTGGTGAGAATGGCTGCATATGCATGGTAGAAGGCAGTGGGTGTCCTGCAGAGCTGACCTACTCACCAAGGCTAATGGCAGGAAGTGTCACCTCAGGGTTGCTCTGTGGAGGATGAGGCATAGAGGCACCAAACCAAAGGCTTTAAGTGCTGGGACCAGAACAGAATGGCAGCTCAAGGTTCCTCTAACCTCCATTCCTGAGGAAAAATCCTCCTCTTGATGGTTTTCAAAACCCCATCAGCGAAACTAATTCTCTGAGAGTCCATATGGCAAAAGCAGGGCCAAGCCCAGTGGCTCTGTTCTTACCTCTGCACCACTTGCACGAGCCCTAATGAGACCTCCCAGCCTTTTTCATCCAACCTATCTGCTGAAGACTGGAGGAAGATGTGATTTATTAGCTAGGACCACGATGGATAGCATCATAAATCTCCTCTAGACAGCAACAATTAAAGTTGCCAGGGCTCTCTGCATTGCCACATGCAGTCCAGGCAACTCTGACCAGATTTGACTGGCTTATTTTGCTAAATGAGGGTGTTGAAATGACCGTCTGGATTTTATTAATAAGTGTATAAATCTGAACTATAAGGGGAAAGAAGATGAACTGGTGCTAGTATATCTGTGACATACACTTAATAATAAAACTTAAACTCTTATACAGCCTGATACAAATTACTTGCTCTACTGCGCCAGTTCTGCCACAGCTACACATTTCATTTTTGTGATATGCTCTGCGGCTGCTCCACTAGTAAGTGCTGAGAAGGGAGAGAAATAGATAGATAGATGCATCTGGTATTTATAGAGGACTGTTTTAATGGTGCTAAAAAACTGATGTGCTCAGCATTCCTTGCAGCTGCAGTTGCGTTCGTGTCAGTAATCCTATCAGGAGGGTTGCTGGTTTCCAGAGTAATTAGAACCCTGAAGCAAATAAACAGCAAATGAATTCTCTTCTTTTGAAGTTATCTTCTTTTTTCGCTTCTTTTAAATAGCCCTTCTCTGGTATAATTATGTACCAGTCATTATAACATTAAAAATAATTTTAAGTGAATGAATGCTATTTTTATTGTTGTTGTTCATTGCTAATTATTATGAACTAATTGTAATTTAGAATAGTCTCCTAAAAATTTCATTTCATTAGAGAATGGCTACTGACTTACATTGCTTCTCTCCTTGATCCCAGGGAGAGGCAGGAGCTCCTAGCTGGATTCATCCAAGCATTGCTGGTGGCTTTTAGCACGTGTGGGTGGAACACAAGTTGTTGTTCAAAGCCTTTTTGATAAACTTCTTCACTTCTAGAGCTTAAGCCATAGGTTAAATATAAATTCAGAATACTGTATGCTTGCCACCAGGGAAGTGATGACAGAGATACTACATGATAATATAGGGAGGTAATAGCCTTCCTATCTGGCTTTTTGTGACTTTGTCTGGGATAATACATTGTGCCCCGAGCTCTCGTTCCTGAAAAGATACTGGCAGGAGTTCAGAGGACACTAACAACCCATGCAGTTGTCTAGGGAGGCTTTGACTCTAAACAGTGCTATCTTCACCGTTTATCTGGGTTATTAATTTTGCAACATTTGTGGCTTTAGTCAGATGTTTTCGATTTGTGCTCACGTATGCTGAGTTACGGCATATAGGCACTGGGTCATCCTTGTGTAAACTCTGTAGTCTGATTTGCATTTTTTGGCTCTAGTATTCGAACCAGTTTCAAGATTAAAAAATAGAATAATAAGGATCACTTACAGCTGCATAAGCAAGTATATATTAATTGATGTTTCCTGGTAATGAGGTATGAGAATGAAAAGCCCACACTGCCTCTCAGATCCCAGCTTGAGTTTTTAAGATTGGCTGTTAGAAGAAAAATGTCTTTGTACTCACAAATTGCACACATTCAGCCCAGAGTTACTAGCACATAATAAACATGGAAACATCTAGTGACGCTTTCTTTAATAGACTCATTCTTTAGACTAGAACCACAGCTTTTATAACTCAGATTCTTAAAATGCCTTTTATAATGTTCAGCTTCTGTTGTCCTGTAATGGCAATTCTCTCCTACCAAGAAGACCAAGACAGCACAGTGCTCTGGCTGTATCCTGGCATGTTCACTGAAATACCTGAGAAAGATGATGTGGAGATACTAAAGCTTTAGGGGGTTCAAATATTTCTAAGATACAGTTCAAAATGGAGTTCAGGAGATATTTCTATAGCATTGGCTGTGCTCAGGACTTCCCTCCTTTCCTCACCCTTCCTGCAGTTATTTTTGGGTGAGAGATTTATAGCAACAGAGCAAATTGCCATGTTAAATCTGAGCTCAACTTTCAAATCAGTCATCACTGAGCAGGACCATATATACCCAAATACATAGGGGAAAGTTAAGCCAAATCTGCTAATGCTTTAAGTCAATGCATCTGTGATAGAGCTCATAAAATTCTCTAAGGAGAATTACGATGTTGAGAGTTATGACTACTTTATGCTTGAATGAAAGCATCCCCTTGTCGGTTTGAGGGACACAACCTCCTACACAGGGACTTCATTCTTTAGGGTGATTTATCTTAATTTTCCTCAGTGTTTCCATGTTTTGAATTGGAGCTCATGCATGCTGAATTATAGTATGTAGACCTTGGGTCATCTTTTTCTGAACCCTATATTTTATCATGCCTTTTTTACCTCTTGGCTTTGAAAGGCATTGCCAGAGGAAAGAGCACAGTTTTGTGCTTGTGATACATCGCAGAGGCTATTTAGATAATGGTTTCTTGACAAGGAGGTGCTCATGGGGTTTTTTTGCTAAGTCTTTTTATTTCAATTGTGATAAATTTGTGATGTATAACAGTGAAAATAAACCCCCCATAGTTTCTTTTGAAATGAGTTTAGGAGTGTGCCATCCAAATGCCTCATGCTGTCAGAGAAACCCTTAACACCTACTGTTGCAGACACTTCTGCTGATCCAGGAGTTTCTAGGCAAGGAAAGCAAGACGTGCTTCATAGATGTGTATCAGCCCCAAAAGGAAGAGGGGATACATTTAGAGGAGAAAATTTTCTTTCAAGGAAAAAATGAAATTACTGCAGAAAATCTTAAAATCTTGTGGTGGTCTGCCAGGCAGCAAATCCCAGAAAGATATCTGATCACAAATGACACTGTATGTCTGGTACAGGCTTCTGACTGATATTTCAGTCAGCTAGATAGAAGTGAAGATAGAAGTGAAGCAGAGGTAAGGAATCTAATCATTCAGAAAACACATGCTCACACAACATTATCTCTCTTCTGAGAGAAAATGTACACAGCAGTTCACTTAGACCCATGGCAGGCATGAGTAACTAGTTTCCTAGTTCAAAGAAAAGTTAACAATATAGAAAAATATGCTCCTAATTCATTTTTACTCTCAGTAACACATTAAAATTTGAACAATTTAGATGCAATTAATGGGACAAGAAAATAATTTTTTTAAAAATAAGCAAGACTGTGATACTGTGCTCCTTGCAATTATTTTTTAATGCTAAATAAACACACTGGTGAGAAAATTGTGATTGGTAATTATTGCACAGTACTAAAAAGAGCAGTGTGATAGCCAGTGCCAGGTAAGTCTTCAATGAATAAAACAGTTCTTTATTGCATTGTGCAATACTGCATTCTGACAGTGTATAAAAGGAGTGAGTTTAAGTGGTGATGTAGGTTCAGTAAAAGACAATCATGCCAACCTGTTCTGTATTGGTTTTTGGAAGATGGAGAAAGGAGAGGGGAGGGATAGCAATGTCTATCACAGAGAAAAAAGGCAATGAAATGTGACCCCCTTTTAATTAAAGGGGCCCACAAAGTAATTTCCCCCTTTAACTTGTGATAATATGGTTTTGGCAGGAAGAGTAATGTGAACAAAACACTCTTTTTTATAAGCAAAATCAAGGAGGGCAGGCAAATTGTATTCAGTAGCAATTTGTTGGGGAATTTGTCATTTGTTTTTGAAGAGTGCTTGGAAATGGACAGCAGGAGTGGGGTGTTTTGCTTGTGCTTTGTGAATGGCAGCAGCAGTGGGGTTTGAAAAGCTTTTAGAGGAGTCAGGGGATATTTTCCCATGGGAAATTATAAAAAATACCTGTCAGTTTTAATGGCAACTCATCATTCCAGAAGGAGACTAATGTGCTCTTTGGAAGTATATTTTATCTGCTCGAAGTCCTCTTTGTGGTAACATAAAATAGGGTAAATATAGTCAAGGCAGTGAAATCTTATAAGCATCTCTTCAGCTTGGGGAATTTAAAGACAGTGTTACACAGGTTCCCTCTGGATTTTTGAACAGGGTGTAAATAAGTACAAAAATCATCTTTTCTTTTCCCCCTATTTTTATAATGTCTGATATATCTATTCCTTATTTTCTGCTCATTTATGAACAGACTGAATCAATATGCTTTATTTCCCATTTCCTAACAGTGCTTTCCTTGTGAAAGGACCTATTAAGGACATATGGCCAGAAGAGGTGGGGGCTCTTTCTTTTCCCCCACTGGTTAGTTACACTTTGGTCTGTATCCTTAGAGCTTTTAGAGAAGTGCACCATTCTTTTATAAGGGAAGTAAGAAAATACACAGCTGACATAAGTTAATTAGTATATCATGTCTCTCATTGTAGGGTCTGGCCTAGGAAGGTTTTTTATAAAGGTAAAATGCAGCATCCTGTTGAGCAGAGAGACTGAATGACCCTGAAGTGGGTCTGCAATTAGTGAGGCACAGACAGGAGAAATTGTGCCGCATCTGACACACAATGCAGTGTTTTCCAGCCAGAAGAGACACATGCACAGTGCTAGGGAACAGCTGACAGCAAGCCTTTCTGGAAGAACAAGCTGTAACACAGCAAAACTTAATCAGTGCTGTCCTCCCTCTTTCCTGCTCTGTATGTCTTTATTTCTGCCTTGTGCATCTGCTGCTTCTATTGAAGATATTATTTTAGACATTAATGTCTAAACCAGGAATCCTACAGAGGAGTCTTGCAGGTTGATGGGTTTAGATGGAGGCAGTAGGCTTTAGAAAATGACCAGAGGTTAGAGATGCAATAGTTGTTGTTACTGACAAATCCGTTAAAACCACAGGGAAGTGGAAATGTAAAGACATGAAGAAAGTTTAAGTGTGCATACCAAATTTTTCTTTTGTAATGATAATGGTAGGGTTAGGTTCAAATAGACTACCTTGAAATAAGTGGCAGCAGAGTCCTTTCCTTTGATCTGCAGATCCATTTTGGCCCCTTTTCTTGAGTAATCTCATCATTAAAATAAAAACAAATTAAAAACATCCTGCTCTTAATCTAGCCATTCCAGAGCAGGTGAGTCGCTGTCCTTGGGCTTTTCCTGCAGCCAGGTCAGAGAAGCAGCACACACTTGCATGTGAAAAGGAGGGCAGAGGAAGGCTTGTTCTGACAGCAACTGTAATTAAACCACGTCATCTTCCTGAGCCATAGCTCCAGCGCTAACTAAGCAGTGGATGTGCCCCACAGTAATACCAGCTGGGCTTTCCTCTAATGCTCTAGACAGATTTTCACTGCAGAGATGCTCTTCTCTAGCATAGCTCAGTGGCCCCTGTGCAGACAAAACCTGAGCTGCTGGGTGTCCGTGTTCTACACTTCTGGGGTCACACAAAAGCATCCTTCATGTTACTGTAAATATCAGATAACCCTCATGGAAGGTGTACAGTGCTGTCTAGTTGTTTGTATGTGTCACATGATGATGGTAGGGGTTGAGTTACATTTTTAGGGATTGCTGCAGCTCCAGAAGTCTCCAGTGGCTGCCCTGTGGTTTCCAGAGGACACTGCCAGTCACCCTGCCAGACTGAACTGTGGAAGGGGAAGTAAGGCAGGGGTTTATGTCCTTTTTTAGAGATTCTCCCTGTCCTTTGCTTAGAGATTCTCCCTCTTCCTGGCCCTCCAAATGCTCTTAGTCTGGCAGTGAGTTGTCTGTGTATTTGGTGGACTGTGAACCAACCCTGAAGAACCTCTTCAGGCAATAGTTGCTGCTGTTTTCAGTGCTGCCCTGAGCCTGATGATCCCTTTGTGAATCTTTAATACTGATCCACAGTATTCAGCATTGTTTGGTTTTTTTTCTGTTGCATCAAGACACATTCTGACCCTCCTTCCCTTTCAAGGGAAGAGAAGACAGGCAGCAGCTATCCCATCTGAACCTTCTTCCCATTTGTTGCCTGTGGCTCTTTCGCCCTACTACAACAGCTGGACTTCTGGCCCAATGCCTTTGTTTGACTTACTAGGCACCTGACCATCTGAAGCTGTTACCTGAGTCTAAATCAGTATTACCATGTCCATCAGTTTTCCCACTTTTAAGGATGTTTGGCTTGCATCTGATTTTGTGAAATGTGTTTCTGTTCTGCCTTTTATTTTTATTTGGAATGTTCTTGGGACTGCTTTTCTTCACAAGTCCACTGGCTCCTTTGAGAAGGGCAGAGGCATTTCTGGCTATCTACCAGAAATACCAGAGGAGAAATGGTATCTTCTCCACCTGAACGTAATCTTGCCAATTCTAAAATTTAAGAGCAGGTCTTCCTTCTTTTTTATTATTATTCTAGTTATTTAGTTATTTAGTTATTTTGTTTTATGAACCTCATTACACCTAATTCGTTCAGCTTTTTGTGAGCCACCATATGGCATCAGTGGAAAGCTGGTAAAAATGTATTTATCATCTCACAAAACATATATAAAGATGTCAAACACATAATTAAATTAAAAGAAGTCATTCTCTTTAAGATATAGTCTTACCAATTAGTCATTTGGAGCTTCTGGACCAAGTCTTATCAGCTGTCTGGCAGGGGATATCTTGAAGATATCTGTCATGAGTCAGGATGAGGTATAAAGGAAGTGTAAAAGTAGTGCTATTTCCGGTATCACAAGCTAATTCTGAGTTCTTGAAGATCTTGAGTGAAGTATTTCATTCTTATCACTTAGGAAAATCTCTCTTGGCACAGAGGAGCAAATGAGGTGCAATGGAGAACTGTTTACTTGGTGCTAGCAGTGCACCGCCATGGTATGGTACAGCACGGGCTTTTCCCACCAGACTTGCATTATACACCTGGAGCTGGGAGTCAAGAAACCCCTTTTGGATTCAAATAGGCTTCCAGAGGGCAGTTCACATTTGAGGCAGTATTCTTCCTCCAGTAAATATAAAGTAATCAGGTTCCAAAATTATGAAGTCATTTATTTAAATGCTTTCAGTTTGGTGGGATGAAGCCTGTGAGATCTCTCTCTGCAGCCTGGCTGAATTTGCTTGGACAAGAATCTGGCTTCCAGGGAGTGAAGAGTTATGTGGAGAAGTCAGGCAGAGCCCTCCTTAGAAGAGAGCTTGCTCCACAGCTCTCACTTTATGACAGTGTTTGGTACCACTACTCCTTTGCCCAATACTTAGGTCAGTCTTTTCTCTGGTTAAACACTTCTCCTAAAAATTAATTGCATCATTCATTCTCTGTTCATTAAACTAATAGATTTATTTTTTGTATCCTTTGCTGTGAATGTTACATAAATTCATCTGTGAGGCCAGGCTTGGAGCAGGTCTAGTCAGCATCTGCTTTCAAGTGCTGTTCCCCTGCTGCCATAGACATGTCTGTGGTGGCAGCAAGATCCCCATCACAACCTTCCATCTAACACAACAATGGGAATATTTAGTAGATTGCTTCCATTTTTGAGATGTTTCTGTAGCAGTTTAATGTCATCTGGTGGATGCTACTGCAACTTGTCCATCCCAGCTTCTTGCAAGTTTCTAACTCCTCTTGTGGGACTCATACAGCTGTGTGGAGGACTGATATAATGAGTTGATGTAGGCAGAAAACAGTCACTGTAAAGACTGATGACTACTAAAGCATTAGGGGGTTTGTGTATTGAAACATTCATCACTAGCACGCTTCGTATCGTGCAAGTATGGTCTCACCTCCTGCATGCCCACAGGCTTGTTCATGTTCCATTTGGAGTGTGGCACTGTAGGGTTTCTGGTCCGTGTTCCCACCTTCCTCTGAGAGACAGTACTGCCAAAAGAGGAAGGATCTGTACGTTCTGAAAGGTGGCACCTGTTGTATTTGAGGTTTCAGGAATTGCTGCAAAAATTCCAGCTCTATTTCCAGACCAACCTGCTGCATGTGGAATGTATTGGTGTGGGGATGGTGTGTGCTGGAGTTGGCCTTCTTTGAAAATCTGTGCCAAAAATATTTGCTGTCAAATTTAACTCATTTTGTGCCTGGTGGATCCAGACTCCAGTGGTGGAGCTGCTTACCCCTGTACACCAGGAGCACTGTCAATTCAGTTTGCTCCCCGAGGCTCCTCTGTACCCTGCTGCTCCTGAGGCAGACAGGGTGGATCAGGGTGGATCAGCTGCAGCTTCTGTCTGTGGTGAAACAGGTGTCGGTCTCTTCCCAGAGGAAGGACGGGCAGTTCTGGTTCCGTCCATCCACAGAGGGTTCTGTCAGGTGGTGTGCATGAGAAATGGGCAAGTGAGCAGAAGGAATGATGGGATAACCCTGAGGCAGGTCACCAGACATCACAGACCTCACCCTCATGTGGGCCTCTTTTTGCGCTTGAAAGACAAGTAGGTAAAAGGTCTTTCTTTCTTTCTTTCTTTCTTTCTTTCTTTCTTTCTTTCTTTCTTTCTTTCTTTCTTTCTTTCTTTCTTTCTTTCTTTCTTTCTTTCTTTCTTTCTTTCTTTCTTTCTTTCTTTCTTTCTTTCTTTCTTTCTTTCGCAATTGTTTGGTGGTGGTAAGAGGACATTTTAGGGAGGGGACTGCTTTCCTGTACCCATCCCCCTCATACCAAAGCTCTCCCCATGACTTTAGTAATGGCTATTCACCTTTAGAAAGTGCCTTTCCTCTTTTGTGATGTTATTTAGCAAAGGCTTCAATTAAAAGCAAACCCGGGGAAAATAGGGGGTGGTTGCCTAGTAACCAATTGCCTTGGGATCTGGAAAGATACAGCACAATTAAGGGTTAATTTTTGCAGATGAAAGTAGGAGTGTCCAGGGATGTGGGTGGTGGAGGTTTTAAGCTGAAAAGATCTAGGACATGGTTCAGAGAAGCAGAGTTCCCACTGGGTTCTCTCTCTCCAAATAACAATATAAGATGAACAGTGTTTGTTTATTTAGAATCCACACTGATGGAAATTTAGAGAGAACACAAGATCACTGTTTGAGGGTGCTTCCTTGTGTGTGTTTTTTACATAATTTGCCACAGTGTTGCAAGGTTTTCTGTCTCTGCATCTCATTCACAGTTCAAAGCTTGCCTTAAATAAGCAGCTGCACATGGCCACATAGCCTACAAAAAATAGCAACTGCTTTTGTACACACGTTCCCTGGGGTAGCCTGCTTTCCTCAAGGTACCCACAGGTGTCAAAAGATCAGTGTTAAATACTTAAAGGTTTATTTTGAGAGAGTCAAGGGCTGTAAAGAGCTTCTGAGGGCTTCATACCTCTGAAAATCAAGCAGCAACCATACTTCCTCAAAACTTCCTAGTCTGCCTTATCAAGTGCATATTTTCCCTTCTTCAATATATTTTAGGTAGTTTTAGAATAGGATAAATAGAGAAAAGAGATGGCTTGTGTGACAGTGCATGCAACTCATGAAAATATCCGTGACTTATGCTTCTAAACAATTTGAAGCAAAGAGTGTGAATCCAGATGTGGAGCTGAGTGACCTTTTGGGATATCTGTGTCCCCACCCCCAGTGGAGAGAACTGCAGTGAAGGAGCCAAAAATGCAGCAAATCAGATGTGAAGGGACATAACTGTGCTTCAGCTTGGACTCTCTTTTATGGTGTCATCATGAAGTGTGAAACTTCTCTGCAGATATGCACACTGATTCCCTGTGAAAGGCAATCAGGCATCCTGTGAAATCCTTTGCACGTTAACTGGTACAAGTAGTCTTTGTGCAATGTGCACTGGTTATTCTGTCTGGGTATTGGAGTCCTCTTTTTCTCACTGATGAAAGCAGAGGGTAAAATTAATGCTTTTCACATGCTGTTGTTATTTCTTTGTGCTTATTTATATTATGACAGCATTTCAGAAGCCCTCCTTGTGGGCCCTCCCTGCTGCACTCAGTGCTTTATGAGTATGTACTGCAAAGACTGCAAAAGATTGCATGCCAACTATGTCAGAAAGCAGCAGGTAAATGCAGCAAATAGATATGGGAGAAAAATAAGACAGTAGTTCTCTCAAAGTAAGCCATGATCCCAACAAATCTGTCAATTATTTAGACATAATGCTAAAGGGAAATCTTTCTAGATTTCTTCTAAGATTTTTTAAGAAGACAGTAAGTTGTGGCCTCACAGGTGTTATGAACAAGCTCTGCCCAGAAGTGGGAGCCTCTTGGGAGAAAATCTGATTGTCTGATTCAGATTTCTTTGACTGGGTAGCAGAGGCAGGTATCGCTGTCAGAGTTAGGATCAATAGCTCGGTAATAAAAAAGAAATGATGGGTAAAGATAAGTTCTGCTCAGAGGGACCTTGAGAGTCTTCAACCATTTCTGAGACTGCTGTTGCAAATATGAATCCATTGTCATCCAAGCAAGGAAACAGAAAATAGTCTCCAAGGCAGCATTTTGCATGGAGGCAAAGCAGGACCAGGAGAATATGTGCAGTGTTACAACCCATAGCTGATGGACCCTGTTTCTCAAGATAGCCATGAGCTTGGACAGATTTCCATTTGGAAATGAAAAATAATATAAAGGTAAGAGGGAAATACTGCCAAGACTTAAATATGTTTTTAATCTGCGCAAGATTGCCTGGTCCTTGGCGGAGCACTGTTTGAACTGTTAAACTGATGACTAGATTGTTGTGCATCAAATTTTACATCCTTTGGGCCAGGTATGAGTATGTAAAGACATCTTAATGCTACGAGCTTCGTGTTAGGTGCACCCTGGAGAAGAGGAATGTATGTGTTAGGGATTTTTTCAGTTTTTTGTAGTAAAATCCTTTGGAGTATAATTTCAAATACTGCAATATATATAATTTAAAATCCCTTCACTTCTTCTCAGGGAAGAATATGTGTGCTGGGCTTTTGTGTGGGATCCCACTTACACCACAACAGCCACTCTGTGGAGGAGTGCTTTCCTGTGGGACAACTGTATTTGGCATTGGGATTTACCAATGGCAAAGCATTTCCCTGTTTCCCCATTTCCAGTAATTGAGGTTTATAAGTAATCAGCTTGTTCCTGAGCAAGGAAGCAACTTTGCTGATGATCATGTGAGTTTCCGAGCACAAGGTGTGCTCAATGCTGTTTATGTAGGACCTACAGGCAATAAGTTTTTTTAATTAAATTACTTTGACCTAGAATGAGATTTAATTAAATACTATATTAAACAGACTTAAACAAAAAGGCATTTAGTAAACCACTATGCAAATTTAAAGGTAATTAAAATTTGAAATATGTCGACTTTACATTATCTCTATAATTGATGGTAAATGCGAACAGATCAAATACACTTTTTATTATTGTGTTTCTTTTTTAATTTTTTATGCAAGCTAAGATTGCTAATGATTGCTTTGAATTATTTCTATATCTGTCTGATCTGTTGGATTCATCATTAGAGTGGGTGTCTTTGGGGTTGGTAGTTACTGGTTGGTTTGGATGCACAAAAGAAGTCTTGCATAATACAGAGGTGACAGGGCACTCATTAGAGAAAATAAGCTGAAGTATTGACTGAAGACAATAACAAAGAAAGTACTTTTAACCAGAAATTTTGACTACTGACATTTCTAGTTAGGCTGAAAAGAGAGGCTCAAATGTAAAAAGTACACAAAACCAATAAAACAGAAAAACATCCTTCAAGAGTTTCTAGAGCTGGAACTGGACCAACTCCATTAGAGCAGGACTGTATTCAGTCGACCAAGACAGCTGACTAACTTAATTCTTGAGACTCAGGTCAAGAAAACATTGAGCAATATTCATAATTTTCTGGCCAAGAATGACCGACCCTTGCTCTGAGTGATAAATAAGCAGTATGCATACATTGAAAGCCTTTAATAAATGCCTGCAGTTAGGCAAGGTGGCCCCAAATGTTGAGGAAACTGGTTCTGCTGTTTGAACCCATAGATAAAATGGGTGGTGAAGGGAGTCCCTCTCCACTCAAACCTCACAGGGAGTCAAAATTGAGTGTGACATGTGGGACCAGTCAGTGTCTGCCTCTGCAAAAGCCGAGGCTTAACAAAGCCAACATATTTCTGTACTGGTGACATCTGTTACTGCTGCTCCTGCTCTGCAGCAGCTGATGTGACCCAGCTGTGGATCAGCATTTATGAAGGAGCTGAGGATTATGTGCTCAATATCTTTTCAATACATCCTGCTGCAAATTCCACTGATTTCCAGGGCAACCTCTGGAGAGCAATCCAAATGTTCAGAAAGCTGCCAGCTCTCCCTCTTGTTGTCCTCTGCATTGTCCTCCTCTCCTGCTCCCTTGCCTGGCCCCCCTTACCTTGGGAATTCATCCATCCCCAACCAACTCAAGAAATGATTGTGGTTTTTGCTTTCAGAATTGCAGTCTGTGTCTCAGAAATCATAAAATACCCACAGCCAGCTGAACAGGCAGGATTTAAGATGACCTGCAGAAATCTGGAGAGAACCGAATATAACCATAGATAAAAATTACAATTGAACTTCTATTTTCCAAAAGAGAAAAACCACGTGAAAACAATGGGCTCTCCCATTTACCCTCCAGATTACAAAGTAACAGAAATCAGTTCTTATTGTATTGAGTCCTTAAAAAAGATCTGCCTTTCTCAGCATATTTATAAATTAATCTGACTTTGAAATCGTGGCATGTGGTTGGTTTCAGAGGTGAAAAGATGAGCATTATTTGCATAATAAAATCACAAACGGAGTGAGTATGCAAAATGTAATTTATTTAAAATTCGCCCATCCAACATGCTGGGCATAGGTGCATAAGATTAATAACAAAAATAGTCACCTACTGCATATAAATTAATGGCAGTATCCAGAACTAAGAGCATCCTTCCCCACACTCAGAAAAACCTTTGGAAATGGGATATTCATCATGATCTGAGTGTGATAGATCCTGTTAGAGCAGGGAGGGTGAGGGCTGGCAGCCCCATGCTCCCCTGTGCCCACAGCAGACTTTCTGCAATAGTCCATAGGGCTTTGAGTATGAGCTGCCATGGGCCAGGGTGGCTGAACAAGCAGGTCTGAGTGGCAGCAGTGCCTCTGTCCAATGAAGTACATTAGAAGCGTCTTAAAGGATCTGCTCTTGTGTTCCAGAGGCATAACTCTGTCACGTTTTTTTCCTTAATCAATGTTTGTGCAGTTGGTTGACGCAAAATGGATGACTGGGGGGTATTTGGTAATTCCAGGATCTTGTAAAAATAACTTCTTTTTTCTGTTACAAGCAAAGGTGACTGTAATGGTTGCAACAATGCCACCACATTTCTGACAAAAACTTGATGAAGAGATTGGGTTTTATTACAGTTTTTATGTTACGTGGTTAGTGATGTATTACACTTGAAAAGCCCAGACAGAGACAGGCTAAATTCTTCCTGCATGCACTGTATTTCCTAGTAAATGGTTTCTGAAGCTCTTACCCATAGGCACTATTTGGCCAAGGCACAGGGAAGGATGTTTGAGCTTGGATCTGATAAAGAATAAGTTTGGGCTCTTCTCTCCTAACTGTAGACCTGATGATGTGACCTACATCTTGCCTAGTTTAAATGTCTGCCTGCAGATGGAATGAGATGAGCTGCACACCAGAAATGTCTGTTGCTCTCTATTGTGGAAGAAAGGATGGTAGCCATTGACCTCTTGGCTGTTCTGCTCTGTGGAGAGCTGCTCTTGGCTAAATGAAACCTTTCCTAAGGGGATTGAATGGTGGCCTGGAAACGGTCAGTAAATAATTGTGTTTGTGGTATTGAAAGTAAATCTGTAAGGGCATGTCCTAGGAGGCTTCGTAGCAGAGATTAAAGCATCTGAATATCAAAGTCTATGGGAAGAACAAAGACTACTCTTAGATTTTAAAGGGGTTTATGGTTTGAATATATGATTTGCAAATATTACTGAGTTTGTTTCGGCTGAGTTTTTTTAATCAAGCCCATGCTGAAAAGCACATTTGAAAACTCCACAAGCAGCTTGAAATAAACAGGGATTGTCTGTTAATTACTGTTTTGTTTATTTTACTGCTATATGATCCATTGATATGAACTTCTCTGCCCACTAATAATGTTGGTGGTATCCATACTGCATCCATACTGTGGGATCTGGTACTACTTTCCAGCACTTGGGTCTGGGTGCTTCTCAGCTCCACAGTGGTGTAAGACTCTCATTTTCTTCTTTCAGTAGACCCAAAACCTTCAGTTTATAATTAGAGAGAGCTCAAGTAGCAGACTATGACAGGATGCTCCAGTGGGCCCCTCAGGTTGGCTATCAGAGGGGAATAATTATAGAATCATAGGACTGTTTAGGTTGGAAAAAAAATTTAAGGTTAACAAGTCTAGCCCTTAACCCAGCACTGCCAAGTCCACCACTAAACCATGTCCCTAAGTGCCACATGTACACATCTTTAAAGACCTCCAGGGATGGTGATTCCACCCCTGCCCTGAGAAGCCTGTTCCATTGTTGAGAGCCCTTTCTGCAAAGAAATTTTTCCTAGTATCCAATCTAAATTTCCCCTGGTGGAACTTCAGACTGTTTCCTCTTGACCCATTGCTTGTTGCTTGGAAGAGACTGACCCCACCTGGTTACAGCTTCCATTCAGGTGGTTGAAGAGGGAGATAAGGTCACCTCTGAGCCTCCTTTCTCCAGGCTAAACACCCTCAGCTCCCTCAGCTGCTCCTTGTAAACCTTGTGCCCCAGCCCCTTCACCAGCTCCATTGTTCTCCTCTGGACGAGCTCCCATCCGTCAATGTCTTTCTGGTAGTGAGGGGCCCAAAACTGATAATTGTGGGCCACGTGCATTTTATAACATATTTCTGCCCTATATTATAAACTGACCCATGGTGATACAGTTCATCTCAGGCATAGATCAACACTATTAGTACTGTATTAGTACTATAGTACTAATTTAATGCTTGGCTTTGCTCCCGAAGTCCATTGTTCAAAGGTTTATGGAACAAATCAGCAAAAGTTTTCTTATGATAGATAACATGATAGATTTTCTTCCTGCTTTGCTTTCTTCATCTTTCATTCCTTGTCCCTCCTCTGAACGGGTCCATATTGCCCCCTCCTGCTCTGCTTCCAGTTCTACCCACGGTGCACAAGTGCCACATAGGTGTCAGCTGTCCTTTCCTTCTTCAGTAGGGTCAGCTGCCACACAGGTGTTTGCAGCACCAGTCCAGGGGCTCTCAGCTTCAGTGACTGACAAATCAGTAGATGGCAGCTGAAGAGAGTCTGCAGCCTGAAGGGGATCAGGTGAAGGAAGACTGGGGAAAGAAGAATCATACCCTGGGCATGGAGTTGCTCCCCCAAGGGACCTACTCAGAAGCAGCAGCCAGAGAAATGGCAGTTACCATCTGCATGGCTGTTATTAAATGGTATTGATCAGTAGGAGTTATGGCTAACGCTAAAAAAACCCTTGTGCTGGGCAGTTGTAGGTGCTCTCTGTTCAGACCATGAGTTTCTCACTGGGGGACATGCAAGCCAGGATAAAATAAGTGTGTTTAAGTTGAAAGATCTCTTCTAGGCACATTTTGCAGGTCAGAAGGGCATCTTCACACGGGAAAGTCAGAGATAGGATGAGCTGCCAAGGGTACGAGGGTGAGGCTGTCAGAGGTCTATAAAGTGATGGCCTCCACAGCAACATTTTGAGTGCAGAAGGAAATTGCTGGGCAGTAGGAGTGGAAGAGGAGCAGGTGGCAGGCAGCAAATGCATGATGCGGTCAAATGCATGTGAAGGATAAATTTCAGTGTTGACAGCATATGGATTAATAGATCAGCAGGATCTCCACTGATAAAGCTGACACCAAATGCTGTCACTAAGAGAGCTCCACAGCTAAACAGGAATTTAAGAAGGGAGACAGCAGTGGGAAGAACTGACAGAACAGCACACAGGTAAAATGAGGCTGGGAAAGATCATTCACCTTAATTCCTCTGCCTTTGCTGCATTCCCTCTACACCCAGAAAAAAAACCATTCAGGAATAAGACGGGAACTAAAACAATTACCATAATTTGCCATAAATCTCCTTTTGGTCCTACTTTCTTTTTCCTGTGCCAGTGGCATAATGGGAGGTCATCTACTGAGAGCATTTCCTCTACCAGCTTTTTAGAAGGTGCAGAACGAATATGTTCACTGTGAAATGGGGCTGATGCCATTTATAGAGGAAAATTGTTGAGGGTAGATTTGAGCTTTACTAGTGCTGGTAATACATAGGATGTGATGCTGTCCAGATGTGGAGAATGGCTTCTTATTTATTCTTGATCTGGAAAAAATATGAATGATAGTAAATACTGTCTGCTTCTGAAGAGATTTATGGCATGAGCTTAATGTGGGCTTCTCAAGAAGGTATGAGAGGAAAACATAAAATGAAACATGGCTGTTTATAATTGAAGAACATTCCCTCCAGGGGATCATATCACCATTTTTTTAAATGAAAATTCAGTCAACTAGATATTTAGTTAGCCCAAGGAAATGTTTTCAGTTATCAATTAAAGGAAGTATGTGTGTTCTGTTGCTTGAAGATGCAATATCTTAAAATGAATCAGGATGCTGAATAATTATCATTTTACTCCTTATTAAATTGCTTTTTTTCCTCTGGCAGTGGCTATAGCAGCTGTTTAGCTATATTCATTATACTTGTAGAGTAAAAGGTTTTATTTTAACCACAAATACTAGGACTGATGTTACTTTTCTAAAGTCAGTTTTTTCAGCTGGTAGTTGAATACTGAATCAGTAGGAATTTAATCCATTTGCTGTGTAAGTATGACTTAACATAAAGGCAAATTCCTAAATATGAGGTAAGTTTGGAATCGACTTAATTATGAAGTTACTTTCAGTGCTGTTGTAAAGATTTGCATTTTTGAGAGTTTACATTAAACATGCAAAATGATTCGCTTGCTTTTTAAAGCAAGTGAATTAGAAAAAAGCATTTGTACATGAAAAAAGCTTTTTCCTGAATATTAATAAGGCATGACTCAAAAAAAAAAAAAATCTATTTTTTGAGCATTCACTCAGAATTTAATCCAAAGCACAGTTCTACTGTAGATGAAAAGATATTTAAATGCACTGGTCAAGGTGGAATTTCATTGATATTCACAATTGCAGGATGTTTCAAAACTCAGTGGTCATGGAGTAATGCACAGAAAATAATGCTGCAGAAGCGTGAGGATCTACATAACATGCACAAAAAACCCATTTAACTAACATTTGTGAGTATCTCTGTGTGATAAGGGCTAAAACAAATTTGTATGCATAGCTTTTGCAGCGGTTGTGGCTGGGTTGTAGTTCTGGTCACTGTCGTCCACATTCACACACTGACTCTTGGCCTTCTTTGTCTCAGGTCTTGTCCTAAGCTTCCTATGGGTCTCATAGGGTCTGTAAGTTTTCTTTCTGAAGTTTCTCTGAAGACATTTCTAAACAGTTTAAGATCTGTAGATTGAGGACAAGATGTTGAATTGGATGACTACATGCCCTAGATGATGAAGTTGAAGGATGATACGCAAAGAATAAGAATTTGAGGATACTGCAATCCTAAGCGCACAACAGAGTACCTTATGAGTTGAGTTAGCATTAAATGCATTTCCACTTTATTCCTAAAATATCACACTGTTTTACTTAGAAAATTAGAGGCTTTTGAGTAAAGCACGGCTACAAATCTTAAATTAATTTGCATTGTTGGAAAAACCAATTGCAAAAGAGAATAGCCGGGGTGGGAAGGGACCTCTTGAGATTGTGTAGCCCAAGCCCCGTGTACAAACGCGGTCCTCTAGAGCAGGATACTCAGGACTATGCCCATTCAGGTATTAAATCTTTCCAAGCATACAGACTCCATAACCACTTCAGGCAATCTGTTCCAATGTTCAATTACCAACACAGTGAAAAGGTCTCATCTTATGTTTAAATCGAATTTCCCCTATGTCAGATTCATGCCCATTGCCTTTGGACCTGTCACTGGGTGCTGCCTAAAGGAGCCTGGCTCCATCTTCTTTCCTCCTTCCATCAGATGTTTACACACTGGCACCTGTTCCCCCAAGCCTTCTCATCACCAGAGCTGAGCAGGCACAAGCTCTCAGTCTCTCCTCATATGACAGAAGCTCCAGTCCCTTAATCATCTTCATAGCCTTTTGCTTGCCTTGCTCCAGGAAGTCCCAGTCTCTCTTACTGGGGAGCCCAACGCTGGACACAGCACTCCTGACCTCGGTGTGTCACTGGTGCTGAGCAAAGGGAAAGACTGCCTCCCTTGCCCTGCTGGCAGTGCTGCCCGATGCAGCCTGGGAGGCTGCTGGCCACCTTTGCTGCAAGGGCCTAATGCTGTCTTCTGCTCAGCTTGGTGTCCACCAGCACTCCCACGGCCATTTCTGCAAAGCTGCTTTGCTGATATTTGCCTGCATTGTGTCCTGGTGCCTGGGGTTATTCCTCCCTGGAGGCTGGATTTCATGCTTTGCTGAAGTTACTGGAACTGACATTAAAACAACAGGTTGTGGGACACACTGGGAATAATTTGTTTCCTAGGGAGAGGTGGATAGAATCCATTGAATGTTAGATACAATGAAAGGATCCACTTGTTTGCCATCATACGGTTAAACCTTGTCATTCTCTAGACTGGCAGACCAGGAACTCGTTTGCTGAACTGCCAACATTTGGCTCTCACAGTCAGATGGGAGTTTCTGATTAAGAAGCCTAAGCCTCCAAGTGCTGGAAGTCTGTGGGTGCCATTCCATGAGGTGGAATGTGGGAGTGATCCATCCTTGTTAATGCTGGGTCATTTTTAGATGCAAAAATAGTGTGGTTGGGTACCTAACTTTCACATCCTCTTTCTGCAAGCTTTTTCGTTCAGAAAACTTAGAGAACACTTTCTGGCTGATACATGTTGATATCCAGATAAGCCCAAATGTACTGCAGCTTTCCCAAAAACTGCAATCTCGACATCCCAGCTTTCCTGGCATTCACAACCAGTGCTCAAAGGCAGTCTGACATGTTCAGTCCAAGTGAAGGTGTTGTGCATACAATGAAAGACCTCTCATTGTTTTCAACCTTAACTGCAAAATCGTATCAAGCAAGTGCAGGCAGGTTTTTCTTTGTGTGTTTTCAGCTTAACTGAAGTTTGAAAACAGTTGAACTGAATTGCAATGTAGAGAAGACTAAAAAAAAGAGAAAAGTAGTCAAAAGGGTTATGAATAAGCATCTGCTCAATATTTAAGATAATTGTTGTTGAAGATACTATGATACATAAGCATTGTATGCTATTAAAGATTTAAATATGGTAGAGTCTAGTAGGGCCAAATGTTTTTCTGAGAATATCTGCTCTCCAAGAAAACTGTTTGGCAGGGCTAAAAGGCATCCCTTCTTCAGACTTGCCCAAACACCCTCAGTAGTTTGCCTTCTGAAAGTGTGGTGAAGAAATGCCTGCTACTTAAGGAAGCTCTCATGATGAAATGGCTCAAAATCACTCACAGCCCCAGTAAGCCTTCATTTTAGCTGAAAATTAATCTAGGATGATGGCATGATACATCATGAAGAGCTTATTTTTGCCTGTCCTGACTAATTTCTGTTAAAATCGGGTTTCTGTCTTACGTCACCTTCTGATTACAACCCTTCCAAAAATTGCACAGCAAGTCCATCACTGTATTGACAAGCTAGTTGTGTTTCTGTTGGGTCTTCTTGAAACAAAATCTATGACAAATCTTTACGTATCCAGTCTGTTATAAATGCAAAAATGCATTCGCTGCTGACTGTCCCAGGACCAGCGTTGCCATATATTGTTTTGAAATGTAACACAAAGCCTAAAGAATCAAGATTGCTTGGCATGATAATACATATTCAAAATAATGTTGGTTGGTGTCAGGACTTGTTTTTAACTGTTTGGAAGGGGCTTGGGGAAGGAGACGGGGAGCATACGGGGGATGGCTATCTTTTCCAGACAGTTGACTGATGCTGTGAAAAACCCAGTTCACGCACAGGAGGCACGACTTCACAGCTCTGCTTTTCACATGTTGCTGTCAGCAAGTCTTTCAGAAAGAATCAGTACAGAAATAGGCAGGTTTGGTGCTCGCCACCGATCCCACCCTAACACCATCTGGTGAAAACAAGAAACCCTGGGAGCAGTTTGTGCAAGTGGGTTTGGCAAATGGCATCTAACCTCACCTGCAGTGCCTGTGAAACGCTGCTTGGTGTCATTCTGTCAAAGGATAATAAAGAAAGGGAAATAACTTGATACTACAAAAAGTAAATTCTTGTGCAAATGTGCAACCTCGTATTTAGACTGAGCTCTTCTTATCCTGTGAATTTTTGATTAAATAGGTTATGCAATCCCTAGACAAAAGCAACTGAGTATTTTCTTTCAAGTTCTGAAATGATATGTGGTTTAGCATTTATTTTGTTTAACTTAATTTCTGTTTACTGAAATGCAGGGAATAATTTAGATTCTATTAGGAAGAAATTCTTGTCTGTGAGGGTAGTGAGATACTGGAATAGGTTGTCCAGAGAAGCTGTGGATGCTCCAACCCTGGAAGTGTCCAAGACCAGGCTGGATGCAGCCCTGAATAACCTGCTCGAGTGGTAGATTCCCTGCCCATGGCAGGGGGTTGAAGCAAGGTGATCTTTAAGGTCCCTTCCAACCCAAACAATTCAATGATTCTATGATTCTCATAGGTTGAGGTCAATATGTTTCAGATGTCTCTTGCCCTTTTTGGCTAGACCTGGCATAGGCTGTGGAGAATCGAATGGGTCTGAAATTCTTTATTGAATGCCCTTCGGTCTTTTGCTGTCCCTGAAATTGCTGTCTGCAGGACAGGTGTTTGAATGCATTATTTCTTGTGTAAAATAATGTAAAGCAGTTGGTGCATTTCAGGAAACAGAGGGCCTTTATATCATCCAAAAATAGGCTTTAGTGAAAACTTTCAAATAATTAGATGTTTCATGTTTTCTAAAATTTCATCGTCTTCATAATTCATTTTGCTTAACAGAGCAGATACTGGGAGATACATAGTGAAATCCTTTTTCTCTGAGATGAGAAGTTAATCTTTGGACAGTGGTTGTGGTTTTATTTTTCTGCTTTCAGATCCACTGCTTAATCCAAGCTTAGCTGTAAATGAACATATGACTCATTCTCTAGATAGCAGTTTGAAAGGGAAGTCTTTACATGTCTAGCTTGTTATTGTTTTACTTCCTTTTTAATATTGTAAAATCTGCCTTCAATATTAAAATAGTCTGTAAGAGAAACATGGTACTTTTCCAGAACCATTCTTGACCTTAAAAGTAATTTTTGTGAACGGAAGTGTCAGCCGATCTTTTAGAAATATTGACATTTTTTGTAAATTTTGCATTGCATAATCATGGGAATGGCTCTTTCTATTTTCATATTGCAAATCTTTTGTCCAAATTGTCACTTAATGAGAGAAAATTTTAAAAAGTTCAAGAAAATCAATAGGCTGGAAAACAGTAGAAAAAACACTAGAGGGCAAATAGAAGGGGGTTAATTCTTTTTTGTTCTAAATATCTGATATTACTGTGTTACTTCTCTCTTCTCTGAATCAGTCATGTATTACAGTGGAAGAAAAATTAAGCCAAGTGCTTTTGAAAGTAACCCCCCCACTCTCCACATATTTTCAACTCTCTAATCAGAGCAGTTTAAATATTGTAAAGTTTACTGACTTAATCATAAAATGTTGCAATACAGTAGCAAATGCAATCAAGAACCAGGAACTACATCTGATTCCATGGAAGAGCATTGGATATCAGATGCAGTACTTTCTCCAAGAGAAATCTCCTACCTGAAAATATTCCTCCATGTACTGGGTTAAAGCAGGTGAATTTAAAAATAAATTGTGATTGCTGCATTCCCTGCAGAAAAGTTTATAAAATATCCATGCAGCATTGAAGTTCTTTATAGAATAGCAATATTGTCTCTTATGAAAAAATTATTTTCCAGATTTTTTTTTTTTACATCTCATGCCTTGCTTAAAAGTCTGTCTGCATGACTTGCTGCTGAAGGTAGCATTTCAACCCTCAAACTCTTAAAACTGTGACCAATTGTGTGGTTTATTGTGACTGTGACAATATTTGTTATTTTTCTTTGAGCGACTGTTTCTGAAGTCATGTGAAATTATGAGTTTTCAGCTTTCATTAAGCAATAAAAAAGAAGTTTCTGGCCCTTCATGGTCTGAAGAGAACAGCTTGGAAATGTGACTCGTAACAACTGAAAAATCAGAAAGCAGGTCAATCTCTCAGATTGATTTTTCACCCAGCCTTATGGTTTTGTGGAGGGGAGTCTGTCTGACTCTCATCTTCTGCCATGACTGACAATATTGTCAATATTCTGTGATCTATGGTAGTGTATTTTATCATGGGTATCATCAAGATCAGAGTTTCAAATTTTATACTAAAATAAAAGTGCTGATAGACAAAGTGATGGTAGAAATATGGAGAAAAGCGAATACTTTGAAAAGTAATTTTGTGTTTGTGAAAGAGCTTTTATTTTTAAATGTGCCCTGGAAGGTCCTTTTCAGCTGGGTTATTTATCTCTACATATGGAACTGTGGGTGTACATATAAGCATGCATATAAATATATGTACATATACATATATACATATGTGTACATGGTTGTACACACAGCTGGCCTTGCAGAAGAAGAGACAAAGTGGCACAGTCCTGGATAAGGCTGTATAGGGCTGTATGGAGTTTATCTCAAGGTAGCTCAGATACTTTTGGGGTTCCTGTCCTTTTGCTTGGTTTCACATAATACATCCAAACTTGTCTCCTCCAGCCAGGAGAGAAAAGTACAGGGCAAAGTTTTGCTATAATTATAGATGTAATAAACCATTTTTATATTTCTTCAGGCACAGGTTAACTGAGAACACCCAAAAGCTTAGATCCAGTAATCTACTATTTTAAGATTGCCCAGAACAAGTTAATGTTAGGTTTAGTGCTTTGTAATTTGACTAGAGAAATGCACCTAAAATTTTAAAATTGCATTTTGCAGACCTTAAGAAGATTTGCTTCTCCATTCAGATTTATAGTTGAAGCGTGTTTAATAATTTACTGTTAGGTGCACAGAACTACTGCTACAATCCCAGGTTAGCTAATGGTAGTTGGCAGCATTTTTGTTTTTTCTCTGGGCTATTTTAGAGACTCTGTACTGTGATCTTAGCCTGATCTTAATGTGATCCAGCCAGGAGTTAAAAGACCAATATCCCCTGCATACACACAAACACACACACGCTCCAGAAATGTTGATGTGGTTGTTTTATTGTTCAAAGCAGGGATTTGGGAAGCGGCTACAGCCTCTGGGAGTGGGGTTTGCTGTGGGGGGCTGGTGAGAGGTAACCAAGATAAGACTGATTGTGGCCACCAGGCTTCCAGGCACAAGGGACAAGGCTCTGGAGGATGGGAGTTTCTGAGAGGGCTAAAAACAGATGTGGGCTGAAAACTGAGCTTTCAGCTAAATCTGGAGGAAAACATCCGTCCGTGGTGCGAGACTAATCTGATAGTCCCCACTAGTAGCTGCCCTGCCTTCAGCCCTGGTTTAAGAGGGCTCAGTCCTGTACCTACAGGAAGGGTCCCACCTGGGGAAGCAAACAGCTCCGATACATCCACAGCTGTTTCATCCCATCCAACGGAAGTGTTATCTAATAAATAATCACTGAATTGCATTTATTTGCACATGTGAAGAGAGCACAGGAAGAGACAGGGGAACATTAACTGTTATGTTTTTTGTTGTAAATGGCACAGAAGTGCGAGTCATGCCTGAGCAGCTCATTCACAAGGCTGCTCTCAGTTTGACGTGGAAATCCGACTGGTTTGTACCACGGGCTTTCCTGCAGCCGTCCTCCAGCTGTTCAGTTTAACTCTCCTACTTGGAAACCTGTTTATCTGAAAGTGGCTTGCTACACAAAAGGATCAGGTTGGATGGAGTGCATGGCATAAACTTGCTTCATCTGCCTGCAAGTGCCTTTCAGACAGGCTACATCAAAGAGGAAACTGGTAAAGTTTCCACAGATCCAGGGAGGCAGAAAAAAATTGAAAGAATGAATGAACTCAGGATGAAGGCCTGAGTGTCTTTGACTGCATCTTACCATATTAAGTAGAGAAAAATTTATACCACCAAAAAACCAAACCCAAAATTAAAACTTCAAAAAAAAACCCAAAGCAAACAAACAAAATCCAAAAAAACCCCACGAATCAAAAGTAGAAGGAAACACATTTAAACAGCTAAGGGTGAGTCAGAATACAGGAAGCTAATGCACATGACTGATGAGATTATCTGTAAATCTCTTTTCCCACTTTTTCTTTCCCCCTCTTCCCCTGAATTACAGTTTAATGATTCTGTTTTTTAAAGCTTGTTGCTTTTCTGAAGCCTGAAATCTCCCTCTGTCCTGCAGAGAGATCACCTCTCTACTCCTGCGAGTCACAGAGCCACATGCCCATGGGCTGGGGGCACATTTTAAAGCCCTAAACACATGTTAAAGCTCATTTTCTAATTATTAACTTCAGGAGAGAATAACTTTGATTTCACAGTAAGCATTTTCAAGGCCTTTTTTTTAACCTTGCACAGAAAGGATATTCATTACCTTCAGTCATGAGTGTAAGTGAGAAGATAATTCTGCGGGGCCTGGATTTGTAGCATCTGCTGAGGCACCAAATGCCAAGGATAACTGCACTTCTAATTGAGAAGCACCATCATTAATTCAGGTATCTCATGTAATTAAGGGTAATTAATAATCATCATTAGTTAAGGTATATATTAGGTTGGGTGAATGCAACTGTGAGGTTAGCCTCTGGTGGATCTGATTTCTGTGTGTAACAGGAAGGCAGTCTCAAGAAGCTCCCCAGCTCTCGTGCAAAGATCTCCTGCAATGTACCTTGCGTAGTTACCGATGCCTAAAGCCCTCACAAGCCCCACACATCTCTAATTCAGGCTGTCAGGCCAGCATCTTTCACAATTGCTAATCTTTTACTAGGGAGGTTGGTTTGGGGGTTTTTTCCTTCCTTCTTCAGAACAGCAATACTTGCTAGCATGGCTGGAGCACAAGCACTGGCAAGCCTGCTGCGCTAATCCTCATGGGATGCGCGACTCCCTCGTTTCCTGAGTACATGGTGTTCATCAGCGTAGGTTGACTGTGATGCAACTCCAGCCAACACCCCGAGTGTTTCACAGTCTTGATATAACTTGATTCCAGGAATGACTAGAGCCAAATCTGCTTTAACTTTTCTCCTTCCTCGTGTGCACTTACTTCGATTTTGTGCCTGTGATTCAAGTTTGCAAATTCAAACCACAGCTCGGGAGAGGAAGGTGTGGCTTTCTCCTTTGTTCCTCCAGATAGATTTGAAATAGGAACAGGGAGAAGGTAAAATTTCTCTTCCTTTAAAGAAATGCTCTAATTCAAAGCAGTAGGTACTCACTAATGTTCATCAGCCCATTCAAGCAAAGCTTGAACCTTTTTCCTGGGCACCAATGAAAATTTCCAGTGGGGGAAACCTTGTACCACATTTTGAAGCCTTTAAATAAAATGCTTAAATAAGTGACCCCACTTCTGTGAACACTCCTGTTTCAGTACAAATGTTTGAAACAGTGGGAGCTGCTGTAGGTGTAGTATTGTTTTAAACAAAAAAACCAAAACCTAAGAACCACCATGACTGCCCTTTTCTGCAACTGTTTGTGCCTGCAAGGCGCAAAGTGCTGGTTTCTATTCGCCTCCAAGCAAAGGGTAATAGCGGATGTTGTGTTACTCTAATCTCACTGATGACTATTTTTACAAAACAGGCTACAGTACATTTACTAGTACATGATGGAAGGGCATAAATAATTTAAATAACAGTTGTCAAAATAAATGAGCAAAGTGCATTTTGTGATAAATTACACTTGCTTTTTAAATGTGTTTCTCATTTAGTTGGAAAATTCAGTAATTTGCAGTGGATCTCCCAATCCTTAAAGTGAATTAGCAAGCCTCTACTCTCTTAGCCATAATTTTAACCTTAACCAGAAAAGAATTATTTAGTATTACTTTGGCAAGGGTTCCTCCTTAATATTCTTTTACAGCCACAGCCTTACAGTGTAATGTAAGTTATGTATGTATCCTGGTGACTGGGATTTTAGAGCTGAAAACTGATTATGGACAGTAAAGAATTTCAGCTAGCATAAATATCTAATTGTTTTAAATAGAATTTTAACAACAATTCATATCAGTGACTGCTTCATTCCTTCCATTGGCATGCAGATGTTCATAGTTGCTTCAGGAGTGTGTAATGGGGAGTTATTTCGTAGAGGTGCAATACCAACATTAATGTATACACAGAACGTACATCTGCTTAATTTGTCTACTTGTTTGTTTTTAGGAAGACTTAAGTGATGGACCTCTGTTGTCACCAGTCTGTTTTTTAACGTATATATGCAGCTATGCTTGGTCTCCTTTATATTCAGGATTGGTTTTTTCACTTCCTTTCTCCTGAAACTAAAGGAGGCTGCCACAGTTGAGCATCTCTGCAAATCAGAAATGAAGTCCTTTTTCCCTACCATTCTGTGGGTGCCTGTGGTAGATGTCATTTTGTTTTTGGACTGGCTTACTGAAAGAGAAAAAACATGGCAGAAAAAACCTAAAAAAATCTGGCAGTAGGTTTCCGGTGCACTAGTAATAACCAAAGTATTTTTTTAAAGCATTTAGCTCGCATGGGCTAGTTATGCAGATGACAGTATGTTTTTAAATAAATCATGCCTGGTTAAGTACTGCTATGAGTCCATTTTAATCTTACCTTGAAATCAAAGAGCAAATTTCCTACATGTTACTCAGAATAAAGAGAGACAAAACAGAAGGACGTAAATACAGACTTTCAGAGGTAAGTCTGGCATGCATCGTGACACACCAAGGATAAGCTAGAAGAGTGGAAAATATTTTTGTTTGGAGCTGCTGACAATGTGGGTGTATACAGTAATCAGTGCCAACACAGAGAGACAAGATAAAAATCTGATATCCAGATACATAGATGGACAGATAGGTGTCAATGAGAGGCAGATTTGATTGTCTATACAAAGTGCAATGTTCATGCCATAGGCCCAGATGTCATCTTCAGAGGTATTTTTGTCTGTTTTCTGGCCCTTTCATCTTGACCATCGGTGACTCAAATTGGGGCAAATCATCAGCATTAAAAAGACCCTTGTTGTGGGGAGTTAACTTCTAGAAGTACAAACGGATTCTTCCCCAATCTAGATATCCTACTTTGAAATTGAATTTAATGTTTCTACTGGAATAAGACTGGCTGTTTACATAATTTGATTTCACATTCAATATTAAGTTTGCAGACAATCCCAAATATGTAACATGGGGGAAGGGTGTTGGATGACATTAGAAACCAGCTTCTGCCTATTCTCTGATGCAGCAGGATTACAGGGGATGCTTTTAGATCCCCCAGAATTGCTGGAGAAGTTGCTATTTCCTCATTCATAGTTTCTGCATATGCACAAATGCAGTTCTGTGTGTTAGTTTTGTCCCTTTCTTACAATAAGCAAGTGCCATGGTGTGGGGAGGCAAGATTATAAAGTCCAGAAAACTAAGAGGATTGGAGCTACTCTCCAAGAGAGCTCCATCAGTGCCAGTCAGACTAGACTGAGGTAATTTGCTGTACAGTCACGGCAGGACATTTAACTGCTAGCAGATAGCTGGTATCAGACCCTCACAGATTTTTATTTAGAGAGAGGTCCAACAACCAAGGGACCTGTATGGAATTAACATGGAAACTGGTCAACAGGGCACAACTTCTATTCCAGTCTTCCAATCTCAAATAAAATGTTACCACAATTTATAGCCAGCACTAGAGTTAACAGTGATTTATTGTAACTTGGTATTTAACCAAGGAGTCATGGCCATTCCCAATAAAGTCAGTAATTCTGCTGCCATGCAGAGAAGTGAGCACTAGACCAACTACTATCAAAAACCTGCATTTCAGGGAGACTGTTTTTCACCTTTCTAGTGGTTGTCACAGTCTTCAAAAGGCAAAGTTTCCAAACTATTTCTGTCTCTCACAATAACTCCTATAAAACATTTTTAGAGTGTTCTATTACACACCAGTATGTAAAAATGGCATGCATTACTCAAAAAAATCTGTTCCCTGTGTGTATTCAGATCTATGTATTCAGCCTTGGTTAACTAAAATAGTTTTGTTACTTTTTTCCCCCCTGAGCTTTGTAGATGCAGCACAGCTCACAGTTCATTTTCTCACATGTTAACTTTATGATTACGGCTGGACAGGACAGGCCATTGAATTAGATAATCACTGTAGGTCCCCTCCAGCTGAGCTACGCTTTCAGTGAAAACCTTGCTCCTTTGCATCACTAAATCAAAGTTTGAGGCCCCATCTGCCTGCAGGTATGTCCCAGGCGCCTTGGTGCTCCCACTGCAGCCAGCAGTAAGCATCTCCTGAGAGCACTCAGGGCTGCTGCTGGGGACCAGAGTCAGGGGCTGGCTCTGCACTGTAGACAGTCTGCAGACATAAATAGTTAACAGCAGTAGGTGTCTAAAAATAGTTCAATGAATCTGGGCCACACTTTCATTTGCAAGACCTTTGCTGGTATAGCAGCCCAAAAATACCAAGTGTGGTAGGTAGACTTTGGGTTGAATGTGTTATATAAGTAGCTAATGTTGTGTAGTGGGGAACAGATATTTCAAACAATCAGCTGCTGTCACCTTTAGTGGTGCTTCTGTCCTGGTCTTTGGTGGATGACTCAAAGTGGTTTCAGAATTAATCGAGATTCCTACCACAGATTTTAAAGACCATTTGGAGAGATACAATTAAACTTTTGGCTGTCAGAACACCTTAGTTTTAGTGAAAAAGGTTATCAAGCTTTTCAAAAACCTCTTAGAGGCTGCTGCAAATGTTTTGGAAGCTGAGTGTTGGAATAGGGGGCAAAAACATGGTCTCAAAACTGTTTTTCATGTTGGATCAGGTGAACTGGAGTTGTGTAAAGATATTAGCCACTCAATCCTGAGCTAATATCCTAGTCACTTGTCCTGCAGGCAGTCTGCTCTCTGGGAACAGGGGTCATCTTCTTTAAAGGTCATTGCAAATGATATCTTGGCATGGTGGTATGGATGAGTTGCTGGATTTGTAGAATGTAGATATTTAGTCATAATCACTTGTGGTTATTTTATATATATATATAGGCATGATTGGTAGATGTTGTGTGTGATATATATATGTGCGTGTGTATATATGTTTCTCATGACATTTTAGCAAGAGTTATTGTAGATACATAGTGTGTCTGGATTCTAGACACAGAACCTGTCTATGTTTTGCATTTATTGTGCAAAAATGCTTTTTAAGTGCTGTGCATGCTTCCAAGCACCTCATGCTGTCACAGCAGAGATGATGGCGTCTAGTGATAGACACAGTGAACTCCTTTGTTCATGGGCAAATGAGTATGTGATTGTGCAGTTGGTTTGTAAAGCACACCTGGATGAACAGCACTCGATAGAAGCAAGATAATCACTGTTCATTAAAATTTGTTTTAAGCTCATGTACATATATAGACTTCCATTTCTGTGTGTTCTACTTTAACTCCAAAGCAGTATCATTAATGAAACTGAGTAATTTGCTGTTAGCTGGCAATGTGTTTTTCAAGTATCTAATTTTAAATATCAGGACTGTAACTGCAGTGCATATTTTTCCCATGTAGTTTCTTTACAAATGGCATATGCCCCATTTGTCTAATCTCTACTTCTGTGATTACAAAATAGCCAGGTTACATAAAAACAACTAAATTACATATTTGCATACAATACTGCTGTGGCTCTGCAGAAGCCATTTTGGGCTGTTCAAGGCTTACAGTTTCTTTCATTGAAAGGCTTGTTATTTCACCAGCAGCACTGCAGAGTTGTTCCAGTCTTTTGCTTGGAAACAATTTTTTTCATCATTCTACTCCAATTGCTGCAAACGAAGTAAATAATATTTAGTAAAATAAGTAATAAAAGACAATAAACCAAAGTACTGCTAATGTAGTTCTTTCTGCCATTTAAACCTATGGGATTTTTGTAAGTTGGATTTCAGAGTCTTTGGGCAGAAACCAGCCTTTATTTAAGTGTTTGAATAGCACAGTGGGACCCCAATTCATGGCTGGGCACTGACAAAGTAACACTACTAAAAATAGTTTGCAGAGTTGGGCCCTCCAGTAGCAAAAGAAAAGTCAGAGAATGCATAATTTGAAGAAATGCTCTGGCTGTTGCCAGTGGGTCTGCTGTCCCTATTGTTATTTAAAACCAGAATTAGCTGTGCCTGTTATCTACAGCACAGTCTATCCATTCGCAGCCTGCTGGCTTCATTCTTTATTACCTTTCTAAATCTAGTTAAACATCTATGTTCTTTGAGAGACCATAGTCAGCATTTGGGGAGACACAAGCCAGGACTCCACGTTAGGAATGCTCCGATTGCGGCGCTGGCTGAAGAGGCTCCTGCTGCTGCCTGCGGCCATTCCTCCCGCTCCCTGCCAGGGCTGCTCTAGCTGTGGTGGAGCTCTGAAGCAGATCTGGGAACTGAGTTGGTTTAAAGCTTCGGTCTAGCTTTTCTGAAGGGCTTGTTTCACAGGTCCATTGTGCTGTACAGCAGCGTTGGGCCAGCAGCAAGCGGTGGCGGAAGGGAAGGAAAGACTGGAGAATCGTCTCCACCACTGAGTGCTTCATCACACAGAGCTGTGCTCCAGTATTGTGTGCGTGCTGGAAGCACAGCCATGGCCTTCAGCCCACAGGCAGAAAGCAAATCTCTTTCCATTGCTTGAAGGTGCAAAAAGAAAGCTGGTTTAGCACTGAACAGAATTACTCCCATTAGGTGTCCTGAAGGAGCACTGAATGTGCACACTCTTAACAGCAGAGACCCCAAAATGCCATGAGGAGTTTGCATAGGTTGGGATATTCTCAGTCTCAGCATTGCATAAACCGTGTGCTTTAGCATAAGAAGCTCGAACACACATAAAAACTTGTTTTCTAGGAGAGAAGGGTAGCTATTGGATCACCTTTTTTATATACCAGATTCAGAAGTCTTACCTTTTTACCAGTGATTTCATAGGTTATTTCCTGGTGAAATTCTTGATACTGAAGCAGAAGCAAAAAGGCCTTTTTAAAAGCTGCTTTTGTTTTTTTTCCTTTCTACATAAAGCCGTTAGTATCTGCAAGATGAAAATCTGGGGTGGATTTGTAGCAGTGGATTTAGCAGTGGAGTGGCCTGGTCTGTGTAAAAGGAATGAACAATAGTCATATGCAATGAAGACATACCTTTCATCTATGTCAGAAGATGTAATTTCCTGAGACATTAGAATGAATTTCTCATCTGGAATCTGGGCCCAGAGGTTAGACAAAAGTTCTTGTTGGCAGGCGGTGCCCGATGATCACAGAGATGTTTCCAGGATGCTCCATTAAGGCCGCAGATACAGTAATCTCCTAGGATTCTCTAACCACAGAAAACTGGAAAAAACAGGGAGACCTGAGCTGCAGCAGCATGTTGTAGTTACGCCCTAGTGAGGTGAGATCATTTCTCTTTGTAATCTCGGAATGGAAAGTAGAAGCTGAGTGATAGTGTCATTAAGAAGTTGATATTTAACACATTTACAGCTCTCCCCATTCCCATACCCTTCAGGGCCAAACTCCAGAATCCTGAAATCTGACACTTTTCCAGAAAAAAAACCCTTCATTAGTAGGGCAAACCAACTGGCTGTTCCTGAACATCTCACACTGCTTTTCTGAGAAGGCTGCTGTTCAGTTTTGCAGTCTCTGCAACATCATGGCTTCCTTTTTATATCCATTTAGGCATTTTATGTGTGCAACGTTTAACTACTGTCTCTTCAGGAACCTAGGGCATGGATCCTCCTAGCTAACGTCTTAGCCAACCAGTGCCAGAATCTATTTCTTCATGATGCACCCAGCCTGGTGCAGCCTAAGTGGGGATGAGCACAAATAGAAAATCCTTTAAAGGTGTGTTGGAGGTGACAGGGAACAAGTTTTAAAATGGCTCAGCAAAAGATGTTCTGGTTGTGTTCATTCTTGAGCGCTGCGTGACGGTGGCTGGACTTGTGAAACAAATCTGACAGCGTGGCTACCTGAGCCAGGTGACAGTGAGGCCACCGGAGGATGGAGTGTGAGTGCTGAGCATGTGTTGCTCGCTCCTCTTCAGTGGCAGTGCACAGCTCTGCCCTGGGATTACCACGGGGTGAGGGCACACGGGCAGCTCCAGCAGAGCATCTGTTCTGCTGCAGATCCAGGCGCCCGTTCCCTCGCAGTACTGTGTTCACAGAGGCATGCCCTTAATTACCCTAAATAGACAAATGCATGATGCAGACTGAAAATTCCAGACATATGGACATGCCAGAAGTTTTGTGTCTCTTGTGGGTGAGGCTTTAGAAATGTCTTGAGGGGTTACCAAAACTTGTTGCTACCCCAGATCTGCTTTTCAATGATGTGTCAGCACTTGTTTAAGATAAATATTGGAAGACTTGCAGGCATCATCAGAGAAAATTTTCACAAGTAACTTGGAAATCAAAGTCTTGTTGACTTTAATGAGACTTTGGTGTGCAAATTACTCGGGGGTTTTTGAATATCTTGTCCATCTTCTTTCTAGCCAAAATCTGTTTTATGCTCCAGTGGCAGAAATCCTTCCTTCCTTTCTTCCTTCCTTGAAGCAAAAATTTAATTGGGATGCTTACTGTTCTGGCACTGGGAGAGAACTACCACATCCCATTACATATTTTTCCCTGTTTTTTGAGGCATGAAAGTTTGTCTGCACATGAATTGTGATAAACTGTTTGGCCTGAGATAAAATGGCAGAACTTTTCCAGTTACAAGTTCTTACCAACCTAATTTCCTACCACAGCTAAAATATGAAAGGTGTTTAACAACAAACAAACCATTATTTTTGTTCACTCAAATTTTACTTACCTATATTAATTTCTTTCCATTTGTTCATATGTTGCAAGTGAAAATGAAATCAGTGGCAAATCAAAACAATTTGGCAGCATAGGAACAATAAATGATCCAGCTATAAAATTATACCAAGAGTGCTGAGTAAATAATTCCTCCACAAAACTTTAGTACTTTGTGGATTTTTTGCAGGAAACATCTCATTATCTCAGTTATGTGTATGAATTTTTAAGAAGATTATTTGGTGTGTAATTTCCTTGTCAAATTCCAATATGCAAGGCCTCAAAGGAATTTAGGGCTCTTATCCCTCACCAGAATCTATATCATTCTGGATATCAGTAGAAATGTAAGCATTAACCATGCTAATCCTGAACATTGTGGTACCTACATTTCACATGCTAATTGGAAATTGTAACAATCAAATTAAGCATGAAGTTGCAATTCCTGTCACCTCTTGTTTGCCATTTAATTGGTGGATAACTACTCTGAGCTCATCATTCAGCTTTCTTGGTTATCAGAGAAGAGAGGAGCTGCCAAGGAATCATTTATCCAATATGACAAGTAGGTAGGTGGGTCACTCTTCGAAGGGCCTGTCTTTCTCCACTGCTTGTGGAAGGAGCCTGGGTAACAGTGTGGGCTGCTTGCCTGTCTGGGATGGGTGGAAGGAGTTTGTCTGTTCAGCCACCGCACAAACTTCAGAGCCAAGTGAGCTGGGGCTCTGCACAGCAAAGTTACTTCTCATAGCTCAGCACAGGCAGAGATGAATTCTCCCATCCCACTTCTGTCTGTGATTTGTATTTATCTGGGGTTCCAGTCTGCAGTTATGCGTGGAAATACCCAGCTGGCTATAATCAGCCTATCTGCAGAACTTAAAGTGAATCATCTCAGAAATCTACACAGGCTTTATTTATTTACATCTCTAACCTTAAAGACAAGCTTCCAGGTGGGAAAGAGATATGCTGTATGTCTTTTTTTTAATGCTGTTCCAGTTTGAGCAGAACAATTATGTATTTATTTAACTAGACAGCAAAGGGAAGTCTAGTGATCTGTGATACGGCAGATAAGGCCTTTGCCTTAACCACTGAGATGCTGCTCTGCTGCATATTTCACTTTCTTGCATCCAGCAGTCCATACTGGTACGTTCTGCAAGCAAAGAATCTGAATGATGAATGAAAGTCTTTTTCCCTGATATGACATTTAGCCCCAAACCCTTCTCTTTAAAGTGTAGCGCTGCCCTTCTGTCTGACTTTTAAAGGTCAATTTCTACCTGGTATTGAATTATTTTCTGCCACTAAGTACATTGGTCCCATCCTTGATTTACACTGGGTATGGCTCTGCTACAGCACCTGCGCGTGTCCCAGCCCTGGGCGCTGGATGCCCAGCCTGGCGGCACCAGGGTGAGGATGGGGAGTCAATCATCTTCCCAGGCCAGGACTTCCTTGGGAAGAGAAACTCGATTTGCAGGCAGACAGGGCAACGTGGAGAATTCCAGCAGGTCCTGTAAACTGTCCCATGGGACACGGTTGATACCACTTAGTTTGGACAAAGGGGGACATTACGCAGCATGTTGCTTGGGATGGCAGCAGCCACACACAGCATCACCTCCACAGCATATGGTGTGGTCTGTCACCATTTGTAGACATTTCCGTGCAGTCGTCTTTTCAGGAACATGTGCAGGATTCAAAAAGAGACAGAAAAATATGCAGGTGCTTTGGATAGCCTCCAAATTAAAATGATAGGAAATGGGCAAATCAGAGTCAAGCACAATTTACAACCAATCAGAGAGCGCCTGTGCTGAGCAGGAACTCCCCAAAACCCCGACTGACTGAATAGCTCATGCGTTCTGAACACCAGCTTTCTTTGTTTCATCCATTTCAGGTTTTCATGACTGGCTTCTTGCTTGGCTCTGTGGTCGATACAGCCCACGTAATTTCAGTACTTAGACTCCATGCATGACTTAAGAACTTCTTTGATGCAAACTGCCCATCCTTTTTTTATCAAGCCCTTCTGCCAAGGCAGCGTTACTGGTATTTAGGGTCTCCTTTGGGAATACATCCAGATACAGTCTGAGTAATCACCTAGGGGACTCTTCAAATGTGGTAACTCATTTTGATCACTGTAGTTCACTTTCCAGCTCTTTAGACAGAGGCATGAAGCCTGATGTGCAGAGGGTTAGTCGTTTCTGCTGCCTTGACACGGCGTCATCATGGGGTGGAAGAGGATCCCTGTCTCGGATGGGACCTGCCCTCACTGCAGCTCTCTCCCCGAGCTTGGTCCTGCAGCTGGGAGAATGAGACCAGGGGCCTTCTATTTGATTTTATTTTTAAAGCAATAGTGGTGTTTGCAACATGCTAATTGTTCTGTAGATCTTTCTGAGGGTGCCTGGGAAGACTTGGTCACAACCAGATTGATGAGGCTAAAACAGTGGCTGCGTTTTTGCTACACAGCCCAGTGGCTGGATTGTAACATTGATGGTCCAGCAATTTCACTTTCAGATGACAATCAGTAAAGGACAATTTCCAGATAAAATCAGTCTTTGGGCCAGATTAGGAGAAGGCATCATTGGCATTCTGGAGTATATGTTCCAGAAGCTTTCTCAGCCCCCCTTTGCTCAGGAGCCCCACATGGCTCTGACAGCATGAAGCACTCTTTGGTTGGCGACAGGAGCTGGACAGACAGCACTAGTGCAGCCTTGTAACTCTCTTGTGTTTAAGTAGGAACTGTAAAGTAAGGTGGTGTCTTCTCACTGAGGTGTTTTGAAATTAAGGCCTTTTTTGCTGGCATGTTTAGACATTGTGTCCACAAGAATAGCAATAATTATATTCCAGATGGAGGTTGGACATTGTACATTAAAAAAGATGGTGGGGCACATGCTGAACTGCAAGAATAAATCAAGTACCAAATGATACCAAAATGCTCTTTTTATGCATTCTGTCTGTTTGGTGCTCAGAGCAGGGTCCTGGAGAAAACAGTGATAACAGGATGTG